>CM059430.1:151948531-153255198 GCA_030390025.1 Squalus acanthias
TGTTTTAAGTTTGTTACCTTTTCTTTTAATAAAAGTCAAAATTCTTTCATCGGAACCTGTTGTCTACTGCATCTTTATTCACAACCCCTAAATAAGTCCAAGGTCTGAACCTGGGGCGTGGGAGCGATTCGAACCATTCACTGAGTCACGGGTAAGGCTGACCCCTACCACCACCACCCCCTACATAATGGTGTCCGCGGCAGGACTTGGCAAAAGGGTTGTGAAGCAGTAGACACTGATTCGGAAGAGAGAACTGCAATGGAAGAGAGAATTTCAGATTATGTATTCAGCAAAGTGAATATGGAAAAGAAGTGGGTCACTAATCTGTTAAAAACTGGGCGCCCGGTAGATGCAGCAGCTAAATGGAGAGAAGGGAAGGATCATCAAAAATCCTTAGAAAAGGCAGTCTGGCTGATGTGCTTCAAGAAACAGATCCAACTTTTGGACAGACTCGTTGAAGCACAGGCAGCCGAGATTTGGGAGTCAGCCCTGGAAGTCCAAACAAAGGCCCTAGCAGGGAAGAAGTTACTGTTAGCATTGCAGGCGCTAAACCTGGAAAGGGTGCAGTTAGTGGGGGAACATAAGACCCGGCAGGATTATTTACAGTGTCAGGTCACAGAGGCCAAGAACAATGAGCTGAGGTTGCGGGAAAAGAATGCCCGCCTGGCAAAACAAGTAAGAGAGCAGGAGGAGACAGTAAAAGGCTTACAGGCAGCCTATAAGGTAATGAGCGCACAGGGGTTTGAGGATGTAGACCATGGCCCCTGCCAGAAGCAGATAGAGAGTCTCAGCCTTGCTCTAAGGAAGGCAAGAGGCGTGGCGTGCCTCATAAGCCCAAGTGCAGCCCAGGTCGACTTTACAGGGAACCTGGGGAGAACGGTTCAGACACCAAAGATAGCGCCAAGGGACGACCCGGTTGAGGAGCGGGAGGGCCCACGACCACCACCCATAGCGCCAAGCTTTAGCGAAGTCTGGCAAGAATAAGGGGTGGAGTTAGGGGCAGAAGCTGAGGTGGAAAAACCCCCGCAAGAGAGGCTGGGACCGGAGCCGATGTGCCCAGCCCAGCAGCAAAGGTTTGGCCCACCTGCTGATAACGGGGATGGGGGACCCCTCCAAAGCCAGTTCGTGGCTCCCCACGGTACACAACAGCTTAGGGTTATGGTAAGGCACCTGAGTAAACTCACCCAACAAGGGGACCCCTCAGTTCACTTCATAGAAGTGGAACAGGCAGCAGGCATCAACGACTGTGATGATGCCGAAATGGCAAAAATGCTCCTGTTCTCACTGGATAGCCGGCTATACCAGTCCCTCTCTGCTGAGAGCAAGAGAGGACAGAATGGATATGCGGCCATCAGAGAGGAAGTTTTAGAGGCCATGGGGATGAATGAGGGAAGTCCTTTCTCCCGGGTGGAGAAAACAGTGCAGCTCGCAGGAGAGACCCCACAGGCTTTCGCAGACAGGCTGTGGCCCGTGTACAGGGGTGCTTGTGGTGGGGATCTTAACAGGGCTCACCTAAACCGGGACGAGCTGGCCCACTGGCTCCATAGCCTAGTGGCAAACAGCTTGCCTCGGATCAAAACCCAGGCTGAGCTTTGGTTTGACCCGAAAGACCCCCGGGTCACCGAGGAGGCAGTGGTCAGACAGCTGAACCTGGCCTACCAGAACGGTAGAGGGGCGGAAGAGCCCCCACAAAAAGGGAAAGTACATGAAATAAAACCCGGCCAGAGTAGGAAGGAGTGGCATCAGGAAGGGAATAACCCTTCCAGCACAAAGCTTAACTGTTATGGGTGTGGGAAGGATGGTCACTGGAGGAAGGAGTGTAAGAATCCTTGGAAGGATAACAAGGGAAAGAATTCCTCAGCCCCAGCCCAAAAGGCAGAGACAGGGATCCCTCCCGCCACGGTCGAGTCATTGTTGGACGCCATGAGGTCCCTATTGACTGGCCCAGGGAAGGTAGCAGCAACCACCGGTGCTCTGACCCCATCAGCCCCATACAACCATGCCTTATGACTAGAACCAGCGCAGCCTGTCTACCTGTGTCCCCTTGAAAGACAGGCACAGGAAGAGACCTCCCGTAAGGAGGCCAGGTTAAATGAGCAGGCCTTACGGGAGGAGAACGCCCGCTTAACGGGGAAAGTAGACGGGCTAGAGGGGCAGCTTAGAGACATAAAGGCAGCCTACAGGGTAGCCAGGAGCAGGGGGTATGAGGATTTAAACCATAGGCCCTGGGAGAAGGCCGCCCCACCCAAAACACAGAACCCATTAAAGAGACGCATAAAGATAGGAATGCTAGGCCCAGCAAGAAACCCAAAACATGAGAACAATGCAAACTCCAATAAAACAACAGATCGACAGGACGCAAGCCATTTGACTCAGTAAAAAGCCGTTACTGGTAACGAGGTCTTTCAATTGACCACAATTTGATTTGGTTTAGCATAGTTGAAGGCCCATCAAAACTGGAATGAACAGGCCTCAACTGAAACCAATCACTTCAGCACGAAACCAGTTTTAGTAAGGAGTTTTGGGCGCGAAAAGGACAATATAATTGCAGCCTGACCCACGACTCTCTCTCTTTTGGACTCGCTGACAACGCTGGAACAGCTCTCTCTCTCTCTCTCTCTCTCTCCGCCCTGCTCCAGCAAAAGACACCACAAGCCATGAGGAGGAAGGAGAGAGGCCAACAAACAGACCATCACACAAGAAGAAACCAGAGCGACTGCCTCAGTGACCATCGGACACCTCGCAGCAACAAGGGCCTTACGAAATCTTTTAATCAAAAGACTCTAAAATCCTGTCAAGGATTCGTTGGTGAGCATTATCCCTGATCTCCTGAAACCAAAAACCTAGCTAGATAGTGGGATTCTTGGGAGGGATAAGGGTTTTGTATATTGTCTTTCTCCCTCGCCTGTACCGTGTGTTCCCCAACCTGTTTAAGTGTGAAGTGTGTTTTAAGTTTGTTACCTTTTCTTTTAATAAAAGTCAAAATTCTTTCATCGGAACCTGTTGTCTACTGCATCTTTATTCACAACCCCTAAATAAGTCCAAGGTCTGAACCTGGGGCGTGGGAGCGATTCGAACTGCTCACTGAGTCAGGGGTAAGGCTGACCCCGACCACCACCACCCCCTACACACCTACTCCCGGTCAATGGGCAGAAAATCAAGTCAAGTTACATTAATATATTATTCATTTGTGCAGTTTTGAGCCAGTTTATGGGCATAAGAAATTAGTATTTAATTTAGTAACGTATCATTTATAATTTTAAAATGAAGTCAATAGTTTGTGTCTTCAACCTTTTGAGATAAAGAAAGAACATACGACATAATATCCAATGGACATTGCACATAGGCAAAAAGAGCAATACAAACATTGAACACTTGAGCAGAGGCAGAATCACCTATTCATTTGCCAGGAACTGAAATGAATGCCCCATTTACTTTACCCCCTGCCAGCTATCTCAGCCCTGTTTTGGTATCAGGTCTGGTGGATGAATGAGTTGGAGGCGATGCCTCTGGGGTTGCTGCAGCCGCTGAAGAGGTGGGTTTTGCTGGTGCCTCTCGATGCAGAGCTGCTCCGACGGCAATAGAGGTAGTCCTGCTGGAAGTAAAAGCTGCCAAATTTTCAGGCCAAAATGTAGTTTTTTTGCTCACTGGCCTTTGTAGATCCTTTCCAGCTATTGCTAGATAATAAAATCGTGAGCTGTAATTTCAAAATAATTCCAAATGCTCAGTTCCTTTTGTGTTGTTCTAGTCCTGTGGAATCTTCCATGCAATGTAAACGGGGTAGTTTCATGAAGCTATTCTGTAATATAAAGGTAGCATATAACAACAGAGTAATATGTATGGTAGTGAGAAACACCCAGAAGGATGACCACTTGAGAATGATAACATAGCAGTAATCTCTCGGAGAGGTTTAAATGTCATAAACCACTTGGGCTGCACTCTGGTGCACTCTGCAATTGGAAAGCCTTGGCCTGAATGTCAGAAACCTCTTCAACCAAGAGGGCATCACAGCTGAGCTCAACCCAGTCCTGATCAGACATCCACATGTGCAATTTCCAGCAAAATCACTGGATAACAGTCAGGAGTGATAGCCTCTGAGCCCGGAAAAGGCTCGGTCCGGGGGTGGCGGTTGTGGGGGTGGGGGGGGAGGGGGAATGAAGTGTGGGGGCTTTTGTTCTTGGGCAGGGGGGACCCAATGTGGCAGCCACCCAGGTTGTTTATGTGGAACTGGCATGAGTCCTGGCAGCACAAAAATAAATAAAAACTTACCTTCTGGGCTCCTCTTCGGCTGGACGTGCCAGTTAAACAGTGCAGAGGGTGCACAGCCCACACTTCGCCCACTTGAGTCCTAAAATGGCCGATGCACCTCATCGGACACAGATGTTCATATTAATATACCCTACCACTCCGGCCACCCGGGGGTAGGCCCTGAGGGAGATGGGGATGGCTACATCGTCAGCGGGAACGGGCAGTAAGTCATATCCTGTTACTTTAGGGATACGACCGCCCTGTATCGGCTCGGTGGGTGGCCTAAAAATCTCCCCAGTTGTAGCCCAGTGGGAAAACTGAGATTAACCAAGCTCATTTCATGTAGTACCCTTAAAACTGGCAGAGGGAAAACTTTCACCCCATTCGTCTGGCAGGATTTAAACCCAAGTCCCAGAAGTGAAAAGATAGGGGGGAGAAATTCGGTATCGCCCCGTTTGGGGGCACTAACTTTTAAAAGTTGAAAAAATTAGCGGCAGGCGCTAATGCTGTTCAACTTTTAAAACATTCAGGGTTTGCACTCCAGGAAGGAAGCGGAGAGCTAAATCAAGTGCTCCACTTCCTTCCTGGAGTGCAATCAGCAGCAGGCGGGGCGGTAGGTGAGCAACGCTGCACACTGGGCCGTGCAGCGCTGCCGCGTTGAAAGGCTCCTTCCCCCCCTTAAAGGGAAGGGCCATCGCTTCAGGCTCTGCAAGAGGAAAACAACTTACCTGGTCCCCGACGGCAGCCGCGATCCTGCCCGATCAGCCCAATGCACTGCAGCAGAGTGCCGGGTTGATCGATCGCTGGCGAAGAGAAATTAAAAAAAAAGAGAAAAAGAGCATTTCACAATTTTTTCCACTTACCTCGGCCACCTTGCATTTAAGTACCGCCCCCGCAGTGCCCGGCCTCCCGATGAACGCCTCCTTCAGCTGTCGGTGTTTTCGCCCGGCGATGCTGCAGGGGGCGGAACCGAAGTTCGGGTCCGGGGCGCAACCGGGGCGATGACATCATTATCTCTGGGCGAAGGAGATCGGGGCGCAACGTCATTCCACCGCCACAAACCTCCCGCCGAATATAGCAGGAGTCGATCTTGTCGCTGTGCCCGGTCGGTAAGTGCTTAGCGCCCTGTTATCGCCCCCCGGAGGCAATAACGGGAGGCACTAAGGAGGCCAATTTCTAGCCCAATATGTTTAATCCATATATATCACAACATAGCATACAATCTATATAGTTTCCTCCTTGATAAGAAAATAAATATGGCTCTCAGTATGTCACTCCTTAAAATACTACAATGGACATGTGAGGTGGATGACACTACTTTAGAGTAAAATAATCTGCACCTTTGGATACATAAAAGGTACAGCTTAAAGAGATACTGTTTCACAATATATGGGAAGTAATATTCCTTTTATATATATGCTAAAGTTGAAGGATCAGACTTCAGATATAATATAATTGTAATGAATGAAAATGCAGTAAATCACGTTACTTTTTTGTCCTGTGCGGAAATGCTACCATAGTGCTCAAAACAAGCAGTAAACAGGAGTGTAACAGAATGAGGATTTATTCTGTCTTTCTGGACATTGCTTATCTTTGTAACCCAGCAGGTAATGAACATTTTTTAAAATACATATTCAGATCTAGTATAATAAGGGTAAGAGCAGTTCCGATCACAATTATAGTAAGACGTAGAGTACTAGGAAATAATTTGTGGATATTATGAGTTATGGATGGATGCACAGTGTAAACGATAATGCTGACATGTGTAACATAGAAACATAGAAGATTGGAGCAGGAGTAGGCCATTCGGCCCCTCGAGCCTGCTCCGCCATTCGATGAGATCATGGCTGATCATCCAAACTCAGTACCCTGTCCCTGCCTTCTCCCCATATCCCTTGATACCTTTAGCCTTAAAAAATATATCTAACTCCTTCTTGAATATATTTACTGACTTGGCCTCAACTGCCTTCTATGGTAGAGAAGTCCACAGGTTCACCACTCTCTGGGTGAAGAAATTCCACCTCATCTCTGTCCTAAATGGCTTACCCCTTATCTTTAGACTGTGACCTCTTGTTTTGGACTCACCCGCCATCGGGAACATCCTTCCTGCATCCAGTCTGTCTAGCCCTGTTAGAATTTTATAAGTTTCAATGAGATCTCCTCTCATTCTTCTAAACTTCAGCGAGTATAAGCCCAATCGACCCAATCTCTCCTCGTACGTCATTCCTGCCATCCCAGGTATCTGTCTGGTGAATCTTCGCTGCACACCCTCCATGGCAAGAACATCCTTCCTCAGATAAGGCGACCAAAACTGCACACAATACTCAAGGTGTGGTCTCACCAAAGCCCTGTACAGCTGCAGCAAGACATCCTTGTTCCTGTACTCAAACCCTCTCGCTACGAAGGCCAACATACCATTTGCCTTCTTAACCGCCTGCTGTACCTGCATGCTTACCTTCAGCGACTGGTGCACAAGGACACCCAGGTCTCGTTGCACTTCCCCTTCTCCCAATCTATTGCCGTTCAGATAATAATCTGCCTTTCTGTTTTTGCCACCAAAGTGGATAACCTCGCATTTATCCACATTATACTGCATCTGCCATGCTTCTGCCCAATCACCCAACCTGTCCAAATCATACTGGAGTTTCTCGGCATCCTCCTCGCAGCACACACGCCCACCCAGCTTTGTGTCATCTGCAAACTTGGAGATATTACATCTAGTTCCCTCGTCTAGATCATTAATATATATAGTGAATAGCTGGGGTCCTAGGACCGATCCCTGCGGAACCCTACTAGTCACTGCCTGCCACTTGGAAAAAGACCCGTTTATTCCAACTCTTTGCTTCCTGTCTGCCAACCAGTTCTCTATCCAAGTCAGTACCTTGCCCCCAATCCCATGTGCCTTAACTTTACACGCTAATCTCTTATGCGGGACCTTATCGAAAGCCTTCTGAAAGTCCAAATACACCACATCCACTGGTTCTCCCTTATCTATTCTATCAGTTACATCCTCAAAAAATTCCAGTAGATTAGTCAAGCACGATTTACCTTTTGTAAATCCATGTTGACTTTGTCCAATCCTGTCACTGTTTTTCAAGTGCTCTGCTATTACATTATATAATGGACTCTAGCATGTAGCACCCCATTTAGACAGAAGCTGTCTGTAATGTATGTGGGTAGAGCAAATGAGGGACAGAGACAGGATGAGTTGCTAGTCCATGTGCTTGCTTTATTAGGCCAGAGCGAACTGAGCATGCTCATACCAAACCATGTGACAAACCATGTGACAATACATTACACTGCTTTCCCTTTAAAAAAAATGTATGCATTCCCCTCTCAAATACAACAAAACTATGGCCCCACCTTTCTGTTTCCCCACTTGATACAACCTTGCTCACAAGACAATTCAGTACGACGGTTATGGAATGGCTTCAATTCTGTGTCCATACACTGATCAGTCCATCCATTCAAGGTGTTTTCATACACTCTTTTCAGTACTGAGTCCTTTTTGAGTCTCATTTGCAATCTCAGTTGCATTCACGGGAAAGTCTTTGTCAACTGCACCTAGCGTGAAAATCTCACCTTCACTCCCAACACACGAGTCTTCATGTGGCAACCTGGACAAGGCATCTGTGATTGCATTTTGCTTTGAAGTGTGATATTCAATCGTGTAGTCATATTGTGACAACAACACTGCCCAACGTTGCATTCTTGATGCGGCCATTGCAGGGATGGCAGATTTGGAACTCCTTGCAAAATCTTATCAATCGTAGCCTGCAAGATTTTGGGGGAGGACTTTACACCAGATGCAGCTTGGTGTATGAGTACAGTCCCTTTTGTGTGTTGATAGTGAGATACTTTTGACCCAGTCTCACAGCTTTAGATTCGGCAGTGACTTTGTGACTGTAGACCTCAGCTGCACTAGTCACTTAAGTTGGACGGAGCTCTCTAACATTCTTAGTCGCCATCTCCATAGATAGTGTAATTTTGCATGCTATGTCAAAAGTTAGGTTTGGAGTGTTCAGTAACTTGGACTGTGTGCAAGTCTCATCCACCAGTCCACACACAAACTTATCTCGCAACGCACGATCTAAAAATGTGCTGAAGTTACAATGCAAAGACAGGTTCTTAAGAGTTACAATGTACTCACTGATGTTATTGGCCCTAAAAAACATCTCCATCCGCTCAATGTAAGAACTGAATGGTTCATGAGCTTGGTCATATTTGCCGAGGCTTCCGATGAATCCCGTAGGCGCGGCCATGGTTGTCCCGATCCCATCGAACAGTGACTCAGCACGCTACCTGTGTACCTGTGAGAATCAACGCCACTGTTGCTGTGTATACATACATGGGAAGGCGAAGCACAGATGATTCTGCATCAGCATTAACAGTAAAACATCGCAAAAATTCAGTTTAGGTGTCACAAATTCACCTTAAACTTTTCCACTCGAAGGTTGAATACTGTGCCCTTCCACGATCCCTAAAAATGAATTTGGGATCCCATTCTCGTCGGCAAAATGTTATATATGTGGGCAGAACAAATGAAGGACAGAGACACGATGAGTTGCCAGTCCATTTGCTTGCTTTACTAGGCCAGAACGAACTGAACATGCTCATAATAAACCATGTGACAAACCATGTGACAATACATTACACTGTACATCATCTAATTGGCTAGTGCATCAATCTAAGATGATAGATGAATACCTGCTCCTCCATTCCCATGTCACCTAGCTCCAGTCCCACATACTGTACTGGTTCCTCTCCCATTGCATGCAGATAGTCTATTCATTGTATAGCAATACAGTCGAGTGCCAATTCACAGCACCACCCAATTTTCCCACAGGCAATTTCTAGCCATAAAACATGAGGCTGCACTACCAGCATCTAGGGCCTTATATAAAGATTGTAATGACTTATAACAGGCCCCATACTGAATCTTCCGATTTTGGATGATGCTTTGCCCAGAGAATGTATGTCACCCAAATGAACGGAGCACATAGAAATCTTCAAACCCAATTTTGCCATTATCGTAAAATTGGAACTTACCTCTCCTGTTCGCAAACTGTGTAGGATTCAACTTTTTTTAAGAAGAAAAATGTCTTTTAGGTTTCCTGGCACCATACACAATATTCCTGCCAAGATAGTCTGCTTTCTGAACACACCAATGTCACTCTATAACTGGCTTCCAGGAGAAGCACGATTGGACCTTCATTCTGATATATCCTTATGTCCTTTGCCCAGCACCTCCCCACAACAGAATACCTATAATAAGGAGCTCACTGCAAGGGGAATTGCAGACATAATCCTCCACACTAACACTTGATGACATAATTTGTAGGAATTAACCATAGCATAATATGCACTGTAAATTCCCTCTAGCCTCCATCATAGCCAGCACTACAATAGATAGCACAGATATTTACAGCTGCTGGATGTAGCATTCCTTGGTGGTCCAGTGGTTGGAATTCCGTGTAAGCCTGGGTTCGATTCCCGGTTTAATTTTTGGGGAGATGAGGAGAAATTTTTTCACTCAGAGGCTTGTCGGATCTGGAACGCTCTACCTGAAAAGGTGGTGGAAGCTGATTCCATAAATAATTTTAAAAGGGAGTTGGACAGGTACTGGAGGATGAGCAACTTACAGGGTTACGGACAAAAAGCAGGGATGTGGGACTAAGCACGGCTGCTCTTTCAAAGAGCCAGCACAGGCATGATGGGCCGAATGGCCTCCTTCTGTGCTGTAAGTTTTTATGATTCTACGGATTGGATTTTATCAATGGGGGCGCGTTGGAGGCGGGACTGCTGCTGGTCGGGTTTCAGTCCCGCCCCCAACGACGTCCAGCCTACCCACGCTATTTTCCCTTGATTGACCTTGTTAAGCCCGCCCTACGGGCTTAGCAGGCCAATTAAGGGAAAGCCAGTGACAGAGGATGTCAGCGTATGACGTTTCAGCTGTCAAATATTTTTGACAGATGAATTGTCAACGTTTGACAGCTTTGAGAAGCTGTCAACCACTGAATCTCTGTTCTATGGTAAGTCCTTGCACAAAGACTCACCAAAACCTCTTTCCTCAGCAGAAATCAGATGGCTGCTGCATCTGAGAATGCAGCAGCCATTCTGTCATCTCTGCCGTTGAGATGAGGCACCTCCGGATCCCCAAGTGTTGAAGCTTGCAGGAAGAAACAAAGGTAAGTAAACTTTTTCTAACACTTTACACTCACCTCTCATACTTACCTGTCCACACTTGCACCCATCACTCACCTCTACATCTTACTTTTCGACCCCTCTCACCCCCGCAGACCCACTGCTCGCCTCGCTGACCCTGGCGAGGTTCGCAGCCGTTGGGAAGCCCGCAGCAGAAGGCTCAAAATGGGGAAAAGCCTCTTAACTGCCTGTTAACTACCTGTTAACAGGCAGTTAATTGGCTGTAATCCCCTTCCCGCCTCGAGGAGACGGGTCCCTGCGCAAGTCGGGGACCTGCCTCCCTGGAAGATGGCACGGAGGCAGGTTGGGAGCGGGGTTGGTACCCGCTCCCAGTTTCTGCCATTTTCCCGGCAGTCCCGCCTCCAAACTCGCCTCCTCAGGGCTGGGAAAACTCCCCCCTATGCTTCCATGAGATAAAGCCAATAATTTGGGAATAATCCCATTTAAATTAAATAGTATTTAAGTCTCCACAATCTTTAAATTGGATTTCAATCCGAAGAATCTTTTTTCAATTCTTGGAGTTCATAACGTAATTATTATTTTTCTGCCAAAGAATGCTATTATCTTAAAACCCTTATTACCACAGGATTTAGCTGTTATATTACATTATAATTGCTAATAGATTTTGTTTTTCTTCCTGTCTGTGTCATGCAATTTAATCAAACATTGCTGCATTGCCAAAAATGATAAAGCGCTGATCGACACAAAACATAGGGCCCTTTGTTATTAACTTTCTGTCGCGGTCACCATCTCAACCAATACCTTTTTCAAAAGGCACTCCCAGCAATGCTGCAACATGGAGTTATAGGCTACAGATTTGTGTGCCTGTGATGCCTCACCCAGTGAGCTCCTGGTTTAACCGTGGCACTGTGGGAAGTTGGCAAGTTCACTTAGAACTTCTGCACAGCAAAAAAAAAACCAGTAGGTCCAATAGTTTTATTTAAAGGTTCTGATGAAGCATTACATCCAAAATGTTAACTTACCTTTTCTCTTTCTGGATGCTAATTGATTTGCTCAATATTTGCTGCATTTTCTCTTTTTTGTTTCTATTTTAGTTGGGCCGATTCATTTACCATACGTACCTGGGGTAACCCAGCCTCGGAATAGTACTTCCTTATCTCCCTCTGCTGGAAAGCAGGAAAAGGAGGTCAAAGAGTGCTGAACCACAGCTCAACACGGTCAACAGCAGGGCAGACCATGAATGGAGCCCCGAGACATGTGAAGCAAGAGGTTAGTGGAGGGAACCAAGTTTAGGGGAGATAGTCCACAAATAGGCCCCAGCCGTATTACGAGTACAACAACATTTAGGCTATAAAGAGCTAATATGACACTACGGGGGCGATTTTCCCACTGGAGGCGTGATGGAGGCGGGTTTCAGTTTGGGTGGGTTTGAAACTCGCCTCCACTGAGAGGTTTCAAAATTTTCCGATTTTCCTATGATTGGCCACTTGATTTCAGAGGTGTGGGATGCCCTTGCTCAATTAGTGTTTTGAGACTGAAACTCGCCTCTGTTGACAGCACTTTTCCAGTCTGATTTTATGGCTTCTTGCTCCCTTGGCTCACTCCACAGCATTTCTGCGTCTCCTGCACCACCTCCAACATGTTTTGAGAAACCACTATGTCCAATTCCAAGGCAAGGGCCTACCCGAGGCTCTCGGATGAGGCGCTGCAAATGTTGTTTGAGGGGGTGACAGCTAGCATGGAGGTGCTCTTCCACTCATCTCGGAGGAAGAGGTCTGTCAAAGAAACCAAGGATGTGTGGGTCTAGCTGGCAAGGGATATAACCTCCAGATCTGTGTGCAGATGAAATGCCATCCCTGTTGGAAAGTATTAAAATGATTTGAAGCCAAAATGTTGGCGTTATGCCATCTGTTCTTTCACCTTAGGCAGCTCCACATTGCGGGCACCGCCACACTTGCGTTGTCAGGTTGGTGGCCTGAGTGAAAGGAGGCCAGAGAGTCATGTCCATTGTCAATGATGTCTTAGGATGGAGCCAAAGACATGTGCCAACTTGGGCAACCTATGCAAATCTGGCCATGATAAGTTCATCCCTTGCATCCTGGGCAGCCATGTGCTCGCGTGCTGCCGCTGGTCGATACACCGGCGCTCTGACCTCCTCCTCCTCCAGATCCTCATCTGAGGTCCATGCAGAAAGAAAACAAATGGTTCCCATGCTGCTTGTAGATGCCTCCTTTGGGGAAGCGCTCATTGCAAGCGGGGAGAGGGTCTTCCAAGGAGGTCCCACAGTTGATGGAGGCAAGCTGCAGCACCTCCGACTTCGGAAGGCCTTCTAAAAGTGCTCAGAGACCTTTTAAAGCCAAGGTCTGGCACCTGAAAGTAATCCTTGCTGCAATAAACGATGTCTTGTTAGACCTGCAGCAGTGAGGAGGCCACCCACGAGTCAACCCGCCAGGTTTACCTGGCGTGGTTTAGGAGGTGCGTGGATCACGCCGAAAAGCTGGAAAAATCATGAGGGCCTCTTAAAATAGGCTTAGAGAGGCCCTTAACGAGCATTTAAGGATCTTTAATAGCGCAATGGCCAGCTGGAGGCGGGAGCGTTTCCCGACCTCCAAAACCGGCACCGGCAAAATCCTGCGGAGGCGGGTTCCGAACCCGACCTCTTCGGTTCTGATTTTCCTGCCTTTCCTGCCTCCAAACCCGCCTCCTCCGACGTCAGAAAATCGCCCCCTAGGTGGCAGCTTGGATTCGGTGCTCATTAGCAATTTTCCCCCTGTTTTCTAATGACAGGAGTGTTACACTTTGCAATGCAGTGTTAGCATTCTACTGCTGAAATTGAGCATGCTATAACTAAATACAGCCTGAGGCCAGTATGAGTTTAATTGCTGTTTGGATTTTCTAATCTGCACCACCCACGGGCGAGATTCTCTGTCACCAGCATGTACTCATAAATCCGACCCCAGTGTGTATATTTTAGGATATCTCATGGCAATGCATAGGTGTGTTGGTGTCGTATAATGTTTTTTGCATCACACTAGCAGCAAGATATACTGTATAATATAGCTGATTCCTGGGTGTCCTTGTGCACCAGTCGCTGAAGGTAAGCATGCAGGTGCAGCAGGCGGGAAGAAGGCAAATGGTATGTTGGCCTTCATAGCGAAAGGGTTTGAGTATAGGAACAGGGATGTCCTGCTGCAGTTGTACAGGGCCTTGGTGAGACCACACCTTGAGTACTGTGTGCAGTTTTGGTCGCCTTATCTGAGGAAGGATGTTCTTGCCATGGAAGGAGTTCAGCGAAGATTCACAAGGCTGATACCTGGGATGGCAGGAATGACATATGAGGAGAGATTGGGTCGATTGGGCTTATACTCGCTGGAGTATAGAAGAATGAGAGGGGATCTCATCGAAACATATAAAATTCTGACAGGTCTGGACAAACTAGATGCAGGAAGAATGTTCCCGATGGTCGGAGAGTCCAGAACCAGGGGTCATAATCTAAGGATAAGGGGTAAGCCATTTAGGAAAGAAATGAGGAAGAATTTCTTCACCCAGAGAGTGGTGAACCTGTGGAATTCTCTACCACAGAAGGTAGTTGAGGCCAAGTCATTAAATATATTCAAGAATGAGTTAGATATATTTCTTAAAGCTAAAGGTATTAAGGGATATGGGGAGAAGGCAGGTACAGGGTACTGAGTTTGGATGATCAGCCATGATCGCATCGATGGCGGAGCAGGCTCGAGGGGCCGAATGGCCAACTCCTGCTCCTATCTTCTATGTTTCTATGTTTTTCTAAATAAGCAGTTTGGTGTCTGTAGTGAGACTATCTTAAAGAGGTGCCTTCACTCTGTAAGAACATAAGATAAGAACATAAGAAATAGGAGCAGGAGTGGGCCATTTGGCCCTTCGAGCCTGCTCCGCCATTCAATAAGATCATGGCTGATCTTCTACCTCATCTCCACTTTCCTGCACTATCCCCATATCCCTTGATTTCCCTAATATTCAAAAATCTATCGATCTCTGTCTTGAATATACTCAACGGCTGAGACTCCACAGCCCTCTGGGGTAGAGAATTCCAAAGATTCACCACCCTCTGAGTGAAGAAATTTCTCCTCATCTCAGTTAAATGACCGACCCCTTATTCTGAGACTGTGACCCCAGGTTCTACACTCCCCAGCCAGGGGAAACATCCTCCCTGCATCTACCCTGTCAAGCCCTGTAAGAATTTTGTATGTTTCAATGAGATCACCTCTCATTCTTCTAAACTCAGAGAATATAGGCCTAGTCTACTCAATCTCTCGTCACAGGACAATCCCCCCATCCCAGGAACCAGTCTGGTGAACATTCGTTGCACTTCCTCTATGGCAAGTATATGCTTCCTTGGGTAAGGAGACCGAAACTGTACACAATACTCCAGGTGTGGTCTCACCAGGGCCCTATATAATTGCAGTAAGACGCCTTTACTCTTATACTCAAATCCTCTTGTAATAAAGGCCAACATACCATTTGCTTTCCTAATTGCTTGCTGTACCTGCATGTTAACTTTCAGTGATTCGTGTACAAGGACACCCAGGTCCCTCTGAACACCAACATTTCCTAATCTCTCACCATTTAAAAAATACGTTACTTTTCTATTTTTCCTACCAAAGTGGATAACTTCACATTTCTCCCCATTATATTCCATTTGCCATGTTCTTGCCCACTCACTTAGCCTGTTTATATCCCCTTGAAACCTTCTTGCATCCGCCTCACAACTTACATTCCCACCCAGCTTTGTATCATCAGCAAACTTGGATATATTACATTTGGTCCCCTCACCCAAATCATTGATGTAGATTGTGAATAGCTGAGGCCCAAGCACTGATCCTTGTGGTACCCCACTAGTTACAGCCTGCCAACCCGAAAATGGCCCGTTTATTCCTACTCTCTGTTTTCTGTCCGTTAACCAATCCTTAATCCATGCTGGTATATTACCCCCAATCCCATGAGCCCTAATTTTGTTTAATAACTTCTTGTGTGGCACCTTATCGAATGCCTTCTGAAAATCCAAATACACCACATTCACTGGTTCCCCCTTATCTATTCTGCTAGTTACAACCTCAAAAAACTCTAACAGATTCGTCAAACACGATTTCCCCTTCATAAATCCATGTTGGCTCTGCCCAATCCTATTATTATTTTCTAAGTGCCCTGTTACCATGTCCTTAATAATAGATTCTAGCATTTTCCCAACTACTGATATCAGGCTAACTGGTCTATAGTTCCCCATTTTCTCTCTCCCTCCTTTCTTAAATCGTGTAAGTGCTGTACACCAGAGCTGACTTTTTAAACTTGAAAAATTAAAGTTTACATAGTACCCGGACAGTCCATGAATCACCTTCAAGTTTATTGAAGTAGAAATTAGATGATTATCCTGTCACCTCTTTTGCAAGAATGGAATTTTTATCAACAACTAGCTGGCAAAGCTCCAAGAATGTAGTTATGTGCACACATATAAAATAAACAGGGCAACCACTCACTGCTACATTGTTGGGGTTTTTAACATTAGATATTTTCTCAGTATTACTGGCCATTCCTGTGAGTGGCCTTCACATTCCCACAAACCTGTTCGATATCTAAGTAAATGTACCTGACGAAGGAGCAGCGCTCCGAAAGCTTGTGATTTCAAATAAAACTGTTGGACTATAACCTGGTGTTGTGCGACTTCTCACATTTGTCCACCCCAGTCCAACACCGGCATCTCCACATCATAAGTAAATGTAGTGAGACCTGGGAGTTGTACAGAGAACCCTTGTCGTATATTACGTACCACCAAAAAGATTTCCTTGTCCCGGGAGGACAGAAGAATATACAACTTACCAGACTGTGACTCTGACAAAATTATTGAATATTAAACACGTAAATGAAGAGTACTCAGTGCAAATAGTATATTTATAGTAATTACACACTCTCCCCAGCAAAACAGCAAAGACCCTTCTCCTGAACAACTCTTCAGTGTTAAGCTGACCTTTTTACTTCTTACATGTATTACATTACTACAGTGACTACACTTCAAAAGTACGTCATTGGCTGTAAAGCACATTGGGATGTCCTGAGGTCGTGAGAGGCGCTGTATAAGTGCAAAGTCTTTCTTTCTTTCTATGTGCACTACCACAGAGTTATTGATGAGCCCTGTCTCTCTGCTGGCTTCAGACTGAACACATTCTTTTTGTGATACTGCTCAAGATCTAGTTCCCAATTTCATTGAAGATATCACAGAACAAAAGGAATTAAAAACTGTCTTTCTGTGTAACCCCATTAGACGGTCAGACATTCACAGGATTCAAAATGGCACCTGCCCGTACAAATACAGTTGCTCAGCAAACACGAACTGTTAACCCAACCCTTCAGGATGCTTATAATTAAAGAGAATGGCTTGATGCATTAACAATTTCAAACACTTTCAACAACCTGTGGCTGCAGGAAATTAGCACGTGTCCAGCTAGCTACTAGAACACTGCTGGATAGAGTAATGCTGAGGCTCTGCGTTTGCACCAGAATGGTACCATGGCTTAAAGGGTTAAATTATGAGGGGCAGGTTTCATAAACTCAGCTTGTATTCCCTTCAGTTTAGATGGTTGAGGGGGTGATCTAATCGAGGTGTTTAAAATGATAAAGGGGTTCGATAGGGTAGATACAGAGAAATAATTTCCTTTATATGGAGAATCCAGAACAAGGACAACAATAATCTAAAAATTAGAGCCAAGCCATTTAGGAGTGAAATCAGGAAGCACTTTTTCACACAAAGGGGTAGCGGAAATCTGGATCTCTCTCCCAAAAGGCTGTGGATTCTGGATCAATTGGAAATTTTCAAGACTGAGATCGATAGATTTTTATTAGGTAAGGGTATCAAGGGATATGGAACAAGGGCGGGTAAAAGAGTTGAGGTGCAGATCAGCCAGAATCTAATTGAATGGAAGAACAGGCTCGAGGGGCTGAATGGCCTACACCAGTTCCTATGTTAAAAGACATTAGCATGTTTAACTAGCTTTTGGACCACAGGAACAACCTACACATGCACATTAATGCTTGTGAAAAGCTTAAATTCTATCAGACCATCATGTGTGCTCTCTACAGCTTGAAGCAGCAGTTAACATGCCAAATTGTAACCCTGTGTGTACCATCCATCAAGAAAGAATCCAATAAATAATCCATCATAGACAAAAATGCTTTCTTCCTGTCAAAGGCAATAATTGGTATTAACTCGGTAACCTCACTGAGACGCTCCAAGGTGAGCTGGTATGGGAAATAGAAAATATCACACCGCTGTAGTAGGGAAGCTCTTTTGAGTTATTGGCTGAGGCACGTCATTGGGGTTAGAGTAGAGGAAATATTATTGTACAGCACACTATGCTACATCTGGCCTGAGTGCTCAATGTGACACGGAATGGCCAATTTTAACCTGCCAGAATTGGCGTTAACAGGCAGTAACGGCCATAAATTGGCCACCCAATAAGTTAAAATCAACCCGAGAGCCTCAAATGGGGAAATGATCCATTCGCTAGCACCAGCATTATGAAAACAAAAATTAACTAAAACAATTGAAAAAGGAAATCAACAAGTTATAGTTGATAATCGTCCATAATTCTGCATGAAACATACTTCAAGTCAGTTATCGTTCTATAAGTAGGCAGTAACAGAAGAACAGTGCAATGGTTTGATATTGGCTTACAATAACAGAACTTTGGAAGCATTGTAATATTAATATATAAAACTGCCACATCAGAATCCGGTTGCTCAGCAAGCATCTAGCATTTAACATTTAATTGCTTGACTAATATTTTGGTTACCTGGCTTACAGACCCATTGTGAATTTGAACCATATCTGCGGTTCTGTTATGTTCTAAGATTCATTCAATTTTATACTACACAACATTAATAAGTCACATTATATAACTTTTTGCTGATGTTAAGCAATAGAGATCATGATAAACACTGCTGAGAAAGTCAGTAGGATGAGGTGAAAACTTTCATTCTTCATTTGTTTATGTCACCACCCATTCGTTCAACACTACAGCTGTGTCCTACCGCTCGCACCCTTGGTGTAATTCTCATGTTACCACCAAGAGAAATACCATGGTCTAAAATTACAGCTGAAACAACACAAAAATATGGATGAAGACAAAAGATGTCTAGAATCTGAGGCAGACTCCATCATTAAAGCTCTCATTTCTCTCAGTATTTACTGACCTACCTCTTATTTTCATGATTTCCTATACTTAAAATGAGTAATGAGGGAGTGGGAATGCTAGTAGCAAGTACCGTGTAGAGTGTTGGACACCTCCCCGCCCCACCCTCCGAAGGCCCCAGTTGATCTAGTGTAAGATTATTGGATTTTCATTGAAAAGGGACTGGTCCTGCTCAGATCTTCTGATTTGATTGGGGCCAAGTTGCCACCAGGAAGCCCACCAAAAAGTAAGTCTTTTCCTTCCACAGGGCCAGCAATAAGACTCTTGGGGCTCGAGACCTTCTGTGGGCTGTTTTTAGACAGTAGCTCGAGGGGCCAGAAGCCAGCATCCATTACCGCTGCTGCAGGCCTAGCGCACCTGTAGAGCAGCTGAATTTGCAGCTCTGTTTACAGGTGAATAGGCCTTACGAAGAGGGGGCTGGCCCACATTCTATCATGACTAATGACCTGAACCCACAAATATAGAGGGGGGGGAGGGGGGGATGTTAGGTCAGCTGGAGGGCACTTCAGGTGTGCTCCACCTGATGCACTGGCTGGGTGGGGGCCTGGGTAGAAAAATCAGTGCCTTTCAGTTATCGTAACTCAATGGCTCTAATAATACTACAAGCGTGTTACATGGCACAACACTCTATTGTCATAAAGCAGAATATCATCCAAATGACTATGAGCAGTGCCATGGGAATCTACTAATAACATAATAAAAATGGTACTTGTGCAGAAATTTCCTCTGTCATATTTCTGTGCTACAATAATGGGCAAATATAACCTGAGCAAATTCTTCGCAGTTGATTGGAAAAAAATTGCATATAAGCCAACGTGAACCAATCAATTTTTTTAAATTGAAAGAAAGCCAGTCAATAGTAAAGCACAGAGAAACTCGCCCACTAACTCAAAGTACCTTATTAACACACATCTATAGGCTATGATTTAAAAAATGAATATTAGCAATCATATTTTTAAAAAGTGATAAATAAATCTAGATATTTCATCCTGGATTCTGACTTATAGCGTGAAGAGCAATTAAACTCTGACTGACCTTACTTTGTACAATTCCCTCACCAAATATTTAAACTGTGATTGACCTGAGGCTCCAGTTACTTAAAAACAATTAGCTTTAGGGTTGTAAAACAACACAGCCCCATTTTAGCAACAGAATATTAAGTGTGCCCCAAATGCTATAATACTGCGGTCCTTATAAAGTAGCACATCATCTGACTTACTATGACCAATGCCATGGGAGATCCATTAGCAATATAATAAAAATGGTACAATACTGCACATTTCCTGCCCATCGTGTTACATTTCCTGTGGCTCTCTTCTGGTGTCACATTTTCTGATTGGCTCAAATTTCATATTACTGAAACAAATCAGAACTGAATAGGTAAAGAATGTACGAATGAAAAGACTGTTGGAATCCACACAGCTATTTTGCCGGTTCAATCAATCCTCAGTCTTGTCGGCCAATTAAGAAGAAGCCGGTCAGATGATGACAATTCAGAAACTAGCAGGATAAACCCGGAGATGCAGATACAAGCGCAATCTTAAGATTATAGACCACCATTTTCCAATAATCAACAGCTGAATTATTTGCTGCAGGGATCATCACTCACAATAACTGGAAGAGGAAGGTAAAATGTGATTTTCTCCAAGTATCATTGTACAATTTACAGGACTTGGTGACATTCAAGCTGTCTCCAAAGATTCCCAAGAAATGTATTATATTCCTTTAATTAAAAGTTAGTGATATACAGGTCAGGTTGGCTACAGTTCTCTGACTCCTGAACAGACAATAGTGGGCTTGATTACATTGTTGGGTCATTATTTGAGTCACTAGTCACTACTGACTGTGAAATACATGGACTGGATGGTTCAATTGGTTAGAATATTGTCCTTTCACCTCTGGAACTGAACTAGGAATTCAGCCTAAACTGTTGGGACTAAGTATGTACTATCTACAGGATGCACTGCAGCAACCTACCAAGCTTGCTTCAACAGGATCTTCAAGACAAATGATCTCTACCACTAAGAAAGACCAGAGGAGCAATATCATGGGAACACCATCACCTCCAAGTCACATACCGTGCTCATTCATTCATTGTTGCTGGGTCAGAATCCTAGGCCGTGATTTTGCAAATGGGAGCGGGTCAGCTGGTTTCCTGGTTCCATTCCCGCCCCCAACTGCATCCGGCCAACGGTCGTGATTTTACGTCGATTGACCTTGTTAAGCCCACCCTGCGGGCTTGCCGGCCAATTAAGAAGAAGCCGGTCAGATGATGTCATTTGATGACGCATCATCTGCTGGTTTTCTTCAAGGGACCATGCACAATTTTTCTTTGACAGCTCATATCTCAGTGTTTGACAGCATTGAGGTGCTGCAAACACTGACAATCACTGTTCACAGGTGAGCTCTTGCACCCAGGCTCTCCAGTGACTCCCTCCATAGGCTAGAACAGATGGCAGCTGCAGGTGAGGTTACAGAAGCGATCTGTCACTGGTGAGAGAGGTTCTCCCAATGAGGTGGGACTAGACAGCCAATTCAAAACTTGTTACCTACAGAAAATTGTAAATGCATTAAAAATGATTTTCCCAACATTTCCTTCCCTCTGAAACTCACCAGTGCACCACTGGATCCTTCACACC
Source organism: Squalus acanthias (assembly GCA_030390025.1). Taxonomy (NCBI): domain Eukaryota; kingdom Metazoa; phylum Chordata; class Chondrichthyes; order Squaliformes; family Squalidae; genus Squalus; species Squalus acanthias. The sequence continues at coordinate 151,969,806 of CM059430.1, forward strand.
ACTTCTGCAGCTGTCATCAATGCACAAACATTACAGCAGACTCACAACACGCCTCACTTACCTGGCATGGTGTCCAGACGTCGGGGAACCCGAGGCAGAAGCGGCAAAATTGAAAAAGAGCCTGTTAACAAGTATTAAGTACCTGTTAACAGCCAGGTAAGTGGTTATAATCCTCTTCCCACCGCTAGGTGTCGGGTCCATGCGCAAATCGGGGACCCGACACCTGGGAAGATTGATAGGAGGCGGGTTGACAGCGGGTTTCCTGCCCACTGTCAATCTTTGCCATTTTGACAACGGTCCCGCCTCCAATCCCGCACTCTGAGGTCCAGCAAAATTCCGTCCCTGGAATTTCCTGCCTAACACCATTGTGGGGCACCATCACCACAAGGATTACAGCAGTTCAAGGAGCAGGCCCACTACCACTTTCTCAGGGTAACCAGGGAAGGGCAATAAATGTCTTTAAAACTGCAGAGTGTAAATAAGGTTAATACAAACGAGCAGATAATAGTTGGGGCAGTAGGCAATGAATCACTCTGGCCTAACTGGGCATTGATATGAGACTGTGGTACCGACTGCACGCACTTTTGAACTATCAATGGTGATTATTATGTTCTGCTATACAAATATAAACTCAGAGTTATGATGTTGACAAATGGGATTTATTTCAGGCTGTGTCTGCCAAAATCAGCATAAAAGGGGGAAATGACCCAGGTTACAATGCCACTGGGACACTTCAAATTATATAATTTTTTTACAATTACTTTCGATGTGTTGAATTTGATTAAAATAATTTATTTATTTTGACCAGCCACCAAGATGCTTCATTCCAATTCTGGCCGTCCCAATGATATAAAAGGAGCACCAAGAGCAGCTGATAAGTGATAACCTCATTCATTAGACAATATCGCAACATCCTTTAATCGTGAACCAGCTGGGCTTTAATAAAACAGAAACCGCTACATATTACAGAATTGAATATTATTCCCATTTGTATTGCTTTTTATAGACAAATACACTGAGTGATTAATTACATTTTTTTAAAAAACGTTATTTATTCATTCATGGGGTATGGGTGTCGCTGGCAAGCACTGTTCCCTTATTTTTTGGGGTGCGCGGCCCCTTCACAGTTTCGCGTATGTGCAAAACTTTACATTGAAAAAAGCCAGTCCCGGGCTGTGCGGGACCAGCAGAGAGCTGTGCAGCCACGCAGCTTATAGGGAACGTTGCTGGCAAGGCCAGCATTTATTGCCCATCCCTAATTGCCCTCGAGGTGGTGGTGAGCCGCCTTCTTGAACCCCTGCAGTCCATGTGGTGAAGGTACTCCCACAGTGCTGTTGGGGAGGGAGTTCCAGGATTTTGACCCAGCGACGATGAAGGAACGGCGATATATTTCCAAGTCAGGATGGTGTGTGACTTGGAGGGGAACTTGGAGGTGCTGGTGTTCCCATGCGCCTGCTGCCCTTGTCCTTCTAGGTGGTAGAGGTTGCGGGTTTGGGAGGTGCTGTCGAAGTAGCCTTGGCGAGTTGCTGCAGAGCATCTTGTAGATGGTACACACTGCAGCCAGTGTTGGAGGGGATGTATGTTTAAACTTATGATCGGCTTTATACAATGAACAGGATTCAAGACAGTAATTGCACTTCGAACACCTCTGCTGCTGGAGAACACAAATTATCTTTGATGCCTCTCCTATTTCTCATCTACCTGCTGCCCCTCAGCGACATCATCCGAAAACACAATGTCAGGTTCTACATGTACGCTGACGACACCCAGCTCTAACTCACCAACACCTCTCTCGATCTCTCCACTGTCTCTAAATTGTCAGACTGCTTGTCCAACATCCAGTACTGGATGAGCAGAAATTTCCTCTGACTTAATATTGGGAAGACCGAACCCATTGTTTTCGGTCCCCGCCACAAACTCCGTTCCCTAGCCACCGACTCCATCCCTCTCCCTGGCCACTGTTTGAGGCTGAACCAGACCGTTCGCAACCTTGGTGTCATATTTGACCCGAGATGAGTTTCCAACCACACATCCGTGTCATCGCTAAGACCGCCTACTTCCACCTCCGTAACATCGTCCAACTCCGCCCCTGTTTCAGCTCATCTGCTGCTGAAACCCTCATCCATGCCTTTGTTACCTCTAGACTTGACTATTCCAATGCTCTCCTGGCCGGCCTCTCATCTTCCACCCTCCATAAACTTAAGCTCATCCAAAACTCTGCTGCCCGTATCCTAACTCGCACCAAGTCCCGTTCACCCATCACCCCTGTGCTCACTGACCTATATTGGCTCCCAGTTGACCAGCGCCTTGATTTTGTCTTGCAATCCCTCCATGGCCTCGCCCCCTCCCAATCTCTGTAACCTCCTCCAGCCCTACAACCCTCCGAGATCTCTGCGCTCCTCCAATTCTGGCCTCTTGCACATCCCTGATTTTAATCGCTTCACCATTGGCGGCCGTGCCTTCAGCTGCCCGGGCCCTAGGCTCTGAAATTCACTCCCTACACCTCTCCGCTTCTCTGCCTCTCCCTCCTTTAAGACGCTCCTTAAAACCTTCCTCTTTACCGAGCTTTTGGTCATCTACCCTAATATCTCCTTATGTGGCTCGGTGTCAAATTTTGTTTGATAACGCTCCTGTGAAGCAACTTGGGATGTTTTACTACATTAAAGGTGCTATATAAATGCAAGTTGTTTTTGTTGTTGCATCTTTGATGCCGTCCAATAGAATAAGAGAAGGGCTATGTAAGAAAGTGTCACGTGGCACTCCAGATTTTAATTCCAGGTGGATTCCCTGCTCAAGCCTCAGTTAAAATTACAGTCGGGTTTCAATGATATCATTGGGCTGCAACATGCATATGTAAAGAAGGACCCTGTTGGCTCCGGGCGCATGTCCTTGCTGCCTGCTCAGGAGAGCAGCTTAAAATTGAAGTTCCCGTCCACAGTCGGTGTTGCAGTTTCTTACAGCTTGTGGGAGCGAGGCTGTGGAGTTCACAAGGCATTGTGGGCAATTAAAGGGGCTAGGAATTAAAGGGGCAATGCATTCAAAACTAATAAAAATTAAAATGCAGTGAAAAACTGCATTTTCAGCCCTTACTGACTTTCAAAAAACATAAACAATAAAAAATAATTCCCAAATGGCAGTCTTCAGCTCTTAAAGCTGAATTGTCTTCCACACCTAAACAAATGGTAAAAGTGCTTCAGCACTAACACAAATGGTTCAGCATGTCAGGGAAGGGGCATCCAGGGTCCCACACGCAGCACTCCAGCTTTGTGCAGGGGGTCAACACTGTGAGAGATCCTCCACCAATAGAGGCCTTCCAGAAAGAATGATGTGGGACCAGATCACCGAAGTCGTCCCTGCCAGCGGTTTCGCCGCTACCACCTGGCTCCAGTGCCCAAAGAAGCTTCATGACCTAAGACCACTGGTCAAGGTCAGTGAATGCATCTTCAAAAACCGTCTCCTACGAACTGCATCACCAGCCTCACACACTGCTCAATACATGCTCCCCCACCCCCCGAAATCACTCACCTACCAACAATCTGTACCAATCACGAGGCACATCTCCCATTCCTAGCCTCACCTCACCCCCTTGGAGGAGACGGTGCAGGCCATTCTTGGCAGGGGCATGACTGAGCCCTTGGCCAGCAGCGGGACTGAAAGGATACAAGATGCTGGTATCCTCATACGTTATCCTCTTCCTCGCATGCACCTCTTGCTTTCCCGCCCTCCCCACACCACAACTCCACCCTTGTGCCTTCTTTATTTCATACACCCAAGAAATGCAGCCTGCCCAGCCAGTGGGTGACCAAGAAGAGGGAGAGGAGAGTGAAGAAGAACAAGAAAAAGAAGATTGATTTCACATTCCCAGCCACCAGCTCCTCAAGGTTGACCAGCAAGGCCATTTTCAGTGTCCCCCACTGAAAATCAGCAGTCTTCCACCAGCCATGCTGCAGCCATTGGGGTAGCACTGCATGACATCAGTAGGATAGGCAAAGGCACACACAAGACAGTCACTAAGAGAATGCATAAGGGTGATGAATTGATATCTTGATGTCATATTGGATGGATAGATGCATAAAGTTGGATTGGAAAATTTGCTTTGTGGTGACTTTTATTCCAGCATCGTGGCCAAGAAGATGCTGTGATGGTCAGTAACAGAGGGAAGGTAAGGTGTGGGACTAATGTTGAAAGGGGAATTGGGCTTGTGGTCACTGGGACCGCAGGCGGATGATTCCATCCTGGACATCCTGGCCACAAAGGAACTGTCTGGGATGCATCCTTCTGTATGCTTCCTCCCTTTTCTGCTTCCTCCTCTTCCCTCTGCGAGCGGATGCTGTAAATCTGAAATGCCAGCGTAAAATGCTGGAAATACTCAGCAGCTGAGGCTAGCAACTCGACCTGAGACGTGAATTCTGTTTCTCTCTCCATGGATGGTGCCTGACCTGTTGTGTATTTGCAGAATTTTTTTGTTTTCTCAAAGGCCTTCCTTTACCATCCGAGGCCTTGAAAGCATCCAACAGCACTCCCTACACACTTAAGAAACTTTTAACATCTATTGCAGCAAGCCACTACTTCGATAAAATCAAAAAAAAAGACCAGTCCAAAAGCTTAAATGCAAACTTACCTGAAAAATGTGTGTGTCCCTTTAAGAGGTGCTGACAGCGCCTCTGTCAGTCTCTTTACATGCTGGGTTTCCCTGGCGTGGTTATGATCTGCGCTGAACTCAGCGCTAGGTTTGAAGTTGGCCGCGGTGACGTTAAGTCGGTGTTGCACTCCGACTGACGTCAGCAATCCACCATTTTTTTTTTGCAGGGCGCTAATACTTACCGGCAGCACTACGGGGAGGACCAAAATTGAGGACGCTCAGGGACCTGCCACCAGCTGGTGGTAACGGGCAGCGTAAAGCCCCTGAAATTTTAGCCCATCATCTCTTCAAGTGATACTCATGTATAACACTATCTGATTATTAATATTAATGTGCATCACAAACAGATAGATTTTTGTCATATCAAAACATTAAATTAAGTGTAAAAAGACTAAAATTTTCATTACTTAAAACTAAGACACCAGAAATCTTTGAAAGTAACAGGAAGAGTCTGCAGAAGGCCAGCCCACCTCAGCTGAGGCCATAGGTGACCTGGAGCACTGACCACGTAGCAAGCAAGGGTGGGGGCAGAGACGAGGAGGAAAGTGAAGGGGAGAGAAGGGCTAAGGGGATGTAGCAAGAAAAGGGAAAGGGAAGGAAGGGAAAGGGAAGATGAGAAAGGAGGCCCAAGAGTCAGATAGAAGAAAAAATACAGGCACAAAAATAACATATGAAAAAATCCCAGAAAGAACCAAATAAGAGCAAGATAAAAGAAAAACAGCATGTAAAATAAAGCTGTGGGTGACAGTGCATTTGTGTAACGATCTTCAAAGGCTCAATTAAAACATTCTGAAATTCTCAGGTTTTAGACACTATGGGGTTGATTTTGTCTTTTGAGCGACTGGTCGGCAGAGCATACCCATCAATTGACCGTATCCGCGGCGGAGCGGCTGCAATTTGGAGGCACTGGTCTCATTAACATCGGGCTGGCCAACTGTAAGGCTCCAGACAGGCATTCCAAAGCAGCTCGCAATATCAGGCCGCCCCGGCGACCAGCAAGTTAAGTGTCACGGGGTTTGGGGGGCGGGGGGGGAGGTGGAGGGTTGCGATCGCGGAGGGTTGGGGTCCTGGGGCGGCAGTGGCCCAGATTATTTTGGGGGCGGGGGCCCTGCGGAACAATCCTGCTCCTCCAGGCCCCACAGAAATAATTCCAAGCTTACCTTGGTTGGGCCTCTTCATCTGTGCATGTCACATGCTCCAATCAGTTCTGACCTAAGTCCTAGGACCCCAATTTGCATATTAAACGGGCCCTATAGGACAGGAAGTGGCATCGAGCACCCAGCGCTAGGCTCCTTTCAAAATGTCATCAGTGGTGATAATGGGGCAGTAAGGCTGCTGACTCGATTTTTAGATTGTTAACACCCCCGTTCACGCCAGGCGATAAAAATGAAGATAAGCCCCCTATTATTTTGATTTCAGTAATAGTTGAAAGTCGTATGTAAATCAAAGTATTATAAGTTATCTGGTGCATATTGTTTGCTTCTGTGTAATTAAATATCACCAAATGAAGAAACAGCACTATTAATTTTAGCCTGAATAATATGGCCTGACAGCCCAGTCTTTCTGGCTTTTAGAAATAACAGGACTGCATTGTGGACAGCACATGCAACTTATGGTGTGAAATATCTCAGCAAAAGGATAATAGTTACCCTACAGTGTCAGCTGTGGCTCAGTGGGTAGCACTCTTGTCTCTGAGTCAGAAGGTTGTGGGTTCATAGTCCCACTCCAGGGACTTGAGCACAAAAATCTAGGCTAACACGAACCAGTGCAGTGCTGAGGGAGTGCTGCACTGTCGGATTTGCCGTCTTTCGGATGAGATGTTAAACCAAGGCCCCGTCTACTCATTCAGGTGGATGTAAAAGATCCCTTGGCACTATTTTGAAAACAAGCAGGAGAGTTATCCCTGGTGTCCTGGCCAATATTTATCCCTCAATCAACATAACAAAAACAGATTATCTGATCATTATCACATTGCTGTTTGTGGGAGCTTGCTGTGCGCAAATTGGCTGCCGCGCTTCCTACATTACAACAGTGATGACAGTCCAAAAGTACTTAATTGGCTGTAAAGTGCTTTGGGACGTCCAGTGGTCGTGAAAGGCGCGATATGTCTTTCTTTTCTATTGCATATTTCCTGTTGCATGCTACTCCTTTTCACAGCATGTATAAGAGGATAAATTTCTGACGATAGGAGACTACGAGCTCACTATGGAAACTGCATTTTGCTGTAAACATGAATAAAGAGCTAGGACCACGCACAAATTGTAACACACTCGATAGAAATGTGGAAGGAATGAAAGGGGATGATGATACATTTATGAATCAGTACATAATAGAACATTTAACTGTCATAGCCATCTGGAGATCTGTATATGTTATGATATTTATGATCCTTTCTATTGCCAAACAATTTCTTTCGGTACATTTTATGGGCAGATTATGAACAAATTCCATGAGACATTACTGGCTGCTGAAGAATCTGCTTACTTTCGCAAAGCTGACATTTACATGGAGATATCAATTTTTGCCAACTTGTCATTCTCGAATAATTTGGGCACCAATCCAATGTATCCATTAGATTATCCCATTTACAGGAGTCCTCCTGCTCACTGCCTCATTTAAAAATATAACATTTCTCTATATTATTCAAAGGGCTGGATTTTCAATGACCCGTGGAGTCGGGTTTGGAGGCGTGTGGGGGGTTAAAGTTGCAGATTCGGGGGTCCCGACCCCATCCCGCCTCCAACCCGCCTCCACGCAAATTTGATAAAATCGTGTGCGGTGTTCCCGACTCCGTCCCGCCTCCAAGAGGCGGGAGAGGCCATTAAAGCCCTTAACAAGCCCTAAATTGGCTCTGTAATGCCATTTTGAAATGTTTTAGCTAGTTTAACCCTTTTCCAACGTGAAGTACGCCTGATGTGAAACACGCCAGTGAAACCTGGCGGGAGCACAAGTGGATAGCTGACTATCAGCTGCAGGTCCACTATTACAACGGAGATGTGATGAAGGTAGTAGTAGTATTAGGTCTGAAAGTCGCCTCTGATGCTGCTGCATTGAATGTCTTCAGAGACTGCCTGGCCTTTGAAGGACCTGGATGGAAAAAAAAATCTCATTCATTCTCTCTCTCTCTCTCTGAAATGCTGCTCATTTTGCATCCAGGTCCTCTCACAGCAACACCCAGGCAGTCTCTGACCTGCAATGCACCAACAATGATGACATCATCAGAGGCGACTTTCAGACTGAAACCACTAATTGGTTCATGGGTTCCCACATGCTGGAACTCAATTGCCCAATTAGGTGAAAATTGCATCAATCTCCCACATCCAATTGGAGTCGGGTGGATAACACGAAAAGTGGATGACACGACCCCAACCCGCCCCAGTATCAAAATCCAGCCCAAAGTCTTTCCTTCAGCGCATGCCTGTAGTACACTTCAAAGGCAAATAATGGGAAATATGTAGTTAAGCATGTTGTTTGGTTCAAATTTCCCATTATCAATTTATTAATTAACAGTGAGAAAGCAACATAAAACCATCCAATCAAATCACTCAATTTTTTCCAATATGGAACCAGCAACTGCCAAAAAAAATCTAATTACTAAAAGATGTTTTCATACTTTCTTTGGGCCTCCATTTTTCCTCGTGACTCAGGTCAGTATCTGTAGCTAAAGTAATACAGTTCATATGTATAACTTCACATATATATTTTATATGAATAGAAATACTACACATTTACAACAAAACAGAAATAAAAAATTACATAATCTTGAAAAAAGGTCACTAAAACTTGACCATAAAATGAATCATTTAGGCTTAGAGATTACTCTTGGCCAAAATGCCGGTGGAAGTGTGGTGGGGTGGGATTTCCGCCTACTTCATGGAGGCTCCCACAACTCAGCCAGGTTTCAGGGTCACAGACAGATAAATAATTTTAGCAGGTGCCCAGCTTCCAGACAGGTGCTCCTCCCATCCACCCCCCGCCAGGAGCAATCGAAAAACGGTTGCATCAGACCACAGTGGCCTGTCACAGTGTTATATGGTCGGCGGCCTCCAGGGCAATTGAAGAGGGGCAGAATTTTCTTTGACATTTTTCCAAATTATGAGGCTAAGAAGTTTAATTACTCGTCCCGTAATTGATACATCGCCTTTTGGAGGAATTTAAAATTTTAAATGCACTCAGGAGCAAATAATGGGAAATATGCGTTTATTTATAATACGCTCGCTTACATTTGAGCAAACATATGCAGCCAATACCACTTGACAGAAAATATCAGAACTGGGAGTGCCAGTGGGGAGTTGGTAGAGCGACACCAATGAATTTCCCAACATGTTCTGCTTGAATTGTATCTGGGAGACAGCATTATTCAAGCCGAAAATATCATCTTTAATATTAGAAATCCCTCTCCAAAGTTTCCCCCACACAGGCTGCCATAATTTAAAAAAAATTCCCCAAGTTCTGAGAGTTCTGTTGGGTTCAATGAAGGCACAATGGGTGAAATTCCCAGCTTAGCCTTACAGACTGGAATTTGGGCTAGCTCCAACATGGGGTGGAAATCCAGTGGTTCGAGGTTTCGTGCCAAATTTCAGCCCCTGATGGGGGATCCACTTGCTCTACACTCTCCCCTGCCACCTGAAATTCCATCCCTAATTTTTTTTTATTGAGATAGCTGGGTGAGTGCCTAAGTCCTGTAGTGCGGAACTCTGGCAAGACCCAAAAAAAAGTAAGAGCGAAGGGCTTCAGACGTGGGGTTTAAAGGCAGTTGGAGGAAGGGGATAAGACCTTGAGGTCCAGGAGTTAGAGCTGTGGACTGTGAGATGTGACTTGGTACAAAGCCTAAATCAGCTGTGCTTTTAGGTGGGAGGTGTTTTAAATTCTAGCCAACATTACGTTTGTGGTTATATGTTAAACATACCTTATTGCAGCCATATTTGAATAGCCTGATTTATTTAGCACGTAGAATATACTGAATAAGTCAGTCTGGCCAGCCCTGGCACCATTACTGCTTGTCTGGGAGTACGCCGCAGAGCAAGCCAGGAAGCATGAAAAGTGCCTCAACTTCCTGTCCAGTTGTCATAATAGCTTTCTGAATAAATAGCTATTTATTTGCAGTCCCTCAGAGGATATAATTACTGATGAAATCATATGGCTTTGAAAACAATAATAAGCTCAGAATCTGGACATTATTTTCACAACTGTGAGTGTGTGCTTGGTATAAATTGGCAATGGATAGTCTCAGCACGGTGCGCTGGCAGTGTTGACGTGGGTTTTGAAAGTGCTAACAGTATTCATTGGCTCAGAAATACTGCATGCAATGTACGTTAACACAATCACCAAAGCAGCGTATATGGCCAAGGAATGGCAAGCTGTACCAGCAAGACTGCTATTTTGTTTCCGCTCCAGGATTCTCTTCTCTCCTGAAGGTAGTTATTTGTGCTGAGATGCAATTCCACATGTCATTGGCAGCCCTCCAATATCTCACCCAAGTTGCCATTTTTCATGGGTAAGCCTAGGCAGTCACTGTTGGCAGCCTGCTTGACTGTGGGGGATATTGCAGCTGAGTCTGATCCGGTGTTGAACGAATGAACACACACACACACAAAAGCTGGGGCCTTTAAATAATGATCAGGAGCAGGAAGAAAGATTTTTCTCTTCACTTGCCAGATGAGCGAGAGACCAATTACCATTCCCACTACCCTCAGCAAACTCAACACAGACCAGAACTAGTAAGGTTACGTTCTTTAACTAAATATTCTATATTGTAATGATTCGCTGATATGATTTGCAGTCAGTGAATCATCTACTGTTTTAATGTTATCACTTTTGATAATCAATTTTAAGCAAAGGAAAACTGATATACATTTGCAACTGATGTAATTTGCAATTATTCTCAGCTATGGTTGGATATATTAGTTATATTTTGCATTTGAATCTGACTAAAGTTAACGTTATAAGATCAGAGGAAGCAACTTTGTGGACCATTTTTTCCTGCTCGCTTTTCACCCCTCCTCCCCTGCTGGTGCTGAGTTTTACTGGAGTATCGTTCCACAGGTGCTGGCAATCCATTGGTGCCTCACCGCAGAGTCCATTCTTTGCATCTGAACACAAGCAATGAGTGCTGGCACGGTGTTCAATCATAGAGGGTCAGTGGGCAGTCATTAGGAGCAGCAACTTGCCAGATTTTCCCCTTCCTTGATCAAGGGCACTGAAGCCAATTGTAGTGTTCTGATGAGACCAGCCAACTCAGTGCAAACCAAGGATTGCACCTGGGACCTTCTGGTGTTTTTCTGTTTTTAGGCAGGATTACCTCCCGGCAATGCCCCAACTCTTCAGCAAAATGCCTCCCAATATACTGGGCAATGCAAAAAATGTTGTGCTCCAGTGGATGGTATAATCTGAGAGTGGCCAATCTTTTGCAGTGCAGTTTTTGCTTTGTGTTTTTAAGATTAGAAAATTTAGGAGAAAAGCAGTCATATGCACTACTACTTATACAACGATGATTTTGTGTCTTTGATTCCTTTGTCATCCTCCTCTATTTACCAATTAGACAAATTATGTCATTGCATAAAGCGGACACTTAGGGCTGGATTTTCAATGACCCATGAAGTCGGGTTTGGAGGCGTGTGGGGGGTTAAAATAGCGAAAAGTGCCGGGCGGACCTGATCCCGACTCCATTCCGCCTCCACACAATTTTGACAAAATCAGTCGCAGGGTTTCCGATTCCGTCCCGCCTCCAAGAGGCGGGAGAGGCCATTAAAGCCCTTAACAAGCCCTAAATTGGCTCTGTAATGCCATTTTGAAACGTTTTAGCTAGTTTAACCCTTTTCCGATGTGAAGCACGCCTGATGTGAAACACGCCAGTGAAACCTGGCGGGAGCACAAGTGGATAGCTGACTATCAGCTGCAGGTCCACTATTACAACGGAGATGTGATTAAGGTAGTAGTAGTATTAGGTCTGAAAGTCGCCTCTGATGCTGCTGCATTGAATGTCTTCAGAGACTGCCTGGGAGGACTTGGTTGCAAAAAAATTCACTCTCTCTCTCTCTCTCTCTGTCTCTGAGATGCTGCTCATTTTGCATCCAGGTCCTCTCACAGCAAAGGCCAGGCAGTCTCTGACCTGCAATGCAGCAGCAATGATGACATCATCAGAGGCGACTTTCAGACTGAAACCACTAATTGGTTCATGGGTTCCCACATGCTGGAACTCAATAGCCCAATTAAGTGAAAATTGCATCAATCTCCCACATCCAATTGCAGTCGGGTGGATAACACGAAATGCGGATGACATGACCCCACCCCGCCCCAGTATCAAAATCCAGCCCTTATTCCTTGGAAGGCAATAAACTAGATGGGGTAGAGGAACAAAGAGATCTGGGAATACAGATACATAAACCACTAAAAGTAGCAGCACAAGTTGATAAGGCCAAAAAGAGCACTACTGATAAAGGTACCTTTTGTTACTTTGCAGAAAGCCTTACAGCAGTGCTAAAACAAAGGGTTAGAAATTAGTATGTGTTTTGCACATTTTCCAGGTCCAAAACGGGTGCCACAAAGTCGAATTTTGCAGTGTGCCTTCCCACACCAGCACAGGTGCCAGAAATGCGCCCAATGCCATATTGGTTCGACTGCTCGATAGGCCTCCCTGACAGCTGACTAAAACAAACGCAGGCATCATTTAAATATATTAATAAGGACTGGGTCAGATGGAAGGAGGGAGTGTTGATGTTCTGGGAGATTAGAGATGGTTTAGGAGAATCTCTCCACAATCTTGCAATACAAAGGGGAATTGCCTTGGATCTTCCTGAGGAGGAAGGAGTGGAGGACAAAGATGAAGAAGGGGCCAAGGAACCAGCGGATACAGAGGAAGAGCATGGCCCAGCAGTGCTGTGAGCTGCCAGAACTGTAAGGCAGCAAATTATTGATAGATTCTCCTGAACCATCTCTAACCTCCCCAGAACACCAACATTTCCTTCTTCCATCTGACCCAGTCGCGACACCCACCATATCAATTCCTTCAAACTGTACAACTTCATGGGTGTTCCTGTTACATAACTAAGATTATGAAGACCGACAGCTATACCAAATAAAACATTTTACTTCACTACTCCGAAAGGCTCCAGCCTTGATTTGACAAATCATATTACATGACTCATGCCCATCTACAAACCACCCTTGTGCAAACCCCTCATGTCTGCCTTGTCTGCTTGTTCTATTCTAGATCTCTTTTGAGGTGGTTCCCTAGTGGCTACAACATGGGAGGTGGAATGCTGCTGAATTTCCACTGAGAGCCCTTGCGATGATCTTGAGGGGCTCTAGCCATTCAGGACCAGGCTGCAGACTGCTGGGACAGCTTCGGCTGGAGCAGTCTGGCCCAACTGCTTGTCTGACACCAACAAGGGCATTGGTTGAGAGGCTGGTGGGGGAACTGTTATGCCGTCATCCTGAGAGAGGACAGCATTTATGCCTCTCAGAACATTTGTACATTAAGCAAAAGCTCTGTAAACAAATATGGATGTTTTAATGGAGTGCTGTCATGCTTCTTACTGACATACATCTGCTACTACTGTTCAGATCATGGAAACAAATGGAGTATCAATCAATCCTGGGGTTGTACTTGAAGACACCTTTTGAATGACCCGTGGAGTCGGGTTTGGAGGCGTGTGGGGGGTTAAAATTGCGGGGTCGGGGGTCCCGACCCCATCCCGCCTCCATGCAATTTTGACAAAATCAGTTGCGGGGTTCCCGACTCCGTCCCGCCTCCAAGAGGCCGGAGAGGCCATTAAAGCCCTTAACAAGCCCTAAATTGGCTCTGTAATGCCATTTTGAAACGTTTTAGCTAGTTTAACCCTTTTCCGACGTGAAGTACGCCTGATGTGAAACACTCCAGTGAAACCTGGCGGGAGCACAAGTGGATAGCTGACTATCAGCAGCAGGTCCACTATTACAACGGAGATGTGATGAAGGTGGTAGTAGTAGTTTTAGGTGTGAAAGTCGCCTCTGATGCTGCTGCATTGAATGTCTTCAGAGACTGCATGGCCTTTGCTGTGAGAGGACTTGGATGCAAAAAAATTCATATTCTCTCTCTCTCTCACTCTCTCTCATATTTTGCATCCAGGTCCACTCACATCAATAGCCAGGCAGGTCCTCTCTCACCAACAGCCAGACAGTCTCTGAGACCAGGCAGTCAACAATGATGACATCATCAGAGGCGACTTTCAGACTGAAACCACTAATTAGTTCATGGGTTCCCACATGCTGGAACTCAATTGCCCAATTAAGTGAAAATTGCATCATTCATCCACATTAATCTGGAGTCGGGGGAGGAACACGAAATGCGGATGACACGACCCCAACCGAACCCCAAGACAAAATCCAGCCCTATTGTTGGCTAACAACTGCCCCAGAGGTGTGGCTCAAAATTAAAAGGACTAAAAAGCTCAACCATGTAAAGGAAGCGTGCGATTCTTCACTGCTCCGCTTCCTCAACTCTTTAAACCTGGATGCAGGTTTACAGATTACTTCTGGAACAGCTGACCTGACTACAAGAGGAAACACAATTGGTGTCCATCAAGATATTTAGAGGCTCTCAACAAGACTGAGCAAAGCCATGACTAGATAAACTTTCGTTAAGGGGTTAGTCTAAGATAGACTTTTGTTTTCCAAAAGGGTATGCATTTTGGAGAGTCAGGTTTTTTTTATTCCATGTTGTTAAAGCGATTCTAAATCATGCATGAACTGAAGATGTTGTTTAAATTCTAATGTTGACTTTCTAGTATATAATAAATGATTGCTTTCTTTACAAAGCCAAGGTTTATGCCTGAAGTTTCTTGAGGAGCCCATTAAGTTAAATACAAAATTAAATTGTGTGGAGATAAAAAGGCATCTCCCCAAATTAAAGAATAACACGTTGCACCTTTTGTCCCTATAAGCTTTATATTTTCATATATTATACATAAATATACTTGTGTTACTGTACAATTTCTGTTCTAAGTTTAATATTCCTCCTAGAGTGTTGTAACGCAGCACGATACTACATTTAATCCATCACACAGATTACTGCAAATAGGGTCATTGTTATTCCTTTGGGCAATGCAGCTGTGTAACAACAGATTACTGAAAACATACATCTGCTGAGTGTAGGCAGCAAGGTCTGTTTGCAAAAACTGCAGTGAAACAGTTCCATAAAATAGAAATTATGAGGGTCTTTATAAGCACCAGTGGATTAATTTGTAAATTTGCAGCAAATGAGTGCCTAACTGATACTTAATTGAATTTAGGCAGCACAGTGGCATTGAATACCGAACCCGACAGTGCTATTTCAGGGACACCATGAAGAGAAGCCAGCTGCTTGCCTTCAGGGTGTGGGAGAGGAAAAGATTAAAGAGTGAGAGTTGTCCCGAGGCTGGTCTGACACAAATGGCTTCCGAACTGAGTTCATGGAGGCATGGGCACAGGTTGTCTATCTGCCTAGCCTCACAGCCACAGACCATTTGGTGTAAAAAGACCGAGAGGGGGATAGGAAGTAAAAGAAAATATCTTAAAAAGGAGGGAGTCTCCCCCACCTTCAAAAAAAGGAAAATTCAAACAAATTACAACAAGGTGAATGGAAAATCTGCTGAACCATGTTACAGCATTTCCACTGTGCACTATTAGTGTGACGAGGGAGATGCCTAAGTTGACAAGTGGGGCAAGGATCTAGATATTTTATAAATATAAAGGTTTTTTTTTTAAAAAGGAAATAATATTTTATATGACAGGTTGAAAGAACTACCATATGAACAGTGCCAGATGGAGACAGAGATGAAGATGGATTTGGCTCCAACTCAAGAAGGATTTTGAAAACAGCCACATTTCTTCCTCTTGCACCCGTCTGTCTCCTTGGCTGAGAGTCCGTTTACCAGTCTTGAAGGAAAAAACGGTCAACTGTTTTTTTTATGATGCGGAGATGCCGGTGTTGGACAAAAGTGAGAAGTCGCACAACACCAGGTTATAGTCCAACAGCTTTATTTGAAATCACAAGCTTTCGGAGCGCTGCTCCTTCGTCAGGTGAAGTTTTTTTATAGTTGTGTTTTAAAATTGGCTAAACGGTATGTGTAAAGGAGACTATGAACTGTCCTAAACTGAAGAGAATTATTCCATTGTATTTTTGTTTGATAATAATGGGCCTGATATTCTGAAGGCAGCCTTGCACCGTTGGAATGGACATGAAGAGGGACTTCTGCCTGCCTGGAGCCCGTGGGACTGACACCTCTGTAAAATTGTACGGTCAGCCCATTTAAATATGCAGTGGTATGGAGGCTGTCTAGATACAGCCTGCAATACCTCCGCCGTGCCAGGATTGGTGGCGTAAAATAGGGAAGAGGCGGGAATTAGACACCATTTGGGCAATGAAGAAGGAGTGGGGGTGGGGGAGGAGGAGTGGGTAGTGTTGGAGGCAAGAAAATACCTGGAGAAGAGGCAGAGACCTGGTGCAGGAGCAGGATATAAAATCTGTTGCTGCTTAAAGGGGCAATTGCAGCACTGGAGGAGGTAGGCAACCTGGGTGACAAGGATGGCAGCCAAATCTAAGTAATGAGTGTGAAACTTCAGGGATCCAAACTTATCCTCAGGAAGGCTGGCCTGTTTGGGTTTCGGGACTGGAGACTGCTAAAAATGTGGCAGTGACTACAAAGTCCGTGAGCCTCCCTAGTCGCAGTAAGCTACGAGCTCTCCCGACCATTCCTTGCAGTCCCTTTGTATGTGTGCATTCCTTCATTCATTGCCCACACAGTGCCAGATGAGTCAAAGGTGAAAGTGGGATCTGACAGTACGCAGCAAAGGCTCCATAGAAGTTATGCCCTGGCTCCTGAGCTTACAGACTGTCCGGGGTCCTGCTCTAAAAAACAGGATGCTGGATGAGCATCATTCTCACACAGAGGCACTGATGGACATCTTGGAGGATCTGAGACAGATGGCAGGGGTCGTGGCAGAGACAAATGCTATTCTCAGTGCCCAGATCTGAGAAGGATTCAACTCAATGCAATACGACCTGGAACAGGTGGTGGCACCATGAACATCTACATCCATTCCCCTGACAGAGAGGATTCCAGACCAAGTAGTGCATTGAAAGTATATGCTTTGACCACTGTTTTTCAGGCCTTGGGGGACCATTTGGAGAAAATGATGGAAAGCAGCATCCAAGAGCTTTGGGTAACGTCTCTCAGGGTCTACAGGATCTATTTGATACCATCAGATCTTCCTTCATGCTCATCATTGGGCATTCAGATTCAGGACCCAGCACAAGTGGTGTGCCTAGAATCTGCCTTCATGTTGCCATCCTCGCTCCTATGTGACCTTTCAAGCCAGCCCCCTCAGACACTTGCTCATGTAAGCATCAGGATGCAAGACCAGCTTTGCCCACACACCAGCAGGCTGTGTCGACACAGCCTGCTGAAGAGTACTCCCAAGAATCGGAAGCCCTGAAGCAAAGGCCACCTCGGTCACAAGAGGCTTATGATACCACAACACAGTCAAGCACCATTGGCATCCGCAGCCAGTGCTGCACCAGGATAGGTTTAAGAACATCACAGAGAGGTACTTGCTGGACATATTTATGTGCATAGTAAAAACCATTGTATTATATGAAGTTCAATGTTCTGAATTAAGCTTGTTCTTTGTTTTTTGTATTTGAGAAGATGTTTGGAGATCAGTTTGCAATGGGAGACAGAGTTATTTCTCTGTTCCCTTACTGAACCATTGCCTCCTAAAGCAGACCTCTTCTGAGATATCATCGAGGGAGCGGTCTGATTTGGACTCTGGAGAATGGGAAGCACCTAGTCAGTCTTCTTCTCCTTTGATGTTTTCTTATCCTGTGTGTCTCTGTCAATTCCTTTTCCTTCTGCGCCTGACCTACCTCCATTATAAGGACATTTATGGAATGCCATAGTGAACCCCAGGGTAAGGGCTCCATGACAAAGGGATGGGAAGCAAAAGATTTCCCTGCTGAAATGCAGTTTGCTGAATCCTCTCTTAGTTGCACAGCTAAAAAGAAAGATTTTTCTAATCACTGCAGTCAAAGCTGATTTTTTTTCTGGACAAAGTTTGTGGTCATTTAAAAGCCTGTGAACTCAACCACTTCCTGGTTTGATAAGTCATCCAGGTAATTTACCCTTCTTTTCTATAGGCTTAAGTTAAATCAGGTGCAATTCTGTTGTAAATGGCAGAATATTCAAATCTTGTCATAGAATGGTATTTTATTTTTCCCCACATAGTACTAGAACTTGCACTGCACGTCCCAGTTCCAGGAACATGTCAATAACATTACATAAATCAGTGTGTGGCTGGGAGCCAGGACCCTTCCTATCGTCTGGGTCAGATCTGTAGATAGCGATGGAAGCGAAAGTTCATGTTGACTAAATGTCTGGGCACTTCATCCACATAATCCTTACATGGATTTCTTAGGAGAATTCCAATGCAAACAAGAGCAAGTCCAGAAAGATCTTGCGAATACGGTGATTGCTCTCTCTCTCTCTCTCTCTCTCTCTCTTTCTCCTAGAATTCCAGAAACATATGCTTGAAGAGGAAATCAGAACTTGCAGCTTTATTTTGAGAACTGATTACATTGAGCAGGATATATAATTAGTGAGACAGAGTCAAATCTCTCAAGCTAAGCGACAAGACAGTTGGTGTTGATGCTGAATATATTATAATAGCTGTAACATGGTACTGGTACCTTATAAGAAGGACATCACATTAAGGCTTTTCAGAAAGCCTAGCTTATGAGATCATGTGACTCCTGAACACCCATGTTTTTTCTATAAATCATTACTGTGTCATCTAGATTCCACGAAAAAGGTTCTCTCCTCGGCTTTAACATTGCGAAATTCCAATAACACACAAACTTCTGCCAAGTTCTCCGATCCAGAAGCTCTCCCATTTGCTGTTTCAGTGTGGGAAGAATAACCACCTGTGCCCATTGTCATATCTGTACTCAGACTTCACACTACATTCGCAGGAGTACATTTCTCTCAAGGGAGATCTTTTGTTATTTCCAAGATGCTAAGGACATCAAGGAGCACAACTTTTTCTCCATCTGGACACCTTGAAAACAATATTGGATTCTGAAAACTTGGCCAATCCAGTCAGAAATGTAAAAGGAACAAAGGAGGAGATGAAGAACGGAAATCCCGTCGAAGAGAAGAGCAGAACTTCTTCAAGGTAGGCATTCCAAGAAGAGAGGTGGCAGTGAACCAAACACTAATACGATAGCAAAATACTGCAGATGCTGGAAATCCGAAATAACAACAGAAAACGCTGGAAAAACTCAGCAGGCCAGGCAGCCACCTCTCTTCTTGGAATGCCTACCTTGAAGAAGTTCTGCTCTTCTCTTCGACGGGATTTCCGTTCTTCATCTCCTCCTTTGTTCCTTTATCCCCTCCCCCTTTTCCCAGCTTTACCCTGGCCTTAAATCTATTTGATTTCCAGCTCTTCCCAGTTCTGATGAAAGGTCATCGACCTGAAACGTCAACTCTCTTTCTCTCTCCACGGATGCTGCCTGGCCTGCTGAGTTTTTCCAGCGTTTTCTGTTGTTATTTCGGATTTCCAGCATCTGCAGTATTTTGCTACAGAAAATGTTCAGAGAAGGTGTGAGCTAGAACCACATGTTTGTGGAACAGCATTCACAAAATGTAAAAAACTTTTTTTTTATATAAATAAGCAGAAGCATTTCCTGCCCCATCTTATTTACTCACTAGATTAACTTAATTTCTCCTCACTGCACTACACTTTTATTTAGAAGTTGTTGGCAATATTTTTTGAGTGATATTGTGGATTTTACAGTGTATTGAGAATGTATATTGAAACTATTTGTAATTACAGTCAAATTGTAAGACAAATAGAAGTGTATTTTTGGATGGCAGAAAATAATCAACATTACCTGCCCTAGGATTTTCTAGTAATTGGCTGCAAATTATTTTATTGGTAAATTTTCAGTAATCACATCAAGATCATTAATCTTTCAGAGGGATAATGATCACATGCCAATGTCACCAAGGATAGCACAGATTTGAATACAGCCACCTCAACATATAACAGTATATGATATAAAAGTTAGACGCACTCTGGAGCGATTTCAAAGTACTGTAATCCCAGTCTTTGGATGCCATAATCCATTATTCCTTATATAAAAGCCCATAATTACATTGCCACCTCATACTCACTTCCAGGTTTAGTATTCAGTTCTCTATTTAAACCAACCATTCAAATCTCTCAATTCGATTAGACCTCCATGTATCCATTATTTTCCATTTAATAATCCTTTATTTTCTCCATGAGCAATTGACAGCAACATTTTTCAATCAAATAGCTTTACCATGCAGAGTGCCTGAGGTAGTATTTCTTTCTGAGAGTGTAGGGCATTAATAGTTGTTTTAGTTACTGCGGGCATTTTATAATCCTAACATATCAGATGTTACCCAATTTAATATTGAGCCATAAGTTCTTAAAATTCATATCTGGCTTATTTAAGAGTAATACAGACACCTTCTATTTTACTCCTAGACTCTGCTCTCCTCATCGACTACTTACTATCTGCAGTTTGAGGGCGAAGAGACCTCCATCAATATTATTTCCAATGTTACCTCTATTTTTGCACAGAAATGCTAATGTCCACTCAGCACCTTCCCAGAACAATACAGCTGAGATGAGGAATTCAGTGGGTGGAAGGATCATGTGTCCATGTAAGCTCCTGTCCCACCACAAACAAACAAGCTGAAATGACCAGCAGACCTCGTTAACTAGCCTCTCAAACTTCATATGCAAACGCAACTGTCAACAATCATATTCTGAAAACATCTTCGAATATATTCTAATGTATTGGACAAAAAGATTCATAAGTCTGCATACAAAAAACCTGGATTGTATACTGCGGATCGGAAGATACTAATTGTTCGGTCACTCGTCAGGGCAGCCAGATGATGATAAAGCATCTCCTTGGCAGTTTCTTTCTCTAACCTCTTGTCAACAATTGAGCAAGGCTTGATGTTGAGGAAGCTTTTCAATAGCCCTCCCTTCATGAGCTTGGCTGCAGTCTTGAATAATTAGCAATCTGCATGTTTCAGGTTGTTGCCAAGTTAACTATAAAAATAACACAACTGTTACTTGTATCAAATTAAATGAAAAGAGAAAGCTGTCCCAAACTGGAAGCTCAATAAAGTGACACAATAGATATGTTATATCATGTTCTATTCCATTTGTATTTTGTGAGGCTCTATTATTTCAAACTGTATGAGTTATGAACATCTAGTTAGCGGTTGTTTTAATTCTTACACTTATACAGATCGGGTGGGAAGGTGGAGTTGAGGTCGATGATCAGCCATGGTCTTATTGAATGGCGGAGCAGGCTCGAGGGGCCGTATGGCCTATTCCTGCTCCTATTTCTTATGTTTTTATGTACTGCTGACAGCTTTCTACCCTCAGCTCCAGTAACAAAGGGTATTTGGGGAAACTCTGTGGTTTAAGGAGAGAGATAAGCTGCAACAAGATGTGCAAGCAAAGTCATGATGTATTTTGATGTGATGCAAATATTTGCATTGCATCCTTGCTGAGAGATTTAAAAAAAAACAGGTGTGTTAAATTAAAAAAAGTCCAAGAAAAGCAATGCCCCTAGCATGAACTGGAAGGGAAGAAAAGGATAGGGACAGAGAGAGAGAGAGAAAAAAGAGTGCTAGCATGAGATGGGTGAGAGGGTAACCATCATGGACATTCTTATTTTATATGGCTTATTATTACATGGGGGTGGATATTCAAGGACTGTCTGCTCACAATCATGTCAGAACATTGTGGATAATATGCCCTGGAAGTTCCATGTTGGGCTGCTGGCAGCTAAGTCTCCCCACTGGCAGTTTAAATTTGTTGAATTTCTCCCAAAATCTTGGTTTCAGCTCCCTCACTTAGCAATATTCCATGAGGCACAAAGCCATACAAAATGCGAATGTCTCAAAACAGTGGAGCCCTGAGGGATTTGGAGGTATATGATAAAGAACGATCAAGAAATGGCAGATGTCCTCAATGATTTTTTGTGTCAGTATTTACAAGCCTTTTGAGTATAGCTATGACACTGCCATCTACCCAACACTGTGGAAGATTGCCCAGCTATGTCCTATCCACAAAATAAGAACGTAAGAAATAGGAGCAGGAGTCGGCCATTCGGCCCTTCAAGCCTGCTCTGCCATTCAATAAGATCATGGCTGATCTTCTACCTCAACTCCACCTTCCCGCACTAGCCCCATATCCCTTGGTTCCCTTAGTATCCAAAAATCTAACCTGGACAAATCTAGCCTGGCCAATTACTGCCCCAACAGCTTCCTCACAGTCATTAGTAAAGTGATGGAAGGAGTCATCAGTAGTGCCATCAAGAGATACCTACCCACCAATAACCTACTCACTGACACTCGCTCTTCATGCCTAGAGACCTTCTGGCTGCTTTTAGAAACCAGAAGCCAGAAGGACCTAAGGCCAGAGCACTGTTCTGCAGCTGCACCTGTGTCCCCACTCTCATTTCCAGTTGCAAAATCCTGCCGGAGGTTGGACTGCACGAGGAAGCAGCCATGACATGCAAATGAGCTGAACTGCCAAATTTGGTTGTTCTGAGGCCTGGACAGCCGCAATGCACTTCGGGTGAAGGGAGTGGAGGAATATCAGGACCATAATTTCTTTGTGAAAAGGGGGTTGTAGACATATGGAATAGTCTACCTGGGGAAGCAGTGCAAGCAGAGGTTGTTCAAAATTTTAAGAGGATTAATATTTGCCAGACAGGGCTATTGAAAGATTTTGGAGATAAAATTGGGTCAGACCTTTTATATTTTTAGAACTGGCTGGAAGGATGGTTGTTTCCAATCATTTATAGTCCTGCTGTTCCTCAAGAAATTGTCAACACAAAAGAATAAAGTACAGAGATTTAGTTATGGATTAAAAAATTAACACTCCCTAACAGCATTGTGGGAGTACCTTCACCACACGGACTGCAGCGATTCAAGAAGGCGGCTCACCACCACCTTCTCGAGGGCAATTAGGGATGGGCAATAAATGCTGGTCTTGCCAGCGATGTCCAGATCCCATGAACGAATTAAAAAAAAAGAAATTGGGACATATGGAGCAGAAAGGGGGTGGTTAGTGTAAGTATTTTCTAATTATATGTCATGTGTAAACGTGATCTCTTGGAGCTTGCTTGGTTGCCTCAGGAAGTGGGAAGGAATTTCCTAGAGTTTTTGTTGTAATTTGTCTTAGTGTTTTGTTCTGTAGTTTGCCTCCTCCTAGGAGTTAGCATTACTAACACAATAAAGAGAGTGGGTGCAGGACGTTGCAATATCTAATGGACAGGGTAAGCACTGATGTAGCTGGTAGCTTTCCCTCATTTCTTTCCTCGCATGTTCATACGACGCAGGCTCGATCCCCGGTCTGTACTGAGCTACCTGAATTTACACAGGTCATGAGTATGCAGGGACAATGGTATGTGGGGTAGGGGGGGGGGGGCATCTAATAGACATGCGGCTAGTGGGAACCCGCCAACCTTCACAGGGGCTGAAAACATAAATACATTTTACCTCAGTTTTGTAGGTTCAGGCAGCTTCCCTGGTCTGGACACCCTCCCCCTCCAGTGGGGCTCAAATGTGCACTACATGAGGCTGGTATGCACTGGGTGTAGTTGAGTCACAAAACTTATGTCCTCATTGATTGACAAGTCTTTATTTTACATAATATTTGATTTACAGTGTAAAAAGATCAATGTATTTTTGTATAGAAACAATCTGATGATTAGAGGAGTTAAAGATTTATTACATGTACTGTATTATCCTATTGAGAGTCAACCTTAGAAGAAAGAAAGACTTGTACAGGAAACTTTTGTTTATCCGGCACCCAAATATCCGGAATTCTCGCTTAACCGGCAAAAATCATCCTCCGAAAACTCCTCTCAAATAACCGGCAATGTTGCCGAGTCGCAGTCGAGTCTCCGCGAACGCCGAGTACTCCGAAAACTCCTCTCAAATAACCGGCAATGTTGCCGATCCCGAGTCCGAGTCCGAGTCCGCGAATGCCGATTTAGTCAGTAGGGGTAGTTTTCAAAAGTGCCACTACTCGGCCTCCTGGCGCTGTCGGAAGTATACTGCACATTTCTTGATTTATTTATTTTTCTTTGTTAAAAATAGCCTCGGTAGATATAACTCTCTGTTATCCGGTACTTTCGATAAACCGGCACCACGCCGGTCCCGTCGGTGCCGGTTAATAAAGAGTTTCCTGTATTTGTATAGAGCCTTTCATGACCACCGGACGTCCCACCGGCCGTCCCAAAGTGCTTTATAGTCAATGAAGTACTTTTTGAAGTGTAGTCACTGTTGTAATGTGGGAAACGCAGCAGCTAATTTGCGCACAGCAAACAGCAATGTGATAATGACCAGATAATCTGTTTTAGTGATGTTGATTAATATTGGCCAGGACACCGGAAATAACTCCCCTGCTCTTCTTCAAAATAGTGCCATGGGATCATTTACACCCACCTGAGAGGGCAGACGGGGGCTCGGTTTAATGTCTCATCTGAAAGACGGCCCCTCCAACAGTGCAGCACTCCCTCAGCACTGCACTGGAGTGGCAGCCTAGATTTTTGTGCTCAAGTCTCAGGAGTGGGACTTGAACCCACAACCTTCTGACTCAGAGGCAAGAGTGCTACCCACTGAACCACTGGCTGACACACCAATGCTATGCTGAAATAACTTTTGGTATGATTTTCAAGAGTGTTAATTTTTTAATCCATAACTACATCTCCGTACTTTATTCTTCTGTGTTGACAATTTGGTCAGTCATGACCGTTCTGGTTTGTTTCCATAATCTTCTAAAAAGTCTGTCAGAATCACTTGGCATTTAGTCAGTAGTTACAAAAAGCAATTTCAGTTAAATCTTTCTGCTGCAGTTTAAACTGCCAAAGTCAATGCCATTTGTCAATCTCTGGTGATTTCCATGAATTACTTAAGTGTTTGTTGAGCAAGGGGCTGTGACGGCACAGAGCTTTGTTGCATTACAGGATATAGTGGGCTCATATCTACAATTCCCTACATGGACAAGTTTCAGTTCTGAGCTGTGCCATATAGGGAGGGGTTGGCTCTTCCTTGGAGAGAGGGAGTCAGAATCAAGCAACAGCAAACCCCTCTCAGACATTTCCCAACAGCCAGTTACAGTGCGCCATTGGCAGAAGCCCGGGGGATGTCTGCTTGCTGCTTGTCCTGTGAAAATAAAATGGAGTGGCGTAAAGAGAGGCATTAAACAAATTCTATATGGGAGGGCCAGAGCTAATGATCATTCCATATGCTTTGGAAATGAACAGCTTTAACTAAACTCAGCAGACAACTGAAATATTTTGACATGAACACTGGTTCCAGGACAAATTGGAGCTGATTTTGGTATCCGATCTTAGAACTAGAGGGAGGCCACATAGCAGGGAAAGCACTTGCCCAAGACTACAAGCATTGAACCCGGCCAAGTTTGCCTGTTCAGCTTAATTACCATTTTGCTGCAGGCATGAGTTACACCTGGGATTGGCAGCTCACCTGTTGTGGGTGGGGAACCGTGTTCTATTAGAAGCCTTAATGGCCGATAGCAGCTTACAGAGCCATTCAACTTTTTCTAGTCCAAAGGGGAGAACTTTCAGAAACGTTGCTAACATGGAGGCGGCAAATTCCTAGAACTGAACAGATTACAATCGGAAATATTCAGAAATGATGACTTGTTCACTCCTTAGATCAGATCGCTTTGTATCGGGGGTAATCCAGCAAATTGCTCATAAAGTTACATTCCTGTACTAAAGCGTAGTAAATCAGTGAGGTATTGGGTAAGTTCTCCTTTAAAGGGAATGGACAGTCACTAGTAGCATTCCCAAGAAGTTTTTCATGTGAAAGGGACCAGACCCTTGTTTAATATATTCTGGGGTAGGTGATCCAGTATTTATAAGAACATAAGAACATAACATAAGAAATAGGAGCAGGAGTAGGCCAATCGGCCCCTCGAGCCTGCTCCGCCATTCAATGAATCCAGTTCAGTCACATAAGCCGCATTTTAATTACCTTCCTACAAAAATATAAGAAAGTAGGGTTTCCAAATGTATATCGCAAATGTGTGACTTGTTACTCTGATATTCATTTCCCTGTATGTTCTCTGCTCTTCTAAGAGTGTGCATTAAATCAGTAATCTGAGAGGAGAGAGAAAGGGAGTTAAATTTGTTCTCAATGAAATAAGAATTTAAAAAAATCTTGTATCATATAATACATTTCTATAATGTAATAACATGTTATTATTGATAAATTGACCCTAGTGTTAGGGGGGGATTAAATATGTGGGGTTATGGGGATAGGATGGGATATGTTAGGGGGAATTAAATACGTGGGGTTACGGGGATAGGGTGGGATATGTGTCGGTGCAGGCTCGATGGGGATTCTGTGGGAGAAAGCAGGGACAGGGTACTGGATTTGGATGATCAGCCATGATCGTATTGAATGGTGGAGCAGGCTCGACGGGCCGAATGGCCTACTCCTGCTCCTAGTTTCTATGTTTCTATGTTATTCCTCCAATTCTGGCCTCTCGAGCATCCCGTTTATTTTCGCTCCACCATTGACTCTGTGCCTTCAGCAACCTAGGCCCTAAGCTCTGGAATTTCTTCCCTAAATCTCTCCGCCTTGCTACCTCTTTCTCTCCACCTTTAAGATACTCTTTAAAATCGATCTCTTTGACCAACCTGTCCTAATATCTTTATGTCCTTATGTGGCTCAGTGTCAAATTATGTTGGATAACGCCCCTGTGAAGTGCCTTGGGACACTTTACTACGTTAAAAGCGCTGTATAAATGCAAGTTGTTGTTATATGATATAGAAATGTCTAAAAGCACTTTACACAAAAAATGACCTTTGCATGCATTGGCTGTTAAAAATGGAAAACGAAAACATGATCTAAGCTGTTAAAGTCATCATGAGATATTTGAGAACTAGCAATAAAAACAGTTTTGATGAAGGATCAAACCCAAAAGTTTAACCTAGTTTTCTCTTTCAGATATCTCAACATCTTTGTTCAACTCAAAATAGAGTTTTCAAACCCCCATCTTCTCCATTGCAAACACCACCTCTTTACAACTGTGTAACATCACGAGGTGAAATTCAACTACAGCAAGGATGCAAAACAGCGACAGTAGATCGGTCGCCCATTATACACCCCACACAAATTTCTTTTCCATTGACACCAGAGTGTGCAAATATCTGCAGCCAATATGGTAAGGAAATCGGGCAGAGTGTATAACTGGTAGTCGATCCACTACCACCCATTTTGCGCTCCTGCCAAAGTTGAAATTCACCCCCACATCTCTCCATCCCTGCTGCTGAAACCCTCGCACGGTCCTTTGCCACATCGGGACTTGATCACTCACATTGTTCCGCCTCCATAAACCCCAGCTTATGCTAAACTCTGCAGCCTGCATCCTAGCCCACATCAAGTCTCACTCACCCATCATCCCCCATCCTCACTGACTTAGTGTCATCTGCCAAATTCAGACTGCTGCTATTCCCACTGCTTTAAATTCAAAATGTTGTCCTTGCCTTTAAATCTCACCATGGCTTCACTCCCCCATTTCCATATCTCCTCCAGCTCTACAATCCCACCCGCCTCCCCCCCCCCCCCCTCCCCAGTTCATTTCTTTGACTCTACCCTCTTGTGCACCCCTCGCTTCACCTCCCACCCCCCCATTGAAATCTATGCCTTCAGCGACCTAGATCGCACTTTCTGGAATTGTCTCTCTAAGCCCTTCTGCCTCTCCACCTCCCTCACCTCCTTTAATATCATCCTTAAAACCCACCTCATTGACCAAGCTTTGGGTCCTACCTCCCAATCTCTCCTTCTTTGCCTCATTGTTCATTTTCATCATGCCTCTGTGAAGCATGTTTTGGGACTGATTTTTTTACATCAAAGGTGCTTTATCGATGGAAATTGTTGTTGTTCTTGTTAATGATCAAGCTGCTGTGCATTTCCAGTTTTTATTATTGTAAGAATTAGGAAGCATTATAAACTAAAAGCTGTTCATTTATGAACAGACTGCCACCCAGCATGGTGAACATGGACTCAGTTGTTGCTTTCAGTAAAGACAAAGGCCGAGAAATTGGTTTTGTACCAGAAACTGGTGGAAATTTGGCAGTGGGGTCCTAAAACAAGCATTAAACCACTGATTAGCAAATTCAAGTGGCCTCATGTCTGGTTCAGGCGGGAGTCCTACACATAGAAACATAGAATCTAGGAGCAGGAGTAGGCCATTTGGCCCGTCGAGCCTGCTCCACCATTCAATACGATCATGGCTGATCATCCAAATCCAGTACCCTGTCCCTGCTTTAATCCCCACAGTACACATATCCCACCCTACCCCCGTAACCCCACGTATTTAATTCCCCCTAACATATCCCATCCTATCCCCATAACCCCACATATTTAATCCCCCCCTAACACTAAGGGTCAATTTATCATAGCCAAATCAACCTAACCTGCACATCTTTGGACTGTGGGAGGAAACCAGAGCACCTGGAGGAAACCCACGCAGACACGGGGAGAATGTGCAAACTCCACACAGACAGTCACCCGAGGTCAGATTCGAACCCGGGTCCCTGGCGCTGTGAGGCACCAGTGCTAACCACTATGCCACCGTGTTGCCCACTTGGAAGTCATCGGCTGCAGTTCCAAGCAGGGACAGCCGCAAGAGACTGCACTCAGGAATTGGTCCCCCAACTCTCATTTGTCGCCCCCAACTGATTGGAATTAAGAAAATTAGAAGACGGAGAGGGGGCAGAAAAAAATGACCTGAGCAAGTTTTCCCACGATGGACATAAACAGGGTGAGTGGTGTGTGTCAAACAGCCTTTTCTCAATCCTATTTTTTTAATATACTCTAGTAATAATCAAGAAATCTGCAAGGGGAGCAAAAAATCAGTTTGGAAAGACCTAACTGGCAACTAAAACTTATACGATTAGTTGCCTTGTTAGCCATACAACTCTCAGTGCTTTATCAAAGTGTCAGATATTCTGCATAGTGTGGATGCAATCAAAATTTTAATAGAAAATTTTGAGGCAAATTCAACTCATTGTCACCATAAATTTGTTCCCGCCCAGTTCATTATAAAGTTAACACCCTAATGTAAGCTAAACATTCAGAAAATGATTCTACTTTAAAAAGGTCACCGATGGCATTTGTGACTCAAAATGTGGGCTCCTTTTTGGTTAGCCATGACAATGCATTGTGACACTGCTCCATAGCTGTGAGAATGATCAATTAAGAGATGCATAGAAAGAACTACACCAATGGGCATGGTATATACGGGCCCTGTGTGCTGTGCTCAGTTTCTTCAGGTGCTTGGCAGCCAAACCAATGGGTCCCTAAAGGGTCTGCTGGACGCTGCCATCGGTAAGGTAAGTTTTAATATTTTTACTTATCTTATTGTGGAACCGGGGGGAGCAGGTGTCTCCACATTCAATCCGTGGGCCACTTCCAGTCATCACCCACCCCACCCCATCCCTCCCGATTGCCTTCCGCCAAGCTGACCGACCTTGGTGCTTCCTGCTTCCACCAAACTGCTTCTGGGGCCACGCCCGGCGCCTGCAACAAATGAGTCCGGCAGACCAATACCCCATGGTCCTGCCACCGGCCTCTTTAAATGCCTGCAGCAAAGCGCCGCATCCGGATCGCAACCCAGTTCAAACATGATGCAATTTCTAGGCCAATGGGGAGAGGTTGAGTAGATTGGGACTCTACTCATTGGAGTTCAGAAGAATGAGAGGCGATCTTATTGGAACATATAAGATTGTGAAGGGGCTTGATCGGGTGGACGCGGTAAGGATGTTCCCAAGGATGGGTGAAACTAGAACTAGGGGGCATAATCTTAGAATAAGGGGCTGCTCTTTCAAAACTGAGATGAGGAGAAACTTCTTCACTCAGAGGGTAGTGGGTCTGTGGAATTTGCTGCCCCAGGAAGCTGTTGAAGCTACTTCATTAAATACATTTAAAACAGAAATAGATAGTTTCCTAGAAGTAAAGGGAATTAGGGGTTACGGGGAGCGGGCAGGAAATTGGACATGAGGCTGAGTTCGGATCGGTCGAGGCCCTGTGGGTGGCGGAGCGGGCCCAGGGGCTGAGTGGCCGGGTCCTGCTCCTACTTCTTGTGTTCTTTAGATTTGAGGTTAGGATCAGATCAGCCATGATCTTATTGAATGGCGGAGCAGGCTCGAAGGGCCGATTGGCCTACTCCTGCTCCTATTTCTTATGTTCTTATGTTCTTATTAATCGGGGAAGTGTTGGAAGGCGGTGTACCCCAGGGGTCAGTACTGGCGGGTTTTTTTTAATAATATATAGATGGTTTAAGACTCGGGCACAAGGAGCACAATATCAAAATTTGCTGATGGTACAAAAGTAAGAGGCGTTGAAAATCAAACGAGGAGGACTGTAAAAGACTTCAGGAGGACTTTGCCAACAACTTAGCAGAATGGGCAGACGTGTGACAGATGCAAATTTATGTAGAGAAGCGTGGCGTAATATGTAAATTGAGAAAAAATAAAGAATCAGATTATAACCATAATGAAAAAGAGAATGAATGAACATGGTGTTCAAATATATCATTTCCTTAAAGTGCAAGCACAGGTAGATAAAACCTGTTAAAAGAAGGCATTTGGGTTTTATAAATAGAGGCACAGAGTATAAGATTAAAGAGGTAATGAGAAATTTGTACAAGGCAATGGTTAGGCCATAATTAAAATACTGTGTGCATTACAGAAAGGAGATTAAAGCCCCAAAGAGTGTGCTGCATAGATTCACTCGGACGGTGCCGGGGATGGGAAACTATCGTTAGGAAGAAAGACACGAGATACTAGGATTATTTCACTGTAGCAGAGAAATTTCAGAGGAGATTTAAAGAAATTTTTTACAATTATGATGGCTTTTGATAGTGTGAATAGGGAAAGATTATTTCCTGGCTGAGGTATCAATTTAAAACTGTCACTAAGAGAGTGAGGAATGAGGTTAGGAGAATTTTTCTTCCCTATTTGCCATAGGGAATGGTTGAAGCAGAGACTATTGCATCCTTTAAGTGAAAAGTGGATAAATATTTAAAGCAGAGGAAGATATGGGGCTATGGGGAGAGAGCAGGACAATGGGATTAGTATTAGGATAGCAAAATACTGCGGATTAGCATTAGATTGGTCGAGCAAATCGTGAGAAGTCGCACAACACCAGGTTATAGTCCAACAGCTTTATTTGAAATCACAAGCTTTCAGAGCGCTGCTCCTTCGTCAGGTGAAGTGAAGAAATACATATGGGCACAG
Source organism: Squalus acanthias (assembly GCA_030390025.1). Classification (NCBI taxonomy): domain Eukaryota; kingdom Metazoa; phylum Chordata; class Chondrichthyes; order Squaliformes; family Squalidae; genus Squalus; species Squalus acanthias. The sequence continues at coordinate 152,000,804 of CM059430.1, forward strand.
CATAAATAGTCAGAGAACAATGCCAGACGACTACAGTTAATCTTTCTAACTGCCCTTTATCACACCTCGGCAGAGAGACAATCACGGCAATCAAAGGTGTGGATGGTGTCCAACCAGTTCGCTCCTTCGTCAGGTTAGTGCTTCAGCAGTGCTAAACTTACCTGACGAAGGAGCAAACTGCTCCGAAAGCTTGTAAAATTAAATAAATCTGTTGGACTATAACCTGGTGTTGTGCGACTTCTCACATTTATGCTGTGCCCATATGTATTTCTTCACTTCACCTGACGAAGGAGCAGCGCTCCGAAAGCTTGTGATTTCAAATAAAGCTGTTGGACTATAACCTGGTGTTGTGCGACTTCTCACTTTTGTCCACCCCAGTCCAACACCGGCATCTCCACATCAGAGCAAATAGTGGACAGACACCATGGGCCGTCCTCATCAAACATCCACACATCTGCACTTTTGGCATCACTGGATTGTGATCAGGATCCCTGAACCATTTTACCCTCCCTAATCCAGGGTTACGGAGGTAAATTGTAGCCACCCGAACTGCTGCCCAGGCTGGCACGGACCAGCGAACAAATCAGGGCTCTTCCTAGTCTTTACGGCTCAGCTGCTCACCGAACTATCAGCAGTTCCAATATCTGCTTCTTTCAGAGCATTTCCATTTGTTACAGAGGAGTAACTAATTGAAAAACTTCGAGAAAAGTGCTGCAATAAATCATTCCTTGACGTTGCACCGTGGCGTCAGTATACCACATATAATTGCGCAGATTCCTCTGCAGTTTATAAACCCCCTGTAGTTTTATATTTTCCTGAGTAATGTGTGCGTGCCAACAGTGAATTCTTTAAGTGACTGCATTGTTACCATAATCGTTTACAGTCAGCGCAAGAATGTGGCCTGTGGAATACACTTCTCCTATTAACTCTGATTTAGTGAACACTTGTATACTTTGGAGTGAAATCCTCCTTCAATCTAAACCGGGGAGCAGCCTGCTTTCCCCAGTTTTCTTTCTTACTAATGAAATCATCGGCTTTAAAACTGTGACTTCTGGGAATGTTAACAGGTCATTAATTATGGAAAAAATTGATAGTCTCTTGTTTTCATCAAAAGGGAAATTTGACCACCTAAATGGAGTTTCCTGACAGAAGCCGCAAGTATCAATTCTCTTGAAACATATGACTTAGTTTTTTCAATTACTCACTTGTCAAGGGGCATGTTCCAGAACTGTATCGTGTATAAATGTCACTCTCCTGAAAGTTCCAATGTACAGCACCATGTTTTGGTGGGACACGTGTAATGTAGCTCTACACACAGTTCACTTCCGATACGATATGTCCCATCCTGGGAAGTTGCAAAGTTGAGGACCCCTCCCTAAAGGCTGTGTGTGTGTGGGGGGGGGACTACAAGATTGATAACTGTATTGAAACTATAGGTCCTGTAGTTTCGATGGAGTTAGTTTCAATTGCTGCGTGGATACTGGGATAGGCCCACTTGCTAACAGCATTCTTTGCCTTCGGTTACTGATCAGCAACAGAAGTAAAGGGAACAGTGCTGAATTCCAGCTCTGGTGGCATTCCATAGCAGGTCAGGTCATGAGTAGAGGCTCAGAGGAACATGGAACAGCTGCTCTGACAAAGGCCAGAGGTGAATGAGGTTAAGCTTCAGGGGGCCCCCAGGCCGTATTATGAATAACAATACTCTAGTTGAATAGATATTGTTTTTGTGTATTGTTCTATGATTTTCCACATTCACTAGGGTCAGGTATCTCCTCAGAGCTGCTCCTGTACATGACCATAACTTTGCAGGAAGTGCGGCAGGAACCTTGTTTACTTGCAAAGTTACGGTGGGGGAGCAGGAGCAGCTTTGTCGCAATTCCCAGCCGAGGTCTTTAGCCGCAGAGCATTTACTACTTTTCAGCAATATTACTATTTCTTACTTAAGTCTTGAATATGACTTACTGAGCTAAAGTCATGTGATGCAGCTACAAGTACAGCGACTGAAATGTCATCAAACCCCCATGATTTAGAATATGTGTAACATATGCAGAAGCACTGCATCCCTGTAAAATAGACAACATAATAACATTTCAGTAAAATGCGCTTGTTCTTTTAGGTGAGGCAAAGCACCATGACAAAAATTGGTGGTATAAAACCAACATGAGTTCAGGAAGTCTTATTTCAGCTCCTAGTGGTCATAGACCATAGAAGTATACACCACCGAAGGACTCCCTTTAGCCCATTGTATTTGTGCTGGCTCTTTGCTAGAGCAATCCGAAACTAATCCCACTGTTCTGCTCTCTCCCCATAGTCCTGTATCTTTTTCTGCTTCAAATGTTTCCCTTAAAGGATGCAATGATGTCTGCCTCAATTACTCCCTGTAGCAAACCATTCCAAGCTCTAACAAGTGTCTGCATAAAGGATTTTGTCCTAACCTCTTTCTTCATTCTCAGTGAGAATTTTAAGTTGATGATTCCCCCCATCATGGACTTCTCCAACTAGAGGAAATAGCCTGTCCCTATTTTACCCTACCAAAACCCTTCATAATTTTAAAAAACATCTTCAAATCTCCTCAGATTCTTCTGCTACTGTAGAAATAGTCCCAGTATCTCAAGTCTTTCCTGATAACTGCAGTTTCTCATCAGTGTCAGCTGTGGCTCAGTGGGTAGCACTCTTGCCTCTGAGTCTGAAGGTTGTGGGTTCAAGTCCCACTCCATGGACCTTGGGCACATAAATCTAGGCTGGCAGTGCTGAGGAAGCGCTGTTTTTTTGGATGAGACGTTAAACCGAGGCCCCGTTTGCTCTCTCGGGTGGACGTAAAAGATCCCATGGCACTATTTCGAGTAAGAGCAGGGGAGTTATCCCCGGTGTCGTGGCCCATTTATAAAACCAAAATGCATGAGTCTGCAGCACAAAACTGCCCCATTTCAGCACTAAATGGCAATATCGCTCAGGCAAATCTAAGGATGGTAGGTGTGGGAAATAGAAAAAAAAACTAGACTGATGCAGTAGAATGTGCTCTTCTGAAATTGGAACTGAAATAAATCATTGAGGCAGAGTAGAGGGACCTTTACTGTGCATCTGCCTGTACTTTAGCTTATCTGCAAGTGCTCAATACTGACACTAGGGGGACGAAATTCCAGTGGGAGGCGCTAACGGGGTGCAAATGGCTTCCCCCCCCCCCCCCCCCCGGGGCGCTAACCGTGCCTCCCGCGAAATTCCACGGGAGATTAGCGGCGCCGCTACCGGGTATCGCCCCGATCTTCTGCGCCCGGTGCTCCAGCAGATGCCAAAAAAAAATGCAGAGCTCGCAGCGGGCAGCCCTTCCCTTTAACGCGACAGCGCCATGCATGGCCATGAGTGGCACTGCGGAGCACACTGCCCCGGACCGGGACATTCCCCGCCTCTTGCGCTCCAAGAGGCAAGTGGATTGGTTTAGTGCCCCACTTCCCTCTTGGAGCATAAAATGGGAATTTCTCAAATGTTTGAAAAGGTTAGCGCCTGGTGCCTAACTTTTCAAATATTTTTGACTTAGCGCCCCAAATGGCCCTCGAGGGGAATTTCTCCCCCTAGGTGCCTGTAATGGAAACTGTTCCATTTCCCAGCACTAACATTACCACCTTGATGAATACTTGGAAAAAAAAGCAAGGCCAATATTTAATGGCAGTAATAGAAAATATTATAGTAGTAATAAAGATACAAGCTGCGATTACAAAACTCCAGGGAAAGCTCATGAGAACAGACAATTGTACATATGAGTGAGTTCAAGCCTAAAGTTCTGCTTCAGTGACATCATGGACTATAGACAGAATTCCTCACTCATGATGTCCGTGGAGCAGAACTTTTAATGCAATATCACGGGAAGTTCGACACAAAATGGCTTCTCTCCAGCTGCAGTTTTAAACCATAAAAACAGAGCAAGAAGGAGTCGATGATAATCAGAGAGCTATTTCTCTTCATAACATCTTGGAATTATGAAACAATTCAGTAGATTACACTTATTCCATTAAAAATAAATGTATCCATTTTAAGTGATTTTAAAATTATTATCCAAATATATATTAAGTACTGAGTTGTGCTATAATTCCTGGAAAAACATTAACAAGGGTAATAGATAGGCCAGAGATTCAATATATCTTCAGGACTTGTGTTAGATGGCACTTTCAAGTGTATAGTGTTGCAACAGAATGTTGTAGAGAAAATTCTTCCTATTTTTGAAAATGTTACTCATAAGAACAGCTACCTCAGTGAATTTAAATCAATTCCCAGGATTTAAGTAATAGACAGAAACTGATGTCATCTGAACCCTCTCAGTTAGATTCACTAGCGGTCGTAGCCATTAACCTCGATATGCACCCCAATAAGCTCAAGGTAAAATACAAATTAATTCATCCTTCAGTCTAAGCTAGTGACGCAGAAAGGGGTATTTTCTGCTCCTGGTGTCAAGACTGTGGGATCAGTGCGTGGCAAGCTTTTTTGTTCACAGAAGTTAGGAATAGCCGACCCCACTGAATCTTCTGGAGTTGCCCTCGTCATACACGGCGTGTAAGCTGCTGGCCTGGATTGGGCCCGCCACCAGGACCTCACAAACAACTGGGTGGGGCTGCAGCTGCCACTTTCTTGGCAGCAGGAGTCTGACAGCAGCAGGCGCACATTGCTGGAAATGAATGGCAGGTCACCCACAAATAACTGCAGTATTCAGTGATGCAACTATGGAGCTGCTCCTTCAAGAAATGGACCAAAGGAAGGTTGCCCTGTTTGGCACTGAATTTTTTTTTGTATTCGTTTATGGGATGTGGGCGTCGCTGGCAAGGCCAGCATTTATTGCCCATCCCTAATTGCCCTTGAGAAGGTGGTGGTGTCTGGGACACTATATCGACCCTTTGGGCCGCCATCTTCCATTCAGTCTGAAAAGCACCATTCCAACAAGACAGCCTTTCAGACTGAAAAGGGTCACTAAAATGTTCCACATTCATAGATAAGGAAGATGTTTGGCAGCATTAGAAAATATGCCCAGGTAAAGCTACTCAACATTTGCCTATAGCAAGTAAATGTGCAAACAATGTCTGCCATGAACAGTTTCCTCTCAATCTCTGACACCTTTTTTTTTAATTTGTTTATGGGATGTGGGCGTTGCTGGCAAGGCCAGCATTTATTGCCCATCTGCAATTTCCCTTAAGGTGGTGGTGAGCCGCCTTCTTGAACCGCTGCAGTCCGTGTGGTGAAGGTACTCCCACAGTGCTGTTAGGGAGGGAGTTCCAGGATTTTGACCCAGCGACGATGAAGGATCGGCGATATACTTCTAAGTCAGGATGATATGTAACTTGATGGGGAATTTGGAGGTGGTGGTGTTCCCGTGCGCCTGCTGCCCTGTCCTTCAAGGTGAAAGAGGTCGCGGGTTTGGGAGGTGCTGCCGAAGAAGCCTTGGCGAGTTGCTTAAGTGCATCTTGTAGATGGTACACACTGCAGCCACAGTACGCTGGTGGTGGACGGAGTGAATGTTTAAGGTGGTGGATGGGGTGCCAATCAAGCGGGCTGCTTTGTCCTGGATGGTGCCAAGCTTCTTGAGTGTTGTTGGAGCTGCACTCATCCAGGCAAGTGGAGAGTATTCCATCAAACTCCTTACTTGTGCCTTGTAGATGGTGGAAAGGCTTTGGGGAGTCAGGAGGTGAGACACTCGCTGCAGAATACCTAGCCTCTGACCTGCTCTTGTTGCCACAGTATTTATGTGGCTGGTCCAGTTAAGTTTCTGGTCAATGGTGACTCCCAGGATGTTGATGATGGGGGATTCGGCGATGGTAATGCCGTTGAATGTCAAGGGGCGGTGGTTAGACTCTAACTTGTTGGAGATAGTCATTGCCTGGCACTTCTGTGGCACGAATGTTACCTGCTACTTATCAGCCCAAACCTGAACATCGTCCAAGTCTTGTTGCAAGCGGGCATGGACTGCTTCATTATTTGAGGAGTTTTGAATGGCGCTGAACACTGTGCAGTCATCAGCGAACATCCCCATTTCTGACCTTATGTTAGAGGGAAGGTCATTGATGAAGCAGCTGAAGATGGCTGGGCCTAGGACACTGCTCAGATTCCAAGAGAGGCACAGGGGGAAGCTGTAGGCTTATCTAAGAGGGAATTAAGCCTGGGACAGCGGCAGGAGAGTAGGAAGGTCAAAGAGTAATGAAGGATTGGGGTAGGGATTTGGGAGGGCAGAGTATCCGAGAGAGGAAAGGAGGCATGACGACAGGAGAGCATGGTCAGGGAGGGAATAAAGAGAAAAGGAAAAGGGGGGCAAAAAAAAGTGGAAAAAGAAATGAACAGCTCGTGTCCGGAGTGGCAGCCAAAGTGCGCACGCGAATGGACACGGGGAAAAGCTCAGGTTACATAGGCCTGGTAGTAATTAATGGGATACATATTTCCTGGTAACAGGGAATAGGTTGGAGACAATAGTAGGGAGACCAGGGTCAAAGTCAGAGGTCCCATGGAGGGACAAAGCCTAAGACCACATTCAAAACACTCAGTCAGCCGTATAAACTCTTAGCTTCACATGCATTTCTAAATTGCAAACTTTCGAACTACAACTTAAAACTGGAAGTATTGTAAACAGGTGCCCAGACCTCAAGCTCCGAACGAAACCTAGCTGCATGATGCATGCTCATTTACTCATGCACCTTCATTTACTCAGGCACATGCCGGGATCCAGGGCCAACACTTGGATGTCATTTGGTGTTCTTCAAACTTCCAGCATTTCAACGCTACATTTCAGCTTGCAGGACAAGTCAGTGCATAACAAAGGAGAAAACCCACATGGGAGAAGGACCTTAAGTCCTTAAGTCCCTTTGTATGGCCCACTCTCCAAGATCAAGGACTAGTGAGCAAAGAGGAAGTGGGGATGGGGTGGAGCCATGTACATATTCAAGGTTAGGGCTAGTATTATCTCTTTGCTGTTATTCTTTCTCACTCACCAACACTGTAGCACACCACCGTAACACACAACAAATGGCCATGTGAGCAATGCTTGCAGAGGTCTCACGCAACCGGTATTCCAACATATGCTCATTTTCTGTTCCTATAGATAATCCCCAAAAACTATTAACTTGGAACATAAATGTAACAAGCTCGCAACTGACAGCTCTCTGCATCATTTGCTCCATCCGTCACATACACCAGCACAGGTACATCCACACTGGGGATTTAGATAGCTTGAAGTGAGTGCACTGGATGAAGCACAACAACAACAATTTGCATTTCTATAACACCTTTAACATAGTAAAACATCCCAAGGTGCTTCACAGGACCGTTATCAGACAAAATTTGACACCAAGCCAAAAAGATCCTTTTTTTTTTAAAGCAAGCTTGATAACTTCTAATCCTTGGGCAACAAAATAATCTGTTTAACTGGAGGCAAGGAACATTTTAACTTCTGGGCCCTATTTAAATATACCAGGCCTGACTCCCACCTAATCAGCATCAATGACATCAGGCCAACGGGCGGAAGTCGGGTGTGTGAGGCAGAAAGCCAGGGACGCGGACACAAGGGAACGGTCCCTGGCAGTCAGATAAGTGGTGGGAAGAGTAGAAGATATCTGGTTACCCATTTCAGGGGGGGTGTGGGTGGAATCTTCCCTCGTGCATATGTGACTGCCCACTGTAGTACATCAAGCACTGCTACAATAATTCATTAAAACACTTTATTCAAAGGAACAATAGTAGAACATATCGGGACAATTTTTTTTTCCAAGTTGGGAGGTTTGGAGTTATTCTGAAATTCCACAGGGTCCTGACCTTCAGTTCCTACTCTCAATATACTAGACCCTCCCTTTTGTGTAAAATGCCAATAACCATTTTCTCAGAACTAAATTTTCTTGCCAAGACTGAAATCTTGACTTTTCAGGGTGGATAATGGAAAACACACGTTGTGTGAACTAAATGACATTAGGCACTTATTGGTCATATTCTAAACTGTTTTTCCCCAAAATGTTCAACAACAATCTGGTTCTACTTTTTACTTTTAAAGAAATTTAAAAATTTCTTTTTACTAATTTCAATATTTCAGACTCGTGTATGGGATAACAGTGCTCATCCTTCTCATTTTTCATCTGAATGTTAGCAGGCCAATCTACTGTCAGCACCACAATAAGGCCCAAGCTTGCCCTCTCCTGACCCCGTACATGCACAATTTCCAGCAGGGGTTGCTGGATAGTGATAAGGAACAGTAACCCATGCTGATTTGCCTCACCTTTACCCACCTGAGATCAATTAGTAAAGCTTTTTTAAAACATTATTTAATGTAAATCTCTAATCATGGACTCTGCCATATATTAATTCCTCATCTCGTTCGATTGCCATCTAGAAGCTTCAGAAAATCTGGGTCAGTTCTCTCTTCCTCCTGTTGATTTGTGCGCACTCCTCACTGCCTTGCCTTATTATGTTAAAGGAGAGCATGACGATTGAAGAAAGGACTCTTCCCTTGCCAAATTTTCTCTCCAGTTCTTCTAAAGGCAATGACATGTGGGGTATGATTCCACATGGGCTGGCATCTCTCCAGTACCTCAAAGTGGTCAGCCATCCTGTGTGGAACGTGGACAGAGTGTTGGCAGACTGTTAAGTTGTAGGGGGTATCACAACCGAGCCCAGTACACCCGACATCCACACAAGTGGGTCACTGGATAGTAATCACAAGCAGGAACCTTGGCTGCTGTTTCCTTCCCTAAGCCAAGTGTGCTGAGGCCAATTTAACAGCCTTATAAGTGCTGTAGAGGAAATCAGCTAACTCAATACAGAACATGGATCAAAAAATTGTGTTACTACAGTGCCTTACCATGTGAAAATGTCCCAAAGCACTTTATACAAGTAATTACTTTTGAAGTGCAGTGACTTATTTGTGAAAAATTCAACTGGTCATTCTACAACAGCAGTGTCCCACAGATGGCCAGGTAATCTGTTTTTAAGGGTGGACTATTTGTCAGGACAGCAGGAGAACTCTCTTCTCTTCTTAAAATACCATGGAATCTTTCACATCCACCTGAAATATGACAACAGGTAGACAAGACCTCGGTTTAACAACTCATCCAAAGGACAGATCTAAAGAATTGAATCTAAATTCAGGAATTGTGACCTATAGATTGGAAATTACAAATGTCATTTCATTACTTAAGAAAGGAGGGAGGGCGAAACCAAGTAACTACAGGCCTGTCTGTTTATCAGTTATGGGGCAGTTACTGGAATCTATCACTGATTATGACATGAAGGTCACTTAGAGCTTCCAATATATTGTGAGTAGTAAAGAGACCATACTACATGGATTGCATCTGGAACTGGAACAGCATGGGAATTGTGTGGGCCCTCTACTTGCAGGCTTATTCTATATCTTACTCACCCATGGCAAATACAATTAGAGAACGAAGAAAGATATTTAGCAGCCAGTCAGACTGGAGTTTAAAATGACAGGCTACAAGTAACTCTCTCTGGGGATCTGAATGGTCTATTCTCCAATTAGAAGCACATGTGGTTTTCAATGTTCTCCATCACATTCACCTCTCCCTCCACTCCAAGTAGTTCCATAGCATAGTACTTAGCTGAAAGTCACAGAAAGTCAGATGAACATTCTTCTTTCCATAATGTTGATAGAACAAACCCTTTCTGATCTAAAAAGGTACTTTCAGCTCCTACTGATTTTGAACTCAGCCTTGTTGTACTCATGATGTGGAGATGCTGGCGTTGGACTGGGGTGGACAAAAATGAGAAGTCGCACAACACCAGGTTATAGTCCAACAGATTTATTTAATTTTACAAGCTTTCGAAGCAGTTCGCTCCTTCGTCAGGTAAGTTAGCAATGAGAGAATCTCCCAGAATTCACAATTTAAACCCAGACAAAATCTATTCACATTATTCCCTACAACAAAGAGCACAGCCAAGACAATGAGATGTGTCCCAGGGGGTCCAACGTGTCAAACCACCTGCTGGCTGCATATCCTGTCAATTTGTGTTTTTGTGTTAGTCTTTTTTAAAAAAAAACGTATGAACGGACACCGTGCAACAATCGCCAGGCAGGAGGGTTGCCTTCCAGTCGGGGAACACTTCAGCAGCCAGGGGCATTCAGCCTCGGATCTGCGGGTAAGCGTTCTCCAAGGCGGCCTTCGAGATACACGACAGCGCAAAATCATAGAGCAGAAACTGATAGCCAAGTTCCGCACTCATGAGGATGGCCTCAATCGCGATATCGGGTTCATGTCACGATATAGAACGTGACTTGACATCATGGCCGGTCTTCCCAGGTGTTTTTTTTTTAAAAAGACTAACACAAAAACACAAATTGACAGGATATGCAGCCAGCAGGTGGTTTGACACGTTGGACCCCCTGGGACACATCTCATTGTCTTGGCTGTGCTCTTTGTTGTAGGGAATAATGTGAATAGATTTTGTCTGGGTTTAAATTGTGAATTCTGGGAGATTCTCTCATTGCTAACTTACCTGACGAAGGAGCGAACTGCTTCGAAAGCTTGTAAAATTAAATAAATCTGTTGGACTATAACCTGTGTTGTGCGACTTCTCATTTTTGTTGTACTCAGTGTAGGAATTTGACTCTGTTTGCGTCTTTAAGCTGCTACATCCACATACTTCCCTCTTTACTTTCCAATTTTGCACAAAGCTCCTTCGGGGCACCATCATCTAATGTACTATTCTAATTATTTTACTGATTACAGATATTTCACATGAATAATCTATTAATATAGGCTCTTAAGTGGGTGAATTGAAGTCCTGAGTCCTGTTGAGACTAGTACCAGCACAAACACACAGTCATGTGACGCCTACACCTCTGTAAATTATTCCCTGGACATGTGTTGTTTTGCGTAATTGATGCAATTTATTTCTTCCCTCCAGTTGTTAAAAAATACCCTGGGAAAAGACAGCTCACTGAGTCGTGTCTTTATTAGTCCCCACTTGATCAGAATGGAAATCCGGCTCTGTCAATGAGTACTGAGGTAGATCATTAACATATTTATCCTGGATGCAAGATCTCTGAATCCTGATTACAAACTTCCATAGACCAGTTGTACAGCTGAGATGCATTTTTGTAATTTAAAAAAAATTAAAAACAGAAATACACCTAAAAACAAACCTGTCCATGATTTGAGGACATTTTGCTTTGCTAAATAAATGCCAGGTTTAAAATAAAGAAAAGAAGAGCTTGCACTTATAAAGTAGCTTTCATGCCCTCAGGAGATCCCAAAGTGATTTACAATCATTGCACTACTTTTTGAATTGAAGGCACTGTTCTCATGTAGGGAAATGTGGCAGCCAATTTGCACACAGCAAGGTCCCACAAACAGCAAATAAATTGGTCGAGGGAGGAATGACGGCCCATTGTGCTTAAGTCTGTAGTTGGGCTTGAAGCCCACAACGTTCTGACTCAGGTGAGAGGTGTTACCAACTGAGGCACACCAGCACTAAGCTTAAGGAAAATTATCACTTTTGATTAAGTGTAAAAATTCTAAAAAAAAAAACTATTTTGAAAGATAAATAAACAATGTACAGGAAACTTTCGTTTATCCGGCATCGACGGGACCGGCGTGGTGCCGGTTTATCGAAAGTACCGGATAACGGAGAGTTATATCTACCGAGGCTATTTTTAACAAAGAGACTCCAGGCAGCACGGGAGAATCAACTCCTGCTACTGCAGTGTTTCGGACTTCTGACAGCGCCAGGAGGCCGAGTAGTGGCACTTTTGAAAAGTACCCCTACTGACTAAATTGGCGTTCGCGGACTCGGACTCGGGATCGGCAACATTGCCGGTTATTTGAGAGGAGTTTTCGGAGCACTCGGCGTTCGCGGAGACTCGACTGCGACTCAGCAACATTGCCGGTTGTTTGAGAGGAGTTTTCGGAGGATGATTTTTGCCGGTTAAGCGAGAATTCCGGATATTTGGGTGCCGGATAAACGAAAGTTTCCTGTAGAAACTTTCCTAGTCTGCACGTTCAGTACACCACCATGCAATGCACCTATCAATTCATTGATGAAGAACAAGAAATAGAGTTCAGACAAACATGTTTCCCCGAGAGACTCTTGCTCAGGTGTTGAAATGAGAAAAGGAAAATCCATTTGTAATGAACCAATGTTTGCATTCTTAGTGGAAACTGTTTGTGCAGCTCAAAAGTTCAGATATACTCTTGGGCTGGATTTTGATACTGGGGCGGGTTGGGGTCGTGTCATCCGCTTTTCGTGTTATCCACCCGTCTGCAACTGGATGTGGGAGATTGATGCAATTTTCACTTAATTGGGCAATTGAGTTCCAGCATGTGGGAACCCATGAACCAATTAGTGTTTTCAGTCTGAAAGTCGCCTCTGATGATGTCATCATTGCTGCTGCATTGAAGGCTTTCAGACACTGCCTGGCCTTTGCTGTGAGAGGACCTGGATGCAAAATGAGCACCATCTGAGAGAGAGAGAAGAGAGAGAGAGAAGAGAGAGAGAGAGAGAAGAGAAGAGAGAGAAGAGAGAGAAGAGAGAGAGAGAGAGAAGAGAAGAGAGAGAAGAGAGAGAAGAGAGAGAGAGAGAGAGAAGAGAGAGAGAGAGAGAGAGAAGAGAGAGAGAGAGAGAGAGGAAGAGAGAGAGAGAAGAGAGAGAAGAGAGAGAGAGAGAGAGAGAGAGAGAAGAGAGAGAGAGAGAGAGAGAGAAGAGAGAGAGAGAAGAGAGAGAAGAGAGAGAGAGAAGAGAGAAGAGAGAAGAGAGAAAAGAGAAGAGAGAATTTGTTTTGCAACCAAGTCCTCCCAGGCAGTCTCTGAAGACATTCAATACTACTACTACCTTCATCACATCTCCGTTGTAATAGTGGACCTGCAGCTGATAGTCAGCTATCCACTTGTGCTCCCGCCAGGTTTCACTGGCGTGTTTCACATCAGGCGTGCTTCACGTTGGAAAAGGGTTAAACTAGCTAAAACATTTCAAAATGGCATTACAGAGCCAATTTAGGGCTTGTTAAGGGCTTTAATGGCCTCTCCCGCCTCTTGGAGGCGGGACGGAGTCGGGAACCCCGCGATCGATTTTGTCAAAATTGCGTGGAGGCGGAATGGAGTCGGGATCAGGTCCGCCCGCCACTTTTCGCTATTTTAACCCCCCACACGCCTCCAAACCCAACTCCACGGGTCATTGAAAATCCAGCCCTTGGAGTTTAGGAGGTCATCCTCAACTGAAGGCTATTGAATGCCACTGCTCTTAGTTTATGCTGGATAGCCAAAGAGTCATTGCATTTCTGGACCATGAGATGGAGAGTGTCACAAATCATCTGATCTACACTGAAGCAAATTAGTACCTAGCTAATAACTGGTGGTGACTTTATCAATGGCAAGTCATTACATAATTTGAAACTGGAAGAGCAACATCAAAGGAGGAAAATAAAAGGGGCACTATAAAGTGGAGCAGTACCCTTGGCACTGTCAATGGTTCAGTGAATGAATGCGCCATCTGGTGTGCTACTGAAACATTAAGACCAGGAAGATCCCAGGTTTGATTTTAGCCAGGTTGCAATCATGCTATGACACTTGACCTCAGTGCCCTGTGCTACAGAGTGTGAAACAAAATCAGCCGGATTCCTGGTCCTCACCCTTGTCCAGCGATCCCCGAGTAGAATATTTGTACATGTAATTGTGATTCTTCATTTGTGAGCCTGGACATTTAAGTGTCAGAAGGCTATTCAATCATGCAGGCATCATGTCTGGACCCAATTTTGTCCCCGCCCAATGTCCATTCGCATCCACTTTTCAATAGACATCAACTGATGTTGATCAGCAACAGGAATCCTGGTTTATTTTTGCCTCCTTAACCCAGGAACATTAAACCAAATGTGCAAACCCTTTACTGTCACTCCAGCTTCATGGTTTGTATGCAGTTACCTACTGAGGCATATGGGGAGCTATAATGGATGTTCTAATGACAATTAATTATCATGAGAGAATCAAATAGAATAACAGTATTTAATTGTTACAGTATGTGCTCTATACAAAGCAATACAGCTTAGACAGAATACAGCCACATATGATGGTGGTATTTGTAAAATAAAGCAGAGTGGCATTGGGGTTGGGGAGGCCCAAGTCAGGTGTAGTGCAGCTTTCATATAAAGCCCACATCTTGCACTTAAATGACACTTCTAATATTTCTCAGACCAATATTTTAGTTAAAAACTTACAAAAGTAAATGGTCCACTCAGACTGTGCGAGATCCTTATATATCACCTAGCTATCCTTTAGCCAAGCTGTTCTAATACAACTACAACACTGGCATTTATTCGACAATGTGGAAAATTGCCCAGGTATGTCCTGTCCACAAAAAGCAGGACAAATCTAGCCCAACCAATTATTGCCCTATCAGCCTACTTCCAATCATGAGCAAGTGATGGATGGAGTCACCAACAGTGCTATCGTGCAGCACTTACTCACTAATAATGTGCTCACCGGTGCTCAGTTTGGGTTCCGCCAGGAGTACATGGCTCCAGATCGGATTACAGCCTTTGTCCAAACATGGACACAAGAGCTGAATGCCAGCGGTGAGGTGAGAGTGCCTGCTCTTGACATCACGCAGCATTCGTCCAAGATTGGCATCAAGAAGCCCTAATAAAACTGAAGTCAATGGTAATCAGGTGGAAAACTCTCCAGTTGCTGGAGTCACACCTGGCACAAAGGATGCTGGTTGTGGTTGTTGGAGGCCAATCTTTCAGTCCCAGGATGTCATTGCAGGAGCTCCCTAGGGCAGCATTCTAGGCCCGACTATCTTCAGCTGCATCATCAATGGCCTTCCCTCCATCATAAGGTCAGAAATGGGGTGGTATGCTGATGATTGCACAGTGTTCAGCTCCATTCACAATTCCTCAGAGAATGAAGCAGTTCATGCCCACATGCAACAAAGCCTGGATAACATGCAGGCCTGGGCTGCCAAGTGGCACATAACATTTACGCCACACAAGTGCCAAGCAACAACCACAGCCAACAAGAGAGACCCTAAATACCTTCGCTGGACATTTAATGGTATTATAATTGCCAAGTTCCCCACCATCAACAACCTGGGATCACCAATAACCAGAAATACAACTGGACAAACCACATAATTGCCATGACTACTAGAGCAGGTCAGAGGCTGGGCATTCTGAAGCGAATGGCTCACCTCCTGACTCCCCAATGCCTCTCCACCACCTACAAGGCACAAAGTCAGGAGCCTGATGAAATACTCTCAACTTGTCAGGATGGGTGCAGCTGCAACAACACTCAAGAAGCTTGGCATTATCCAGGACAATGCAGTCCGCTTGATCTACACCTCATCCACTAGGCTAAATATCCACTCACTCCATCACTGGAGTACTGTGGCTTCAGTTACACTATCTACAAGACACACTGCAGCAACTTGGCAACACTCTTCCCCAGCACCTCCCAAACCTGCACCAAGGGCAGCAGGTGCATGGGAACACCATCACCATCCTGACATGGACATATATTCCCATTTCTTCATTGTCACTGGGCCAAAATCCTGGAACTCTCGACCGAACAGCATTCTGGGATCACCTTCAGCACATGGACCTCAGCAATTCGAGAAGGTGGCCCACCACCATCTTCTCAAGGCCCACTAAATGCTGGACTTTCCAGCGACCCCTACATCCCGAGGTGGACTGATGTGGCAAGTTTGAAGCCAGTGCTAGTTGTGCTCTTACAATGCTGTTTTATATTAAATGTGTAGTTTTGCAAAAACCTTCGATCATATCAAACTTGTTCAAAAATGTCAAAGTTACCAAAATCATCGGAGCTTTAAACTAATGTAAATGATCGTGTTTTTTTAATACATCCACAGGATACAGCTGGATTTAATTGTAATGAGGTCAGCGATGCCATGAAATGGTCCCCAGTGGTCAACAAAAGCACAGCAAGACCTGGGAACCCTGTGCTGGATGCCAAGATGGACTGTGCAGATGTGATACTCATTTGACTATGGACAGCTACTTGCAGCTTTCAAAATATTGCAAAATATTTGTTTATTTGCCAAGCAGATTTGTACAAACCTAGGATTCTAGAGAGGAATCATCCCAGCATGTCCTTCCATTGAACCAATAATGGAAGTGCGAAATGGCAGGAAAAGAAGTAAACCTTGCCCCAGGCAATATGAGTTTAAGAGGTTTATTTATGTTCTCTTGCTTTCAAAAAGTTAGAAAAAAGTATTGACACAAGCTGCCATTGTGACCATTGGAAGAGCTCCTACCCCAACATTCAAGTCACTTAAGGGTGTACATTAAAGAAGTACAGGAAACTCTTTATTAACCAGCACCGACGGGACCGGTGTGGTGCCGGTTAATCAAAAAGTCCGGATAACGGAGAGTTATATCTCCCAACGTACGAGAGCCCCGTACACATTGACATGCGCCTGCATTCGGAGCTCCGTCTCCCCGGGGACCGCCAGCTGACCATCTGTCGTGTCCGCTGCCTACCCGGGCTGCACATTCCCCTCCCAATCTACACGCTCCGATACAAGGCAAACGCCTCGGGGTTTTTTTTAAAGTTAATTTTAAACGAGAGATGAAGGAAAACCCCGGTTACCTACTCAAGAATTTTGCCGGTTAAGAGAGATTTCTGGATATTTGGGTGCCGGTTAATAAAGAGTTTCCTGTAGATGTAGAGCTTCTTTGATATTTCAGACTGCAAGTGCTACATTTTGGGGTCCTTCCTACTCTTCTTACTCTAAATTATTACTGCTCTCTTATTTTAGATCACTCTCATGAACAAATTTCAACTTCCCATAACTGCAAGGGTGCCTATCCTTCTTTAATATGCCTGGGGAATGAAAGGCAAAACCTGTCTGCTAATTGCATTTAGCTACTGGATTTATCCTATGCCTCCATAAGTTCTCAACTTGGTCATCAAGAATGGTACAGTAGCGGAGCAGACCTTGGTATAAGTTTCGAACATTGAGTGAATTTATGAACAAATCATAAATAAGCAAATAACCAATGATATAATACAATTATATGTTTAGAGTAGAAAGTCTATTATCTAACTCCTTGTGCAGACAAAATACTAAAAAGATCACGGGGGAAAAATTCGGTTGCTTTGCGCCTCCCATTAGTGCCCTAAGAGGGCGCTAACGGGGCGCAAAGCAACTCGCGCCCTGGGCGCAGCGCCTCCAGCGCCTCCCGCGAAATTCAGTGGGAGGTTAGCAGCGGCGCTAACCGTTAGCGCCCCGCGGCACTGCGCCGCCGGTGATGACATCATCGCCGTTTGCAGCGCCCCACTCGCACCCCGGCCGCGATCTTTGGTAGCGCCCCGACTTACCGCCGGACGCTATTTAAAGGCGAGGTGCCGGGCGGCCATTTTTGTTGCTGGCCGCCTGCCAGCACCTGCCTCCGCTGCCGTCCCCGGCCTCCTTACCCTCCCCCCCGCAGAGTGCCTGCTGCGCTCCATGAGCTCGGCACTTCTCTTGAGTGCCCGGCTCTTTTGCCGGCACTCCTGATCCCCGGGGACCCAGCTGGGCCCCGGGTCACACTGCTCAAGGCCCCTCCCCTTTAAGAAGGGGAGGAAGGCCTGCAATACTGCGGCGCAATGTGCCGCAGCGCGTGGTGCTGCGGCACGTATCGCCTCGATATTCCCTCGCAGCGCCCCAAGAGGGAGGCGGGTTGCTTCTAGTAGCGCTCCGCTTCCCTCTTGACGCACCACCACTCAATTTCAGGCGCGGGGGTGCTAATTTTTCCAGGGTGTTAAAAGTAGCGCCCCGGCGAAGTTAGCACCCCAAAGGGGGCGCGACTCAATTTTTCACCCCACAACTCTACGAACTCAGCTAACCCCTTTTACATAATTATGGGGGAGAAATTCAGTATCACCCTAAATGGGGCGCTAATTATCTCCACTGACGGCGCAGGAGATCGTGGCAGTAGTGTTTAGCGCCGCCGCAAAATGTCTAGTTAATTTTGCGAGCAGCGCAAACATCGCCACGTCCGGGCGCTAGATGCTTTGCGGCCCATTAGCGCCCTCTTAAGGCGCTAACGGGAGGCGCAACCAACTGAATTTTTCCCCCATACAATGGCTCTTTTTCTCCTTGAATGTATTGCTGCCTATATAGGAGCATTTATCAATCTGATCTGTGTCTTGGAAATGACAAACTGATGTTTTTCATCTCTTTCAGAAGTTTCAAATTGACTAGTTTGTTCTCTGAGGGTTTCAAACTGGATCTCTACTTTCATAGATTTCCAAACTGGCCTCCTGATTTAAACAGAAAAGAGTTATTGAGACGTCCTGATTATTGAATATCCCACCCCTTAAATTGAAGGAAAAACTGAATTACAAACTGAACCTATCACACAGCATTATTTAAGTTTGAATCATTCTTCTCTTCAGCCTGTAACTAAAAGCTTGCAGCATTTTATTGATATAGGTTTGATACAGGAATATTAACTGCCCTTCTTTTTGTAAAAGACATACTTATCTACTATGGTTGGAGATAAAGGACCAGCAACAAAACCAAACTAGACAAATAATGTATTTTTTTTTAAAGTACATACACTGTCTACTGTGATACTGAGCAATATAAAGCAAGAAGATCACAGGCTCGCTTCTTAATCTGGGGTCACAATACGGTAGTATATTTGGCCTCAATGCCTCGCGATTAAGCATGGTAAAAGAAAATCAGACTATCTTGTCATCCATTCCAGAAAATGTTAATTTGTGAATGTCAGGTAACGAGGATCAGGCTTGGCTGCAGTGCTCCTCCCCCAGAGTTGAATAGACTGCTGATATTCTCTCATATTGTCTAGGTTCACATAGGAAGAACGGTCACTTCGGAAAGGTATCAGAGAGTGATTGGCTTTCATTGAACGATACCACGGCACAACTGAGTGACTTCAAGGAGGGGAAAAAGAAAGGAAAAATAGATCGCACCCTTTATCTCACAATTGCATTTCAACAAATAACATGTTAATTCTGACTATATATATAAAAAAATCTTGGGGGAAAAATTCAGTTGCTTTGCGCCTCCCATTAGAGCCCTAAGAGGGCGCTAACGGGGCGCAAAGCAACCAGCGCCCGGGCGCGGTGCCGCCAACGCCTCCCGCAAAATTCAGCGGGAGGTTAGCGGTGGCGGCAACCGTTAGCGCCCCGCGGTGCTGCGCCGCCGGCGATAACGCCATCGCCACGCCCAGCGCCCCGGCCGTGATCTTCGGTAGCGCCCCCTGACTTACCGCCGGACGCTATGCCCAACGGGGTCAGGGGTGCCTACCTGCGGCTGGGGTGGCGCTAATTAAAAGAGAGGTGCCGGGTGGCCATTTTTGTTGCTGGCCGCCTGCCAGCACCTGCCCCCATTGCCGTCCCCGGCCTCCTCTTCAGCCCCCCCGCGGAGTGCCGGCTGCGCTCCGTGAGCCTGGCACTTCTCGAGTGCCGGGCTCTTTTGCCGGCACTCTGATCTCTGGTGGTCCAGCTGGGTCCCGGGTCACGCTGCGCAAGGCCCCTCCCCTTTAAGAAGGGGAGGAAGGCCTGCAGTACCGCGGCGCGACGTGCCGCAGCGTCACGATACTCCCTCGCAGCGCCTCAAGAGGGAGGCGTGGCGCTTCCAGTAGCGCCCCGCTTCCGTCTTGGGGCGCTACCGATGAATTTCAGCCGTGGGAGTGCTAATTTTTTTGGGGCGCTAAAAGTAGCGCCCCGGCGAAGTTACCGTCCCAAAGGGGGCGCAACTCAATTTTTCCCCCTTTATATTTTATAATTGGAGCAACAGCACTACTGAAGTCTCATATGGTGAATTATTTTTATTTAGAGTGCAGTGACTGTTATGCTGTCAATAAGAGAAATCATAAATAAAATGATAAATATTTATTCTTTTCACTGGACAATGAAATGGCTAAAAGCTCTCTGTTATCTTGAAGCTTCATCAGTATAAACATGTGAAGAGCAGAAAAGTAGTTCTTATTGAATGTTCTTGTTATTGGGGTTTGATATCCTCTATTATATTGAAGATTCAGCCAGGGTTAGATTGAACATTTGCTAAAATGAGAAGTTTGTAAAAGCAAAGATTTTCGGAATGATGTATAATATTCTTTTGATTTGTTTGATGTCAGTGTATCTTGAGATTGCTCGTTAATAATCAAATCCTAATTTTACTGCAAACAGACTGAGATGACAAGCTGGCTAATCTGTTAGAGAGCGTCCTGAGTAACACTCACTCCAGATAAGCCACTCAATTAGTGAGCCTCTTCCCATGACACTCCCTGGTAATTAATGAGATCATCAGTGACAAACCCTCTGGAATAAAGTGTCAATTAGTGGGTGTCCGGAGTGACATTCGCTCTGGGGAAAAAGGTGCATCAATTAGTAAGCCTGCTGAGTGAAACTCCTTCTGGAAAAAAGTATCAATTACTGGCAATCTCCCTGGACAGTTTTGTCGCTCATAAACACTACCAGCATCAGTCTGTCCCTCCACTGCTCGCAGAATATGAGCATCCAAAATTTAGGCGATGAATTCTGGAGTCAAATTCTAATTCACACCTCAGGTTTTGTCCATTCAATACACTTCTAGAAAGTATTTGGGTTTCCAAATCTGCAGCCAAAGTTCGGAGAAGTCAATCCCATCACTCACTGCCTTCCTTGTAGACATTGCACACCCTTATTTAGGTATTTATAATGCATTATACAGAATGGATCGCCTATATTACACCAATGTCATAATGCAATAGGGCACTCTTTTGAAAATAGCAACAATGAAAGTCCACATAAAACTACTGTTTCTAAAATAAAAACTGCATAACTCAAATTAACCAGAATCTGAACAAATCATTCCAATGCCTTTACCTACGATCTGAAAATTTCAAGAAATTCTGACCAGCCTGAAATACTGGTTTAGTATTGACAAGAAGTGATCAATACTTTATACATATATGTACACACACATACAAACACATGCATTCATGCGTATCAACACAGACACCCATTCATGTACATAAACAGAGATACAAACACACACTCGAACATTCAAACGCATGCATTCACATCTTAGGAGTGCCACTGAACATAAAAATAATAAAGGTGCACATCATGCATTTATAACTGGGAACATTTGTCCTTTTTACAATGGAATGCCTGGATCCCACGGACAAGTGAATCTCACTGGCGTGTCCAAATCTTTGCCTTCAGACCTACATCAGAAATGCTTAAACGTATCAGTGAACTTACTGGGAAGGAGAACAATAAGCATTCTGATGAAGGGTCCCAGACCTGAAACGTTAACTCTGTTTCTCTCTCCACAGATGCTGCCTGGCCTGCTGAGTATTTCCAGCATTTTCTGTTGTTATTTAAGCATTCTATATGGTTGGAAGCTCTGCAATACATACACCCTCGCTTATACAATTCATCGTTGACAACAAAGCGTAGGGATAACCAACCAATGAAGCTGATAAATAAAGCGATAATGCTAGCGACGTTTAAAAGATGAGCTGCCATTACAGTATGAGCCGGTTATGTGGATCACCTCCTGACTCCCCAAAGCCTCTCCACCATCTACAAGGCACAAGTCAGGAGTGTGGTGGAATACTCTCCACTTGCCTGGGTGAGTGCAGCTCCAACAACACTCAAGAAGCTCGACAGAATCCAGGCCAAAACAGCCCGCTTGATTGTCACCCCATCCACCACCTTAAACATTCACTCCCTCCACCACCGGCGCACTCTGGCTGCAGTGTGTACCATCTACAAGATGCACTGCAGCAACTCACCAAGGCTTCTTTGACAGCACCTCCCAAAGCCACAACCTCTACCACCTAGAAGGACAGGGGCAGCAGGCACATGGGAACACCATCACCTCCAAGTTCCCCTCCAAGTTACACACCATCCTGACTTGGAAATATATCGCCGTTCCTTCATCGTCGCTGGGTCAAAATCCTGGAACTCCCTCCCTAACAGCACTGTGGGAGTACCTTCACCACGTGGACTGCAGTGGTTCAAGAAGGCGGCTCACCACCACCTTCTCAAGGGCAATTAGGAATGGGCAATAAATGCTGGCCTTGCCAGCGACGCCCACATCGCAGGAATTAATTAAAAAAAAGTGAACAACAGGTCAATATTTATATTGGAATTAGTTAACCAGGATTGCTGAATTAGTGGTAGATCAGGCAGAAATCATAGCTTGGTAACAATTTGCTTATATCCAGCTGCACTTAAGTTGGGACCCTGGAAGAGCAGAGTTGGGCTTCAGATCCAGCTATCCCTGCATTCTTTACTTTTTTTTAAAACTGTTTTTTTGCTATGACAACCAGGATGAGGCTTCCTCTGAACATCACAATGAGATCAACACCAGTTTACAGCATGTTGTTTTTGCCAGCATAATATCAACAAAGAATGGAACTATGCCATACCGCTCTGCTTATGACAGACCTCACCATTGCCCGTCCACCATGTCAGACATTAAACAGCGAGCAAATTATTACCTGGGGCCGTCTCCACTCAATTGCTCCTGGAGGGGACTTGGTGTAGAACAGCGACTCATTTGTAGCAGGAAAGTGAGGGTCCTCAAACAGTCGATGGTGCTGAAGGCATTCTCCTTTTAAAGCTGAGTACAGCTGGCCTTCGTAGGACTTTACAGATAGAACCATCCTTCACAGTCTGAAACTAAAATAGCAGCAATGCATGCATAAACTTCATTAGTGCACTCAATGGTAAAGCTTGCCAAAGTATGTAAGAAATTTAAATATACATAAATATTTCCCACACCCCAGCTCTGTCTTTAGAACTTTGACATTACTGTAAGCAATTGCCCTTATTGCTATGGAAATAATTACATTGAGAAAGTTTTACAAGCAACTAAAAGCCACTCTTACCTACAGGGCCGCTATTTTCTAAGCGTGCTGTCAGCTGGATCATAACAAACTCTCCATCGGTCCTGCAAAGTTCTCTGCATTTTAACCTGCAAGTTTCCAGACTCTACCATCTCTGAAAGCTGAATGGGGAGTTCTCAAACACACTAGCAGTCTCCCCTTGGCTAGAATGATTTGGTGGAGCCCTCTATTTCGCAAAGAAGCCAAATAAAAACAAACTTAGAAATGTAACTTTTTTATTTCCCTCCTCACTCCCCATAAAATCTTTACTAACAGAATTTATTACAGCATATTTTTTTTTAGCAGTCAAAGCTCATTGTTCTGAATGAATTATTTAAACTAAAGTGAACCTAAACAAAATACAGCAAACCATAATTATTGCTGGCAAGGAGTAGTATTTGCTAAAAGGCCTTACAATTACTGCTGTTTAGTTCAGTGTAGTCATTCCATTTTGTACTGTGGTACAACGTCATTCATGAAACCTTCTACTTATGAGACTCAAGGTTAACCATTGGTAGCACTGGTAGAGAAAAAAAGCTGGTCTCAAAAGGCACTGTCATCTTATTGAAGTTGCTGAACAATGTATTTTTTCAAATGTTCTCATCTGAACTTAGGGTAGAAATGAGAAGTCGCACAACACCAGGTTATAGTCCAACAGATTTATTTAATTTTACAAGCTTTCGGAGCTGTTCGCTCCTTCCTCAGGTAGGTTAGCAGTGAGAGAATCTCCCAGAATTCACAATTTAAACACAGACAAAATCTATTCAAATCTTTCCCTACATCAAAGACACACTAAGAGCACAGCCAAGACAATGAGATGTGTCCCAGGGGGTCCAACGTGTCAAACCACCTGCTGGCTGCATATCCTGTCAATTTGTGTTGGTTCTTGTGTTAGTCTTTTTAAAAAAAAAACACCTGGGAAGACCGGCCATGATGTCAAGTCACGTTCTGTATCGTGACATGAACCCGATATCGCGATTGAGGCCATCTCCACATCAGAACTTAGGGTAGGGTATGGTTCATGGGTGTGGTGAATCTTTTGTAATGTACTCAAGAGACCATTCTTCATCTTTAAGGCTTGGTAATGAATGCCATGGACTATTCACAGTCAAAACCAATGTTCTAATCTGACTTCCATACACATGTACTTACCAGCACAGGTAACTATATAGAAAACAAGAGCAGAAACCCTGTTGTCTGGACCATTGTCTTTAGAATACAGGCTTGAGAATTAGGGTTAGAAAATCCCTGTTGATAATGCCCTTTAAGTAGCGCACTCAGCTGTAACAATTGGGTAAATTAATATCAAGCAATTTAATAAGTGCTTTTTTAAATTCAATTTAATAAAAAGCAATTTTTGAGGCATCCCCACACAATGCCCTCATCTCAGTCCCAGACCTTGTCCCCAGAGGATGAAGAAATGAGTTGCTTCCAGGCTTTTATCAATGGCAAGAATCAGTACAAGAAAATATTCCAGGGTGAAATGGGAATGGCTGGTGTGAGAGTTGGTGACTCACTGCCTGCCTGTCCCCTCCTCCCAGTGGGAAATGCTTCTTCTCTATGATGACCTGGCTGAGATTGGGACTTTGCCATGTGAGACAATGCCAGCCCTATCACTACCTAATGCAGCATGTCAGTAAGCAACACACACCCGACCTAACTTCACCACACGGACTGCAGCAATTCAAGAAGGCGGCTCACCACCACCTTCTCAAGGGCAATTAGGAATGGGCAATAAATGCTGGCCTTGCCAGCAATGCCCAAATCCCGTGAATGAATTAAAAAAATGGTGCCACCAAACATACAGTGCAAAACTCACTTACAGAGCAAAAACCATTATATTACTGCTTAACCAGGACCATCAAATAAAAGAGAATGATTACTATGTTCTAGTTGAAGGATCCCACATTCATGAAAAGGTATATAAAACAAATCTTTATCTATCTGAATACAAATGCGGGTTGGAATGACATAAATTCAATTGAAATGCATCGTTCCATAAAGTGATATTGTCTCTGAACACAAAAACAGTTTCCCAAACATTTTTGAAGACAGGTCTCCCTCTAAAACTAATCAAGTAAATGATTATAATAAATATCTAAAATCATATAGCACTTACATTCTTGTTGTTATGTGCTTCATTGTCATTATGTCAATAGTCACAAGCACAGTTATTCCAGACACTAAATTGATTTTTATCAATGACTTGGAGGAGGGGACTGAAGGGTGGATCAGTAAATTTGCTGATGACACCAAGATTGGTGGAGTAGTGGATGAGGTGGAGGGCAGTTGTAGGCAGTTGTAGGCTGCAAAGAGACATTGATAGGATGCAGAGCTGGGCCGAAAAATGGCAGATGGAATTTAACCCTGATAAGTGCGAGGTGATTCATTTTGGTAGGGCAAATTTGAATAAGGATTACAGGGTCAACGGCAGGGTTCTGAGGAACGTGGAGGAGCAGAGGGATCTGGGGGTTCATATCCACAGATCTCTGAAGGTTGCCACTCAAGTGGATAGAGCAGTAAAGAAGGCCTATGGTGTGTTAGCGTTTATTAACAGAGGGTTTGAGTTTAAGAACCGTGAGGTTATGCTGCAACTGTACAGGACCTTGGTGAGACCACATTTGGAATATTGTGTGCAGTTCTGGTCACCTCACTATAGGAAGGACGTAGAAGCATTGCAAAGAGTGCAAAGGAGATTTACCAGGATGCTGCCTAGTTTGGGGGGGAGGTCTTATGAGGAAAGATTGAGGGAGTTGGGGCTTTTCTCTTTAGAGCGGAGGAGGATGAGAGGCGACTTAATAGAGGTTTATAAGATGATGAGGGGGATGTTCAGAGACTATTTCCTCGGGTAGAGGCAGCTGTTACAAGGGGGCATAACTATAAGGTGCATGGGGGGAGATATAGAAGGGATGTCCGAGGTAGATTCTTTACTCAGAGAGTGGTTGGGGTGTGGAATGGACTGCCTGCTGTGATAGTGGAGTCGGACACTTTAGGAACTTTCAAGCGGTTATTGGATAAGCACATGGAGCACACCAGAGTGATAGGGAGTGTGATAGCTTGATCTTGGTCTCGGACAATGCTCGGCACAACATCGAGGGCCGAAGGGCCTGTACTGTGCTGTACTGTTCTATGTTCTATGTTCTATGTTCTATGACACAACAGAAAATACATTTTTCAGTTACTATGGGGTAAGAAATCCCAGTACTTCATAAAATAGTCATGATGTGGAGATGCCGGCGTTGGACTGGGGTGGACAAAAATGAGAAGTCGCACAACACCAGGTTATAGTCCAACAGATTTATTTAAAATTACAAGCTTTCGGATAATTTTCATAAAATAGTATTAGACCATATTTAGGACCTCTTGTGTTTCTGGAAAGGCTACAAAATAATTCTTCTTGCCTGATGGGCGATCCCTCCCTCTATTGCAAACATGCCTTTCTCCATTTTATCAATGGTTAGTGTTCTTCTGAACTTTGCTTACTTAGCCATCCTTAATTCTAAATGTCATTGTTAAGGCATCCTCCTATCAGCATCTTAATTAAGTTAAAATTAAGACTAATTGCACCATTTTCCATCCCGGCATCTGAAAACTGTGACACTCCTTGCCTCCTTTGGACTTCCCTGCCTCTTATGAGCTTTTAAACCCAACATTTGCATCACCTAATCACTACATTTGGATTTACCTCCTCATTTCTCCGACACTATTCAATGTTGGTTGAGCCCTGAATATTGGACCTTCATCCAGGTTTATCAATAAAAAGAAAAGAAATAGGAATGATCTAAAGTTACAAATTCATTAATGTGTCTAATTAGTTTTATACACTGAACGTATTTCTTCAAATTTAACATCAAAAGAAACATCAAAGACTAGCAACTATTGTGCAACTATCCATAATCTCCCAATTACTGGAAACTTACATGGATGCTGTCTCGGACATTTAACTGATGCCAGACTGTGGCTTTGTGAGAGCCCTTGTTCTTATGTGCTTGCCGAGGGTTGTGCGTTAAGCAATCATTCTGGCCTGTTGATAGAATTATTAACTCGGTCACTTGTGGTTGTGGCTGAAATCAATTCCGAAATCTCAAATTAATGTTTCTTTTTATTTTATTTTTGTTCCTGTTTATAAAGTGAAACTATTGTAAACAGTGCTTGTGGAGTACACAGATACATCAGGATTTCTTGATTGCACAGATACCTATTCACTTACTTCTGGTAAAGCACAGCACACTTAAATTGAGAATTAAAAATGCTGGTGAAAGAATTCATTATCTTACATGACATACGCTGCATTTATTTATACTGAAAAAGGGCAGATCCTTTTTGTCCCCCTATTAAACATGTTTGCTAGAGAGATCTGACGTATGTTGCTGGATTACGTACAAAATGCTGCCCCAATTTAGGACGAATCTATAATAGATCAGGCTGCACCAGAGTTGAGAATTCTTAATAAAGTTAGCACTAAAAGCGTTTCCCATTTACAAATTGCATTATATTGAGCAACTTAGCACAAGTTGTTTCTCCATTTTGAATACAGGGCTAGGTTTAGAGTTAAGGAACACCATCATAAAATGGGATCCTACATTACTGGCTGGGAGATGTAGATGGTAATTGAGCTTGATGTGGTGAAATAATTGCTCTCAATTACTGAATAAATAACAGCAGAACAGGTACTGCACTGAATTTACTGTGTGCTAATTTGACAGAGCGTAATAAACATGTGTTCTACTGCAGTAAGTCAGTCAGGGTAAGTAAGGAGCACATTACTGAAAGCAATGCTTTAAAGTGGAATTGGCAAAGTTCATAGAATCATAGAATGGTTACAGCACGGAAGGCGGCCATTCTGCCCGTCGAGCCCGTGCCGATTCTCGGCTAGTCCCACTCCCCTGCCCTTTCCCCGTAGCCCTGCAAAATGTTTTCCTTCAGATACTTATCCAACTCCCTTTTGAAAAATAAGATTGAGTCTGCCTCCACCGCCCTTTCAAACAGTGCATTCCAGATCCTAACCATTCGCTGCGTAAAAAAGTTTTTTCTTACGTCGCCTTTGGTTCTTTTGCCAATCTCCTTGAATCTGTGTCCTCTGGTTCTCGACCCTTCTGCCAATGGGAACAGTTTCTCTCTATCTACTCTGTCCAGACCCCTCATGATTTTGAACACCTCTATCAAATCTCCTCTCAACCTTCTCTGCTCTAAGGAGAACAACCCTAGCTTCTCCAGTCTATCAACGTAACTGAAGTCCCTCATTCCTGGAATCATTCATGTAAATCTTTTCTGCACCTTCTCTAAGTCCTTCACATCCTTCCTAAAGTGCAGTGCTCAGAATTGGACACAGTACTCCAGTTGGGGCCAAACCAGTGTTTTATACAGGTTCATCATAATTTCCACACTTTTGTACTCTATACCTCTATTTATGAAGCCCAGAATCCCGTAAGCCTTTTCAACTGCTTTCTCAACCTGCCCTGCCACCTTCAACGATTTGTGCACACATACCCCCAGGTCTCTCTGTTCGTGCACCCCCTTCAGGATTGTACCATTTAGTTTATATGTCCGCTCCTCATTCTTTCTACCAAAATGTATCACTTCGCACTTTTCTGCGTTAAATTTCATCTGCCATGTGTCCGCCCATTTCACCAGCCTGTCCATGTCTTCCTGAAGTCTATCACTATCCTCCTCACTGTTTAGTATACTTCCAAGTTTTGTGTCATCTGCAAATTTTGAAATTGTGCCCTGTACACCCACATCCAAGTCATTAATATATATCAAGAAAAGCAGTGGTCCTAGAACCGACCCCTGGGGAAAACCACTGTATACCTTCCTCCTGTCTGAAAAACAACCATTCACCACTACTCTCTGTTTCCTGTCACTTAGCCAATTCCATATCCATGTTGCCACTGTCCCTTTTATTCCATGGGCTTCAACTTTGCTGGCAAGCCTATTATGTGGCACTTTATCATAAAAGCCTTTTGGAAATCCATGTACACTACGTCAACCGTATTACTCTCATCAACCCTCTCTGTTATTTCATCAAAAAACTCGATCAAGTTGGTTCTACACGATTTGCCTTTAACAAATCCGTGCTGGCTTTCCTTAATTAATCCACACCTATCCAAGTGACTGTTCATTTTGTCCCTGTTTCTAAAAGCTTCCCGACAACCGAGGTTAAACTGACTGGCTTGTAGTTGCTGGGTTTATCTTTACACCCTTTTTGAACAATGGTGTAACCTTTGCAATTCTCCAGTCCTCTGGCACCATCCCCGTATCTGTGGAGGTTTGAAATATTATGGCCAGTACCTCCGCGATTTCCGCCCTCAATTCCCTCAGCATCCTAGGATACATCCCATCCGCTCCTGGTGATTTATCTACTTTAAGTACAGCCAGCCTTTCTAATACCTCTCCTTTATCAATTTTCATCCTGTCAAGTATCTCCAGTGCCTCCTCCTTCACTATGTCTATGGCAGCATCCTCTTCCTTGGTGAAGACAGATGCAAAGTACTTGTTTAGTACCTCAACCATACCCTCTGCTTCCATGCGTAGGTCTCCTTTTTGGTCCCTAATCAGCCCCAACCCTCCTCTTACTACCCTTTTGCTATTTATATGCCTGTAGAAGACTTTTGGATTACCTTTTATGTTGGCTGCCATTCTATTCTCAAACCCTCTCTTTGCCCCTCTTCTTTTCTTTTTCACTTCTCCTCTGACCTTTCTATATATAGCCTGATTCTCAGATGTATTTGTAACCTGACATCTGTCATACACGCTCTTTTTTCTGCTTCATCATATTCTCTATCTCTTTCATCATCCAGTTAGTTTAGTTGCCCTGCCTTTCCCCCTAGTGGGAATATACCTGAACTGTACCTGAACTATTTCCTCTTTAAAGGCAGCCCATTGTTCCATTACAGTTTTGCCTGCCAATCTTTGATTCCAGTTTATCCAGACCAGATCCGTTCTCATCCCACTGAAATTGGCTTTCCCTCAGTTAAACATTTTGGGGGGGAAATTGAGTCACACCCCCTTTGGGGGGCTAACTTCTTTTAGCGCCCCAAAAAAATTAGCACCCCTGTGGCCAAAATTCATCGGTAGCGCCCCAAGAGGGAAGCGGGACGCTACTCTAAGTGCCCCGCCTCACTCTTGGGGCGCTGCGAGGGAATATCTTAAAGGGGAGGGACCTTGCGCAGCGCGACCCGGGGCCCAGCTGGGCCACCGGGATCAGTGTGCCGGCAAAACAGCCCGGCACTCAAGAGAAGTGCCGGGCTCATGGAGCACAGCCGGCACTCCGCGGGGAGGCGGGGGGTGCTCAGGAGGCCAGGGACGGCAACGGAGGCAGGTGCTGGCAGGCGGCCAGCAACAAAAATGGCCGCCTGGCACCTCGCCTTTAATTAGCGCCGCCCTGGCCGCAGGTAGGCCCCCCTGACCCCGTCGGACATAGCGTCCAGCGGTAAGTCAGAGCGCGCTACTGAAGATCGCCGTCGGGGCGCTGTGCATGGCGATAACGTCATTGCCGGTGGCGCAGCACCGCGGGGCGCTAACGGTTACCGCCGTTGCTAACCTCCTGCTGAATTTCGCGGGAGGCGTTGGCGGTGCCGCGCTCGGGCGCTAGTTGCTTTGCGCCCCTCTTAGGGTGCTAACGGGAGGTGCAAAGCAACCGAATTTTTCCCCCTTTTACTCTAGATTACTCCCTGTCCTTTTCCATAGCTAATCTAAACCTTATGATACTATGATCACTGTTTCCTAAATGTTTACCTACTGACACCAATGCCCCCTCCCTCGTTGAGCCGGAAATATACTGATCAAGAAAGTTCTCCTGAACACACTTCAGAAATTCTTCCCCTTCTCTGCCCTTTACACCATTACGATCCCAGTCTATATTAGGATAGTTGAAGTCCCCCATTATCACTACCCTATAGTTCTTGCACCTCTCTGTAATTTCTCTGCAAATTTGTTCCTCCATATCTTTCCCACTATTTGGTGGTCTATAGAATACACCTAGTAGTGTAATGGCACCTCTAATATTTCTTAACTCTAGCCATATAGATTCTGTCCTTGACCCCTCCAGGACATCCTCCCTCTCCAGCACTGTAACATTCTCCTTAACCAATACTGCCACACCACCTCCTATCTTTCCTTCCCTATCTTTCCTGAACACCTTATAACCAGGAATATTTAATACCCAATCCTGCCCTTTTTTGAGTCAGGTCTCAGTTATTGCCACAACATCATATTCCCATGTGGCTATTTGTGCCTGCAGCTCACTTACCTTGTTTACTACGCTTCGTGCGTTCACATACATACACTGTAAACCCATCTTAGACCTTCCTGTATTCTCTCTTAGTTTGACCCTACCTAATAACTTACTATTTCTTACTTTAGTGCTCACTGCCTCTCCTAATCCTTTGAGCACTTTATTTCCCCTTTCTAATGTTACATCCTGGTGCCCATCTCCGTGGAATAATTTCCAGCAGAATTATATGATGTAGAAACAGTGCAATGAGATTACTGAAAGATCAATTGACAAATACACTGTCCAGTATAGTACTGAACTGTACAGACCAGGAAAGACCTAGGTTCAATTCCTGGTTCATGCTGATCTTAGTTGGGGTGGAGGTAGGGATCGTACAATTGGCCTCAGCTTTCCTGGGTTAAGGATATGGAAAACATATTATGGTGGGCTCCTATTTCTAATCACTATTGAGTGACCTTTGCTGGGAAGGGTGCAAATGACCATCAAATGAGGACAGGATTTGTCTTGGTTAAGCAGGTCATGTAAAATTGGTTTTTTTTCCCGCCTTATTTTCTCACAGGTCTAAACTTGCCCTGAACCAACATTCACACACTTGCAGTTTTCGGCAGAGATCACCAGATAGCAATCAGGTATGGAAACATTAGCTGATTTCGCCTTTGTAATCCAGGCAGACTGAGGCCAATTTTTCATGGTGCACAGATATCAACTATCTCAGGCAAGGGATCGATTCTGAGACCTTCCTGGTCTGTATGACCCAGTACCATAATGTGTGGTGCTTTCATACACACGAACCATCAGGGAGTAAATCAGTTGTCTTCAGCTGGAAGACTGCATGAAGGTTGAAGTTCTATTAGTCTGTTGACCCTCACATTAGTGTTTCTCCAACTTTCCTGCTGAGTGCTCTACTCTTCTTAACTAACGAATGAGACACTGGGTTGCCCCAGTGTCATCAAACAAAATAATTTAACAATAGTGCCCCCTTCTCAGAGGGGCACAAACAATAAACAACTTAAATGAGAATGTTATTTTCCGTGTCTACTATGCACTCCAGTCCCTGCGGTCGCGGAAGGCCTCAATCGTACCGGCAGATACCGCGTGCTCCTTCTCCAGGGCCATCCGGGCGTGGACATAGCTGTGGAAGAGAGGAGCCAGAGCGACCGTCACCCAGAGCCACGTCCAACCTAGACCTGTGGATGGCCACCTTGGCTAGACCCATGAGGAGGCCCTCCGACTTGCCCGCCCCCCTCCGTACTGGGTGGCCAAAGATCATGAGCGTGGGACTGAAGTTGAGCCAGAAATTGAGGAGCAGCCTCCTGCTGAGTGTTCTAATCCACTGATCCCTAATGCTAAGCTTTCCAAGAGTCGTATCTTAAAGGGATTATTGCCTAAATGGTTGGGGTTTATGGGCATGCTCAGTTCCAGGGAGAACCTGATCTGAAGATCTCACTGCTATGCAATTATGTTGGCCACTGAGGAAGGTTCACATTGTAGCAGATGCTATATCTGCTTTAACATAGAATTTTGCAATGTGATTTATGCATTTTTATTTTAGTTTCTATTAAAACTAATAGAAAGTAGTAAATCTTTGGTATCACATTCAACAGCGATAAAATGGTGCCCAACTTTTGCAAGATACTTTACTTTCATGGGACCATTAGCCTGAACAGGATTCAATCAAAGGCTCCAAAGGTGAACCGAGTATTTTCACTACTGTGCCATCCAGTACCCTCTTGTGCCTCTATTTTGTAAAATCTTCTTTAAGTGTCCCAGTGCCGGTTAATGAATGAAACTGCCACAGTTGTGTACAAGAGACCCATTTTATCAAAAGATGTTGTGTAATGTGCACTATTTCCTGTACCTGACTTTATCAGATAAGAAACAAGTCCGCTTCATGCGCACTAAAGCATATGAGCCGATAAATCTTGCACAGTCCAAACACATTCAATAATTCATTCAGCAGACATGGATGTCTGTTATGTCTCAATAGTCTTTTCCAAATGTGTTATTGTACATGAGTCTACGTCCCCTATAGAACAATTTCAGGGGCACTTATTGAGTAGTCCATATTTGTTGTCAAAACACTGAAGCACCATTGGTTATCTGCCAAATTGTTAATGGAATAAATCATATTCAGAACTGAATCCAGTAAAAACATGAAAGAAACAATTCTTGGTTTATGTCCTAGGAAATAGAGAAGCAATTATTGCTTTCATATTAATCAGTTCTACTGATACTATCTCTGAATGCTGTTACATAACATTTTGAAGCTGTAAGGCGGCAGATTTACCCCATAAATAAATAATATTTTCCCAACACATAGTTGGAGCTAAAGAAAACAGCTTGATCAATGTACTCTCGTCTTTGTATTGTCACTTAGCGTGTTTTTATGGCACAAGATCCAAGCTGAGGAATATGTGGCTCATGTAATTGCATCAGTGATCTTCATTCTTCACCCAAGGTACCGACTGTTCATTGGAAGTAATCTTGGAGCAGAGAGCAAAAGACAGTGTATGTGAGGACACAAAGCACATGTTCTTGAAGTCAATGGAAATACAAATCGTGAGATGTAAAACAGGCTTCCGACGCGCTGTTGCCTGTTTGACACTATTGCACAAAGTCAAGATCTACCTGTTGTATGTTTACTTGCTGACTGTAACATAAAGTAGCTTAATGCTTGTATTTGGCCTTGTCTCCCTAAAGTGTTAATCAATCTACCTTGAAGCACATAAGGGCACGTGCAAACAATACAATATCCAGTTCTCATATCAACGGGGTCTCGTTGTTATGCCCCTGGGTTACACCATTGTATAATTAGATATTGGGCAGTTTTACCCTGGCCTTAAATCTATTTGATTTCCGGCTCTTCCCAGTTCTGATGAAAGGTCATCGACCTGAAACGTTAACTCTTTCTCTCTCCACGGATGTTGTCTGGCCCGCTGAGTTTTTCCAGCATTTTCTGTTGTTATTTGGGAGAATTAATTATTAGGGACACTTACAGAAAGTGACCACCAATGCTGAATCTGATTAAGGTACCTTCATCCTCGCTAACCCGTGCAAATCTGTTGCATATATTATTTCCACCAATTGATTTGATGCAGTAATTATCTAAATGACAAAACTTCTTACGAGGTCACCATGGGAAGAGATAAAGCTACACCTAGTGGCTTACTTGTGAATAGCGGTGTGTGAGCTCTGCTGCAAAACTCAAAAGTGGGATGGAAGCCAAGAGCCAATAGTAAAAACTCGGGAGCATAGTTCAAATAGAAAGGAGTTGGATGCTAGTGACAATCGGACTTCCAATTATCACACCTCATTATAAATGCATTCAACTAAATTATTATATAGATTAGATTAGTGCCCAAACCAAGTGCCATATGTGAGTTGGTCCGTGTTTAAGGAGGACCATCATCATCATCATCTTGGGGAGAGTGAAGAGCTAGTCATTCTCATTAAGATGGTGTTTCAGTGATCTATTGATGTTTACAGATTGCTATATTACTTTTTAATGTCAGTTACATCATCATGCCATTTATTGACAGAGAAAAGGTTTGCCACTTTTTAATTAGCAGTAATGACCCTCTAAGCCAAAATTTGGATTTCCTCAATACCTTTCTGTGTGGCAGTGACAATCTTGTTTCTTTAAATTCTTCAAGCATATAACTTCATCATGTGTCTCATAAATCCGACACCATGCACCTCTAATCATCGATTGCTCCACCCTTTGTCCTTCGTCATCTATTCTTGGCCTTAATCTCTTCTTTGACCTTAAATGGAAGTCCCACAATTAGTCCATTGCTCAAGCTGCTTAAAAGAGGCTACTGTTTGCTGATTAGCTCTTAACTCTCTATGAAGTTCAAGTCTTGGACAGACTTGAATACTGCTCCCATGTCTTCACTCTTCTAACACCTCTTTTGCACTCCTGGACCGAATACAAAAAAAGTTAGTCATCTGATAAGTGATCCTTTTTAACTTCTGGACTCTAACCTCCCTCTCACTCCATTGTTATTTCTCTCTCGCTCATCATTACTATGTGGTCAGTGCTCTGAACAGTTATGAAGACATAAATAATGATAGACTGTTTTAATTTGTCACTGAGATAGTAATGACAGGGCACAAATTTAAGATAATCACAAAAAGAGTTAAAGGGGAGGTTAGAAAAAAAATATTTTACACAGAGAGGAATTAGAATGTGAAATTATTGGCCACAAACTAATGGTGAAACTAAGTTCAACAAATTCCTAGCCAAGGAATTTAGATAGTTGCTTGAAAAGGTGGAATATTAAAGTGTATGAAAAGTGAGCAAGAGAGGGAGAATAAACTAGATGGTTCACATGGAGAAAATCACTGGCACAGAATGAATGATCCGAATGGCCATAACATTTTGATTCTATGCCCCTCGGCACTTTCCTCTGGTTCCTCTTAAGCTGAAAATATACTGGGCTTCAAGCACTTCCTCTTCCCCTGCATCCTTAGTGTGTGGAAACGAATGCTGATATCACGCAATCTCCTATTATAACTGCTTCTTTCTCAGAAGAACAACAATTACAACTTGCATTTATATAGCGCCTTTAATGTAGCAAAATGTCCCAAGCCGATTCACAGGAGCGATTATCAGGCAAAATTTGACACCGAGCCACATAAGGAAATATTGGGACAGGTGATCAAAAGCTTGGTCAAAGAGGTAGGTTTTAAGGAGCGTCTTAAAGGAGAAAAGGGAGGTAGAGATGCGGAGAGGTTTAAGGACGGAATTCCAGAGCTTAGGGCCTAGACAGCTGAAGGCACGGCCGTCAAAGGTGGGGAGTAGGAAAAAGGAAATCGGGGATGCACAAGAAGCCAGAATTGGAAGAGCGCAGAGATCTTAGAAGGTTGTAGGGCTGGAGGAGGTTACAGAGAAAGGGAGAGGCGAGGCCATGGAGGGATTTGAACACAAGGATGATAACTTTAAGTTTGAGTTGTTGCTGGACCGCAAGCCAATGTAGGTCAGCGAGCACAGGGGTGATGGGTGAACAGGACTTGGTGCGAGTTAGGATACGATGGGCAGCAGAGTTTTGGATGATTCAATTTTAAGGACGGTGTAAAATGGAAGGCCGACCAATAGAACATTGGAATAGTTGAGTCTGGAGGTAACAAAAGCATGGATGACGTAACATATGTTATGTAGGCAAACAAAGCAGTCAATTTGCACACAACAAGGTCCCACAAACAGCAATGAGATAAATGATCAGTTAATCTGCTTTGGTGCTGTTGATTGTGAAAGCTTCATGTGATTTCTCCTCAGGACCTGCTAATGTAATCATAATATCAACCAGAACTCCCCACCTCTTCTTCAAATTGTGCCCTGGGAACTTTCACATCCACTTGAGCAGATAGCTAGGATCTCGGTTTAACATGTCATCCAAAAGACAGCACCTCCAACAACGCAGCACCCCCTCAGTGTAAGACAGATTATGTGCTCTACTCCTGGCTGGGGACTGAACGCATGATCTTCTGGCTCGGAAGCAAGAGTGCTATCACTAAGCCAAGCTGGTAATTTCTTTGCAGGTTAATGATGGGTGAGGAAATGCAGTCTCTGGTCACCTCCCTCCTGACACTGAGCGGGTTGGGCTGAGCCCAAGACTGGGCAAATTGGACGTGAAGAGAAAAGACCTGATGGACCCAATTTAACACATTGCTTGTTTTCTTCTGTTTCACTTGCTCCTGCAAATCAAAGCATTTTATTTGATGCTCAGTAAACGACCACTACTTCTATTGCGAAGCGTCACGTGATTTCTCCTCAGGACCTGCTGAAGTAATTGTAATAACCAATGTGGACTTTTTACCATCATTGGCGGTGCCTTCAGCCATCCCCTCTCTGCAATTGTCTTCCTTAAACCCCATCTGTTTTGCCACATCTCCCACCATCTTCAAATATCTTCTCGGCACCCACCTTTTCAACCATTCCTTTAATTACCTCTCCTAACTCTTCCCTCAAATGCTGCTTGATTAGTGAACCCTCTCCCTTTGTGAAGCACCATGGAACATTTAACTGTGTTAAAAGTGATGCACAAGAGCAAATTGTTCTTTTTAACAAAAAAAAAATCAGAATTATACTGTGGGATACTAATGTACAAACACTTAATGTGTTCTGTTAAAATTCCTCACTGCTGTTTTAATTGGGTGAATGCTTCTACTAAAGTAGCCAAGAAAGATCTTTCAGACAAACCTAAGCATTGTACGCTAGTATCCCATGGTGTCATTTCAGGGCTATTGTAATTAACAAATAAAAACGGAGTTACAAACTGACTTCTCATTATAATATTTATTGAGTCTATATACTGGCATAGTAGAGTTTGCTTTATTTTAATAGTTAATGTTTAAATTGTATTAGGGTTAAATTCGTATAAAAGGCTTATCTGTGTGGAGTTAATAGATGTTTCACTGCTCAAATAAAGCAATTTCACTACAGTGAGGCAAGCATGGGATTTATACAAGAAAGATGAAGATGAAAGGTTTCTTTACAAACCAGTGCACTAACTAAATTATTCCACAAACCAATGATCACACAAAGCAGTCTCTACTGTACTGCAACTGACCAATAAATCCATCAGGACTCTGTCTCTCTTTGAATAATGAGTGTCAAAGGGCATGCTGTCATTTTGTCCAGTTACCAAGGAGATTAACTGTCAAGTCTCTCAGAATACACAGACGCTGAACAGAAAGCGAAGACTCAAAGAACAGTAGAGTCTAGAAGAACGTCAGATCTATACATCAACACTAAGGACCAAGATGGAACATAATTAGAGCTCAAAACACCATGGAAACAGCCTTAGTAATTAAAAAAGTGAGGCCTTGACAGATTTGAATGAGTTCTGGAAGATATTGTCATTAGGTCTGCAGACAAAGGTTGCCATGGACAGATTGTGGTGTGAAAATAAAGCTCACTTATCTACAGAGGCTATGAAATAAGCTCTTCGTTAGGCTGCTGCATGAATTCATTTTTGACATATAAAATGTTCCAGAATGACAGTTCCCATCTGACCATCAGCGACATTTTAAAAAAGAACAATTGTTTTGAAATTCAAGCTCAAAAGAGAGATCTGAATAAATATAACCCACCTGGAGCCCAACCAAAATAAAGCTGGAGATGGAAATAATTACAAATGGTCTGGCCTACTTTGCATTATTACAATGTTTCTCAGAGGTTCACTTCAATCATGTTGGGTAATTCAGCCGAGGATGTGTTTCCACAGTTGACAGGAATCCTCTGATATCTTGCTCAAGTTATTCTTCTTCTTGTGTGAGCCTATACTTTGAGGCCTAGATATTCTGGATCAGCATTATTTTAATGATGGTGGTAATCCATTTAAAACAAAATAATGGGCTGCTGCCGGGATTAAAATAACGTTGAGAGGAAAATCTAGGGTTAAGTTTTGGCAGGCTATTCAAACGTGGGAAACGTAACAGCCAACTCCAACCCATCTTCACCTGATGCCCAACACAAAAACAATTTCCAGCAGGTATCACTATCTCTGGATCAGGAATGGAAACACAGGCTGATTTTCTTCCCCCTCTTAACCCAAGGTTACTGTGACCAATTGTAGTAGCCTTATTGCGATCATTTCTGAGATCAGATGATTCAACACAGACTAAGGATTAAGCCTGGGTTCTTCCTGTTCTATGCAGCTCAGTTCCACTCCAGGTACTGCAGTTACTAAATAGGTCATTGCAGATTGGGGCACAAAAGTAATATTCTTACTCATTTTGTTATGGATGTGATATTAGTAGTTTCATTATTCCCCTCCTAACAATACCATTAATTCCAATTATGATAGCCAGGAACAACTCAAATTCCACCAAAGGTTCAGAATTGTGTCATATTTTTCCCATGTAAATATATTTGACAACAATTTTAATTGTTTTTATTTACTCCCCATAAAATTTATGGACAATTAAATTCCTGCTCCAGGTTTTCCAATTTTCTCTTAGAGAAAATTCTATTTTGATAATGTAGCGAAAAGCCATGAGCCGGGAATTTCTTCGCCGCCGTAATTTTGCCGGAAGTGTAGCGGAAAACTCAGCTCGTTTTTGTGAAAATTTTGAGGTAGCCATTGCGCCCCTTCCCCCAGAAATACCAACACAGCCCACTAGATGGAAGGAATGCTCCACTGTGTAGGGATTACTCACTATTCCTTTGTTCTTTTTGGTAACCAAGGAAAATCGGCTTCTACCTCAAAATATACGAAGCATAAAATAAGCTCTTGAAGTGAAGATTGTGTTTCCCTTAACCCTTCCTGATTTTAAAGAACATGGATGGTTTCAAATATCTTTGTTTCATCAACTATCCAATGTCCACATTTCAAGGTTTTTGTCCTTCAATATCTATTTCTTCTCAGCAACACCATAAAAGACTGGCTTATGATTATTTTCCCACACTTACGAGCAGTACATCTATGCGATTAAAAGTAAGTCACAAAAATTTGGCTGCCCTACCAACAGAAAATTGTTCACTCCAATATGCCCGGAAACAAATGATTAATTGGATCGTGAGGTGTAGGATAAATGATCACTGCTTTTTCAAGAGGAATTAAAATAAAATCCTTAACCATCCCAGGGCAAATGCTGTATTCCTCATGGCTAGTGGTATCAGTGCAGAACAGGTCAGGAAATCGGGTGGAAATCCCTATCACTAGATTTTCCCACCAGCCTTTTAGGGTAGCTTGAAGTGCTCTCTCTTAACATGTGCAGGAGCTTAATTTAAATATTCAAATGTTTGGCAATATATGGAACGCAAATGTGGTTCCTGAATTTCTTGTGGGGAACACACTGTGTGCTCAGTTCATCCATATGAAATGAGCAATAATTGTCAGGCAGACAGGAAATAATGGCTTAAAGGGGGACCAGCTGTTTTTGTCACATGATCAGTTCCAAAAATGGTCCTCAACAGTGGATTTCTGAGAAGTGATTTTCTAAGTGTTTGTTTTTGTTTTTGCATTTTTTATTTGTGAATATGAACATTCCTTTTGCGATTCCCTCTTGTTATTTATTTGGAGGAGGAGGAGGAGGAGGAGGATGAGGGCGAAAGGAGGGATGCGAAGCCGAACATGACTGCACCAGAAACAGACTGCCCTTACCCGCCTTGAATTGCCCAGCCTTGTCGACAAACCCAGGCACACTCACCTAGGATTATGTGAGGAAAGCCGCTTTCTCAGGCTGCGCTTCACCAGGGTGGCTTTCATGTCTGTTGAAGCTGACAATCTCCACCACAGGGATGAAACTAGCAGCAACAGTCAAGGTCACCACAATTCTGAATTCATTCCAAGATATATCAAAACTTCAGTCAACACACACGGTTACTGATGCAATCTTCACTGATGGCAGAACAAGAAGGGCCTGCAATTTTTCCAGGCTGTTATTGATGGCACCCATATAGCCATCCTTGCCCTTACACACAATAATGAGAAGTCGCACAACACCAGGTTATAGTCCAACAGTTTTATTTGAAATTACGAGCTTTCGGAGCGCTGCTCCTTCGTCAGGTAAAGTGAGGGAATACGAATCAGTTACAAAGCATATATAGACAGAGAACAATGTGTCTGCAGAGATACAATCCGTCAGGGAGGCATTACATCAAAGACACAGCAGAATACAGCTAAGACAATGAGGTGGGGTCACAGGGGGTCCAACGTGTCAAATGCTGCAGTCTGCAGTTAAGCTTTTTACTTTTTTTTTAAAACTGGAAATCACATCTGTGAACAAGACAACGACGACTCTAGTCTGGACTCTAGTCTCGACTGTAGTCACGTCCTGTAGCGTGACATGAAACCGAGATCCTGGTTGAGGCCGTCCTCATGGGTGCGGAACTTGGCTGTCAGTTTCTGCTCGATGATTATGCGTTGTGTGTCTCGAAGGCCGCCTTGGAGAATGCTAACCCGCAGATCCGAGGCTGAATGTTCTTGACTGCTGAAGTGTTCCCCAACTGGGAGGTAACAATCCTGCCTGGCGATTGTTGCGCGGTGTCCGTTCATACGTTGTCTCAGTGTCTGCATGGTCTCGCCGATGTACCATGCTGCGGTGCATTCTTAACACTTACACACAATGCCATAGCTTTCATGAACCACAAGGGTTTCCACTTCTTCAATGTGCAGATGGCTAGTAATACAGGTTGCAGGCGAACGCCTGCTTCCCAGATAGCAGTCACAATGCCATCATTGTGAGGCAATCCTCCGTGCCTGTGCTATTTGAAGCAGAAAACCTACATTGGCTCCCGGTTAAACAACGCCTCAATTTTAAAATTCTCATCCTTGTTTTCAAATCCCTCCGTGGCCTCGCCCCCTCCCTATCTCTGTAATCTCCTCCAGCCCCACAACCATCCGAGATGTCTGCGCTCCTCCAATTCTGGCCTCTAGAGCATCCCCGATTTTAATCGCTCCACCATTGGCAGCCGTGCCTTCAGCTGCCTAGGCCCTAAACTCTGGAATTCCCTCCTTAAACCTCTCTGCCTCTCTACCTCTCTTTGCTCCTTTATGACCCTCCTTAAAACCTACCTCTTTGACCAAGCTTTTGCTCATCTTCCCTAATTTCTCCTTATGTGGCTCGGTGTCAAAATTTTGTTTGCTAATGCTCCTGTGAAGCGCCTTGGGACGTTTTACAATGCTAAAGGCACTACATAAATACAAGTTGTTGTTGTTGTTGAAGGCAAACTGCAAGGATGGCTTCTGGGAGACCAAGTCTATCCTGTTCATCCCTGGCTCATGACAACATTGAGACAACCACAAATAGCTGCTAAGTAAAGATACACAGAGCCCCATGCAGTCACCAAGATCATTATCAAATACGCAATACGCATAATGAAGATGTGCTTTAGAAGCCTGAACAGACCGGGGCCACCTTGCGATAAAGTGTCTCTAGGATCATAATCTGTTGCATGTATTACATACAACTTTCCCATTCAGAGAGGCCAAACAATGGAGCAGTTGGAGTAGAAGAATGTCTATCCGCAGCCAGGACAGAGCAAGACCCTAATAATGAACTAGAAGATATCCCCGGTGAAATACTTTTGCAGGCAG
Organism: Squalus acanthias; assembly: GCA_030390025.1. Lineage (NCBI taxonomy): Eukaryota > Metazoa > Chordata > Chondrichthyes > Squaliformes > Squalidae > Squalus > Squalus acanthias. Next base: position 152,042,901 of record CM059430.1, read on the forward strand.
CAGAAGTCATAGACCGGGCTCTCATAGATGACACCTTCAATTAAGTGCCACATCTGCCCAATGCATTAACAGTTGAAATAAAATGCAACCAGACTTAATCCCTAAAGGTGATTAGGATGTGATTCATGTTTTTTTTTGTCCCAGTGCTTCACTTTAGTGACAGCATATGTTTTGTATGCTGTAATGTTTAATGTTGTGCTCCTGTGAGGTACTCCCCAGTGGCTGGAGTAAGTGAAGTGGCTGACTTCTGGGTCAGAATCAGCCTGTTAGGATGGAGGTGATCCTCTGCCTCTTTGTCTATGAGATGATTCAGCAGCAGGTGCCACCATATCCAATGCTGCAGGAAACAGCCACGTCCTGGCAGAGTGGTGGGCCAGGTGTGGCTGGATAGTCAGAATGTGGCACCATGCTGAGTGACAGCAGCCTCTCGGGCTGACTCGAGCCAAACCCCTGCTATTCAGGCAGGCACTTCAGTGCCGGGACTGAAAAATATTCCCCCCCCATTTAAAAAAAAAAATTAGTTGTGTGCATGTATAATTCTTCCTGGTCTTTAGTTTCTTGTAGGTTGCTGAATATTTTTTTATAAGAGAAGGGAGTTTTTCAGGTAGATATTTTTAAAACCACTCCAAAAAAGGAGCATGACCCAGATCTTTAAAGTACTGAAAGGCACGGATAACGTAAATACGTGCAAGTTGCTTATCTTAAACTGTGGCCACAGGACATAAGAGCAAAACCAGTAAACCTCAACATTACAGATTAAAGAGCAAACATAATTGATCATATAGGCCTAGAATATCTGACTGCAACCGAGGGTAACACATTTATCTTAAATGGGTTACCATCAGCATTACAATTGGAAAATCTAAGCCAGTCTATGAAGCACCACAGGGCTGATTTTTTGAACATGTGGTACTGGTGGGGAGCCTTGCCTGCCAGCTGCCCATAATTTCCCAATATGCATGGAGAGCGTCCGAGGCTCCCCTCTGGTAGTGCGCATGTGTCAACCAGGGCCTTGTAGTTCCCGTCGTGATTGGATCATGAGAACGTTTTTTTGTAAAATGGTCAAAAGAATTTTTTGGGGGGGTGAAATGGTCAGGAATGAATGAAGTATAGCATTACGTTGATATTCTGGAGATTTTGGTTAAATGCCGAGGAGAAGCTTTCTCCCTTTTGAAGTTCTTCGAGTGGTTAGTCGCTTCCGCCAGGTGCTGCATTAGTTGGGAAGAGTCCATGGTGGTGCAAATTGTAGGGTCAACTGCCAATAATCATTGGCGCAATGATCCTTTTGCGTTCCTCGCATTCTTGGGTCTTTTTCTTTTTCTCCATTAGCCTTTTTTCGGGTCTCTGTTCCTGATTGCTATGCAGTGAACCCTGCTGGAAATGTGCACGACATCAAGTGAGGACAGGCTTGGTTGAATAGCCCACCACCATTCGTTTTTGAGGTTCACACAATGGCCACTTGTGTGATGTGCTGGAGGACAGCTGGTATCCATGGAACAGTACCCCGCCAGGAGAGAGGAGGACATTGGCAGAAAATGAAGAGGCAGGAGAAAAATAGTGTGCATGTGTTAGCAAGTTACTCGTAGGGAAAGGCTGTTGAAAGGCCACATATGTAGAAGTTGACACAATTTCCAAATTTTTCCTTATCCTGTTCTAGTAATGTAATAAAATAATGCTTTATTGGCAGTAACTTCAATAATGGTGTCCTGGCCAATATTTATCCCTCAACTAACATCACTAAAGCAGATTATCTGGTCATTATCTCATTGCTGTTTGTGGGACTTTGCTGTGTGCAAATTGGCTGCCGCGTTTCCTACATCACAACATTTCAAAAGTACTTCATTGGTCGTGAAGCGCTTTGGGACGTCCAGAGGTTGTGAAAGGCACTAAATAACTGCAAGTCTTAATTTAATTTAATATCAGAAGACCAGGCTTGACCACGAGGGTTGAAATACAAATGTGTTGTGGAGTCAGTTGGTGCAGTGAGTTGGAGCGCTGATATTCAGCGCCATGGAGTGGCAGGATTCAACTTGGAACCCATGATTTCTCACACATCGGGTGGAATAAAGCGGAGGACTTCCGCTTGCCACAGGGAGGGAAAATAATGGGAAAGAAAAATAAGACTTATAATTTTAAAAGAGAATGGGCCAGGGTACCTAACGCTGGTCTAAAGAGGCTGACAAGGCGACTGGATCATTGGACAGTCTGCTTTTTCCGGCTCCTACCTGGCCCCACGAATCTAACCATAACATTCATGCTTTGGTTATCTATGCTAATTACATACATGCCCAATGTAAAAGACCGATGGCTAGCTGAGTATCCAAATTTATGCAACAATGAGAAGGTAATATTTAGTCTGCATCACACAAATTTACATCGAGTACAATAGGCAGATTCTGTGGGGAGTTGTTGGGTCAGCTCAGTTTCCTGTACCGGTCAGGAGCAGCCTGCTCTGTGCCAAGTGTGAGCAACATGACTAACATATTTTCTGACACACGAAAACCCTTTCACTGTATTCATTACTTTTTAATTCTATATTTTTATTTTAATAAAATGAAATTAGTAAAAGGTATGATAATGCCATCAGATAATTGAGTCTATTTCTATAACATTACCACATGCTCTGCCTTGATGAATTCCCCCTTCTATATTACATAAATCATACCCGCACTCATTATTCAGACTAATGCTAATTTTTCCCCTTAATTTTCTCATCTCCTGAAGGCATTGCCTGTTGCTGAGTTACAAGTCCAGGGATCTCCTCTAACATTGGTTATGTGTGAGCTTAGACAGTGAAAAGCTGAGCCTCACTAGACACAAGCTCAAGGCTATCTCCAACCTGCACTCATAGCTAGCAAGGCTGCACGATGGCAGCAACTTCTACCCGATTGTCTGTTGGCTATTTGACCATGGGAGACATCACAGTGATACCTGATTATGTCATCAGCCGATGTCCACACTTATACTTTGCAACAGGGATCACCTGGCCTGTGCTGAGTCGGATGGTCCCAACGTGGCCAGCAGTGTACTTGGGGCCCTGGTTTAGGCAGGCGGTGGTGTAGGGGGTGGGTGGGGTAGGGGGGGAAAGAGGGGGAGTTATCACTTCCCATCACATCCCCTGCTAGAAGTTCACACCTGCGGGTGTAGGTGGAGGACAAGATTAGTGTTAGCAGCGCTAGTCCCAAAGGCAACTAGTCTGCTGAATAAAGCATCAGGAGCCCTGGCTGATTTTACCTGACCCTATTCCAAGGATGTAAAGTGAGAAGTCGCACAACACCAGGTTATAGTCCAACAGTTTTCCAACAGACTCGAGTCGTCGTTGGCTTGTTCACAGATGTGATTTCCATTTAAAAAAAAGTAAAAATTTTAAAGTTTATACAGACTGCATTTGACACATTAGACCCCCTGTGACCCCACCTCATTGTCTTAGTTGTATCTTGCTATGTCTTTGATATAATGCCTTCCTGATCTGACTGTTTCTCTGCCGAGGTGTGATAAAAGGCAGTCAGAAAGATTAACTGTAGTCGTCTGACATTGTACGCTACACAGGCGTTGTTCTCTGTCTATATATGCTTGGCCAATTCGTAAAGTCAGAGCTCCCTGGATGACGAAAGAGATAGAGAGTAAGATGAAGCAGAAAAAGAGCACGTATGACAGATGTCAGGTCAAGAATACATCTGAGAATCAGGCTAAATATAGAAAGTTCAGAGGAGAAGTGAAAAAGAAAATAAGCGGGGCAAAGAGAGAGTATGAGAATAGAATGGCAGCTAACATAAAAGGTAATCCAAAAGTCTTCTATAGGCATATAAATATTAAAAGGAGTAGTAAGTGGAGGGGTGGGGCTGATTAGGGACCAAAAAGGACACTTACGCATGGAGGCAGAGGGTATAGCTGAGGTACTAAATGAATACTTTGCATCTGTCTTCACCAAGGAAGAGGATGCTGCCATAGACATAGTGAAGGAGGAGGTAAAGGAGATACTGGATGGGATAAAAATTGATAAAAAAGGAGGTATTACAAAGGCTGGCCGTACTTAAAGTAGATAAGTCACCAGGACCGGACCGGATGCATCCTAGGATGCTGAGGGAAGTGAAGGAAGAAATCGCGGAGGTACTGGCCATAATATTCCAATCCTCCTTAGATACGGGGGTGGTGCCAGAGGCCTGGAGAATTGCAAATGTTACACCTTTGTTCAAAAAAGGGTGTACAGATAAACCCAGCAACTACAGGCCAGTCAGTTTAACCTCGATAGTGGGGAAGCTTTTAGAAATAATAATCAGGGACAAAATTAACAGTCACTTGAACAAGCGTGGATTAATTAAGGAAAGCCAGCATGGATTTGTTAAAGGCAAATCGTATTTAACCACCTTGATCGAGATTTTTGATGAGGTAACAGAGTGGGTTGATGAGGGCAATGCGGTTGACGTGGTGTACATGGACTTCCAAAAGGCGTTCGACAAAGTGCCACATAATAGGCTTGCCAGCAAAGTTGAAGCCCATGGAATAAAAGGGACAGAGGCAGCATGGTTACGAAATTGGCTAAGTGGCAGGAAACAGAGAGCAGTGGTGAATGGTTGTTTTTCGGACTGGAGGAAGGTGTACAGTGGTGTTCCCCAGGGGTCGGTTCTAGGACCACTGCTTTTCTTGATATATATTAATGACCTGGATGTGGGTGTACAGGGCACAATTTCAAAATTTGCAGATGACACAAAACTTGGAAGTATAGTGAACAGTGAGGAGAATAGTGATAGATTTTCAAGAGAATATAGACAGGCTGGTGGAATGGGCGGACACGTGGCAGATGAAATTTAACGCAGAAAAGTGCAAAGTAATACATTTTGGTAGAAAGAATGAAGAGAGGAAATATAAACTAAAGGGTACAGTCCTGAAGGGGGTGCACGAACAGAGAGACCTGGGGGTATGTGTGCACAAATTGTTGCAGGTGGCAGGGTAGGTTGAGAAAGCAGTTAAAAAAGCTTATGGGATCCTGGGCTTCATAAATAGAGGTATAGAGTACAAAAGCGTGGAAATTATGATGAACCTGTATAAAACACTGGTTTGGCCTCAACTGGAGTATTGTGTCCAATTCTGGGCACCGCACTTGAGGAAGGATGTGAAGGCCTTAGAGAGGGTGCAACACAGGTTTACGAGAAGGATTCCTGGGAGGAGGGACTTCAGTTACGTGGATAAACTGGAGAAGCTGGGGTTGTTCTCCTTAGAGCAGAGAAGATTGAGAGGAGATTTGATTGAGGTGTTCAAAATCATGAGGGGTCTGGACAGAGTAGAGAGAGAGAGATACTGTTCCCATTGGCAGAAGGGTCGAGAACCAGAGGACACAGACTTAAGGTGATTGGCAAAAGAACCAAAGGTCACATGAGGAAAAACTTTTTTACTCAGCGAGTGGTTACGATCTGGAATGCACTGTCTGAAAGGGTGGCAGACTCAATCACGGCTTTCAAAAGGGAGTTGGATGAGTACCTGAAGGAAATAAAATTGCAGGGCTATGGAGAAAGGGTGGGGGAGTGGGACTAGCTGAAGTGCTCTTGCAGAGAGGCGGCACAGGCTCGACGGGCTGAATGGCCTCCTTCTGTGCTGTAACCATTCTATGATTCTATGAAAATTGTAGTGCCCTTACTGCTGCCCCCATCTGAAATCAGCTAACTCAGCACAACTGGGGATTAGGCTGGAGACCTTTTTGGTAGTGTATGGGTCAACTTTGCCAGAAATGAAAATAGTTAGAGTTGATCTTGGCCAACTGATGTCTGCCTCCTGCTGACCAGTACCACAACCACATCAGTTTGGGGACGGTAACCAAATTATCGCCGGAGATTTAGCACCCGGCGCGGAAGTACCGCCCCGGCCGCTAACTTCAGCTTACCTCCCCGGCGAGGAAGCAGAGCGCTATCTCAGGCGCTCCACTTCCTCTCGGGGCAGTGTCGGAAGCGCAAAGCGCGGTAGCGCCAGAGCGCTATGCTGCCGCTCCGCGTAGCGCTAACGTGTTTCAGCGCCCCTCCCCTTCTGTTAAAGGGGAGGGACGCTGCGAGCTCTACAGGGCCTCCAATGGCCCACACTAGCCCACTAGGGGAGCGTGGTGCCGTGGCTGCAGTCCGGCACCGAGACGCGGCGCCGGGCTGCGCGATGGCAGCCACGGACCACACCAAAGACTGCCACAGAGGGCCGTCCTGGAGGTTGGCCAAAAAAATAAATGGCGGCGCGGGTTGCCGCCGCACCTCCCTTTAATTAGCGCCCCGCGAGCAGAGGTCGGCCTGGTTTGCGACCCGCGCAGCTGGCGCTGACTCTGCCCACGGCGACTTCGCGGGGCGCAGCCGAATTTCTGCTGTGAGACGATAAGAGGTCACGACCGGGGCACCAAGGGGTCATTGCCGGTGGCGCAGCGCTACCGGCGGGGGCGCGGCACTTTTGGCTTGCGCCTCAGTAGCGTCCTGCTGAACTTCTCAGGAGGCGCTTATCCCACACCCAGGCGATAAACACTTTGCGTCCCGTTAACGCCCCCGGAGGCGCTAACGGCAGGCGCAAAGGAGCTGAATTTCGTGGCCAAAGCATTCCGAACATATGAAAAATGACAGACAGGTAAAGGCCATCTGGTCCATCGAGCCTCCCCCACACAATCATGATACCTTGTGTATCACAACATATACACTCCACCCCACCCGAAGCCAAGTAACCTCCGAGGAGAGGTAAAAAAAGATTAAAAACCCAGGCCAATTTGAGGGAAAAAAATCTGGGAAATTCCTCTCCGACCAATCTAGGCGATTGAAACTAGTCCAGGAGATCACTCTGGCCCTGAATTCCCTGCAGTACCTACCTTCTGTAAGAGGTCATGATGCGGAGATGCCGGTGTTGGACTGGGGTGGACAAAAGTGAGAAGTCGCACAACACCAGGTTATAGTCCAACAGTTTTATTTGAAATCACAAGCTTTCGGAGCTGCTGCTCCTTCGTCAGGTGAAGTGAAGGAATACGAATCGGCAAAGCATATATAGACAGAGAACACTGCCTGTGTAGCCGGTCAGTAGGCAGTCAGAAAGATTAACTGTAGTCGTCTGACATTGTACGCTACACAGGCATTGTTCTCTGTCTATATATGCTTTGCCGACTCGTATTTCTTCACTTCACCTGACGAAGGGGCAGCAGCTCCGAAAGCTTGTGATTTCAAATAAAACTGTTGGACTATAACCTGGTGTTGTGCGACTTCTCACTTCTGTAAGAGGTGTGCGAGATAGTTAATGAGGAGGGAGACTTCAGACATGATCAAAAAAAAATATCCGAAATATGAATCTCTTAAATAATACAAAGTTCCCAAATTACTCATAATAGAATTACTCCTCCCTCCCATTGTGGTCTCCCCCTCTCTTTAAATCTACCTGGGCCACAATTATTCTCCTGGCTAAGGGGTCTGCAAAAGCATGATGGGGGAGGGGATTGCAGGAGAACTCATTTCTTGAACTTTGCCCTCCCTCTCTGCAAGGAAAGGGAAAAGCCTCTGCTCATCACTTCCTGCCAATGACACAGCTGAAACCAGGAAAAAAAAAATCCTTTTGTCAAAGAAAAGATTCGTAATGATTTGCATTTATAGATGCAGACACAAGAAGGCAGTTGTGAGCACAGAGACAGTGAATGGTCTGTAGCGGAATTGAAACAGGCACCCAAGTGTTCGTCTTCCAACATAACACAGACTTATCATTTAGCATCTTTATTCGGACAAGGTTTATAATTAAGGTCCAACTGTGCGTAGGAGGATCAAGAAGCAGCGGAAGCTCTTTTCTTGCAAGATTAAGGCTATAACTCCTGGCAGTGAATAAAAAGAAAATCTGTAAATCAGACATGAAAATAGAGAATGCTAGAAGTGCACAGCGTCTGTCAGTATATCTGAAGAGAGAAAAGACAGGTGAACGTTTCGGATCGACGTGCCTGATGAGGGGCCTCCACTCTTAACCTGTCTTTTCTCTCTTCAGATGATGCGGACCTGCTGTGCAATTCCAGCATTTTGTGTTATTATCTGCAGCAACACATATGCAAATAGAAACATCGTATACAGCTATCATGGCAAAATCATATCATAATTATCATTCTAGGAAACAAAGAAGTGAAGCCATATTTTACAGGCCTTTTCTTGCTTTCTTATATATTATTAGCCAACTTACAGAAGGTTATTCAAAGAAAATAGCTGGAAGGCACAATAAAGGTGTTCTTTTAACTCAGTATTGATTGATTTGACATATGGTTAAATGTGTAATTTTTTTGGAGTTTGGCTTTAATTAAACAAGTATTTCTTCATAATTATTAGAAAATCATACATTTCCCACAGAAGCATCATGTAACTTCCATTAAAAGCTATGAGAATGTCACAACTTACTCACTTATGCAAAGTACCTATTTAAATCAATGACCTAGAATACGGTGGTCTCAGATTTCTTTTCTCCAATTAAATCATGTCTCATTCGGTGACCTTCTCTCCAAATCTTAGCGATCTAGGTCCCGGAATCCACATTATTCCTATTCTTTAGATTCTCTCCCATCCAACAATGCCGTTTTAAATGTGCGAAACCCAATGCTGCACACATAATTTTAAATTTATACTTACAAGTGAGATAGACAAAAGGACCTTACATTTATAAAGTGCCTTATCACATCCTCAGGATGTCACAAAGCACTTCACGACCAGCTAATTACTATTTGAAATGCAGTCACTGCTGTTTTGTCAGAAAATGTGGAAGCTAATTACACATAGTAAGGTTCCATTTGCCTTCTGAAAATCCCAGTAAACTATAATGGACTCACTCGCGTGCGTTAACTTTTGTTACCCCTTCAAAGCTGTCCAGTGTGATTTATGAGTCATATATTTTTTCTAAATAAAATTTTAATTTACTGTTGCGCTTATATAAAGCACATGAATGAATGTCCAGCGGTTTGGAGTTGCGATTCTAAACTTGGAAGGCCTCACAATTATTAGGCAGAAAGATCAGCAAAATAGATGTGTGTGAAAGAACTGCAATAGAAAGGAAGAGCTTGCACTTGTACAGCACCTTTCAAGTCCTCAGGACATCCCAAAATACTTCACAGCCGAGGAAGCACTTCTGAAATGTAGTCACGGTTATACTGTAGGGAAACGTTTCTGCCAATTTCTGCATAGCAAAGTCCTACAAACAGCATTAAGATAAATGGCCAGATAGTCTGTTTTATTGGTGATATTGGTTGAGGAATAAGTATTGGCCAGGACACCAGAAGAACTCCCCTGCTGTCCTTTGAATAGTGCTACGGGATCTTTTACATCCAGTTGAGAGTGTAGAGAGAGCCTGAGTTTAATGTCTCTTCTGAATGACGGCACCTCTGACAGTGTAGCACTCCCTCATAACTGCACTGAAGTGTCAACCCAGATTATGTGTTTAGCTTTCAGTTGAGCTTGAACCTTCTGGCTCAGAGGTGAGAGTGCTACCACAGAGCCAATGCTGACACCTTAATGCCAGCATGAAGCTTATCTAGAACTTTGTCTGTCTGTTTATCCATATCTAACCACCCTTCACTTGCAGGATTAAGACTCTTTATTCTTGGGTCAACACCCACCCCTCCTGCAACCTGGGTTCTGTATATACAAAACTGGTTATTAGGTGTAGCTAGTTAACTGTATTAGCTGTTTAATTGACGTCTTAATCAGAAAACCCTATGGAAGCAATTACTTTAAGCACAGATCGCGCAGGGAGTGTCTGAGCAGCAATGAACTATAGGTTCAGAGATTTTAATTATGCAGGCAGCTGCTTGAAAAGGTGCAATCATTTATTAAAGTTGTTTTATTCTGAGGTTTGTGTTTCCTACTTTTGGTGATTTCACACGCCCGACACTGGGAATTGGTAAATTTATAAATATTCCCCCCAAGCAAACGACACAATGGTTTTACTGCAAACTTCCCCATCCCCCAACTATGTCAGCCTGCAAGTGGATGGCATCAATAGAGCATGCTGCATGGGGGAGGAGCGCTATTCAGAAGTAATCCCCTGAATCGGTTGGGCTGATATCACGGAAGAGGCAAATTAGAATGATTTATTATTTACCCTCCCCCTTCACCACAACCAAACATTTTTCTGTGGGTCACAAAGGATTGAAAAAGTGCCGAAGTTCAAACAGAAATGCTGTTTCTTTATTACGGGAGATAGAAAGGAAGGTACAGCGCTTATAATGATTCTTGTTTTTTTTTAAAAAAAGAATTAAGGTTATCATGTTCAAATTTGAGTTGGTGGAGGAAAGATGCTGGGAATCGTGGGGGAGAACAGGAGAGAGATGCTGGAAGTCACCAGGGAATAGTAACAGAGAAGCACTGGAGGACAGACTGAGAGGAGAGATGGGGAAACACTGGGAATCAATCTCTTAAAAAAAAATCCATATGGCTTTTATGACATCCCAAATGTAAAAATATGAAAATAAATTCCTCCCCTTGGGAACAAACATGTGTGACAAATAACAGGCTGAAGCTAAGAACTGTCAGAGGAACTGGGTTAATACGCCTTAGTTTGAACAGGAGGGTCTGTTGATTTGTTTCCTATTCAAGGTTCAAGTTTTGTATTTCCACATGCAACGCTTTCATGCAAACCATAGTTTACAATATAACCTCTTTGTTCAAGCAAATAACAATTCAGGGCCTGAATGTATAATCAGAAAAAAGCCAACACAGCAGAGAACAGTGTCAAGCTTGAGACTGAACATTTGAAAAATTTCATGCATTATATCATTTATCTTTTATCGAAGATTAGCAATGCTATCATTCTTTTGGAGTTTTTTTTAATAGCAAAAGACTATCTTTTCCTGCATGACGTGGTTTTCAATAGCTGCAGAGCCATTCAGTATTTGGTTATACTCCCTTGTGTGATGAGCTCATTGCTTTGGTTTGTACCTGAGAGAAATAATTTTATCTTTTAGAAGTATCATTGATTGTCAGGAGAAAACATGAAGTCATACATTTTGGAAACAGGATTAGGGAAAGGAAATAGAACTTAAATGGTAAGATTTGAAATGGAGTATAGGAGCAAAAGGAACCTCAAAGCACAAACATCGTCAAAGGAGCAGCAATAGGTCATTTAGAAAGGCAATAGAATCTTTAGTTTTGTATCTAGAGACATAGAATACATGAGTAAAAAACAAATGTTGAAATTCCACAAGACCTTAGATAGGCCACAGTTGGAGTATTAGGGCTGATTCTGTATCTCTCAACGCCCAGCAGGATTTATAGAAGGTGCCTCATAGAAAATGGCAGCCGGGCAGGATGTCATTGTCCATCAGATAATTTTAATGGATGAAAAATCACGGGCTGCGCACCTGCAATTTGCCTCAATGTGCTCTGACCAGATGCACGGAATCAACCCTATTGGGTATAGTTTTGGCCACCCAATTTTAGGAAGGATATAAGAGCAATGAAACAGGTGCAGGATAGATTCACTAGCATATTGACTGGGATGACGGGTTACAATTATTAAAAAAAAGACGAGAGTCGAGAAGGTTAAGGGATGATCTGATTGAGATCTGCAAGATTATGAAAGACTTGTGTTAAAGTTAAGGCCAGTGTTAAATTGTTTCCAATGATCGGTAAGATGGCAACAAGAGGGCCCAAATTTGCGATAATTATAAAAAGTATTAAGGGCGCGATTAGAAATAATTTCTTTACACAGCGGTTAGAATGTGGAATTCTCTGCCAGAAAACATTGATGAAACAGAATCCATAAATTTTTTTAAAAGGGAATTAGACAGTTGTGTGAAAATAAGGAACATTAAAGAATATGGATGGAGAGTGAGCAAGACAGTGGGATTGGACTAGATGGCTCATGTGGAGGAAACACCAGCACAGATCTGATGGGCTGAAAGGTCTGTTTCTGTGCTGTAACATTCCGTGATTCGAAATTGTTAAGCCAATGCCCAGAACGAGCAGTATTGAACTGCACATTACCTGTCATATGATACTGTTGTTCTTCAGGTTGAAGGTCACAGGTCAGCTTATACTTGCTGACCATTTTGCCAAGTCATCAGCACACAAGGTGAAGAATGAGACTACTTAATTAAATAAGTGACAGTCCTGCAAGATTTCCCCCTGATCCTCAAAGGTAATTGAGTAAAACTCCTATATATCTTCACATCCTTAGTTTGCTTTCTATACATGATATTTCTGTGGTCCGAACAGCACAGGGACCATCATGTTCCATGAAGTATCTGATAACTTCCATGTGTACCAAATCCTATAGCTTTCAATCATAATCCTAAACAGATATTTATTCAACTTTTTGAAGATGTTAATAGGGACAGCATAAACTGATTTAGTTGGGAATCTGTTTTATACATCCACCTTTCTTCCTGGGTTAGTCTTCCAGTACCTAACCCAAATGGTCTTCCTTTATGGGTAAGCCTAGACAATGAGGGCTGGATTTTCATAGGGCCATTGAGGCGGGATTGGAGGCGTGTGGGGGGTTAAAATTGCAGAAACTGGCGGGCGGGCCCAAATCCGCCTCCATCCCACCTCCACGCAATTTTGATGAAATCGTGTCTACTGGTCCCGTCTCCGTCCCGCCTCCAAGAGGCGGGAGAGGCCGTTAATGCCCTTAACAAGCCCTAAATTGGCTCTGTAATGCCATTTTGATAGTTATTTGCTAGCTTAACCCTTTTCCCACGTGAAGCACGCCTGATCTGAAACACGCCGGTGAAACCTGGCGGGAGCACAAGTGGATTGCTGACTATCAGCTGCAGCTCAACCATTAAATAGGAGATTTGATCAGCCACCATTTGCAGGTGGCAGGACTTTGCTGTCGCAGGTCTGGGGAACTTTTAGAAGGCATAACCACAGCTCTGGAAGTTTTGAGCCTGACACCCATCTCCAGTGTGACCTCCTGGGAAACCTCTCTCGCCACCTTCATTGAGCGCTTCCTCAACTGAGGCATATACCAGAAGCATGGGAGCCATTTATTTCCTTCCCTTCTGGGCATCAGATGAGGACGAACACCAGCCGCGGCACCAGCAGAACCATGAACAACAGCAGCACCAACAGCAGCAGCAACAACAGGAGCGCCAAGCTGCTGCTCACCCGCCTGAAGCTGCACAGGCCAGAAGGGGCCAGCGCATGGAAGGCCGTCGGCGCAGGAGATACCCCCCAAACAGGGTCTCCAGACACACGGTCAGCTACCTCAACATGTCTGAGTAGCAGTGCCAAAGGCGGCTTCAACTTTCGCGAGAGGTAGTGGGTGACATCTGCGCAATGCTGCAACAAGACCTGGAGCCCAGAGGACCAGGTGGACAACCCTTACCAGTGGCCGTCAAAGTCACAACCGCACTCAACTTTTTTGCCTCAGGCTCATTCCAGGGATCAGCAGCAGACATCAGCGGCATCTCCCAGGCGGCCGCACACACCTGCATCACGCAGGTAACCGATGCCCTCTTTGTCATCGCGCACAATCACATCCATTTCACCAAGGATCGAACAAGTGTCACGGCGCGTGCGGTTGGATTTGCTAATCTGGCAGGCTTTCCAAGGGTGCAGGGCGTCGTTGACTGCACACATGTGGCCCTTAAGGCACCCCATCGCAATCCAGGTATTTTTGTCAACCGCAAGGGCTTCCACTCCCTCAACGTTCAGCTGGTGTGTGACCACAAGAAGGAAGTTCTGCATGTTTGTGCCAAGTACCCTGGCAGTTGCCATGACTCCTTCATACTGCGCCAGTCTAGTGTGCCTCCACTATTCAGTCCGCCAGACCCAACTTAACAGATGGCTGCTTGGAGACAAGGGATATCCCCTGAAGACGTGGCTAATGATGCCGTTGAGGAGCCCATCCAACGAAGCTGAGGAGAGCTACAACTCCAGCCACATTTCCACCAGTGCCATAATCGAGCAAACCATCGGTATGCTGAAGATGCGCTTCAGATGCCTGGATAGATCAGGTGGAGCCCTGCAATACTCAGCAGCCAGGGTCTCCAGAATCATCGTGGTTTGCTGTGCACTTCACAACATGGCACAGCGTCGTGGCTTGCAGATGCCGGAGGACCAAGTGGTTCCTCACATAGCCTCCTCAGATGAGGAGGAGGAGGAGGTGGAGGAGGAGGAGGAGAGAGAGAACGAACATCTTGCAGAGGCCCATCAACCAGCGGCAGCATTACGCGAGACCATAGCTGCCCGGAATGCAAGGAACGCACTCAGTTTGGCCAGATTTGCTTAGCCTAGCCAATCAAGCACTTTTGCCTCGCAGCTTCTTACCAGAGCTACGACAATGGCCCAGACCCAGTGGATCCCGAACAATTTGACCACCATACTGACAATTGCAAGTTATCCTAAGGCCTCATTGTGGAAGTCCCATTAGCGAAATGACAGACGCCACAACTGCAGCTGTAGCCATCAGAGTTTTTATTTACACTTAACACCTGATGGCTTTTTCACATTAAACATCAAATTTCACCCAAGTGACTACCCTTGTGACTATTTGTGCAGTATCTTTCTCTTACGCGTGCTCCTACGTGGTGCTTCCCCTGTGGCTTCAGCAGAGGTGGAGGCCCCCTGCTCAGTTTGTTGCTGCTCCTGTCTCGACACCTTTGGCGGGCGTCCTCTGGGGTTGCGAACCTGCGAGGGCTCGGCAACAGTCTGCTGCTCCTGCGGCTGGGCAGGGGTTGAGATGCCAATCTCAGTTGGGTGCGGACACTGGTGGGGCTCTGACCGAGGACTTGTCAGTGGCATGGAAGTGTGAGCGCTTGGAGAGGAGCCCCCACCTCCTTGTTGTCTGCCACCAACATCCCTCTCATGGGTCAGGTCCACCTCAGCGCTTGCAAGTGGATTGAGAGCACCTTGCTGCACATCAGGGGGGCCATGGGGACCCGTATCTGCACTGGCAGTTCTACTCAGAAGGACTTCCATGAAGGTCTGGTTTCTCTGTTCAATAGATGTCCATCACTCCTCCAGAGATATCATTCTATTCAGAACACTCACCATGTTTTCTGCACTCTGGCGACTTATCACCTCCATGGAGGTTGCCATCCTTTCCATGGTGATGCGTTCATGCGCCAATGACTCCACAAAGGCTCTGCTCATGTTCGCTATGGACTCCTCCATTCACTCCACACTCGCAGCGACCCTGGAGACAAAACCTGTCAGAGACTCCTGCATCTGTTCCTGGAGTTCCAGCACCGTTGATCTTATGGTTGGCCCCAGAGGCAGAGGGTCGACATGCAGCTGAGCCGAGCTAGGAGAGTCCTGCGCCCTCCGACTAGGACTCTCCACTGCTGTCCCTGTCTCCACCATTTGCTGATGCTCACTTGTGAGCTGTGATACACCAGGTGACAACACTACTCTATGTCCTGAGGGTCCCACCGAGGTGTGAGTGTCTGCGCTGGTGCTGGGTGCGCTGAATTCTGCTGACGCTGCGCCCTCAGAGGTTGCAGCTTCCTCTGAGGAGTCTGGATGCTCAGGCTCTTCCTCCTGGCTAGTGGGGACGGGTGCTTGCGATGGTCCTGTGGGGGAGTAAAGGAAACAGTCAGAGATGTGATGCCAAGGTTACATGCACATTGCATATTGCAGATGATCATAAATCCATCTGTTAGAGCTTCAGATTCATTATCAGCAACTCATGCAATGTCAATGAGAGAGATGGAACACTATTCTGTCACCAGCTTGCTGTGATGCACCCGTCTGTCCGTCCCCCACTTGCGTATCCTCCTCTACTCCCACGATCTCCAGGACCGCATCCTCCCAGGGGGTGAGCTGGGCTAATGAAGGTGGCCCTCCTCCTGTCCTGGCTATTTCCCTTTTATTGTGAGCTCTCTTTTCCTGCAATGAGGGAGACAAGTGGAGTTTGAGTGAGATTGAAGGAGTGAGTGTAGAGAATCCATAGCATAGATGCTTAGAAGGAGACAAAGATGGAGTGAGGTGACAAGACCAAGGGCCCTCCCTGTGTGTTGTAAGTTGTTTTCATAGCATGACAGCGATAGGGAGTGTGAGGGCTGCATATTCAAATAGTAAGGTGAATGTGACCATAGAGGGAGAGGGAATGGGTAAGGGTGCATGGATGTCAGTGTCAAGTGGGATATGGAGGAAGAGGTTGCTAAAGCTGAGTGCTGGTGAGGAGACGCAATGGGGATCAGATTGAGGGTGAAAGGAAAGTCATACTCACTTTTGCAGTGCGTAGAAGGTCATGAAACCTCTTCCTGCACTGGAGCCAGGTTCTGCGGGTGATGGATAAGGAGTTGACCTCCTGGGCGACCTGGACCCACACAGCCTTGGTCTGCTGGGGAGGCTTCTTCCTCCCTGAGGAGGGGAAGAGCACCTCTCTGTTGGCTCTTGCTCCATCCACCAAAGCTTGCAGGGCAACGTCATCGAACCTGGGAGCAGACCTGGGTCGTTGGCTGACCATTCCTCCTGCAGTTGCCTCTAGGATACAGGTCCAAAAGCTTGGCAGCCTGCAGAAGAAGCAAGACTTGTTGCAGACCTTAAATGCAGCAGCAATGATGACGTCATCGGAGGCGACTTTCAGACTGGAATAACTCATTGGCCATGGGTTCCCACACGTTGGAACTCAATTGGCCAATTAAGTTAAAATCGCATCATTCATCCACATCAATCTAGATTCAGGTGGGCAACACGAAAAGCGGGTAACACGACCCTAACACGACCCCAACCTGCCCCAGTATCAAAATCCAGCTCTGAGTATTGGCAGGCTATTTGACTGTGGGGGACATGACAGCTAAGCCTGACCCTATCTTCATCCTACATCCAGAAACACATACTTTACAGCAGGGGTCACTCACTGTCAATCAGGAACAGGAATCCTGGCTGACTTTACTCCTTTCCAGCCCAGAGGTGATGAGGCAAATTGTACTGCTGCTGTAGCTGTCATCTGGCACCTTAACAGAGATCAGGCACTGAACTGGGACCCTCCTGGTCGATGTGGCTCAATGCTACACCAGGCAGTGAATTTACCCACTAACCCATTTCAGAGAGGCACTCATTTTTACTTGTTTTATTTTCTTCCCTATGTGGTCCCCCTACTGCCATAAACCATTGCCGGGCCAACTCAAAAACAAACAAATCGTTCTAAGGCTTTCATGTCTGCTGCTTTTGAATTGCCCACGAAGAGGGGCCTGAGAGCAAACACTTCCAGTAGGACTCTGTAATTTTCCCTCCTTGCCCTAGGGAAATGGCTTACTAATACTCGGCACTTCCCTGTGATACTTCTGGTTAAGATGAAAAACCCCCATGAGGGGCACCATAAGCAGAAATTCATTAAGCGCAGAACATTAGTACTGAAATGCATGCCCCACCATGTTAGCCATTCTTCTGCATCTAATTCTATCAAACAACAAATGCCTGTTGGGTGTTAATGATTTTAATCCAGTCAGTCATAGTATATAAAAGATGTTCACACTTGCTTAAACATTTAGGAATTAATTTGAACCTTTGGGTTGGGTTACTGCCTCTTAACTCACTTCCAGCCGTGTAGTATTCTCTCCGCCAAATTGTTTTATTGTGTACCGATTTACTGTGATACAGCATGCCAATTGTTTCATGGATAACAAAACAAAATTTCGTAATATTCTCAAATAGATGAGAAAACAGGATGCATGAGATCATCAGTCGCTGTACTGATGTGGCCAGGTCACTTTAAGATGATGACTCATTGCTAAATAAAATTGAGGGGCCCGGGGACCAATGTTTTGTTGAGTCAGTAGTGTCTATTTAGAGAGATGATCAAGGTCAAGCTATTCCAGAAATTGTACCCACTCTGACAGTAACACATTACTGATTGATGTAGAGCTTTTCCACCGAGATTATGCATGTGCACTATAAGGATTGAGGAACATGGGATCTTAAGATCATAGGCAGGTATGGCTGAGGAAGGCCCTTCAGCGAACTTAGCTCACCCATCCAGCAAGAACTTAGAGTCGCACATCACAACATCCAATTGTTTCTCAAATTATTGCAGGGTTTTTAAACTCACAGTACCCTATTCAAAGTCCATTCTGTATGTTAATCACACTGTGTTAAGGAATAATTTCCTAACATTATCCCTAAATTTACCATTTTGCTAGTTTGGATCTGCAATTGGCCTTAGTTCCCAAGGCGCTTCAGTATTGCCCAACGACACGTGCTGGAAGGTTACCTATGCGAGATGAAGACAACTTGGTTGTGATGGATCGGTCTCCCCCTGCTAACACTCATTGTCTAGATTCACACCGAGTGAAGAATAGCCACTTGGGCGAGATCCATGGAACCGTATCCTAGCAAAAGTCAGTACTTTCAGAGAATATTTTTTTAAAAATAGGACAGGAATCCCTTCACATGAACATAAGCTGGAATCAAGAAAAGCTCATTCAGGTCTCCCCCCACCAAATCAGGAGATTGGCCTGTCAAATCTGTGCTGTGTATTTTGTCTCAAGAGCCACTAATATACTTGTGAGAAGTCGCACAACACCAGGTTATAGTCCAACAGCTTTATTTGAAATCACAAGCTTTCGGAGCGCTGCTCCTTCATCAGGACTTCACCTGACGAAGGAGCAGCGCTCCGAAAGCTTGTGATTTCAAATAAAGCTGTTGGACTATAACCTGGTGTTGTGCGACTTCTCACATTTGTCCACCCCAGTCCAACACCGGCATCTCCACATCATGACTAAGATATTTGATCAGGACTTGCCCAGACCATTATCATTTTGTTCTTGCTGAGATGGCAAGTGTGTAACTGTAATCTCACTCATGGGAAGCTGCATTGTTCCTTCCTTTTCATGCTCACATTGTTATTCAAGTTCAGGAGGTACGGTGGCATAGTGGTTATGTTACTGGGCTAGTAATCCAGTAGGCCTGGACTAATAATCATGGCAGTACAGTATGCGAGTTCAAATCCATACCACGGCAGCTGGGGAATTTAAATTCAGTTAATTAAATAAATCTGGACTAAAAAGCTAGTGTCAGAAATGGTGACCATGAAACTACCGGATTGTTGTAAAAACTCATCTGGTTCACTAATGTCCTTTAGGGAAGGAAATCTGTTGTCCTTACCTGGTCTGGCCTATATGTGACTCCAGACCCACAGCAAAGTGATTGACTCTTAACTGCCCTCTGAAATGACCTAGCAAGTCACTCAGTTGTAACAAACAAAAGACTGCAGCGGTTCAAGAAGGCGGCTCACCACCACCTTCTCAGGTGCAATTAGGGATGGACAATAAACGCTGGCCCTGCCAATGACGGCCACATCATGAGAACAAATAAATAAATGTGATGAGAGCAGTTTTCTTTTAAAAAATACACACCGTAATTCTTGCTTGTAACCATCAGCTGCCCTGTGTGCACACATAACTTGTTTTACAAACTCGTTTATGCGATACATTTGTCGCTAACTCACGCTACTTAGGCATGAAGAGGAGATAGTGAATTATTGATTCCAAGCTAATTCCACAAGGGGGAAGGGCGGGGATTTGCAGCACTTATTTTGTCATTCAGATTTACCTCTGACTGTGTCACACAAGGGGCATAAATTGTCACCACTAATTTTATCTGTAGAACTGCACCTTTGTTTCTTTACTACGTGTGTGTGGGGTGGGGGGTGGGGGGAGGGGTGGCAGTTAGGTCATTTCTAAGAAATATCTTCTTTCTAACTGCTTCATTCAGGCTTGCTCCCGACACTAATCGTGCTCTCTGCAAAAGGACACATCCACAATCAGGCCTCATAAAAAATTGAACCTTATAGATGTAGTGAATGGAATGTAGAGTGCCTGAGGGTTAATAATATCCCCTTCATATCCCTGGGTTATAGCGAATATAGTACTCATTGCCTATTGTAAACTCCTGCTGTCAGCTAAGGGAGAAAAACACCAGGCTGAGACCCCATATCTATTTCAGTCTAGACTACAAATTGCTTATTACAAGAAAAGAAATAGAAATATATTAAATCAGTAGATTAAAAATGTCACTACAGTACTCCCGAGTTGTTTTGGAATATTTAGGGTGCTTTTTTCCCCGAGTTTCAGACAAGGTAAAATATGACGGTCTGGCTACCAACGGAGTGCCTTCTTGGATGTGTGGTTTTCAAGTGAACTGAAGATGAACGGTAATCTCAACGCCTTTATTCCAAAACAAAGCTTTGACAGGATGTGTAAATTTTAATACAATCCACAGCAGCATAAACCGATGGGACAGCCATTACAGAGAATGGCTCTGCCTCTTTTTCCTCTCATGGCAAACATGCAAACCTCTTCCGCAGAATTCATTAAACTCTCTGCATGCCGGCAAGAGGGAGCTGCACCGGTTCTTAGCTGGGGCAGATCTCACACCATGTAGAAGGTAAGTGGCATAACAGATAACAAACACTTGGTCCATGTGATCTCCTGGACTGGTTTCGATCGACTGAGGGAGTCAGAGCAAAATTTTCCAGAGTTTTTCCCCCCCTTATTGACACCTGGGTTTTTCGCCTCTCCCAGGAGATTATAAGGCTGCAGGGGGAGGGAGTGGGGGAGTGTGGGTGGGGGTAGGTAGTATCTAGTCATGATGCTCTAGCCATTATGAGTGTGGGGCAGCTGGTTTTTCCTGTTCGTCATTTTCACATGTTCGTTATTTTTATATGTAAACCAATTTGGTCCTGATAGGGATCTGCCTTCAAATAATTAATATAAACAGAGGCTTACTGGTCTTTGAAGCTATCAATTATACAGGTTCTGTGTATCTGTCTCTAATTACAAGTTAATCAAGACAAAAGGATCCCCTTCATATCCCTGGGTTATAGCGAATATAGTACTCATTGCCTATTGTAAACTCCTGCTGTCAGCTAAGGGAGAAAAACACCTCACTTCACCTGACGAAGGAGCAGCGCTCCGAAAGCTTGTGATTTCAAATAAAGCTGTTGGACTATAACCTGGTGTTGTGCGACTTCTCACTTAAGACAAAAGGAGCATAGAAACTCTTAACAGTAACAAGAGTCAACAGATAAAATTGTATGCACAACAACAACTGCCATTCTTACAGCCCCAGAAATAATAGAAAACGTCTCGAGGTGCTTCAAAGAAGGGTAATCAGACAAAAATGGACACTGAGCCAGAACAAGAGCTATTAAGAGGGATGACCGAAGGCTTGGTAAAAGAGATGGGTTTTAAGGAGGATCTTGAAGGAGAAAAGCGACCGAAAATGGTGGGGACGCTTAGGGAAGGAATCGCAGAGCATTGGGCCGAGACGGCTGCACAGTGGTGGGGTGAAGGGGGACGAAGAAGAGGCCAGAGTAGAGGAATGCAGTGTTCTCGGGGTTGTAGGGCTGCAGCAGGTTACGGATCTAGGAAGGGTCAAAGCCATGAAGGGATTTAAACAGTGTAGAGGGGCAAGAAAGTGCCAACATGAACTGAGGGCTGTGGGGAAGGAATGTCTCTGACAACCAAACAAGCAATCTTAAAACAATTCAACGCTCAGATGTAGAACAGAGAGTTCCAATAGTACCAATATATGTCCACAAGCAAGGGAAAATCCCTGCAATATTTACCTCAAACTTCCACTATTATAAGTGGTGGAATGTTGCGCATACCTGCAGTTAAGAGAAGCCTGTGCTTCACTGCACTGTCAGTGTAACTAAATCGTAGGCCTATATTCAGGGATATTTTTTAATTGCCAGCTTTTTTGAAGCTGTTGGACAGTTTTTGCTAGTTTTCCAGGTTGCCATGCATAAACAGGATATGTACAATCTGCTCCTCGTGGACTTGATCCCATCCATTCAATCTCCGAAGGGAATGTTCAGCCTAAGTGCTCCCTTATCGCCAAAAGTAATGAAGCAAGACTCCAGAATGTCTAATCATCCCCAATATACTGTGTGCTTTTTTGACTTAATTAAAGGATCTGTTAGTGATGGGTTAGTGCTGAAGCAGGCAGTTTCACTATTGCTGTTGGCACACTGCTTTATAGTGAAAACGGACTTTTCCAATGGAGGATGCCATAGAAACATAGAAGATAGGAGCAGGAGTAGGCCATTCGGCCCCTCGAGCCTGCTCCGCCATTCAATGAGATCATGGCTGATCATCCAAACTCAGTACCCTGTGCTTGCTTTCTCCCCATATCCCTTGATACCTTTAGCCTTAAGAAATATATCTAACTCCTTCTTGAATATATTTACTGACTTGGCCTCAACTGCCTTCTGTGGTAGAGAATTCCACAGGTTCACCACTCTCTGGGTGAAGAAATTCTTCCTCATCTCTGTCCTAAATGGCTTACCCCTTATCCTTAGACTGTGACCTCTTGTTCTGGACTCACCCGCCATCGGGAACATCCTTCCAGCATCCAGTCTATCTAGCCCTGTTAGAATTTTACAAGTTTCAATGAGATCTCCTCTCATTCTTCTAAACTCCAGCGAGTATAAGCCCAATCGACCCAATCTCTCCTTGTACGTCATTCCTGCCATCCCAGGTATCAGTCTGGTGAATCTTCGCTGCACACCCTCCATGGCAAGAACATCCTTCCTCAGATAAGGCGACCAAAACTGCACACAATACTCAAGGTGTGGTCTCACCAAGGCCCTGTACAGCTGCAGCAAGACATCCTTGTTCCTGTACTCAAACCCTCTCGCTACGAAGGCCAACATACCATTTGCCTTCTTAACCGCCTGCTGTACCTGCATGCTTACCTTCAGCGACTGGTGCACAAGGACACCCAGGTCTCGTTGCACTTCCCCTTCTCCCAATCTATTGCCATTCAGATAATAATCTGCCTTTCTGTTTTTGACACCAAAGTGGATAACCTCGCATTTATCCACATTATACTGCATCTGCCATGCTTCTGCCCAATTAACCCTTTTTGTATGTGAAGCACAGCTGTTCTGAACCACGATTGTGAAACCTGGCGGGAGCACATTTGGATATGGATAGTTCAGGCAGGCAGGCTATGTGGATGGATGTATATATGGATGGATGGATGGAGAGGAGACATATCTGGGAGTGGTGGTGTAAAAAGATCTGGGAGCAGACTTAGGACTGCTGCTGCTCATTTTGCAGGTCCTCTCACAGCAAAGGCCAGGCAGTGTTTGAAGACCTTCAATGTAGCAGCAATGATGACATCATCAGAGGCGACTTTCAGACTGAAAACACTAATTGGTTCATGGGTTCCCACATGCTGGAACTCAATTGCCCAATTAGGTGAAAATTGCATCAATCTCCCACATCCAATTGCAGTCAGGTGGATAACACGAAAAGTGGATGACACGACCCCCAGCCCGCCCCAGTATCAAAATCCAGCCCATTGACTCTGTCCTGGTAAATATATTTCAAGGTAGTCGTGTTCTGCTTTAAATTAATTCGTTCACTTCTAAATTTTAATGGTTACATTTTCAATCCTCTGATTCCTTGTAAATATACAAGTTTATCCACAGCAGTGGCTCTGTTTTTCATCAAGGGATAGATCACCTGTACCTGAAGAGGTTCCAAAGCAATCACCAGCCTCCCGTTCTCCTTCAAACCAAGTTCTCCTCCCCCCACCTCAGCCCAGCCACTCCCCCCCACCCCCCAAATTAAATGCCCTGATTTTGCAATATTGAAAATGAGTCATCTTACTTTCTTCCCATGGAAAGGCTGTAGTGTAGTTATACACATCCATTTCACAATCTATGTTAAATCTAGTCATCCTTGAGATTGACACAGGAAGTATTTTCAGAGAGTATGAACTAGCAGCCCATGGCTGAGGAAGATTATGTACTATATGTTTGGGCTGTATTTTTTGTGTGCGCTGTGGATCGGAGGCCACTAGAGATTGGACTGAAACCACCCAAGCTAGCTTTCTGTTGTACTTTTACTTTCAGAAGAGAGGAGACTTTTGTCCCATCAGTCTGAGCTGAATTCAAATGTAGATCCCAGAAGTAAAAAGATGGAACCCCACTGCACCATCCACTTCCCTGCTTCCACCCACCTCAAAATATTGGCTCGTGCAGTTCTTCCATCCTAATTGGTCTGTTGGGTGTTTCAATGACTGTTTCAAAAATATCATAGTTGTCCATTAACCAGCAGAAATATTATAGTTGATAGTGTTGCTCTTTTCCTTCTTCAGTTGAAGTGCTGATGTGTTTGTTTTATCTTTTTGTACACCATTTGTTGTCCAAAATAATTAACTGAATGATGAGCTGTGGTAGGCTGAGGCTCCACACACATCCACTGAGCATGAGGGATGCATTGCTTGTTTTCACTGTATATTAAATAAACTAATATGATAGTATGCTGTATCTTATAGTACATGCTGAAGTCTCTCCTCAAGAAGGCCTCATAGCTATCCCATATGTCTTTTTCACCATCTGTGCTAGAGTCCCATCTTTGTATTTTCAATCCAGTCACTTTTTAAACTGTCAACAAGCTCATTAATTTACTTCAATTGTTTCCCAGGTTGTTAAAAGATCATTACTACCTTTTTGAAGTCGTTAGGCAGAGCTTTTTTGAACTCTACATACAGACAACACAACGATATTACCAAGGCCTCACTGACAATATCTCCACCACCTGTGGATAATCCAGTTCCCTATGCCATCATGATGCACAATTATATTAATGATGCTTGGCTCTTGCAGAATGCTCTCAAAACATCAAGACTACCTCTTTAAAGTGTCATTGTCCCTCATGAAAAATTATTTGTTTGATAGAACTTTATTTCTAAAATGTCTACAGAGATATGATGCAGAAGAGCAACATTTCATTTTTATCACAATGAGATCATATAATAGTGGCGCGTTCTGAAACACTTTACGCCACTGTTACTTATTTGTTTATGTGAATGAATCATGATTTAATAAGAGATTTCATTCAGGTTTAGTCTCAATGCTTAAAAGGGGTAAAGTATTTCCTGTTTAGAGAAATATATACTTGGAAGAAAATCTAAAAATCACTCCAAAGATCTTACCTATTAATGTTCATTAATGTGTTTGGTTAACTTTTTAATTTTAAATTTGTCTACAAGCACACAATGTAATGTTGTTAAAAAGCATAATTTTGCAATTTGTGGGTGATGTCACCATGTTGAGAATAAGGCAGAACAATTCTCTCTCCATGAACAAAAATGTTTAAAGAAATATTGCCCTTGTGAATGTTTGTGCTAAAGAGGCATATCAAATCCAATTAGCTCATCTTTAATTTGCTATTCTTCCCTGCCCCCTGCCAGACAACTGTTGCTTCTGTGGCAGATGTTAGGGATTTGATGCTGTCAGTCATATTGATTGGTAAAATAATACTTGAGTGGCAAAGCATCTTAGTCATAATGCCACAGCGTAGTGGGACATGGCTTTGTGCTAGCAAGCCCCCAACCGCTGAGCTCCTGATCTCAGCATGTCAATATAGGGAAGCAATGAAGCATTTCTCTACTGGAAAGGCAGGAAGCCTGGAATGGCAGCCGCAAGATAGATACAGCGGAAGGTTATTCAACCCATCTCCGCCCATCCAGAAAGACCCCACACTCACTCATCTCATTCATCTCTGTATGACTGGTTGAGGTTGGTATAAAGCCTGGGAATAGGTTTTTGCCTGTAGCTGGTGCATGCCACAAAAACCAAAAGCGAGGGGGGAGAAAACTGGTAGTGTTACGTTCAAATATTGCACTTCAGTCTCATCGCATTAAAGAGTAAATAAGACACACACACAGCAATAAGATTTCCATCAAATGTATTTTTTTTTAGATTACACACATCTTGCAAATGTACATTTAATGAATACAAATCCAAACTACAACTGTTAGGAAGGAAGTCACAAAGCAAATTGATAGTTTCTCTTTCGCGGCAATCTGATAGAAATGGAACGATTTGACCTCACGTTTCCAAGAATCCATAACCTCGAACATCACTAAATACTGAGATGCGCTTTTTTTTTTTTTACTGAACAGCAATCTGGATGGTTGGGATTTTCAACAGTTGTATCTGAACATTCAAAAATAGCGCGAAAAAAACCCAAATTCTCTCACACTAGCTCACAATATCAACTTTTAATTTCTATTTCTAAGTGATGGGGAGAAACAAATTCAATGTCTGAGGCCAGTAAAGAAAAGCCAGACATGGCACGAAAGAGAAACTGAAATCACTGCATCGTAACCTCGAAGCCGAATGGAAATGGATCCTGCAGTCCTCACCTAGTCTAACAAGCAAACACTTCTACCATTAAAACTCTACTGGTGCGCACTTTTGTAAAACTACATTACAGAGTTCCAACTACACCTACTCACTAGAAGTTTAAAAAGTCAATAATAATAAACATTTTATGTACATTTAGAATTTCACAAAAAGGCAGCAAAAATAGCAAACTGACTTTTCACCACAGATAGCGAAAATGGCTGAAAACATGCACATGGATCAAGCATGATAGCACTGATGTAATAGAAAAAACAAGCAAGCAAACTATTCAGAAATTAATGTTTTAAAAAGAAACATCTCTTTCCCTTAGTTCCATTATATATTCAACTTGATGGCAGGCATTTTTTTCAAAAGCAAATTTTGGTGCATTTGGGTTTTTATAGATTCTATGGACTGCATTGATGTTCTGGTTAATTTTCTGAAAATGGATTTGCGGAGAAGCGTATTACTGTGTTACATACCACCACTGCTCACTAACTGCTGACTGGATCCCAACACGATTGGATCAGTAACAGCCAAAAAAGTGCATTACAGTAAGAATAACAGGGATAATTATATTGAGAGTAGGTGGCACCTGGGAATGATTAGAGAGAGAATGCCGCGTACCTGGGAGTGATTAAACAGAGAACAGTAGGTACCTGGGAATGATTCCACAGAGAACGGTAAGCATTAGGGAGTGACTACAAAGAGAATGGCAAATCGCTGTGAGTGATCACATCGGAAACAGGAGGTTCCTGTTGGGAAGCTACTCAAAGGGTTCAGAAAACAACATAAACTATTGCTGTCTGAATATCGTACTGTAGTTTTTAACTCTGTTTCTGGTCACTTTTTGTGCCATCAGTTGACTCCATGCATTTGCTGAATAATGAGGTTTATTTAAGAGGATCAACTGTTTCTGACATTACAGCACATTTATTGGGAAATTGTCTACAGTTTCTTATGTTCTTAGTTAAATGCCAGAAGTACCATGATCTTCAAACATGCTTTTAGATCTAACTAGTTCCATTTATGGGACAAATGAGAGTCTGGTATTGAAGTATGAGTCAGCAATACACCTAATCAATAGGTGGATGGGCAGGCAATCTGCTCCCAGGCTTCCAAAGTTGCTACTCTGAAACCTGCTTACCAGCAGATCAGCAACAGCACCAAAGTTGATGTCCCCTTCAGGCTTTTCTTGGCTTCTCCTTGCCAGCTTCACCCAAAGACAGAGTTAAGATCAGGAAGCACCACATTTATAGTGTGAATAGTGCTTGACAATCCCAAAAAGCCAACATCGTTCCAAAGATCAACAAAAAAAATTTCAGGAGAAATATCAGATTTTCAAATTCATTGAGTATCCGTTAACATCCAGTGATGTGTAAAGAGCCAGATTGTTTAGGGATTCCTTATTAAAGAAGATCAGATATGAGGATACAGAGGAGATTTCCGAGGAAAGATTGGATAGGCTGGGGTTGTGGTCTTTGGAACAGAGTAGGCTGAGGGGAAATTTAATTGAGGTGTATAAAATTATGAGGGGCCTAGACAGAGTGGATAGGAAGGACCTATTTCCCTTAGCAGAGAGGTCAATAACCAAGGGGTATAGATTTAAAGAAATTGGATTAGAGGGGTGTTGAGGAGAACTTTTTTCACCCAGAGGGTGGTGGGGGTCTGGAACTCACTGCCTGAAAGGGTGGTAGAGGCAGAAACCCTCATCACATTTAAAAAGTACTTGGATATGCACTTGAAGTGCCGTAACCTACAAGGCTACGGACCAAGAGCTGGAAAGTGGGATTAGGCTTTTCAGCCGGCGCAAATACAATGGGCCAAATGGCCTCCTTCTCTGCCATAAATTTCTATGATTCTATGACACTATCTCTGTAACATGCCTCACAATGGAACATGCTTTAAACATGGCTCTGGGACATTTTAGGAAGGTGCTACTGTGTACACTAACATATTACAAACTTATTCAATTCAACCAAGGTGAGGTTAGCGCTGGGAAACAGAATGCATTTCCACTTCTGGCATGCAGTGTCAGCATTGGGAATTCCCAGGGCAGGCTCAGTGCAATTAATTTCCCAATTTATTGGGAACGGTACCATAGTGGTTATGTTACTGGACTAGTAATCCAGAGGCCTGGACTAACGATCCAGAGACATGAGTTCAAATCCCATCACGGCAGTTGGGGAATTTAAATTCAGTTAATTAAATAAATCTGGAATAAAAAGCTAGAATCAGTAATGGTGACCATGAAACTATCGGTTTGTCATTAAAACCCATCTGGTTCACTAATGTCCTTTAGGGAAGGAAATCTGCCGTCCTTACCTGGTCTGGCCGAAATGTGACTCCAGACCCACTCTTAGCTGCCCTCTGAAAAGACCTAGCAAGCCACTCAGTTGTACCAAACTGCTCACGGACTGCAGCGGTTCAAGAAGGCGGCTCACCACCACCTTCTCAAGGGCAATTAGGGATGGGCAATAAATGCTGGCCCTTGCCAGCGACGCCCACATCCCATGAATGATTTAAAGAAAGATGCAGCGTAAAGCTCAATCCCACAGCCCTAACGAGCTGCATTAATGCAAATCTTAGAAAAACACCTACTCCTACACTAATGTGAATTTGACATAGCAGCCAACCTTGTTGATCCTCTGTTTAAATTGACAATTTAGTTTCAATTTGCACCAAATTAGGGGCGGTTTTATGTTCCCAGACATCGGATTGAAAACATCAAAATCATTTCATGTAGGACATTTTAAATCTCAGCAGAGAGAGCTTGGGTTGAATTGGAACCCAGATCCCGGGGTGCAACACGCTATATCACTGAGTCTCCACGTTATTATATTTGAACTCATTAGGAGGGGATATAAATATACTAATAGCAAAGCCAGAATCAGCGTATATAGTCTAGGCTGATAATGCAATTAGAGAGGACAGTGGAGTCGTTCAGCAATACCATTCTCTGGATTCAAAAAATCTACAGCTGTAATCCTATAATCAGCATTAACCAGGCTCTATGCAGATCCATTGTACGTTGTATTTGTCAGCCGTTCTAACCAATTTCAATCTTGCCAATTTATTTCACATTGTGTCCAGCCCCAAGTTCTGCTGATGACGCATATCCAGCACTAACTTTGCTTCAGCTTTCTGCTCCTTTACATTCATCTCGAGCTGCCTCATACACCAGCAGCCAATTATGGGAACAGTGCCATTTATTCCCGTGCGTCTCTTGTTGCACGGCGACGAAAACAGTCCATCTGTTTCCATGGGAATGCTAACGGTCCCAGGTTGCACTGCCCATGACGTGCATGGCTAAAAGAAAAATGAATGCAGCACATAGCGGGCAATGCTTCAGTCTATTATAACGGCCTTTTTTTATCCTTTGTGATACGGTCTCAATTTGTAACATTGAGTGTTTATGCCAGTTTTTCTTTAGGCTGGCCTTTTACCAGATATGCAAATCTGAGGCTGGCTTTAGTGTTTTTGTGAGCCTTTGTCTAATTTTAAAAGAAACACACAAATCAACCGCCACCGTGGTTAAAATATTCAATGAAAAATAAAAGATACCACTGTAATACACTCACGGCCTTAGGTAATGGTATTTTTAGAGGGTTCTTTGTTAAATAAATACTGCTCATTAGCATTACGATCAACCTGAATTCTTTTCATTTACCAGCGGTGCACCTACACCCTATTCACAGAGGCAGTGCTGTAACATAAACTAGACAGGGTACTTGCCTCTGGAGGCACTGCCTCATGAGATCATTTCATTCTCTGCCTCCAAGCAGACAGAGCCTCACCTCGTGAAGTGGTTTCACTTGCCTTCCCTGGAGGCACAGACCACTGCCTCATGAAGAGGTCTCGCTTTCTGCCTCTAAAGTCAAAAGGAGCCATCAGTGGCAGCCACTTGTGTTTGACCGTGAGCTGGGTTTTTTTTTGTTGTGGCTGCAGCTCACCCTGCCAGTCCAGGCCAGGATCACACTGCTCAGATTGCTGGCCTGTACCTTCTCAGGGAAGCCTCACGCGATAGAGACTTTCGAACAACTGCTCGTGCACAACCTTACACACTGAGCTCAGTTACTTCAAGCTCCTCTCGATCCACCCTGCAACGTGAGCAGGATAAATCCAGAGCAGCTGTGGTACCACTTCCAGTGGAAGGAGTTCCACGATATAAAAAGACGAATAATATTGTTAAAATACACGGGTTAATGTTAAATTTAGTTTTAAGTAAGCACTCGGGCAGAGTTTGCTTAATTAAAGGCCGGAGCCTTTTCTTTGATTGTTGCGTACCTTGAGCACGGAAATTAATTCAATTACAAATGGGCCATCTGCGTTTTCACACCAAGCGCCATTGTTATTCCTCACAGGTTGCCTGTGCATGAGAGACATCATTTGAATAATGCACACTGCTGCTTTAATTAAATCTTAATCTTGCACCATGTTTGCTTCTTATGGAGTGACACTTAGCCTGTCTGAAAGAGAGTTAATCTGATGTGGTTTCAGCTCATATTGATGAACTTTATTTATTATAATCCTGCTCCACCCACTCCGAGTTTTACTTCCAGGCATTCCCTGTCTTTATGATTTCTTCCTGCTGGAAGGATGGAATGATCTGAGCTCAGGCTATTCCACAATGAACACTGATGCTGCTCTGTATAGGCTATGGGGAAGCAGGCTGGGAATAGTCTCCCTGCTGACGTTCCTTCCCTCTATTGATAGAGCACTCTGCCACACTTTATTTTAAACTCCAGACTTACCCAAGGAGTTCAAAAGATACCAAAGGCTGAGATGAAAGAGCCTCGTCTAGGAGTGGAAGGTGGGGGCCTTACTGCTAAAGCTGTTACGGCACCATTTGGAACAATGTGAATCAATTCGCACCATCTATTAATACCCTGTGACTGAGTCTGTGTTGATCTTTTTTTGAGTTAACCCCTTGAGGACTGCAGACGAGCCACCATCCTGTTCATAAAAACAAAACATTGGAACTTGCCATTTTCAGCCTGCGACCTGTGATGGAAGTCCCATTCTGGGAGAGGTTGAAAGAAGGAACTTGTACGAAGAGGGCATCATCTGCCAGCTAGTTACCAAAAAAATGGGGAAGGAATATGTTGACTGGACTTGCTGGGAAACAAAGAAAAATTTCAGGAGATTTAAGCCAGGGTTTTTTTTTTAAAGGATGGAATTACTAAATTCCATGTTGTTCTGCTCTCGGTGTTCCATACTGTTGATTACTCCATTTCTGCAGAGTGTGTAATAGGTGGCACATAAGCCAGCAAGAGTGGCAAACCTGCCACCCAATAGAATGCAAATGTCAGGCAACAGAGGACTCCAACTACGGTCTTTACGGGAAGTCAAGTAGCTGCAACACAAGAATGTATGGTTCTCCTCTTAGAATATTCACACACAGCTTGTTTGAGAGATGAACTTGCCACTTTCAGTTGAGTTCCCGAGATGTGGGGAAACAAAACAGGGCAGGATGGGAGGGGGATGGTAGTCCTTTCCGCAATTACTGAAGCATGCTTCCTGATAAGTCAACCGGCAAGCAGGTTAACATGGAAGCATTCACAGATTCAAACATCCTATCCGTCTAACTGAACAGGACGGGATGGATATATAAAACTAATGATGGAGGAAGAAAAGGTGAGAAAATGAGGTTGAAATGCGTCTCGGCCCATATTTAAGGCCTGCAATAGGCAGTGTGCTTGGTGCCAGTACTAATTGCCAGTGGCCCAAGGCTCACCCGAGATTGAGCCTTGGGCCTCATCAGCATATTGCAGACCTGCGGATGCCAATTGGGCATCCAGTGGCAGCTCGCTAGTTCCACAAGGACGGAGTTGGTCCGGCTGTCTCCCTCAGTAGCGGCCTTCAGGTAGGTCCTGACAGGGTGGGGGGGGGGGGGCTGCGATTGGGAGCAGGAAGAGCAGGAGCTGGCAATGGCCTTCAGGACTGCTGTGGACCCGCTCCTCCCGACTCCACATTCAGGCAAGTATTTTTTTAAGCTTACCCTTTTGGTTACGGCCTCCAGCGGTTTCTTTAAAGACCGCTGGCTAGGCCGCATGTAGACATGGTTATCCTGAACACACCTGGCCTGCCACCAGCTGCGTTCGGGGCAGACCAATTTTGCAAAGGGGGCCTCAAAATGGCATGTATATGTAAAGGATCTAACACTTGTTTCAGGCACAGGCCCCAGTCGCCTATACTAGAACCTTTAATAATACAGAGCAGAACGAACGGTGCATGCTGTCTGCCATATTGGATGCTTAGGCGCCCATTTTACGCCTGTAAAATTGATGCACCATCAAAGAATTTCTAGGCCAATAATTCAGAGACAGTGTGATTGCCCAGCATACTGTAGCACTAAAGCAAAGTGCCAGAGCGCAGAAGAGCTAAGGTTTGATCCCCAGACTCCGCTGAGTTCCTCCTCTTGGCTTCACTGCTGTGGAAAGGTATCTCCCTTCTCCACTCCTACCCCCACCCCTCAGGGAAGCAAAGGGAGAAAAATCAGATGGGATTATCAACTGGTTTCTGTAGCTGACTGAAGAAGGCCATTGGTAAAGGTCTGAGACCAGAGAGCCCACGTGCCTCTCTGCACAGGACATCCACGACTCAGCAAGACTGATGCACAAGGGGGGGGGGAAAAAAGGCAGATCAGAGAGAAAAAAAATCTCAAAATCCTCAGTCCTCAAAGGGTTAACTATAACTGCAACACAAGTCTTAAAGAATATAATATTTCTTGAATTATGTAGTAGCATAGACTTTTCAGAGTGAGATACAGACATTCTAATGAATGCAAACAGGTATTCTGTACCTGAGGAATTATCCTCTAGAAGGTATGGTGATTGCCTTCCTACTCTTCTCAAAATGTCATTTAATATGAGTGGAAACCTGCTGGATTACAGAACTGGGTTTGGTAATTTAAACTGGTATTAACTAGAATTAGAACAGGATAAAGAATGGTTGGTTGATTAAGGAATGGCCAGAATGTTACAGCAGGATCCAAGTATTTATGGTACCTTGAGAGGGCAAAGTTTACCAATGATAGACCCAACTGCATGTGTTCTTTCACCACCCGCCCGCCCCCCCCACCCCCCACCCATTGTTCCAACTGAGAAACAATTTTTTAAATAATGCTTCTCCCTGCTCCCCCATTTTGGTGGGTATTAAACGATGGCTGCTTTAAAATGTCAGCTGGCAATAGTTTTTGTACTGTGGCACATCGACATCCCCGGAAAAAAATAGTCACCTAGTTTTGCCAATCGGTAGACAATATAATAACTTGCAACACGAGAGCTTCTATCAACCAGTCGCTTTTTCTGGCTGAAGCCGGAGCTGGTAGCCGGAAAATAAAAGCGCAAGCCATAATATTCAAACAACTATCGTGCACATGACTGCTTAGCTGATGCTACGGGATCCAACCTGCAGTGTTAAATGGGATTGGGAGCACTGGGAGCCCCAGGGTGTATTACAGAGTCATTTCTTTCTGGAATGTGAAGGCGGCATAAAACAATGGCGGCAGCATCTTAAGAAATTCTGCAGCAGGACCACAGCATGGAGAAGTACTCATTATGAATCTTTCGGGCTTGGCTAGTGAAATGAAAGTGGTTTCACAGTGCATCTACAATTGAATTCCACATCAGAGCAACATCAGCCTGCAAGCTAAATGTCACACCAAATCAAGCAAGGCTTTAATATCCCTTATAAATCAAGAAAGAGCAGAAGATAAGTCTTATGCATGGCAAATTTATTCCATGCTAATCCTAGTCCAGTGGCAAGTCAACATTCCCTTTTCCCTATCAAATCTGTCTTCGAAGAAAAACCTTCACCACCAGGTTTTACAAGTATTCTATTAATGCTATTCAGTAAGTTTATTTATAAACTGGTTTTAATAATTGCACAGTGAACACATTCACAAATAAAAAAGCACAAGAACACTTTTTGTTCTTATTAAGTAAAATGTAGATTTGCTGTCTCACTCTAATCCTAAATAGTTCTATCCATTCAAAATGTCATATAAAGCAAGAATCAGAATCATTTTGTTACTAAAAAAAGTATTAAACAAACATGATCAAATTTAATTTTAGAAAATTAATATGTTTTAGTCTTATTAAGTTGCTTTTTATCCTCAAATTTCTTTCCCATTCTCCAATCGGTGCTATTTTTATTTTGAACTAAATGTTTGAGTCATCTTATTTAGTGATTTTTTTTGGGTATTTTTTTTCTCTTTCCTTTTTTAAACAAATCAGATGTTAAACATTTCTGCTCAGCAGAGGATTTTCTTATAAAAAGAAAAATCTGGCAGAGGTTTTTAATAACTAAAAACAGATTTTTAAATGAAGCATATAATAACGGCACATCAAATATCAAAGAGAAATGGAAAATCACACAGCACCATTTAAAAAAAAAAACAAAATCAGGGACCATAGGGTTCACAGAACACGTGATGTACAAGAGACCTGCTTGTGTTATTATGAAATATTTTCACAGTGCTTCATATCTGATGTTTAGAAAAAGGCAGTGATATTCCAAGTTACTAGGTTTCTCATGTGAAGGACAAACTGTTAAAAACAGGGAAAAATTTTTTTGTTTGTTTTTTTTTCTTTGTTGGTGTCACTTGGCAATTTGTGAGCACCACGAGTAATACCTCTGCACTCAGCAGAATTCCTTTTCCAAGTCTCACTGGTTCAGATGGAGAATTCCAGACTTCCCTCATTCAGCTGGCTTACATCGAGTCACCCAGTGAGTCCGAGTCATCCAGGGAAAGTGGCAGATACAGGTCCTGCAGTGGGGGGGGGGGGGGAGAAACTGGACTTTAGATATGATTTAAACAAAAAATATTTGCCAATAGCCTCACTGGGAATAATTAAGACTTTGTGCGATATTGTAAAATGTGAGAGCCAATCGTCAATCCCGTTTAGCATCTCTCCCGATTTTTATTTCCGTTGACTTCATTGCCTAAAGCAGGCGTCTGGACCCGTTAGATACGTAATTCAGGGGTCTAACGCCTGCTTTCAGGATGCTCTCTGGGGAAACTGAACATCGCAGAGTGAAGCTGAAGCCAGGCCTGCTCCGCTCTGAATTCTTCAGCGCCCGTCAGCAAAAGGTGAGCTTCTTCAAAACATTAAAAAAAAAAATTCCTGTGGAGCCTGGAGGAGCAGGAGTGCTTCCCCCCATCTCCACAGTTTCCCCATCGGCCACTCCCCCATTGCCGCTCCATTCCCCCTCCCGGGGCTTATCTTTGGGCCACTGCCAGCAAGGCGAGCGACCCGACATTCATCTTTTTAAAATGGGAGAGCTGCCTGTGGATGCACAACAGGTGCTGGCCGCTCACCCAAGTAATGTTAATGAGGCCCGCGCCCAATTTCGGGCCTCATTGGCTGGGGTGTGCCTTCCAACTGCAGCACCTATTTCAGGCCCAAAAACAGGCCCAAACCAATTTCCACCCTATTGGATGCACTTTAAAAAAATAATCCATTGCTTGAAAAATACTTTGGAACAACAGGAGGATGAGGAGGTGCTACGTAATGGCATGTTATTTCTTTTTAACACTTCAACTAGTTAGAGCTTACCTGGATCAAAGGTACAAACAAGCAAAACATCCCCACTCTTAATTGGGGGCCGGAATTTTCCTTACTGAGTCGCGTCGGGTGCGTGGCGGGTCGGAACCGCGTTGTTCTGATGATCCCGCTCCTCAGAGCAACTTTCAGTTAATGGAGCCTATTAAGGCAGGCCTGCGCGTTTCCGGCCCTATTAATTTGTGCGGGTCTGATGACGTCATCGAGGACTCATTTCCAGCGGAGATATTTAAAGCAGCCTTGGCCACATCGCATTTAAAGGTTCATCTGGGAGTGTGCAGGGAGGATATTGCGGGATCTTTTTATTGCTCACACTTCAAAATATGACTTCATAGAGACAGAGGGTTGCACCCAGGTTTTCAGATGACTCCCTATCTATTCTTGTGGAGGGAGTCAGAGCACGGCACGCAGGGAGGTCCCTCTTCCCTGCTGATGAGCGGAGGAGACCTCCCCAAGAGACAAAAAGAGCCTGGCTCCAAATAGCTGAGGAGGTCAACAGCAAGGATGTGGTCAGGAGCACCTGGGTGCAGTGCCGGAAGCGCTTCAATGATCTGATGAGATCAGGAAAGGTGAGTGCAAAGCCACACTCACCTTCATCCTGCTGTGCCTGTCACCACATCCCCAACACTCTGCCTTCCCAAGCCTACTCCTGCACATCATTCCTCACACCAACATACCTTGCACGTCCACCCATCCCTCTCTCTCTATGTATATACTCACATCCCCCTCTGGCTAACCACCCCTCACCCTCATCCTAATGCAATCATATCAAGTAACACCACACAAGGAGGCCATTTGGCATTGGCACCACATTCCTTCATAGTCACCCTCCACAGATGTAACCCACACATTCCTTACACTCATTCCATCACTCTCACTCAAACTTCTCTTCTTTCCCTCCTTGCAGGAGAAACGAGGAAGAGGGAGAGAACCGGAGGTGGCCCTCCATCCTTCACCACTTTAACTCCAGCAGAGGAGGTTGCCCTGGAGGTGTCCAGAGTTTCAGAGCTGCTGGTGGTGGGAGACAGAGAGAGGGGGACCTCTCAGCAACCTGGTGACAGAATTACATCTCATACAGCCACATGGCATACAGCAGTCACTCATATGGTGACTGATGTCAGCGGCCAGTGAATGTTCATCATGTGCATAATGGTATCGTTACCCGTTCTTAATATAACATTTCTAAATCATCTCTTTACTCTCCCACAGGTCCATCAACAGCCCCCCCGCTGTCCAGCCAGAGGAGGAAGACAACTCCTCAGAGGAGCCTCCAGCCTCTGAGGGTGCACTGTCACCAGACGTAAGCGCACCCAGCACCAGCGCAGATACGCACACCTCAGTGGGTCCTACGTGTGATAGAGTAGTGTTGTCACCTGGTGTCTCACAAGTCACAAGTGAGCAAGAGGAGATGGTGGAGACAGGGACAGCGGTGGAGACTCCTCGCCGGAGGGTGCAGGACACTCCCAGCTCTGCTCAGCTGCATGCAGACGATCAGCCTCAGGGGGACATCCAGAAAGAGGGTGATCCTGGAGATGCAGAAAGAAGTGAAGGAGGCTCTGTCAGGTTTTGCGGCCACGATGTCTGCAAATGTGCAGAGAATGGAGCAGTCCATCTCCAACATGAGCACCACCTTGTCGCAGGCGATGCGACGGTAGGCTCTTCCATGGAAAGGATGGAGCAGCTAATGCGCCAATCACAAGAGCACATGCTCTCTATGGACAACAGATGGCAGAAGCTCATAGACCTCCTCTCTAGGAGGGATGTAAACAGAGACATGGGTCCTCATGGCCCCACTGCTGTGCAGCAAGGTGCTCTCCAGCTCCTTGCTAGCAGGGAAGTGTGGGTGGCCCATGAGAGGGATGATGGTGAGAGGGGACATGGAAGTGGGGGTTCCTCTCAATGCGCTCACACTTCTCTCCCATTGCCCCCCCCCCCCGCCCCCACCCCCCAGTCAGAGCCCCAGATGCCTCCTTGGATCGCGATGGCCGAGTCTGCCCCTGCACAGTTGCAGGAGAAGACTTTGGCGGGGCCATCACAGGCTCCAAAACCCAGAGGACGTCCGCCAAAAGTGTCTACGCAGTCGCAGCAGGGAAGTGAGCAGGCTGCCTCTACCTCTGCTGAAGCCACAGGGGTTGCACCTCGTAGAAGCACGCGTAAGTGAAAAATGACACGGAAGTAGATGCACAAGGGTAAGCACATGGGTGTTTAAAGAAGTGTTATTGTTAGGTTTCTGTTGCTGTTATGATACGTATAAAACTATTTATTTTCACCACTTTCCGTTCATGCCCATTTTTGTCTGCTACTTTGGAAGTGGCTTAGTGAGTTGGAGTGAATGGTGAGACATAACGTTACCTCCAGCAATGGGGGTCAGTGTGAAAGGAATGGCTTGGTCATTGTAGGGATGCTTTATGGTGTTGTTTGGTGGGGGTGGGGGGTGGGGGAAAACCTGGCACAGCATGTGGCAGCCATATGGGTGTAATACAGGAAGTTAAGTAAATCTGGCCATGATGAGGCCATCCCTGGCAGCAATGTGCTCGGGTGCTGCTGGCATCTGGACCTCAGATTTCTCCTGCTCCTCCTCCTCGTCTTCCAGCTGATGCTCTTCCTCCTCCTCCTCTGAAGAGGCTGTGCGCTCTGCGCCTTGCTCCTCGTGTAGCGCTAATCCTCATTGCTGCGCTATGTTGTGCAGCGCGCAGCAGACAACGCCGATTCTGGAGACCCTGGCTGGTGCGTAGTGAAGGGCTCCTTCAGATCTTTCAAAGCATCTGAAGCGCATCTTCAGCATGCCTATTGTTTGCTCTGTGACACAACTGGTGGACATGTGGCTTTCATTGTAGTACTCCTGAGCCTCATTGCTTGGCCTCCTCAATAGTGTCATGAACCAAGTTTTCAGTGGCTAGCCCTTGTCTCCAAGCAGCCAGCCGGTAATTCTGTTTGGCGGTGTGAAGAGCTGAGGGAGGGTGGACAGGCGCAGGATAAAAGAGTCATGACAGCTGCTAGGGAATTTGACGCACACATGCATGATGATCTTCCTATGGTTACAGACGAGCTACACATTGAGGGAGTGGAAGCCCTTGCAGTTCACAAACATTCCTGGGTGATGTGGGGGTGCCCTGATGGCCACATGTGTGAAGTCGATGATGCCTTGCACCCGTGGGAAGCCAGCCAGAGCGGCAAAGCCAAGCGCCCGCTCAGTAACACTGGCTTCATCAGTGGCAAAGTTCACATAATTGGCTGACTTATCAAACATGGCATCGGTGACCTGCGTGATGCATCTATGGCCGACTGCGAGATGCCGCAAATGTCTGCTGCAGGTCCCTGGAAGGAGCCTGAGGCGAAGAAGTTGAGGGCGATGGTGGCTTTGACAGCCACTGGTAAGGCGTGTCCACCAGGTCCTCTGGGCTGCAGCTCTTGCTCCAACAAACTGCAATGTCGGCGACGACCTGGCACAATAGACTGAGCCTCCTTTGGCACTGCTGCTCTGTCATGTTGAGGAAGCTCATCCTCTGCCTGTATACCCTGTGTTGGGGTTATCGCCTCTGGTGCGGTGCAGCCCTGCGCTGATGCCCTCACTCATGTGGAGCATCAGGTCATTGAGGAGAAGGTTGTTGCTGCTGCTGCTGGTGGGCCTGCTGCTGCTGGTGTTGGGGCTCATTGTGGTCCAATTCGGAGGACCAAGGTGAGACAGTATAAATGGCACCCATGCGGATATAATAGATGGCAGGTCAAGTCGAGATCAGAGGAGCAATCTGTCAATGTTGTGATAGTTACTAGCAATGTGGTGAGAGTGGCTTCCGAGGTTGCAGAAAACTTGCAAACTCTAGACACCTAAATCTGTGCTCAAAATGGAGTCAGCAAGAGCCTTTCCCTTAGACAAGTAAGCAGGTGTCATGTGGGAGTATTTATTGGGATTTCCATGCTCTGCATTAATGACCTCGATCAATGGTCACTGAGCTTCCGCCTCAGGTTGACAGACATGGTTCCCGAGCTGCATGATTCCCGTGGTCATCCAGTGAAATTCAAAAGGTCTGCTTACAATCCCTGTTAAGGGTCTCGTAACAAGGTTTTAATGAGATTAATTAGGTCGCCCGCCTCTGCCGTTCGGGTCGGTGGTGCGCTGGCAAACGCGCCCAAGTTAAAGACGCGAGGAGGCGTGATGACGGCGCGTTCCCGACGCGCTCACATTTTCTGCGACTTTTACTACCAACCCGCCTCCAAAGCCGCATGCAGGGCAGCGGGAAAATTCCGGCCTGGGTGTACATTAACTGCTCATTGGCCCGATACTAAACTGTACTTAGCTCAGCTGGATCTATTTGCAAAATGTGCAAGCAATTAATTTCTTCATTTTAGTTCCTAATGGTATATCCATAGATCTCACTAACTTTCATTTTCTTTTCATATTTTCTTTGTTCAATTCCTTCCTTATTTTCTCATTTTTCTTTTCTGTTCAGCATCTTTTTATAAATAGATTTCATGTTTCCAGGACTGAAACATTTCAAAATACACAGCTTTTCTCTTCAAAGGAAGAGTGTCACCATCAGTATCCCACAAATAGTAACATAGTTATTCTCATTCTCATAATGTGGGAGTAATTTATATAGACATGTACACTTGAAATTACAAAACACAGACACCCTGCTGTGTTAATGGCTGTATTTCTGCTGATGTTAATCCAACACCCTCGCACCGTCAGGTTCAATAACTCTTCCTAGACAGCACCCTGTGGTAATGACTGTATTTCTACCGATGTTAATCCAGCTCCCTCACAATTGATATGTCCGCAAAGTCAGCTTCCTAATGTCATCAGCACTGACTGTTTTATTTTAAATTAAAACTGCCTAAGAGAGAGATAAAGATGTTAAAGGTTTTTTGTAACTTTTTTTTAAACTAGTGGATCGCCCATGATGTTGCTCACGGCGGGTACGCTATTTTGTAAGTGCAGGAGCATTATACCATGTAACACGCAATGTATTACTCTGCTGCTAAGGCAGAGCTGTGTGTAACATGGCCTGTCCCCGTTACGCTACAAGATCTATCTGCTGAGGTCCATTAGAGACTAAGTCCTGTTATGAACATTGAGGTTACAGCGTAATTGTTCCTTTGTAGATTGGGAGCTGCTTGAAAATAATTGACTCCTCTTCAAGGTCTGAAAGAACAGCAGGAAGTGATTGCCTTTGATTTTCCTTCTTATTTTTTTCCAAGATTGTTTTTGAACCTGTAACAAGTGTATCAATTTGAGCGGTTGAACAACAACCTGCTTCCCCAGGGTCCTGTGAACACTGCTGTGTGACCAGCCACTGGGCATGTAAGGGAGAGTAGATGGTCTTGATTTGAACTCCAAGGCCCCCTCCTTCCATTGGCAGGTGTATCTAACCTCACTTAGAGGAGGCAGCCTCCACACACTGGCTCTGCAATGGCACTGGACAGTTTTTCTTTTTCCTTCCTCAAGGAACATCACAAACAAATAGATTAGCCGGTTATTTAGGTCGTTACTATTTGTGGCACTTTGCTGTGTTCAAAATGGCTGCCATGTTTGTCTACATAACAGTAACTGCACTTCAAAAACAAATGTACATGAGGTGCTTTGGGATGCTTGAGGAAAGTGTTAAGACGCTATATAAATACATGTTCTTTTCTTTTATGTGTAAAATGAATAACGATTGATTCTAATTAATAACTCAGATTTTATTTTTTAAACAGTCCCAATTTTTTAATGCGATTTGTGGGGTTTATGAGTGATGTTGGGAAACTTGTTTCATTAATCGGCTCCGATTGAAGACCCCAGTAAAGTAGTTTCTCCCTGCTTACCGTTGTGTGTGTATAGATGCAGGGAGTCAACAACTCTCTTGAGGATTGAGTACATCTAGTTCTACCCTATGACGTTAGGGTAACTGAACAGATTCAGCTCTATTGGGAATGGGGTAAAATATTTGAAAAATGGTCAACAAGGATTTAAAAAGGTTTCACTTCTCATCAAATGCCTCCATTAGTGGCAATTTTCAGGCAGAAAGTCGGTCAGTCCTTGCCTTGCTAATGGAAGATTAATAACTAAAGATCTGTGTTAAATTTCTGTTTGCCGAAAGTCTACATATTTCAAGAACAAAATAGGAAGAGCCCTGATATTGGAGCATCATAGTTTTAGAGACTCAAATAGCGATAAGGAAATCACTTCATTCTAATAGAGAAAAAGGTTATAATAATGACTTACCTTGTGCTTGCGAAGGCAGCCTGGGCTGGTTGGTGTAGAGATAGGTGTTGAGACTGGAGACTTGTTGGACCTGGGGGTGGAGAGCTGGCTGCTGGAGGTTCCATTAGCTGAAAGCACATACAACAGGCAACTTGTAGAGGGGGTGATAATGTAATCTTAGTAGAACCATGTTAGCTCAGTTCAGAATATTAAAGGGAGTTTCTTAAAAATAAAATTCAAAGCCATGATTTCCCCAGTATTTATATCTCCACTGCTTTCGAACCTCTATAGTGTCCTCTCAGACAGGAGGATAGGATGGTCCAGATCATGCATTTTTCAACAGAATACATACTTACCAGGTGGAATTTGTTCCCTTCCTAATGCTTCCCTCCTCCTGTGCCACCTTTTCCCAATAAATGGGATGCTTAGGTGCAAGACATTCTCCTTGTAGGCTGGGAGATGTTGAGTGTCTTCTCATCACATTGGTGTAATGGTTATGTGACAAGGAGGGCCAGTGAATTGGGAACTACCTCCCATCATGTGATCCCAATGCACAACTTTCAACTTAATGCAAATATCAAAAGTGCGATATACAGGCCAAATTGTAAATTAGCCAACTGTTAATTTGTATAAGACAATACTTTAAAAAAATCTTTACATAAAAGTTGCCTATAAATATATAACAGCTCATAACAGAATCTTGGGACTTTGAGTTACTATGTAAACCAGGTATGGGACTATCAGAAACTCCTGATAACATTATACCAGTGCAACTCACTCTCAGACTGCTATTCTGTGTATACTGTTTTGCATCATGACTGCCTAAAGTTGCCAATCCTATCCAGTGACTCCTGCTGGAAAGTTTGTGTGTGTGTGTGGACATTCGATGAGGTCAGCATCAGAGTTGAGTGAGAAGCCCTCCACAGTTGAATAGCCTAACACTCATTGTCCAGGGTAACACATGAAGATTGAGTGAGGTATGAGAGGCCAGCCAATGCCTGCAAACGTGTACCCCAGCATGAAAAAGAGCTTTCAAGAGAGATGGGGAGAAAACAAAACAACCCAGACATTTGAGAACTTCGGCAGTATTTCCGCAAACTAATCAAGTTCAGAAATTCTTCATTTCCTCCACTGTGCATTATTAACAGCAAGACATTTTGAATGAAACACCAACAAATTACACTTATAATGTTCATTGTAAAATTTTAGCAGAGTATAATTAAGTAGCATTTAATGGAAACCATGTTTTACTTTGCAAACCTATCAAAAGGTCATTGTGCTCTGAAAGGGGAACAATACTGGGGGTGAAATTACTTTCAGTGCATAGAGTTTATATATGACTGGAACTGAATTTTTAAATTGGTAACAGCTCCAGGATTGGCATCCAAGGCAAAGCAGACCAGCGAGTTCACACGCCTACAATTAGAACTGCCTGAGGACAAAACCACCACACGATCCAGCCTCGAAGCCCAACGTTCAGCTCTCCAATGGGGTTCAGATGAGGAGAAGCAAGAAGAGAGCGCACATCTCTGGAAGCTGGACGC
Source organism: Squalus acanthias (assembly GCA_030390025.1). Classification (NCBI taxonomy): domain Eukaryota; kingdom Metazoa; phylum Chordata; class Chondrichthyes; order Squaliformes; family Squalidae; genus Squalus; species Squalus acanthias. The sequence continues at coordinate 152,086,265 of CM059430.1, forward strand.
CAATCCACCGCAGACTGTTGTGGAAGTCTCCTCTGTCGGTTGGCCATTAGCAACCTATGTAAAATGGCTCTGGCCATTCCAACTGGGCCCCAAAGTTTATATCACATAACTGTGCATAATGCACCACTGATCCACATGAAATTGGCAAATCTCAGTCAGAGAGGCCACAAGATGGGCTGTTGTGGGATGTTGAAGTCCCGTGTTGGTGCAGTAGGGGAGTATTATTCTTAACTCCAATCAGGCGGAGGTTAAGGTACTTCATTGGGACAATGTAGGGGAAACTTCACTCTGCACTATACCTAATCTGGAAATGCCTGATGCAGATATTGGGCACAAAAAGTGAAAAGAAATGCATAACTGCCCAGTTTGTCGACATAGCAACAGTGACTTCCATTCAAATGAATTGAATGTGAAGCACTTTGGGATGTCCAGAATGATATAATAAGGCACCATGTACATGCAAGCTCCTTTACTTTTGGAAAAAAACGGACTTTGGTAATTGCAGAAAAACAGAAGTCTCCCTAATCCTTAAAAGTAGGGTCTCTGTCAGAGAGTTGTGGCAAAAACTGAGCGAGTGCCATGGGAACATGACCAGGTCTTGCAATGCCGAGAAGCACAGTAAATGTTAATATAAGCAAACTATTTAAATTGTATTGAGTGAAAAACTGAAGGGTACAGGAGGAAAACTAACAAGCCTCTAGTGAGACTGGAAAACAGAAGAAATTTTATTTTTCCCACAGAGTAGTGGATCTGTGGAAAGCTCCCTGGAAACCTGTTAATGCTGTGGCAATTAATTCCTCTAAAAAAAATTGGATACATTTCTAGTTAGGAATAGCACTGAAAGTTATGGGAACAGGTATCCACGCGTCTAAACATCCATCCCCTTCACCACCGGCGTACCGTGGCTGCAGTGCGTACTATCTACAGAATTCACTGCAGCAACTCGCCAAGGCTTCTTTGGCAGGACCTCCGGAACACGCGACCTCCACCACTTAGAAAGGACAAGGGCAGAAGGTGCGTGGAAAACCATCACCCCCAGGTTACCCTCCAAGTCACCTACCACCCTAACTTGGACACATATCGGCATTCCTTCATCGTTGCTGGGTCAAAATCCTGGAACTCCCAATCTAACAGCACTGTGGGAGCACCTTCACCACGCAGAGTCCAGCAGTTCATGCAGAAGGCCAACCACCACCTTCTCAAAAGAAACTAGGGATGGGCAATAAATGCTGGCCTTGCCAGTGATGCCCGCATCCCAAGATTGGATATTAAAAAAAACAGGCATAATTAAATATCCCATGATCCACAACTGCTGGGACCATGTAAATGTTATTTGTGGCTAGGTTTCAGTAATGGAGGTGCATATATGTAGATTTTTGCTTGATTATTTTTGGGAGTCGAGAAGCATTTATGCAGAACATTCCCTGAGGGGATTTAATAAGTAGGGTAGAGTCCACAATAGAATAGATTGTACATTGACTGTGGAAGGAATGACCTTTTGTTAATTCATGCTATATTATGTTCTTATTGGCCTAGAATTTGCTGGAGTGGAGCATCATACGGTGTGCCACGTTAGCTAGACTTTTTCCCTCACCCTTTATCTCGAAAAAATGTTGTGCTGCAAATTGCTGGAAGTCCAGGCTGATTGGGTGAAAGTCCAAGGTTAAAAAAGTCCAAGGTTAAAAAAAGGGGAACGTCTAACTATAAAACCCAATGTACAAATTACTTTTTGTGCTTGGAAAGCAGCATACATTGGTATGTCTTATATAATGAGAGAGCAAATTATCTACAGGTGATTTATCACTCAGATTATATGGTAATTTGAGGTTTTTTTTAAATGGAGGTGTCTTTGATGAAAATTTCAACCATGAAATTGTCAAGTTGAATACAGAGTTCTGACCTATTATGTGCTGTATAATCATATTACTGGAAAAATGATTATAATTGTGACCTTAGGATTAGAATGAGAGGCCGTCTTCAGTGAGGTGGAAGGGCAGGGTCCCGGACCTAATCTCCCTTCTCTACCTAATTTCAGAGGAATTACTTCTGCCGTGGCAATGTGTAGTGCTCCCCAAATGTACAGAACTGTGCAAGATCTATGGCTGCGATTTCGCCTACCGAGGCGGATCCGGGGCAGCCGGGGTCGGTGGCGAGGTGCGACCCCGCTTTGGCTCCATCCCGCTCTGTGAAAAGAATTTTATGCTAATTGGACTTGTTAAGCCCGCCCAGCTTGTTTCCCGGCCAAGTGAAGGAAGTGGGTCTGATGACGTCACTTGATGACGCGTCATCAGCCAGTTTCCTTAAAGGGACCATGCCCAAATTTAGTTTGACAGTTCTGCTGTCAGTGTTCTACAGCATTGAGATGCTGCAAACACTGACAAGCACTGCACAGAGGTGCACGGCTGCACCCAGACTCTCCCATGACTCCCTCGAAGAGAACCTCCCTGCGTACTGTGACTCCCTCCATATGCTTATGGAGGGAGTCACAGTACGCAGGGAAGTTTTCTTCCCTTCCCATGGGCAGAAGAGACTTCACCAGAAGATCAACGCAGCCTGGTTGCACATTGCACAGGAGGACACAAGCAGGGATGTGGTCAGGAGGACCAGGCTGCAGTGGCGCAAACCTTTCAATGATCTCAGTAGCTCACAAAACATTACTGCAAAGCCACACTCAACCTCATCCTGCTGTGCCACTCATCACATCCCCATCACTCTGCCTTCCCTACCCTATTCCTGCACATCCTTACTCACACCAACTTACCTTGCATCTCCACCCATCCCTCTCTATCTACATTATCACTTCCCCATCTCACTAGCCACCCCTCACACTCACCCTCATCCTAGTCCAATCATATCAACTAACAACACACAACGGTAGGCACTTGGGTGTTTTAGCCAATGTTCATGCAAAGTTTCTGTTAATGTGGTGTCAAACATTGAAATCTTTATTTTCAACACTTTGCGTTCTTGGACAGATTTGTGTGCACCTTTGGAAGTGGCTTAGTGAGTTGCAGTGAATGGTGAGACATAACGGGACCCCCCGCAATGGTAGTGAGTGTGAAAGGAATGGCTTGGGCACTGTTGGGATACTTTATGTTGTTGGTGTGGGATGGTGCCAAACTGGCAGCCAGCGTGCACAGAGTCAAGTGAAGTAAATGTGGCCATGGTGAGGCAATCCCTGGAGTCCCGGGAAGCAATGTGGTCGGGTGCTGATGCCCTGTGTCCTGTGCAGCACCAGCTGATTGCGGAGAAGGTTGTTGTTGTTGTTGGTGCTGCTGGTGTGCCTGGTGCTGCTGGTGTTGGGGCTGATCGTGGTGGGATTCTGAGGACCAAGGTGAGATATTTTCAAGGGCACCGATGCTGATGGAATAGATGGCAGGTGAGGTTGAGATGACAGAAGCGATCTGTCAGTGGTGAGAGAGGTTGTTCCAATGAGGTGACACTGGATAGGGAGTTAGCTCCAAACACTTGAAAGCTGCAGAAAGCTCAATCTGTCTCCCAAATGCAGTAAGCAACAGCTTTTAACCTTGTAAAGTGAAGACCTATGAAATAGGAGCTTTTATAGACCATTTGCAGCTGTCAAGTTAAGAAATCATCTCATGCTGACACAACTCCCGACCTCCTTACCTGACGTGATCCCCGAGCAGCGGGGAAACCCATTGGCGAACTCAAAATCTAAAGGTAAGCTTAAAATAATACTTAATTGCCTCTTAACAATCCAGCTAATGATCTAAATTGCCTCCCCCGCCGCTTGGTGTCGGGTCTGTTCTGCGATGACAGACCCGACATCTGGGAGACTAGCGTGGAGGCGGGTTGACGACGGGGTCCATACCCGCTATCAAAAAAAATAATTTCCCAGCCGACCCGCCACCAAATGCGCCCCCTGACCCCCCCGAAAAATTCCGGATTATGTATCTGTAAGTGGCATGTGATGTGTCATATGCTATGATCAAGGAAACATCTTAATTTTGTGCAGCTTAATAAAATAATCAAAGTCTGTTTAAGATGAAGGTAGCACAATGCCTTGATCCAACCAGTTTGCTTGCTCATAATCATCTTTAGAATATTAAACTGTGGCCAAGCTGAGTATGTAATATGGAATAACAACAGAAAACGCTGGAAAAACTCAGCAGGCCAGGCAGCATCCGTGGAGAGAGAAAGAGAGTTAACGTTTCAGGTTATCCTGTATTTTGCTATCGTATGTAATATGGATGTTCTTCCTGCTTATCAACAAGCCTGCCACTGAAAGAACAAAGGCAGTCATTGATTTACTTGCAGCTGAAACATACTCCATTTTTTAAGCTATTTTTAGCTGCGCATATATTGGGGAAAATGTAATTAAAATCAGTTATAAACCCCACTTTACAGCAAGAATAGCTACAAGTTTAAAAATTGAATTGGCACAACTGAAGAACATCTGCTGGCATTGAACATTTCCTCTGCTAATGACTCATGGGAACAATGTCTGCTTCTGGGAGGAGACTGACAACCTCTTATCAATTCTGAAATTGCTACTGGTTCATGCATAAGCCAATTTCTTTGTCTTTGAAGCTGTCATTGTCAGAGCATGAAATTACAGTGCAGTCAGTATCTGTCATTCACCAATCAGAATCATGGGCTTCCGATGTCAAATTCAATTATAACACGGTTAGAGCAAGGCCATCTCCTGCTACTGAATCCAGGTTTCCTCTGCGAAGCCTGTGATTTGATTTAACAGGAGATGCTGGGTGTTTATTCTGGGGCCAGCATTTAGGTTCCTGCAAAAGATCAAATGCCAACTAATTAGGAAATGCAGTAACAGGGGAGCCAACACACACGTGTTATTTCCAACCTTTGGAAACCCTCAAACCTTAATTACACATTTCTATCGACTTTTAGTACCCAGATGTGCATTTATATTCGAAGAAACTTGGATCAAGATTACTAATATTTAATTAAATCAACCCATGAAACTTGAAAATGTTTTTGTGACTTTGCTCCAGTAAAGCAGACTCTACCACACTCAGTTCGAAAGTCACAGAATAACCTAACTGCCTTTATTCAATCCACATTCCATTATAATTGTACGGTTAGTCGGGTCCCAGAAATCTACAGCAGCCACAGTTTGTTCTACTTGTAAATGTTTATAGCTAATTATATACGTTTTAACAGAGTAACCTGCAACCACTTTCTTCAAAAGTCATCACTGTATAAGGAAATCTGAACCATCCAATCAAATAAAGCTAAAAACCCATTTGGCCAGCCAGCATGGCAGCGATGTTCCCTAGAATATTAATGCAAAGGATGCAAAAGTGATTCTTTCCTTTGCTAAATTAAATGAAGACTTAATTGCCCTTTAAATCACTAGACATGTGATTTGTTTGTGTAGGCCTTTCTCCTGTTTATGTTGCAGGGTGAGGGCTAATGGGTGTAACTTGTACTTCTAAGTACAATTTGTTGGCACTGCAGTTAAGAGAACATCTGTATGATTGTGGGTTGAAACTAGACCATTAGGCTGGACCCCAACCAATTTACCAATGTTTGTGATGAATTCCCTTAGTTATTTAATGGTTTAGTGGATTGGGGGGTGGGGGGGTGGTGGGGTTATTGCACATCAGGAGAATCAGCCCATTTCATCTATTAGATATGGGTTTTCTATCATCTGAATTGAAAGTAGAATTTATTAGAAGCCAGGAGAGCAGTCCCTGCTTTAGGTGTCAGCCGTGGCTTAGTGGTAGCTCTCTCGCCTCTGAGTCAGAAGGTTGTAGGTTCAAGTCCCGCTCCAGAGACTTCAGCACAAAATCTAGGCTGACACTCCAGTGCAGGAGTGAGGGAATGCTGCACTGTTGGTGGTGCCATCTTTTGGATGACACATTAAATGGAGGCCCCGTCTGCCCTCTCGGGTGGACGTAAAAGATCCCACGGCACTATTCCCCCAGTGTCCTGGCAATGTTTATTCCTCAACCAACATCACTAAAATAGATTATCTGGTCATTATCACATTGCTGTTTGTGGGACCTTGCTGTACGAATACTGGTTGCCACGTTTCCTACATTACAACAGTGACTACACTTCAAAAGTATTTAATTGGCTGTAAAGTGCTTTGGGTTGTCCTGAGATCGTGAAAATCGCTATATAAATGCAAATCAATCTTTCTTTTCTCATCCAATTTTCTGTTGTACAAGATTGCTGTGGATACAAGCTGGTTTAAGTCTACACACAAAAAGAGGAACAAAGTAAAACCTACATTTACAAATGTAGGTTCTAAGCTTGATATGACTGAAGTAGATTTTGCCAGTGCCAGGCAGATCATTAAGTGATGACAGTGGGGTTTCTCCCAGGCTCCCGTTGATGTTACAGAGAGTTACCATGTAATTTCAGGCCCTGTATTTTTTTAAATGGAGCTAGAATGTCTTGCCATTCATTAAAGCATTCATTTTCTTTTCAAGATTGCAATCAGTATTATAATTTTTTAATTTAGTGTTGATGGACACTAGAAAGTAGAGGAACTCAGCCCAGTCTGTAGTGTACTGAAACTGTCATTTCCCCACCATCAAAGATATGCTTTAAACACGGCCACATAGTGAAACTTGCTTTTTGCTCATACACTAGAATCCCCTCTACAAGGTTTGTCTGGGGAAGCCATATTAAAACATCCAGCAAGCAAGAGGTGTATTACAGAGAAAACTTTTCAATTGTGAATAATAAGGATATTCGCAAGGAATTTTTTTTAAAGCTGTGTCTGAATGTGTTATAATTATGGCCTGATTTATTCACACTTTATTTTGCCTCTGTGGTAGGAATTGAGATGCATATACTTGCAATTAGGAGGGCGTTCCTCCAGGTTCTAGTTCATAGTGGATTGTTAGATAGCCACAGTCATTTGAATTTTTTTCTGTACTGTGGCAAACCCAATGCCAGCAGGTTCCGCTTACCAGAGTCAGCAGGAGACTTACTACGACGTGAAGCTCCAGAGCTCTTGCCTGTGGACCTTTGTGAGGCAGTAGCCGGTTTACCACCAGGGTTTGTCTTCACCACACGGCATTCTGGTTTAAAGTAGAAAAAAGTAACATGTAACAATAGCCGCCCACAAATAATAATAAATGCACTGTACCATGACAACTAACCATTTCCAATCTGATTTTCTTCCTGGCTACTCACTTTATTCCCTGGGAGATCTAATGAACCACTCACGTTGTGTATTTCTGTATTACACCTACAATGAAGGTTGTGCATTGAAGGTACTGCTTGAGAACTGAGGTGCATTTGGTTATCTTGCCATGGCTTGTTTATAGCAGATGTTATTTATGTATCAGTACCAGTGATGAGACTTGACCCCTAGGGCAATTATTAACTGGATATTTACCATTAGATAATAAAGATTTGTTTTTGATGAGATAAATTGCTCAACAAGCTGTAGCCACAGGCAACTGTGAGAAGGCCAGATGATTAACCTAGGTAGTGGCCAAGACCACAAAAAGGCCTGGAAAATTTTCTTCTGGGGTCTCAAGCCCACAACCTTCCCATGGCTAAGTGTATGTTCCATGACCCGTGGTTCAGCAGGCAGTTGTTAATTCTACATCTGAACTTCTGTTTACAAGGGACTGATTTTCAGGTGATAACACTAATTGGAAGAAAGGTTTAGAGGCAGGAGAAGCGAGTCTGTGTCACTCCATCCCAGACAGTGTTGTTGTCTAGGACTCTGCCTGTTGTGTGCAGAAGTTCAAACGGAGAGTTAACTACTGTCTGTTGAAATGAGAGTTTTCAATCTAATTGTATTGTTTGTAATGTTTATTAGTGGTTAATGAATTTCATACAAAATCATGTGTGGTCTCTTGTTTTGAGTCACTGTTGGGAAACTAAAGGAACATCATTAATGCTTAGAAATTAGTCTGATATGACTACTCTTTACTATATTATTTAATGTAATATTTTTTTAAGATTATTACTAAAAAAACATGGAGCAAAAGAAAACCCTCAATTCGGAATAAAGAAATTTTAAATCATTCTGACAATAAATGATTCTAGATATATTTATCTTCCCTATTTCCAATATTAAGCAGTGGTACTCATAATGCAGCCTAGAGAACAAGTGCAACCCTCTTCTCCTTTACCTTTGAGCCTTGGCAGACTTGCTGCTTTTCTGGGCTGTGCTTGTGGCCCACTTGCCTGTGGGATGTTACTGGAGCTGAGATGGTGTGCTATTCACTTCCCTTATCTTTCTTTCCAGCACTACTTGGATTGGGCTGTCCCAGCATGCACAGCAGAAGTGAAAGGGCCACTTGGCGACTTCCCCACTGCAGCATAGAATTATAGAGAATCCACAGCACAGAGTAGGCCACTCGGCCCAACTGGTCTATGCCGGCGTTTATGCTCCACACAAGCCTCCTCCCACCCCTCTTCATCTAACCCTATCAGCTTAACCTTCTATTCCTTTCTCCCTCATGTAACTACTCCTTGTGGTAGCGAGCTCCATTTTTACCACTCTTTGGGTAAATAAGTTTCTCCTGAATTCCCTATTGGATTTATTGGTGACTACCTTATATGTATGGCCACTAGTTTTGGTCTCCCCACAAGTGGAAACATCTTCTCTACGTCTATCTTATGATTGCTATCAGGCCACATCTCATCACTCCTTGGTGCAACAAGTTGGAGGATTTCTAAGAGTAGCCTTGAAGCAAACAACATTGTTTGGGACTGTAAGCTTTAACAAAAAGTGAATCAGTTCCCCTGTTTGAGTGATTCCTATGGTCTCTCTCCTTTTGTAGGCTATATTTTCTAATTTTATCTCCTTTTGGTTTTCTTGCTTTTGTCTGTGTCCATATCTACTTGCCTTCTTTGCTCTTGCCCTTCACCTTGCCTCCATTCCCATATTTTCCATTTGAGGAGAGAGTTTGTCCTTATCAAGGTGAAAGACCTATCTGAAGCTATCTGGAATGCAACTCTGGTAACCATGAGATTGTGAGTTGTGAGGTATTGCCCGTGGCCACCCGATATTCACTTGCAATGGAGTGATTTGCCTGGAAAGGGAATGACATTGGATACAGGATGTCTCACTCTAACAGCATGCACGCCTCCCATTGGCCAAGGGTGCAGTGGCATTGCTGTAAGATGCAGAAAAGTTCATGGCTTACTGACGAGCTGTGTTTCCTGAAGGAAAAGGCACATGGAAGCAAATTCACTGAAAGGGAATAGTGAGGAATAATTTTTTATTCACGTAATTTATTTTAAATTCCTCAGCGAATTTATTTAGCGACTGGCTGAGCCACATAGACCAGGAAGGTCCCAGGTTCAATCTGTGTTGGATTGGGAGCACTACAATTAGCAACAGGGCTCCTGGGTTAAGGAGGGTAAAATCACCTAGGGTTCCTGCTCAAGATTACAATTCAACAACGTCCGCTGGAAGGTTGCACGTCTTAACCTCAGGTGAAGACAAGATTGACCTCAGCTGTGATGCTCCACACAATTGAATAGCTTGATGCTATTGTCTGTCAAGACTCATACATGAATAATGGTCAAGGGAAATACTTGAAGCAACCACAGCCTGTGGAACTAGTCCAGCAAGGACGCAATGCCTTCAGAAAAGAGGAAGTGGAGGGTGGGTAGAAAATTGGTGAAGAAAATAAAAAAGTTATTTCATGAAATTTTCTCTACCAAATGTGTGCAATTATTGTTAATTGTTATCCACTGAATGTTAATATTGGTGCGCCTTACATGTTGAAACCCCATTCAAACCATTATCCAATATATGTTACATTTGGGAAGAGGTTGCCTCAGCTGTTTCTCATTAGAAACACTGTAAACCAGACCCTCTCTGTGAGGGCATTTTTCAGAGCAGTAAAAAGAGCACTACACTAAGGGACATGTTATAGGGAGTGTGTTTTATGTGGTTTCTCTATTAAAGAGGCTGCCGTAAACAATATATGTTGGACCAGAGATTGTGGTATAATCAGAGGTTGTTATAATGAGGGACTGCTGTATACTTCAGTGCTCCTTACAAAATAGGCTAGAGCAGAGGAACTAAATGACTGCTCGACTGAAATAAAACTGTCTGACCTTGATATGAACTACATTTTATAATCGGTGGAGTATTACTGGCAAATCATCAGAAAGCAGCATTTTGAAATGTTTAGTCGCTGGTGCGTGAAGTTCAGACAATCTGTTTGAGAGGTTATGCCTGGGGCTGATAGGATTAGAATCAAGTTAAACTGCATTGAATTTCAGGTCTAATTTTTTTTTTTTTTAGATAAAATATATAAAAGGTAGCCAAGAAATATATTGAATCTAATTGTCCCTTTCAGATTGTTGACATGTTTGTTGTCTTTTAAAAGGAGAGGTAGAAGCTATGAGCTGGTTACTATCTGTCGGCTTTTGAATGCTCAGCTCTCGTGTTGTACATTGCAGGAAAGTAAATTGACAGTAGACAGTTGCAATTACAAATTGCATGTTACTAACATTTAACAATTTTTTTGTGCATTACTAAATATTTATCATCAGCTCTTTCTAGTTTTGCAGCTAAAAAATATTCTGTCTTATCTTTGGATTTTAACACAAGTTCCAAATAGAGCTAGTCAAGCCAGTAGATGCTTTCAAAGTCCACAACCCAAGCCAAGAAATAAGAGTCTGGGCACAGAATAACAGAGCCACTTGCAAGGTCCAAGAGGCAAAAGTTGTATCTGCACTTTGTATATAATTAAACAGGACCAGAAGAGAAAGCAAAGCGCAGTATTTCAATTCAAAAAGTAACAGAAATAGAAAGGGATAGCAAAAGAAAGCAAGGAAGAATAGCAGCCAAATTTGGACAACAGCTAACAGCAGTGACTGAAAGAAGGGAAGGCAGTAAGGACCACTGAAAAAAGAAACATCAGTGATTGAATTTTAAAAAGGCGTTAGGTCAACAGTAACATTCAGCAAGAGAAAGAGACACTGGCAGCCTTTGGAGATACAGCAACAATTAATAAAAGAGACAGGGCAGCAACTGAATATCATAAAAGAAAGAGAATAAACTCTCAAATTATCTAGTCAGCGTTGTGCAATACACTTAGAAATGTTAAGTGTAATGTTGCTGCTGTATATTCACATTTCTGAACATAAAGTTGGAAAAGGTACAGAAGGTTGTTGGCTAAATCACTGTATCTAATGAATTCTGCACTCATCTTTATTTCAACGGCTACCTTCTCCTGTAATCAGCTTTTCTTCACATGTCCATCCCACAATATTGCAAACATTTCTGCTGCTGAAAATCTGTCACCAGTGAATCCTTTACTTACCAACATCAAAACCTCCCAGCGTCCGACTTCTGTGCACCTCTTGGAGAGTACAAAAGCTTTAATCAGACAATTAACAGATCATAACACCTGGCAAACTTCTGAGCCATTTTCTCTAGTTATTTTTTTTTAAATCCTGGTTTTTCTCTCTGGGGGTTATTTCTCTCCCAACTCTGTTCTTTTAATCTCAGTTTCAGTCTGTTACTGTTTTAACACCCTATAGTTAAAATATTACTTGGCATTACATTTTTACCACTTTTTTAAAAATTCTGTAACTTTTTTATTTCTATCTAGTTCTTGGTTAAAATTTCTGTCCCCAAATAGTTTCCTGTACAAATAATTCATTACTTTTTACTAGAATTTTGCATTCCTGAAATTGAATATATTGCAAATGACACTAGAGTCCTAGAAATCAGATTTATCAAAATGACATTATCCCTACAAAGGGAGTCTGCACTGCCCCAGTTTCCAAAATTGTGGCTCCAAAACTAATTGAGACTCACTTTACAGAGTTCCCTATGGTTATGTCCTGAGCAACATGTAACTATGAGGTGATACTGTACTTTTATTAGCTACCAATGTAATTGAAAAGTAGCACACTAGGGCGTATGGCAATTTAGGAGGCTGAGGTTCTGCTACTCATTCTGTAATTGAAATATTAAGTCCTTTAGAGCAAATCCTTGCTTATAATCAAGTCACAAAGATGGAGGTTGTTTCAGTTCCTTAGATTAATTTCTGGGTTAGAAATGGCTGAGCTGGTTTCCCAAGTAGTTTAATTTTCATCATTTAAATCAGAAAAAACACACAATTAGAGAAAACATTCATTAGCATTCTTTAAAGTGCTGGCCACTCTATAAACGAGTATTCAGTAAATAATAGTCTTTAATTTGCAGCAAGTAGGCCCCTCAGTTTCTTTGCTTCCTGCATCCTTGTTTCCTTTTGGGCATACTGACGTTCTAAGTTAACAAGAATATTTTAGGCTAGTGCTGAATCCTGTACATCACTTCCACTGTGTAATCATTCCCTGTGTTGTGTGCAGCAGACGATAAATCAAAGTAGTATTTATGGTCACATATGTAATCTGCAGTGGGTGTAAGTGGGAATTCAAAATTAATCCAAGTTCTGAATGTTGGCCCATCGAGTATAGCTGCTCCACTACACATAATGTTAGAGGAAAAAAAAAACTCCTTGGAAACTTTTCTCTGGCTCAGGTTATACTTTCCCTTAAAAGGGGAACTAAACCCAATTAAATAAACTCCATTTGGTTATCATGAGTCTCTTCTGATCTATTTCCTAATTCTGTAATCAGGGTATTCTGTGTGTCCTTAAGTCATCACAGATGACATCCATCTTTACCTCATCCTAAGAATTATGGATGAATGATGTCACAACACTCACATTTTCTGTGTAAAGCCAGGTTTGTTGCATCATGCTAAATGATGAAATTTATATTGTGGGTTTGGGTTCTATACTATTTTGCATCAGAGGTTGCATCACTTCTTTGTATTCTTCGCAAGAAAATCTGCTGCAGCAGTCCAATTTGCTTAAATAAGTGAGCACAGAGTAAATGAGACACTGTAATTAAATGGTCTGAAGAGTGGGTAATAGAAGAAGATTTTGTTTATCCTCAGTTCTAATAACTTGTATACTTGGAGTTGCAAACAGGTTCTAAGACATTTTTGTATGCGTCACACTCTGGGGAAAAAATGGCTGCCTCATTGCAATTATGATCAGAAAACATTTCCCTGATTGGTTAGGTTTACATATAAATACATAATTCCGATAACTATATGTTCTAGTCCAAACCAAGATATGTGGAGATTATGAACACTCATCATAGTGATACTGTAAAAAAAAAAGAAGTAGGTAAACTAACACAAAGTTAAGTTACATATCCTACATGGAACTCAAGTAATAAAAGGAAAATAAGGATAGTCTTAAAAATACATTTCCAAGTCAACTTTACAGCCCCGGTGACAACTTGCTCCAGCGTAGCAAGACAAGGGTCAAAGATGCATCAGTTCATTGTGTCTAGAAACATGACATGTGAAAGTAATCATTTAAATATTTTAGAAAATTCATGGAGCGTTTGCCTGGAGATTTCTTCAGAGCTGCTCCCGTTTAGCCGCTGTAAGTTCATCGGAAGTGTGTCAGAAACCCCATTTTATGCACGTAAACCGGGTTTCCGCAGCGCCAAGGAAATTCCTGGACTTTGTTTTTACAATAGCTGCAAAAATCAAGCTTATAATAACTTCTGAAGAATAATGTTACTTTTTGCTCACAGTTTAAATTAAAAATATTAGTGAAGTCATAGGATTCTATAATCTCCGAGAATAATCATCTGATTCTCTACTCTGCTGACAATGATGTGTTAAAAGCATTACATGATCTCCTTACTGTCAAACTTGCCTCCTGTTTTGGTGATACTCACTGACGCATAGACAACAGAACTGGGAAAGGCAACAACTGTGCTATAATGAGTTCTAAAGCCATCCCCCACCCCTCTCTCCTCCTCTCTTGAAGGTACTGACTCTTGGCTGGAGTCGTCCAGTACCTTGCTCTTCTTGATGTGTGAGTCTATACAGTTAGTGCCTGCAGGCCATTTGAAAGTGGAGGACATCATAGCTGAAACCTGTCCTCACTCAACATCCAATGTGCACACTTTCTAGTAAGATTGCCTAAACAACGATCAGGTGTGAGAAGCTTGGTTGATATCCCCCTCCCCACCCATAGCCCAGGGTTCTGAGGCAAACTGCAGTGTCATACCCAGAGCATCTCTACCTAATAAGTCATCAGGGGAGGTTGCAAGTCATTTCTGACACCATTCGGATGTGCTTTACAAATGAACCCAGGTTGATTCAATTTTGATTTCTGACTTTGGAGATTTTCATTTGTAAGAACTACTTTTTGATTATCCAATGAGCAGATATTTCTAAAGAAATAGTAATGCTAATGCACTTGCTACTAGTTAAACAGCACAGATTCTCTCCATAATCAGGCTTTTATTGTCCAAATATCAAAAAAGGCTCGACTTATAAAAACAAATGTGCTTTTTGCCTAAAGTCCACCCAAGGTGATGACTGCACCAATAGGCTCACTGAGAATGATCTGACACTATGTGCATAAGGCCTGTACATACTACCAGCTCAGATAGATTGAAGGGAAGAGAAGAACGGCACAAAACTAACAGAAATATGAATTAAATGTAATGTAAAAGGGACTTTTAAAAAACAAATTGCGCTCACCCTTGAAAATATCATAGAACAAAATCTCACAGCAGCTTTTAGCAAAGTAGCATTTAAGAAACATGAGTTCTAGAAATTCCTCAGGTGATTAGAATTGCCAAGTCAGAAGCTTAAAAACACTCACTGCATCATATGCTGGAATAAAGGACCACAATTTGTGCTTTCATATACTTTGAAACTATGGAGGTCTGTAAGCCAAAGAACACACTGAAACATTTGACTGAAGAACATTTATTTAATACAAGCTAAACAAAACTATTAACAGGCAACAGAAAAGTTGAAAACCCACATAAAAATGAGGGGACCCTCCAATACAGAGTCCCAAACCAATGCAGCCAAAATTGGAAAAGTGAAAAGTTGCGGACTACGGGAGGCAGAAGATGGACAGAAGGCTCACTTGTTCTGGGCCTGGTCCCTGTTGTCCCTTTCCTTAATCGTGGAATCCTGCTTCTGTGGACGCCGGATTGGCATTCTTCCTAAATGAAACAGAAGGAGGAGGATGTCAGGGAGCAGCAAGCTCTTGAGAGATAGAGATCATAACCATTTCAAAACCAACAAATAGGTGGAGTGGTGAACAAAGGACGTTCTCAAAACAAAATCTGCTGGACAATATATGAACATGAGGAGGTGGGAAAACAATGGTGCTTCAGCCAAGTCTCCTCAGAGATTGGTTTGTTTATCCACAGATCTGAGCTTAATTATTTTTCCATTTAAGAAGCCTCAGGGAGATAAATATTTAAATAAAAACAAAACTAGTAACATATCATTGCCACTTGTGCTGGTTTCATTAGTTCTCCAGTACAACTCGTGGAAGTCAAGAGCATGAAGAGGTCCAAGTTTGTCTTAGTGAATAAACACCCTCAGTAATGTGAACGTCAAAGTAGGAGATGTCACTAAGTGTAAAAAGCTTGCACAGTTTTCATTAAATGCCATTGAGATAATGACAGTCGAAAAAGCAGACAAAAGTCATTGAATGAACCAATAGTGGCTTAGCTTGTGTCACTGTTGAATGAGACACGGTAGTGGCCAACCTAACCAAGTCAGTCATATGTTGAAATAAGCTCTAAATAATTGAGGCAGAGTACTGAGGAAGACTCACAGGGATTCCTTGAATGTGTCTTCAGTTAACACCTTTCCTTTTGTCTTGTGAGGAAGGTGTTGCTGTTGATGGAAAAATGCAATGGTCAGCTCTGCATCCTTCTACTTGGCCTTGGTTTCATATTGACCTGCATTGTTACTGACACGAAGCTTGAGGCAACTACTTTGAACAGTGCCAAAAGGTAAATTGACAACATTGTCCAACTGTGAGCAGAAGTTGAGATATAGATCACAGAATTAGGGCCAACATTGAGCAATTCCGAGAAATTAGCCACCCTGAAGATTCAGCAAATTATGGCCAACATTGGAGGCCTGTTAGCTGAGAGGACCCCAATAACTTCTCCCTTCCTGCCTATCCTCAAATTCTTTATCTAATCTGATCTGGAACTGGAGGTCTTTCTATAGAGAACCATAATCCAAAATCCGTGCACATTGTAATCAAGCTTGGATAATCTTGCAGCCAGGATTACCTTCTGTTGAATTAACTAGTGGTGACACACCCTTATAAAGTCTGAGACAGGATTCACACTCTGTAACGTCATGTTATGATGATATACAACAAAGGCAGGCATTGTACCCTCATCTCCGATTCCAACACCCTCCCAGGCCAATATCTCAGGTTGAAACCGACTGTTCACAACCTCGGTGTCCTTTTTGCCCCGAGCTGAACTTCTGACCCCATATTCTCTCCATCACAAAGACTGTCTAATTCCACCTCCGTAACATCGTCGAGGTGCGCACGCGCCCATAGGGGCCGCGCAAGATCTGGGTTTAGGCATGCGAAGCGCATGCGCGAAAACCCAGAACTTGCGATGTCAAGAATTCTCTTGACAGATCCTCCGCATCCCCGGGAGAAGGGCCTCTGCGGGCGGAGGGTTGCGCTATTTGCCCAACTTCTGCCCAGCGAATGCCCTTGAAATTCTTACGCCTGGTAAAAACTGCTTTTACCAGTGTAAGATTTTAAAAAATAGAAAAATAAAATGTTATCACTCATTTATACATTAAAAACCCTGTCCAATAAGAAAAGTCCCATTAAAACATAACATTTTTTTTCAAAAATTTAAATTTTTGTTTAAAATATTTAATTAAACGGCATTTTAATTAATTTTAAATATGCAATTTTTAAAAATTTATTTAATGTGTTCGTGTACTTTTTAGGTGATCCCCATTCATACTTATGGGAGTTCCGTACATACGGAAACACCATAAGTATGAATAGGGATTCCCCTTCTTTCAGTGGTTGGGCCGGCCCACGTGATCCCAGGGGTGCTTGCGAACCACGTGTGCCCCTGGGATACGTGGGCCTCTACCCGCGCATACCCGGAGAGGCCCAGGAGCGCGAGTCTCCAATACCATCAGGTAAATTCGTAGATTTTTTGCAGGTCGGAGGCATCTGCCCGCGGGAAGCCTCCGACCGCAAACTTTGGGCCTAAATCTACCTGGAGATATGTGTTATATAAAATGATTACAGGACACCTAGCGTGCAGAGAGAAGGGAGCAGAAAGCTGTAATGCTGTTCTTAATTGAAAACTCTGCCATGTAATGACAGGAGGTAACTTTTGCATTTTGAAGGGTTATTGAAGAAATAAGTACACACTATTAAACTTACCTGAATCATTAGACAGGAAAAGACCATCAACATGATGGTTAAACAGAATCTTCAGCCAATGCTGAAACAGTTCAGAAGTTGCAGGAAGCCTTATATCATATCAGATTAGTCTCCCAAAGGAGGGGACGTAGAGGGCGGGGGGTGGGGCGGGGAGAGACAAAGGGAAACCAAACCATATGATGAATGAAAGACCAGAACCATGAGTATCAGTCTTAAATCCTGATTAGATTTGATTAAGACTTATGATGCAGAACATGAATATGATCCAAGGAGGCAGATGGAGTGGAGTGGGGGGGGACAACAGGGCCAATTGACCATGCTCAGAATTTGAAAGAACTGGGATGAATTCTGACCTACAAAGCAATTGCAAAGGTAGATATTAAACACATGGAAGTTATCAGTCACTTAAGAAGTTATACTTACTGGACCAATTTCACAGGATTTGCATTCGACGCTGAAGACTCAGTGTTGTGGCTGGCATCCCGTTTTCCAGTCTTCAGGCAAGTTGGTCTGCATTGTCTGGGTCAGCAGCAAGTTGACCGAATAGGCAAACGAGGACTTCAGACATTTTAAAGTGTGAAATAAGAGGTGACTGCTGACAGAAGGCATGGCAAGGTGGAAAAGTGCAAGCACGCAGAGCTCACCGACTTCACATCAGAAGAGATGACAACATGAATTTTTAAGCTTCTGATTGGCTTATTCTAGTTACTTGATGAGTTTTCATTAAGTGAGAGTAAAGGGGGTTAAGAGCCGTGCTTTCGTGAGAGTGATCATACACTAGCGGCTCTATAAAGGGAATTTATTGGGGAGAGGCACCGCTCTCAACTCACTTGTGATATTCTTGTTTAATTCATGACCAGCTGAGAAATAAAAAGTTTGCTTAAGAGGCTGCACCCAAATAACTTAAATGTCCTGTCAAAGTGACAGAACAATCACTTTTTTTGCCAAATATGACATGGTTTAATTGCAGGTTTGAGAATGATGCTTCCAATGTCTGCACTCTGTGTATGTGTGTGTCTTCGCACATAGAGCATCTTACAGCCAGATTGCCCAATTAATGCAGAATTCAGCAAAGTCTTCCACAGAAGACCGACATCCAATACCTGCGAGAATTAATTTCACTTCTGGCAGCATTCAGGAAGTGAAACATTTTATTTTTCCACTATCTGGGGCGGGTTTCGAACACAAGGCCAAAGGGCCAAAAAAGACTGGCACTGCTGCCTGCAATACCTGCAATCTTAATCCATACAGCTACTTACCATTTTCATCCAGCGAAAAGTCATCTTGGGCATATCGGAACTTTTCTGGGCCACAAGCAATGAACACATCATCATCACCAAAAAAGTCTTGTAGACATGACACCTGCAAAAACCAAACAACAGATTCTTTAGTGTATTAACAAAACAGAACAAGGAAAAAGTAATTCAGCCCATCAAGCTCACTCCTTCCACAGACCATGTGCAATCTTAGATTCTAGCTCAGCCATTCTGAAAAAAAGTGTGTAAATATTCCTGAACCGCAAAATATTTATCTATCTCCATGTCACCATCTCCATTCAAATCTGGCCGCCAGCTGCCTTCCACATATGGAGGGAAACACTGGCACAGACTTGACTTGGCCCGTTTCTGTACTATGACATTCCAACAGGGTTGCAGAAAGCACCAGGATTTTCAGTTGTGTGCAGTGAGAATTGTGGGGTCTGCGTTTGGGTGGGCGGGCAGAGAAACAAGCCACGGTCCCCACACAATCTTTCTTCCAGTCAGGACAATTAAGTTTTCATTCAAATATTTACAGTTACTCACTCATTCAATGCCAAAAATGATGCATACATCAGAATTTTTTTTCCCCCCCAAGGCAGAAGTTGAGCCCTGACCACCATTATCTGACACACTCAAATCTTGTCACGCTTTATCCAATTACGGATAGGATATGGAGAATATTAAGGCAATTTCAAGTTGCTAATTAGAAAACCAGGAAGCAGGTAATGACTCCCACTGCCCCAAACCTTGATTTATATAAACTGATTACAATACCAGTAAACCAAAGGCTCATTTTAGAAAAGAACAATCTAGGTTGGTGCCTCGTATAAGCATCTGCAAATGGATTATCATCAAGCTACCTGTCAAAGTGTAGGCAGGCACCTAATTCTGAACAATTTTAAGGAGTCATTTAGGGTCCTAAGGAAACAAATGAACCCTGAACTGATCAGGAAAAACAGAACGGAAAGGAAACGGAATTGATTCACACAAAAAAGCCCCATCATGGCCTCGATATTAACCCCGCCCCCCCATGACAGGCGGGAGAGGGTTGGAGGCGAAGGGGTTACAAATGAAAAAATGGGGAATGCGTCCCCAACACGCCGCACGCGCGCCCGTTGCCACTTTTACAGCGGCAGGATTCCAGCCATGGAGCAGCGGGGCACTTCATTAACATATTTAAATCAGGCTCCCCCCCCCCCCACCGTGCCATTGGGAGCCTGATTTAAATTCTACATTTTACACCCGTTGGGAAACTCAACAGTGAAAGGGAGGCAGGAGCTGCTGACTCTACAAGATAAGCGCCTTTTCCAGCACTCCTGGTGAGCCAGGAGGCGCAGGAGCGCTCCCCCCCCCTCCCCCCCGGCCCCTCAAGGAAGCCTTCGGCCTCCCCTCTGCTGCTCGACGCCTCTCTCTCCCCCTGCCGCGATCGGAGACCTCTCCCCACCCCCGCAAGCACCGATGTCCGCTCCATGCTGCGATCACAGCCAACCTTCCCACCCTCCAGCCCTGATCTCTGGTCTTCCCCGCGCCCCCCCACCCCCCCACTCCCCACAATGGTCTCTCCGCCCCCGCCGCCATCCTCCCCAAAGCCCGATCTACAACGTTCCCCTCTCCCAATTATCGGGGACCGTTCCCAAGGGTCCCCGGCTGCGGCCTGCTGCTGCTGGGTTTCCCGACTGGCAGCCGGTCAGCCTGTTAATTTTACCCAGCGTTCCCCAGCCGTTTTCGCGCTCCTCGCAAATATCGGGGCCCATGAATCTGGACAACCAATTCTCCATTTCTCAATAGTGGTAATCTTGTAATCTGGTTGTGTCAGCAACAGAGACCAAAATAATACTAGTTCCCACATTATAAAAAATGATTTTCATTAACCAGCCCAGGAGGAATATTAGGAAATATAGTCAAAACAAAATGAAAATGAACTGACTGGTTGTACAATACTCTCAGCTGAAAGCTTCAGAAGTGCTCAATATATGTAAATTTATGAAAAATTGCTCTTCAAATTATGCCCGATATAAAAACCTGCATACATTTTATGCAAATAAGAATGAAGAATCAGGCACATTGAGGAGCCAAATTAATGCATAAATGAAAACCTGCAACAGGGAATCAATTTGCATTTTGAAGTATTCAACTAACAGATGAGGAAAGTGTGGGAGAGTGAACTGGTGATATAATTTTCTACAAAAATCTTAATATGTGCAATTGGAAATTCAAAGGGGCGGGTCATCACGGAATCAATGCGGTTGTGCAAATCCTAGTGCGAGCTGGGAGTAAATGACATAAGAATATAAAGTAGGGAACAAGAAGACTAATCAGCCCATCAAGCTTGTTTCCATAGACTCGAGCTCATCGTTAACTCTATTCCACGGTTTAATCCCTTGAGGGAACATTCCATACAACTATTCCCTGATCCCCAAGTGGAAAATCTAGAACACTTACCTATCCCACATCGCCAATATTCAATTCCAGCTTTACTGCCCACCATGGATTACATGCTTCACCCTAGGCCTCACTAATGCAGGAACAGTAATGTGAAGTCTCCTGAAGGCACGGACTGCTGCTATGGTTTGTTTTATGTGGCGTTAGCCACCACAAAGTACCTTGACCAAGTGGCCACTCTTCATGCGTAGACCATGAATATTGGTAGGCCTCATAATGTGCATCACAGCTGAGGTTAATGCAGTCCTCAAACAGCGCAAACACAAGCACACTTCTTCACACGGGTCATTGGGTAGTGGTCAGAAGCTGGACCTGGCCAACTTCTTTTCCCCCTCCCCAATCCAGGGACGCCGAGACCACCTGTAGAATTCCAACTGTTGCCCAAATTGAGATCAGCCAACTCGGCACAAACCAGGGATTGAACCTCACACCTTCCTGGTCTATTATGCCTGACTACAACACCGAGCCAGGACAGGATTGCACTCAGCTTTAATTCCCTTCACAGTTGAATAACCTGCTGACACTTACCATCTAGGCTTGTATATATAAAATGACTAGGCTCTGGAAGGCAGTCTATGTCTATAGAACCATACCACAGTATAGAAACATAGAAACATAGAAGATAGGAGCAGGAGTAGGCCATTCGGCCCCTCGAGCCTGTTCTGCCATTCAATGCGATCATGGCTGATCATCCAAATTCAGTACCCTGTCCCTGCTTTCTCCCCATATCCCT
Organism: Squalus acanthias; assembly: GCA_030390025.1. Lineage (NCBI taxonomy): Eukaryota > Metazoa > Chordata > Chondrichthyes > Squaliformes > Squalidae > Squalus > Squalus acanthias. The sequence goes on from CM059430.1 coordinate 152,107,897, forward strand.
TGATCCCCTTAGCCATAAGAAATATATCTAACTCCTTCTTCAATATATTTAATGAATTGGCCTCAGCTGCCTTCTGTGGTAGAGAATTCCACAGGTTCACCACTCTCTGGGTGAAGAAATTCTTCCTCATCTCAGTCCTAAATGGCTTACCCCTTATCCTTAGAATGTGACCCCTGGTTCTGGACTCCCCCGCCATCAGGAACAGCCTTCCTGCATCTAGTCTGTCTAGTCCTGTTAGAATTTTATAAGTTTCAATGAGATCCCCTCTCATTCTTCTAAACTCCAGCGAATATAAGCCTAATCGACCCAATCTCTCTTCATACGTCATTCCTGCCATCCCAGGTATCAGTCTGGTGAATCTTCGCTGCACTCCCTCCATGGCAAGAACATCCTTCCTCAGATAAGGCGACCAAAACTGCACACAATACTCAAGGTGTGGTCCCACTCAGTCCAAAAATGTGTGGGTTAGGTTGATTTGGCTATGATAAATTGACCCTTAGTGTTAGGGGGGGATTAAATATGTGGGGTTACAGGGATAGGATGGGAGATGTTAGGGGGAATTAAATACGTGGGGTTACGGGGATAGGGTGGGATATGTGTCGGTGCAGGCTCGATGGGGATTCTGTGTGGGAAAGCAGGGACAGGGTACTGGATTTGGATGATCAGCCATGATCGTATTGAATGGCGGAGCAGGCTCGACGGGCCGAATGGCCTACTCCTGCTCCTAGATTCTATGTTTCTATGTTTCTATGTTTCTCACCAAGGCCCTGTATAACTGCAGCAAGACAGCCTTGCTCCTGTACTCGAATCCTCTCGCTATGAAGGCCAACATACCATTTGCCTTCTTAACCGCCTGCTGCACCTGCATGCTTACCTTCAGCGACTGGTGCACAAGGACACCCAGGTCTCGTTGCACTTCCCCTTTTCCCAATCTATTGCCGTTCAGATAATAATCTGCCTTCCTGTTTTTGCCACCAAAGTGGATAACCTCGCATTTATCCACATTATACTGCATCGGCCATGCATCTGCCCAATCACCCAACCTGTCCAAATCATACTGGAGTTTCTCTGCATCCTCCTCACAGCACACACACCTACCCAGCTTTGTGTCGTCTGCAAACTTGGAGATATTACATCTCGTTCCCTCGTCTAGATCATTAATATATATTGTGAATAACTGGGGTCCTAGCACCAATCCCTGCGGTACCCCACTAGTCACTGCCTGCCACTCGGAAAAAGACCCGTTTATTCCAACTCTTTGCTTCCTGTCTGCCAACCAGTTTTCTATCCAAGTCAGTACCTTACCCCCAATCCCATGTGCTTTAACTTTGCACGCTAATCTCTTATGCAGGACCTTATCGAAAGCCTTCTGAAAGTCCAAATACACCACATCCACTGGTTCTCCCTTATCTATTCTACCAGTTACATCCTCAAAAAATTCCAGTAGATTAGTCAAGCATGATTTACCTTTTGTAAATCCATGTTGACTTTGTCCAATCCTGTCACTGTTTTCCAAGTGCTCTGCTATTACATCTTTTATAATGGACTGTAGCATTTTCCCCACTACCGATGTCAGGCTTACCGGTCCATAATTCCCCGTTTTCTCTCTACCACCTTTTTTAAGTAGTGGGGTTACATTAGCTACCCTCCAATCCATGGGAACTGTTCCAGAGTCTATAGAATTTTGGAAGATGACCATCAATGCATCTACTATTTCTAGGGCCACTTCCTTAAGTACCCTAGGATGTAGATTATCAGGCCCTGGGGATTTATCAGCCTTCAATCCCGTCAATTTCCCTAACACCATTTCCCTACAAATACTGATTTCATTCAGTTCCTCCCTCTCATTAGACCCTATGTTCCCCGACATCTCTGGGAGTTTATTTGTGTCCTCCTTTGTGAAGACAGAACCAAAGTATGTATGTATGAGTCTGCATCTTCAGGACACAAGGGAGAAAATGGGATGGGAAATATATGTACAGGCCGGATACAACTGAAATAGTAAAACTGAGTCTGACTGTCATGAATTTGCGTGGTTGGAGTCATACTGCACTAAGAATGAAACTTAAACCATTTCAAGCGAGGCAAGAACATAAGAAACCATTAAGGATGAGGAATGACCATTCAAGCCCTTCAAAGCTCTTCTCTCTGGTGCTCTAAATTGCTTAGATTAGCTTCTGACCGCAGCTCGCACATTCCTAATATCTTAAACTTTACTGCGATTTTACCTGGTAAATATCCCATATCGACAACACATCTACTAGATTATGAGAAGTTGGGAACCTACCCTTCCAGTGCCATGAGCATCATACCACCCAGCACCAGATGCCACGATTAGATCAAGAACCAATATGCATATTAAAGAAGTTTTTGTTAGAAACGAAATTGGTGCTGATCTTTTTCATCACAAATGGTGGCATAGGCAAAATGGTAAGAATATGCAAATATGGTTGCATGAATATTCAGAGAACCTTCTGTATGTGACAGCTGCCATTTCTTTCCTAGAGAGACAGGTAAATCCAAACCTGCAGTGTTTCATTTCTTGACTACCCCTTGATTTGATACAACTCTAGAAGTCAGCTCACTCCTGGTTTAGAATTTGATTCAGCGTTATTCCTATTAAATGAAGGGGGCAAAATTTGGTTGCTTTGAGGGCGCTAATGGGGCGCAAAGCAACTAGCGCCCGGGTACGGCGCCGCTAACGCCTCTGCGAAATTCAGCGGGAGGTTAGCGGTGGCGGTAACCGTTAGCGCCCCGCGGTGCTGCGCCTCCGGCGATGACGTCATTGCCGTGTGCAGCGCCTCGCCTTCGGTAGCGCCCCCTGACGTAACGCCGGACGCTATGTCCAACAGGGTCAGGGGGGCATATATGCGGCCGGGGCGGCGGTATTTAAAGGGGAGGTGCCGGGCGGCAATTTTTGCTGCTGGCCGCTTGCCAACACCTGCCCCCTTTGCCGTTCCCGGCCTCCTATGCAGCCCCCCTCTTGAGTGCCGGGCTATTTTGCTGGCACCCCGATCCCTGGTGGCCCAGCTGGGCCCCGGGTCGCGCTGCGCTAGGCCCCTCCCCTTTAATAAGGGGAGGAAGGCCTGCAGGACTGCGGCGCGACGTGCCGACACACATGGTGCTGCTGCACGTAGCGCCGCGATATTCACTCGCAGCGCCCCAAGAGGGAGGGAGAGCGCTTCTAGTAGTGCCCCACCTCCCTCTTGGGGCACTACCAGTGAATTTCGGGCACGAGGACGCTAACTTTTCCGGTGAAGTTAGCGCCCCAAAGGGGGCGCGACTGAATTTTTCCCCCGAAGTCTTTTTTTTAAATCACAAAATATTACTGTATTCCCAACTGCTAATATAACCTTGAAAAGCTTCACCCAGCAGAGTATTACACTTGTGAGTCTCATACAAAGCTATTTGTTTTATATGTCAATTCTACAGAAACTCCATGTTTCTTGGGTCAGTGTGCTTTCCAAATTATTTCCAGTAGAAGCTGCAGCTAACTGCAATACTGGAAGTGTCCATCATGATTGAAAGGAAACAGCTTGCAGTCGTGCTTTGATCCAATACAAAGTAAAATGGCTCTTCACTGTAATTCTGTGGAAGCCCAGTACAGCATCCAGGTGTGCTGCAGGACATCCATCTTGATTGTCACCGTGCTTGCAGCAGCAGAACAGCCGTCATGTTGAGCAGCATCGATTAACATTGATTAGAAGACACACGTTCCACACTTGTGCCAGTGGAGGATAATCCAGGCATCCGATAGATTTCCTATAACTCAACTGAAAAGCTGTATAGCCGAGTGACAATGGGAAGAACAAATCCTTTCTCTTAAAAATGCTTCTTAAAATGATTATATTAAAGCCCAACTGCAGCAAAAAAATTCCAATGCATTAACAATCTACAGAACTGCTTGCTGTCCCTCCTTTAAATTAATGTATAAATATTACCTTAACAGAAAATAAAATTTGTACTCAATGATGCAGAACATGTCTATACTAGGGAAGAAAAACAGAGAGAAATGAAGATGGGGGGGGGGGAAGGGGGTGGGGAGAGAGCGCGCGCGCACACACACACACACACACACACACACACACACACACACAAGAGAAAAGAAAAGAAAAAGAGGAAGAATTTATGTAATGCTTCACCACATCCTCGGGACATTCACAAGCGCTTCACGACTAATCATTTTTTGAAGTGTAGGCAGCAGCTGGTTGCACAGAGCAAGGTCTCAGCAAGAGCAAATGAGATGAAGATGACCATTTAATCCATTTTATTGGTGATGTTAGTTGAGGGAGGATTGTTGGCCGCAAGAAGAAGAACTCCCTCCTCTTCTTCAAATGGTGCCATAGGATCCTTTCTGTCCACCTGAACAGGCTTCGGTTCAATGACTCATCCAAACTACAGCACCTTCAACAGTGCAGCACTCCCACAGTAGTGTATTGAAAGAATGTGCATTTATATAGCATCAGGACATCCCAAAATACTTTACAAGCAATGGATTACATCTGAAGTGCAGTCAGTGCTGAAGTGATTAGACGTGAAGCGAATGATTAGTCGTGAAGCGCTTTTGAATGTCCCGAAGAAGGACAGGCGAAAAGGAAAAGGAGGTGGGGTGGCATTGTTAGTAAAGGATGAAATCAGAGCAATAGTGAGAAAGGATATTGGCTCAGAAAATCAAGATGTAGAATTAGTCTGGGTGGAGCTAAGAAGCACCAAGGGGCAGAAAACATTGGTGGGAGTTGTCTATAGGCCTCCAAACAGTAGTGGTAATGTAGGGGATGGCATCAAACAGGAAATTAGAGATGCATGTAACAAGGGTACGACAGTAATCATGGGTGACTTTAATCTACATATAGACTGGCCAAACCAAATTAGCAATAATACTGTGGAGGATGAATTTCTGGAGAGTGTACAAGATGGTTTTTAGACCAGTACGTTGAGGAGCCAACTAGGGAACAGGCTATCCTAGATTGGGTATTGTGCAATGAGAAGTGGTTAATTAATAATCTTGTTGTGCGGGTCCTTCAGGGAAGAGTGACCATAACATGATAGAATTCTTCATTAAAATGGAAAGTGAAGAAGTCCAATCTGAAACTAGGGTCCTAAATCTAAACAAAGGAAACTACAATGGTAAGAGGAGTGAGTTGGCTATGATCGATTGGGGAGCTTTATTAAAAGGCATGACGGTGGATAGGCAATGGCTAACATTTAAGGAACGAATGCATGAATTGCAACAGTTATACATTCCTTTCTGGCGCAAAAACACAAAAGGAAAAGTGGCCCAACCATGGCTAACAAAAGAAATTAAGGATAGTATTAGATCCAAAGAGAAGTCATATAAAGTTGCCAGAAAAAGTAGGAAGCCTGAGGACTGGGAGCAGTTTAGAGTTCAGCAAAAAAGGACCAAGAGATTGATTAAGAGGGGAAAAATAGAGTATGAGTGAACTTGCAAGGAACATAAAAGTGGATTGTAAAAGCTTCTACAAGTATGTAAAAAGAAAAAGATTAGTGAAGACAAATGTAGGTCACTTACAATCAGAAACGGGAGAATTTATAATGGGGAACAAGGAAATGGCAGAGCAATTAAACAAATACTTTGGTTCTGTCTTCACGGAAGAGGACAAATAACTTCCGAGAGATGCTAGGGAACCAAGGGTCTAGTGAGAAGGAGGAATTAAAGGAAATTAGTATTAGTAAAAAAAAATAGTGCTGGAGAAATTAATGGGACTGAAAGCTGATAAACCCCCAGGGCCTGATAATCTGCATCCCAGAGTACTAAAAGAGGTAGCCATGGAAATAGTGGATGCATTGGTTGTCATCTTCCAAAATTCTATAGATTATGGAACAGTTCCTGCAGATTGGAGGGTGGCAAATGTAACCCCACTATTTAAAAAAGGAGGGAGAGAGAAAACAGGGAACTACAGACCGGTTAGCCTAACATCAGTAGCAGGGAAAATGCTAGAGTCTATTATAAAGGATGTGATAACAGGACACTTAGAGAATATCAACGGGATTAGACAAAGTCAACATGGATTTATGAAAGGGAAATCGTGTTTGACAAACCTACTCGAGTTTTTTGAGGATGTAACTGGTAGAATAGATAAAGGAGAACCAGTGGATGTGGTGTATTTGGATTTTCAGAAGGCCTTTGATAAAGTCCCACATCAGAGGTTAGTGTGCAAAATTAAAGCACATGGGATTGGGGGTAATATACTGGCATGGATTGAAAATTGGTTCACAGACAGGAAACAGAGAGTAGGAATAAATGGGTCTTTTTTGGGGTGGCAGGCGGTGACTAGTGGGGTACCGCAGGGATCAGTGCTTGGGCCCCAGCTATTCACAACATATATCAATGATTTGGATGAGGGAACCAAATGTAATATTTCCAAGTTTGCTGACGACACAAAACTAGGTGGGATTGTGAGTTGTGAGGAGGATGCAAAGCGGCTTCAATGCGATTTAGACAAGTTGAGTGAGTGGGCAAATACATGGCAGATGCAGTATAACGTGGATAAATGTGAAGTTATCCACTTCGGTAGGAAAAACAGAAAGGTAGAGTATTATTTAAATGGTGATAGATTGGGAAATGCTGATGTAAAAAGGGACCTGGGTGTCCTTGTACACCAGTCACTGAAAGCAAACATGCAGGGGCAGCAAGCAGTTAGGGAGGCAAATGGTATGTTGGCCTTCATTGCAAGAGGATTTGAGTACAGGAGCAAGGATGTCTTACTACAGTTGTACAGGGCCTTGGTGAGACCACACCTGGAGTACCGTGTGCAGTTTTGGTCTCCTTACCTAAGAAAGGGTATACTTGCCATAGAGGGAGTGCAGCAAAGGTTCACCAGACTGATTCCTGGGATGGCAGGACTGTCATATGAGGAGAGATTGGGTCGACTAGGCCTGTATTCACTACAGTTTAGAAGAATGAGAGGGGATCTCATTGAAACGTATAAAATTCTGACAGGGCTAGACAGACTGGATGCAGGGAGGATGTTTCCCCTGGCTGGGGGGTCTAGAACGAGGGGTCACAGTCTCAGGATACGGGGTAGGACATTTAGGACTGAGATGAGGAGAAATTTCTTCACTCAGAGGGTGTTGAACCTGTGGAATTCTCTACCACAGAAGGCTGTGGAGGCCAAGTCACTGAATATATTTAAGAAGGAGATAGATAGATTTCTAGACAAAAAAGGCATTAAGGGGTATGGGGAGAGAGCGGGAATATGGTATTGAGATAGAGGATCAGCCATGATCATATTGAATGGCAGAGCAGGCTTGAAGGGCCGAATGGCCTACTCCTGCTCCTATTTTTCTATGTTTCTATTAGCCTAAATGTGTCAAGACTTGGAATAGGTTTTCAACTCACAATGTCCTGCCTCACAAGCAAGACTACTATCAACTGAGTCACGCTGACATGGAAACAGAAAATGCTGGAGATACTCAGCAGGTCAGGCAGCATCTGAGAAGAGAGAAACAGAGTTAACGTTTCAGGTCGATGACCTTTTGTCAGAACTGGAAAAAAGCAGGAAATGGAACAGATTTTTAAGCAAGTGTAGGGGCTAGGAAAGGGGGGAGGGGATGAAAGAACAAAAGGGAAGGTCTGTGATAGGATAGAAGGCAGGAGAGGTTAAGAGACATTAAGAGATATTCAAGGCAAAAAGAGGTGGTAATGGGACAGGTTAAGAAACAAAGGATGGCTCTGGATGAAGTGTGAATTGCGCTGGCAGAATGAAAGACAGCTGCCATGTGGGAGAGAAGAAAAGACACAAACAAAAGGTGTGGATAAAAAATATATATATGATAGAGGCCGAGGTTATGATCTGAAATTGTTGAACTCTATGTTGAGTCCAGAAGGCTGTCAAGTGTCTAATCGAAAGATGAGGTGCTGTTCCTCGAGCTTCCGCTGAGCTTCAGTGGAACAATGCAAGAGGCCGAGGACGGTGAGGTCTGAGTGGGAGTGGAGCGGAAGTGAATTAGGCACTCTACAGCCTTCTGGACTCAACATAGAGTTCAACAATTTCAGATCATAACCTCGGCCTCTATCATATATATATTTTTTATCCACACCTTTTGTTTGTGTCTTTTCTTCTCTCCCACATGGCAGCTGTCTTTCATTCTGCCAGCGCAATTCACACTTCATCCAGAGCCATCCTTTGTTTCTTAACCTGTCCCATTACCACCTCTTTTTGCCTTGAATATCTCTTAATGTCTCTTAACCTCTCCTGCCTTCTATCCTATCACAGACCTTCCCTTTTGTTCTTTCATCCCCTCCCCCCTTTCCCAGCCCCGACACTTGCTTAAAAACCTGTTCCATTTCCTGCTTTTTTCCAGTTCTGACGAAAGGTCATCGACCTGAAATGTTAACTCTGTTTCTCTCTTCACAGATGCTGCCTGACCTGCTGAGTATCTCCAGCATTTTCTGTTTTTATTTCAGATTTCCAGCATCTGCAGTATTTTCTTTTTGTATTTGAGTCACGCTGATGCTTGGAAGAAAGAATTTCCAACTTTTGTCCTTCAGTCTGCATAGCATTAACATGAGAGTCAGTCCTAGATCTATCAGTCTGTGCAAAAAAAATAACCTGATCTCTACTATCCCTTGAGGCTTGTTAATTTTGCTCTACTATACTACAGCTGCTTCTTGTGCCTCTGGAACTTGATCAATGTCTGCCTGGCTATGGGCTGGCACCAGAAGTGGGATTCAGTGTTGTTTTCTCTCCTTCTCTTTCTGATAGATATTAAGGGCTGGATTTTCAATGACACGTGGAGTTGGGTTTGGAGGTGTGTGGAGGGGGGGGTTAAAGTTGCAGATTCGGGGGTCCCGACCCCATCCCGCCGCCAACCCGCCTCCACGCAATTTTGATAAAATCGAGTGCGGTGTTCCCGACTCCGTCCTGCCTCCAAGGAGGCGGGAGAGGCCATTAAAGCCCTTAACAAGCCCTAAATTGGCTCTGTAATGCCATTTTGAAACGTTTTAGCTAGTTTAACCCTTTTCCGACGTGAAGCACGCCTGATGTGAAACACTCCAGTGAAACCTGGCGGGAGCACAAGTGGATAGCTGACTATCAGCTGCAGGTCCACTATTACAACGGAGATGTGATGAAGGTAGTAGTAGTATTAGGTCTGAAAGTCGCCTCTGATGCTGCTGCATTGAATGTCTTCAGAGACTGCCTGGCCTGTGAGAGGACCTGGATGCAAAAAAAATTCTCATTCTCTCTCTCTCTCTCTGAAATGCTGCTCATTTTGCATCCAGGTCCTCTCACAGCAAAGGCCAGGCAATCTCTGAGACCAGGCAGTCTCTGACCTGCACTGATGACATCATCAGAGGCGACTTTCAGACTGAAACCACTAATTGGTTCATGGGTTCCCACATGCTGGAACTCAATTGCCCAATTAAGTGAAAATTGCATCAATCTCCCACATCCAATTGCAGTCGGGTGGATAACACGAAATGCGGATGACACGACCCCAACCCGCCCCAGTATCAAAATCCAGCCCTAAATGTTAGTAGGGGCAGGGCTATCCCACTGTTCATACGGTAACTGAAAGGGATTAAAACTAGTGCACTATTGGTCTTCAAATAAGCCAATGCGTGTTACTGTGGCCTTTGGCAAAATGTTGGTGAGTAAAACTGGTTTAATTCACTTGTTGTTAGCCCTGGCCAAAAGCATTTTAAAGACATTCATCATGTTCCACCATCACATCTCCTCAAAAACAAAAAGTAACCCAGTAGATTATGGAAACACAGCACAGATTAGTCTGTTAAAATGGCTATCCTTGGGATGGCCTTCACTCTGCTGCAGTACAATACATTGATATGTATCAGACATTGGGACCAAAAGGGTGCTGCCAATCACAACTGAACCTCTATAGCAATTAGCAAGCTGACCTTCAGCTAAAATTACTTCATACATTAATGCAGACATAAGCCTTTGATGGCTGCAGTAGCCTCTCTTCACCAAAACCTAACACAATTGGAGGCTCTTAGTTTCATCATAGAATGCTGAAAATTCAGAACCATTGTAAACATTGCTCTAATTCCCGAAGATTCAGTACTGGTAGTTTATGGAATAATTTTGTAGGATTTTTAAAACAATTTTTTTGAAATCTGCAAAGAGTTAAAAGCAGTTCCAACTCCACTGCCTTTCACTCACTGCAGAACAGCATTGTTCACTGCTAACTGAATAGCGACACACTTGACCCGTGTGTCTAGCTTTCGGCTGAGTCTTCGTGCTTTGAATGTTCTGTTCAGTTTCAAAATGGAGTTTTGTCATCGGGACCTCTTTTAAAATGAAGCTGTTATCAAAAAAAAACTTTAGTGTCTTTTTCTTATTGGCTCCCTTTGAAAGAAAGGAAGAGCTTGCATTACATCGCACTTTTCACAACTTCAGGACACCCAAAGTGCTTCACAGTCAGTGAATCAGGCATTTCGGTTAATTCTGAATGCTGGTTCAAATAATGAATACCAATGACATCATGGGATTGAAATTCAAAGTGAAACTCTTACTTCAATGATGAAGAGTGTCAGATCATGCAGATGAATCTGGGTCACTTATATATGTAGCATTATCAGAAATGTGTTTGTGAAGATTTCTTCCGTTTAGCATTTGTAGCAAAATGATAATCATGTTTAGCACACATTTACAATTTCACTAGAAATACCATGCAAAGGGAATCTTCACAAGCACATTTACAAAGTCTCTCCACAGAGTAGCCAGCTAAGTGTACACCTCCAGGTTATTAAATGTCATGAAGGGATACATTTTCCTCTCTTCACTAGCTTTGTGTGAAAGTAGATGTGAGCATAAAGTACTGTCCTCCGCTTTACATTGACGTTTAATGTTGATGAAGTTGTGGAATAGAGAAAAATATACCCCTAAAAGATTTACAAACAAAGCTGCTGTTTTTTGATTTTTTTTGGTCGAGGGAAATACATTCTGCGTCAAATACTGTTATTGAATATTGTAATTTGTGTCATTACAAAATATTTTCCCTTGAAGTTGGCATCCTTTTAATTGTTTGTGAACAAACTCAATTTATCTCGTGTATAAAAGTTGTGATTTCAAAAAATAAATGCATAAACCTTTGCAATACATTAGTACTCATTCCTTACAAAAGTTTTGTTGGCATTGTCTACAAGATGCACTGCAGCAACTCCCAAACCTGCGACCTCTTCCACCTAGAAGAACAAGGGCAGCAGGCGCATGGGAACACCACCACTTCCAAGTTCCCCTCCAAGTCACACACCATCCTGACTTAGAAGTATATCGTCGTCCCTTCATCGTTGCTGGGTCAAAATCCTGGAACTCCCTCCCTAACAGCACTGTGGGAGTACCTTCACCACACGGACTGCAGCGGTTCAAGAAGGCAGCTCACCACCACCTTCTGATGGGCAATTAGGGATGGGCAATAAATGCTGGCCTTGCCAGCAACGCCCACATCCCGTGAACGAATATTTAAAAAAAAAATTGCATATAGAAATTTACTTTTTTTTTTAAACTGTTTTCTTTTAATTACAAAGGGCACAAGTTGAGGGTGCTAGCCAATGAGCAATATAGGAGCCATTTATTGAGAATTGCACTGTGGATGTGATTTCAAACGTTTACCTCATGTGTCTCCACAAGTCTTTTTCAATTTGGCTTCAGAGTCCAGCATTTTCTGCTTAGTCAGGCACAATTTAGGTTTTGGACATTCTGTCTGCATGTCCAAACATCAGAGCACAGAAGTTAATCAATATTCTGTAGACCTAGTTCAGACCTGCCCATTCCAGTTCAGTCTTGTTCACTGCATTAAACAAAATTCTGACAGTAATGAAAAGCAGATGCTATAAAAATATGTGCCAATATTTTGTTATCCAAAATGTGGATTGGGGTTGGGGAACAGAAAGAGGGAGAGGGAGAGTGTCAGATCGTAAGAATGAGTCAATCAGAATGCTCAGTTCTTTCATGCCTGTGAAAATTTTTTATTTCTGTCTGTCTTTCTCTTTCACTCGCTCTTAAGCAGACATTGCTTGAAGAATGCAAGGAATTTTTAAACAAAATATATAGATACATTCAATTTCCAACCCCCTTCTTTAAAAAAGGAATACAGCTGGCTGAAATCAGGTCTAGGAACAACAGCATTAAAATCTGAACTATTCTTGGAGAAAAGAAAATGACCTACATATACATAATTGAGGGGCAGACCAGATGGCCATCATTTTTTGCTGCAGTCTGTAACACAAGCTAAATCATATTACAGGACATGAAAAATTATCAGAAATTGCTACCCGTTTGTGAGAATTTAAAATGGCATCATGGTGCCAGGGATTCAACTCGAGGCGTTCTGACAAAATGTCACCAAGGGTGGCTTGCAGTGAATTCAGCAACGTGTCTGTGGTACTGTTTACCGAAAAGTGAAGTGTCTTTTTGTGCAAGGTATCAGAGTTGCTCGTGCTCTGCAAGAGCAACTTTCATTTAGTTGACGGTGCATAGACACACCTTAACAAACCAGCACTGCTAGACACTCGATTCTTCCTCCACGGCATGTTTGGCAGATGGGACTGTGATGTGTTAGCAGATAGTAAAATGTATCTACATAACTACAAGAGCTGAAATAATATTCAAAGTACTGTCAATGTTGCTGTGTGCTTATTTGGGGCTTCCATGGATAAATGCACTGAACAGATCACCTGGCAGTGTACAAGCATGGGTACTATGGTCTCTTTTCTTGGTAATCTTCTCCTGGGATATGGTTCCATGGGTGTCCGTCAGTCTCCGGTACATCACCCAGGTTCTCATTATCCATGTGTCATTGGGGCACTACAGTTGGCTTCAGCACCCCACAATTGGCCTCAGCACCCCCGGGTTAGGGAGGGGGGAACAAAAATCGGCATGGGTTCCCACTCTTGCTCGCTATTCAGTGACCTTGCTCTATAATGTGCACATAATTGAATGTTGGTGGAAGACGAGATCTGATCAGCTACGATGCTTTATGCTGCAAAATAGCCTGCTGACACTCTCAATCAAGGCTCATACAAAATAATAGCCCCTTAGGCAAGATACCAAAGGCCAACCACAGCCCATGATGGCGTAGAACACATTTAGGAGAGAAAAGGAATGGAATTGTGCACCTGTGGTTTATGATGTCACCCTAAACCTTCAAAGAGATTATTGCCTCCGTAATCATTCCCGACCAGCCATTATTTTCTCTATTATTTTAATCTGAATTTATTCTGAGAAGTAATAGGAGATATGCTGTTAAAGGCTGTAATTCCATCTAAAAGGTCTACTGACATTCAGAAATCGCTTCAGCTCTGAATTTAACTCCATCCATAGTATCCCATTATTCTACATCTCCTGCATCCGCCCGGGCAGTGGAAATGGGAAACGGATCTTCCTGACCAACTACCCTGCAGCACTGCAGTTCCTGTCACTGCCGATTCAGCTGTAATCACCAAACATCTGTTTCCTATTCCCTCATACCTTCTCTCTCTCTGTATTATACATACACATACATATATATATATATATATACACATACATATGTAATATATATATTCAGCTGTAGCTGATCATTTAATCTAGGATCTTTCTGCTGTATTCAATGGCATTTGTGAAACAATTCCACAGATTTTTTTTAAATGATACATATTGAGATCTTTATTATGTTATATTCCTTTTTCTTATATTGAAAGCGTTTCCCTACTTTTTGGGGGGGAAATTCTGTACATATTTTCTCTTAAGTCATGGCTTTATAATAAAAACTTACCATTTGCAAATTTTTTTTCAATTAAAAACAAGTTTTCTATTCTCTTTCTTCTTTCCCATGCAGTCCCCCCGAAGACTATCTCATATGGGTTGTGGTGCCTGGGCATTAACACCCTTCCAGCACCTCAACTAAGCACCCATTCTTAATGTGTTATCAGTCTAGAGAGGAAGTGTTGGGAGGCAACTGAAGCTGAGCCTAATCTTATCCTCACATGTGATACATGCTCACATTCCAACTTGGTCACCAAGTTGTTATCAGAAACATGAACCCTGACCTATACGCCATCCTTATCCCACGAATGTTGAGGCCAACTGCAGTGCCCCACTGCTCACCAACGTAGCTAATTCAGCGAGACACGGGCCTATAAATTCAGCAGTGTAGCGTCCATTCTTCAGCTGCTAAGCAGCCTACTAGCAATATGGCAGGCAGGAAGAGTGCACGCACTTTTGGCTGGACAATGCTCATGACATCAGTCAGGAAACCGGGCGCAGCTACGGAGCATGCCTACAATGAGAGCCATGATGCCACAAGGAACATCATAGAGCAAATAATCAGCATGCTCAAGCAACGCTTCCGCTGACTGGACTGTTCTGGAGGATCTGTGCAATATTCCCCTGAGCAGGTATACAGCTGTCCTTCATTCTGCCAGCGCAATTCACACTTCATCTAGAGCCATCCTTTGTTCCTCAACCTGTCCCATTACCACCTCCTCTTGCCTTGAATATCTCTCAATGTCTCTCAATGTCTCTTAATCTCTCCTGCTTTCTATCCGATCACTGACCTTCCCTTTTGTTCTTTCATCCCCTCCCCCTTTTCCCAGCCCTAAACTTGCTTTAAAATCTATTCCATTTCCTGCTTTTTTCCAGTTCTGACGAAAGGTCTTCGACCTGAAACGTTAACTCTGTTTCTCTCTCCACGGATGCTGCCTGGCCTGCTGAGTTTTTCCAGCGTTTTCTGTTGGTTGTTCCAGTTGGTGTCCTTGGCTGCTGAGCTTCCATTGAGGACGTGTCACATGGACTTGAAGGATGGCCTCGAGCAGCTCTGGGCCTAGAGGGCTCGGATGCAGACTGCAGCATCTCGGCATGGGCTGCAGCAGTCTGGGGCAGCTGGCTGAGTGGCACCAGCAAGGGTACTGGTGGCGTGTCTAGCAGGGAAGCTGGCGTCCTGAGAGGAGACAGAAGGTGCCTCTCCCATGGAGCCAAGGCCACTCTCCTGAGGTGCTGCCTCAGCACTCCTAGGGCTCTGCTGGAGAACAGAGTGCAGTAGTGATGTGATGCCCTGGAAGCCCCTTTCAACAGTGGCCCCCGAAGCCAAGATGGCAGACGTCTGAGCTTCCATGCCAGCAGTGTGAGCTGCCATAGTAACCCTATGAGCTTCCATGACAGCATGGAAGTGTTCTGCCTTTGAGCGATGTAACAGGCATCCGCAATAGAGTGATCTGAGGAAAACATTATCACAAACCTTCACCCCTCCTATCTGTACCATTGCACATTAGTTCACTTTCAGTGGGACTGTTTAACATAACATGTCATAGTAGTCATTTTTGATGCATGGGGTTATTAGTTGAGTGAATGTAGTTTTAAAAAGTGACTGTAAACCCTTGAAAGGTGCGTTATTTATGGTTTAGTAATTTCCATAGAAATTCAATTTCTAATTCTCAACACTAAAAGTCTCCAAAATATTCTGCTCTAAAGGACACATTCTTTATGTACTATGCAACTCTCTCCTTCTTTCAGTTTTAAAGGGGATATATCTTTATTGCGTGGCATTTAATAGCAATCCCGACTTCAGCAGCAGCATGGTATACTAAACAAGGCTGCCTTGCTAGCTCTGACCTTCGCTGGCACCTCCCAAAGGCAGCAATGGCTCCAACAGCAATATAAACTTTGCCACCAGCAAAAGAGGCCATTCATTTTATTTGACAAGTGCCAGGCTGTACAAGCCAGGGTTGCAGATTTAAGCTGGCTGGCAGGCATTGATCTTCTCCAGCCATTGAGGAAATGATTGTAGCTGGAAACAAAGTGGTGAACTAGAATTTTGAAAAGTACAAAAGTACTAATGTGGGTGTGAGCAGCTGGTTTTTTTTTTATACCGTTGCCCTGGTTCTGTGGAATCCACTTTGCAACACAAACAGGACACTTTCCATCGCACCCGCCCACTCAGGCAACCGAAACTGCGTTGTATTATAAATACAGCATTAGCTCATCCCGTTTGTCCTGGCTGTATTATAACTGAGCAGTAATTCCAGTAAGGACAGTAGATGAGGTTTAGGTCTGTTATATGTAGTGTGTAGATAAGAGTTTCATTGAAAGCCTCGCCATCAATGTGCAGATGACTGACTCCTTGGCATCCTTGTAGGGTTATAACAGATGCAAATGTTAAAAAAAAATGACTTGCCAATGCATTTCATTTAAAAATAAACTAGTGTTCTTTGGACTTCCCAGTCTTCAAGCATCTCTAAAAAGGTCACTGACTTCAATTCGTGTGACTACTGAAAATGAGTTACTTAAATTATTTGTTTACAGAGTAGTTCCATTCATTACACTTGCTTTGATGTGTATGTTTTCTGAGGTGGTGTTTGCTTAGATCACACGATGCCCAAGAATTGCTCCGTGTTATGGGATTTCTAGTGAAATATTTTCTCTGAATTACACAGTGACTCGATCTAGATTGGTGTTGTGGTACACCGTATCATCAATTTAAAACCGAGAAGTTGCACAACACCAGGTTATAGTCCAACAGCTTTATTTGAAATCACAAGCTTTCGGAGCGGCTGCTCCTTCGTCAGGTGAATTTAAAACCAGCAGGGAACGTTTTGTAAGACCCCATATGCATTTTGTGTGGTCTTGTATACAGGCTACAAAGGTCTGAATTCCAAATGCCCGATTTTCCAAAACTTGATTTTGTGGCCGAAGAATGATGCTGTGGTACTAGTATTTGTAGCCTCATTAATATATTAATATCCTCTCATGAAGTTCCCAGGTCTGAATTTTATGACATTGGGCAACCACTAAGTGCAAGCTTTGCCCATAAAAATCAGCTGTATTGGGCTATCTTGGGGCTCACTTTATGAAGTATGCCTCTTAAAGGGAAATGGGCAGGTTTTTTTGGGTGGGTGGGGGGTTGTGTTATTATGTAGGCTTGGCTGAACTTTTCGCCATGCATTTTTCTCCATGCATTAGCTGGAGAGCTGAGATTTTTTTCCACAGCAATAATTTTCTTCATTATTCCTAGTTTTGGTTTACTTTGACACTACGCTTTACAAAGAGGTGAGGATCATGGTTCTAAAAGTGCAGCATAATTGACATGAGGAAGAGGGGTTTGAAAGAGGCCAACAAAAGCAGGTGCGTCAATTTCAGATGCATTCTGACTGTACCCATGAAGGCCCATCAGAGGAGTCCGGTCTTCACTTTACAAGATAGGCTGCCACAGACCTGTGCCATCTACTGTCCAGTGATCTGCCCACATCTGGATCAGGGGCACATCGTCTTGTAGAAGTGAAGGTTACCACAGCATGAAGCTTTCATACCACTGCATCCTTCCAAGCCATCTCAGGAGACATCTACCATATTGAGCAGTCTGCAGTGTACTCATGCATTGGTGGAGTGACAAATGCTACTTTTGCAAGAGGCAACACCTTCATCACTTTTGCTGTGAAATGAAGTCATCAGCTGGCCAGGACACAGTTTTCACCAGATGACCGGGTTCCCCTTGCATGCAAACAGTCGCATGTGGAACCTATGTGGGTATCAGGGCTCTTTAAATCAACAGCATGGCCTTCAGAAAGGGTTGGCACTCAATTAATGTTCAGGTGGTATCTCACCACAGAAACATCAACATGCATGTCAATGGCTGTTATCCAGGAATCAGTCACAAAGCCTTCATTGTGGGGTAGACCATATTAGTTGAAGGAGGAACACTGGGTGGATGGCTCTCAGGAGAACAGAGGCTATCTTCTGCATCCATGGCTGATTACCCCGATGCAGCAACCCGCAACAGCAGAGGAGCCGATGAGTTTTCCCTTCAGCACGAATAGCTGGGGATCCCAAAATCCAATGTGGGAGCATTTCTTAAAGGGCGACAGCTCGCCCTAGAATGGGCATCATAATGGCACAGCAGAAACATGGGGGCTACACATCTCCTGCAGCAAGACCTCCAATTCTACAGCATCAAAGGCTCTGCGTTGCCCATATGTTTCCATTGTAAATAATGAGTCCACATTTCTGTCCCCATCACAACTTCTCCTTTGATGGTGAGCTGCAGCCCTCCAAGAGCTGTTCCCGCACCTGATTTTGCATTCGCCAGCCAAGAAAGTGTGCTGCAGGCCGAGCTCCCTGGGCAACATATTCCTTTTCTTATATTGTAAAATTCAGTGCAGCCTTCCCCTTCAACTCAGCTTTTGGACTC
The DNA here is from genome assembly GCA_030390025.1 of Squalus acanthias. Taxonomy (NCBI): domain Eukaryota; kingdom Metazoa; phylum Chordata; class Chondrichthyes; order Squaliformes; family Squalidae; genus Squalus; species Squalus acanthias. The sequence continues at coordinate 152,126,044 of CM059430.1, forward strand.
ACGCAACCCTATTTTTGCTGGATCACAAAACACTGCGAGGTGTCACACGCGCCACAGTTTTGCACTGCATCACAAACAATGAGTTAAAATAAGTAGAAAGAAATAATCCTTTTGAAAAGGAATTCAATGCTCAACTGCTGCACAAAGACCAGAGGCAGATGTTCACACTTTTTGCACATATCTGCACTCCTTAGTCAGCCTCAGCGATATTTGGACAAATGCAGTATTTTTCGATCAGCTACTGCAGTAAAGACTTCCACTGTACGTGTAAGTAAGTGAAATACCTGACAACAGAGACAATTAAATATTACACCCGGCTGTAAAATAAATGTTCTCAATAGAGCTAAAATGATAAATTGAATGCAAGTGAAAAATTATATTGGCAGAAGTAGGTCACCTTCATTGATAGTACAAAGATTGTCTATAATAGGCTCATAAATGAACCTATTATATGCCTGCTAACACTCTTTTCTTCAGTAGTTAAGGAAGTGGGGGAAAGAAAAAAGGAGCTGAGATCATCGTATAAATTGAGTGCTAAACCAATCCGGCCAATAATTTTGGGTCACAGCAGCTGTCGCAACTGGCCCGGAGTTTAAAAGAAGCAAAGGCAGTGTCGGCGGAAAAGTGTCCACTTTATTTAAATCTGCAGCTGTGAAACCTAGTCAATCTCTCCCCCTCAATTCTTTGGCTTCAGCTCTTACTTTGTCGTGATAAGTTTACGCCAGGAATTCCAAGGATTGATTTTTAATACTGCTAAAGTAAAATGTCATCCCTATTTTAAAACAAAGCACATTTCAGTTTATTATATATAGCAGAATGATGAAAATCAATGGGATATTGATTTCATTGGAAGTGTTATTTTATTAACCCTTTAGCTCACCTCACCGCAAGACCTAGAAAGTCAGAAGCCCTTCGTACAGGATACTTATTCTGGCAGGGTCTGAGGAGCCACAGTTATTGGGCCTCGGGCCTCATTTCCATATGAACTGCGCCGCTGAAGGAGGCCAAGAAGTTAAGTGGTGAAAGTTCATGCCGTGGTTAGTGTTGTCGTGGCCCACAGCTTAAGTGTTGGTCTGGGGGGAGGGGGGGGGGAGGGATAGCATTACTCGGCAGCGGCCTGCGGGATCGGGGAGCCTGGAGGTTGGGGATCGGGGAGCCCGGAGGTTGGGGATCGGGGAGCCCGGAGGATGGGGATCGGGGAGCCTGGAGGATGGGGATCGGGGAGCCTGGAGGTCGGGGATCGGGGAGCCTGGAGGTCGGGGAGCCTGGAGGATGGGGATCGGGGAGCCTGGAGGATGGGGATCGGGGAGCCTGGAGGATGGGGATCGGGGAGCCTGGAGGATGGGGATCGGGGAGCCTGGAGGATGGGGATCGGGGAGCCTGGAGGATGGGGATCGGGGAGCCTGGAGGATGGGGATCGGGGAGCCTGGAGGATGGGGATCGGGGAGCCTGGAGGATGGGGATCGGGGAGCCTGGAGGTCGGGGATCGGGGAGCCTGGAGGATGGGGATCGGGGAGCCTGGAGATCGGGGAGCCTGGAGGTCGGGGATCGGGGAGCCTGGAGATCGGGGAGCCTGGAGGATGGGGATCGGGGAGCCTGGAGGATGGGGATCGGGGAGCCTGGAGGATGGGGATCGGGGAGCCTGGAGGTTGGGGATCGGGGAGCCTGGAGGATGGGGATCGGGGAGTGTGGAGGTCGGGGATCGGGGAGCCTGGAGGATGGGGATCGGGGAGTGTGGAGGATGGGGATCGGGGAGCCTGGAGGATGGGGATCGGGGAGCCTGGGGATCGGGGAGCCTGGAGGATGGGGATCGGGGAGCCTGGAGGATGGGGATCGGGGAGCCTGGAGGTCGGGGATCGGGGAGCCTGGGGATCGGGGAGCCTGGAGGTTGGGGTCAGGAGAAGGGAGATCGGAGGCCGGTTCGGGGCGGCAGGAGATAGAGTACGGGGCCGATTGGTGTTACCAACTCTCTCTCCAGGAATTGAAGATTAATCTCCAGAATATTGCTGCGAGCAACCAGGTAGAAAAATCATAGGGGTACTAAAAAAAAGTGGGTTTTTTCATTGCCTTTGAAAACTTTTGTTTATTAGTTATAAAAATATTGGAGGAAAAAAAATGCTGTTTGACTAAGTCAAGAATCACCCAATCAGGTAATGAAGAGTCTATTGACTGTCCAATTGGTGTGGGAAGGCGGCGCACCGTGAGGATGGACTTGTTGGGGTGACCAATGGCGGGAGTGTGGGGGCGGGGCAGTTGGAGGTGGGAGGTTATGTGATGAAACCTCCAGGAATACAGTCAACCAGAGTTGGCAACCCGAGGGCCAATAAGCCTACAGGTCGGGGATCTTGGGGCTGGGGGAGCCGTGAGCGGCGGTGAACGGGAGTAGGGTTTAATGTGAAACTGGGTCGAGCAGGAATGTTCCTTCCCACTCCACATTCAGGTAAGTAACTTACCTTGTTTGTTGCAGTCGTTCTGTAGGGTTGGTTTCCCTGAGTGCAGCCAGCAATGGGTGCTAGCTGCCTCAGGGCAAACCAATCTTGCAGCGGGGACCTCAAGCAGACATTAGGCCTCTTATTTGTCTATGCAAAGGGCCTAAACCTTGGTTCAGACATAGGTAAAGGACAGCTCGTTTGTCCTTACCCAATATGGCAGATGGCGCACTTCTGGCCGGAAGCGTGCACGCTCTCCCAGCCGACCATTTTGGGGACTTCGAAAGCCATCTAGCATTTGAAAAACAGGCGCAACGTGGCCCAATTTCTAGGCCTTAAGACTATACTCATTTTACAGTCCTATTCCTGGATTTAGGCCGCGAAATTCGGCTCCTTTGTGCCTGCCGTTAGCGCCTCCGGGGGGCGCTAACGGGACGCAAAGGGCTTATCGCCTGGGCGGGGACGCTAATAGCGCCTCCAGAGAAATTCGTCGGGGCGCTACTGAGGTGCTAGCCGATAGCGGCGCGCCCCCGCCGGTAGCGCCCTGGGCCGCCGGCGATGAAGTCATCGCCGTGCACGGTGACCCCTTAGCACCCCACCGCGACCCCTTACCACCCCGCGGCAGAAATTCGGCTGCACCTGGCGAGGCTTCCGCGGGCGGTGACAGCGACAACCTCGCGGGTCGCGAGCTGGGCCAACCTCTGCTCGCGGGGCGCTAATTAAAGGGAGGTGTGGCTGTGACCCGCGCCGCCATTCTATGTTTTTGCCTGACCTCCAGGTCGGCCCTCCGTGGCGGTCCTTGGCGTGGTCCGTGGCCGCCATCGCGCAGCCCGGCACCGCGTCTCAGGTGCCGGGCTGCAGCCATGGCACCACGCCGCCCTGGTGGGTTAGTGTGGGCCATCGGAGGCCCTGCAGAGCTCTCAGTGCCCCTCCCCTTTAACGGAAGGGGAGGGGCGTTGAAATGCATCCGGCGCTACCGCGCTTTGCGCCCTCGACCCCGCCCCGAGAGGAAGTGGAGCTCCCAAGATAGCGCTCCACTTCCTCGCCAGGGTGGTAAGCCGAATTTAGCGGCCGAGGCGCTAATTCTACGCCAGGCGCTAATCTCCGGCGATAATTCGGTTACCGCCCCCAAACGGGGCGTAACCGAATTTTGCCCCCTTAGTGTGTAAGAACATATTAGAAGTTCATTTGGTCATGCCTACACCGTGACCTGTTCAATCTTCCATGTCAAAGTTTTCAATTTGCTGAAAATTTGCTTTTAAAGCTGATTTGCAGCCAATGAAAAACCAAGGAGCAATTTTAACCCTACCCACTCAATGAAAACGGGTCGATTGGGCAGTTTTAAATCACCAGGTCACTTACACACCCTGGAGCCACCGGGAACTGACCTGTCATTATTTTATCCTTCCCCACTGATCTAGCAGCAAGGACACCAGCCCAGAGCCTGCAAGGTCCTTTTTAACAAGATGTATGTTGGGTCCTGATGAGGTCATCGGGGCCTGACTGCAGTATTTACCAAGAATGAGAAGTCGCACAACACCAGGTTATAGTCCAACAGTTTTATTTAAAATTACGAGCTTTCGGAACTCCGCTCCTTCTTCAGGTACAGGTACAGTGAGGGAATCTATTACACAGTATATATACACAGAGAGCAATTTGTCTGCAGAGATACAATCTGTTAGGGAGGCATTACATCAAAGACACATCAGAGTACAGCTAAGACAATGAGGTGGGTCACAGGGGGTCCAACGTGTCAAATGCTGCCGTAATTTAAATAATTTAAATAAAACTGTTGGACTATAACCTGGTGTTGTGCGACTTCTCATTTTTGTCCACCCCAGTCCAACACCGGCATCTCCGCATCATGACCAGTATTTACCAGGTTGACTCAGCAGGAAGTAGCAGTAACTTTCCCGCCAGACCAACACAGCAAAGGAAGTGGATCGGGGCCGAAAAAGGTAGGATTAAAATATATTTTTTTAAACTTTCCTTGTGGAGCCAGGAGGACCCGGGTGTGCTCCTCTGGGCCGCACAAGGAAATTTTCGGGCTCCCCTGCCGTGATTGCGCTCCTCAATCGCGGGAACGCCGGCCACTTACCTGGCCTGGGCAGGCAGCCTCTGTGTCGTGTATATTTCTGCCGCTTTCCTCCACCCAGACAGGCGGGAAGTCGGCCGGCAGCGTTTAAATGAAGCCCAGGAGTTAAAATGTCCTGGGCCTCTGACACAAAAACTCATCGGGGTAATTTTGACTTTGTGCGATGGTTTAAAACGCGCGCTAGTGAATCGGCAATCCCACTTTACCCATCGAAGTCAATGGAAATAAAAAGCAGGGGAGATGCAAAACTTACCATCACCCATTTTACACTATTGCACAAAGTGAAAATCACCCCCATCCACCGAAAACTGTCTCAGGGTCCCAGATTTTCAAAACTTTCTCCAGCAGAACAAGTAGATAAATATAGCATTAAAAACTTTTCTAAAGAGAAGAGTAAAAGGATAGCTAAACAGGGTGTTTGTATATTGGGGGGCAGGGTGTTACCACTCATCTGGACCTTGCACCTAATCACTGGCTTGATAAACCCTAATGTATGCATACAACTTTAAAATAATTCTTGCCATATCTTGAAACACATTTAATCTTTCTCGACTGAAAGGAATTGTCTTAAAAATAAAATTGAAGGTATGAGGCTTTGAAATGTGCTGCTCTGCATTGCTCAGTTGCGCGTTATCCTAATACTGCCACATGATCTACAAACCTCATTAGAAAGCTGGAATTAAAACCTGGATTGTATTAGGGCAACATCCCGCACAATTAGATTGTTTTATTACTTTGATGCAACTCACAAGCCTAATTGTAAAACTGTACATCTTAACTGATTTTCTATATAATCTAATTTCATTTGGTCTGTAAGTCTAATCATGCAACTGGAACTGGCTTGATAAATTAAATGAACAGCTTCCTCTTCCCCGCTCACCAATCTCCACATCTGTCAGTGGCTGGGATTCTCTGCAATGGATTTACAGACCGACGTGCAGAATGTACTTGTCCTGCAGTTAGTATCTGTCGTTGTAAAAAATCATATTCAATCATTGCTAATTGTAAAGACCAGCATTTTAAACACTAAAACCTGCTTGGCACTTACAGATTTGGAATGTGTCTGGATTCTAAAGAACAAACTCAAAAAGATAGTCTGGCATTCAGCAGGATCTAAGAGGTTGTGCAGTGTACATTTAGAATTCTTTGGACAAGTCAAAGCTGAAATTGCTTATAGCAGGAATGCTTTCAGTGAATTTTGCCTTCTACCTTCAAATTCCAATCTCGAGTTTAACTTTTCCATCCAAATTTGATTAAGATATTTTTATCCACTTTATCCTCCCTTCTTCCCACTACAGTTGTCTACTTGTCCCGCTATCAGAAACTATAGACTCCTTCACAAGCATAAATTCCCCCTTGCGTCTTGTATTCAAATGATAAGAATAGATAACGTCCCAAAGCACTTCACTAGAGAGATGGGGAAAAGATACCAAGCAGGATAAAAGCCAATGTAGTACGTATTTTCAAGAAAAAAGACCCGTTAATGATAGCTCAGTAACTGGCAAAATAATAAACTCAATCAATGGGAACAAAGTGGAAGAGTGCCGATATGTAAAAAGCAAGTAAGTGGCGACCAATAGGGTTTCAGAAGAGGCAGACACTGCCCGACTAACCACCTTGAATTTTCTGAGGAAGTGACATTCCAAGAGGACATTGGAACGCCCCATGATATACCCAAGTGCCAATCTAGAAAACTAACAAAGGCTGCTCGACAGCTTCAAAAAAACCTGACACAACCCAAAAACCTGACAATTGAAGAATGGCCTGAATGTGAAAATAAGTAGGTACATGGGCTTTGTGCCTTAAGCTATAGCTATACACAACATTTCTTCCCTAGTGTTGGTGAAAAAATAACACAAGTACATGAAGACCTGGTAGGGGAAATCCAAATGTTGATGGCACAAAATTGGTGGTCCATTTCTAAAGGGGGGCGATGTTCCAAGGCTATGCATCATCTGAAAATGTTTAATTTTCATATTAAAAATGATGGATTCTTTACTTTACAATGAATAGATTTTAATTTAAGAACAAATTGACACTCGCATTTTCAAATGACCAACCAGATCATCACTCAAGTCCCTCTCCCACATCCAACTCCCCACACCACTGTAGTTCATAGGGACACCATACCCCATCCAACTCCCCACACCACTGTAGTTCATAGGGACACCGTACCCCATCCAACTCCCCACACCACTGTAGTTCATAGGGACACCATACCCCATCCAACTCCCCACACCACTGTAGTTCATAGGGACACCATACCCCATCCAACTCCCCACACCACTGTAGTTCATAGGGACACCGTACCCCATCCAACTCCCCACACCACTGTAGTTCATAGGGACACCGTACCCCATCCAATTCCCCACCCTTTCACAGAGACACTCTTCTCCAACCCTCCCAGTTCATACTGGCATCATTCTCCCCCTCCAAGCAGTTAACTGGTACTCTTCTTCTAGTTCCCTAACATGATTCCTCTTGCCCACCTCCCCCCCACCTCCCCCCCCGCCCGCACTGAGTTCATGCTGGCATTCTTTCCACCCCCACACTCAATAAATGTGGCACTTTATTTCCTACCCCACCCCTAAGGATCACCCCTAGCTTATCCTTTCATCCACCCAAGTGGTGCTCCCAGCTACTCCCTTTTGCCCCCCGCAAAGCACCACTACCAGGCTCTGCCTCATCTCTCTCCTTTTTGAAGCCATTCTTTCCCCTTTTTACTGCCATCTATGCTCCCCCTTTTTCCACTGCAATCCACTGCCACTCCCTTTCCCATTGTTATCTATACTCCCCTCCCTTCTCAATGACAGCCGTTCTGACCTCCTCCTTGTGCCATCCATGTCCCTGGCCCTCTCACCATCCATTCTCCCCCTGCTCTTGTCATCCCATTACCACGATACCCTATTTTCCCCTCTCATCTCCTTGACATTTATTTCAACCCTGCCTGCTCTACCCAAATCTGGGGACTAATGCACCAGACAGGTCCCACCCTTCTCTCAGCGCTCTCCCTGCACTAATGGTCAGGATTGCCACCTTTGTATTCTGTAGATGGAAGTGGAAGTTCCTGCCTATGGTAGATGGAAGCAGTAATCCTGGCCATTAACACTGCGAACATACTGAGGCGAGTGGGCTCTGTCCTGTGTGTTGGCCATGGATCTCGGGAGGAGCAGGGCTAGGGGAGCAGAAGGGGGCCTGGTTGCGTTGGTTTTTGTCAGCTGTCGTTGATATACTAACAATGCCCTAAAAAAGCTGATGTCAATGCGAAACTCCGAGGGACATGTATGGGACTCCTAAAAAACCTTCAATTAAATTCAAAAACTACACAAGCTTAAGACAGTAAGGTATTCTAGACAAAACTTGGAGATCGATAAACAATTGGCTAAAATTGAAGCAGCAGCAAGTACTAAGAAGTGATGTCAGGCTGAGGAAATGTACTGAGTGGAGTTCCCAAGGGATTGGTGCGGGATGTGATTATTCTACATAAATGACCAGATTTAGAGACTGAATTTAAATTGGTTAAATTTGAAGATAATACTAATCTGGGAAAAGGTGCAGTCTGATCTCAAGCTTTGGTCTCCTCATGTCACCTGAAACCACTGAATGAGATTTGCTCTCATCAATCACCCTCGACACAATGCTTTCATTTCAGTTGCTGTTCAATTACTAAGTTTAAACAAATAGTGAGTAATTTCTCAAAGAGTTCTCCTTTCCATTCCTCAGTACAGAGACTGACGAAACATAGAAACATAGAAGATAGGAGCAGAAGTAGGCCATTCGGCCCCTCTAGCCTGCTCCACCATTCAATGCGATCATGGCTGATCATCCAAATTCAGAACCCTGTCCCTGCTTTCTCCCCATATCCCTTGATCCCTTTAGCCTTAAGAAATATATCCAACTCCTTCTTGAATATATTTAATGAATTGGCCTCTACTGCCTTCTGTGGTAGAGAATTCCACAGGTTCACCACTCTCTGGGTGAAGAAATTCCTCCTCATTTCTGTCCTAAATGGCTTACCCCTTATCCTTAGACTGTGACCCCCGGTTCTGGACTCCCTGACCATCGGGAACATCCTTCCTGCATCTAGTCTGTCCAGTCCTTCCAGAATTTTATAAGTTTCAATGAGATCCCCTCTCATTCTTCTAAACTCCAGCGAGTATAAGCCCAATCGACCCAATCTCTCCTCATACGTCATTCCTGCCATCCCAGGTATCAGCCTGGTGAATCTTCGCTGAACTCCTTCCATGGCAAGAACATCCTTCCTCAGATAAGGCGACCAAAACTGCACACAATACTCAAGGTGTGGTCTCACCAAGGCCCTGTACAACTGCAGCAAGACATCCTTGTTCCTGTACTCAAACCCTCTCGCTACGAAGGCCAACATACCATTTGCCTTCTTAACCGCCTGCTGCACCTGCATGCTTACCTTCAGCGACTGGTGCACAAGGACACCCAGGTCTCGTTGCACTTCCCCTTCTCCCAATCTATTGCCATTCAGATAATAATCTGCCTTCCAATAACCAATAGTGATGTAAGTGAAGACACTCTGTCTTCGATGCGAGTGTCCTCAACTCCATCCCACAGCATGCTACCCGCCACCACCTCAGCACAACCCCAGCCCGGCATGAGGTTGAAAAGGCCATCCGACAACTGAAGAACAACAAGGCCTCAGGAGCAGGTGGAATCCCCGCCGAGGCGCTAAAACATGGCAGAGAAGCACTATTGGCGCGAATAAATGAACTAATTTCTCTTATTTGGAAGGAGGAGAGCATGCCAGGGGATCTCAGAGACGCCGTAATTGTGACCATCTTCAAGAAAGGTGACAAGTCCGATTGCAGTAATTACAGAGGAGTCTCCCTGCTGTCTGCCACAGGGAAAGTCATCGCAAGAATCCTCCTCAATCGCCTTCTCCCAGTGGCTGAAGAGCTCCTCCCAGAGTCGCAATGCGGATTCCGCCCACTAAGGGGCACAATGGACATGCTCTTCACCGCGCGTCAACTACAAGAGAAATTCAGGGAACAGTAGCACCAACCGCTGTACATGGCCTTCTTTGACCTCACAAAGGCCTTCGACACCGTCAACTGTGAGGGATTATGGAGTGTCCTCCTCAAATTCGGCTGCCCTCAAAAGTTTGTCACCATCTTCCGCCTGCTTCACGACGACATGCAAGCCGTGATCCTGACCAATGGATCCACCACAGACCCAGTTCACGTACAGACCAGGGTCAAGCAAGGCTGTGTCATCGCACCAACACTCTTCTTGATCTTCCTGGCTGCAATGCTCCATCTCACCCTCAGTAAGCTCCCCGCTGGAGTGGAGCTAATCTACAGAACAAACAGGAAACTGTTCAACCTCCGTCGCCTCCAGTCCAGATCCAAGGTTCTCCCATCCTCTGTCATTGAATTACAGTATGCAGACAACGCTTGCATCTGCGCATACTCTGAGGCCGAACTCCAAACCATCGTCAACACCTTCACCGAAGCGTACGAGAGCATGGGCCTTACACTAAACATCCGTAAGACAAAGGTCCTCTACCAACCTGCCCCCGCCACACAGTACTGCCCCCCAATTATCAAAATCCACGACGAGGCCTTGGACAATGTGGAGCACTTTCCATACTCGGGAACCTACTGTCAACAAGGGCAGACGTCAATGACAAAGTTCAACACCGCTTTCAGTGTGCCAGTGCAGCCTTCGGTCGCCTGAGGAAGAGAGTGTTTGAAGACCAGGACCTCAAACCCAGCACCAAGCTCATGGTCTACAGAGCAGTAGTGATACCCGCCCTCCTGTATGCTTCAGAGACATGGACCATGTACAGTAGGCACCTCAAAGCACTGGAGAGGTACCACCAACGCTGCCTCCGCAAGATCCTGCAAATCTATTGGCAGGATAGGCGCACCAACATCAGTGTTCTCGCTCAGGTCAACATCCCCAGCATCGAAGCTTTGACCACGCTCGGTCAGCTCCGATGGATGGGCGACATCGTCCGCATGCCCGATACAAGACTCCCAAAACAAGCGCTCTACTCGGAGCTCCAACACAGCTAGAGAGCCCCAGGTGGGCAGAGGAAACGCTTCAAGGACACCCTCAAAGCCTCCTTGAAAAAGTGCAACATCCCCACCAACACCTGGGAATCCCTGGCCCAAGACCGCACAAAGTGGAGAAGCATCAAAGTGGAAGGCGCCGAACACCTCAAGTCTCTTCGCCGGGAGCAAGCGGAAGCCAAGCGCAAACAGCGCAGGGAGCGCATTTCAACCCAAGCACCCCACCCACCCACCCGCCCCTTCAACCACCGTCTGCCCCACCGGTGACAGAGACTGTAGGTCCCGCATTGGACTCATCAGCCACCTGAGGACTCATTTTTAGTGTGGAAGCAAGTCATCCTCGGTTCCGAGGGACTGCCTTAGAAGAAGTAGCTGTGCAAAAAAAGCTATTTTTATATATATATCTTTTTTAAATCACAAAATTCATGCTGTGCTCCTAATCATAGTAGCTGAAGGGTGAATGTCCCACGCTAGCAATGACAGCTCCAAAATCTTTTCACAGCAGGTGGTTCAATGATTCAACAGTCCCCGGCAGTGAAACTAAACCTCTTTAAATGTCACCAACAATCTTTAGAACCTCATCTGCCAGGTGAATGCCTGTAGCCTTTTGTAACCCTTTACAAGTGTCAGCTTGGCTCAGTTGGTAGCACTGTCATCTCCAAATCAGCAGGTTGTGAGTCCAAACCCTATCACAGACTTGAGCGCAGAATGTAAGATAGCACTTTAAAGCAGTACCAGTATCTAGCCATTCATTTGTTATTTGTACGGCCTGCCTTTGTGCAGGTTGTCTGTTGGGTTTACCTGCATAACAATAGTAATATACTTCAAAAAAAAACGGAATGTTGGCTTTTATTGCTAGGGGGATAGATTATAAAAACAGGGAGGTATTGCTGCAGTTATATAAGGTATTGGTGAGGCCGCATCTGGAATACTGCATACAGTTTTGGTGTCCATACTTAAGAAAAGACATACTTGCTCTCGAGGCAGTACAAAGAAGGTTCACTCGGTTAATCCCGGGGATGAGGGGGTGGACATACGAGGAGAGGTTGAGTAGATTGGGACTCTACTCATTGGAGTTCAGAAGAGTGAGAGGCGATCTTATTGAAACATATAAGATTGTGAAGGGGCTTGATCGGGTGGATGCGGTAAGGATGTTCCCAAGGATGGGTGAAACTAGAACTAGGGGGCATAATCTTAGAATAAGGGGCTGCTCTTTCAAAACTGAGATGAGGAGAAACTTCTTCACTCAGAGGGTAGTAGGTCTGTGGAATTTGCTGCCCCAGGAAGCTGTGGAAGCTACATCATTAAATAAATTTAAAACAGAAATAGACAGTTTCCTAGAAGTAAAGGGAATTAGGGGTTACGGGGAGCGGGCAGGAAATTGGACATGAGGCTGAGTTCGGATCGGTCGAGGCCCTGTGGGTGGCGTAGCGGGCCCAGGGGCTGAGTGGCCGGGTCCTGCTCCTAATTCTTGTGTTCTTTAGATTTGAGGTGAGGATCAGATCAGCCATGATCTTATTGAATGGCGGAGCAGGCTCGAAGGGCCGATTGGCCTACTCCTGCTCCTATTTCTTATGTTCTTATAAAAGTGCTCCATTGATTGAAATGTGTCTGAGGACAGGATAAGACACTACATAAATGCACGTTCTTTCTTTACATGATGTGAGTTTTCAAATCCTGACGTTTTTTAAAAAGTTACCAAAAGCCTAAACATTGTGACTTAAGTCCACATCATTCTGTAGAGACACTGTCATAGTATAAAGCCTATTCTTACTCTGCACTCATTTAAAAGCAGGTCACAGACAGATCAACATGTTGAATGAGTAATTTGCATTTGCTGTATCACTCACGGCACTGACTCATGCAATTGCAGGTCCCTGGAGAGACAGATGTGTACGCTGGCTGCCTTTTTCACCTCAAGCAGCAGACAAACTAGTCACACATGAAGGGTAAACACAGTCCTTTAACTCATTCGAGCTTCTCTTATCAAAGGATTTCTCTACTTCATTGCTTTGGAGAAAATCGCTTTTCACCACAAGGCTGTCTCCACTGGGGCGGGTAGGGGGTTCAGACATGGATGAGGAAACCACAGACTGAGATCCTATCTTGATGATGGGCATCAGTGCACAGGTGGTTCGCCAATATGCATGGTGACAAGTGTTAGCTGGTAGTTAGCCAATATTGGTAATCTTACTCAAAAATCTGTACTGTCTTGGAATATGCATCTACATCATGTTATTCTTAAAAAAGTGGTTTCAAAATGGATTCTGCTATTCCAATTTCAGAGAATTTCCTAGAAATCTTCAGCATAGCTATGGCGTAAGATTTTTTTCCAAGGAAATTAACATGTATCTGAAACATTGCTACATGCAAATTTGCATGATCATTTGCTGCACTTCCAAGATACATCTTCTGAAACCCTCTGCTACTCATTTACGTAGCTTCTTCCCCTATGCAAGAAACCAGTTAACACGAGTTTCCTGGACTTACGTTAATAATGCACTGGTGTAAATTTACATCTCAAAATGTAGGCATAGCACGGCCCAAAGTCACAGTGTTCTCAGTGTAACAGGAGGTTTCAATTTGCTTTGCTTTTTTTAAATTCTTACTGAGACCTGCACTATACTTAACCAAAATGTTGTCAGTCTTATTGCACCCCAAAATTTTTCAGACCCCTGCCTCCCTCCACACGTTTAGAAGGGCCAAGCAGTTGGAATGGCCTTCCCAATGCGCGTACTCCTGTTCTGCATAGTAATGGGAGAGGAAGCGCTACAAAGGCAAGAGGCTCTGAGAGTGAGGTGCCATGGTAGAAGACAGCAGCCCTCTCGCTATTACCTCTATTGGTGCCGTTGCACTTGCTTTATGCCAGTTTTAAGCCATGGCTTAGGCAAATGAGCTCAATAGGATATTTCAGTGTAAGTTTCAATTGGCAAGATCAGTATAATTTCTGCATAAGTGCAATTCAGGAAATTCAGGGCCATTTGTAGCTTAGTCTGGATTTTTGTGCATCAAATAAGCCTTTTTGGAATCATCACATGTTTGATACAGAAGAATTTAGGCTAAGCTATCGATCTCACCTGTGAAAACAGACCACATTTAATTGTATTATGACTGCTACAACTAATTGTTTATTGTCAAGTATTCATCAGGTTTCCTGTTCAATCCTTACTATTCAGTGTTAAGCTCTGCAAATCATGTACTGTTACAGGGTCCTATCATCTTGGAGCCTTCTTTCTTTTACAAACAGTAATCCTTCCCCAGAACCTCCCCTTTTATGCTCACCTGGCTGGGGAAGTCTCCTCCCAATCCAAATGCAATTATCTTTAAAGGGGAGGTTCTTAAAGGTACCATACCCTTACTTGCGGACCAGAGCCCTCATCGGCATGTGGCTGACGTACACTCAATCACCCTGTTACAGTACCTAATGACTTCTGACTATTCTTCCGCACTTATTTTAGTGCAATTGCATTTGATCGGAGTCGTCCTGATGAAATAGGATCTCATTGTTCTGTTACAAGCCAGAGACAAAACAGGCAGCAATTGAAGCCCCTTTGATCAGATAAATGACTTTAGACTTTCATAACTCAATACACGATGCAAGTTTTTAATCCTGGCATTTAAAAAAATGTATATTTACCAAAACACAAAAGTAAGTCCTTGGCATTTAAACAAACATGTTATTTTTTTTCAACTTTTTGAAGGTACAGTCAAATAGCAACAATTTGGGCCATGTACTATAGCAGGAAATTAAAGCTTAAATCAAGAGTTAAAGGACCTGACCTGATTCTTATCCTTCAACCAGAAGTACAGATCATGCACTGGTACATTGTTGCATGAAAGAGATACAGAGATTCCTCAATCAAAAGAGAGTAAAGGTTTTAAGAGTTCAGATAAGATAGAAATAGTAATGTGTGCCTAGTGTTGTGTAGTTAGAGACATTCCATGTCATGTTATCTGAAAGATACAGTCAGCAATATCAGGGTGTCCAAACTCAGCCCTTGAAGTCCAGGCAACTCAGTCCTATTTCACTAGTTTGTCCTTTTGAAATTTTGTGGGCCTGGAGGTTTGAAAAGTGTTCTCAGCACTGGTGTATTGTAGGAACATAGGAACAGGAAGGAGTAGGCCATTCAATCCCTTGAGCCTGTTCTGCCATTCAATTAGATTATGGCTGATCTCTACCTCAATTCCATTTACCCATCTTTGCTCCATATCCCTTAATACCCTTACCTAACAAAAATCAATCAATCTCAGTCTTGAAAATTTCAATTGACCCAGCATCCACAGCCTTTTGGGAGAGATAGTTTCAGATTTTCACTATCCTTTGGGTGAAAAAAGTGCTTTAAATTTCATTCGGAAATGGCCTAGCTCTAATTTTAAGTCTATGCCCCCTTGATCTGGATTCCCCCACTAGAGGAAATTGTTTCTCTCTATTGAATCTGTTTATCATTTTAAACACCTCAACTAGATCACTCTTCAGCTGTCTAACCTTAAGGGAATACAAGCCAAGTTTATGCAACCTGTCCTCATAATTTAACTCTTTAAGCCCTGGTATAATTATGGTGAATCTCTGGTATACCCACTCCGAGAGCAACATATCTTTCTTGAAGGTTGGTGCCCAAAGTTGACTGCAGTACTCCAGATAGCGTCTGACCAAGGCCCTGTACTACTGAAGCATCACTTCCCAATTCCTTACTTTTGTATTCCAACATGAGAACATACGAAAAGTCCAGTTCCATTTTTGTATTCATGATAGTTTCAATGAAAGTCATCATCATAAGCATTTCAAAACAACTAGGGGTCAGAGGGTCATCCATCTTAAGTTTTAATTGCTAAAAACCTGTTACATCTGTAATATGTTCCAGTTCTGGTGAAAGATCATCGACCTGAAACGTTAACTCTGTTTCTCTCTCCACAGATGCTGCCTGCCCTGCGGAGTATTTCCAGCATTTTCTGTTTTTATTTTAAGTTTTAATTTGCTCTTCCCATGTGATTTGACTTTTTTTAAATTTCTTCATGTTTCTCTTCCTGCTCATAGCTCTACTGGAAGAGGTCAGACTTGAGTCTGGACAGTACTAGAATCTGCTGCTTATTGCAGACATCACTCATCATTGACCTGACAAGACACTGAGGCAGACAGTGCGGACAAAAATGAGGTAAAGTGACATCACACTGACCCTATTTTGCCAGTTGCCCAAAATGTTACCTTTGTTTTACTTTCTATGGTAATCTGCTTTGATGAGAGATTATTACTGAGCTGCATTTTGGGATTAGTTTTCAATGTTGCTGTAGTACATTCAGTGCCAAGCTTTATCCACTGTATTTGTGTATCTAAGTAATAACATGGCATATAAGAGCTAGATATATATAGCCTTGGAATCATTGGAAAGTTTATAATTTCCCAACATCAGGATTTTTCACTCAGCAACATGTTTTGGCCAACATTTTCTCCCCTCCTTTCCCTGGCTCACAGTTTTTAATTATGGACATCACAGCAGGGCCTGATCCTAAACATCAGCCAATGTCAAAATGTGCATATTCCAGCAAGGACAACTGGATATCATATCAAGAACAGGTGCCCCGACTGATTCCCCCAACCTGGTCCAGAGGTGATGAAGCTGATTGTCGGCTCCCAACTGCTGCCCCATCTGAAGTTAGCTAACTCATCACAGACTGGGAATCAAACCTGAGTCCTTCCTGGTCAGTGTAGCTCAATATCAGATTCAGCAGTACATTTATCCAAAAAGCCATTCAGCTAGCTGTTGATGTAGATTTCTTACAATAAGAATGCAAGTTCCTGAGATGCTATAACTAAAACAGCATGTTGGGATTTTTTTTATTCATTCACGGGATGTTGGCGTCGCTGGCAAGGCCAGCATTTATTGCCCATCCCTAATTGCCCTTGAGAAGGTGGTGGTGAGCCGCCTTCTTGAACCGCTGCAGTCTGTGTGGTGAAGGTACTCCCACAGTGCTGTTAGGGAGGGAGTTCCAGGATTTTGACCCAGCGACAATGAAGGAATGGCGATATATTTCCAAGTCAAGATGGTGTGTAACTTAAAGGGGAACTTGGAGGTGGCGATGCTCGCATGCGCCTGCTGCCCTTGTCCTTCTGTGTCCTACCAGTGTCAGCTGTGGCTCAGTTGGTAGCACCCTCGCCTTTGGGTCAGAAGGTTGTGGGACTTGAGCACAAAAATCTAGGCTGACACTCCAGTGCAGTACTGAGGGAGTGCTGCACTGGCGGAGGTGCCGTCTTTCGGATGAGACCTTAAACCGAGGTGGCCATCAGTCCCACTAATTCTGCACTTCTTCCACCTGACTCTTTTCAGTTGGGTTTGTGGTATCCGACAGCTAAAATTGGATTTCCTCACTACCAGCAACAACAACGACTTGCATTTATATAGTGCTTTTAAAGCAGTAAAACGTTATTTCACCAAATTCTGGAGCAATTCTGCTGAGTAAACATCTGCCTTTGGCTTCTCCGTGCTAGTTCAGATGCTTAACTACATTCCAATTGCACTTCGCGCGATTTAGTAGTTCTTCCTTTTCTTCCACTGGCCAGTGATGTGGGAGATATGGCCTACAGACGGTTAACAGCGAGGCTCCGAGTAAACTAACTCAGGTTTACTGTTTACTCAATAAAACCAACTGGGTGTTCTTCCACAAAACTATTAGTTACTGACAGCGGACCTCTCAATGTTACACCAACAGCTTCTAGGCTCAAATGCCAGCTTCAGCAAATAAGGAAGAAATAGTACTTAAGTAATAATCATAAAAAAAATTGACATGAAAGGGTAGGTTTTCCAAGTCCTTGCCTGTGGCAAAGTGCCTCACCCACCACCAGTGCATATTTGAAAATTGTGGGGCAGTGCGCTCATGTTTTTTGCTGGTGGTGGGGGAAGGACTCAGTAAACCTACCCTTCAATTGTTCAGACATAAGAGCCAATTTTCTTCACAATGTAAGCCAGTTCCAAGTGGTTAAGAATGGGTACATATTGTGCCTAAAAGGTCAAGTTGTAATAGCTCTCAGTTCTTGAGTGCAAGTTGATTTGCATAATTATTCATG
Organism: Squalus acanthias; assembly: GCA_030390025.1. Classification (NCBI taxonomy): domain Eukaryota; kingdom Metazoa; phylum Chordata; class Chondrichthyes; order Squaliformes; family Squalidae; genus Squalus; species Squalus acanthias. Next base: position 152,143,672 of record CM059430.1, read on the forward strand.
GCACCAGGTGCAGACTCAAATGGGTCGAGGGAGCAGACTACTGGCAGGAGAGGAAAATTGCATGCTAGGCAAATGAAAAGGAATGTGGCCAATTAAAAAAGGAGAGTGTCACAAAAAGGGGGATTAAAATCTCTGAAAGCCTTTCAAAAACCTCAAAAAGAATCTCTAGCAGCCAGTGTCGAGCCTGAAGGGGAAGAAGATTAAGAAATAGCAGGCCAAAACAAAGTGGAAGGAAAGTCTATGTGCAGTCAGGCAGGCATCTGGTTACAAGTGACGGGAGCAGCCCAGCACCTGCTTGATGGCTGCTGAAGTGGAGGTGGTGCTGTATGAGGTGCTTGCAAGGAGATTTGCCTTCCTCTGTGTCAATCACCAGTACCATCCCCATAAGTCTGCATTGCAGCGTGATTGCAAAGAGGTACAGCCAGGTTCCAGGCCAAGCTGTCCATTACGGTCACTGCCCCTATGCTGCAGGACAGCTGCAAGTATCCTTGTGGCAAATGGCACAGCTCAGCATCTGCCGCTCTGCTGACCTAGAACCCAAAATGTCAGGTCCCCACAGCCATTACCAGGTACGTGTGTTAGGACCTGCTGAAATGGTTGGTGACATCTTGGCAGGTGCACCCGACCAGGCAATATTGCCATAGCTTCTTTCATGCAGTACAACATAAAGCATGACCTGCTGTGATTGGGGCGTTTCTAAGGAAGTGTCCAGCAGAAAGGTTAGTCACCATAGAGACTCTGCTGGTGCAGCTTCCTGTGGCAGAAGGAGCCTCCACCAACACTACATCTGCCAAAGTGAGGTGATTTCACCTTTCTCTGCAGATGAGGGTAAACGGCACCTGGTAGGAAGAAGGTACAAAGCACCAGCAGGTAGTTTAGTCTGTCTGGCTTCCTTCTACAGGTTCTCCTCTTTTGAACAGGTTCATTCAGAGGCATTCCGTTGGAGGCAGAAAAATAATATTTAAGGACAACTGGTTCATGAAAGCCGAAATGCCAGCAGCGTAAAATACACAAAAGAAAAACCGGCCAGAAGTGGCCTGAAAACACTCACCTTGCCATTCTGTCCTATTTTGAAGTCCTTCTGCCTTAGTTCTATCACCTCGAACAACTACGGGCACCAGATTTCCTGAGGATGGGCTGGATTTGGTGCCCTGCACACCTACAAACCAGGCGATCACGTTCAAGATGTCCTGCCTCCTTTCACATCTTTCAGTGAAGCTCCCTCCCGCTTCCAGCATCTGCCCCAGACCCGGCAGCTGAAAATAGACAGAACTGACTTCTGCCGAAATTAGCGCTGTTACATCCGATCTGCACCCACTTTCGGGGTGTGACAGAGACGAAAATCGGCCCCATTGTCTGGTAATTAAGTCAGTCGCAATGATTGGAGATACAAAAGGGTAGAAATTCCTGCCAACAGAAAATCGGCGAGGGCTGAAAAATCCGGAGTTTGCAAAGTTGCTGCTTGTTCCGTACAACCAGAGATTTTAAGAACATAAGAACATAAGAAGTAAGAGCAGGAGTCGGCCATACGGCCCCTCGAGCCTGCTCCACCATTCAACAAGATCATGGCCGATCATCGACCTCAACTCCACTTTCCCGCCCGATCTCCATATCCCTTGATTCCCCTAGAGTCCAAAAATCTATCTATCTCAGCCTTGAATATATTCAAAGACTCAGCATTCACAGCCCTCTGGGGCAGAGAATTCCAAAGATTCACAAACCTCAGTGAAGAAATTCTTCCTCATCTCAGTCTTAAATGGTCTACCCCTTATCCTGAGACTCTGCCCCCCTAGTTCTAGACACTCCAGCCAGGGGAAACAACCTCTCAGCATCTACCCTGTCAATCCCCCTCAGAATCTTATATGTTTCAATGAGATCACCTCTCATTCTTCCAAACTCCAGAGAGTATAGGCCCATTCTACACAATCTCTCATCATAGGACAGCCCTCTCACCCCAGGAATCGATCTAGTGAACCTTCGTTGCACTGCCTCCAAGGCAAGTATATCCTTCCTTAGATAAGGAGATCAAAATTTTCATATTACTTTTCAAATCTTTCTTTAATTAAATGACTAGCTAAAAGCAAATTAATCAATTGGTAAGGCATTAGATTCAACATAAAAGCTTCAATTTTTACCTTAAAACTATCCCCATGGGGATGGAGGTGTGGTGGTCAAATGAGGTCCCTTTGTGATCCAGGTGGTCCAAGATGAGGCCTGGTAATGGAAGCTTGTAAACCTTTTGTGGCTGATTCTATAATCCAACACCTGAACCAACCAATACTCCAGGGCACTGACTGACCAACCAGCTTGGCTCATTAATGCAACCTGGAAGGGTAAACCTGTCACTGAGGGCCTGCATTCTTCCAACTCAGCTCCAGATGGCCCTGCAAGCCAATGCACGAACAGGTAAAGAGGTCCTTGTTGGACAAGCAGCAGGAAACTTAGCTACTTGTCAGTTACTTAGCACAGTGTCAGCTGTGGCTCAGTTGGTAGCACACTCGCCTCTGAGTCAGAAGGTCGTGGGTTCAGAGTCCCACTCCAGGGACTTGAGCACATAAAGCTAGGCTGACACTCCAGTGCAGTGCTGAAGGAGTGCTGCACTGTCGGAGGTGTCATCTTTCGGATGAGATGTTAAACCGAGGCCCCGTCTGCTCTCTCAGGTAGAAGTAAAAGATCCCATAGCACTATTTTGAAGAAGAGCAGGGGAGTTATCCCCGGTGTCCTGGCCAATATTTATCCCTCAACATAACAAAAACAGATTATCTGGTCATTATCACATTGCTGTTTGTGGGACCTTGCTGTGTGCAAATTGGCTGCCGTGTTTCCTACATTACAACAGTGACTTCACTTCTAAAGTACTTCATTGGCTGTAAAGTGCTTTGAGATGTCCGGTGGTTGCGAAAGGCGCTATATAAATGAAAGTCTTAAACTCCAGGCAGACCCCTTTGCACATCCCTAAACCTTGGCTTTGTCAATTTGCACCTAGCTCTCTGGATTGAGATGGGTGGGGTTTGTAGAAGAGTGCATGCACTCTGCATCAGGCAAAAACAATTCTACAGGTATAAATCATTTAGTAGCTTGGTTTAGAAACTCAGTTTCTGCTCATGGTAGACACCCACTAACCAAAATAAAAATAGTTCAGTGAGCATCATTATTTCTAACTATCTCATGACATTATTAGTTGTTGAAATGGAGTTTAGAAGAATGAGAGGTGATCTCATTGAAACATATAAGATTCTGAAGGGGATTGACAAGGTAGATATGGAGAGGTGGTTTCCCCTGCTGGAGAGTCTAGAGCTAGGGGTCGGCCATTTAAGACTGAGATGAGGAGGAATTTCTTCACTCAGAATCTTTGGAATTCGCTACCCAAAAGTTGAGTCATTGGGCTCGATTTTCCAAGCCCCGTGGAGGCGGGTTTGGAGGCGGGAGTGGTGTGAAAATTGCAGATTCGGGAGGCACGTACCCATCCCGCCTCCATGCCAATGTCCCAGGAGGCGGGCACCCGACCTGTGCTGGGAGCCGCCTCCCCGAGGTGGGAAGGGGATTACTGCCAATTAACTGCCTGTTAACAGGTAGTTAACAGGCAGTTTTTTGGCTAATCCCTATTTTTAGCCCTGAAGTGTGGGCTAATGATGGCTCCAAACCACGCCAAGTTAGCGAGGCGGACCGTCGGTCTGCAGGGCTTGGAGGGGTCGAGATGTCCGGTGTACAGGTGAGTGATGGGTGCATGAGTGCAGAGGTAAGTGTGTTTGGTGTGTGTAAAGTGTTTTAATAAGTTTTACTTACCTTTACTTTCTCCTCCAGGCTTCCTCCCTTCAGTTCTCGGGAGTCCCTCAGCTCACCGGCACAGAAAGCAGAATGGCCGCTGAGCTGTCAAAAGCTGCAGCCTCTGCTTTCTGGTCTGGAGAGCTCTCCAACTGAGTCTGAGTAGAAGGACTCAAGTTAGAAGACAGATTGTCAGAGTTTGACAGCTTCACAGAGCTGTCAAACGCTGATATTTCGTCTGTTAAAAGCTCTTGACAGATGAAATGTCAATCGCTGACGTCACCAGTATCCAGGTGTCCCTTAATTGGCCTGCTGAGCCCGCTGGGCGGGCTTAACAAGGTCAATCAAGGGAAAGTAGCGTGGGTTGGCCACAAATCGATGGAGGCGGGACTACAACCCAAAAAGTGGGAGTCCCGCCTCCATCACGTCCCCATTGACAAAATCGAGCCCATTGAGTATATTCAAGGCTGAGATCGATAGATTTTTGGACTCTAGGGGAATCAATGGATATGGAGATTGGGCTGGAAAGTGGAGTTGAGGTCAAAGATCAGCCATGATCCTATAGAATGGCAGAGCAAGCTCGAAGAGCCATATGGCCTACTCCTGCTCCTAATTCTTATGTTCTTACAACAAAAATTCTCATTTTTTTCATTTTAATATGTTGGTTAATATTTATGCTAATCAAGATGAGGGATGTCAGTAACGTGTATGGAGTATTTTCCCACTGTTAACACTGAGGCACATCAAGCATACCCAGGCCAAGAAGACCCTGATTCAGATGCAGTGTAAGCTCCTTTTTGCACTGTCCTAACAATGGTACAACCCCAACTTCAGAAAAGCTTCTAGTGTGATACTTCCATTTCCAACACTGGCTAGTCTTGTGGCCAAAGGTTTCCTGATAATCGTGTTCAGAGAATACAATAATGAGGTCATGTTTATCCTCTACCATAGGGATAAGATGTTAACAATCACATTAATGAGATCAACTGTCCTTCATCTGTACACCTAGCCAGGTTAGAGGTACATCTTTCACATCTTCAAACATGTTCTTATGGCCTGCAAGCCTGGGCATGCAATTTTGCCAGCTGCTCAGTATAAACAGAGGCTGCGACTGCATGTCCAATAAGCATTTTAATGAAGGTCTTTTTGAAATCACCATGCTTTGCAAATACATTTGCCACAGCAATGGATTACATTTCCTCATTAGCCTTTATTTGATTATACTGTTGCAAATTTGTGAATGACACCATACAGACAAATTTGCACTTGCAAATACTTGTAACCACACAGGTTCCACAGGACAGAGAGTGCCTGTCCATATTACAGTAAACTCTTTATTAACCGGCACCCAAATAACCGGAAATCTCTCTTAACCGGCAAAATTCTTGAGTAGGTAACCGGGGTTTTCCTTCATCTCTCCTTTAAAAATAACTTTAAAAAAAACCTCGAGGCGTTTGCCTTGTATCGGAGCGTGTAGATTGGGAGGGGAATGTGCAGCCCGGGTAGGCAGCGGACACGACAGATGGTCAGCTGGCGGTCCCCAGGGAGACGGAGCTCCAAATGCAAGCGCATGTCAATGTGTACGGGGCTCTCGTACGTTGGGAGATATAACTCTCCGTTATCCGGACTTTTGGATTAACCGGCACCACGCCGGTCCCGGTTAATAAAGAGTTTCCTGTACTTTCTGGACTATGGAAAGTAACACCCTCCAGAGCAACCACTTATTCAATTTTTAATCCTCAGAAGCCTCTATTACTTTTAGATAGAAAACAGTTCTGGAGCATAGCAGTGCTGACAGTATGTGAATTTAGTATGAAACAAGTGTTCAAAGCCCTGGACTATGTTCAGGAGTACATAGACAGACTGGTGAAATGGGCAGACACATGGCAGATAAAATTTATTGCAGAGAAGTGTGAAGTGATGCATTTTGGAAGGAAAAATGAGGAGAGGTAATATAAACTAAATGGAACAATTTTAAAGCAGGTGCAAGAATAGAGCGACCTGGGGGTTCACATACACAAATCTTTGAAGGTGGCAGGACAAGTTGATAAGGTTGTTAAAAAAGCAGACAGGATCCTTGGCTTTATACATAGAGGCATAGGGGTAAAAATTCAGTTGGTTGCGCCTCCCGTTAGCGCCTTAAGAGGGCGCTAATGGGGCGCAAAGCCGCTAACGCCCGGGCGCAGCGATGTTTGCGCTGCTCGGGAACTTAACTAGAGATTGTGCGGCGGCGCTAAAACTTACCGCTGCGACCACCTGCGCGCGCAGATTGTGACGTCATTCCATGGTGCAACGCCCTTGTGGCACCCCGGAGCGGAAATTGAGTGGCGCCCCCTGCCTTACCGCCTGGCGCATCCAACGACCAGAAGACTGGAACGCTATCAATCGCTGTGGGGCTGGGGGGGGGGCTATTTAAAGGGGGCCTCTTCCTGTCTTTTATTGTTGGTGGCATTTTTGAACTACGCATTCTGAGAGAGAGAGGGAGAGACTTCTGGAGATATTCAACGTTGTGTGAAGGAGTTTTGGGTACTGAGCAGCACTTTGCAGGTTCATTTTGATTTGCCATTCCTTGTATCGATTTAGCAGAGACTGTGGGAGCTGCACTCTGAGCTCTTTGCCTGGTACTCTCCATTGTTCTTTCCAGCACATTTGATGTGCAAGTCTCTCCAGGCCGAGATTCAAGGCTGCAATGAACAGGATGTGGATGGAAAGCAAGATTAACCATCCCCTTTAAGAACTGGCCCGTGCCATTGTGTGTGTGTTCCATTGCTGACTGACATTACATGAGCTTCGCCAGCGCTCTGAGTTAGCGCCTCACTCCTTGGCCATTGCGCCTTAAGACAGGTGTGCAGCGCCTGATTTAGCGCTCCACTCACCTCCCGGGGCGGTAAAAGTGAAGTTTCCAGTCAGTGCCAATAATTAGCGCCAGGCGCTAATATTTGCGTCCAGACGATATTTGCGCCCCAAATGGGGCGCGACCTAATTTTTACCCCATAGAGTACAAAAGCAAGGAAGTTGTGGTAAACCTTTATAAAACACTGCTTGGGCCTCAGCTAGAGTATTGTGTCCAATTCTGTACACCACAGTTTAAGAAGGATGTCAAGGCCTTGGAGAGGGTGCAAAGGAGATCTACCAGAATGGTAGCAGGGGTGAGGGACTTCAGTTATGTGGAGAGACTAGAGAAGCTGGGATTGTTCTCCTTAGAGCAGAGAAGGTTAAAGGGGGATTTGATAGAGATGGTCAGAATTATGAGGAGTTTTGATAGAGTTGATGGGGAGAAACAGTTTCTGCTGGATAAAGGGTGCACAGGCACTGCCAATTTAAAGGGGTCCTGCCATCTAAAGTTTTCTCAAAATTTACAACTCAACTACAGTCAACTTAAGAAAAATGAAAGGCTTCCATGTATATCATGTGCTTCACGTTCTCATAATGTCCCAAAATACTTCATAACCAACTAATTACTTCTGGAAATGTAATCATTGTTCTTTTGTTGGCAAACGTGACAGCTAATTTGCACACAGCAAGATCCAACAAACAACGATGAGTTGAATGACCAGTTAATCTGTTTCGGCGGTGTTGTTTGATGGATGACTGTTAGTCAGGGCACCAGGAGACACCACTAATCATTTCCTTCCAATTCAAGTACATACCTATTATCCCTACTCTCGTGTCATTCTACCGCCTAACCAATCTCCTAACCAGGTTAATAATTTGCCTTCATTCCATGAGTTTTAATTTTAGCTAACAGTCTCCTATGTGGAACCTTATTGAATGCTTTCTGGAAGTCAATATAAACTACATCCATAGACATTCCCCTGTCTACTACTTTAGTTACTTCCTCAAAATAGTCAATTAGATTTGTTAGGCGTGACCTCATCTCTCAGTCCTACACTAAAATGTTAACCTAGATTATATGCTTAAATCCTGGAGTGGGACTTGAACCCACAACTTTCTGACCTCAGAAGTGTGTTACTACTGAGCCAAGCTGATACTTGGTTAAACCCAGTGTGGAAACCAAATATTTGCACTAGAACACATAACCTTTCACATAGCAAACATTAGTGCTGTAACAATGGAGCGGGATGAGTTTGGACCATTTCAGTATAGCTCCTAAATGGTCTGAATTAGAAAATAGAATGGCCGACAATTTGGCATTCAAAGAGACTTACATTTATATAGCGTTTTATCAAGTCTCAACTGTTGGGTGACACCTCCAAGAACATAGCACTGCACCGGATATGAGCTCAAACTTTTGATATGGGACGCAAACCTATTCTTATTCAGAACACCCTGAAGCAGGATTAGTGTGGAAAATATGTTAAACTGGTACAGCAGCCGTGATTATCTGCTAAAGCTGGTGTTTAGACCCATTGGCAGGAACAGAATAGTGGTGCATCAAACCCATACTGTGCATAATCTAAGGGTTCTCAAGAGCTGACCTAGGAAAGGAGGAGAAAACTGGAAACAAAAACACAATCACTTTGATTGATGTTCAGAATTAAACTTCCCTACATTACTTGGTCTATGGAGACAATAGAGGGATTTTATAATCAATATCAAAAGAGAGTACCATTTTTACTTGTGCTCCCTGGATATTATGGGTATTATATCCACATAAAGCTAGGCTGACACTCTAGTACAGTGCCGAGGGAGTGCTGTACTGTCGGAGGTGCCGTCTTTCGGATGAGACGTTAAAAACCGAGGCCCCGTCTGCTCTCTCAGGTGGATGTAAAAGATCCCATGGCACTATTTCGAAGAAGAGCAGGGGAGTTATCCCCGGTGTCCTGGCCAATATTTATCCCTCAACCAACATAACAAAAACAGATTATCTGGTCATTATCACATCATTATGCTGTTTGTGGGATCTTGCTGTGTGCAAATTGGCTGCCGCGTTTCCCACATTACAACAGTGACTACACTCCAAAAGTACATCATTGGCTGTAAAATGCTTTGAGACGTCCAGTGGTTGTGAAAGGCGCTATATAAATGCAAGTCTTTCTTTTAGGCGAAATCTCTACATTGTGTAAAAATTAATATCATTACGTTTTGGGGCACCATTATAACACTGTGTCCCTCCTGCATCTCTGCTCTTCACTACTGTTAATAGGTGAAAAGCAATATATCACACAGTCTACAAAGCTAATTCACAAAGATATCAACACTATTTAATATTACCATGAGTGCGTTAAGGTCCAGCCTAAAATGTTTGCTAAAATCATATTAGTAAGGATAACCTAGCAGAAATAAAAAGACATTTTGCGGTTCTTTCCCCAAAGGTTATCTTTTTCTTTAATATATCAAAGAGGAAGAATTTATTTTGTTGAGCAAAATGACAGTGATTGAAGACAGTAATAAAATAATATACTGGAGAGGCTGTTGAGTTTATTCAGTGGAAGTGAACCAAAGTAATATTATATAAAATGGACGATAACAAATCAGATTTGTCACATGACCTTAAAATATTACGAGGGAATGTTGGATAATTAAGTGGCACTGCAGGTTAGAGCACTACTCTGATTCCTGGGTTTGTACCCAGCCCAGACTCTTTGCAAACTGTAAGGATCTTATGTGAAATAAGTTTGAGTCAGTATCAACCCTGACAGGTCACAGAATCCCCACAGTGCAGATAGAGGCCATTTCGGCCAATCGAGCCTGCACCGACACATATCCCACCCTATCCCCGTAACCCCACGTATTTAATCCCCCCTAACACTAAGGGTCAATTTATCATAGCCAAATCAACCTAACCCGCACATCTTTGGACTGTGGGAGGAAACCGGAGCACCCGGAGGAAACCCACGCAGACACGGGGAGAATGTGCAAACTCCACACAGACAGTCACCCGAGGCCGGATTCGAACCCGGGTCCCTGGCGCAGTGAGGCAACAGCGCTGACCACTATGCCACCGTGTTGCACAATACAAAAACCTATAATTCTGCATTCAGAGACCAAAGTGTGGGAAATGGAGATCCCAATCTGGTGCAGTAGGGGGGTCATCCCCTGAGCTCTCTCACTATAATATTGAGTGGTGTAACGCTGTGCACACAGAGACAGCTGCAATCAGGACAAACATTTCTCAAAATTGTCTCCAGTGGTTGCTGACAGCACAGAGAAAAAAGCTTTGTAAAAATGTATGCTGACATACCAAAAGCTATGATTCAGCAAGTGATGGTTAACTCTGTCCCAATGGATATAGAAGTTAAAGTGCCAAGTAAAAAGAGCTTTAGCCGAGTGCCAACTCCACGTGAATGCTTGATACTGACAATGGATTGAAAAAGTGGAAAATTGTTCAATTCCCCATCACCAATATCTCTCAGCTTTGTGAAAGCAAAGCTCAACACTGACTCCCCCCCTCTCCAAAAAGAGAAAAATGAGTGTAGTTACCTGTACTAGTTCCGAACCACATCGGTACTGGCTTTTACATTCTAAAACTGCTGCGGGGACTGCTTGTGTGCAGACATTTTGGCTGAGCATTCCTCGGAAGTGACTTCAAGTTTGGAGAGTGTTGTCCACTGACCACAATCTCCAGACCTGCATTCCAGCAGCCATTTGGCAACCGCGAGCCCAATACGGAAACGTACCACAGGATTTCAACACACAGCTGAATCGCCGTCTAAACAGTCTATTACGAGACAGAAACCTCACACTATCTGAGCTTCGCTTTCCATCACAGTCTGCACAACTGAACCGAGAAGGAAGATTAGCAGCTTGATCTTCTGAGTCCCACTGAAAAGTAATGAAGGAAAATTTCTGCTACTAGTTAAGATGCTGCTCGATCCAAGTTCACTGCACCATTCAAAGCCTGGTCAGCAGTATGCTCCATTCTAAAATGCCCCAACTGCTTAGTGGATAATTGCACTATGTGGTATGGTATCAAAATCAGACAGACGAAAAAAAAGTCCAAAGTTCAATCTCTGATTTGGGTTAAGTCAGACCTCAGTTGGGGCAGCGGTTTGGACCCTACAATTGGCCTCAGCAATCCTGGGCTAAGAACAGGAAAATTCTGCCACGGTCCTGCTCCTGATTACTATCCAGCGATCTCTAATGGAAAGTGCCTGTGTGCAGGCATCAGATAAGGCCAGGATCAGGCTTGCTCCGTGGATCAATAATCTCCTGACACTCACACGTGAAGGAATGGTTATTTGGAAGAGTGTCCATGGAACCAGAGAAAGAATCAGGAGGAGGAGAGGAGAGATGGGCAAAAACACATAACCGGGTGAGATTGGAATATCACGACAGTCACCTGTAAAGAAATAACATTTTGACCCCAATGACCTTGTGTGGTGTTAGTTCCCGAAGGATCATCATACCATCGACATCAATCCCATTTAGTTAAATCACAGAACTGGGGAAGGAAATGAAAATTATTGATTGCAGCAAAAAATATAAATCTTTTATTTAAAAGAGCTGTAGTGAGTACGTGATCTGAATTTTAAAATAAGGTATCCGTGTTCCTGGAGGAAAACACTTTGAACGTTTTATTCCAGCATGTTTCTCCTTAAAAGCTGAGACAGCGATAAGCTTCTTGTTTAGAAAAATTGCTACCACAGCTCTCAGAGGTGAAACAAACACCCACGGCTGGACAGAGCCTTGCTATCGATAACTCCCAGGTTTCGGTAATCAGTTATTTGCAATCAGCTGTAAGTATTCAAGTAACGCTCCCTTTATCCGTAATGCGCAGGGGGCGGTGGGGGTGGGGGGAGGTGGGACTTCCAAACAAAGATGGTGCTTTGATTGAGCACCACACCAGAGAGGTTTGCACAGTGCCGGGCGTACAGCCAGAAATGGGATTACATTGAGTGTATGTGGATGCAGTCTCCACATTCACAGCATTAGTCAGCAATGAATACTCTTGGGGGTCTAACCGACCCAGCTGGTAAAACTCCAAAGTTTTGCCCTGAACAAAGTGTTTCAGTATGTCCCCCCCCCCCTCCCCCCTCCACCCCCCTAACACATACAGCAGCATTTCCACACCAGCAGCTGCAACAAGGCTACAAAGACCACATGCCTTTGTTAGTAATCTTTAGCAGGGCTCAAAATTAAGCACCGAGACAGTGATCTGCTACCAAATTCTGCTGACGGATCAGTCAGTCGAGTCCAATACTAGCCTGAGTGGATCAGTGAGTTTGTGTTGCACTCTGCATTTTAATGAAATGATGGATCAGGAGAGTTTTTCTCAGGTCAGCCTGCAGTCTCTGCTCCTGATCTTTAACCCCTTCAGTAATAACGGCAACATTTCTGAAATAGAAACAGAAATTGCTGGAAATACTCAGCAGGTCAGGCGGCATCTGTGGAGAGAGAAACAGAGCTAACGTTTCAGGTCGATGACCTTTCGTCAGAACTTTATGAAAATGACTGTCCCAGTACAAAACAAACAAAAAAAAAAGCAACTTCAAACACACATCTGCTTTATGGAAAACATAAAAATGTTAATACTTGTTTTACTACACATAGCTTGACTGTCTAGGGAGGACAGTGCAGACTCTCAGGGATAGAAATTTGTCCTGGTCGGTAGTGCAGAACAGGCGGTAATGGATCGTACGCCCATTAAACACCTCACCTGATATTCAATTCCACTTCAATGACAGCAATTGAACCAGAAAGAACCAGGAGGAGGAGAGGAAATGGACAAAAACAAAACAAAGTTATACTGAAATATCATGAGATTAATCCTGTAAAGAAATAATATTTTTACCCCCCCAATGCCCTTGTGTGGCGTTAGCTACCTAGGGAGCATCGACATCAATGTGCCCAAGTCCAAATCAATCATATAAATGGAAAACAGTCCAAGCATAGAACCCTGGGGCGCACCACTAACCCTCATCTACCAATATTGAAAAGCTTGATAATGCAGGGGTAAACTTGTAGCATTGGCAATGGTACAAGACCACTTGACAGTTGCCGCACCAATTGAATATGCAGAGGAGCTGATAATATGTTTGCACAAAAGGCAGCCAGCAGCCCCGCGATGTCTGTGGCATTCATAATTACCATCCTGGCACTCCTTGCATGTCACGGAAAACTTTCCTGGAGTGCCACAAAATTATGGAAACGTGCTGACCTGGCATTATCCAGCAAGGTCAGCTTATTTGTACACAAGCACACACAGCACAGTACGTTATATTGGCCCTGACTGGCAGGCCTTCAATCAAGATGGTGCCGAGGCTGAATACAATAAAGGATCAATTTTGAAAATGTTAACAGTTAGCAGCTGTGAAAGAGGTAGAGTTTATTTGATACTATAAAAATGACAGAGTGCATGAGATACCATCTAATTATAACAATGAGATAACAGTCAAAACTTGAATTTGGTCCATGAGTCAGGAAGTAATTTCATTTCCATACCCTCGCTGCTCAACTCCAACCCTTATTCCCAGCAACCCTACGTGCCAATGTTTTTGAATACATGCTGAAATGAACATGTGGGCGATTTTTTTTACTTGGCAATTTTCCTTTTTCCTCTTCTGAAGTCACTGGCTTTAGTGGGGGTCCATTTCCGCTTATTTCTATTTAACAGTCTGACTGAGTGATCATTATTTCATGCCTTACAGTGGATCGTGCCAAATTCTATTGTACGGATAAACCAGTTACAGACTCCAACATAAAAGCAAAATACTGAGGATGCTGGAAATCTGAAATAAAAGCAGAAAATGCTGGAAATACTCAGTAGGTCAGGCAGCATCTGTGGAGATGGCATCACCGGGCACACCAACATCAACACCAACCTTCTCCGCAGTCACCTGGTGCTGCACGGGACACAGGGCATCAGCACCTGACCACATTGTTGCCTGGGACGCCAGGGATGGCCTCACCCTGGCCAGATTTACTTCACTTGACGCTGTACACCCTGGCTGCCACATGATGCGCCAGGTTGGCACCAACCCACACCAACACCATAAAGCATCCCTACAATGACCAAGCCATTCCTTTCACACTTGTCACCATTGTGGGTGGGTGGGGGGTGGGGGGGGAGGCACCCTTATGTCTCACCATTCACTGCAACTCACTAAGCCACTTCCAAAGGTGCACACAAATCTGTCCAAGAATGCAAAGTGCTGAAAATAAAGATTTCAATGTTTGACAGCACATTAACAGAAACTTCACATGAACATTGGCTAAACCACTCAAGTGCCTACCCTTGTGTGTTGTTAGTTGGTATGCTTGCAGTAGGATGAGGGTGAGTGTGACGGGTGGCTAGTGAGATGGGGAAGTGATAATGTAGATAGAGAGAGACGGGTGGAGGTGCAATGTAAGTTGGTGTGAGTAAAGATGTGCAGGAGTAGGGTAGGGAAGGCAGAGTGATGGGGATGTGATGAGTGGCACAGCAGGATGAGGTTGAGTGTGGCTTGGCAGTAACGTTTCGTGATCTACTGAGATCATTGAAAAGGTTTGCACTACTGCAGCCAGGTCCTCCTGCTGACATCCCTGCTTGTGTCCTCCTCTGCAATATGCAACCAGGCTGCGTTGATCTCAAGGGGAGGTCTCTTCCGCCCATGAGGAGGGAAGAGAACCTCCCTGCGTGCTGTGACTCCCTCCATAAGCATATGGAGGGAGTCATGGGAGAGCCTGGGTGCAGCCGTGCACCTTTGTGCAGTGCTTGTCAGTGTTTGCAGCACCTCAATGCTGTAGAACACTGACAGTACAACTGTCAAAATCAATGGGGACATGGTCCCTTTAAGGAAACCGGCTGATGACGCGTCATCAAACCTGCTTCTTTTTAATTGGCTGGGAACCTCGCTGGGCGGGCTTAACAAGCCCAATCAACATAAAATCACTTGGAGAGTGCAGGCTGGAGCAGGCAGCGGGCTGGGACAACGCTACCGACCCCGGTCGGTGAAATCGCAGCTGTTAACTCTATTTCTCTCTCCACAGACACCAACATGGCTGGTACATGCCTTTTTTTGGCTTGTTTTAATATAAAGTCACCAATTACCACAGTTAAAGATCATGGATTTAAGGGCAAATTAGTTAGCTGCACTGAAAAATAGCTCAGCAATAGGAAACAGAAGGTAGCGATAAATAGAAAAAGCTGTCTGTGAAATTCTACAAGAGTCTGTTCTCTGTCCGAGGTTCCCTGCTGCTCAGTCGTTTACTGGTTTGATGGGGAACGCATTTTGTTATATTATAAAATTTGCTGATAGTATCAAGCTATATGACTTGGTGAGAAATGTGGGAAACAAACAGCATTTAAAAATATTTGGATCAAATACACAGATGGGATAAGGAATGGCAGATGAATTTTACGTTGATTAATGTAAAGCGAAATAGAAAGAGAAATAGCAAACACATGTGCACAATAAAATGATGTCCATTGGCAAAGGCAGAAGAGGAGAAGTGTCTGCATATGATGATTGATCACGCACTAAAAGTACCCAGTTAATATGAAACTGACCAAAAAATAGCTCTCAAGGGAATGTCAGCATAAGTCAATTAAGATATTCTAACCTTGTACGCATCGCTGATAAGGTCAAATTTGAAATTGAATGCAACTTCTGGGGCCCTATCTTTAAAGAAATGATTCATTGAAAAGGATTCAGAGAAGAGCAACATGGTTAGCTCTAGGAATGTTTTGAGTTATGAGGAAAGACTCACAGAGCTGATCTTTTCATTGGAGAAAAGGTGGGAGGACATGAGCCAGGTCTTTAAAGTGCAGAGAGGTTGTACGCGCAGGCACAGAACTAGAAGAGATAGATCGTAAATGAGTAAACTGAAGACTGGTGATTAGAATAACTTTTTCTTCCTACAGTTTTGTGCATATATTGAACAGGGAGCTGGATCAATATCTGTTTGGGAATGCGACTGGAGGATTAGAGAGAGGTGTAGACCGAGATCACCAAATGGGATAAATGGTCCATGTGCTGCTGGGGAAGTTTGAGGGGAGGGGGAGGAAAGTTGTTGTCTGTAGAGGACAGAAAACCAAGGGTGAATAGTGGAAATGTGAGACTGCATGAATATTCTGTTGTCCTGTTTCATCACCATTAAGAATCAGGGAGTATATATTGAATGCAGAACTTTCCTCCAGGCGATTAAATAGGACCACTACAGTCCATCATAGACTAAAATGTACATTGGTTGTGAAGGAAGAAAGCTTAATTGGTTTTTCTCATTTAATTCTTTCTAATGAGCTTACTGTGGGCCCATTACAATGTATTCTTAATGATTTCCACTGTGCAACACCTCCAGTTGGATACAGAACGTAATAAAAGAAAGGCACCCAGGTACCACAAATTCCTGAGATCCAAGATGGTTGCCCAGACAACAACTGCAAGTCATCACTAAGTCTGTAGGCCTTAATGCACTTTGGCAAAAAGGAGGAGAAAATCTAATTCATAACAAATGTCATCTTTCACACACCAAGTCAGTAATGAAAGAGTTTGTGTTGTTAATCAGGCTCCTCTGGGGACTATAACACAATGGTCTTCCCACAAACCACACAACAATCTGTGAATGTTGGCATAGCTAAACATCTTGAATTATTGATTAAATTAAATCAGATAACCCTTTGTTTTATCTCACAATTACAATCCTGCGGTCAGATCTAATAAAAACCCAAAAGGATTAATGGCTGGTGCAGCCAATAAACTGAGATTAAACAACATTAAAATCCAAGTATTACCATAGGTTTTTCCTGCAATAAGCAGCAGCATTCGTCATTCTTTGTGTTTTATTGCTCAAATCATAATGGTGAATATTTCTGGTGAAGGCTCATTTGCTAATTTGTTGATAAAATGATATTTAATTTAGAATAAATAAATTATTTCAAAAATACTCAAACAAAATGTCTGAAGATTTGTTGCATGCAGAAAGACAGAGTCCTTTTAACTCGTTTGCCATTATGCTCAGTAACAGCATCCAGTAGATTTTCCTAATGACAAAAAATATTTGGGGGGGGGGGGGGGGGGGGCGCGGGGAAGAACCAGAAAGACATATATAAAAATGAGAATTGCTAACTGATGATGAGACAGTAACACTTATTCGATTCAATAATAAGTTGTTCGCGGCACAGTTTAGCTCGAGCACTGCACTTTGTCTCGTACAGCTTGTTACGTTGAAACCTGATTATATTTCGTTCTTGACAGAAATTCAAATCAGCCGATTTCCTATTCATTTCTTGGTAGATGTTAACATACTGTACCTTATACTGCATTACTGCTACATCCCTCCTATCGACCAATAGCAGCTGAAAATGTGCTGCCGTCACTTCAAAAATTACCTGTTTGATTTATAACCCTTGCTGGTTTTCAGCTTTAAAAAAACTTTAAGTACTTTTATAGTCCAAGAAATCAGTTGAATTTACTTTTTTTTTTAAAATCGCTGGTATCTTACCACTGATACTTCCTTACACGAGTGTGATAATATGTGCTCTGCCCATGTTGTATCGCACTCTAATTTGCATTGTAAGAAATTCAACAAAAGAGGATTTAGTTTAAACTATTACACAGTTTAAAGCTGATTATGGCACCTAATTAATTACATATTTTGTCATTTCCCCACAATTATCGACAAGCCCATGGGTTTCTCTGCTGATTATCCATCTGGCCCTGTCAGTGGTTCATAAACACTGCACAAATTGTTCATGCGTCTTTGATCCAGTGCAACTGCCCGTCTTGTGCCACCCACTGTACCTCCACTGGCTGCACGCCAGCCTGGCTCTTCCCCCTCTATTTATGGCCAATTTCACACCTCCACATCAAACCATCTGTCATTGGCACAAGCTCACAGCCTGGCCTTCTGCCGTTTTACTACCGGTGCACAGCGTACACTGGAACGAGGCGTGCTATCAGCTTCACACAGCAAAATAAGGAAGCAGTGCGCTACTTTCTCAACAACACAATTTCTGGGAAATGTTCATCGAAGTTCCAAAGGATCGGCAACATGAAGCATTTTCGGGAATACATTTTAAAGCTGTTCTCTAGCATTTTTGTGTAGTTTATTTCATGTGGCATACATCATATTTTTGCCATGATGCGGAGATGCCGGTGTTGGACTGGGGTGGACAAAAGTGAGAAGTCGCACAACACCAGGTTATAGTCCAACAGCTTTATTTGAAATCACAAGCTTTCGGAGCGCTGCTCTTCACCTGACGAAGGAGCAGCGCTCCGAAAGCTTGTGATTTCAAATAAAGCTGTTGGACTATAACCTGGTGTTGTGCGACTTATCATATTTTTGGGTAGGTTTATTTATTCTACTCATTCTTTTTCAATGTTTCCCTCTGCTTGCTCTCTCTCCAACAGCCCAGCAAAGGCTCGGAATAGCAGGAGCAAATCTGTGTTACTGAACCAGCCTCGGACATTGCATTTTTAAAATGTTATTTTCCATTTTTTGCTCCTCCCCTCCTGAGGGCCTCGCTCATGATGGGTACAGTGCCAAGGATACCCTCCGGCACCTCAACCAAGCGGCCACTGTTGATGTCTAAGCCCAGAGCCTGATTATAGGCAGGCTATTCAATCACGGGGGGCTGGGGATGAGGTGCACTAGTGCTGAGCCGTTCTCAACTGACATCCTTGTGTACGCATTTTTGAGCTGGAACCATTGGATTGTTTCTCCCTCCATAACCCCGGGGCATTGAGGATAACTGTAGCACTCTATTGCCATCCACAATAAATCTGCCAACTCAACACACAGCAGGAATCAAACGTAGGATTTTCTTGGTCTGTGCAGTTTAGCAGCACAAGTGGCCGGGGCCTTCAAGTAGCTCTGATCCCAGGTTCTGAAGTAGGGTGAGGTAGAAGGGGTGTCAGTTTCTTTTCACCCGGGGTGGGGCAAAGGAAGCCACTTCAGGGAAAGAGACTGAAAGCTGACGAAACATAATCCACGGAAAAAAAAGCTCACGGGAGCTGTGTGCCAGTCGCTGTTGGCTTATGTGGAATCACGCCAAACACAGTGTGAACTGAGCATCTTAACACTAAAACTAGATGTGCTTAGAAAAACTCTGATCCTCTGAGAACTGGATCCTCTTCACAGCTTTCAACCTCTGGCCAAGAGGCCAAATGTGCCATATTAAGGTTAGCATTAGGATCACAGTTAGGAATTAGGGTTAGTGTTTTGTGAGGACAATTGAAATAGGAGTGTCTGAAAAATTCTGATTGCTGAATCCGATCAAATGGTATTAGAGACATTTATAGAAATGGATCAGCCATTTATTAATCCTCTTGAGGCTGATGGGAAGCATTTCAGCGACAACACTTAGGATTGAAAACAAAAGAAAAAGAGATTACTGTCTATGTGGTGGAATCCTCTTATTTGCAATAGACTAGGACAAACAAGTTACCATAACCAGACTGTACATAACTGGACTGATGGGACTATTACAGAGCTGGTAGGGAGCAAAATAGGACTTGGCAACAGCATGTACATACCAGAACATTGCCAAGAACCTAGGCCTAACACTTTGTAAGTTATCTCCTCTGTGTATGTGTGATGTTTCAACTGATGCATAGAAGAAATAGTGTGCAATGCATTATGAGGTGCTAATCCTCACCTGGGGTTCCTGCATGAAGATACGGACAGGGTATCTGAGGTATGGCTTGATAATCTTTAGATCCTTTCCCTACATGTAGATTTATGTGAAAGGTTTATATTCCAGATTTCAGGTAAGGTTTCATATCATTGTACAATACCAGTAATAAGTGGAACATACCACAGACTGACTGGACATAAATATTTATTTATCGGCAGAATAATTTGTAAATGTATTGTAACATTATAATATCACATAATAAATATTTCAATTATGGGTCCTTGATTTGCTTTCTGTTTATATCATTGGTACAAGATAGCCCTTTGTAGAGTAGCGATGATATAAAATAAACTCATAATAAAATAATGGAAGCGCTGTTAGTGGAGTGATTTGAAATGTGGAGCAATGAGTTGGAGTCAATGCTGTATCTCGTGTCACTGGATTCAACAGCAATTGAAGTATAAGAATAAGATTTTTAAAAATGTGCCAAATTTTTATCCATTGGCTAAAATAGTAGTTATTACACTGATACATTTACAAAGACAAGTGTCAGAAGACCAGGCTTTTAGAAAAAGTGTCAACATCCGAGATGTTCACGCAAGTACGAAGCACATTATCCAGCTGGCAGGACTTGGCCCCAGCATTGATCAGAGTTGGCTAGAATAAATCTTGCTCTGGTTGAACTCAGACAAGGAGTTGGTGAGGTTCCCAGAGGTGGATATGATCACAACCAGATTAAAAGATCCCAACTAAAAGTGGCTGTTTGCTCCATCTAACATTTAGTTTTATGTGCGGTTGATTTCATAAAACCTTTAGGGGGAAAAATTGGGTCGCGCCCCCTTTGGGGCGCTAACTTCGCTGGGGTGCTACTCTTAGCACCCCGAAAAAGTTAGCGCCCCTGCGCCGTAAATTGAGTGGTAGCGCCCCAAGCAGGAGGCGGGGCGCTACTGGAAGTGCTCTCCCTCATTCTTGGGGCGCTCCCATTCAATATCGCGGTGCTACGTGCAGCTGCGACATGCGCGTCGACACGTAGCGCCACGGTACTGCAGGCCTCCCTCCCTCGATTAAAGGCGTGAGGCCTAGCGCAGCGCGCACCGGGGCCCGGCTGGACCACTGGGGAGCGGGTGCCGGGAAAACAGCCCGGCACTCAAGAAGAGTGCCGGGCTGAGCGATCGTGGCCAGCACCCCGCATGAAGAAGCGGGAGGGGGCAGGTGCTGGCAGGCAGGCAGCCCAAAAAAAAAGGCTGCCCAGCACCTGCCCTTTAATTAGTGCCACCGCGGCCGCAAAAACACCACCCTGACCCTGTCGGACATAGCATCCGGCGGTAGGTCAGGGGGCGCAACTGAAGTTTGCGGCCGGGGCGCGAGAGGGGGCACAGCGCATGGCGATGACGTCATCGCTGGAGGCGCAATGCCACGGGCCGCTACTGGCTACTGCCGCCGCTAACCTCCCGCTGAATTTCGCGGGAGGCGTTTGTGGCACCGCGCCCAGGCACTAGGTGCTTAGCGCCCCATTAGCGCCCCCCTGGGTCGCTAACGGGAGGCGCACAGCAACCCAATTTTCCCCCCCTAATGTTATGACATGCAATGGATTTTAAAATAGCTTAAATATAATAGAATCATAGAAATTTACGGCACAGAAGGAGGCCACGTGACCCATCGTATCTGTGCCGGCCAAAAAAGAGCTATCCAGCCTTATCCCACTTTCCAGCTCTTGGTCCGTAGGCCTGTAGGTTACAGCACTTCAAGTGCACATCCAAATACTTTTTAAATGTGATGAGGGTTTCTGCCTCTCCCACCCTTTCAGGCAACAACAACAACAACTTGTATTTATATAGCGCCTTTAACGTAGTAAAACATCCCAAGGCGCTTCACCGGAGTATTATAAGACAAAAAATTGACACCAAGCCACATAAGAAATTAGGGCAGATGACCAAAAACAGATGTCAAAGAGGTAGGTTTTAAGGAGCGTCTTAAAGGAGGAAAGAGGTGGAGAGGTTTCAGGAGGGAATTCCAGAGCTTAGGGCCTGGACAGCTGAAGGCACGGCCACCAATGGTTGAGCGATTATAATCAGCGATGCTCAAGAGCGCAGAATTAGAGGAGCGCAGATATCTCGGGGGGTTGTGGGGCTGGAGGAGATTACAGAGATAGGGAGGGGCGAGGCCATGGAGGGATTTGAAAACAAGGATGAGAATTTTGAAATCAAGGCGTTGCTTAACCAGAAGCCAATGTAGGTCAGCGAGCACAGGGGTGATGGGTGAACGGGACTTGGTGCGAGTTAGGACACGGGCAGCCGAATTTTGGATCACCTCATGTTTACGTAGGGTAGAATGCGGGAGGCCAGCCAGGAGTGCATTGGAATAGTCAAGTCTAGAGGTGACAAAGGCATGGATGAGGGTTTCAGCAGCAGATGAGCTGAGGCAGGGGTGGAGACGGGCGATGTTACGGAGGTGGAAATAGGCGGTCTTAGTTATACCACAGATGGATGCTCATTTCAGGGTCAAATATGACACCAAGGTTGCGAACAGTCTGGTTCAGCCTCAGACAGATGCTAGGGAGAGGGATGGAGTCGTGGCTAGGAAAAGGAGTTTGTGGCTGAGAGTTCCAGACCCCCACCTCCCTCTGGGTGAAAAATGTTCTCCTCAACTCCCCTCTAAGCCTTCTACCAATTACTTTAAATCAATGCCCCCTGGCTCTATCTAGGCCCCTGATAATTTTATATACCTCAATTAAGTCTCCCCTCTGCCTCCTCTGTTCCAAAGAAAACAACCCCAGCCTGTCCAATCTTTCCTCATAGCTAAAATTCTCCAGTCCTGGCAACAGCCTTGTAAATCTCCTCTGTACCCTCTCTAGTGCAATCACATCCTTCCTGTAATGCGATGGCCAGAACTGCACGCAGTACTCTAGCTGTGGCCTAACTAGTGTTTTGTACAATTCAAGCATAAACACCCTGCTCTTATATTCTATGAGAAGTCGCACAACACCAGGTTATAGTCCAACAGATTTATTTAATTTTATTTAAAATTAAATAAATCTGTTGGACTATAACCTGGTGTTGTGCGACTTCTCATTTTTGTCCACCCCAGTCCAACGCCGGCATCTCCACATCATGACTTATATTCTATGCCTTGGCTAATAAAGGAAAATATCCCGTATGCCTTTTTAACCACCTTATCTACCTGTCCTGCTACCTTCAGGGATCTGTGGACATGCACTCCAAGGTCCCTCTGTTCCTCTACACTTCTCAGTATCACTAAAACAAAAACAGCAACTTCTATTTACATACCACCTTTAATGTAGACAGACATCACAAGGCGCTTCATAGAAGCATAATAAAAAAAAAAATGGAAAATGGAGGTGAAATTAGGAGAGGCGATATTATGGAGCTGGAGGTAGACAGTCTTTGTGATGAAGAGGATATGGAATCAGAAGCTCAGCTTGGGGTCGAATAGGACACCTAAGTTGTGAACAGTCTGGTTTAGCCTGAGGCTAAGGGGGCATTTTAACCCCCAAAAACAGGTGGTTTGGGTCAGGTGGGATGTTAAGCTGGAGGAAACTGCCGTCATTGCTGCAGGTGCTTTGGCTATGATTGGATAGGTAAGAGTGGAATCAAGCAAAGGCAGACCTGGTATCTATATCTATATATATATATATCTATCTATCTATCTATATATATATATATATCTATCTATATCTATATATATATAAATAAATATTAGACCTGTTATTTCAAATAGTAGAAGCTCATGTAACTGCAATTTAGATCATATGGTACCCATGCAAGAGTGTTCTATAATTTTAGCATTTAAATTCACAGCAGCTTCATGAAGCAGAAAAATCTTTCCACAGAATCTTAATTAAAATCGAAGAGATCAGCATTGATTTTCCAAACTAGATTCTCATGACAAGGCAGCAGCTGAAAGTACTGAACAAACAGGCCATCATTATCCACTACAACAAAAACAATCTGCCTGGGCCCCCAAACTCCCACCCCCTCCCCCCAAGAAAATATATTTTGCACCATAAGATCTCACTTCCTCCTTCAAAAATTTCCAAATCCACCCCTGCAAAAACTATCCTTTTATGTACTTTTATTTGCAACACAGAAACAGGCCATTCGGCCCAACGCCGGTGTTTATGCTCCACATGAGCCTCCTCCCACCCCGCTTCGATTAACCCCATCAACATATCCTTCTATATGCATTTTACAATGCAACTTATGGAATATTGGTTCTATCTTCAGCTGAAGTCAAGTCTAGTTCATGTTCCACTGCATTCCCATTGTAACTACTTCTTTTCCTATGCTGAGATGTGAGGCCATTGTGCTTCAGTTTTCACAGAAAACTAAACTGCACTGCGGATTGCGATCCCAAAAACACAAATAAAAATCCTGAAATTCCGTTACAATAGAAAGAAATTCAAATTTTTCAGTCGCCTTGGTCATCGGCCTTTATTAAGGGCTGTTTTTTCAGTTTTTTTGAATGGTCAGCTTTTCTGAGGATGTGTCAACTTTTTGAAACTATCAGCTTTTCCAAATATTGTAGGTTTGTATATATTTTTATCGTAGTGTTCATCTATGCATAAAATACTGAAAATTAACAGCTATATGACCTTTTCATTCTGCTTCATCTTTTATGCAAGTTTTACATAGTCTACACAAGGCTTCAACTCCATAAGTTGCATTGTTCTGTTGTGCTGTACACCACCATTATTGTTAATTAACTTGTCATAAGCCTGTGGCCTAGTAGCACAGCATGCTTAAATGCTGCATCAGAGAGTAGCAGAATATGGGCAACATTCTCCACTACTGCCACATTAGACCATTTCTGATGTATTTAACACAACTACTGCCAAGTCTATGCACTGTTAGATTATAGGATAGATACTGAGAAAGCTGAAATTAGACAATATTTTCCTATCCACAGGCATCTTACTTTCTGCAAGTGGTTTAAAAGTGCACAGTAAACAAGTTATTCCTCAGGCAGCAATAAGACGGTGTTGATTCCTGTATACACCAATAGTAGTGAAATGTTGTCAAGTGTGTGTAATTCTGAAAAATGCCGAAGTGATAGAGTAACACTATGAGGTGGATGATGCCTGGAGGACAAAGCAAGTTAAAGTGTGCATATATTAAAACGACCCAGTGCTCTGAATACTTTGAGCGAAGTGGCACAACATGTTGGATGGCCCTCCAATTCGAATCCCAGGATAAGTTAAGTCTCTCGTAACCCTCAACTACCTGGCCTGAACATAGACTCAACCAGACCACCTGACATCTGGACAGGGAGACAAGGAGAGCAGACAGGGTCACAGGGATGGGGTGAAATAAAAGAAAGAATGGAGGCTAAGTGAGGTTATGAATGGCCGAATGGCCTCCTTCTGTGCTGTAAACTTCTATGATTCTATGATAAGGGAGGGAAGAGACCGAGAAAGAGAAAAGACTAGGCAGGTGTAAGGGGATTGGACAAGACTATAATGAGGAATAATTGGTTAAGCAGTGCTGCAGTGCAGCTGGGAACAGTTCTGATTGGCTCCGTAGTGCTGCAGTATTAGTGGAGGGCATTGCTGTGGTTGGGGAGATGATTTTGAGAAGCTGGCTGTTTGATAGTTTTTTTTGAATCGGGCAAATAAAATTAGGACTCAGGAAAAAGAGTCATAATTGTCCCACAGTCACAGCCATTGGCTAGTGCATATGCCGGAGGTGGTGGTTTCACTTCAGTCACACTTTACATACATTTTATAATGTAATGATAAAACAACATGTGAGAAATCATTCAGCCCATCCTACAATACACGTGCAAGTTTGTAGTTTAATAGCTGCATGTGGCTGATTTTCCCACACATCCATGTTAAGGTTCTAAGTCAAAAGGACAAATTCTTGCTGTTTACTCAGCTGCCTCGCTATCACAAGAAGATCTCAAAATTCCACATTAGTCATACAGTACAGTATCTTTAGAGCTCCATGATACTTCCTCGTTGTAAATCAAGTGTGCAATTTGATTAGAATTCTCCCTCATTATTGGCGTGAGACATCACAATTATCGTACTCAATCACTTAGCTTGGTCATCAAATGAAATCATCAAAGAATGATCCAGCAGCCCACTCAACAGCTTCCTCCCATGTGGCACACTGCTCTACATTAGTGGACTTGCTCTAAGGTTCCATTAATGTGCCTTCAGCCCAAAACACCTTACCTGGAAACAGTGGTGCGAGTGCAAATGTTTTGAGCGAAAGAAGGTGTGCAGCCAATCTCAAAGTAGTATGGGTACATTCTAGATGCAAGTGTACATAAAGAGAAACGCCAACAATTTTACCAAAACATCTGAACAGATTGTCACTCATTGTCCAATACTACACCTCCTGTTATAGAGCGTTCTTGAAATGAAAATTAAAAATAAAATCTATATGAGCTGATCTGTAATCTAGTTCTGTGGACTGAGAGGGGAAAGGAAAGAAATGGTTTGTAACGTGAAGCTGTATATAAACACACGCAAACACAAATGAAAAGGAAGACTGGCTTCTGAATAATCCCTCTCCACGAGGTCATCTCTAATGGAGTCACAGTTAATTACTTGGCCACTTCCAGCATGGAGCATAAGAAAGTATCCAACGAGAAAAGACCCATTGGCCTATAAAGCTTGTTATTTCCATAAACCATTGTGGAATCAACCCAACCTATTTAATTTCTTGACAAGGTTGTACAAAGTTTCTCCCTGTTCCCCACAAAGGCACATCCTGAAATATTCCAGAATATTTGATTTGATTGTGACCAGTTGCTTTTCTTGGCTGGCCATCTTCAAGGCCCCTGCAGGTCAGGGACGGTCATGTTCCAACCACGCTGTTCTTACCAGATCAATTCTGCTCGTGTAAACAGGGAAAGTATTTAAATCTTTATATGTTTCCACCAAGATAAGATTCAAAAATCAGATCAACTGATGAAAGTATAAATAAGACCCACTTCAAGGGTGATTTTGCTGCCAGCTCTGATTCAGACACTAGTCAATATAATCAGAAACTGGCTGCATTTCTTTTCTCCTCCAACACCATCCCCACCGCCCCAGCTCCACTCACCGCAGCCCATTCTTATACTTCTTGTTGTTTCCACACACACAGCCTACTTACTTTCATCAAGGGCAATCCCCACCCCCATCACATACACACACTGAAACAGTTGCTGGGGAAATAGCTGCAGGGAGGGAGGGCTCCAGCCTACGCCTACCTGTAACTGAGAACCCGGAAGAGGAAATCAGCCACACGACAGGCACTTCTCTTTGCAAAGCCCCTCACATGAGAACCTGGATTTAGCAGTTTGTGATGTCTGAGCTTGGTAGGTGGAACTGGATTGGTATGTTTAGAATGCAAAGATCCTTCCACCACATTGAAGGTAGATGTCCATCAAACAGCTGACATTAAAAACTCAGACTTGGGATGTCAGCTACTGGAAGGTACTACCTGGAGGTGTGCGAATACAGGTGGAAGAGCTAGAATAAATAATAATTCTAAAACAACTGAAAAGGGAAGAGAGTCGAGTAATAGTCAGACATTGTGTGCTAGGCGCTACAGGTAAAGGGAAAACTAAAAGATATAAAGTACTGTAATTAAATCAGGAGAGAGAAATAAGAAATGAGTGCAAAAGACAAAATTAGAGCAGAAGGACAGGCTAACATGGCCCAAATAAGCATTCTTTAAATAAACGCACGGAGTATAAGGAACAAATTGATGAATTGCAGGTGCAAATTCAACTTAAGAGGGTACGCCATGGTAGCCATTACTGAGACATGACTGCAAGATGGTCAGGACTGGGAACTGAATACACCAAGTTATAAGGTCTACAGGAAGGATAGGGAATCTGGTAGAGGGGGAAGGGTAGCATTAGTGATTAAGGATAAAATTACTTCTATGATAAGAGATGATATAACAAGAGGTAAGCAGGCAGCGGAGACTTTATGGGTAGAATTAAGAGATAGAAAAGGATTTAAGACTGCAGTGGGAGTTGTGTATAGGCCCCCTAGTAGCAGCTGTGAAGTGGCAGAATGTATTAATGCAGAGATTAGACAAGCATGTAGTAAAGGCAGAGTGGTTTTAATGGGAGATTTCAACTTCCATATAGATTGGAATTAGCAGACGAGCTGATGTCAGAAAGGTAGCGAATTTCTTGGGTGTGTTCAGGACAGTTTTCTGCAAAAATATGTCCTAGAACCAACAAGGGGGCAGGCCATATTAGATTTAATAATGAGCAATGAGACAGATTTAGTTAACAGCCTAATGGTGCGTAAACATTTACCTAATAGCGACCATAATATGATTGATTTCAATGTTGTGTTTGAAAGAGAGAAACGCAAAACAGCTACTAAGATTCTAGATTCAGGTAAGGCCGACTTCAATGGGATGAGACAGAGACTGTCCACAGTAAACTGGGCAAATCTGTTAATGGGTAAAACGACAGAAGATCAGTGGGAAGTGTTCAAAAAAGAATTTAACGTGATACAGAACCAGTTTATACCCCTAAGGGGCAAAAAAAACAGCCATGGACGACTAAAGAGGTAAGGGACAACATAAAACTAAAAGAAAAAGCATACAAGAATGCAAAAAATAGCACAGGTCCTGGCCGACGGGAGAGATACAAAGGGGGAGAAATTCGGTATCGCCCCGTTTGGGGTGCAATTATCGGCCGGGCGCAAAGTTTAGCGCCTGGCGCTAATTATCACCTCCGACTGCAAACTTGGCTTCTATCGCCCCTGCAGGTGATTGGAGCACTAAATCAGGCGCTACACACCTCTCTTAAGGCGCTAACGCCGAGGAGCGAGGCGTTAACTCAGGGTGCTGGCAAAGCTCATGTGATGTCAGTCAGCAATGTAACAGACACACTGGCGCCAGCCAGTTCTGGAAGGGGAGGGTCGATCTTGCTCTCCATCCACATCCTGCTCATTGCAGCCTTGAATCTCGGCCTGGAGAGACCTGTACATCAATTCTGCTGGAAATAACAATGGAGAGACCCAGGGAAAGAGCTCAGAGTGCAGCCCCCAAAGTCTCTTCTAAATCGATGCAAGGAAGGACAAATCAAAATGAACCTGCAAAGTGCAGCTCAGTACCCAAAACTCCTTCACACAGCGTTGAATCCCTCCAGAAGTCTCTCTCTCTCTCAGAATGCGTGGTGCAAAAATGTCACCGACAAAAAAAGTCAGGAAGCGGTCGCCTTTAAATATATACACACATTTTATCCACCCTTTTGGTTTGTGCCTTTTCCCTTTTTTTTCTTTCTCTTCCCCCACAGGCAGCTGTCTCTCATTCTGCCAGCATTTCACACTTCACACTTTTAGCCACCTTTTGTTTCTTAACCTGTCCAATTACCATCTCGTCTTGCCTTGAGCATCTCTTAATGTCTCTACTTACCATAGACCACCCCATTTGTTCTTTTATTCCTCCCCCCAGCCTCCCCCTTGCTTTTTTATCTGTTTCATTTCCTGCTTTTTTCTCAGTTCTGACGAAGGGTTTCGACCTGAAACGTTAACTCTGTTTCTCTCTCCACGGATGTTGCCTGGCCTGCTGAGTTTTTCCTGCGTTTTCTGTTGTTGTTTCACCGTTAATGGTTAAATATCCTGGAAGCCAATGTCCTAATTGGTAGGCTCGTCCTGGTTGGACAATCAATTAGAAGCTTATTTGTGCTCTGCCTTGGCAAGCTGCACAGAGTTAGCTAGCTAAACTCCAGCACAATCATTGCAGACATTTGGGGGGGTCCCTAACCATTGGCTTTGCTAAACATCATTTAAGCTCTCTAGACTTGCGGGGTTCCCTATTTGGAGAGAATGTACTACACATCAGGCATAACAGAAACTCTACCTCTGTAGATTTCTCAGTCGCTTGGTTTGGAGACTCTTAAACAATGGTGACGAGTTTCCATATCTGCCAGATACCTGCTTTACCAAAACAAAAGATTGAACACCAGATACCAGTATAACCGTGGCATTAGAAAGATCTGAAGTGGTAAAGTCACAAATGTATGCCAATCAAAAGTTCAATAACTGTTTACACTTGATGATCTGACAAGAATTAAGGTCCCAGAAAATGCATGGCTGGGAACTGCGCTCATCCTGCCAAAATTCGCAAGGCATAGGGGAGGGTCGCAGAACTTTGGCACCTGTGGTGCACATCTTGGGCACCCTGACCATTGTAAGGGGACTGTTTTGTTCTTTTAAAAAGGTCTCTCTCATCTTCAGGGATTCAGAACTCAATCCTTGACCTGGAAACCCGGATTGCCCAGTTGTGCCAGAGTAGAGGTCAGTGTGCTTCTTCTCCCTCCGTGTACCAGCCTGCGATGTTGCACCTGGTCTCCAATAGGCCGGGGATACGGGAACTCTCAGCATTGAGAGCTCTCATCCCCTCTAATGTGGATGCCCGAGTAAAGGGCAGGTGGAGGCTCCGCACCTTACTAGGCCCTGTAGGAACTCCTGTCCCAGGCCAGGTCTGGGCGTATCCAGGTCCTAGCAGAGTTTGGTAGCTGTTCCCCAATTTTGGCCCCAGTTGGTCTTTTAAACCCTTGTAAGCTATAAAGTCTTAGTGCCCTAGTTCTACTCAGTACACTACTGGTTGCAGTATCGAGTTCAGTAAAACTGCCCTTTCTTTCATGACTGCTGGGAATATGCACAGCTAATGGAGCATCCAAATCCCACAATGGCAGCTGGACAGCCTTTTGCTGTTGCAGTTTGCTAGTTTACACGCTTCAGTCAATTGATCCCTTAGGGCTTGCAAATGCTTTTTTGCTGGGCTTTTTGCGGAGCTGCTGAAGCTCCGAGCTAAGTGCAGCAAATAACCATTGCAGTTTAAAAGTTATGGCTATTCTTGCCTGTGAAGGAAAGTTAAAGGGTGAAGCCAATTCCATTGCTTTTTCACGCTCGGATAGACGTCATTTCAAAGTGTATGAATTACGGTTATAAAGGAGTTTCAAATGCCACTTGACTGGCATCAGCACTGCCATGCAAACCCAGAGAATGCGGTCGAATACAATACCCAGATATTTCCAGGCGGGTAATTTTCAAGGCAATTTATCCTTCCTGCAGTAAGACATTTACACCAAAACGCTTGTGCTGGAGTTAACTTCATACTGAATTCACTACAGAATGAACATCATAATGTGCAATACTCAGGGGGAGAAATTGAGTCGCGCCCCCTTTGGGGCGCTAACTTCACCGGGGCGCTACTTTCCCGAAAAAATTAGCGCCCCCCCGCAGCCAAAATTGAGTGGTAGCGCCCCAAGAGGGAAGCGGGGCGCTACTGGAAGCGCCCCACCTCCCTCTTGGGCGCTACGAGGGAATATCGCGGCGCTATGTGCCGCGGTATTGCAGGTCTTCCTCCCCTTCTTAAAGGGGAGGGGCCTTGCGCAGCGCGACCCGGGGCCCAGCTGGGCTACCGGGGATCGGGAGTGCCGGCAAAAGAGCCCGGCACTCAAGAGAAGTGCCAGGCTCATGGAGCGCAGCCAGCACTCCGCAGGGGGGGGGGGGGGGGGGGTCAGGAGGCCGGGAAGGGGAGCGGAGGCAGGTGCTGGCAGGCGGCCAGCAACAAAAATGGCCGCCCGGCACCTCGCCTTTAAATAGCACCGCCCCGGCTACAGGTAGGCCTCCCTGACCCCGTCGGACATAGCGTCCAGCGGTAAGTCAGGGGGCGCTACTGAAGATCGTGGCTGGGGCGCTGCGCACGGTGATGACCTCATCGGCGGCGCCACAGCGCGCTAACGGTTAGCACCGCCGCTAACCTCCCGCTGAATTTCGCGGGTGGCGTTGGCGGCGCCACGCCCGGGCGTTAGTTGCTTTGCGCCCTCTAAGGGCGCTAACAGGAGGCGCAAAGCAACCAAATTTTTCCCCCTCAATGAGTAAAGAATTGAAAAAGAAAGGCTCTCAAACGTGTCTATTAGACTCAATTTATATTATTGTACTTGACTGAACACACGCAACATTCTTACTCCTTGCCATCCCCTAATTGAAAATAAATGAGAATCCTCCCCCTTCACCGACCCCCACCGCATCCCATCACTTAGAAGTTGGGCAAGCCCCCTGTTCCCGAGCCACTACTGATGCAATTTTGAACTAGGAAGATTACAGCAGGATTCCATAGTGACCGTGACCCACACTGCTAACCAAATGTCTTTGCTCAGCATTTCCCCCAAACAGCTTGGCCACGATCAAAGACTCAAAATATGAGCAAATTCTGGCCGTGAATCTGCATCTCACTGCTGCACAGTTCGCCACGCCAAATCCCGAGCACACCCACCTCCTGCTTTAACGAGTTCAAGCACCGGGAGCAGTCTGCAACCGCTGCAAACGCTGCCACACGATAACGCATCTGATACACATAAACGTGAAGAATGATGGCACTTCTGCTAATATTGTGGCACAGTCTTATTTTGGAGCTCCACCAATTCACTTTAGGTTCCACTAAAATCTGGTCCCTTCCGGCTATAAAATTGAAAGCGAACTGAATTCATCATCTCCTAGAAAATATAACAGAAAAGTTCAACAAATACCAATCCCCCTCCTGATACTGCAGTGAGTTCAGCTCACTAGGACGCTATGTGCTAGACTTGGCAGGTGCCAACGAGGCATGATTGCTGAGTGTCCTTGCCAGACTAAATCAGTTCCTGAAGCAGTAAGCACACTTGACAAAAGCTAGACATGGGATATGTAAGCAAGCAATGAACCATAGAATAAGAAAGGACATGTGTTAAAATTAAACTATATATTTTTTTTTCATACTGTCACGCTTCAGTTGTGCAGCATCAGACAACATGTTCAAACAGAATCACGCTGACCCATCACAGCGAGATGATTAAACAGCACTGAAAATGAATAGGTTACATCACATCAGGGAAAAGACACTACAATATAAATGAGGTCGTTCAAAGAGCAGAGAACCACCTCAACACGAGCTTTACTGCTGTTCCTCCAGAGGCAGGGATGCTGCTAGTGGCTACTGCTGAGCCCCCGGAATTTTCAGTCCCCTCGAACCTTCCTGTGCCATAACAGAACACTTCACGGCCAACCTCAGCCGCCATAGTGGTGTTAGTCAGCACCTGGCCCTAGACCGCACAAAGTGGAGGAGAAGCATCCGGGAAGGCGGCGAACACCTCGAGTCTCTTCGCCGGGAGCAAGCGGAAGCCAAGCGCAGGCAGCGCAAGGAACGCACGTCAACTCAAGCACCCCACCCACCCGCCCCTTCAACCACCGTCTGCCCCGCCTGTGACAGAGACTGTAGGTCCCGCATTGGACTCATCAGTCACCTGAGAACTCATTTTTAATGTGGAAGCAAGTCATCCTCGGTCCCGAGGGACTGCCTAAGAGAAGAAGTTAGTCAGCAACAGCAGGGAAAAATTGATATGGAAAACAGCAAAACCTTGAACAAAAAAGTTCAGAAACTGTAAACAGTTGTACATACATGACCAATTATTAAAAAATAATTTGAGTTCAAGGCCACTCTGAACCCTCTGAAAGCTTTAAACTTTCTTACACTCTTCTAACTATCTTTTATTTTCTTTCTATCTATCACACCGTTCTTCCTGTCATTTTGCCAAGAGGGGAGAAGGAATTCTATCAAGCTCTATAATAACTGTTATTTTGACCAATGCCCATGCCGATACAGTCTGTCATTCACATCCGCTCTCCTGAGTATTTACAAATGATTTCATTACTCACAACCAATCAAGGATAGCAATTGCAAAGCAGCATTATAAAAAATGTTAAAATTAAAAATTATCTACATAGGAGAATTCCAACTGCACATTGGGCTGGATTTTGATACTAGGGCGGGTTGGGGTCGTGTCATCCACTTTTCGTGTTATCCACCCAACTGCAATTGGATGTGGGAGATTGATGCAATTTTCACCTAATTGGGCAATTGAGTTCCAGCATGTGGGAACCCATGAACCAATTAGTGTTTTCAGTCTGAAAGTCGCCTCTGATGATGTCATCATTGCTGCTGCATTGAAGGTCTGCAAAGACTGCCTGGTCTTTGCTGAGAGAGGACCTGGATGCAAAATGAGCAGCAGCAGCCCTAAGTCTGCTCCCAGATATTTTTGCACCACCACTCCCAGATATGTCTCCTCCTCCTCCTCAATCCATCCATCTAGCCAGCCGCTGATAGTCAGCTATCCAAATGTGCTCCCGCCAGGTTTCACATTCGTGGTTCAGAACAGGCGTGCTTCATGTAGAAAAAGGGTTAAAATCACAAAGGCCTTTCAAAATGGCATTATAGAGGCAATTTAGTGCTTGTTAAGGGCCTTAACAGCCTATCCCGCCTCTTAGAGGTGGGACGGAGTCGGGACCAGCAGACACGATTTAATGAAAATTGCGTGGAGGCGGGCTTGTGCATGCCCGCCAGTTTTCGCAATTTTAACCCCCCACACGCCCCCAAACCCACCTCCACGGGTCAATGAAAATCCAGCCCAAAGAGTCTCTCTAAACAAATTTAACAATTTTTAGTTGGGCAACACTGGGCAATATACATTTGCACTGAGTATCACAGTTAAAAGTATACACAATAACATTTTAACCTTCTGGTTGGTTGTGATAACCCAGTGAATTGTTTCAAGTTATGTATTTTTATACAATCATTTTTTGTAAAGACAAACAGATTTAAAAAATGAACAAAATATCTTTTATATACAATATATTGATTCTTGCATACAGCACACACTTCCTGTGAGTAGACCATTTACTTACTGTAATCGTGTCTGTCTGTCACTCTTAAACTTACCTATTTACCATACTTACCTCTGACTGAGTCCTCCCAGTTCTATCTCCAAGACAGGTAGCATGCGCCACTAGCCCGAGGACTGTAAAAATTGGGCTTTTTGCCTGATGCTCCTCCTACCACCTCTCCCACCCCAAACTCCGCAAGCACTATTAGACTGTCTCCACTCCTGCCCGTAGTGCCCATATCATTCCAACCATTCCCCACTTGCCAACCACCCCCAAGAGAAGCTCCAATAGTTGTGTCTCGGTGCTCCCAGACACCACAGCTCCCTTTTCAGGACTTCCAGATCTTGCGGTCACCTCGCAGACTACAGGATCCTCCTCGGTATTCTCCCAGACCGCAGAACCACTCACGCCAGTGTTTCAAGACCTTTGGACACTTCCACAGTGCTACAAAACATCTGTAGCCCACTCCCCACTTATGCTCCCAGACTGCAGGATAACTCCCCACTGCTAAAAAGTAGGACCTCGAAGGTAGTAATCTCTGGATTACTACCAGTGCCACGTGCTAGTAAGAGTACAGAGAACAGGATAGTTAGGCTAAATACGTGGCTTGAGCAGTGGTGTAAGAGGGAGGGTTTTAAATTTTTGAGGCATTGGGACCAGTTTTGTGGTAGGTGTGACCTATACAAAAGGGACGGTCTACACCTGTGCAAAGATGGAACTGAGGTTCTCGGGGTAAATTTTGATAAAGCAGTTCGGGAGCATTTAAACTAGTATGGCAGGGGGCTAGAAACCCATGTAGTGAAATAGAGGAAAGTGAAAGGCAGACAGAAATAAATGGTAAAAAGGAGAGGAACAAAAAACAAAGGGCCAAACTAATTCATAAAAAATGTGAGCATAAAAAAAGCCTGAGGGTTTTATACCTTAATGCGAGAAGCATCAGGAACAAGGTAGATGAATTAGCTGTGGAAATAGAGGTTAATAATTATGATCTAATTGGGATTACGGAAACATGGTTGCAGGGTGAGCAGGGCTGGGAGCTTAACATACAGGGGTATTCAGTATTTAGGAAGGATCGACAAAAAAGAAAGGGAGGAGGGGTAGCATTGCTGGTAAAAGAGGGGATAAATGCAATTGAAAGGAAGGATATTAACTCAGTTAATACAGAATCTATATGGGTGGAGCTAAGAAATAGCGAGGGGCGAAAAACATTAATAGGAGTGGTATATAGGCCTCCAAATAGTAAAATAGAGGTTGGGGAGGGCATCACGAGGGAAATTAGAGAAGCGTGCAATAAGAGCACAGCTGTCATCATAGGTGACTTTAACTTACATATAGATTGGACTAGCCTAATCAGTAAAAATAATGAGGAGGAGGAATTCCTTGAGTGTTTAAGGGATGGTTATCTGGATCAATATGTCGAGGAACCAACTCGGGAACAGGCTATATTGGACTGGGTACTGTGCAATGAGAAGGGACTAATTAGTAATCTTGTTGTACGGGGACCCTTGGGTCAGAGCGATCATAACATGATCGATTTCTCACTCGAAATGGAGAGCGAAGAAATTGACTCAGAGACTCAGGTCCTGAATTTAAACAAGGGGAATTATGATGCCATTAGACGGGAACTGAGTAGGTCTGAATGGACAACGTTCCTGGGAGGACTGGAGGTAGATAAACAATGGCAAGCATTTAAAGATAGAATGACAAAATTGCAAAAATTGTTTATACCAATCTGGCATAAAAGGAAATCTAAAAAGGTGACTCAACCGTGGATAACAGGGGAAATTAGAGACAGCATAAAATCCAAAGATAGGGCGTATAAAATAGCCAAAAAACGCGCCAGAGCGGAAGATTGGGAACAGTTTAAGATAGAGCAAAGGAGGGCAAAGGGCTTAATCAAGAAGGGCAAAATAGCTTACGAAAGCAAGCTGGCGGAAAATATAAAAACTAACTCCAAAAGCTTTTATAAGTATATCAAGAGGAAAAGACTGGTGAAAACCAAAGTTGGTCCATTGCAGTCAGATACGGGGGAATATATAATGGGAAATAAGGAAATGGCAGACCAACTAAATGCATACTTTGGGTCAGTCTTTACGAAGGAAGACACAAAAAACCTCCCTGGGATATCGGGAAAAATAGGGACATTGGCAAAGGAGGAACTGACGCAAATCAATATCTCTAAGGATATGGTGTTAAGGAAGCTAAAGGGATTGAAGGCGGACAAATCCCCAGGGCCTGATAACATGCATCCTAGGGTACTGAAGGAGGTGGCCCTAGAGATAGCGGATGCACTAAGCATGATTTTTCAGAATTCATTAGACTCGGGAACAGTGCCCATGGATTGGAGGGTAGCTAACGTTACCCCACTATTCAAAAAGGGGGGTAGGGAAAAAGCAGGTAATTACAGACCTGTAAGCCTTACATCAGTTGTGGGCAAAATGCTGGAGTCCATCATTAAGGATGAAATAGCCGAGCACTTAGCAAATGGGGACAGGATAGGACAGAGTCAACATGGATTTACAAAGGGTAAATCGTGCTTGACTAATCTATTGGAATTTTTTGAGGGAGTAACTGGTAAAATAGATGGGGGAGAGCCAGTAGATGTGGTGTACCTGGACTTCCAAAAGGCCTTCGATAAGGTCCCACATAAAAGATTAGCATGGAAAATTGAAGCTCATGGGATAAAGGGGAAAGTATTGACGTGGATAGAGAACTGGCTGTCAGATAGAAAACAGAGAGTTGGAATAAACGGCTCATTTTCTGAATGGCAGGCAGTAACAAGTGGGGTACCACAGGGATCTGTCCTGGGTCCCCAGCTGTTCACAATTTATATTAATGACCTGGATCAGGGAGTCGAATGCAGCATTTCCAAATTTGCAGACGACACTAAACTAGGAGGGGGGGTGGGCTCAGAGGAGGAGACCAGGAAGCTCCAGAGCGATTTGGACAGACTGGGTGATTGGGCGGATAAATGGCAGATGCACTATAATGTGGACAAGTGCGAAGTTATCCACCTTGGGTGCAGGAACGGGAGGGCAAATTATTATTTAAATGGCAATAAATTGGGAGAGGGGGAAGTACAGAGAGACCTGGGTGTTCTTGTACACCAGTCACTGAAGGCGAGCATGCAGGTGCAACAGGCGGTCAAGAAGGCAAACGGTATGCTGGCCTTCATAGCAAAAGGGTTGGAATACAGGAACAGGGATACCTTGCTGCAGCTGTACAGGGCACTGGTGAGACCACACCTCGAGTACTGTGTACAGTTTTGGTCGCCTCATCTGAGGAAAGATGTTCTTGCCATGGAGGGGGTGCAGCGGCGATTCACCAGGCTGATACCAGGAATGGCGGGATTGACCTATGAGGAGAGACTATGTAGTTTAGGGATGTACACACTGGAGTTTAGAAGATTGAGAGGGGACCTCATAGAAGTGTATAAAATTCTGACAGGTCTAGACAGATTAGATGCAGAAGGAATGTTTCCCTTGGCGGGTGAGAACAGAACTAGAGGACATAATTTAAGGATAAGGGCTAAACCATTTAGGACAGAAATGAGGGGGAATTTCTTCACTCAGAGAGTGGTGAACCTGTGGAACTCATTGCCACAGAGGGCAGTGTACGCCAGCTCATTAAATATATTTAAGAGGGAATTAGATATATTTCTACAGGCAAAAGGGGTTAAGGGTTACGGAGAGAAGGCGGGGACGGGATACTGAATTGAAGGATCAGCCATGATCTCATTAAATGGCGGAGCAGGCTCGAAGGGCCGGATGGCCTACTCCTGCTCCTATCTTCTATGTATCTATGTATCTATGTACTTCTAGACCATGACACGTGTCCTGAATATAGATGGACCACTGCCTTCCAGTGCTAACACAAACCCTCCCCAGTACTACCAGAACTTCAGATCACCCCCATCAATGACACAGCCTATGACCCCCCCCACCCCCACCCCGTGATCTGGATCCCAGTACCCTCCTCAATGCTGCCATCCCCCAGGACCCTTCACCCCCATCTGCTACATGTTGCCTACCATCTTCCTCTGTATCCTTGGCTTTAAAAAGGTGAGATAAAAATCAAATACATATATATATATATTTCACTCAGTGACTCTCCTTACCAAATTGTTAATAGTGTAATCTTTGCTCTCCTTTGAACACTGCTAAAACCTCACAAATGCCTTAGAAAGGCAATATTAACATGAAGGTAAGAATATTGGGGTTTGATTATGGGCTTGAGGCTGGCCAGATAGTAGGGTATTTTGTATGCCATACCATGTGTCAAAAAGTGAGGAAATGAAAGTAGGGTCATTGATCACCCTTCCTTCCTCACGTCACCTCTCTTGCATGACTAATAGATTCTGTAGGGAACTCATATCAAATTACTCAAGAAAGCAATTACTGCTCGGTGTCATTATCATTGGAACAAACAGCTATAATAAATCATATTTTCAGCACCACAAACAGCTCCTTACAAAGGGGATTAAATATGATAACACTGAGTTGGAATTTTGCAATCAGTAATTGGGACTTAACACATTCAATACAATTTTGGCAGTTCTCTCTATTTGACAGGATGGGGAGTAAAGTTTTAGAAACAATAATCAAGGAAAAAATTAACGGGCACTTGGAAAGGTTTAAGCTAATTAAGGAGAGCCAACACAAATTTGTAAAAGGCAGATCGTGTTTGACTAATCTAATTGAATTTTTTGATGAAGTAATAGAGAGGATTGTTGAAGGAAATGCAATGGATGTTGTCTACATGGATTCTCGGAAGGCGTTTGACAAAGTACCACATAGAAGGCTGGTTAACAAAATTGAGGCTCATGGAATAGATGGGTGAGTGGCAGCTTGGATAAGGAATTCGCTTAAGGAGAGGAAACAGCGAGTTGTGGTAAATGGCTGTTTTTCAGACTGGAGGATGGTAGGCAGTGGTGTTCCCCAAGGGTCAGTGCTGGGGCCATTGCTTTTTTTGATATATAAATGACCTGGATATTGGAATACAGAGTAGAATTTCTAAATTTGTTGATGACACCAAATTTGGGGGTGTGGCAAACAGTGAGGATGATACCAATCGACTGCAACAGGACATAGAAAGGCGAGCAGAATGGGCAGACAAGTGGCAGATGGAATTTAATACAGAGAAGTATGAGGCGATGCATTTTGGCAGAAGGAACAGGGAGAGGCAATATACACTTAATGGCACAGTTTTAAAGAGTGTGCAGGGACAGAGGGACCTGGGAGTTAATGTGCATAGGTCCCTGAAGGTGGCAGGACATATTGAGAGAGTGGTTAGCAAAGCATATGGGATCTTGGGCTTCATAAATAGAGGTCATGATGTGAATTCTGGGAGATTCTCTCATTGCTAACTTACCTGACGAAGGAGCGACAGCTCCGAAAGCTTGTAAAATTAAATAAATCTGTTGGACTATAACCTGGTGTTGTGCGACTTCTCATTTTCATAAATAGAGGTATTGAGTACAAAAGTAGAGAGGTTATGCTGAACCTTTATAAAGCACTGGTTAGGCCACAACTGGAGTGTTGTGTCCAGTTCTGATAACCACACTTTAGGAAGGATGTGAAAGCACTTGAGAGGGTACAGAGGAGATTTACCAGAATGGTTCCGAGGATGGGGGATCTTAGCTACAAGGACAGGTTGGAGAAGCTGGATTTGTTTTCATTAGAATAAAGGAGGTTGAGGGGTGATTAGATAGAGGTGTACAAGATTATGACGGGTTTGGATAGGCTAGACGGGGAAGGGCTGTTCCCACGAGTTGATGGTACAAGGACTAGGGGACCCAGATTTAAGGTTTTGGGCAAGAGATACAGGGGGGACGTGAGGAAAAAGTTTTTTACTCAGCGAGTGGTGATGACCTGGAATTCGCTGCTGACGGAAGTGGTGGAAGCGGAGACACTGAGGGGGCAAAACTGGGTTGCGCCCCCTTTGGGGCGCTAACTTCGCCGGGGCACTACTTTACTAAAATTCACTGGTAGCGCTCCAAGAGGGAGGCAGGGCGCTACGGCTGAATATCGTGGCGCTACGTGCTGCAGTACTGCAGGCCTTCCTCCCCTTATTAAAGGGGAAGGGCCTTGCGCAGCGCGACCCGGGGCCCAGCTGGGCCACCAGGGAAAGGAATGCCAGTAAAAGAGCGCAGCCGGCACCCCACGGGGGGGGGGGCTTCACAGGAGGCCGGGGACGGCAATGGGGGCATACGAACATACGAATTAGGAGCAGGTGTAGGCCACTCGGCCCCTCGAGCCTGCTCCGCCATTCGATAAGATCATGGCTGATCTGATTACTCCACATTCCTGCCTACCCCCTGATAACCTTTCACCCCCTTGCTTATCAAGAATCGATCTACCTCTGCCTTAAAAATATTCAAAGACTCTGCTTCCACCGCCCTCTGAGGAAGAGAGTTCCAAAGACTCACGACCCTCTGAGAAAAATTTCTCCTCATCTCTGTCTTAAATGGGCGACCCCTTATTTTTAAACAGTGACCCCCTAGTTCTAGATTCTCCCACAAGAGGAAACATCCTCTCCACATCCACCCTGTCCAGACCCCTCAGGATCTTATATGTTTCAATCAAGTCACCTCTTACTCTTCTAAATACAGGTGCTGGCAGGTGACCAGCAAGATAAATGGCCGGCTGGCACCTCCCCTTTAATTTGCACTGCCCCGGCAGCAGGTAGGCACCCCTGACCATGTCGGACATAGCACCCGGCGGTAAGTCAGGGGGCGGTACCGAAGATCGCAGCCGGGGCGCGAGCGGGGCGCTGCACACGGCGATGACGTCATTGCCAGAGGCGCAGCGCCGCGGGGCACTAACGGTTACCGCCGCCGCTAACCTCCCGCCCTCTTAGGTCGCTAACGGGAGGCGCAAATCAACCGAATTTTTCCCCCTCAATGTTTTCAAGGGGAGACTGGATAGGCACTTGAGGGAAATAAACTTGCAGGGCTACGGGGATAGAGCGGGGGAATGGGACTGACTGGATTGCTCTACAGAGAGCCGGCATGGACTCGATGGGCCGAATGGCCTCCCTCTGTGCCGTACGACTCTATGACTTAACTTTCCATTCCACTGATTGGATTTTCACACAAAAGTAGACAGGCTAAGGTGTTACTTCCACCTAAAAAATGGCAAACTACATCTCTATACTTGTCTGTACCAGGGACTTAGCCAATTCCCTGAACACTGACTTCATTTTTATTTCAAAGACACAAATAACATTTATACTGTACTATTACAGGAGTCAGAGACTAATCCTCTTTAACATTCCCTGAAAAATAAATTACAGAAAGACCCTAATTTACTTCTGAAAGCTGGTCATTACCAGGGTGAGCACGGCTTGTTGCAAAACTGTGCAGCATTCAGAATTGGCAATAGCCAATTAGGCTAACG
Organism: Squalus acanthias; assembly: GCA_030390025.1. Taxonomy (NCBI): domain Eukaryota; kingdom Metazoa; phylum Chordata; class Chondrichthyes; order Squaliformes; family Squalidae; genus Squalus; species Squalus acanthias. The sequence goes on from CM059430.1 coordinate 152,184,983, forward strand.
GTCTACCAAACTTTTTATTTCTGTAAAGAACAGTTGTCAGCCAAAAATGGCTACCGCAAATTGCTAGTCCCATGGATAAAACAGAGGCTACAAAAATATAACACATGGTAATCCATCCAATTATTCAACAAAACAACCAGTGGTTGAAATACACAGTGGACATCCTCCCAGTGCCAACATGGCAGCAAAGCTTTCACAGTGGGCTGCTCCAGGAATAAAGACAACTTGGAAACGAACTGTGGCACAAATTCTCCTAATAGCTAACTGAGTTTGCCCAGTGAGTGATCCTTTTTTTAAAATTAATTCACGGGATGTGGGCATCGCTGGCAAGGCCAGCATTTATTGCCCATCCCTAATTGCCCTCGAGAAGGTGGTGGTGAGCCACCTTCTTGAACCGCTGCAGTCCGTGTGGTGAAGGTACTCCCACAGTGCTGGTAGGGAACAGTAGCATAGTCGTTATGTTACTGGACTAGTAATCCAGAGGCCGGGACTAATGATCTGGAGACCACCACAGATTCCACCAGCTGTGGAATTTAAAATTCAGTTAATGAAATAAATCTGGAATAAAAAGCTAGGTGACCGGATGGTCATAAAAACCGATTTGGTTCACTAATATCCTTTAGGGAAGGAAATCTGATACCCTTACCCGGTCTGGCCTATATGTGGTTGACTCTTAACTGTCCTCTGAAATGGCCTAGAAAGCCACTCAGTTGTATCAAACCGCTAGGAAAACCTTCACCACACAGACTGCAGTGGTTCAAGAAGGCGGCTCACCACCACCTTCTCACAGGCAATTAGGGATGGGCAATAAATGCTGGCCAGTGACGCCCAGATCCCATGAATGAATATAACAGGTAGGGAGTTCCAGGGTTTTGACCAACCGACAAGGTGTGTGACTTGGAGGGAAACTTGGAGGTGGTGGTGTTCCCATGAGCCTGCTGCCCTTGTCCTTCTAGGTGGTAGAGGTCAAGGGTTTGGGAGGTGCTGTCAATTAAGCCTTGGCGAGTTGCTGCAGTGCATCTTGTAGATGGTACACACTGCAGACACGGTACGCTGGTGGTGGAGGGAGTGGAATGTTTAAGGTGGTGGATGGGGTGCCAAATAAACGGGCTACTTTGGTCTGGATGGTGTCGAGCTTCTTGAGTGTTGTTGGAGCTGCATTCATCCAGGTAAGTGGAGAGTGTTCCATCACACTCCTGACCTGTGCCTTGTAGATGGTGGAAAGGCTTTGGAGAGTTGAGAGGTGAGTCACTTGCCGCAGCATACCTAGCCTCTGACCTGCTCTTGTAGCCCCAGTATTTATGTGGCTGGTCCAGTTGAGTTTCTGGTCAATGGTGACCCCCAGGATGTTGATGGTGGGGGATTCGACGATGGTTATGCCATTGAATGTCAAGGGGAGGTGGTTAGACTTTCTCTTGTTGGAGATGGTCATTGCCTGGCACTTATGTGGCACAAATGTTACTTGCCACTTATCAGCCCAAGCCTAAATGTTGTCCAGGTCTTGCTGCATTCGGGCACGGACTGCTTCATTATCTGCGGAGTTACGAATGGCGCTGAACACTGTACAATCATCAGCGAACATCCCCATTTCTGATCTTATGAGGGAGGGAAGGTCATTGATGAAGCAGCTGAAGATGGTTGGGCCTAGGACACTGCCCTGAGGAACTCCTGCAGCGATGTCCTGGGGCTGTGATGATTGGCCTCCAACCACCACAACCAGGTATGACTCCAGCCAGTGGAGAGTTTTCCCCGATTCCCATTGACTTCAGTTTTACCAGGGCTCCTTGATGCCACACTCGGTCAAATGCTGCCTTGATGTCAAGGGCAGTTACTCTCACCTCACCTCTGGAATTCAGCTCTTTTGTCCATGTTTGGACCAAGGCTGTAATGAGGTCTGGAGCAGAGTGGTCCTGGCAGAACCCAAACTGGGCATCAGTGAGCAGATGAGTAAGTGCCGCTTGACAGCACTGTTGCGACACCTTCCATCACTTTGCTGATGATTGAGAGTAGACTGATGGGGCGTTACTGAGTTTGTTTCTACTGAGTTAGCTAGTCTCAGCTGCGTTACAGTAAGGGTGCTACAAATGGCATGGGTGCCCCTGGGTTACAGAGGGGGAAGCTTGGGCAACAGTAAGGCTGCAACAATTGGCACTGTGTCCCTGGATTCTGGAGTGCAAGAGTTTCCACTTGAATCACTATCCAGTGATCCATGCTAGAAGTGCACGTGTGGATGTAGGCGGAGGACAGTACTAGCAGCAATACCTTCATAGGTTCAATAACTTGCTGAGAGTTACTATCAAGACTCATACACAATTAATGGTGGCTTGAGTGAGGTACCAGAGGATGCGCATGGAACTGTACCCTAGGTAGGCTGAGAGGAGAGAGAATAAAATTAGCGATCAAGAAATAACTAAAAATTGCACTGTGAGCAATATTCAAATGTTGACTGCAGTCTGTAAAAGCAATTACACAAACATCACCTTAAGGCTTAAAAGTGAGCTGCTGTGATATCAACCTAAAGCCCAAGGACACCTCTCTATCCAAGGATAAATCTGTCAATAATACTCCCACATGCTAGGAAATAGCTTGCTTTTGTAAAGTTAAAAGACACAGCAAGTCAGTCAGTTTCTGAAAATAGGACTTTTATTCCATCTATTTTTCTCTTCCTAGTGGGTAACCTGCTTCTAAAGTTGCTTTTCCTGGCAATTTTTTCATCCTTCCTCATAAAAGCAAAGGCTCCTTTCTGGGGCACCACTGCACAGGCTACAGTTGCCTTCAGGTTTTTGCCTAAGTGGCCATTATTTATCTGTAATTCTGAACAGGAAGTGTGACCAGAATATTGAACCCAGATGGGGGAGGGGGAAACAGGACACCACAGTTGAGCCCAAGTCTGTGTTCACCTGATATTCACACACACATAGTTACAGCAAGGGTTGCTGGATAGTGATCAGCTTTGGGACCCCTGTCTGATTTTTCTCACCCTAGCCACAAGGCACTGAGGCCAACTGTAGAATACCTAGTGCTTCTATGCTTGAGATCAGCTAAGATCAGAACAGACCCAGCATCGAACCGGATACCTTTGTGATCTGTATGGCTCAGCTATGCACTGTGTAAACCCCTCAGGAGTGCTCCCTAGGAATTGCTTTTCCACTTCTGAGTTAGAGCCAATTCTCCACTTGGAGCCTCATTCCCATCCTTCAACTCCCTGGCTTGCACAGAGACCACAGCTTGGCTCTCTGATGGGCAATCACACCATTTATTTTCACTAAAGATCCCTGCCAAGTTCCACATTTATCTTGTGGAAGTCATTTTGTCCCACTGTCGTTCAACCCAACCACAAACACAGGGAAAGGTACATGCTGTCACACCCAGAATTACACCACTTTCTCTTTCCTTGTTTCTCATGAACTCCATTTCTAGTGACTGCAGCAGGTTGTATCAGGAATGTAATGGGTACAGCTAGAACAACACACTCAAGAAATTCAACACCAACCAGGACAGAACAGATGGCTGGATCGGCAACTCTGCCTCTGGATTCAATATTGACTCCCTCCATCACCGGCGCACTATGGCTGCAGTATGTACAGGATGCACTGCAGCAACTCACCAAGGTTACTTCAGTCTCTGATTTCTGGCTGAGGTACTAGAGCAGGAATAGCTCCATGATGGCTCATTGAGTAAATACACCAACAATTGTGGTACTCAATCACACAGACCAGGAAGATGGAGCAGGAAATGCTGGAAATACATAGCAGCAATGTTCCTGCTAAGCTGTGCGGCCGCGCAGTCATAAGAACATAAGAAATAAGAGCAGCAGTAGGCCAGATAGCCCCTCGAGCCTGCTCCATCATTCAATAAGATCATGGCTGATCATCGACCTCAACTCCACTTTCCCGCCCGATCTCCATATCCCTTGATTCCCCTAGAGTCCAAAAATCTATCTATCTCAGCCTTGAATATACTCAAAGACTCAGCATTCACAGCCCTCTGGACCATCTACAAGGTCCCGCGCAGGCCGCTCACCGGCTTTTACATCGTAAATACCGCGCATGCGCAAAAATTTGAATGGGCCGTGCACTGGGTGGGGGTGGAGGGGGGGGATTGGGCAGGCCGAATAAGAGGCAGTGCAGCTTACGGGGGACGTTGCATAGCAGGTCGGTAGAAAGTTTGATACAGCTTTTTAAAAAGTGATGACGGTATAGATAAGATTGAAGTAAACAAGCGAAGTAACTTGAACAGTGACCATAGGACTACAAGTGCAACATTCACAAGCCTTGAGTAGGCTTAGATATTAGAAAAAATGCTTTGGCCATTCTGCTCATCTCACTCCTTCAAACAAGCAAGGTACAACTTACACCATCAGGAGCCATCTAAATTATTTACAAGTAACATAGAAGATAGGAGCAGGAGTCAACTCCTTAACCCCTAAAGGCATAACTCCAGCATATCAATCTACCACTGCAGCCCATGTTTTTCAATCTGACCTGTTTCATTTTGCAGTTGATTTTTCCATGTTCCAAAAGATCACAAGGTTTCTGAAGATTTGATCATCTATGTCTTTTATTATTCCATTCGTACCTCCTTTTTCCATTAAAATAATTTCTATACAGTTGGCTTTGAAAATACCACAAAGTGTGCGGCATTGATCTGTTGGCCACTGTCCCGATAAACTCCTGCCTCAAGTCGGGGGTCAACCAGTTCTATCTACTCAGTGCAAGCGATTCAGATACATTCGGGAAAATCTTGGATTCTACCCAATGAGCACTTAGGTTTGTCTTTTCAATATGATGGCCACTGCTACTTTTTTCCATTGGAAACTTGCTGAAGACCGTGAAGAATGCACAACTTGAACTATGTGTAGGGATACCACTCAGCTGGTTTTGGAATGGATCATCTAGTTCTTCAGTGGGATGACTGGAATTTTGTTTCATGCAAAAAATCTCTTTTTTTAAAAATAAAAGTCATTTTGCTTTCACTTATTTCTCAGTCTTAAGGTGCAGAAACATTAATTATAATGGTTATTAACATTTTGATGAATTTTCATCATTCGCAAAATAAATCTCAAAACTCAAAGCAGGGTTCCTTCCACTCATTGCTTTGTGCCTTTTCCCATCCTGTCTGATTTTGGACTTAACAAAATGTGGCAGCCTTAGCACATGTGGGTCTGTCCTTTATTTCATTAGTCACAAGGTGCGATTGTCTGATATCAACCAGGGATCTTCATTCTGCTTCATGATCAGGACTTTCTGAATTCTGATGATCAGATTCCAAAATCAGACCAGACCAGGGTTATGGTAAGAACATAAGAAATAGGAGCAGGAGTTGGCCATTCGGCCCTTCGAGCCTGCTCCGCCATTCAATGAGATCATGGCTGATCTTCTGCCTCAATTCCATTCACCAGCCCTATCGCCATATCCCTTGATGCCCTTGCTAGTCAGAAATCTATCGACTTCTGTTTTGAATATACCCAATGACTGAGCCTCCACAGCCCTCTGGGGTAGAGAATTCCAAAGATTCACCACCCTCTGTGTGAAGAAATTTCTTCTCATCTCAGTCCTGAATGGCCTACCCTTTATCTTGAGGCTGTGGCCCCTGGTTCTAGACTCCCCAGCCAAGGGAAACATTCTCCCAGCATCCATCCTATCAAGCCCTGTAATAATTTTGTATGCTTCAATGAGATCCCCTCTCATTCTTCTGGATTCAAGAGAATACAGGCCTAGTTTACTCAATCTCTTCTCATACGACAGTCCCGACCGTTTATCCCTACTCTTTGTTTTCTGTCTGTTAACCAATTCTCAATCCATGCTAGTATATTACCCCCAATTCCAGAATTAGTTGCAGTTGGAGGAGGAATTTGCTGATTCCTCACTGGTCCATATCCTGTATTCATACAGTCCTGATCTCATCTTCCCGTATTCAGTTAGCAGTGAATTCAACTGGCTTGGTGTCTGCATTTCTACAAAGGTCACACAGTGGGCTTGTTAAGGATCAATTATACCTTTTTGTTGCAGTTCCACAAAAGGTAATGATTCATAATCCGTCTGAACTGCTTCACACGGTTTAATTGCTGCCCTGCAATCAAGCATGTCTCCAATTACAGAACAGTTGATTCCTGTTTTGAGACAGCACACATCCGCATGTATACACAATGCTAGACCGCACCAAGCAAGAAGCACAACTTATTCACAAAGTTGAGTGGGGGGGGGGGTGGCTGGGAAATCAAACAGAACCAGAATACAGCTCATTGACAAGTATGACTTATTTACTATCAAATATTGTATTTCCTTTGAAATTAAGAGAATAATCTTAAACTGCTAAAACACCATTACATTTATGCAAGAACAGTGCTGCACATTGTATCGTACTGGCAGGGCTACAAACATCCACAATTACTCTTTTTACAATGTTCCTATGGTTTTATAGTTGCCCAGCCAAGCTGAAGATAAATGATCGAGACAAAGTCCTTGAAGGCAATTCTAGTGTGAAACCCTGTTCAGTGCCAAACATTTGGTGTAATGAAGAAATTATGAAGATTGTGAGATTAAACGCATTTTATTTATTATTAAAACATTCTTTAAAGCTGCAGCAAAGCTGTGGGCAGGAGGAGTTCATTCAGTGTTACACACACAATCCTGTAAAGCTGTGGGGAGCAGGAGTTCATTCAGTGTTACACACTCAATCCTGTAAAGCTGTGGGGAGGAGGAGTTCATTCAGTGTTACACACTCAATCCTGTAAAGCTGTGGGGAGGAGGAGTTCATTCAGTGTTACACACACAATCCTGTAAAGCTGTGGGCAGGAGGAGTTCATTCAGTGTTACACACACAATCCTGTAAAGCTGTGGGCAGGAGGAGTTCATTCAGTGTTACACACTCAATCCTGTAAAGCTGTGGGGAGCAGGAGTTCATTCAGTGTTACACACTCAATCCTGTAAAGCTGTGGGCAGGAGGAGTTCATTCAGTGTTACACACTCAATCCTGTAAAGCTGTGGGGAGGAGGAGTTCATTCAGTGTTACACACTCAATCCTGTAAAGCACACATTTTTTTTTTTAGAAAAGCCCTCTCTTTTCAAAGGAACAGGAGCAGGCCATTCAGCCCCTCGAGTCTGTTCTGCCATTCAATTTGATCATGGCTGAGCTGTATCTTAACTCCATTTACTCGCCTTTGTTCCATATCTCTTGATACCCTTATCTAACAAAAATCTATCAATCTCATTCTTGCAAATTTCAACTGACCCAGCCTTTTGAGGGAGCGAATTCCAGATTTCCACTGCCCTTTGTGTGAAAAAAGTGCTTCCTGATTTCACTCCTAAATAGCGTAGCTCTAATTTTAACACTACGCCCTCTTGTTCTGAATTCCCCCACCAGAGGAAACAAATTTTTTGTATCTATCCTATTGAATCTCTTCACCATTTTAAACACCTCAATTGGATCATCCATCAATCTTCTTGAATCAAGGGAATACAAGCCAAATGTATGCAGCAAGTCCTCATAATTTAACCCTTTAAGCCCTGGTATCATTTTGGCGAATCTGCACTATACCCCCTCCAAGGCCAAACCTGAACGCAGTACTCCAAGTGGGATCTGACCAAGACTCTACAACTGAAGCATCACTTCCTCACTTTTGAATTCCAATCTCATTGAGATAAAGGCCAACATTTACCTGTGCTCTAGTGTTTAGTGATTTGTGCACATGGCCACCTAAATCCCTTTGTGCCTCCACAGCTTCTGGTCTCTCACCATTAAGAAAATAATCCAATTTGTCCTTTCTCAGATCCAAAGTGGATGACCTCACACTTCCCCACATTGAACTCCATCTGCCACAGTTTTGCCCACTCACTTAATCTGTCTGTCTCCTTTTGTAACTTCCTCCTCCCATCCACACAACTTACTGTGTCTCCGAACTTACTGTCATCTGCAAACTTGGATATACAACTCTCCATTCCTTCATCCAAGTCATTAATATGTATGATGAAAAGCTGAGGCTTTTCCAGAGAGCTGAAGGGTATTCAGTCTCACGAGAGAGAGATTTCAATCAAGCAGAAAATGAAACAGATGAATTCTTGTTGAGATCATGATGATTAAGTGTTCATTTATATTACAACTGCAGCGGTTTCACACTGAGGCTACAGTTATAGTGCAAATACAGCCTGAAACCAACCTGACACCGCAGAGTGAGACTCCTTAGAAAGGGGAGTTCCACCCCACTCTGGAGTGTTCCGACCTTCACACCAGATGTGCACCACACAAGTGTAGCATTGCATTAAAAGTGATATCATTTGATACCAGGGCTAAACTTGTACTGTGAATGCTCTCTAAGATTGCCACCTTTTGCCCAAGCCTGACTGGATGGGGACATATAGGGGCAAGGCCATAACTTGAGTTCTGGTGCTTGCTTTGAGGGGGAAAATTAATCGATTTGTTGAAATCTTTAATAATGTTTTCATTTCAGAAAAGACAATAGAGCAAGGGGCGAGGGGGAATGGACATTTAGCATAAAAATTAAGCATTTGGGGCCCCAAAATTCCAGCAGCCCTGCTCCACTGCTGAAAATGCAGTGGGACGGGACATCCTGCCGTCAGTCTGCTGCGGCTCTGATGCCATCTCAAATCATGGGGTCGGGGGCAGGGTCATTTACTGGGGGGCGGGCGGGAAGGACAGGCACCCGCACTATTTCCTGCATAACCGGGGTGTCCGCCCCATGGGGGGGGTGCGGGGGGGGGGGGGGGGGGGGGCGGAGAACCATAAGTTTCCAAGTGGCACTTTGCCGCTACCTTTAAGGGACCATCCATTCCGGTTGAAGATCATTTCAAATTTAAGAAGAATTGCCAGAAGTTAAAGCTGCCACTTTCTGAGCAGCAATTGATTGCTGTTAGAAACTGGCATTTCAGGCTGCTGTGCCCCCCACTTCTGCCATGATCTGATCCTGGCATTCAAGTACTCCTGCAATTTAGCATTAAGGGCAAGTGAGGCTGGACTAGCGGGACTTCTGACAGGTGATACCATTCTGCCAGTCCCTTTCGATGATGTCCACGCGAAGGGGAGGCAAACACATCGAACCCCCCCCCCCCCCCCACTCCCCCCGGCCCGGCCTCCCCCTCCCCCACTTCCGACCACATTTGCCAAAGCGACCAGGCAGAATTGAGCCCCACCCCAACTGTGCTGTCGCCGTGCTTCTCCCCAGGTCCAGTAACTTTGGGGTCTTGGCATCTGATTTACATTGTAGAAATTTCTAGACAGGCCATTCAAAAACTGGATCAATGGTAACTATAAGGATGATGCTTAAGAAGAGGGCCCACCAGCCAGCATTCATTTTGACATTGAGTCAATCCAGCTACTGAAAGCCATTTTAAAAAGTAGCCTGATCAGGGTCTTATATTTAGCAGAAAATGGCAATTGTGTTCATAAGAGACGAGAAAAAAAATCCACTACTAATCTGTCAATTAGAGATGTGACTGTGCCAAAATCAACCCCTTGCTAGCAGGCATGACAATGATTAATGCGCATGCAAAACTGTGGTATTATGGATAAAGACACTGAAATCCTGGGAGGTTCTCCATTCCATCAGCACCCTATGGTGAAGGCTACTTGAATCCAATGTATTGCATGTCTATTAATGGTTTTATCCTAAGAAAAATAACTGTTGATTCAAAGCAAACTTCTGATTGTTAATGATTTCTTCTGCCATTTTAATAAATGTTCAATGGTTTCTCTCAGTTGTTCCATACTGTACATTTCCAAAGTCTAGTCAATGAAACAGTTGATCAAACAAAGCCGAAACATTTGAATTGCCAATAATTACAGCACATAATACTTTAGAGAATCAGTTATGTATTTGTTAACAATGTCCATTCTTCTGCTATCGCAATTATCTCTCCCTTAAAGTATTTTTAATGAGAATGTACTTTCTGTCTGATCAGGAATGAAGTGACAGTTCGATTTAAAGGCAATAATTAAAGCTTTTATTTTCTTCAATTAGACTCAGCTCATGCATAGACCATCATTTACAAGAGATGTTTATTATTGTACCGCAACCCAATTCGTGTGTTGCACTCAAGGCAAATTTAAAGGGGCAGAGTCATCAGCATTTAGGGAGCGCTCAGGCAGGTAATGTTCTGGGACAGCCTATTCAGGAGGAAAATCTTAATCTCCGCTATGTTGGCTGTAGGCATAAGATCACATTACAGTCACCAATATGATTGCTGTAATAAGCAATTTTGAAGTGAAGAGAAAAAGAAAGCATCATCAGCAGTGTTGATAATTACAAAAACAATATAGTTTGCTATCAACCAGTATCAGATTAATTCTTGAATACTTTATTGTTCATCTATCCAAAGTATCAGTGCATTTAAATGGAGAACAATGGATACTTGGGAAATAATTACAAAGCAGTAATTTAAATCAAGGGATCAAGATGACAACATAAACCATGAGAACAAAACTCAAGCCGTTAATTAACTGTTACCTGAGGAGCTGTGGTTAGATTACAGCCTTGAAATCACTCCCTGGTATTGGTTTCCATTTTATGTTGGAGTTTAGTCTTTTTGTCTGGCCTACAGCTCTAAGGTGTTCAAGTGATCTTCAGTGTCCTCCCCATCTTTAATAACCAATAACAGTCACACTAAAGGATTAATGATTGAGGCATAATAACTTTACGCTTGTTGAGAAATGTCATTAACTAAGGAAATGTTACCTTTTAATATGATAATGGTTTAAAAAATAAATATTTAAGATTACAGATAGAGACAGAGGGTTCTGATCAACGGAGAACTATTGTAAGACTATTAAACGCCTACATAAGAACCATAAGAAATAGGAGCAGGAGTAGACCAATCGGCCCCTCGAGCCTGCTCCGCCATTCAATGAGATCATGGCTGATCTGATCCAACCTCAACTCTAAAGAACACAAGAAGCAGGAGCAGGACCAGGCCACTCGGCCCCTGGGCCCGCTCCGCCACCCACAGGGCCTTGACCGATCCGAACTCAAACTCATGTTGAATTTCCAGCCCGCTCCCCGTAACCCCTGATTCCCTTTACTTCTAGGAAACGGTCTATTCTGTTTTAAATTTATTTAATGAAGTAGCTTCCACAGCTTCCTGGGGTAGCAAATTCCACAGACCCACTACCCTCTGAGTGAAAAAGTTTCTCCTCATCTCAGTTTTGAAAGAGGAGCCCCTTATTCTAAGATTATGTCCCCTAGTTCTAGTTTTACCCATAATTGGGAACATCCTCACCGCGTCCACCCGATCAAGCCCCTTCACAATCTTATATGTTTCAATAAGATCGCCTCTCATTCTTCTGAACTCCAATGAGTAGAGTCCCAATCTACTCAACCTCTCCTCGTATGTCCACCCCCTCATCCCCGGAATTAACCGAGTGAACCTTCTTTGTACTGCCTCGAGAGCAAGTATGTCTTTTCTTAAGTATGGACACCAAAACTGTATGCAGTACTCCAGGTGCGGTCTCACCAATACCCTAGTTTCAATCCACCTCAAAGCTTTTCTTCTTCTGCACTAATTATACTCATATGAAGTGCAGCATATCACAAATAGCAACTGAGTGATAAATATCTAAAGAAAATAAATATACATACTCAAACTAATAATTCAATGCTATACCCAACAGCTAAGCATTATCTAAATAGTAACCCATCAAAGTTCATTTTCGAACTTAGTTTTGTTGTACATCAATGCAGTCACTGGGATGAGGCTTGCTTCAATTTTCCCTTTTTCTGAGGGAATAGTTCCCCGTCTCTCTGACAGCACTGACTGAGATTATTATTTGGGAACTGTAGGTATGTAACCCACACACCTGCTCCCAGTGGCATTGGCAGATGTTTGGAGCCTGTCTCCCCCCCTACACCAGGATCGTACATGAAACTGTCAGTTATTTGTCCTATTTTATTTGAACCAATAAAAGTGGCATCGGGTTCCCCCAATGTCAGTTCCTGGCAAGTACCACTTCTACAATGTGGGCACCGCTAATACAATTGGCGCAAAATTAACTAAAAGTGTGTGCATTTCACATTAGCAGCTGGCCACTGATGCCACAAACCTCACTGCACTCTCCCCAAATCTCCATCTATTCCTGTCAATTTAAAACGTCAATTAGATTGAACCTTGGTCAAAGGCAGTGGATTGAAGATTACCAAACTGAATCCCCTTGGGAGAGAAATGCCTACCACTTATTGGGCATTCAGGCCTCAAATATCATCCAAGTATTATGGGACTGTGTGTGGCTCTAGAGGAGTGGAAGAGCTCAATAACTAACAAGTATGGAAATGGAGAATAATTTTTCATTCGAAAAACAGTGCTGTAAATCTAAATAAAGGCAGCAAAATCCATCTTCTGAGTTCTTTTTAGAGTAATGGTCCCTCTGCACAATGTGTTCCTCACCATCCAGCTCTGAGGCATTTGTCAGTGCTGCTCTGAGACTGGTTTCCAAGAGGTGTGCAAGAGCAGCCCACGCTAATTCCCGCTAATGTTCTCTTCTTCCCCTTCATGGGGTAGCATCTGGCCACCGCTCATGGCTGAGATAGAAGACTCAACATAATTCCGTGTGCCAACTCACATCCTACAACATCATGTACCACACCCTGGGTTCCAACATGCAATGCCATTGTAAAGCCCTCAACTGAGTTTTCTCAGCAGTGCTAAATCAACTTTGGGCAAGGCCAGCCACATCTGTCACTACCAAAGTGGCATCCACAATACAAATACATACAGCTGGGAAAATTCTGGGCTAAAATTTGAATAAATCTGAACTTGGAAGCCACTTTGAAGGTCATCCCTGCGACGTTCCATGCCCTGATCCCTAAGAAAACAGTAGTCACCCACAGAGGGCAGCAAGAGACCGGCAGTGAGAACAACTGTGTAGCCAGTCAAGGGTTAACTGACAAGAAAGGTACCACTTCCGACAAAAACTTTTTTCATCAGCCGCTATAGATTCCAGCAAAAACCCCACAAAAGCTACATTAATCAGAAGGCTTGGAATAAAAGGGAGAGTGGCAGCATGGATATGGAATTGGCTAAGTGACAGGAAACAGAGAGTAGTGGTGAACGATTGTTTTTCGGACTGGAGGAAGGTATACAGTGGTATTCCCCAGGGGTCGGTTCTAGGACCACTGCTTTTCTTGATATATATTAATGACTTGGACGTGGGTGTACAGGCACAATTTCAAAAGTGAACAGTGAGGAGGAGAGTGATAGACTTCAGGAAGACAGACAGGCTGGTGAAATGGGCGCACCTGTGGCAGATGAAAATTAACGCAGAAAAGTGTGAAGTGATAAGTTTTGGTAGAAAGAATGAGGAGAGGACATATAAACTAAATGGTACAATCCTGAAGGGGGTGCACGAAAAGAGAGACCTAGGGGTATGTGTGCATAAATCATTGAAGGTGGCAGGACAGGTTGAGAAAGCAGTTAAAAAGGCATACGGGATCCTGAGCTTCATGAATAGAGGTATAGAGTACAAAAGTGTGGAAATTATGATGAACCTTTAAAACACTGGTTCAGCCCCAACTGGAGTACTGTGTCCAATTCTGGGCTCGACACTTTAGGAAAGATGTGAAGGCCTTAGAGAGGGTGCAGAAAAGATTTACGAGAATGATTCCAGGAATGAGGGACTTCAGTTACGTTGATGGACTGGAGAAGCTGGAGTTGTTCTCCTTGGAGCAGAAAAAATTGAGAGGAGATTTGATAGAGATGTTCAAGATCATGAGGGGTCTGGACAGAGTAGATAGAGGGAAACTGTTCCCATTGGCAGAAGGGTCGAGAACCAGAGGACACAGATTTAAGGTGATTGGCTTAAAAAGAACCAAAGGCGATGACCAAAGGCGATGTAAGAAAAAACTTTTTTACACAACGACTGGTTAAGATCTGGAATGCACTGCCTGAAAGGGTGGTGGAGGCAAATTCAATTATGGCTTCCAAAAGGGAGTTGGATAAGTATCTGAAGGAAAGAAATTTGCAGGGCTACAGGGAAGGGGCGGGGGAGTGGGACTAGCTGAAGTGCTCTTGCAGGGAGGTGGTGTGGGCTCAACAGGCCGAATGGCCTTCTTCCGTGCTGTAACCATTCTATGATTCTATGCTTATCCACAATCATTACAGGATGCAGTATGAATAACGTTAGCTAAATAATGGAAGTTCAAGCCATCAGTGTCCCACCCTCAGATTTACTGCTAAATTAACATACTGTAGCTCGTAAATAAGCTTGGTGTTCTTTTATAAGTGTTTTAGTTTGAAGTATTTCAATGGTTACCCTTGAGAATTCATTTTGAAAATTCAGTGCATTTTTTGTGTACTTTAGCTGTGTTAAAGGGAATTTCACCACATCAGGACACAAAATCCCAGAGGAATGGCCTGTCATTTTGTCATGCTGTCATCATCAAGAAGAGATGCAAATACATTGTTTGGTGTGAATTATATTTAATTGTATGCTTCCAAACAAAGAAAAACAGCAGGCTTTTTAGCTGGTTCTTTTTTACTTATGCTTGAGGTGGGAGAACAGCAGAACACTGTACATTGTTTTCACAAGGCCATATAACCCTTTAACTGATCCATTCACAAAGACCCTACCACTTCCCCATCATCGAAGTCCATTCTATGTGTTGAGCACTCATTATGTGTAGAACTTGCTGAAATTAGTCTTAAATTTGCCTTTCACTTGTTTGTACTGGTGTCCCCCTGTCATGGATTAGTTTCAAGCTGTTGTCTGGATCTGTCAATTCTAGACAATTAACCGCTTGTATCCCTCTATAAGGTCACTTCTCAATCACCTCTTTTAAGGCAAATTTCCATAATCTTTACTCATAACTCTGAAAATAAATGGGCAGGGGAAGCAAACACAGTGCCATAAATCAAACAGCCCTTTCTCTACCAAACGTTGCATATGACTGCAGAACCCCTTAGTCTGGGCCATCTTCCAAAATGGTGGGAAAGGAAACTGATGATGGTTATGGGGACGCAGGGCTGATGGTTATTCCCCCCTCTATCTTTCAGCACTGTAATAGATTATTTTCAATGGATATTCACACAAATATCTGATATGCAACTGACCCCCTGGAAAGGAAAAACAACTACAAATGCTGGAAATACGCAGCAGATGTGTCAGGTAATATTTCAGGTATAGATCCTTCATCAGAATAGTTCTGAGAAAAAGACTACAACCAAAATGTTAATCTATCTTTTCTCCTTCAAATGCTGACAAACCTGCTGGGTATTTTTAGCATTTGCTGGTTTCATTACTGACTTGCATTAAGATCATTTCAAGTCAACACACAATTCATAGTTGTCTTAACAAGAATTCTTTTGTTTGAATATACATGGCTGACTTGAAAAGAATCAATTTCTCTAAAAACGATCTTCTTCTTTGGCACTCGAAGTTTGTCTTATTAATAATGGGAAACCCTATTTTCAGATGTGATTAAGTGTTGCTGTATAATACATCATATTTTATGGCAGGGTAATCAATGTTGTTTTCAATATACGAGTAACCGGAGAAGCACTCTCCACTCCATTCAGTACCGCAGGAGTAAACGGGCAAATCCAACACTGCCCAGGGGACCATTTTACCCAAGTTTAGAGCTCTATAAGATTAGGAAGTGTAATTCTTGGCTTTGCGCCCTTTGGTTTTCAATTATATATTTTAAAAATCACTAAACTGTTATAGTGACTGGCGGGATGGGTAGCTTGGCTGGTCAATGACAGACTCTGCCAGCCTGCATTTGAAATCACATGAAAGATTGTCTTATTTATAAAGTATGTTAAAGGGTACAGAGCATTTGAGGGGAAAATTATAGTGTCAGATCATGTCAGAGCATTGTTCCATAAGCAATAAGATAAAAGGCTACCTATTTGTTTATTGGTGTAATAGAAGGAGGAACGTTGACCAAGATTCTGGGATAGCTCCCTATCCCTTGAACAGTGCCACAGAGTCTTGAAAGTCTGTCCAAACCACCAGAAGTGACAGAAGCAACCTCAGTCTTAACAGAACCTCAGGTTCAACACCTTATGCAAAGGATATCACCCTCAGAAATGCAGGACCCCCTCGGTACAGGACTAGAATGTCACCTTGGATTAAAAGTTCAGCCTTTTGGGACTTAAACCCACAACCACCTGAGGTGAGAGTGCTACCGACTGAGCCAAACGGACATACAGCCGGTTGTCACAAAAATGTCCCCTTATTATTATTTGCAGGGCATAAAAGCAGTTCTAAATATTTACCTTATGGAAATTATTTTTTATGTCAGAAGCAAGTCCCTTGGTTAATTTGGAGATTACATCTATTATAGAACCACTGGTAATGAGTACCATGGAAGGGAAACTTTGATCAAGGACTATGGAGTGAGCAGGGCAGTGGGATTAGTTTTGAATTCCTCTAGCAAAGAGCTAGCACAGGCATGATGGGCCAAATGACCTCCTTCTGCACTGTAAACATCTATGATTCTGTATGTCAATACCTCCATCAACAGGAAGGACCTATTCTGAGCTGTACCAAAATTTAAATGGCCCAATCTGTGATTCTCAATTAATTTGCCCCTACAACTCAAATCAAGAACATTTCAAATTTGAATGGACCATCACATATTTTAGAGTCAGTCAGTAATCCTTCTGGAACATCATTCATTCTTTTAGTCATGCAACTGGGTTTAATTACTTACACATTTCAGCCTCAAAAATAATATAAACTATAGATTCTGCACATGCTACAGCAATAAACTCATTGGGGGTTGGGGGCGGGGGGGTTGAAAAATACTTTTGCTTCAAGTAATTATTTCCCAATGTTGCCAGAGTGCAAAGTGAGTCTTTTCAACTTTTACTTCAAAATATATTTAATTTTGGAAATGAGCAGAGGGAAGGAGAGGGCTGCCTGCTGCTTGCAGACATTTACACACATACACTGCTGGCAAGGCTGACTTTGTTGACCTTACTCAGTTTGAGCTCTTTGTGCTGCAGATGCTGTCTCTTAGCAACAAGCTCTACCAGCTGACAGACTGCGCTCAGTTCAAAAAAAAATCAGTGCAGGAGATAGAAGTGTGGGATGTGGTGGGGGGGGGTGGGGAGATGGAAGTGTGGGATGTGGTGGGGGGGGGGGTGGGGGGGAGATGGAAGTGTGGGATGTGGTGGGGGCGGGGGGGGAGATGGAAGTGTGGGATGTGGGCGGGGGGGGGGGGTGGGGGGTGAATGTAACACGGAGGGATGAGTGAGTGAGACAAACAGGGAGGGTTAACTGCCGAGCCTGTTTCAATCCTGCTGAAGTGAAAATGCATAAAAACATGTCTCTTGTTAAAAGTGCAGTTAAGCACAACATTACTGAGTGTTCCCATTTGGAATATAGCCAAATTGGCTCCAGGAGGTAGAACCTGGAAAAAAAAACCTTACAAGAAACAGTTACTCGATTATCTGAAGCAAATTTTTTTTTTTAAATCGTGTTCACTTCCCCTCCTCCACCCGTGCTTTTTTTAACTGGCAGATTACAAAGCTCTTCTTCGACGGAGCTCACTCAATAAGGTCACTTTCAACAGCTTATTGATATTCAGTGGTAATGATCGAACCAGCTGATTGCAAGAGGAAATCCATCAGCGCTGGAATCAGAAAGATAAAAAAGAATCATTCGGAATAAAAGGTCGGAGCCAAGAAAAGGCATCCTGTTAATGACTGGAATAAGTAATTATGATCGAATGAGCACAGCTGTGTTTCAGAATATGGCGGCAGGTGTCAAATACTCAAATTTTACATCTCATTTCCGCCCCCGCACCTCCCAGTGACAAATGTAAAAGCCGCAGCAGAACTGCTACTGCTCAGTCCAGGCAGGTCCCCTTTCTGATTTTAGTAGCCAGCTGTTTTCTTTGGTGGCAACAGCACAATCATCTGATAAGACCAGCTGCATCAGAGATTTGACTGTTTAGCTGGGGTGACTAAAAAGGAAGGAAGGGTTTTTCATTTCCCAGAATGTCCCGATCATTTCTCCATTGTTTCATGGCACACAAACAACATGATGCACAGTAGGTTTATCCTGGGCATCCCTGTCATTTAACCAGGGGGCTTATTTCCAATTCATTACTTTACCATTATTCTTTAACATGACACAAGCTTCGCAAAAGCCATGAACCGATCTTAAACACATCAATATTCTCATAGGGTAAAGAAAATGCACCATGTGGTGCGCTAGTGAGCGAGGCTCAATTGCCACTTTGTGCCGAGTTAGCTGATTCCCAGCAGGGGCAGTGATGGGGACACACTTCAGCTGTAATGTCCTCGAAATGCAAGAGAGATAAGTAAGAAGATCAATCCTGATTGTTATTGACTGACCTATGCTGAACAGTGCTCATGTCAGAATGCTAGATCAAGACAGGAATGGGCTTGGGTCAGATCTAACACTGCTTGCCCTCCAGCAATGATGCCCTGGGCAAATCACAATCTTCCGCAGAGGAAGGGAGAAATTTGGAAGAGGGGAAAAAAGTTAAAATAAAAAAGGTATCTAACCAAACAAAGTCTTCAGATGCTGGCCATATTATTAGAGGGAGAGGCCAAGTTATGTTTGAATAACCCCATTTAGTTTCTCTATATTTATGTGGTGCACACCACAAATATATACTGAGATGATTATTCGGTTATTTGTTTCTTCCCTCCTCTTGAATTCTTGTGCCATGCACCATTCCTGGCTAAGAGACTACAAGTAGGCGACCTACGCCCAGCCTTCTGCCAATGCTACTCTTTATGCAGCCCCTCAAAAATGCTACTTGGGGAGTCACCCACCACCTCTAAAGCACCGGGTCTCTGTGCTGTCACCCTGCATTTGTTGGCCCAGTCAAGATAAGGAGCTCATCATGAGGAGCTTCCCAATAGTGTGGGGGAGAATTTTAACCTAAAAAAATGGGTGGGTTAGGAGCAGGGGGCTAGTTAAAGTCTTAAAAATCAGAATCCCGACCTGAACCCGCCTCTAACCCGCCCACGTCCGGGTTTAACGGAGGTAGGACGGGAGGCGGAACAGGGTGGGCTGCCAAGAGGCGGGACGTCAATTTAAATATTACAATGAGGCTGGAAGCCTCTTCTTTAACCTCCATTTTGTGTTTAAGAACATAAGAACATAAGAAATAGGAGCAGGAGTAGGCCATACAGCCCTTCGAGCCTGCTCCGCCATTCAATAAGATCATGGCTGATCATAGACCTCAACTCCACTTTCCTGCCCGATCTCCATATCCCTTGATTCCCCTAGAGTCCAAAAATCTATCTATCTCAGCCTTGAATATAGGCAAAGACTCAGCATCCACAGCCCTCTGGAGCAGAGAATTCCAAAGATTCACAACCCTGAGTGAAGAAATTCCTCCTCATCTCAGTCAGCGAAGATTCACAAGGCTGATACCTGGGATAGCAGGAATGACGTATGAAGAGAGATTGGGTCGATTGGGCTTATACTCGCTGGAGTTTAGAAGAATGAGAGGGGATCTCATTGAAACTTATAAAATTCTGACAGGGCAGGACAAACTAGATGCAGGAAGGATGTTCCCGATGGTCAGGGAGTCCAGAACCAGGGGTCACAGTCTAAGGATAAGGGGTAAGCCATTTAGGACAGAAATGAGGAGGAATTTCTTCACCCAGAGAGTGGTGAACCTGTGGAATTCTCTGCCACAGAAGGCAGTAGAGGCCAATTCATTAAATAGATTCAAGAAGGAGTTGAATATATTTCTTAAGGCTAAAGGGATCAAGGGATATGGGGAGAAAGCAGGGACAGGGTACTGAATTTGGATGATCAGCCATGATCGCATTGAATGGCGGAGCAGGCTAGAGAGGCCGAATGGCCTACTCCTGCTCCTATCTTCTATGATTCTATGATTCTATGAAATGGCCTACCCCTTATCCTGAGACTACGTCCCCTAGTTCTAGACACTCCAGCCAGGGGAAACAACACTGTCAATCCCCTTCACAATCTTGTATGTTTCAATGATATCACCTCTCATTCTTCTAAACTCCAGAGAGTATAGGCCCATTCTACACAATCTCTCATCATAGGACAGCCATCTCATCCCAAGAATCAATCTAGTGAACCTTCGTTGCACCGCCTCCAAGGCAAGTATATCCTTCCTTAGATAAGGAGACCAAAACTGTGCACAGTACACCAGGTCATAGAGAGAGTCATAATGGCAAAGGAGGCCATTCGGCCCATCGAGTCCATGCTGGCTCTCTGTAGAGCAATCCAGTCAGTCCCATTCCCCCGCAGCCCTGCAAGTTTATTTCCCTCAAGTGCCTATCCAGTCTCCCCTTGAAAACATTGAGGGGGAGAAATTCAGTATCGCCCCATTTGGGGCGCAATTATCGGCCGGGCGCAAAGATTAGCGCCTGGCGCTAATTATCGCCACCGACTGCAAACTTGACTTTTATCGCCCCTGGAGGTGATTGGAGCGCTAAATCAGGCGCTTCACACCTGTCTTAAGGCGCAAGGCACTACCTCAGAGCGCTGGCGAAGCTCATGTGATGTCAGTCAGCAATGGAACACACACACAATGGCACCGGCCAGTTCTTAAAGGGGATGGTTGATCTTGCTTTCCATCCACATCCTGCTCATTGCAGCCTTGAATCCCGGCCTGGAGAGACCTGCACATCAAATCTGCTGGAAAGAACAATGGAGAGTACCAGGGAAAGAGCTTAGAGTGCAGCCCCCACAATCTCTTCTAAATCGATACAAGGAATGGCAAATTAAAATGAACCTGCAAAGTGCTGCTCAGTACCCAAAACTCCTTCACACAGCTTTGAATCTCTCCAGAAGTCTCTCTCTCTCTCTCTCAGAATGCGTGGTTCAAAAATGGCACCAACAATAAAAGGCAGGAAGCGGTCGCCTTTAAATAGCGCTCCCCCAGTCCCTTCATGACTGCAAAACGCTCCCCTCAACCTGTCGTTGCTAGCGTCAGGTGGTAAGGCAGGGGTCGCCACTC
Source organism: Squalus acanthias (assembly GCA_030390025.1). Classification (NCBI taxonomy): domain Eukaryota; kingdom Metazoa; phylum Chordata; class Chondrichthyes; order Squaliformes; family Squalidae; genus Squalus; species Squalus acanthias. The sequence goes on from CM059430.1 coordinate 152,205,912, forward strand.
AATATCTGCTCCGGGACGATACCGGGGCGTTGCGCACTCGACTGACGTCACGATCTGCCGGCGCAGGAGATCGTGGCGGTAATGTTTAGCGCCGCCGCAAAATGTCTAGTTGATTTCGTGAGCGGCGCAAACATCGCCGTGCCTGGGCGCTAGATGCTTTGCGCCCCATTAGCGCCCTCTTAAGGCGCTAACGGGAGGCGCAACCAACTGAATTTTTCCCCCTGAGTGTCTCCACTTCCACCACTTCCGTTGGCAGCGAGTTCCAGGTCCTCACCACTCGCTGTGTAAAAAAGTTTTTCCTCACATCCCCCCTGTATCTCTTACCCAAAACCTTAAATCTGTGTCTCCTAGTCCTTGTACCATCAACTAGTGGGAACAGCCTTTCCCCGTCTAGCCTATCAAAACCCGTCATAATCTTGTACACCTCTATCAAATCATCCCTCAACCTCCTTTGCTCTAATGAAAACAAATCCAGCTTCTCCAAACTGTCCTTGTAGCTAAGATCCCCCATCCTCGGAACCATTCTGGTAAATCTCCTCGGCACCCTCTCAAGTGCCTTCACATCCTTCCTAAAGTGTGGTGACCAGAACTGGACACAATACTCCAGTTGTGGCCTAACCAGCGCTTTATAAAAGTTCAGCATAACTTCTCTACTTTTGTACTCAATACCTCTATTTATGAAGCCAAAGATCCCATATGCTTTGCTAACCACTCTCTCAATATGTCTCGCCACCTTCAGGGACCTATGCTCATTAACTCCCAGGTCCCTCTGTCCCTGCACACTCTTTAAAACTGTGCCATTAAGTGTATATTGCCTCTCCCTGTTCCTTCTGCCAAAATGCATCACCTCACACTTCTCTGTATTAAATTCCATCTGCCACTTGTCTGCCCATTCTGCTAGCCTTTCTATGTCCTGTTGCAGTCGATTGGTATCATCCTCACTGTGACACACCCCCATCGGCAAATTTAGAAATTCTACTCTATTCCAATATCCAGGTCATTTATATATATCAAAAAAAGCAGTGGCCCCAGCACTCACTGTTTGCCACACCCCAGCACTGACCCTTGGGGAACACCACTGTCTACCATCCTCCAGTCTGAAAAACAGCCATTTACCACAACTCGCTGTTTTCTGTCCTGGTCTCACTAAGGCCCTGTACAATTGTAGCAAGACTTCCTTACTCTTGTACTCCAACCACCTTGCAATAAAGGCCAACATGCCATTTGCCTTCCTTATTGCTTGCTGTACCTGCATGCTAGCTTTCTGTGTTTCTTGCACGAGGACACCCAAATCTCTCTGAACACCAACATTTAAAAGTTTCTTACCATTTAAAAAATATTCTGTTTTTCTATTCTTATTACCAAAGTGAATAACCTCACATTTCCCTACATTATACTCCATCTGCCACCTTACTGCCCACTCACTTAGTTTATCGATATCCCTTTGCAGACTCTTTGGGGGAAAAATTGGGTGGCGCCCCTTTTGGGGCTCTAACGTCGCTGGGGCGCAAATTTTAGCGCCACAAAAAAGTTAGCGCCCCTCCGCCGGAAATTGAGTTGTAGCACCCAAGCAGGAGGCGGGGCGCTACTGGAAGCACGCCACCTCCTTCTTGGGGTGCTACAACTGAAGGTCGCAGCGCTACGTGCAACAGCGCCACGCGCGTCGGCACATAGCGCCGCGTCATTGCGGTCCTCCTCCACTGATTAAAGGGGAGGGGCCTAGCGCTGTGCACACCGGGGCTCTGCTGGACCATCTTCCCTCCCCCCCCGCCCCCAACCTGATCCTCTGGAGGCCGGCCATGATCTTCCCTCGGCCACGATCTTCCCTTCCCACCCCCACCCCCCCAACCCATCCTCCGGAGGTCGACCCCGGCCCCCACCCGATCCCTCCCTCCCTCCTCTGTGCGGCCTAGTGCCGCAGGCCTACCCACCCGCAGCCAGCTTCTCCATCTGGCTGGCTGCGGGTAGGAAGCAGAGGCCTCACCGTTCTCCCGGGTTTCCCGCCCGCCTCGGAGCCCCCCCCCCCCACCCCCCACCACTCCCAACCCACCTTCCCCATTAAAATTCAGCCCAGTGTGCTTCAGGGTACTCCATCCCACCCCAAACTATAAATCTGAAAATACAACTTAAGCTTCAAAAACTGAAGTCTACGAAAACTGAGACTTGAGCGCATAATCTCGGCTGCCGTACTGAGGGAGTTGGAGGTGGATGTCGACCTGAAACGTTAACTCTGTTTCTCTTTCCACAGATGCTGCCTGACCTGCTGAGTATTTCCAGCATTTTCTGTTTTTATTTTATTTACTTTGTTTGCCTCCCTGCACAAATGGACATTGGTGCTATCCTCCCCTACACAGGACAAGAGCATTTTAACTGTTCAGTGCTGCCTCGATCAGAAATGGGCCTTCAAAGTGAATCACAGCAAAGGCGAGGGTCTCTGTAGAAATGTAGAGTGTGCAGTATTTAAAATGCAAATTCCCATCAAAGGAAACAGTTTAGTTTTAATCTAGCTGTACATCTATCAGCGCAATCTGGTCTTTGATCTGTACATAATTTAGTATTTGATTTCATAATCAGCATTACAGAGTGATTGTCGAGGAGAGTACTTTCAACACAGCAGCATACTCTAACAACATTTACAAGACTACTGTTCAATACTCAAGAGTTTATAAAATGTATTTTACTAAGCTTTAAATATTGCTGAGATCCTGTCCATTTTAATAGTTGTTGAAAAATTTGGTTACTGGTGTATTTCCTTCAAATATAAGTAACAATGGATTTTTTTAAATAATTCATAAATGTATTTATTAAATTTTCAGTGTTTTATACTCATACAAACTACAGCAGCATTTATCTGAACAGAGGCTTTGGGGACCAAATAACTGTAGACTAGTCAGCCTAACCTAGTCGGTAAGCTTCTAGAGGTCATAATAACGGATAAAATTAACACTCACTTCGAAAGACATTGGTTAACCAAGGACAGCACAAATTTATAAAAGGAAAGTCATATCTGACAAATTTAAGAGTTCATTGAAGAAATAACTGAGTATACTAATAAAAGAAATGCAGTGGATACCATGTATATGGATTTTCAAAAGGCAGCTGATAAAGTCCTATATAGGAGGCACACGGTATTAATGAGAATATGGCAGAATGGATAGGAAGTTGACTAAAAGACAGAAAATAGAGCAGTAGTTAATGGACGTTTTCAGATTGGAAGGATGCAAAAAAGTGTCCCCCTCAGGGTCAGATATGGTATCACTGTTCTTCTCAATTTTTGAATGATCTGGACTCTGGTAAGGGGAATATAGAATATCAAAATTTGCAGATGACACAGAAATAGGGAGCATAATTAATCGTGAAGAGGACTGGGCAGGTAAATGGCAGGTATAATTTAAACACAGAAATGTGAGGTGAGACATTTTGAGTGTAAGAATAAGGAGAAGCTCTACACTAAATGGTAAAACTTTAAAAGGTACAGAAGAGAAAGACCTAGGGGTTCAGATACACCAATCATTAAAATTAGAAAAACAAGTTGATAAAGCTGGAAAAATGTATGGGATCTAGGTTTTACAAATAGAGGCAGAGTGCAAAGGCTAAATCTATACAAAATATTGTTTAGGCTGCAAATAGAATATTGAGTCCAGTTCTGAGCATCCTACTTTACGGAAAGATGTCAAGGCCAAGGAAAGAGTAAGGAAGAGATTTACTATGATGATACCAAGAATGAGAGGCTTTGGCAATGGGGAGAGACTAGAACAGGGAAGGATAGGAGAAGAGCTGATAGAGTTGTTCAAAATTATGAGATGTTTCAGTGTCAGCTGTGGCTCAGTTGGTAGCACCCTCGCCTCTCAATCAGGAGGTTGTGGGTTTTGTGGGACTTGAGCACATAAAGCTAGGCTGACACTCCAGTGCAGTACTGAGGGAGTGCTGCACTGTCGGGGGTGCCGTCTTTTGGATGAGACGTTAAACCGAGGCCCCGTCTGCTCTCTCAGGTGGACGTAAAAGATCCCATGGCACTATTTCGAAGAAGAGTAGGTGAGTTATTCCCGGTGTCCTGGTCAATATGTATCCCTCAACCAACATAACAAAAACAGATTATCTGGTCATTATCACATTGCTGTTTGTAGGACATTACAACTGTGACTCCACTTCAAACAAAAAAGTACTTCATTGATTGTAAAGCGCTTGGAGACGTCTGGTGGTCATGAAAGACGCTATATAAATGCAAGGAGGAAAAACTGAGTCGTGCCCCCTTCAGGGCGCTACTTTTAGCCCCCGAAAAAATTAGCGCCCCCGCAGCCAAAATTCATCGGTAGCGCCCCAAGAGGGAAGCGGGGTGTTACTGGAAGCGCCCCGTCTCCCTCTTGGGGCGCTGCGAGGGAATATCGCGGCGCTACGTGCCGCGGTACTGCAGGCCTTCCTCACCTTCTTAAAGGGGAGGGGCCTGGCGCAGTGCGACCTGGGACCCAGCTGGGCCACCAGGGATCAGAGTGCCGGCAAAAAGAGCCCGGCACTCAAGAGAAGTGCCGGGCTCATGGAGCGCAGCCGGCACTCTGCGGGGGGGCTGCACAGAAGGCCGGGGACGGCAGAGGGGGCAGGTGCTGGCAGGCAGCTAGCAACAAAATTGGCCACCCGGCACCTTCCCTTTAATTAGCTCCGTCCCGGCCGTAGGTAAGCCCCCCTGACCCCGTCGGACATAGCGTCCAGCGGTAAGTCAGGGGGCGCTACCGAAGATCGCGGCCAGGGCATTGCGCACGGCGATATCATCATCACCGGCGGCGCAGCACCGCGGGGCGCTAACGATTACTGCCGCCACTAACCTCCCGCTGAATTTCACAGGAGGCGTTGGCAGCGCCACGCCCGGGCGCTAGTTGCTTTGCGCCCCGTTAACGCCCTCTTAGGGCACTAACGGGAGGCGCAAAGCAACCGAATTTTTAGGCCTAAGTCTTTCTTTCTTTAAGGTAAATAGGGGGAAATTATTTCTACTGATTGATCTGAAATTTATGCTCTCTAGTCACCAACTCACCAAAAGATTGAATGGAGAGCTTAGGAGAATTTTTTTTTTTACTGCAGGGAATTGTTATGACATGAAATACCTTACCAGAAACAGTGAAAAAGGCATAAAATTATTTGTAAAAAGAAAATTATGGGAAAGGGCAGTGGAATGGCAGTGGATAGCTGTTACAGAGAGCTGGCACAGACATGATGGGTGAATGCCCCCCCCCCCCCTCCCCATTCTGTGCTTAAAATTCTATGGGCTAAAATTTCGGTTGTTTACCGACACCCGTTACCAGCATAATATGGCGAAAAAACGTTGGCCGCCGCTCTTCCGCCAGCTGGTGACGGGTCTCACAGCGTCCGCCATTTTGCGAGGGCCAGCAGCTCTGCCGGTAAAAGCGCTGGCCCTGGAAATGAAAATAGGGAGAGGGTGACGTAAGTCGGTTAATGTCACCTCAGCGAACCTGGACCTCAGCGCGGAGTTCAGCGCTGGGTCATAAGCTCGCCATGAAAACCCAGTGTTCAGCAGACTGTCATCCATTGAGAAGTGTGTGAGGCTAGTGATGCAGTTGGTAGGAGGCGGCTTTTGAAGATGCATTCACTGACCTTGACCACTGGTCTGAGGTCATGAAGCTTCTTTGGGCACTGGAGCCAGGTGGTGGGGGCGACACTGCTGGCAGTGACGGCCTCGGTGATCTGGTCCCATATCATTCTTTCTGGAGGGCCTCCTGACCCCTGTAGGTAGAGAGACTCTCTTGCAGTGTTGACCCCCTTCACAAAGCCGGAGTGCTTCATGCATGACCCTGGGTGCCCCTTCCCTGGCTTTCTGAGCCATTTGTGTTAGTGCTGCAGCACTTTTCCCATTTTTTTTTTAGGTGCGGAAGGGAATTCTTTAAGAGCTGAAGACTCCCATTTTGGGAATTCTTTTTAATGTTTTTTTTTCAGAAGGCAGTTCACCTTTAAGGGCTGAAAACTGCAAATTTTTACATCAATTTTATTTTTATCATTTCAGAAACGACAATACTTTGCAAAATCAGAGCCTTGCTTTCAGAGGCTGTTGGAAGCTCCAACACTGATTGTGGACGCCAAATTGGGGCCTGATGCCAGGATGAACGCCACCAGGAGGGCGTAATATGGTGAGTTTAGCGCTGGGCTAATAATCATTAGTCCCCAGCGCCAATTTTTTAGTCCGACCAGCGCCACAATTTTCGGCGTGGCCGTTAATCCGCAGCCGCGGTGGCACCAGCAGCTTTTGTGTCGTACTCGAATTTTTAGGCCAACGATTCTAAATAAAAATGTATAGGAAATGTGTAGTAAATCCCTTTTGCAAATGTTAAACAAGTAAAAAGGAGTTAATTTGAAAGTCTGGAGTCTGGAGTTATTTATAAAGAAGCTTGCTACAATATTTAATGAGAGCTATCGTTCTTGGAAGCCATTTTTTTTTTTTTTTACAGTTCATAAATATTTTGAATACCTTCAAGAGCAATAAAGGCAAAACAGTGAAGTTCTGGCTTTACAGGGAAAGGCACAGATCCATTCCTGCCTCAAAAATGGACTGCTGCCAACAAATTAAATCCACAATCCCCAGTTACACGAGCCCGAGAGTCTTCTGGCATCTTTTCTGATGGAAAAAAATGTGTTCCACCTTTCTCACAAAACTTGTTTTAAAAAAAAAATGTTTCAATGGTTTCACATTTACAATTCAGGTCATACAAATCAAACATGTTTCATGCAATTTCTTTTTTCTTTTTGGTAAGCTGCATTTTTAACACGCAGGGAAAACATGCACCAGGTTTAAGGGTCTCAAAACCAAGCTGTCGAGAATTGTACACAGGTACAGTTACCGAAACAAAAACAGAAGTGCTGGAAATACACAGAGGACAGTCAGCATCTGCATAGAGAAAAAATATTGTGTGTGCGTACCCTTCATCAGAAGCTGAAACATCAATAACCTGTTCTCTCTCGCCACGATGATGACTGACCCATTTATCCCTCAATCAACATCACTATAAAAACAGATTGTCTGGTCATTATCACATTGCTGTTTGTGGGAGCTTGCTGTGCGAAAATTAGCTGCCACATTTCCTACATTACAGCAGTGACTACACTTCAAAAGTACTTAATTGGCTGCAAAGCACTTTGGGACGTCCTGAGGTCATGAAAGGCACTATATAAATGCAAGTCTTTCTTTTTATTGTACAGGAAACTTTCGTTTATCCAGCATCGACGGGACCGGCGTGGTGCCGGTTTATCGAAAGTACCGGATAACGGAGAGTGATATCTACCGAGGCTATTTTTAACAAAGAGACTCCAGGCAGCGCGGGAGAATCAACTCCTGCTACTGCAGTGTTTCGGACTTCCGACAGCGCCAGGAGGCCGAGTAGTGGCACTTTTGAAAAGTACCCCTACTGACTAAATCGGCGTTCGCGGACTCGGACTCGGACTCGGGATCAGCAACATTGCCGGTTATTTGAGAGGAGTTTTCGGAGCACTCGGCGTTCGCGGAGACTCGACTGCGACTCGGCAACATTGCCGGTTATTTGAGAGGAGTTTTCGGAGGATGATTTTTGCCGGTTAAGCGAGAATTCCGGATATTTGGGTGCCGGATAAACGAAAGTTTCCTGTATATTTCCAGCATTTTCTATTTTTACTTCAGATTTCCAGCATTTTTCAGGGTTTTTTTTTTATTTTACAGGTGGAGTTTTTCTTTGCCGATAAAGGATGTACGTCCACTAACCAGAATCCAGAGAGCTCAGGCATAGCCACATGTGTGTACAGCGGTACTACAGGACTTTAACCAGCTAAAGCTGCTCAGCCTACCTGCACAAAGTGCTAGTAAGCTTTCCATTGCACGTTGAGCCAGGAGCATTTTAGGCAATAGGCCATTCGCTTGCATGGTTATCTGGAGCCAAGCGGGAAGTATCCCAGCCCCCAGTGGCAGATCTACCTCTCCAGGTTCTCTAGGCTGGCTGGTCAATAGTCAATATCCTAGAGCACTGGTGATTCGCTGGTCTCAGGTATTGATTACAGTCTGCTGCAAAAGGTCAACTTGATTCTGAACTATCGCCTTGGAGCCACCTCAATCTAAAAAAGACCCTCATACATAAGAACATAAGAAATAGGAGCAGGAGTCGGCCATTTGGCCCTTCGAGCCTGCTCCGCCATTCAATAAGATCATGGTTGATCTTCTACCTCATCTCCACTTTCCTGCACTATCCCCATATCCCTTGATTCCCTTAATATTCAAAAATCTATCGATCTCTGTCTTGAATATCCTCAACGACTGACCCTCCACAGACCTCTGGGGTAGAGAATTCCAAAGATTCACCACTCTGAGTGAAGAAATTTCTCCTCATCTCAGTCCTAAATGGCCAACCCCTTATTCTGAGACTGTGACCCCTGGTTTTAGACTCCCCAAAATTGAGAGGTCACACAACACCAGGTTATAGTCCAACAGTTTTATTTGAAATCACAAGCTTTCGGAGCTTACTACTCCTTTGTCGGGTGAAGTAAAAAGATACAGAATCGCCAAAGCATATATAGATAGAGAACAATGCATGTGTACCTTACAATTGCAGACAACTAAATTAAATCATCCTGACTATCTGCCGAGGTGTGATAAAGTTAATCAGGTCAGCCAGGAAGGTACCACATCAAAGACATAGCAAGATACAACTGAGACAATGAGGTGGAGTCGCAGGGGGTCTAACGTGTCAAAAGCTGCCGTCTGTATGTAAAACGAAAAGCTTTAAAAATTTTACTTTTTTACTGGGAAAATTTTTACTTTTTTACTGGGAATCACATCTGTGAACAAGCCAACGACGACTCGAGTCCGGATCACGTCATGTATCGTGACATAAACCCAAGATCCCGGTTGAGACCGTCTCCATGAGTGCGGAACTTGGCTATCAGTTTCTGCTCGATGATTTTGCGTTGTCGTGTGTTTCTAAGGTTGCCTTGGAGAACGCTTACCCGCAGATCCGAGGCTGAATGTCCTTGACTGCTGAAGTGTTCCCCGACTGGGAGGTAACAATCCTGCCTGGCGATTGTTGCGCGGTGCTCGTTCATACGTTGTCTCAGTGTCTGCATGGTCTCGCCGATGTACCATTCTCTATCTATATATGCTTTGGCGATTCTGTATCTTTTTACTTCACCCGACGAAGGAGTAGTAAGCTCCAAAAGCTTGTGATTTCAAATAAAACTGTTGGACTATAACCTGGTGTTGTGCGACCTCTCAATTTTGTCCACCCTAGTCCAACACCGGCATCTCCGCATTTAGACTCCCCAGCCAGGGGAAACATCCTCCCTGCATCTACCCTGTCAAGCCCTCTGCCCTTGGAGCTTAGTCACTGGTTGGCCATTAGACAACTGGCAAGCAAGGATTTTAGGTGGACAGCAGGTACCAGGAGCTTCTCATAAAAAGCACAGAGAGCAGCACAGCTCATCATAGATTGTTTGAATGCATTGTCACCATCCTCCTGACCACAAAGTGGACACGCAACATACCCCATTTTACTGTCCTCTACCAGCTGGTTGTTTAGAACTTCAGAAATAGCTACTTATCTCTCTGCAACTGAAGGATGATTGTCACTCAGTCCTGGATACATGAGTGTGTGTTCTCTACCTAACTTCCAGAAAATGCCGTTCAACATCTGTCGGCATAAGTGTTACCTCATCAGCTATAAAATGGCCATCTGCTTTCAGCATGGTGGAAGGATTTATGCAGGGCAAATTTCAATTTGCCAACCACCTTAATCTTCAAGACATCCAAGTTCAATACTTGGCTTAGTCAAGGCCTGCTTATTCCAGGTCCTCATGTGAGGGGGCTTTGACCAAGAGATGTGCCCACCATGAGGATGAGTTCGCCAGAGTATTCAATGACAGGTTGGTGTAGGCTGCAGCACTCCGTCCCTCCAACTGTTCCCATTCCTGGCATGAATTCACCTCAGCTCCTGATTCTGGTGCTCAAAAATGGGCAACAGGAAGCCCTTCCTTTGCATGTTTCATGCAGTGAAAGTAAGGCCAAGCTAATATTATACAGAACTACTTCAAACGCAAGCTGTTCTCAAGTGCCTCCGTTTGCTATGGAATCTGTTCCATTAATGCGGCAAGGCAGATTTCACAGTACTCCCACATGCTGTTTGAAAGTCGCAACTCATGGATCTTCCCCGGTAGCTGGGGTGGGGGGTGGGGGGAGGGGGGTCTATAGTGACTAGTACTGTGACGCTGCACTGCTGCCTGTAGAAATTGATTAATGAGTCTGCCTGCAGCAGCAATTTACATTGCTAACTAGCTTTATTACCAGTTGTAATAAGGAAATAAGAACACCTCACTAGGTCATATTCCATGCAACCAGAGGCAGCGGCATTGCCTCAATTGCTGCTCAAAAGTAAATGACCATAAAAGTGGAACTAAAACACAGCAGTGTTACCAGTGGCAGATTGGCAAAGCTGGTATTCACTTAAATTCGTCTTTCGTGAGACATTAAACCGAGGCCCCGTCTGCCCGCTCAGGTGGACATAAAAGATCCCATGGCACTATTTCAAAGAAGAGCAAAGGAGTTCTCTCCAGAGTTCTGGACAACATTTATCCCTCAACCAACACCATTAAACCAGATTATCTGGTCATTATCACATTGCTGTTTGTGGGAGCTTGCTGTGCATAAATTGGCTGCTGCGTTTCCTACATTACAACAGTGAATACACTTCATTGGCTGTAAATCACTTTGGGATGTCCTGAGGTCATGAAAGGTGCTATATAAATGCAAGTTCTTTCTTTCTTTTCTTTAAATATTGGGATGGTCAGTCATGCAGCATGCACTGATATGGTACGATCATGGGGAATTAATCTCATTGAATCAGCTAAGATTCACTGGGGTATGTACAAGAGAGCTACACGGGCCCAAGGAGCTACAACTCAGCACTGTCTTCCAGAGAGAAAACAAAAAGAAATCTACCAGAAAAATTAGATGTTAGACATGACCATTTGGCTAAGAAAAGACATGTGGGGGAAATATTCGGTTGGTTTGCGCCTCCCGTTAGCGCCTTAAGAGGGCGCTAGTGGGGCGCAAAGCAACTAGCGCCCGGGCGCGGCGATGTTTGCACCGCTCATGAAATTGACCAGACATTTTGCAGCGGTGCTAAACACTACCGCCACGATCTCCTGCACCCGCAGATCGTGACGTCAGTCGAGCGTGCAAAGCCCCGGACTAGATTTTGAGTGGCGCCCCCTGCCTTACCGCCTGCTGCTAGCAACGACAGATTGAAGGGAACGTTTTGCAGTCGGGAAGGGACTGGGGGAGCGCTATTTCAGGGCGACCGCTTCCTGCTTTTTTTTGTCAGCGACATTTTTGCACCACGCATTCTGAGTGAGAGAGACTTCTGGAGATACTCAACGCTGTGTTGAGGAGTTTTGGGTACTGAGCAGCACTTTGCAGGTTCATTTTGATTTGATCTTCCTTGCATCGATTTAGAAGAGACTATGGGGGCTGCATCCTGAGCTCTTTCCCTGGGCCTCTCCATTGTTCTTTCCAGCAGATTTGATGTACAGGTCTCTCCAGGCCGAGATTCAAGGCTGCAGTGAGCAGGGTGTGGATGGAGAGCAAGATCGACCCTCCCCTTTAAGAACTGGCCGGCGCCAGTGTGTCTGTGTTCCATTGCTGACTGACATCACATGAGCTTCGCCAGCGCTCTGAGGTAGCGCCTCGCTCCTCAGCGTTAGCGCCTTAAGAGAGGTGTGTAGCGCCTGATTTAACCCTCCAATCATCTCCAGGGGCGATAGAAGCCAAGTTTGCAGTCGGAGCCGATAATTAGCGCCAGGCGCTAAACTTTGCGCCTGACCGATAATTGCGCCCCAAACGGGGCAATACCGAATTTCTCCCCCGTAACCTTTTAATCTCTGAATATTTTTTACCGGCAACATTCAACAGCTGAATGCGTGAGACTCAGTATTGTCTGGTTGTTGTAGCCTCTGTCCTTCAAATAAATATATTTGTTGACCATACTATGCAGCCAGGAATGAAGTGCGAAGTGCTGACGGAGATAAAGGAAGTCAGCATAATGAACACTGCCATCCCCAGGTGGACTCTGCGGGATCTCTGCTCTAACACAGCCAATTTAGACAAAATCCCTGGCTTGACCGTTGTCAACAAGATACAGAATACACGTGAATAGCAAATGAAAGGTCTAGCAAACATAATCCAATTACAGCACTGACATTGCTTCTCAATGAGGGAAGGACTGGGTCTCCTGCAGCATTTATAATATGAATCGCTGTTAAATCAGAATGATGTTGTGTGTTATAATGCTTAACACAGTTCTAGGGAGGGAGGAACACACTTTCTAACTTTACAGTTCAATATTATTAATTTAATGGGTATGTTACTAAAACCCATGTTCCTAAACAGACAATTGCCTAGGACAGTCCGCAGGAAGAAAAAGCAATGATCGTAAGAGTAGAGTAATGAGGTTTCATTATCCTGACTCTTCTCATAATGCCAGATTTTCACAGACTTTTCCCTATTTAGTTACTGAAGGTCAATTTTGCCCATTGTTCAAAGTAAAACCTGTCCATTACTTCCACACATTCAGATTTGGGGCCAAGATATTGTTGTTTATGTGCAATTCAGCGGTGAACTGTGGGTTACTGAAAGCTTTGGGGAGAATTCTCTCCGCTTTGTTAACCCCAAATTGCTGGCCAATGCGTGGTGGAGCCACTTACAATGGGGAGCAGCTGTTTCTTGGCACAGGTATTATAACCCCGATTTATTCATCATTAATTTGTAAAATACAGACATCAAAAATGTGACCAAGCAATAAAAATGCTTATTCAGAATAGTGAGAGAAAAGATATCTATCCTGTATGGTATAGAAGGGCACTCTACACAAAAGTCAATAGTACAATAGTACAAGCTTGGGAGCAATTGCTGAGAGAGTAAATACTGTGTCCAGAACACTTAGATACTAATCAGGAAGATGGTTGATCCGAAGAAAGCTGCTAAAGTATGGTTAAAGCACAAAGTATAACCTTCTAACCTGCAAAGGATTTTGTGCTAAACCATTCTAAGCATTAATAAAAGCCAATACCGTGCAGTCCTGCATGAGAGATTTTTTTTTTGCAATTCATTCTCATGATGTGGGCATCGCTGTCAAGGCCGCTATTTACTGCCCATTCCTGGTTGATATTGAGAAGGTGGTGGTGAGCCTTCTTCTTGAACCATTGCAGTCTGTGTGGTGAAGGTGCTCCCACAGTGTTGTTCGGTAGGAAATTCCAGGATTTTGGCCCAGAGACAATGACATAGCCAACACATGACCATGGTGCAGCAAGGAAGACGTACACTTAGCAATTTCCAACAAACTATGGTCAGACAGAAATCTTAAAGGGGCTCGACACAGGAAATCCCTGTCAGCCAACCTTGTTTTATCACGTTTATTTATTTAGTATCAGACAGGATAAGTAGCTGCATGTCACTGCGCTACCTAGGAACATAAGTAGACCATTCAGCCCCTCGAGCCTGTTCCACCATTCAATGAGATCATGGCTGATCTGCAACCTAACTCCATATCCCCATATCCCTCAATACCTTTGGTTAACAAAAATCTATCAATCTCAGATTTAAAATTAACAATTGAGCTAGCATCAATTGCCCTTTGTGAGAGTTCCAAACTTCTACCACCCTTTGTGTGTAAAAGTGTTTCCTAATTTCACTCCTGAAAGGTCTGGCTCTAATTTTTAGACTATGCACCCTAGTCCTAGACTCCCCAACCAGCAGAAATAGGTTTTTTGTATCTACCTTATATGTTCCCCTTAATATCTTAAACTTTGATCAAATCACCCGTTAACCTTCTAAATTCCAGGGAATACAACCCTAGTTTGTGTAATCTCTTCTCGTAATATAACCCCTGGAGTCCAGATATCATTCTGGTAAACCTACGCTGCACTCCCTCCAAGACCAATATATCCTTCCTAAGGTGTGATGCCCAGAACTGCTCACAGTACTCCAGGTGTGGTCTAACCAGGGTTTTGTGTAGCTGAAGCATAACTTCTACCCCCTTGTAGTCTAGTCCTCTAGATATAAAGGCCAGCATTCCATTAGCCTTTTTGACTATTTTCTGTACCTGTTCATGATATTTTAATGATCTAAGTACATGGACCCCAAGTCTCTTTGGACCTTCACTGTTTTAGCTGTTCACCATTTAGAAAATAAACTAGCAAAATCTCAAGACTATGGGCGCGATCTTGCCAGCCCTGGGGAGGCGGGACTGCTGGGAAAATGGCAGAATTTGGGGGCGGGTAGTTAACAGGCAGATAAGAGGATTATCCTCATTTTGCCCACACGAGTGCGGGCTTCCCGAAGGCTCCGAACCCCGCCAGGGTCACCGAGGCGAGTAGTGGGTCTGCGGGGGTCAGAGGGGTGCAAAAATGCGCTATTAAGTGATGGGTACAAGTGTGGAGAGGTGAGTATGTGAGGTAAGTGGAAAGTGTTAGAAAAAGTTTATTTACCTTTGTTTCTTCCTGCAGGCTTCAAGAGTTGGGTATGCGGTGAGTCTCGCACCTCCGCGGCAGAGATGACAGATGGCCGTTGCATTCTCCAATGCAACAACCATCTCATTTCTGCAAAAGAAAGAGGTTTGATGAGGTCTTGAATTTAAGAACTCATCAAACTACAGAGAATGTCAGTGTTTGACAGCTTCACAGAGCTGTCAAACGATGACAATTCATCTGCCAAAAATTTTTGACAGATGAAACGTCATACGCTGATGTTCTTTGTAACCGGCTTTCCCTTAATTGGCTGGGTGGGCTTAACAAGGTCAATCAAGGGAAAATAGCGTGGGTTGGCCAGAAGTTGATGGAGGCAGGACTGAAACCCGACAAGTGGGAGTCCCGCCTCCAAAAGCTCCCCATTGAGAAAATCCAGCCCAATGTATCTGTTTGCAGAATTAAATGGCACATAATAGAAAGGAGCACAGCAAAACTGGAGGAGAACGCAAGCATCATAAACCCTTGACATACTTTGGAAAGGCCACCCAGGACATCTTTGAGAGAGTAGGACAGAGGGACGCCTTTGGCTTCCCCCCAATATCAGGGCTAGTACTACTCTGATCTTATGTTTTGTCACCCCCTACTTAACACATAGTCATATATTTATCTCAAAAACATCGCACAGAGGGTACCACTCTCTTCTCCTTTAAGACACTCCTTTAAAATCTACCTCTTTGACTAAGTTTTTGGTCACCTGTCCTAATATCCCCTTAAATGGCTTGGTGTTTGATAACGCTCCTGTGAAGCGCCTTGAGATGTTTTACTACATTAAAGGCACTATATAAATGCAAGTTGCTGTTGTTGTTGTATTGCAATGCAAGTACTGCTTGAAGAGGCTTCTTTGAAGCAGTATTTTGGGGAACACATTCTTCTTAACATAGGAACAGGGGTAAGCCAATCAGCCCCTCAAGCCTGTTCCCCCATTCAATTAGATCATGGCTGATCTGTACCTCAACTCCATTTACCCGCCTTTGTTCCCTATCCTTTGATACCCTTAACTAACAAACATTTATTGATCTCAGTCTTGGAAATTTCAGTTAACGCAGCATTCACAACCTTTTCAGGGAGCGAGTTCCAGATTTCCACGATAAGAGGAAATAGTTTCTCTGTATCTACCTATCGAATCCCTTAATCATTTTAAATACCTTGATTAGTTCTATGTTCTATCACCCCTCAACCTTCTTAACTCGAGGGAATGTTAGCTAATTTTATGCAACCTGTACTCATAATTTAACTGCACCAAAACTCTGAATTTTAAAATACATTCCCTGCTTTGTTTCAGCACCTCAGGATTTGGGGCATGACTTATTAATGTTAAGGTTTTCAATGTATTTTCATCAAAGAAATCTGAACTCAAGCTATGGCCCCACTCCCTGTCCTGATCCTATCCTCTCCCACAAGAACTTAAGAAAGGAGGCATTTCTTGTAAAAGGTAACACCCCTAAAGCCAAGAACTCTCTTTTGCCCCATTTCCCCTAGAGGGAGGTAGGGACAATCTGAGGACGATCATCAAAACTGATTTTAAAAATTGTTGTGCCAAATAAAGTCAGACACAATAAAATCATTGTGTGAACAATCACACTACTGCACTCTATTCTGTGCACAGACACACAGTAACGGTTTATTACCCCTCTCCAATAGTGCTTTAATATTACAGAACCACTTGTGTAGGCTCCCAGATTCCACAACATCAGAACAACATGAAACCAGCTGCCTTCAAACAATTGTTCGTCTACTCAACAGTCTCAGTGCTCCAAAGTAATTCACTGTGTGAAGAGCTTTGAGAGGTTTTGATGCATTGATAAACTGCTATATAAGTACAAGCATTTTGGGGAGCTTTAATGTTCTGGTAAAGTTCTGGTTGTTCTACCTTCGCGATGGTTAGGGAAGATTCATACAAACCAATGAAGGCAAATAAAACAAATCACTAGCTTGTGAACCTAAACTGACGTGTTCAGCCTGTTTGTCTCCAGTAGCAGCATTTATACTGCCAACCAGTTGCTGCTGTCTCCAAAGGTCAAGGCCATCTCTTCAGATGGTCTCAGCGCTTCTGAAGACAGCTGTGCTTCTACCAAAGTCGGGGCTGCCAGTAGCCACAGTGCCATAAGTTAAGCATAGCTTAAGAGTGCATTTATGGGAAAGATAGCCAATATTTCTCCCATTTTATGTCAGCTGTGGCTCAGTTGGTAGCACACTCGCGCTCTGAGTCAGAAGGTTGTGGGTTCAAGTCCCACTCCAGGGACTTGAGCACATAAAGCTAGGCTGACACTCCAGTGCAGTGCTGAGGGAGTGCTGCACTGTCGGAGGTGCCGTCTTTCGGATGAGACGTTAAACCAAGGCCCCGTTTGCTCTCCCAGGTGGATGTAAAAGATCCCATGGCACTATTTCGAAGGAGAGCAGGGGAGTTATCCCTGGTGTCCTGGCCAATATTTATCCCTCAACCAACATAACAAAAACAGATTATCTGGTCATTATCACATTGCTGTTTGTGGGAGCTTGCTGTGCGCAAATTGGCTGCCGCGTTTCCCACATTACAACAGTGACTTCACTCCAAAAGTACTCCATTGACTGTAAGGCACTTTGAGAGGTCCGGTGGTCGTGAAAGTCTTTCTTTCTTTCTTTTTAAGTCTATTCCGCCACCTAGATAGCAATAAAGGATATTCCTTTCAAGTGTACAATCTCTCTCTCAGCCAGATTCCAGCTAGTGATCTTTAATCTATATGCATTCCTAAACAGACATGGTGTTGCAAATAAAAAACGGCAACTATATTTTTATATACTTATCTACTCCTTTTTTCTGAGAGCTGTATAGAAAATCGGTGGAGGCACTCATCAGGGTCACAAGACTAAGAATAATTTGGAGTGAAGAGATTAATATTCTATGTGGCACATCACACACACACAAATTTAGCAGTGTAATATGTATTTGGGAGGGAGAGACCTAAATAAGAGAATACTCTTTATTGGCATCCCTTTAAGGGAAGGCCATAGCAATCATTTTGATAGGATTATCTAGTTATATTCTTATATGCAGTAAAAAGTCTTTTCAGATCAAAAGGTGTATGTGAGACAGTACCAGAGACTTGGGGGATAGGGAGGGGACGATGGCGATGATTGAAGATGCACAGCTGCCACCAGTAGCTAATTACCTTAATTACATAGATTTGTATCACCCAAGTTCCCATCTCATTTAATTTTAAGTGATGCCAAATTGTACTGCCGAATTCAAGAAAATTAATACACTCAAGACCCAGCTAGTGAAACTGCCCGGTAAAGACACTGCAATAGAATAAATTTGAAATTCCTAAAGAGGAAGTATATTCTATTGAATAATCCCATAACCTGTACACTTACTAGTGACTCCCAGCCACCCCTCATTACTGTTTTGCACATATGTTTAGATTCAGCCTGGGAGCAAACATTGCGTGCATACACCCTCTTCTCCCCCCTCCCCCATTAATGTGCATTACAAAAATTGCTGTAATAATGTGACTAGGAACAGTCACATCCCATGTGTGACATCACATCAAGGGGAGTTGTACAGTTGTCTCCCCCCAGACTGCCTCCAACCAGTAGTTCAAAATCCTAAATGTGGCAACAGAAACATCGCTAATTGTACAGATCTCTCCCTTTATAGCTTTCAGAGATTATTGGACAATTCAGTAAAATATACTTTTACATAAAGCTGTAGAGGAGAATGTATCAGACTATGGATAGATTGCACATCCCTAGTTGTGAATAAAACAAAACAGTTTACTTAAAAATAAAGTGTAAAAATATCTCCCCCAAATCACGCATGATCTATTAGGAGAGAGTGTTAATTGAGGTTCAAACTCTTGTCTTGTGTGCTAATTATCCCTTTTGCCCCAAATGTAGCATAAAACAGATTGAAATGTTCATTACAACCAGAATAATTGCTACTTATCTAAGCTTTCAGTTGTTCCCATTCATTAAGCTGCAATTTTTCTGTCCATGTTACTTCTGTTGGAGACTAAACTGTACTTAAAATATTCCTTTAATTCTGTGCCTAATACATAATTCAGAAGGCATCTTATTTAAATAGGGCAGCAGCAAACTCTTCAAATACATCAGTGGGTAAATGCATCACCAGGTGCAATACTGAACAATACATCCGATTCAATCTCTGGTCAGTACTGATTACAACCATGGTGGCAGTCAGAATGCTGCAATTGTCCCCTGTAACCCTAGGCTAAAGGGAGTGGAGAGACAATAGCCAGGGTTCTCCCTATATAGTAATCCTTCATAGAATATGTGCGTAGGTAGATGTCATATGGCAACAGGATCAAACTGGGATGTGATGTTTTTTCAAAGAAATGTTCCCTTCAAAAGATTATTTAAAATCACATTTTTTTTAAATGATCCCAATTCGTACCATCACTGATGTCACAATCCACATACCCTGAGTTTATTAAAAAGTCGTTCCACAAATTTACCAGGACAACATTGCCCCTTTAACTGTACATTCCTCATAGCAGACAGTAATTTGAAGGCATGGAATATATTGCATCTTACATGATTTTAACCCTGCATGGGGACTACAGGCTTGCTATTCATTGACCAGGTTCATGAACGGTCACATTTATCCTTAGGTTCTGGCTCAAGTCACATGGGGGCTACATTTTTCTCTGAAAACTCGATTTAGCAAAAATGTTAACATGAAGAATAACTTTATATTCATGTTTATTTTGTCTTTAGAATTGGAAAACAGGGAAAAATATAGCCCGTAGTGTTCATTTCTTCTTGAAAGTGATGGACCAGGAGCAGCTGACTGTGAGCATATTTACAACTCAATAAGAGCCTTTGTGCAGCATCATGATACAAACACAAAACTGGGTCTTTCTCCCTTTCATTTTCATCAGCATCCAAAAGGATTTAGGGGTTTTGGGGGAGGAGGACAGCAGGGCTATTGGAGAATGATGGGTACGCGGATGAATATCAAGCTGCCAACGTCACTGAGGGGATCCGTCTGCTCTATTTTGTAGAGCTTGTAAAAGAATTGCTTCATCACCTGAGCAAGATAAAAACTATGTATGTGCGACTTTGCACATGTCAAGTTGTTTTAAAGGTATAGTTTGCCATTTTTCCCCTTCCTGTTGCACCTTACCTGATAGCCAAAGTTGGAAGTACCATTGATGGCAGTGTGGTAACGTAAATGGGGAATCCGGTGACTTCATAAATCACAAGAGAGAGAGAGAGCTCTTCTTTACCCTTTTCTGTACAAACAAATGATGATGTTATTCGCATTTAAATATGTCTTCCCATCACTTGTGATCGGGGAGGGGGGATAAAAGGACACAGCTCTTCTTTCTCCCCGAAGAAAAGCTTTGCCAAACATGTTTTCATGAAGGTGCAACCCATTTACAGAATCGACTGATCGTACATAAACACTGGAGCCCTATCATCATTACTAATGGTGTTTGAGTCTGATGAAAAATGTGGGGGAGTTAATGAACTCAAAGATTGCTTTAATTTAATGTATTGAAATGCACAGTGGACTAATTATTGCTTAAGTGAAGAACAAATCTACATTTATATAGCACTTTTCACATCCTTGGGATATCCCAAAATGCTTCAGAGCCAATGAATTACTTTTAACATGTATTCACAGTTGTTTTGTAGGCAAACCTGTCAATTAATTTATGCATGAAGTACCATAAACAACAAATTACATAAATTACCACATAATTGGTTTATGGTAGTATTGGTTGAGGTTTATGGTAGTATTGGTTGAGGGATAAATGTTGGCCAGGATACCAAGAGAATTCCATGCTCTTCTTTAAATAGTGGCATAGGATATTTTATGTTCAGCTGAACAGGCAGACAAGGCCTCAGTTTAATACCTCATCCAAAAAACAGCACCTCCAACTCCTTCAGTAGTGCAACGGAGTGTCAGCCGAGATTACGTGCTCAAGTCCTGAAGGGGAGCTTCAATCCACAATGGTTTGACTCAGGGTCGAGTGTGCTACCAATGAGCTAAACCTGATATGGGGGCTTCTGTACTGTGATATCTGGCTACACAACATTACAATTCTCATTCACTGTAACATTTCTTGGCTCAATTTCAATGAGAAGAGGTCAGTCCCTGGCGCTTGTAATGAACTCATTCAATACAAGATCCCTCTGTACTATTTTTCCAAAGGCTCCCTGTATTTTAAAGAAATTTCCTCCAAGTCTGTCTGCAACCCCCTCCCCACCCCCTTGCCATATGTACCTCACTGTCCATCCCACACAGGTATTCCACTGGCTATTTACAACAGAAATCTGCGTACTTTGATGGAAATGAGAAGTTAGATTTTCCACTGAGAAAAATTGTCAGGATCCATCCGTAGCTGAAAGTGCTTTCATGTGTTACTCGTTAACATTACAGTACGACCATGCATAGTTTAGGCAATACAGTTTATATCCCCTGAGCACTCCTTGCCAAATGGCTGATTGCATGAATATTTCTCCTTGCCTCCACATCTATATGGCATATTAACCCTCTTTTTCCACAAATGCAGCTATTTATCCTCTAGACAATATCCACATGGGAAGTTCTAACTGCTAATTCAACCCATCCATTAAAACAGTTACTACATTATTGAGGAGACCTGTGAAAGTACTCCTAGCAGTGTTATGAAATCTTCACAGAACATTTAACCAAACTGCTCTGATTGTAATAAACCCAACGGTAGTAGTAAATTAAAAATGATTGTCTCCTACTCAAAAGATTAGAATATTAATGAGCAATTGGGACATCCCACAAATGTGTGGGAGAAGGAAATAGCTCCAGCGTGCATTTGTATCCTTGCAATCCATCATAGGGCAATATTTTTTATTTTAAAAAGAACTGTTTCACTCCATCACCACTCTCCCCACCCTAATTGCAAGATAATTTACCGCTCTGTGATCCAATAACAGCAGAGCTGCCACTGTAGAGACAGAATTTGTTCTACAACATTGCTCCATGCACTACATCATGACCGGTGGGTGTGGAACAAGAACAGACAGAGGTGTGAGCATTTTAACTGTGCAATCTAAACCTTGTGTTCGCTCTCTTTAATCACATCATTCTAAGTAATGATGCATAAGCCCAAAATATGAGACACAACAAACATATAGGAGATTAGCACTCCTGATCAGCCCTTGTCAGCAAGCCCAGTTTAATGACTTTGTGATGTATTTACCATAAAATCTGGTGCATACACTGCACTTCAAACAATTTTTATGTCCTCTAAATACAGGGAATGACTTACACACAAGTGGAAAAACTAAATTAGCAGAGTGTGCATATGTGAATGGTATTACAAGAAACAGGAAGCATATGAACTGTTTTACAGTCCCATGTAAAGATTTCTTCAAGCAATAATAGAGGGTCTCACATAAGGTATTAAGAGCATGTCCTCCACTTACCCCTCATCTGTGTGCTACTCAGAACAGCAAATATCTTTCTCGAATATATATAAGTGGACTTGTGTAACTTCTGCAATTCAAACTGCGAGGGGAGACTTAGTGGAAACTGAGTAGGGGTGATTTAAATAGCCCTGCAGGATTGCAATTGTAAGTGAGAAAGTCTGGCAATGATTTCAGAGACCCAGCGTGCTCTGTGTGAACCCCCTCCCCCGCTGCTAAACAGGAATTTTATGTAATTTGTGCAAAAAAACTACTGTGTGCCAAAATGAAAAGCTATAGGTATGTGCAATGATGGTGCTATATTTCTACCTAGGTATCCTCAAATGTCATGCTTACAAGTGAGAAATAAGGCATCGTAATACAGTGACATCTTCCACAACCACTCTGAATTCCACTGATTATCTGAGCTGTTTCAGGCATCACTTATTCTGCCTGAATAGTGAGGGCTTAATTTGTTGAATCGACTTTTCACTTTATAATAGTCCTAGACTTGGATGGATGGCAAATATGATGCCTGTGTTGTGACAGCATTGAATTTCTTCCTAAATTACCTGATACAATTTAGATACAACAACATTTGGGACTCTTTTCCCCGATATCTATGCATGTCATTTTGTTAAAGAGCATAAATAGCAGTAAAGATGGTACCTTCCTTTAAACAGTCATTTCAAACAAGGTAATGGAGTTGCAGGAGATCCTCTTCTGATGCTCCTTTGCGATTCACAAACACTTGAAAATCTTTTCTCTCAAGTGTCCACTACAGAATCAACTTATTATAAAAGGAACCCTCATTGATAAAGACTTGTCGGTTCTCAGAAGTGGCCATTTTGTAATGTTCTGCCCAGGTTTGTGTGTTAATTGAAGAGACACCAATGACATGTGGAAGAAAAGAAAGTGCCATACCTGGTTTATATTGAAGAACTTCTCGGTTTTCCTGCTGTTCGTGGTCACTACGATCATATTGTCTGTTTGGCAAGAAATGGCACAGCCAGTCTGGCTATTTAACTAGTCTTCAAAATCAGGTGGCAATTTTTGACTGGAGCGTAGACGCACGGCAGATGTAGCTTTGATTTCCACAAGGCGCTGAGCTCCCCATTTTAGCCACATGACTATAGGAAAGTGACTAGCCTCGTAGGGAGGGAAGGAAAACTCAGAAGAGTCATCCCCGGGCTGCTTCTACACACCTGACAGCGAGGTCAGAACAGTACTTGTGAAGGCCTGGGAGCAGGTCCTCAACCACAGTTGGTACATGGCCCAGGGTGAAAAATATGGAGAATGTTTACCTTCAAATTAATGAGTAAAAAAAAAAAAATCCAATTATTTTACCAAATGCAGAATTCCAGCTGCTACAAAGGGCCCTTGGTATGCGAGGACAGCAACATATGATAACCAACTCCACTATGAAACCTATAGTCCCTTCTTATTGTACTTGTTATCTTGAAATAGCCTCAAGTACTGTCAATTATCCCACACATCCCAATATAAACTTTGAATGTAGAGTCAAGGACAAAGCTGAATGGGCTCCACTCACTGTGATTCTATATTGGGGAATGTGGTAATGAACAATACATCCTAGTAATGCCAGTTAGTAGTGTTCGTTTGATATAAAATAGAAACAGCCATCCTTGCCTGTTTGGGATGTCTGCAGTTTAATCACAACTGTTAACATAATTTGTCCCAGACATATGTGAACAATAGTTGAAAGATTTGCAAAGTGTGTACGTGCATCAGAAGGAGACTACGTCATCACCAGATCTTACTCACACACCTCCTGGTGACTAGCAGTATTGGCAGAGACAGGAAACAGGTCTAACGCCCGTGCTTTTAGGCGCAGTTGGTGCAGGACCTGGAGAAATGTGCGAGAAACTGAAGCAAGGGTTTATATCCACACTAAATAAAAAGTTTTAAAATCAAAAATAAGACCAAGAACGTGCAGCAAAGTTAAGTAGTCATCAGAGATGGTCCTCACCTGCAGCATTATCTTCTCCATTGGTGGTCAATTTCTTTACACTCATGTGCTTGTTGTATCCAGTCACTCCTGTGGACAGTCCTGCACATTTTCTCAAATGCTACATATTTTGTGGAGTTATTTAACTGCCTCTTTGCCCCCAGTACACACTGCCACTTGTTTCACATCATCTCAACTGAGCCTTCTTATATAAAATGGTGCACATTTTGACTATCTGCCCCAACTTGGACCTTTAACAGGCTAAGAGGTACAGTCATGCATTCAGATAACTCATCACTATTTCAAACACTCTTGAGGATCCCCACCACCATTCATAAGGATACCCTCAAGAGCCTCACTGCACAGTCCCATGCAATCAATTGATGCTAGTGACCATAATCTTATTTCAAACAAATGGAGCTCTTGACTCATATACTACATTATTTCCCATGCACAATGTTAGATACCTTAATCCACGTAGGACTTTGAAGCTGTTCACTGATTCACTGATCTGTAGTAAGCGGCATCAGCTTTCATAATGTCCTGATTTATATGACCAATGCTACAAGACTTTCATAAACACAAAATGGTCTGACGGAATAACAAGAACATACCTACATATGTTCTGCAATGGAAAATTGAGAATAAGTCAGTCAATTAAATGAAGGTCAGATTTCATGTGCTAATTGACCAGCCTATCCTCAGTTCTCCAGTACTGCACACACACGGACTTTATAGCTCACCTCGTACTGGTTGTTTGCTGATAGAACAGTGAGACTCACCTGTTTGCCATCCAAGGTGTATAGCTTCTTCACTACCCCTGTCTCCAGCTTGATAGCCTCAGTGATGTCAGTAAGAACTTGCTCAAAGGAGTGTGCTGTTTTCTTGTTGAGCAGAACTCTCACTGCTTTCCGTGGCTTGACTCCACTCCGTATAACAGTCACTAGTTTAGGGCGGACAAAGTCCTTGGTTTCTTTGACCTCAGTCATGTGCTTGGCGCTGGCCAGGGACTGCGGTACTTTCTGGGTACCAGAGGCTTTGACGTTCACAGACCAATTGGGATTTACATTCTTGGTGTAATCCACCTTTTTGAAGATGTCATGTGATGAGCAAACATAACTCTCCCCTAAACAGAAAGAAAAGAAAGTGCAAGGCAAAATTTATCACTGAACTAAACACAGAATTTTTTTTTAAAATCGTTTGCATTGTTTGCTTTAGTTTTAGCTAAATACTTAATCTTACTGGATCTGTATTAAAGAAGGCCTAACAATCCGTGTGGCTGCATATAAATGGTCATCGAAGCTGGCAACACACACTGAATGAATCAGCTGAATATACCACAGGCCACTTTGCATAATTGGTCAAAAGGTCACAGCATACAATTTCTCTAAATTTGTATCTCCGTAAATATGTGTGATAGGAATAGTTTTCTGTTAAAGCTGGGTGCCGAGGGTAGAGGATGGGACATTTTTGTACGGTAAAAGATTAATATATATTGTAAGGGCAACCTAGAGAAGCTGACTCAGGATGTGACCTGGAAATGGTTAGCAACAGCAAAGGGGACTGGCAATGTTTTGAATGCGCCATCTATTAGAGGAACAGATAATTATAGTTCAATTTGTTAAATTGTTACAAAAATGGAATACTTCTTGATTAAACCTTCCTTTTCCAAAGCATAGAGTCAGATCAAACCAAAGTAGTGAGTTCATTAAAAAAAAAAACAGGGTTTAACTTCCCTTGAATAAGGGATCTATGACCAGTCAGAATTTACTTTTATTTAGCTCAGAATTCACTCGGTCAGGTTCTTTATATCACATATGGATGGATGTGTTGTCATACACTGTCCGTTTTCTCAAACATCACTGTTGTAGCACATTTGCCAGGTCACATGTAACATGGGAGAAGCCATCCACACAATCTAATCAGCAACATGTATATGGAATCTATGTCTACCTGGGCTGGAAATTCCAAGCACAAATGAGTCCAAATGGAGTTACTTTTCAGAGTTGTAGAGATTAATAAAACAACTCACTGTTTTACGAGTGACCTCGGTGTGCATATCCCTCGGTGTCAGATACTTAATTGCTTCTGATCCCAGTTGGGACTTTGAAGAAAGTCTTATGTAACCCCATACTTAAGAGCGGAGTTCGGAACTGAAATCTCATTTGTGCCCATTTTCATTCAATTAATTAAAACACTGGATTTAAGACGATATCGTGCCTTTGGCGGTGGCTACAGCAGAATCATTTAATGACACTGCATCCCCAAAATACAGTAGAAATACAAAAGAGCAGATCTATTTATTGCATGAATTCATTGTGTTAGAAGACTATTGTGCAAATTCTTGTCAAAATTAAATACTTTTTTGCCTAGATTATTTTATTTGTATAACCAGCAATGAAGTGGTCATGTAGTCAGTTGCAGTCCCTCACTCCTGATTTCACATAAAACTCATGGCCAACCTTGATTAGCCATCGAGAATAGATAAAAAGTGCACATCTTCATGGGGCTGCTGGAAGTTGTGGGCGGGGGGTGCAGGGCAGCGAACCACAATGGCTGAGTCCTCCAAAGACACACTCATGCTATTCTATGCGCCCAGGGACTATTGTTTATTTTTTCCCCTCCAATCTCGTGCTACTTTAAAAGTTCCATAGGGACCAGCCACCATCTACTATCTCAGCCAAGTGTCCACTGTTCATGTGTGAGCCTATGCAGTGTGTGTCCAGGGACCATTAGACCTTAGAAGGTATCACAGCCAAATCCAATTGTGTCCTTATCCTATGCCCATACCTATGCAATTTCCAGTCATTAACAGACAGCAATCATAACCAGGAATTCCAGCTTTTTTTCCCCCTCTTCCTTGCCCGAGAGGCACTGAGGCCAACTGAAGGAGACTTACCATCACCCCAGCTGAGATCAGCTAACACAGAAGACAATGTTTGAATCTGGGGCTTTCGTCGTCTACATGATTTAGTTCTACACT
Source organism: Squalus acanthias (assembly GCA_030390025.1). Lineage (NCBI taxonomy): Eukaryota > Metazoa > Chordata > Chondrichthyes > Squaliformes > Squalidae > Squalus > Squalus acanthias. Next base: position 152,232,794 of record CM059430.1, read on the forward strand.
GGCAATGTACATACCCACTGAGCTATCAGGGAGCTGTGGGAAAATGCTATTGTAAACTGATGGGTTCATAATAGCATGCTCGCACTGTACTTGGGATGGAGTGAGCCCCATTGTTTCAATGACAACAGAGGACTTCAGGGGAGAGCAAGAAAAAGGGTGGTTTGCACTGCACACTGTCCATTCTGAGCTATCAGCTGCAAAAGCTTTAATGGCTTAGGCAATGGCAGCAGTAATGGAGAGTCCGCAGGCCTTCATTGCCTTTTTCTCCTGGCTGAAGGAGGTGAAATTGACATGATAACAAGAGAACAAGACAGAAAATGAATGGGGGGGGGGAGGCGAGGTGGGTAAATAAAGAAATAACTCAAACTGTTATTTATAAAACACATATGCACATTGTGAAATAGTCATGTGTGTAAAGTGATTATATTGCTGACCAAATGACCATTGGGACATATCAATTACCTAACCCTTTGACTGTTCCGATGTGTCTACTGAAAAACCTCTTCAGAGTGCAGAATGATCTAGTGCCTACATGTTCTGCTTTGAAGTTTATTCTGATTTGTTACATGACCAATTCCATTTTTAAATAGGGTGGCTAGTTCTTGCTGGATTCCATCAGTTCCATGTGGTTTTTGTTAGTAATTTGCACACATGAGCAGAACAAAGACCAAATCTGGATTTACGCAATATAGGAGGCAACGATTGAAATAGTTGATGCCAGCAAAAAGAGCTGCAAGACTGGTGTTTGATATCCTTGCATCCTTGAATGAAACACTTCACATAGCTTTCATTTGTTGGCCTGTTAGATCTCCATGGTTACTAGCATACAATGACATTCACAGTTATTCTATGAGGTCTTTATTTCAATTCCCCCCTCCCCCCCTCCCCAAAAAGCTGCCGACTCATCCTGGGGTACAGTTGTAAAGGTGCACTCTAGTAATCTTACTCAAATGGTTTGAACCAGGACAGTTAGTGGTGGCAGGCTATTCAATCATAGAGAGCATTACAGCTAAGCCCAATCCTGCTCACATCCAACATCCACACATGTACACACTTCCACCACAGCTCAATGGATAGAGCGGAGGAATGGGAACCCTGACTGATCTTTCGCTGCTCCCTAGGCCACGGGCACGGTGACCGACTATAATGCCCCTGCTGGCACATCAGCTCAGCCCAGCTAATTCAGCACAGTGGAGGGATCAAACTTGGGAACTCCCTGGTCTGTGTGCCTCAAAATCCACACCGGCTGGAGCACTTATCCACTGACCAATTAGGGGAACAGAACCAAAGTTATTTTAAATGTACCATCTCAAGTACTGTATTTATTCCCTAGCCTTAATTGACGGCTGAGTGTAATCCAGTTGACTGTGAAATGTGAATAAGCATCAATCTCGTTTAGCAAAGGCAAACTAATGTAAAAAATGTTCTGCTAGTGAGGGAAGTTCCCTAATGAAAAGGCAGGCCTTTTCAGACTCCTGAGTCCAGGCACTTGTAGCTTCCAGTATTAAATGCAGAACAAAGCCTATAAAATTAATCATGTCTCCAAAGAAAATAAATTCATAATGAGATAATTAACAAAGTGGTTAGCTGTCGCATAAATAAGCAAATGCAGAATGAAGGCCAAACAAGTGAATGCAGAATGGAGGCCAAACAGCTTTACACAAATGCTATTAAATAGTTGCTTACAAAGCTATCAGCTCTACCCACATTCTGCTCTCAATTTTGTTCTAAATTTGATGACTAGAAACAGATAGGGGGGGTTCACTAATTTTCCATAATTTCTCTCCTTCTTACAGTCACAATTTGGTCAGGGGTGCAGAGCAGCCTGCCCAATCATTATACTCTACCTTTCTCACGCCAGAAGATGCACGTATGGGCTGTCTTGATGAGAGAGTGATAGATTTGTGAGAGAAGTTCATATCCAGATTTTTCATGGTAGTAGTGATTGGCGCATGTGCCTAAAATACTTTACTGGTATTGTACATAGATCCTAACCTGCTAACCTGAGACTGATGTAGAATGAGCTAATAATACAGACCGGATTAACACTACTTACACTGTGCTGTAGGGAAATTCATATCCTGTTTATACATTTGACTTCTTATCTATGTGAAACTAGCATACACAGTCATCCAGTAGAAAAATGGTACCAAAAAAAGATATTTTCAAAGACTTGGCAAATAAGTGGTATCTGGGCTTCAGGCCAGTACTCCCTACACAGCATGCCAAATGTAATAAAATTTGTGACATCATGGCATGTATAGGTCACAACGTGATTCACTGCCTGAGTCTCTGCAAGGACTATAACTTCTAATGACCAAGCCCTTGTTGTGAACTTCAGTCAATTATCAAATGTTATAAGAAGACAAAATCAACACCAAATTGCACTCAATCAATAGGATAATTTTATGAATGTGCGAGTACCAGTAACCCACACATCTTAATATAGGGGTTATTAACTCGCATGACTTGATTTGTACTGTGTGAATACTGTCTGATCAGTATTGGTATTTGCTACTTGTACTGCCAGTGATCAACTCACTTCTGCTCACTTTTAGTTTTCTCCCTCGCTTGCACACACAACCATGAACACACAAACACAGTTAAACAAGCAATGTATTGTTACATTGAGGGATTGATTCAGGAGTTCCAAATAAAATGAGGCAGAAAGAGTGGCTTTATTGCCCAACAGCAAGTGCTAATTCAAAGAGATTTGGGACACTCTCTAGGCTGACCCCACTGAACTTAAGAGTATGAAATTGTTCCTTTCCAGTCTTTAATCATAATGAAAAGGCACATCTATGGCACAATTACTCAGTAAAATCTATTTGTCTCCCTCTGTCACAAATTGCTACACTCAGGAAGCCCTTCATTGTATAACTTGAACTATCGAATCCCAAAGTTTTAACTAACTAGCTTTAGCCAGAAGAGCTATTAATATTTCTGCTAACACAGTTCCTTATAGTGTGGAATGTGTTGGACACAGTTGCATGTTGAAGGGAATTATTTCACAGCTGCTGCTGGTGTGTAGTGGCAGTTTAGTCACCCAAACAAGTAAATGATGCAATGCTGGGGTTGCACCCTGCTGATAGCAGGATTCTATTCCCATGTATCAGGCAAGAGGCCGCCCAGGAAGCCATCCTCACTAATGCAGATCAACTCTGGCCCTGCCAATAATGGAAACAAAAAGCAAAGGTGAGAAACTGGCTGATGGGTTACTTCCAACACTGACCTGCTCTTTTAAACCCTCTACCCTTCCCAAAATGTCCAGGATTGCTCTTTCGAAACTCTACCACTAGCAATTTAAAATGAAATACACAATTCCACCCCCATGTTACTTGAGGGAAAAAAGCAAATTAAAAAGCCTTTCCTGAGCCCAACATCTTAGAAATGAGCAACAGCTACACAATTCAACCACCTGACTATTTTTCCTGTTACCTTGTGCAATGACAGATGTGATAGATCCACTCAGGAGACTGGATCATTGCTGTGTCTGACCTTGGAACTTGTTGCCTACAGTTTCTGTGAAATTGGTGACACAGCTACCAAGATAGAAATCATGTTACTAAAATAAGTGGTATAGAGTTGTCCCTGCCGGTGAATAATAATAAAAATAATAATAATACGTATTATACTCCCTGTAACAAAAATTCGAACTTGCTAATCAAAATCCATCATATTTAGATACATTAGTAACAATATCTCTAATCAATACAAAAGTGGCCTTTTATAGCAAACATAAATTTGCAACCCAGTGCCATTTTTGGCACTTTATAAGGAATTTCAACCCTGGTACAAGGAAAGAGTGGGAGTAAGGATGGGAATGGTTTTTAACACTGAGATTGAGAAAATTTCAGACATTACAAAGAAGCATTATAGCTTGTCACAGCTTAACCAAGCTATGAGGATCCTCCCTTTTAAATTCAAGCCATTCAATCAGTCAGTTAGATTTCTGTGCTTAAATATATGTTTTTAAATTATGCAAATTTAAACAAAATTAGATCATATGACCAGATCTCAATGCACCTACTCATAGATTGTATTGTTACATGGTATAGAATGGGTATGTATAAGCAAATGCTCAGTTATCCAGTAATATTCACCTTAAGTAACTAAAGAGAACAAAATTGAAGGAAGCAAGGGGAGATGAGCTCTGGTCCTACACTACAGTGACCAGGTACTAACCTTCCTCCAGTTCATCAAGGCTGGTAATCTTCCCAATCCCATCAATGGAAAAGATAATGCGAACTCCCTGTGGCAGGTTCACATTATCAGACAGGGTTCGGGTCAGGTCTGCCAGCAGAGCGTCAAAGGAACGGAAGCGGTCTGCAGATATTGCATACACGATGCCCTTGAAGTACCGGTCCCCATTGCGATAGAAGCGAACCTTCTTGGCTTTCTTCTCAGTGGTAAGGGCCTGCAAGGTTCGGGTGCGGTAGAAACTGCAATGAGCACTGTGTGTGGGGCTGGGTAAACCATTCATCCTTGAACCCTTTGAGTAACGTGTCTTGTCCCTTTCGTCAAAATGGCCGAAATCCAGCTCTTTGTCTTGGAACATGCTTCGGTTAATTGGTCAGAATTGAAGATCAAACAAACCTGCAACAGACATAAAGGTTCAAGCTCACACACAGCAAGAGTTTGTGAAAATCTAGAAATTCCCTGGCTTCTAAACAGCCTAATGCACAGAACACTCCTCCAGTATCTGGTTCATAACACTGATTTAGGTGGAGGTTATCCATCCTCTGGGAACATCCATTGAAGTTGGGGAGGGTTCATTGGCACCAACTTTTATCCCCACATCATGATGTCATACTGCTTGCTCCTTCATGAGATTACATGTAAATATATAAACCTTATTATGTGTTCCTTGCATACAAAAAAAATTGGCAATCTCTCTCGAAGCCCACAGGAGGCTGGTGTTAGAAATGGAAATGTCACACTGGAGCAATAGGCTTGTATTGAGCCATTAGTTGGCATACAGTAGAGGGAGCTTTTCCTGCATTGCATCTAACTGTGCTATACCTGATACTCAATTCCGGATTGGAGAAGGTGTTCCATTCTCCAGTACTAACTGGACAAGAACAAAATTCACAAAAAAAGTATTTAAGAACTTCTCTTCTGGTTAATTATCTGTAAGAGCCCATATTTAATGAAATTTTAAAAGCCCTTTAATTTTATGAAATGTCCCAAGTAAAAAAAAGTCTTCTTTTGTTTTATCCTGTGCAACATCATCTAATGATAAAAGGCCACTGATTGATTCAAACAGTTAATGGCTGGTCTTAGGTTAAATAGGAAAATTCCTTTGAAATGTATTTTTACCATGTAGATGAAATCACAAAATTGAATTTGTGATAGGACTGGATCTTTGAGCGTGGTAACTCCATTTTCAAACTCCAAGGGAATTAAAACAACCCATAATTTGTCAGTAAACAGACCACAAGCACACCAATTGCATTCCCACCAATGTTATCCAGCATAAAACTCCCAACATAATCTCCTTTGTGTCTCTAATGCACCCACACTACTGAAATAGCTAGATACAGAGCAGCAGACAGAATTCTTTAAATACAATTATATCATTAAATGAATTGAAAAGGTAGAAATCAGTTACCATTTAACCCAGGATACACACTCAAAATTACCAGTGTTTACCCCTACCCTGCACTCTCCCTTAAGAGCTTTCTTCCTCATGAGAGTAACTTGCCCTCATGTAAATCCCATTTCATGAAATTGAAACATTACAGCAATTCCATTTTGAGAACGAACAGACTTCCATTTATTATACAGTCCCAAGGACATATGGTACATTTCAAAGCACTATATAACCAATTAATTTCTTTTGAAGTCCAGTCACCGTTGTTATGTAGGCAAACATGACAGCCAATTTGAATGGCCCCACAGATGGCAGCTGATGTGAATGACCAGTTAATCTGTTTTTGGTAATGAAGGTTGAGAGAAGAATATTGACTAGATCACCAGAACTCCCTACTCCTCTTTGAATAGTGCTATAGGATCTTTTACATCCCCCTGAACAGGCAGACAGAGCCTTAGTTTAACATCTCATCCAAATACAGCACTCCCTCAGTACTGGACTGAAGTATCAGCCTAGATTATCTGCTCAGGTCTTGAAGTCACAACCTTGTGACTACCACTGAGACAAATCGGTGCTTAAAAATTAAGTTTAGGAAACAAAAAAAACTCTAGTATTTTGATAGCCAATGTACTAGACTTAACTACTACCTTGGTAGCCCAAGTACTGGGCTTAACCAGGTACTACTTACCTACTGTGAATTTAAATCCCTGCATGTATAGGTAATGTATGACTCCAGATTACAATAAAATACCCTGTATGTATACAATAGGTCAGGAAAGGTAAAAAAATGTTTTCTTCGGCAGCACCTCCCAAACCTGCGACCTCTACCGCCTAGAAGGACAAGGGCAGCAGGCGCATGGGAACACCACCACCTCCAAGTTCCCCTCCAAGTCACACATCATCCTGACTTGGAAATATATCGCCGTCGCTGGGTCAAAATCCTGGAACTCCCTCCCTAACAGCACTGTGGGAGTACCTTCACCACACGGACTGCAGCGGTTCAAGAAGGCGGCTCACCACCACTTTCTCAAGGGCAACTAGGGATGGGCAATAAATGCTGGCCTTGCCAGCAACGCCCACATCCCATGAACGAATAAAAAAAACTTAAAGGAATGCTACATATAGTGTTTTTTCCAAAAGCTTGTTCAACGAACAACATAACATGTGCGGGTTAGGTTGATTTGGCTATGATAAATTGACCCTTAGTGTTAGGGGGGATTAAATACGTGGGGTTACGGGGATAGGGTGGGATATGTGTCGGTGCAGGCTCGATGGGCCGAAATGGCCTCTATCTGCACTGTGGGGATTCTGTGATTCTGTGATAACACTATTCATGTTGTGAAGATAGGATTGTATTACTTGCATGTAACATCATTATGATGGAAATGTCCCTGTTTTTTTCTAGACTCATCCACTCCCCAAATGCAATAATGTTCCATTAACCAAACTTAGATTTAACAGGACCACATTTACAGTACTGAATGCATTGATTGGAACTTGATATCAGGATTGAACATATTTGGATGCCATCTCAAATTAACATTTTCCCCTCAATTTGTTTCTCCTGTCCTAAAGGCACAGATTGATACTCGGGTTTCACTGGTACCAAACTTTGTCCAAGTGGTCATTCTTCATGTGTGCCTAGAGAATGAGCAGGCTAATAAATTAATGGGATGGCACAACCAACCTGATCCTCCATTCACCCAACATACACTTTTCAACAGACATCAAAGTGGGAACCCTGGTTGATGTTTCTCCCTCTCTAGATTGGGAACATTGAGGTTAATTGCTGCTGTGGCTGAGATAAAAAAAAACAACACAGATCAAAGATTGAATGGGGACCTTCTTGGTCTGTGTGGCTTATATTCATACTTGGCTGAGCGTCCAGTCAAGTAAAATTCAAGTTTTTTAATGATTCATCAAGCAACTAAAATCAACCAAAACCATTATTTCTGCACATTACTGATGTAACCCACAGTGAATTATTCAGAAAACTACTAAATCTCTCAAATTATGGTCAGAGCAAATACATCGTTTTAATGTAGACTTTCTGGTTCCAAAGCCATGCTTTCATTCTGTGTTGTGGAGCAAGGCTTCAAGACCAACTCACGCTCATGGGTAGAAAATCTTCCTCTGTGACACCCGAGCAGGATCAGAAGTCAAATGTGTTTGACGAGTCCTACCCAGCTCCAATGACCCTTAAAATCCAGAACACCTCATTTGGGTCATCCAGATGTGCCTTGAGAGTAGCTGTTGGTGGGAAATGGAAATGTCACCTTGGTGCAGCAGAGGTGCTGTTTCGAGGTTGGTGATGGAGGAGAATTGGTGGGGCAGTGTAGATGAGCTGACCTGTACTACACCAAACCTGGGCGTGTTGCGGGTGATAGTGCATGAGGGGGGTGGCAAAACGTCCCATCGTGACATCCTCCCTTCGTTGAAGGTGAAAACGCAAAAAAAACAAAAATGTGCCCCAACCCTGCAGAATGGCAAATCATCCTCAAAACTGATCTAACACTAAAACACAATTCGTTCAACAACAAAAAAAATCCCGAAAGCCATCCTTTATATACGTTTAATCCCAGTCAGAACTGGAAACCTCAAAGACAAGCGGCGATTTTTACCATGACCCCGAGCCTTAAGGTAAGAATATCTGGGGCGGGGCTTCTCATTGCTATCTACAGCGTATCTGGTATAACGGTGTACAAATAAAATGTATTAATCAGAAACTGCTCTGTAAAGAAAAGGCAAATAAACACACTACATGCAAGGCTCATATTAAACACTTGTTAACAAAGGCGCCATAAATGAATCATTAAAAAGCCGTCAGAACAGTTCCTGTCAAAGCATCTTAACAAAGGGAATTCATTGCTGCGATCTATTAACCATCGCATAGTTAAAGAAAAAATATGATACGTTCATTTAAAGAAAGGGGACTATGCGTACGTTTAGATACAATGTCTTGTTCAATTAAAAAAAATTACAAAATGCAGCGGTATAGTTAAAGGGACGGTACTATTGTCTATTACTGGTAATCTGCAATATGTATTTAGAATTGGCTGAATGGGAAACGTAACCCTTTATCCGTTAATCCTGTAAAACGCTATGGAATGACTATTTAGAAGGTGGGAAAATACCAGGCATCTGGGAACGAACACGAACTGTACAATAGAATTTGAGAAATCTTATCGTCTCCATGTATCAGCTGCAGAGACACTGAAATAAATCACCTCCCAATTTCCTCAATTCACATCGCGCGTCAATATCTTACTGCAGAATGTCAAATCCGAGCTCGATAAAAGTGCTACAACAATCGCACATGTATATTTATATATCGATACAGATTGCGTTTTCTTCTTCTGTCTTTTATTTAAGGAAAGAAGCAACTCACCAAATAGTGTGCTGTGTGGACAGGGTGTGGATGCAGAGAGAAAGAGACAATCCAAGTCTGCTTTTGTTGTCTGCGCTCGAGCTGGCCAGACCCACCACGGTGGAAGTGTCGGATTCCCTGGGTCCTAGTGCGAGTCGAATTCGAGTCTTCCAAAAATGTGCGGGTGAGGTTGATTTGGCTATGATAAATTGACCCTTAGTGTTAGGGGGGGATTAAATATGTGGGGTTACGGGGATAGGATGGGATATGTTAGGGGGAATTAAATACGTGGGGTTACGGGGATAGGGTGGGATATGTGTCGGTGCAGGCTCGATGGGGATTCTGTGTGAGAAAGCAGGGACAGGGTACTGGATTTGGATGATCAGCCATGATCGTATTGAATGGTGGAGCAGGCTCGACGGGCCGAATGGCCTACTCCTGCTCCTAGTTTCTATGTTTCCACCGAAAAAGCCCAAACTCTTGTTCCCTGTGTAAGCGCAACGCACGGGTTGAATGAACGAAAATTAAGTGTTTATATTTTTTTTTTAAAAACACGTAAAATATCGTAGCTGTACACAAAATAAAGCTAATTCTACCAGAATTGTTGCATCGTGATATTGTGTAACATAAAGCCATTAACCGCAATGAGATACAGATAGCCCAGCTGGTGAATGATGTCTCCAGATTAATCGTATTTCTTTCCTTTGAAAATAATCCTGATGGGTTATAATTCGAATTTAAACGGATTGTTTCTGATATTTTAGAAAGAAAGGCCTTATCACATCTCAGAACATTTCAAAGTGCTTCATATTAAATTACTTTCAAGTACAGTGACATTTAACTAATAATTTCTATCATTTTTTTTATTGGACACTATCAGGTAAAGGGATAATGCTCTCCTTAATTAGAACAATCACAGTCAGTGGCCAGGTTCTGTCTCCCCCCAAATGATGCGCCTCGCCAGTTCCGTGTTGTAGGTCCAATAACCCGGCTTATAACAGGTATGATGGCCAATGACATTTCTTGAAATGGCTACTGGTCCTTTGCTTCTCACACGTGGAGCCGTTTCCCACCATATTTAAAGACATTTATCCAGTGCCCTGCAATACGAATAATGGAAGCCAGTTGGCTTGTTCTCCCCCTCCCCCAGCGGATGGTTTGATAGGGAGGGAGGGGAGGGAGGGAGCTTGTGTCCAGTCAGTTTGCTTGAAGGGAGGCCCAATTTCAGTACTGCGAATCCTGTCATGTTCTACAATTGCAGCAGGACTGTGCTGTACATTTGCAGCAAAGTGGAGGAGAAGCATCCGGGAAGGCGCCGAACACCTCGAGTCTCTTCGCCGGGAGCAAGCGGAAGCCAAGCGCAGGCAGCGCAAGGAGCGCACGTCAACCCAAGCACCCCACCCACCTGCCCCTTCAACCACCGTCTGCCCCACCTGTGACAGAGACTGTAGGTCCCGCATTGGACTCATTTTTAATGTGGAAGCAAGTCATCCTCGGTTCCGAGGGACTGCCTAAAAGGCAGTTAGAAAGATTAACTGTAGTCGTCTGGAATTGTTCTCTGCACAGGCATTGTTCTCTGTCTATATATGCTTTGACAAAATTGAGAGGTCGCACAACACCAGGTTATAGTCCAACAGTTTTATTTGAAATCACAAGCTTTCGGAGCTATCGATTGCCCCTTCCTCAGGTGAAGTGTATATATGCTTTGCCCATTTGTATTTCTTCACTTCACCTGACGAAGGAGCAGCAGCTCCGAAAGCTTGTGATTTCAAATAAAACTGTTGGACTATAACCTGGTGTTGTGCGACTTCTCACTTAAGAAGGAGAAGACATTTGTTCAAGCGTTCACACTTGCCTTTCATTTGTTAAGTTCTGGGTAAATAAGAACAAAAGAAAAAACAACAGGAGCTGCCCCACGGTGATTCACCGCCCCCCTCCCCAAACACCTTCCACCGAATACTGTAATTTTCAGAGATGAACAGATGGGCTTTGGGACCCTGGAGGAGTCCTGTAGTCAGCATAAAGGGTAGACCGGGGGACCAAACGTTCAGGACTCTGCGGCGCAGCGATTAAACACTAATTGTAATGCAGGTGTGGCCACCATCTAAACCATTTCCCACCACGTGTCAGATTCTGATCCTTCATTTTAAAAAGATTTACATCGCTGTTGTAATAAAGATAAATTAGCAATGTCTGATTTGTTCAGAGAAAGGGGCTCTTTCCTCCCTGTTTAATACCTTACAAAAAAATCTCCTGACTGCAGCAAAGGGAGTGGAGATTTTTTTTTAGTTTCAACCAACGAGGCCCTAAAAGGGGTCTTTTTTATTCTCACCGCGATTAATATATATTTTTCAAAAATCTGTTATTGCGTAATGAAGTTATGAATGTCATTTTTCTTTGTATTTTCCGAGCAATAAGATAGATGGCCCAACATAAACCTGTCCTTTAAAATAATTCTTCGGCGTTTTTATTTGCTTTTATGAGACAAGCCTCTCCGGCGGTGTGATATTTAATCGTTTCTTCCAGCCTCTCATATCATTGCACTTCATTAAAAACGAATGTTTTGCTCTCTCGTGTTTACTCTTAATGGTAATAATGCGTGCATATCAGGATTTGAATCAACAAATTCATAATTTCTCTGAGAATTATGTAAACCACGTCTCAGGTCACAGAATTATATACACCAGCCCATTACCAAGGGCAAAATAACAGTCACACAAGACCCTCTAAAGGGTGGGCATTGGTTTAAAATATCTGTTTTGTTGTTAGTAAATCTCATCATTTCTGCAAAACTGAGAATACGAGCAGGTGCCCAGACACTGAGTTCCCTTATTGAGATTACATCCATCTATTGTGAAGATGCTTCTGCCGTGAACTAGGGCATCCTGTTCAGACGGGAGAATTATCTTTCATTTGGATTGTGGCAAATCCTCACGTTCACGGCGTGTTGTTGCCATGCTCCACGGTCTTCTTCTTAGGCAGTCCCTCGGAACCGAGGATGACTTGCTTCCACATCAAAAATGAGTTCTCAGGTGACTGATGAGTCCAATGCGGGACCTACAGTCTCTGTCACAGGTGGGGCAGATGGTGGTTGAAGGGGCGGGTGGGTGGGGTGCTTGGGTTGACGTGCGCTCCTTGCGCTGCCTGCGCTTGGCTTCCGCTTGCTCTCGGCGAAGAGACTCGAGGTGTTCGGCGCCTTCCCGGATGCTTCTCCTACACTTTGTGCGGTCTAGGGCCAGGGATTCCCAGGTGTCGGTGGGGATGTTGCACTTTTTCAAGGAGGCTTTGAGGGTGTCCTTGAAGCATTTCCTCTGCCCACCTGGGGCTCTCTTGCCATGTCGGAGCTCCGAGTAGAGTGCTTGTTTTGGGAGTCTCGTATAGGGCATGCGGACGATGTGACCCGTCCATCGGAGCTGATCGAGCATGGTCAAAGCTTCGATGCTGGGGATGTTGGCCTGAGCGAGAACACTGACGTTGGTGCGCCTATCCAGCCAATGGATTTGCAGGATCTTGCGGAGGCAGCATTGGTGGTACCTCTCCAGTGCTTTGAGGTGCCTGCTGTACATGGTCCATGTCTCTGAGACATACAGGAGGGCAGGTATCACTGCTGCTCTGTAGACCATGAGCTTGGTGCTGGGTTTGAGGTCCTGGTCTTCAAACACTCTCTTCCTCAGGCGACCGAAGGCTGCACTGGCACACTGAAGGCGGTGTTGGACTTCGTCATCGACGTCTGCCCTTGTTGACAGTAGGCTCCCGAGGTATGGAAAGTGGTCCACGTTGTCCAAGGCCTTGTCGTGGATTTTGATAATCGGAGGGCAGTACTGTGTGGCGAGCGCAGGTTGGTAGAGGACCTTTGTCATACGGATGTTTAGTGTAAGGCTTATGCTCTCGTATGCTTCGGTGAAGGTATGGATGATGGTTTGGAGTTCAACCTCCGAGTGTGCGCAGATGCAAGCGTCGTCTGCATACTGTAATTCGATGACACAGGATGGGGCATCCTTGGATCTGGACTGGAGGCGACGGAGGTTGAACAGTTTCCCGTTTGTTCTGTAAATTAGCTCCACTCCAGCGGGGAGCTTACTGAGGGTGAGATGGAGCATTGCAGCAAGGAAGATCGAGAAGAGCGTTGGTGCGATGACACAGCCTTGCTTGACCCCGTATGTGAATTGGGTCTGTGGTGGAACCTTTGGTCAGGATCACGGCTTGTATGTCATCGTGAAGCAGGCGGAGGATAGTGACAAACTTTTGAGGGCAGCCGAATTTGAGGAGGACACTCCATAATCTCTCATGGTTGACAGTGTCGAAGGCCTTTGTGAGGTCAAAGAAGGCCATATACAGCGGTTGGTGCTGTTCCCTGCATTTCTCTTGTAATTGGCGTGCGATGAAGATCATGTCCATTGTGCCCCTTAGTGGGCAGAATCCGCATTGCGACTCTGGGAGGAGCTCTTCAGCCACTGGGAGTAGGTGATTGAGGAGGATTCTTGCGATGACTTTCCCTGTGGCAGGCAGCAGGGAAACTCCTCTATAATTAACTTAATTGAGATTACATCCATCTATTGTGAAGATGCATCTGCCGTGAGCGGGGGCATCCTGTTCAGACGGTAGAATTATCTTTCATTTGGATTGTGGCAAATCCTCACAGTCACAGCGTGTTGTTGCCATGCTCCAGGGTAACCCAAACACCAAAACGTGAAAGATGGACATTCATGTTAAACTCCATGGGGAATACAAAAGTGAGAAGTCGCACAACACCAGGTTATAGTCCAACAGTTTTATTTGAAATGGGGAATGACAGAGGCTTCAGCCCCTGTGATGTGTCTGGTGCAATACAACTTTGTTCTTTTTTCATTTCCTGCTTTTTTCCAGTTCTGACAAAAGGTCTTCGACCTGAAACGTTAATTCTGTTTCTCTCTCCACGGATGCTGCCTGGCCTGCTGAGTTTTATCCAGCGTTTTCTGTTGTTATTTTGCAACTTTGTTCTTATTGTCTCAAGATAGCAGTGCAGATATATCGTCTCAATACAAGACCTCTTAAACTGTAGAAATATCTTTTCAAAAATGTAGTAAGAATTTAAACTCTCCGACTAGTGGTTTGAGCCACTTTGTGGCCACAGTAAAGGAGTCTGGATAGAGTACATTGAGTGGAATTGATGCACTGGGCTGAGATCTCTTAAGTGCCCTTGTAGAAAGTGTGTTGGATCATCTGGAAATAGTTTTTGAATTCTTAGTTAGAATATTAGGTGGAGCAGCTTGTAACGGGGTCCACTAGAACCAGAGTCAGGCATTCATAAATGAAGTGACTGATGGGAGACAGCGGTCACCTCATACTGATCATGGTGTCCATTGTGTCTCCTTATTCCCTGGATTACTTTTAAAGGGACATCTAACTATATGGCAAATGTGACACCATTGTTCAAGAAAGGGTGTAAGGACAATCCTAGTAACTGCAGGCCGGTCACTTTAACATCAGTGGTGGGTAAAGTTTTAGAAACAATAATCAAGGAAAAAATTAACGGGCACTTGGAGAGGTTTAAGCTAATTAAGGAAAGCCAACACAATTTGTAAAAGGCAGATCGTGTTTGACTAATCTAATTGAATTTTTTGATGAAGTAACAGGGTGGATTGATGAAGCGAATGCAATGGATGTTGTCTACATGGATTTTAGGAAGGCGTTTGACAAAGTACCACATAGAAGGCTGGTCAACAAAATTGAGGCTCATGGAATAGGTGGGTCAGTGGCAGCTCGGATAAGGAGTTGGCTTAAGGACAGAAAACAGCGAGTTGTGCTAAATGGCTGTTTTTCAGACTGGGGGATGGTAGACAGTGGTGCTCCCCAAGGGTCAGTGCTGGGGCCACTGCTTTTTTTGATATATATATGACCTGGATATTGGAATACTTTCTAAATTTACCGATAACACCGAACTTGGGGGTGTGGCAAACAGTGAGGATGATACTAATTGACTGCAACAGGACATTGAAAGGCTAGCAGAATGGGCAGACAAGTGGCAGATGGAATTTAATACAGAGAAGTGTGAGGTGATGCATTTTGGCAGAAGGAGCAGGGAGAGGCAATATACACTTAATGGCACAGTTTTAAAGAGTGTGCAGGGACAGAGGGACCTGGGAGTTAATGTGCATAGGTCCCTGAAGGTGACAGGACATATTGAGAAAGTGGTTAGCAAAGCATATGGGATCTTGGGCTTCATAAATAGAGGTATTGAGTACAAAAGTAGAGAAGTTATGCTGAACCTTTATAAAGCACTGGTTAGGCCACAACTGGAGTATTGCATCCAGTTCTGGTCACCACACTTTAGAAAGGCACTTGAGAGGGTGAAGAGGAGATTTACCAGAATGGTTCCGGGGATGGGGGATCTTAGCTACAAGGACAGGTTGGAGAAGCTGGATTTGTTTTCATTAGAGCAAAGGAGGTTGAGGGGTGATTTGATAGAGGTGTACAAGATTATGATAGGTTTGGATAGGCTAGACGGGGAAAGGCTGTTCCCAATAGTTGATGGCACAAGCACTAGGGGACACAGATTTAAGGTTTTGGGCAAGAGATACAGGGGGGTGTGTGAGGAAAAACTTTTTTGCGCAGCGAGTGGTGAGGACCTGGAACTTGCTGCCGATGGAAGTGGTGGAAGTGGAGACACTCAATGTTTTCAAGGGGAGACTGGATAGGCACTTGAGGGAAATAAACTTGCAGGGCTACGGGGATAGAGCGGGGGAATGGGACTGACTGGATTGCTCTACAGAGAGCCGGCACGGACTAGATGGGCCGAATGGCCTCCGTCTGTGCCGTTATGACTCTATGACTCTATATTACCCAAGTGATATAAACAGTAGACTACAGGCTAGAAATTTCCCTCCTATGGCAGTAACACTCGGTACGGTAGCATTGTGGTTATGTTACTGGACTACTAATCCAGAGGTTTGGACTGATGATCCAGAGACGTGAGTTAAAATCCCATCACGGCAGCTGGGGAATTTAAAATCAGTTAATTAAATAAATCTGGAATAAAAAGCTAGTATCAGTAATAGGTGGGCATGAAACTACCGGATTGTTGTAAAAACCCATCTGGTTCACTAATGTCCCTAGGGAAGGAAATCTGCTGTCCTTATCCGGTCTGGCCTATATGTGACTCCAGACCTACAGCAATGTGGTTGACTCTTAAGTGGCCTAGCAAGCCACTCAGTTGTACCAAACTGCTACTGCAGCAGTTCAAAAAGGTGGCTCACCACCATCTTCTCAAAGGCAATTAGGGATGAGCAATAAATTCTGGCCTTGCCAGCGATGCCCACATCCTGTGAATGAATAAAAAAAACTTAATAGCAGGTCCGGGGCAGGCGATGTCGGTGGCGGGTCACGGCCCCACTGCTGGCTCCATCCTGCTGCCTAAAAGGAATTTACGTTGCTGGGGGTTGTTCAGCCTGCCCAGCGTGTTTCCCGGTCCAATTAGAAGAAACGGGTCTGGTGACGTCATTCATGACGGGTCATCAGCCGGTTTCCTTAAAGGGACCATGGCCAACTTTGTTTTGACATTTGTGCTGTCAGTGTTCTACAGCATTGAAGTGCTGCAAACACTGCCAAACACTTCACAGAGGTGCAGGGCTGCACCCAGGTTCTCCCATGACTCCCTCCACGCAGGGAGGCCCTCTTCCCTTCCCATGGGTGGAAGAGACCTCCCCAGGAGACCAACACAGCCTGGCAGGACATTGCAGAGGAGGTCACAAGGAGGACCTGGGTACAGTGGCACAAACCTTTCAATTATCTCATTAGATCACGAAACATTAGTACAAAGCCACACTCACCTTCATCCTCCTGTGCCTCTCATCACATCCCCATCACTTTGCCTTCCCTACCCTACTCCTGCACATCCTTGCACCTCCACCCATCCCTCTCTCTCAATCTACATTATCACATTCCCAACTCACTAGCCACCCTCACACTCATCCTCATCCTACTTCAATCATACCAACTAACAACACACAAGGGTAGCCACTTGGGTCTTTTAGCCAATGTTCATGTAAAGTTTCTGTTAATGTGCTGTCAAACATTGAAACCTTTATTTTCAACACTTTGCGTTCTTGGACAGATTTGTGTGCACCTTTGGAAGTGGCTTAGTGAGTTGCAGTGAATGGTAAGACATAACGGTACCCCCTGCAATTGTGGTGAGTGTGAAAGGAATGGCTTGGATATTGTAGGGATGCTTTATGGTGTTGGTGTGGGGTGGTGCCAACCTGGCGCATCATGTGGCAGCCAGGGTGTACAGCGTTAAGTGAAGCAAATCTGGACATGGTGAGGCCATTGCTGGCATCCCGGGCAGCAATGTGCTCAGGTGCTGATGCCCTCTGTCCTGTGCAGCATCAGGTGATTGCAGAGAAGGTTGGTGTTGTTGGTGCTGCTGGTGTTGGGGCTGATCGTGGTTGGATTCTGAGGACCAAGGTGAGACAGTATAAAGGGCACCCATCTCGATGGAATAGATGGTAGGTGAAGTAGAGATGACAGAAGTATTCTGTCAATGGTGAGAGAGTTCTTCCAATGAGGTAAGAGTGGATGGAGAGTGGAAAGTGGAAAGCCTGCAGAATCTGTGCTGGAAATGGACTGAGAAACAGCTTGTGGCTGAGGAAAGTGATGATCTGTCAGGTGGGAGCTTTTACTGTACATTTGAAGCTGTCAAGTCACCAGCTGGAGCAATGGCCACTCAACTCCCACCTCAGGTTCACAAACATGGTCCCTGAGCAGCATGGACCCTGTGGGCGAGCAGTTAAAGTGAAAATGTATGGTTAAAAGCATTATTAAGGGTCTGTCAACAACCCAATAATCGGTTTAATTGGGTCGCCCGCCTCTGCAGGTCGGGTCGGATCGAGATCACATACACGCCCGACCCGCTGTCAAAAAAATCAAATTTCCCACCCAACCCACCACTGATCCCGCCTGCTGACCCCCTGGAAAATTCCCCCCAATGTGTTTGTATAAAATTCCTGTGTCCATTATTTTAAAGAATTCATTGATCCATTTAAAATAACAGCGCCATTAAAATCGTGGACATAGGAGTGCCATACAGGTGCCAGCTGTAGCTCAGTGGTAGCACTCTCGCCTCTGAGTCAGGAGGTTCTGGGCTCAAGCCCCACTCCAGAGACTTGAGCACAAAATCTAGGCTGACATTTCAGTGCAGTAATGAGGGAGTGCTGCACTGTTCGTGGTGCTGTCTTTTGGATGAGACGTTAAACCGAAGCCCCGTTTGCCCTCTCAGCTGGATGGAAAAGATCCCATGGCACTATTTCGAAGACCACCAGGGGAGCTCTCCCCGATATCATGGCCAATATTTATCCCACAACCAACACCTAAAAACACATCATTGTCACACTGCTGTTTGTGGGACTTTGCTGTGTTTCCTACATTACAACAGTGACTACACATCAAAAGTACTTCATTGGCTGTAAAGTGCTTGGGGACATCCTGAGGTTGTGAAAGAAGCTATATAAATGCAAGGTTTTTTTCTTTTCATTCCTTAATATCGCCAATTTTGATTTCTAGCCTTATATATGAGTACTAGTCAGTTTCCCATGAGCTTACACACAGGGAATCAAAACCCAAGTGTGGTCTTCAGACAAAGCAGGGGTAGAGCACAGGAATAATTGGACCATGGTGCACACATGTAATTCAATCCACTTTTTAAAAGTCAAACATTCTGTCTTTATCTTTATATAATACTTCTAGTTTATATTATTTATAGTTAAATAGCAAAACTTGGGCAATTTGAGAACCAAAAGAAGATTTGTATGGAGCGTAGCAGTTTCCCTGTAGTGCAAGTTGAGCAGGTGGGAGATGTGAAACAGAGCTGCTACTGGTGGGTGGGTATAATTACTGTGTGAAAAGTTTACATAGGCAGTTTCCATAATAAATGTGGACATAGGAATTTAGAATGGGAAAAGGGTGACACAGAAGTGTGACAACAGGAAGTGAGGTTTATAGAAAGGAAGTGTGCACAGATGTCAGACTTTTAGATATAATCAACAACAACTTGCATTTATATAATCCCTTCATAGGAATGGGAGTAGGCCATTCAGCCCCTCAAGTCTGTTCTGTCATTCAATTAGATCATGGCTGATCTGTACCTCAACTCCATTTACCCATCTTTGCTCCATATCCCTTGATACCCTTATCTATCAATCATCATCCCACAACCTACTAAACTTAAGGGAATGCAAGTCAACATAGAAAAATGGATGCCAAGCCAAATAAGGAGATATTAGGAGAGGTAACCAAAAGCCTAGTCAAAGAGATGCTCTTAAAGGAGGAGATGGAGCTGGAGAAATGGAGGGATTTAGGGAGGGAATTCCAGAGTGTGGGCCTATTGGGATGAAGGCATGGCTGTCAATGGTGGGACGATGCACAAGAGGACAGATTAAGAGGAATGAAGAGCTTGAGGAGGGGAATTGTAGAGCAGGAGGAGGTTACAGAGATATGAAGGGATTTAAATATGATGATGAGAATTTTTAATTTGAGCCATTGGGGGGACCAGGAGCTAATCTAGGTCAGCAGAAAAGTAGTCAACTCTCAAGACCTTAGAGACAAACACTAAATTCCCAAAGTAAATAAGGACATGAGCATCTTTTTGATCAAATAGTGCATTCAGTACAGGTCAATTGACATATAGAGACCCGTCTTTCCAGAGATGGCCCTGTAGGAGTTGGGTGCACAGCACATTAGAGTATCTGATACCATAGCTTTAAATTAACTGAGATAAACTCATCAACAGTTCTACACAACGGATAGGTACTGGTCCTGATCTGCCAAACACCTGTTCTAATAGGTTCTATATGTATCTTTGTCACATGAAGGTTATGCTCCTTCTCAAATAGCTAGCCCATAGTCTGATGAACATAACAATTCCCAATCAAAAGAAATGGACAATTTCCTGGAAAGGCTCCAGGAGGTCCTCAAAGTGGCATTATATTTCTTGTATATCCCAAGCTTGATTTGGCAATGAAAAAGTTACATTTTAGATTCAAAATATTCAATTAGAAATTTAGATGTTTGATTTGTTGAACTTGCTGTACTGACTGGACAGTGTTAAGTGTACATTTACACTACAACTTATCAGTTTGATAAACTGTAGCTCAGGTTCCAGCCAGGCAGAACCAGCTGACAGTGTTTGGCTGCTGTCTGACTGAAACTTTGAAATGCCTGTTTAGAACACAACTGGGCATGCCTGAATGTATGAATGGGAAGAGTTATCCCCCAGAATTTAGAAATGTAAATGTTTAGAGAGCGAGGAGGAGAGAATCCCTTCTCTCTAAACATTTAAATTAAGATCAGGGAGGCTAACAACATGTTCAGGGGGGGGGGGCCAACTGACCCCCCGATCACTTTACAAACCAAGCCTGGCACCGCACTGGATTTACACTCCATGCTGTGTTAAACAGAAGTGTCGTGAAAGTACCTTCTGCAGGGAGTTTCATTAGCTTTGGAGTCAGGTTGAGTCCTGATTCCAGATTTACACTGCCAATTTAACATTGTTGCAAAGCTGAAATAATTTTACGCTGGTACTAAACTTGTAGCGTAAATTCATCTTTAGAGACTTAGGGGGCGATTTTTCCACTGGAGGCGGGTTTCAGTTTGGGTGGGTTCCAAACCCGCCTCCACTGATAGGTTTGAAAAAATTGCAATTTCCCCCTAATTGACCAGTTGATTTCAGAGGTGTGGGTTGCCCTTGGCCAATTAGTGTTTTGGGACTGAAACTCGCCTCTGCTGACATCACTATTCCAGCCTCATTTAAGGGCTGCTTGCTGCCTTGGATCATTCCACTGGATTTCTGTCGATGCTGCACCACCTGCAACATATTCTGAGCAACCACGATGTCCAGTTCCAAATCAAGGGCCTCCCCGAGGTTCTCAGATGAAGCGCTGCAAATGTTGGTTGAGGGGGTGAGAGCTAGCAGGGAGGTGCTCTTCCCCTCATCTGGGAGGAAGAGGCCTCCCAAAGAAACCAAGGCTGTGTGGGTCCAGCTGGCAAGGGATATAACCTCCAGATCTGTGTGCAGATTGGGTGAATGTTTATGTGTATTGATGAAATGCCATCCCTGTTGGAAAGCATTAAAATGATTTGATGGCAAAATGTTGGCATGATGGCACCTGTTCTTTCACCTTAGGCAGCTCCACATTGCGGGCTCCGCGACACTTGCATTGTCAGGTTGGTGGCCAGAGTGAAAGGAGGCCAGAGAGTCATGTCCATTGTCTATCATGTCTTAAGATGGAGCCAAGGACATGTGCCAACATGGGCAACCTATGCAAATCTGGCCAGGATAAGTTCATCCCTTGCATCCCGGGCAGCAATGTTGTCGCACGCTGGCGCCTTCTGGCCTGTGCATCTTCAGGTGGGTGACTAGCAGCTTGGCGTTCCTGTTGATGCTCCTGCTGTTGGTGCTGCTGTTGCTCATGGTTCTGCTGCTGCCGCGGCTGGTCTTCATCCGAATCTGATGTCCAGGAGGAAAGGAATTAAATGTTCGCCATGCTTCTGGAATATGCCTCAGTTGAGGAAGCGCTCAGTCAAGGTGGGGAGAGGGGTTTCCCAGGAGGTCACACTGGAGATGGGTCTCAGGCTCCAAACTTCCACAACAATGAGTAGGCCTGCTAAAAGTTCCCCCAGACCTGAGACAACAAAGTTCTGCCACCTGCAAACGATCATTGGTGAAAACTCCTTTGTAATGGTGGAGCTGCAGCTGTGTGTAAGCAATCCACTTGTGAAGCCACCAGCATTACCTGGCGTGTTCCAGAGGAGGCGTGAAGGATGGGGGGAATGTCTAAAAATCGGAAACGGCTCTCAAAATGGGATTATAGAGGCTATTAAGTGGTTGTTAAGGACCTTAAGGGCCTATCCCGCCTCTTGGAGGCGGGATGGAAAGGGGGTCAGCAAACACGCATTTGGGAAAATTGCTCGGAGGTGGAATGGAGGCGGGATCGGGCCCGCCCGCCATTTTTGGCAATTTTAACAACTCACACGCCTCCAATCCCGCTTCCTCGGGCCTGGCAAAATCGAGCCCGTAATGTTGCAGGCAGCTCAGTCAGGCAGAACTGAACAAGGTAGAAGCAGCAAGGACTGGAGTAGGGTTGAAGTCCAGCTTTCAGCTGATGGAAATCTTGTCAGTAGAAAGTCACAAGAACGCTGAATTAAAGTAAGGAAAATATCAGTAGCATCTTCTGACCATTATTTTTTATTTTCTTTTGAAAACATATCCTTCTGTTCGATTTTGTTCAGTTCTTACACTAACCTGTTCATTTTATTCAACAAGCTAGTCACTACACTCTTTAAAGTATGGCCGTGATTTTCAAACTTACCCTTCAAAATATTGACACATTATTGTGAACCTCCTGTCCTAAAATGTCTGAACTAAAATAGGAAATAACAATACATGCAAAAAGTGGTGCTTCAAGTCAAAACATTTCAAAGCGCTTCACATAATAAATTACATTGTCAGCAGTCCAAAGATACACGTCTTGTAGAAAATGGATTTTATTGGTATTGGCAACATAAAACATTATGCTTGGAATGCAAATCTTTTGTAATTACAGGTGCATTTGATAGAAATCCAGATTTAATGTGATGATCCCATGGATCCTCAAGGATCTGTAGACTCCAGTTTGAAAAACGCTGATCTATAAAGCATGAGAAAACGTGCATGGCCAGAGCTAGGGCAGAAGGGGCAACGCCTGTGACACCACCTATTCCACCCAGAATCACCAGTAAAGTATTTGCTATATGTTACATATGTTAATTTTCACATTGCTTTCATTCCAGTACTTCTTGAAGTCAAACTTACCATGGTACCTCTGTCATTGCCTTTCAGCAGTAGGAGTGCATTCATATAATTATTTTTGCTTAATCACAAGCATTTTATGAGCACATGATTTATTGGTGCCAAATATTAACTATTGCTTCATTGGAGGCCTTGGATGGGAGCAGCCATACCAATAGATTCAGAGGCTGTCTCTTTACCCTGCATTTCAATAGGTTGCAGTGCAGTAATCAGAAAGCAGTGCTTGACTTGAGGTCAGGTGGTTTGAAATAAATTCCTTTCACTGAACAGAAAGAACATGACGTAAATAATAATGAATATTCAGATAATAAGACCATTCTTTGCCCAAAAACTAAAATAATGCAACATTTTGGTTGCTTCATTGATGAGCAAATGTTGATTCATGTACAAAATCTTGGTTCTTTTGCTTTAGCATTGCCTATTCCAGTGCATTCCATTGACCTCTTTATA
This sequence comes from Squalus acanthias, assembly GCA_030390025.1. Taxonomy (NCBI): domain Eukaryota; kingdom Metazoa; phylum Chordata; class Chondrichthyes; order Squaliformes; family Squalidae; genus Squalus; species Squalus acanthias. The sequence goes on from CM059430.1 coordinate 152,256,023, forward strand.
TCACCACTTGGAGGTTGGAGCAGACCCAACGTTGATTGAAATCTAACCGCAGTTTGACAATATTTCAGGCAAATTACACATGGCAAGTTAAGTCGTACATTTCACGTCAGCACTGATTTGGACCCATTCCAACGTAGATTATCGGTAATCACAGGAAACAGAGGAATCACAGAATTCAGCTCACAAAACACTACTAAAAATGTCGAAATCCCCAGTAGTAAACTGGAATTTGACAATGGTCACCAGAAAACAAAGGCCCCGATTAAAGGCAACAGCAACTCTTTTGTATATTTGCACAATGCTGCTGATTTTCCTTTTTTCAATCAAAAACTGGTAGAATGCAGCCGCAAAAGCTGTTTAAACTTATTCAATGAGAAATGGAATTGGACTATTCAGTCCTGGTAAACCAGTGGTTCTGATTATATTGAATCATTCCCTCCCCACCTCATGATCTTTAGTGTTGCTGCTGTAATGTCGTGGGCCATTCAGCAACCCAAGCCTTTTCCACCATTCAGTTAGATCATGGCTGATCTGTATCTTAACTACATCTACCCGCCCTGGTTCCGTAACCCTTAATACCCCTTGCCTAACAAAAATCTATCAATCTCCATTTTGAAATTTTCAATTGGCCAAACCTCAACAGCTTTTGAGGGCGAGAGTTGCAGATTTCCACTTAGAAACCAGATTCAACTCCACAGAAATTTTAGCGAAATGAAGTACTGATCAATAAATCACAAGTGAACAAAACAGTGCTCAAAGCTCAATGTACAATCACCAGAACTTTGTGCTGTGGGGAGAGCTTGCGCACCATCGCAATGTCTGTGTCTTTGATTTCCTTGCTTTTCCTCTCTCCTGAAGGCGCTGACCCATGCTGAGGTATGGTTGCACAGTTACCCAAGAGCCCTCCAGCGCATCATCTAGGTGCCTGTATTACATGGCAAAATGGGGAATGTTAGCATTTGTGACTGTGTGTGTGTGAGTGGGGGGTGGGGTGGGGGAGGTCATCACAGCCAAGCTCAATCCTATTGCCACTTGACATCCGCAAGTGTGCTTTTCAGCAGTAATCACAGGATAACAGTCGAGAGCATAATTTCTTGCTGATTTTAAACCTTCCTAGCCCAAGGCCACTGAAGTCAACTGTAGCAGCCTTAAGGCTGTTCTAGCTGAATCCAGAAAACTCAATACGGACTGGGAAACAAGCCTAGCCCTGGCACTTTATTTGCAGCTCCTGTCTATTTTACACAGCCCTGAGCATTAAGAGATGTTCCAAGCTGTTCCAAAATGGATTTCCATTGCTCGACTAAACCTTGCATTCTATTCCAGGAACTAATTAAAGTTGCTATGTGGCTTTCACATCTGTTTCCATGTAGAGGTTCCACCAATTCCATTCAGTCCTGAATAGTCATGTATTCGTCTCCTACATTCTATTGCTGTCTCAAGACGTATGCCAAATGCCCAGCATTTCACTGTACATAGAGTTGCATAGTTACAAAGGGCGCGATCTTGCCAACCCTGGGGAGGCAGGTTTGGAGGCGGGTTTGGAAGCGGGACTGCTGGGAAAATGGCAGAATTTGGGGGTGGGTGCCCAACCCGCCCCCGTGCCATCTTGCCTGGAGACGGGTAGCCATCCCGCGCCGAGTCCCGTCTCCTTGGAGGCGGGAAGGGATTACAGCCACTTAACTGCCTGTTAACAGGTAGCTAACAGGCAGAAAATAGGCTTATCACCATTTTGCCCACACAAGTGCGGGCTTCCCCAAGGCTCCAAACCCCGTCAGGGTCACCGAGGCGAGTAGTGGGTCTGCGGGGGTCGAAGGGGTCCAAAAGTGCGCTGTGAAGGTAAGTGATGGGTACAAGTGTGGAGAGGTGAGTATCTGAGGTAAGTGGAAAGTGTTAGAAAAAGTGTACTTACCTTTGTTTCTTCCTGCAGGCTTCAGTCGGTGGGTATGCGGAGAGTCTCGCACCTCCGCGGTAGAGATGACAGATGGCCGTTGCATTCTCCAGTGCAACAACCATCTCATTTCTGCAAAAGAAAGAGGTTTGATGAGGTCTTGAATTCAAGACCTCATCAAACTACAGAGAATGTCACTGTTTGACAGCTTCACAGAACTGTCAAACAATGACAATTCATCTGTTGAAAATTTTTTGACAGATGAAACGTCATACGTTGACGTTTTCTACAACTGGCTTTCCCTTAATTGGCCTGCTCAGCCTGCTGGGCGGGCTTAACAAGGTCAATCAAGGGAAAATAGCGTGGGTTGGCCAGAAGTTGATGGAGGCGGGACTAAAACCCGACAAGTGGGAGTCCCACCTCCAAAAGCTCCCCATTGAGAAAATCACCCCCATAGAGGCTACAGAACAGAAACAAGCCATTCGGCCCAACTGGTCTATGCCAACGTTTATGCTCCACCTGAGCCTCCTCCCACCCCTCTACATCTAACCCTATCAGCCCTATGTACCTAGTTCACAGAAATTAAACCAGTTATCTCACTTACTGTGATGTTTAGGAGCTTTACAAATCAGATATATGTCAACTAAATTTAGAATTTTGGTTTTTAAAAATGTACTTCCTGTGTTTTTACAGGTTACTCAAGGCTAGAGATGCAAGTGTAGCAAATGGGTCAAAATCTAGCCTTTGCAGACATCGTTATTTAACATGGACTGTGAGCACTGAACTAGAGGAAATTTCTGTTTTGGAATAGGTTTGAAGGCTACAGCGACAAGTTTTTTTTTATTCGTTCATGGGATGTGGGCGTCACTGGCAAGGCCACCATTTATTGCCCATCCCTAATTGCCCTCGAGAAGGTGGTGGTGGGCCGCCTTCTTGAACCACTGCAGTCCACATGGTGAACGTACTCCCATAGTGCTGTTAGGGAGCGAGTTCCAGGATTTTGACCTAGCGACAATGAAGGAATTTCAATATAATTCTAAGTCAAATTGATTTGTGAAGAGGAACTTGGAGGGGAACTTGGAGGTGATGGTGTTCCCATGCGCCTGCTGCCCTTGTCCTTCTAGGTGGTAGAGGTTGCGGGTTTGCTGTCAAAGAAGCCTTGGCGAGTTGCTGCGCCGGTGGTGGAGGGAGTGAATGTTTAAGGTGGTGGATGGGGTGCCAATCAAGCAGGCTGCTTTGTCCTGGATGGTGTCGAGCTTCTTGAGTGTTGTTGGAGCTGCACTCATCCAGGCAAGTGGAGAGTATTCCATCACACTCCTGACTTGTGCCTTGTAGAAGGTTGAAAGGCTTTGGGTGTCAGGAGGTGAGTCACTTGCCGCAAGATACCTACCTCTGACCTGCTCTTGTAGCCACAGTATTTCTGTGGCTGGTCCAGTTAAGCTTCTGGTCAATGGTGACCACCCCCGCCCCCCCCACCCCCAGGATATTGATGGTGGGGCATTTGGCGATGGTAGTGCTGTTGAATGTCAAGGGGTGGTGGTTAGACTCTCTCTTGCTGGAGATAGTCATTGCCTGGCATTTGTGTGGCACAAATGTTACTTGCCACTTATCAGCCCAAGCCTGAATGTCATCCAGATCTTGCTGCATGGGAGATTGCTTCATTATCTGAGGAGCTGCGAATGGAACGGAAAACAGTGCAATCATCAGCGAATGTCCCCACTTCTGACCTTACGATGGAGGGAAGGTCATTGATAAAGCAGCTGAAGATGGTTGGGCCTAGGACACTCCCCTGAGGAACTCCTGCAGTGATGTCCTGGGGCTGAGATGATAGACCTCCAACAACCAACCATCTTCCTTTGTGCTAGGTATGACACCAGCCAGTGGAGAGTTTCCCCCCCGATTCCCATTGACAAGTATGGTCAAAGATTATCATACACAATTGTTCTGTGCTGCTACAACCACAGAAATGTCATCTGTGGGTAGAAAGTGGCGAGATTTGATTAGAGGTGTAAGTGTCGATTGGAATCATGACTATGTATTGAGACAGAGAAAATTTGCAAAACTTTTTCTCATGTGGTTAAATAGTGAGGCACAATCTATAATGAAGCAAATTATCCATGGTCTGTGGAAGGAGTGAGCTTGATGGGGCAAATGGGGTTTTGTTGTTTCATGGTTTGTTATGGTTTTATGAAATTGTTTTGAAGGAATGTTAAAATAATCCAATTGTTCAGCCTGTCCTGGATTGAATATTTCCACTGATGTTAATTCAGCTCCCTCATTCTGCTGGTTTTGATAACTCCTCTAACCAGCTCTGCCTCTTTCTAACTGATATTTTTTATATATAAAGTACAGCTAGTGGGACTCTCTAATGTTCATCTGCTGCTTCGTCTGTTGCCATCTGCTGACATAATTGCAAAATTGCAACAGGGCGAGTTCTCCATTATTTTTACATCTGCATCTCCTCAAACAAAAGGTGCCTGCTTCACATTTTCATCATCGTATGGTGTACAGGTTCATATCCAGCGGGATAAACATCGGGAACAGTGGTACACACTATTCACAACCGAAACCCGTAAATAACATGGTTATAAAAATGGCAGCAAATTGCAGGACGACTGCTATACTGAATTTAACATGGAGATCTTTTGTCCTGCAAAAAAATTGTTTTGCAAGATGGAAATACCCCTTTAAAGCCAACATATGCACAGTAAACGGTTCTCCGATTTTCAAAAAAATCCAACAGCCTTATTGAAAGTCTTCTCACACCTATTTTGGGACTAAACCAAAGGGTATGCAAATATTTTGTTAATGTGAGCAGTGTTTTGTCCTTGTATGTTTGGAGTAATGCTTAAAGAGAAGAGACTACAAGGGATCTTTATATCTGGTGGCTCATTTTGATTCTTTCGGGTGCACAACTCTGGTGGGAAATTTAACTTGTTTCGAGTAATTAAATACAAAAGAGTTCAAACACTAGACGTTAGTCAATATTAAAGTAATTATTCATTGTGAGCATTGGACTTGTAGTCTGTCTGCTGTGATTCACACTCTCCCTAACCCAGACACACTGTGCTGATGTTCAATGTGGGCTCACAGCCCTGATCCTCAGAGGGTTCAGTTGTTGGCACAGTTGGGTGTGTTTAATCGCCCTGCTACAGTGTTGCCACTGATGGGCAGCCCCACCTTTAAGTGCGGCGCTTTGACGGACATGAGAACTGTACATAGAATCATAGCACGGTTACACCACAGAAGGAGGCCATTTGGGCCGTCGAGCCAGTGCCGGCTCTCTGCAAGAGCACTTCAGCTAGTCCCACTCCCCCGCCCTTTCCCCGTAGCCCTGAAAATGTTTCTCCTTCAGGTACTTATCCCAATTCCCTTTTGAAAGCCGTGATTGAATCTGCCGCCACCACCCTCTCAGGCAGTGCATTCCAGATCCTAACCACTCAGCCACCTTAAGAGGCACATACTGCCAATTTGAGCAGAGGTGGTCAGCACCATCATGTGGTTTTCTTATTGTAGGAACTATCCCCAGAGTTGATAGGAGGACCAACGTCAGAACTACACAATTATAAATACTCGAAGTGGAGGGGGGAATTTGCAGGGCTATGGGGAAAGAGGGACTAGTTGGAGAGCTCTTTCAAAGAGCCGGTACAGGCAGGGCAGGGTAGGGCCGAATGGCCTCCTGTGCTCGGAGTAGTAGCGGCCGCCGGTGCTGTGGAAGCCGCCCCACCTTGCACGGGTAGCCCAGGCAGACTGCGCTGTCGCTGCTTCTGTTCCACTAACAAAGCATGAGGTCATCGATTTTTGAGAGTTTGCAAGCAAGAACACCTTAAAAGGGACACCGAGCGGCGGCTACAGGGTGATGCAGTCCCTGACGGGGGAAGATGTCTTTCGGTCCGCGGGCGTAATCATTCCCGTCCACAACCCCCCCTCTGACACGACATTTCATGACAATTTGAACCTGCAGGAAACTCATTCACAATTCACGCTGCTTACACGCGAGGCTCGTGGTTGACCCAGCAACAGAGTCCGTCTGAGCAGACGGACAAGAACCCATTGCACCGCGACCTTAAATACAATGCATGACAATTGCACGGTATTTGTCTTATAGTTTAATTATAGATAACTGAAGGAGTTGCTCACGCCGGTTCGTCATTTATCCCTACTTCAAGGTTGATACTTTAGCTACCCAGCATTCTTTCTTTCTACACAATCGTTTGTAAAACAAAAAAAGTTGCTTGCCCCAGCTCAAAGATGCGAGTTCACCTTAGGACAAACGCACCAGATGACATCACTCTTTTCACGATTCCCGCAGTCATGCTGTGAATCAGGAGAGCTGCACCACACAGCCAGAGACACAGGACAGCAAGCTGCTGTACTGCCGAGCAGAGTTTCAGTGAAACAACTCTGCCCCACCGTGGCCACTTTTTGCAATAATATCTCAGTCGCATTTCCCCCTTAGTTTTTTTGATGTAGCAAATCTCATAAAAAGATGTCGACGGGGTTTTCATTTGTTCTCTTTACTATTCACTTTTTTTGTACCACACATGGTAAACCCCCCTTGACATAAAACATATTTTTCATATTTGAGAAGACAGTATTCTGAAAGGGGGGAAAAAAAGTTCACAGGGACGTCATCAGAACTTAGCTGTAGCCAACACAACAGTTCCCACCCACCTCACTATATACCGCCAACAGAACTTTTTGTAGCATAATAAACACAGAATTCAACAATCTAGAAAAAAAAGAGTAGGCTCACCCTCTCATCTTCCAATCACTCCAGCGATTCTCTTTTGCTCCCCCTCCCAATAACACACAGCCTGATACACCTCAGAGAGCCTCTGGATCATCTAGTGCCTGCTGGTCCGATACTTTATAACTTGGCCCAGCATAGCGGAGGCCTGACATTTTGATCCACACAACCACGCCACAAATCCCATGGCACAGCCTCGGTCAGAATTCATGTTCAAAGATTGCAATTACACTGTAAAGCTGCTATAACAGGAATTAAAGAATCAGAAAACTCCCAGGCAGCCCCAGACTCCCCCATTGTCTCCCTCACAGCCCCCGGCAGCCCTCGGCCCCCCCCAGTGTACCACTCCATCCTGACTTAGGTGTTTCCTTCCCCCGCCATTAAAGGTGGGGCGAAAGCACGGTCAAGAAGAAGGGTTGTAAGAAGGCTTTAGAACCTCCTGCTAAGTCAGGGACGCAGTGCAGTGCGGCGGCAGACTGGGAACATGGGTTTTAAGTGGGTGGGTGCACAGGCTTTGTGTCAGGATCATCGGAGGAGCGGAGTTCCAGAACACTCATCTTGTTGTTCCTCCAATGTTTTAATGAGCAGATAGGCACTCAGCAAATCAGCAGATCTTGTGTTGGCGAATGCCTCCACCTTTTCCTCTTCCCCTGCCCCCATATCAACACCCTGACCTCATATTACTTTGTATTTTCTCACCTGAGGGGGTTGGAGAGGAGTTTTCCCACACAGTATTTTTTCCCTTATTGGCCCTGTTTTTTTCCTCTATTTCCCAGGAGATTACACGGCTACAGGGGTGTGTGTGTGTGTGTGGGGTGTGGGAGTGGGGAGTAAGGGGGGGATGGACGCATAGGGAGGAGAAGTGTTTCATCATGATGGTCTGGCCATCATGGTGTGGGGATGGCTTGATGGACCAGCTGGTCTTTTCTAGCCCGTCAATTTCCTATGTTCGTATGTTCCTCTTACCCCTCCCTTGCCTTCACCAAGCTCATCTGTTCCACAAGACCCATCTCCTGCACCCTCAAGCGCCTCTCACTCCTGGCTCCTCACCACATATCTACCTCTCCTTGACTCACTGCTTGCTGACATCATCAATGGATCTCCTTCTTCAGGCTCTGTCCCTCTGCCCATCATAATTGTCATCATTCCCCCTCCTCAAAAAACACACCCTGAACCCTGCTATCCTCTCCAACCACCTTTTCCTCGCTAAGGTCCTTGAATGCTCCCAGTTCCAGGCTCATTGCATCCTATTTAAATGCCTTCAATCTGGTTTTTGCCCTGCCCACAGACCAATACTGCCCTGGTCACAACAACATCCTTTGTACTTATTGCAATTTAGTATACTGTATTCGCTGCTCACGATGTGGTCTCCTCTACATTGGGGAGACCAAACGCAGATTGGGTGACCGCTTTGCGGAACACCTCCGTTCAGTCCGTAAGGGTGACCCTGAGCTTCCGGTCGCCTGTCACTTTAATTCTCCGCTTCACTCCCACTCTGATCTCTCTGTCCTCGGCCTATTACATTGTTCCAATGAAGCTCAACGTAAGCTCGAGGAACAGCACCTCATCTTTCTATTAGGCACTTTACAGCCTTCCGGACTTAACATCGAGTTCAACAATTTCAGACAATAATCCCTGCCCCCATTTTTCATGCTGTATAATTTTGCCATTCCCATTTGCAACATTTTATCTTTCCTGCCTCTTACATAAGCACAGTATGTTCTTTCAACTCCTTCCTCCCCTCCTAAACCCCCCCCCCCCCCCCCACCGTCTCTGCACCTGCTTAATATCTGTTACATCTCCAGCTTTTTCCAGTTCTGATGAAGGGTCCCAGACCTGAAACGTTAACTCTGTTTCTCTCTCCACGGATGCTGCCTGGCCTGCTGAGTATTTCCAGCATTTTCTGTTGTTATTTCACATTTCCAGCATCCGCAGTATTTTGCTATTGTAACATCCTTTGTCACTTTGACTATGGTGCGCTAACCATCCCGGACCTCCCCATGGCATTCAACAGTTTTAATCACTCTATCCTCCTCTATTGTCTCTCCCCTGTGGTCCACCTTTGCGGCACCGCTGCAGTTTGGTTCTACTTCTACCTTCCCCAATGGAGCTCTACCTCCCTTGACTCCACAGCCATTTGCTGCACTGTCTGATTGTTTGTCTGGCATAAAGTCATGGATGAGCAAGAACCATCTCCTACTTAACATCAGCAAGACTGAAACTATCCTGTTCCGACTCAGGCCGAAATTCAGCACCCTAGCCCATGATTCCACCGCCTTCCGGGGCTGCTCACTCAGGCTAAACCGAGACAGTGTGAAATCTCAATTTGCTGTTTGACCCTGATCTAAGTTTCAAACTCCACATCCTAGCCACCACCAAGACCGTCTATTTACATGCCCTATAACACCAATCCTACCCGACCCCCACTGCTACTGAAAACCTTATACACGCCTTCATTACCTCCAGGCCTAACTGCACCATCTCTCCAGTTCCACCCTACATAAATGACAACACATTCAAAACCCTGCTGTCTTTTATGACTAGATTTGAATCCAAGTCCAGGATAGAATGAAAGATTCTCTGCCAGCTAAAATGGTTTTATATGAAATACGTTTGGAGCCATCTAAACCCACTTCCGAGTAGGCATGTACCCACCGTACAAAGCTGGCCACAAATTACCATTATAATGAGGATCTCACTTGGCAAGTCATGAAAATGGCTAATAGGGAAGGTGTAATAGAGGTGCTGTTGTGAGATTGGAGTTAATGCACATTGTCGGGTCGGGAGAGAAGAAAAAAATTCGTAGGGATTAAAGTTTTTTTTAAAGTGCAAATATAAAACAGAAAGTGCTGGAAATGCACAGCATCTGAAAATAGAAAAGACAGGTTAATGTTTTTGGTAGCAACCCTTCACTAGAACTGGAAGCCAGAAGATAAGCACCTATGATCTGGATCTGGCTGAGCTATGTCTGATGTAGGACTGTGTGGGAGAGGACTTAGGTGTTCTCAGCTGTGACTCCCTCTGTAGTTAAATAGCCTGCCAACACTCACCATCTAAGCTCACACCAGAACAAAATCATTTCAGTGAGGGCACGTAGGGCTCCCGCTGTCACAGGAAATCCGAACAAGTAGTGATTTGTATAGACTTGCACAGATCGCCTCAGGTTTGAAGAAATTGTCTATTAAATCTCGACATGTATGTAGAAATATCCTGTGAAATTTATATGATCCTGTACAAATCTAACTCTCGTACAAATTTCTGTTCATATCAGTGCTTATGCACTCATACCCAACATGAACGATTGGCCAGAGCAAAAGAGAAAATATGGCAGAAGTATGTTAATGCTAATCAGAATACTTGCAATTGTTTGATATTTAACAGCATCCAACTGGGGAGAGTCCTTCTTTAAAATAAAAGGGTCCTGACGGTGAGAGTCCTTATTTAACAAGTCCAGCTGGGGAAGTTATCTCTTTACCATGTGATTCCTTGTTTTTTAATAATGAGGCGGTGGTAGCAATAATTCAGTGGAATAATAATTGAGATGCTTGCTTTATGTTGATTTAATGAGTTTGACTCCCACCAGCAGCTGGCACACTTCAGTCTGTCAATCATCTGTATAATGATTTTCCATTGGTCCTGAGCCAGGTTATTAGGCGAGAGTTGATGAGTCATGGGGTAAGCAGCTGACAGCAGTGGCTGCTCCTAGAATACCAAGAGGGACAATCCGTCTGACCTCACTGCATAGGGTCACCTTCTGTCAGCTGAACTACGGTGTGTCATTGGGATCAAAAGTCACAGCGGGGTCTGCAACCAATTCATTCACACTCTTAGCTGCAGGAAGATTTCATCAACAGCATGATTTCTTCAGTCAAGGCCTACAATCACTGCAGTGTGTCCAATCCATCAAGAGGCATAATTACTAGATCCTTGGAACAGCTGGTTACTGCAGGTCAGACCCTGCACCCAGAACACAAACAGTTAATCAGGTCAAGCGCTGCATCCAGGAGACACATGGGAGTGATTTTGCCAATGGGGGCGCGTCGGAGGTGGGACTGCTGCTTGGCGGGTCGATGTCCTGCCTCCATCGATTTGTGACCAACCCACGCTATTTTCCCTTGATTGACCTTGTTAAGCCCGCCCAGCGGGCTTAGCAGGCCAATTAAGGGAAAGCCGGTTACAGAGAACGTCAGCGTATGACGTTTCATCTGTCAAAAATTTTTGACAGATGAATTGTCATCGTTTGACAGCTCTGTGAAGCTGTCAAACACTGACATTCTCTGTAGTTTGATGAGTTCTTGAATTCAAGACTCATCAAACCTCTTTCTTTAGCAGAAATTAGATGGTTGTTGCATTGGAGAATGCAACAGCCATCTGTCATCTCTGCCGCGGAGGTGCGAGACTCTCTGCATCCCCAACTCTTGAAGCCTGCAGGAAGAAACAAAGGTAAGTAAACTTTTTCTAACACTTTCCACTTACCTCACATACTTACCTCTCCACACCTGGACCCATCACTTACCTTCACAGCGCACTTTTGCACCCCTCTGTAAGCTTTTTATTTCGACTGGCATTAAATTAACAGCAAGACTAATTCTTTTGAAACAATTTGGAATAAGTTTATTAAACACACACACTCATGCACATCAAAACAATAGTTTACTGGTATTTATGGACTGTACTCGATTACAACAGGTAAGGTAATGGGTTAGATTTACACAGACTGGTACCTCCCTGAGTCAAGCAATGCACGCGGCCTTTTTCCTTGCTTCTTGGTCTGGTCTGTAGAGGGAGGGCTTCTTGTTCTTCCACGTGGTCGTCCCGAGAGAGAGAGAGAGCTTATGGGTTCCTTGTTTTATATCTTTTTAAGTTTATTGTCTATTGCTAAGGCCCCAGGATTGGGTCTTAGATCCATGGCAGTTCTTGATTGGCTTTCTTTGAACATGTGTCTGTCTGCAGTGGCTGGGGCCATTTCTTGCTTAAGTTAATTGTTTGTTGACACCTTTTAATGGCTCTTGAGTTTCGATGGTGAGTTTCGATGGTGAGTTTCGATGGTGTCTCTGTGGGGGGTTATCCTGTTATGCAGGTTTCCTTTGTTAAGTTTCGCGCCGTTGCCTTACCCAGGGGAGATCCATACACATTAAATTTATCTTTGTTACACACATCTTATATTAATAGTCTCGAGTCCATCACACATACAAAACATATATTTTTATTCTTACCGATTCCCCGCCTTGAGGGGGAAATATCCTTATTGACCCCACATTTGGTTTATCTCCTCAGGGCTCGCATACGGTGATTCAGTTTCCTGAGGAGTTTTCTCAGGTAGCAGATCATGATGATCCCCACCACTACAATTATGGCTTGTGCCAGTATCATAAGCATTGAGAGGGTTCTGAGCCAGGGGTGTTGTCCTATATTATACATTGTTTCCCACCATGGGCTGGCTCCTAGCTTTTGTATAGCTCTGCTGTTTATGGCATTGTTCTGTGTCATCTGTATCCGTATCATGGTCCTGTGGGAAACAAGATCAGTGTAATATTTACTCTTTGGCAGTTTTTAACTGATTAATATGATACCATTTCTTGTACTTAACGCCCTTTTTCCCTGGTAACTGAATCAAATAAACCGCGGGGTTCAATCGGTCTATAATCGTATGCGGTCCCCACCACCTGGGCTCAAAGGCATGCTTCTTTTTCCCATAATTTGGAATCATTACGGTGTCCCCCACCTGATACTCAAAGGGACGTACTTTCTTGTCAAAGTACCTTTTAATTTGTCTTTTTGACTTCTCCAATTTCGTGGCCACAAATCAATTCATCTGATTGGTGTGATCTACCACTTGTTCCAGCCACTTGGAACTACACGGTTCCATTGTCAAGGGGCTCATCCCCGTTAGTGTTAGCTGGCCTGGCGTTCTCATGAGTCTCCCCGTCATGGCCTGATAAGGGGAGACTCCTGTCGTTTTATGAGGTGTGGACCTCATTGCCATTAAGCACATTGGCAGCATGTTAGCCCATTGAGTGGGGTGGTCCGCACACAATTTTTTTAACATTAACTTGAGGGTTCCTGTTCCCCCTTTCGACCCCTCCAGATGACTGGGGGTGGTGGGCAATATGTAATTTGTGTTTTATCCCCAACATTTCCTGCAGGTGGGTAAAAATCTTACCGGTAAAGTGCGAACCTTGATCACTGTCCACTTGTACCGGTACTCCCCACCTACAAAACACATGATTTAATAGTGTTTTGGCTGCCGTGATTGCGGTGTTGGAGCGGCAGGAGAATGCTTCGATCCATTTAGTGAATTGATCCACCACCACTAGGGCATGCTGAAAATTGCCTTGCGCCTGTGGAAGTGGCCCAATGAAGTCTATCTGGAGGTGAGTCCATGGCCCTTGAGGTGGGGGCGCGCTTTGAAGCGAGGCTCGGTTAGTGACGCGGGGAGGATTGTGCTGCAGGCACGGTCGGCATCGTGCCACATTTGGTTGATTGTTTCCCTCATGGAAGGTCACCAAGCTGTGGACGCTGCCTTATAGAAGGTTACCAGGGCCGAATAGTGCCCTGCCGTGGGGTGGGAGTGAAAGAGGGAGAGCAGCTCCTGACCCACCTCTGGTGGAACACACACCACCGGGCAGGCGTGTGGCTGAGTCGGGGCAGTGGCTAGTATGGTATTGGGGACCCAGGCTGTCGTTTGAGGAAGGGGTCTGCCTTCCTCGTGCCAGGCGCTTACAACAGCGTATGGCCAGTATTGCTGCTGCAGGGATTTTAAATCTAGGTGATCTGTTGGGGAGCCCTTGCTAACAGCATTGCAGGGCTCAACAACGATATCCTCTATCTCCCCATCAATCGCAGCGTCCTTGGCTGCTCTGTCTGCTCTGGAATTTCCCTCACTATGTGGACCCCCTTTTCTATGGGCTGCTACCTTTCCTATGAAGCAAGGCTGGGATCGCTGTTTAAGGTATGACCAGAGCAGGCGTAACCAGGGCCCATGGACCAGGGCCTTACCGTCGATTGTACGGTAGTCATTTTTGTGGTATAGGGGCAAGGAGAGCATGGTGTTTATAGCATAGGCACTATCAGACCAAATATTCACGGGTCTATCTGAGGTTTCTTTCACGGCGGTTCGAAGTGCGGTGATTTCTGCATATTGTGAGGACTGTCGGTTGCATCATCGCTGGATGGTTCTCTCTGGCAATACCACAGCATACCCGGTGTGGGGGGATCTCTCGATGTGATATGAGGACCCATCGATGTAGACATCTGGGGCTCCCTGTATGGGCTCTTTCTGCACAGGATGGGTCTCAAAGTTAATCAGGGGTAGCGGACATTCATGCGGTTCCCCCTCATAAACCAGAAATTGTGGCAGCAATGTGGTGGGTTTGGAAATGATACCAATGTCTCTTTCCATAAATTCCAATGTCCATTTGCTGAGGCGCTGCGAGGAAACTAGCGAATCTCCAGGTTTCATCAGTGGGTTCAGAGGCGTGTGAGCGCTGTGAAGGATGGTCACTTGTAGCCCAGAAATAAAGGTCAAATGATGTAGCGCCCAGAAAACGGCCAGCAGGTGGCGCTCGCATGTGGTATACGTCTTTTCTGCCCCCTGCAGGATTCGAGACGCATATGCAATGGGCTGTAGTCGATCAGCTGGCGTTTGGCACAGAACTGCGGCCAGGCTTTGTTCTGTGGCCCCGACCTGCGTGGGATCCGGAGGAATCAGACATGCGGCCTGTATCACTGCAGTTTTTAATTTGGCCATGGACTGGGTGTGAGCATCAGTCCATGCCGGGCGCATGTCATCACCCTGCAGTTTTATCAAATCATACAGGGGCTTTGCGCACTCTGCAAAGCCTGGGATAAAGTTCCTTTGGTACCCCACCAAACCCAAGAATGATCGTAGGGCTGTTTTGGAAGTGGGTAATGGTAGTCGCTGTATTATCTCCACCTTGTGGGAGTCGGGGGACAATCCCTCTGGAGAAATGGACACTCCCAGAAAGGTGACCCGTTCTTTTACCAACTGAGCCTTCCGGGGATTCACCTTTAGTCCCGCCTGAGCCAACAATGTCAACAGTTCGTGCAAAAGGGACAAATGCTCCTCCATGTTATCGGTTGCCAGCAGTAGACCATCTACGTACTGTAGCAAGCAGGTAGGGCGGGAAAAGTCTTTTAAAACTGCAGCCATTCTTTTGTGGAAGATTGTGTGGGCATTGTGGAACCCCTGAGGCAGGCATGTCCAGGTGTAGCTCTGGTCCTCAAATGTGAATGCGAATTTGTACTGGTCCTCCCTTTTAACAGGGATACTCCAGAATCCATTGGCGATGTCGAGGGTCGAGAAGTACTTGGAACCAGCAGGAATTTGAGATAATATGGTGGGAGCTTCTCTTACTACCGGTGAGCAGGCTGGCGTTACAGAATTTAACTTTCTGTAATCAATAGTCAGTCGCCAGCTGCTATCAGGCTTTTTAACCGGCCAGGTGCCTGTCCTAACAACACCCTGCTCGACTAGGGATTTTATGGTGTCTCGGATGTAAGGGTGACTCTCCCTTGGGATGGGGTACTGTTTAGTGAATGAGTGGGGGGGTCTCTCAATAGACTCTTCAGGCTGGATTTTGTCTTGGGGTCGGGTTGGGGTCGTGTTACCCGCATTTCGTGTTGCCCCCCTGACTCCAGATTAATGTGGATGAATGATGCAATTTTCACTTAATTGGGCAATTGAGTTCCAGCATGTGGGAACCCATGAACTAATTAGTGGTTTCAGTCTGAAAGTCGCCTCTGATGATGTCATCATTGCAGGTCAGAGACTGCCTGCCTGGTCTCAGAGATTGGCTGGCCTTTGCTGTGAGAGGACCTGGATGCAGAGAGAGAGAGAGAGAGAGAGAGCGAGAGAATTCTTTTTGCAACCAAGTCCTCCCAGGCAGTCTCTGAAGACATTCAATGCAGTAGCATCAGAGGCGACTTTCAGACCTAATACTACTACTACCTTCATCACATCTCCGTTGTAATAGTGGACCCGCAGCTGATAGTCAGCTATCCACTTGTGCTCCCGCCAGGTTTCACTGGCGTGTTTCACATCAGGCGTGCTTCACGTCAGAAAAGGGTTAAACTAGCTAAAACGTTTCAAAATGGCATTACAGAGCCAATTTAGGGCTTGTTGTCATAAATCGCAAGTAACAACTCAGGAAGTACTACTGGGTGGCCAGCTGGGGCGCCGTCCAGGGAGTATAAATACTCAGGCATGGGCCCACCTTGGGCAGAGACAATCTGGAAACAGGAAGCTAGTGACTGCTAACTAGACCTCCATGTTTTGTTACAAGTTGATTAAAGCCTTGCTTTATGTTCAAGTGCGTAGTGAGTCTTTATTACGTCAATTTAATCAACTTGCTATCGTCTCCACGCTTTGGGTGATTCGGAACAACCAGCTGCAACTCGAACCACAGAAGGGAACTTGGGCAAGAAACTGATCCATCATGGAAAAACTCCTTAGACCCGCTCGTCTCGACCTGGACCCGAATGCACCTGCGGCAGCAAAGGTATGGAAGCATTGGTTTCGTACCTTTAGCAACTTTCTTGAAGAATGTGGGGCGGATGTCCCTAATAAGTTACGAATGCTTATCAACTACGTGTCTCCTCATGTGTATGATTATATTGAGGACTGTATAGACTATGACACTGCTATCGAAATCTTACAGCAGCTATATGTCAAGTCCCCAAATGAAATCTTTGCTCGACACCTACTGGCCACAACTCGGCAGCAGCCTGGGGAATCACTCGATGAATTTCTCCAGAAACTTCGCAGGCTCAGCAAGGATTGTAACCTTAAAGCAGTTTCAGCTGAACAGTATCAAGAGGAACTAATCCGCGATTCCTTTATCAATGGAATCGCGTCCCCTTTTATACGTCAGCGCCTGCTGGAAAATAAAACCCTCAATTTACGGGCTGCTTATGACCAGGCGTGTTCCTTGGACTTGGCCAAGAAAAATGCAGACACTTATCTCCCACCACGTGCACGGGCGGCGGCTATCTCCTTTAATGAGTCTTTCGGTAGGTCTCGGGCGGATGCCCCCACTGATGTTGACTCTACTCTAACAGACGACGACCCTACCCTAGAGGCCTTCGCTGATGACAACCCCGCCCTAGCGGCATCCTGGCAATCAGGAAGAAAGTGTTTCTTTTGTGGAGGGGCGTGCCATCACAGAAAATTTTGCCCGGCTCGTAATGTGACCTGCAATCATTGCAGCAAGAAAGGACACTTTTCCAAGGTATGCCAGTCACGGGCCTTTGCTAACAAGAAAGGCCGCTCCTCTAAAGTATACCGGTCGAGAGCTCCTGTTAGCTTCACAGCTGCTATCTATGGAGCTGCTCCTCCCCCAAGAACTACTGTTAAGGCTACAGTTGCCGAAGGGAAAATTGCCCCTCCTCCCATCACGGCTGTTTTTCCCCAAAGTTTGTCCCATGCAGCCACGAAGGTTTCAGTAAATGGGCACACTCTAAGCGCGCTAATCGACTCCTGCAGCTCTGACAGCTTCATTAGTAAGCGGGCTGTCAATAGGTTAAAACTGCACATTTATCCCTCGGACAGGGAGATTGCAATGGCTCTGACGACTCTGACCACCAATTCTTCTGGCTTCTGTCTGGTCAACCTCATCCTCAACGGCCGCACGTATCTCTCCACCTGGCTCGGAGTACTCGCAAACTTATGCAGCGATGTGCTTCTGGGACAGGACTTCCAGAAGCAGCACAAGAAGATCACTTTTGAGTTTGGAGGGTCAAGGCCGGAGCTTACCATTTCTAAGGTGCCGTTTTGTGCACTCTCGGCGGCCTTACTCGGTGAACCCTCCCTGTTTGCCAATCTTCCCCCCCGCTGTAAACCCATAGCCACCAAATCGCGGCGCTTTAGCCAAGATGATCGAGCGTTTATTGAGGCGGAAATCTCTCGACTTTTAGTCGACGGTATTATCGAGCCATGTTCATCTCCCTGGCGGGCTCAGGTCGTCATCGTGAGGAATCCCTTAAAACAACATAAAAAACGTCTGTGTATCGATTATTCGCAGACTATTAATCTATATACCGATCTGGATGCCTACCCGCTGCCACGCATAGATGACATGGTCAACAACCTTGCCAAATACAAGGTATTCTCGACCTTCGATTTAAAAAGCGCGTACCATCAGGTGCCACTGCAAGACTCCGACAAGAAGTATACGGCCTTTGAGGCCAATGGTCGGCTTTTCCAGTTTCGCCGCCTTCCATTCGGGGTCACCAATGGGGTGGCCGTCTTCCAACGGGCCATGGATGGCCTAGTCCGGCAAGAGAACTTGACGGATACCTTTCCGTATTTAGACAATATCACTATTGCCGGCCATGATCAAAAGGAGCATGACGCCAATCTTCAGAGATTTTTTGACGTACTCCGCCGTCGCCACTTAACGTTAAACGAATCCAAATCGGTGAAGTCGGTGCCATCGGTGAACATTCTTGGCTACTGGGTGGGCAACGGTGTTATTAAACCGGACCCAGAGCGACTTCGTCCACTTCAGGAGTTCCCTCCCCCGACGAACCTCGGCTCTCTTCATCGGGCACTTGGCATGTTTGCTTATTACGCATAATGGATACCACACTTCTCCGATAAAATACAGCCCCTGCTCCATGCGAAGTCTTTTCCATTGGAAGCTACGGCTATTTCTGCCTTCAACCTCCTCAAACGACAGCTGGAGAAAGCCACGCTTCGCTCCATTGACGAAAATCTTCCTTTTGTGGTCGAATGCGATGCATCGGAGGTGGCGATCTCCGCTACCTTGAATCAAGGTGGCCGACCCGTGGCATTCCTATCCAGAACCTTGCAGGGTAGCGAGCTCCATTACCCCCCCGTCGAGAAGGAGGCTACGGCCATCATCGAGGCTGTACGCCAATGGGGTCATTTTCTTGCTCGGCGTCATTTTACGCTTATAACTGACCAGCGCTCTGTGGCCTTCATGTTGGATAACCGGAGGCGCACGAAAATCAAAAATAATAAAATTCAACTCTGGAGGATGGAGCTGGCTGCCTTTGGATATACTATCTGTTACCGACCCGGCAAACAGAACGTGGCCCCAGATACCTTCACACGGGCATTTTGCTCCTCAATGTCAACGTCGACTCTGGCGGATTTGCATATGGACTTATGCCATCCTGGTGTGACCCGCATGTTGCACTTTGTGCGCTCCAAAAATCTACCATTTTCAACCGAGGACGTAAAGAAAACATGCTCCTCCTGTAGGATTTGTGCAGAATTGAAACCACAATTCTTTCGCCCATCAGATGGCTTACTCATACATGCAATGCAGCCTATGCAGAGGCTCAGCATAGACTTTAAAGGGCCATTGCCTTCGTCAACGAGGAACACCTACCTACTTACGATGGTGGACGAGTATTCACGCTTTCCCTTCGCCTTCCCCTGCCCTAATATGCTTACCTCTACGGTAATTAAATGCCTCGATCAGGTCTTTTCCCTTTGCGGGACGGCCAATTTTATCCACACTGATCGGGGTCCCTCCTTTATGTCGAGTGAACTTAAAAGTTATCTCTCCCAATGGGGAATCGCCTCAAGTAGGACGACACCATATCACCCAATCGGTAACGGACAGGTTGAACGATACAATGCCATCATCTGGAACGCTGTCCGTCTGGCACTAAGGTCACGCAACCTGCCGGACCAACAGTGGGAAACGGTGCTCCCCGACGCGTTACACTCTATCAGGTCTCTTCTCTCCACATCTACTAATGTCACGCCTCATGAGCGATTCTTCAAATTCCGGCGTCGCTCTACACATGGGACGTCTCTACCGTCATGGTTGGTGGCTCCAGGCCCGGTACTACTCCGGAGGTTCGTCCGGTCTGCCAAAAACGACCCTCTCGTTGACGAGGTGGAGTTAACGGAGGTAAACCCCACGTATGCGCACGTACGGTACCCTGATGGCCGGGAGACCACTGTCTCGCTCCGAGATCTGGCTCCCTGCCCAACCGGTCACACGGGCCCGAATGATGAAGGATCCCCCGACAATGATATCAACACTCCGCACCCCTATGAAAATGACGCCCCGCCTGGGACATCGGAGGATCTGCCGGCAACGCTACCGGATCAACTCAGGGAGCTGGACGCTCCCCGTAGGATGGCCACCCGAAACCAGGACGCCGGACAATCTCCAGCCACGACCCGGGATGAGGCCAGCTCAGCACCGGTGGGGACCCGCACCCGGAGTCATGATATTCCCAGTCCTCCACAGGATGATCAAGATGACGCGGACTCTACTGACTTACCGGTACGGGCCAAGCGACCCAGGGACCAGGACACGGTCCGGGGAGACGTGCCTTCCAGTCACAAGCAGAGAGCTAAACGTCTGCGGCTATTTCTGGTCCGCCTAGTCCGTTAAAGGAAGACTGGACTTCCAAACCTTTTAGGGAGGAAGAATGTCATAAATCGCAAGTAACAACTCAGGAAGTACTACTGGGTGGCCAGCTGGGGCGCCGTCCAGGGAGTATAAATACTCAGGCATGGGCCCACCTTGGGCAGAGACAATCTGGAAACAGGAAGCTAGTGACTGCTAACTAGACCTCCATGTTTTGTTACAAGTTGATTAAAGCCTTGCTTTATGTTCAAGTGCGTAGTGAGTCTTTATTACGTCACTTGTTAAGGGCTTTAATGGCCTCTCCCGCCTCTTGGAGACAGGACGGAGTCGGGAACCCCGCGACCGATTTTGTCAAAATTGCGTGGAGGTGGGATGGGGTCGGGATGGGGTCGGGACCCCCGACCCCGCAACTTTAACCCCCCACACGCCTCCAAATCCGACTCCACGGGTCATTGAAAATCCAGCCCTTCGCCTGCCATTTTTCCACAATCGTGCTTGCACGTGGCAAACACCGCTAGGTGTTCCTGAATTCGTTTTGCCACAGCTTCATTTTCGCTCCCCAGACGGTCATACTCGGATGGCCTTTTAATAGCAAAAACCGAGTGAGCATCTGAAATTTCTATCACTTTTGCATTATTTCTCAATCCCATCCAAACACAGTCCCAATTGTTATCTATTACCGCGCCATACTGATCCAACACATCAGTCCCTAAAATTCCCCTTCCGTCGGGGATGGTCATCAGCATCAGCGCTGGGACCTTACAGGTGAGGCCTCCCAACTGAAGTTCAGAGGCCTTCCCTGTATACGCGGTGGTTGTATCACCATTAAACCCTTTAAGGGCCGTACAACCCTTGCCCGCCGCTGCATGGCGTTCAGGGTATGGGGTGTGGATAATGGTAACGGCTGAGCCAGTGTCTATAAGCATAATCTGCTGCCAGCCCCCTTTTAAGACAAAAAGGACTACTGGTCTCCCGCTACCATCACGTCGGAACCCCACTTCCGACCAATCTTTGGGGGCCAAACCCTGTCATAGGGTGGATCCTTGGAGAGGTCCCTCCAATGGGTGTGCATTGGCGATTGCGTGCCAAATGATTTTGCATCTCCCCCGTGACAATTTGGGCTTTCATGAGGGT
Source organism: Squalus acanthias (assembly GCA_030390025.1). Classification (NCBI taxonomy): domain Eukaryota; kingdom Metazoa; phylum Chordata; class Chondrichthyes; order Squaliformes; family Squalidae; genus Squalus; species Squalus acanthias. The sequence goes on from CM059430.1 coordinate 152,277,171, forward strand.
TATCAACTGGTCCAATCGTTGATCCGTCCCAGAGGACTTGGATTCGTCCTTTTTTAGAAGGGTAACTAACTGAGCCAATTGTTGTTCCTTCCCAGAGGGTTCGGGTTCGTTCCTCGGGAGGTATCTATGCGTTGCATCGTGGTCCGGTGCCTGTCTGGGTCTCCGGCAGTGTTTTGCTAGATGACCTTCCTTCTTACAATTAAAGCACTTTCCCCTAAAGGGGTAGTACCGAGATCCCTCCACCGCTGACACTGCTTTCTTTGTGGTGGGTGGTGACTTCACCTTTAACTGGTCTTTTACCAAATCCCAGGCTCTTTGAACGTTAGTCTCTATATCTGTCCACTGATCGGTGGGCCTCACGGCTATGCCCAGGGTGGTTTTAACGAGAGTGGAGTTGGGTCAGGAACGTTGCTCTGAATTGTTCCTGGTCCTTTCCTGCTGCAGCATGTGTGGGTGCCTGGTTCTGGGAACGTTCACAGATATCGTACAGCCGATTACTGAACGCTCTCGGGGTCTCATCTGGGCGCTGTTTGGTCTGACTAAGCATAGCCACTAAGTTTAGGTTTTGGATCCCTAAATGGTTTAGGATCTCGGTCACGACTGCATCGGTCGCTGTGCCACGCTGGAGGATCGCGTCTGGCAGATTATTCTTTAAAGAGGTGGAACAGGCCAAGAGGAGGACTCGTGTTAAGTCTTCCTCTTCTAACTCGGGGTGACCCCTCCTGAAATCTGCCCACCTCCTATTAACTACCAGTGGGACATCCCCATCATTAATGGGCCCCAACTCATGGCTACACGCCGTGGCGTCGGCACCAGATATGGGCCGTGAGTCGGTATGGTTACTAGTGATGTGACCATGCACATTATGCCGTAAAGAGGTGGTCACCACTGCTACGGTTGGCCCTTGTGTCTCCAAGGTATCCCATCCTTCACCGCCCTGCTGGGGATTATACTGACTGCCTTCCTCTTCCCAATCTGTCTCCCCCTCGTCCCCTTCTGTTGTCTCTGTTATGGCTCCCCGTGTTACTGTGGATACTAGAGCCTGTTGCTGCCCTAATTTACTCTTTAGCCGCGCTATTTCTAGGTGGCACCAGGAGTGGTCTGCCTCCCGATGTGGCTTCTTAATTGCTTCCCTTAATGCCCCCCTAACGTCTTCTACTTCCTGCCGGAGCCCCAGGTTTTCCAATTTATATTTCTTGAGCTCTAACCTCGTTTCATTCGCTGCTGCGACTGCTGCTCCTGCATTTAAATTTGAGAGGCTATGTTGCTGTAGCAACGAAGCTGCCTGCTCGGCTCCTCTTTCCAATTGTCTGATACTGTGGCCTAATCGATCGATTTCTTGTCTCAAATGCTGGATTTCTCCCTCCTTTAACTGCCTAACAAGCTGGATGCTTCTTCTTTCTGTTCTTTCATACTTTGAATCTCTTTTTCTTTTAGTTGAATCTCTTTGGCTTTTAGTTCTTTTAAATCTTGTATCTCTCCCTTTAAATCTCGAATCTCTTTTGCATCCTGCCTCATTAATTCCTCATCTCTCCGAGCACAGTAATGTGCCCCGACTGCCAAGAGACCGTTTGCCTGTTTGGGCCTTAGCTTTCCCTCATCTCCCCTCTCCTGGATAAATGCCACGAGCTCCCTAAAGGATGCACGTTGGCCCTTACAGATGCATGGTGCCCGTAACTCTTGTAAGTCCCTTATGGACACCTTTTCGTATATTTTTTCCTGGTAGGCTACAGCTACGTCTTTTGCTGGCTCTATGTATGCCCCCGATCCCTTCATCCTGTGTCTTTTGAATTTACATACAAAACATATATTTTTATTCTTACACCTCCGACCCCCGCAGACCCACTGCTCGCCTCGGTGACCCTGGCGGGGTTCGCAGCCTTCGGGAAGCCCACACTTGTGTGGGTAAAATGGGGATAATCCTCTTATCTGCCTGTTAACTACCAAGTGGCTGTAATTCTCTTCCCGCCTCCAAGGAGATGGGACCCGGCGCGGGTCGGCTACCCGCCTCCTGGCAAAATGGCACAGAGGCGGGTTGGGGGCGGGTTGGACACCCGCCCCCAAATTCTGCCATTTTCCCGGCAAGATCGCGCCCGTGGTTGCAGCAGCACGGACGCAGCAGACATGCAATTACCAGAAGATGGGCCTTGCACCGACAGGACTGTTGACTCCAATATGAAACACCCTTTCTGTAGTACACGTATCTTTCAACCCACAGTGTGTGTTGAAAGGGTAAAATTCAAGTTGACACTTGAGGCAGGGGTGCAGGTTTTGTAGAATTGACAAAACAGCTGATTTTCTGGCTTGAGGGTCTTGTGGTCATTGCTGTTTTTTTAGCAGCTCAATTTAATGTTGGAAACTCCTGACTAATGGCCTGGTAATATATATACCCCATGGTATATACCCCATGTCCACTTTATTTAGGTGTACCACTGAGAGCTGATTAACTCATTTGGGGTAAATTGTAGATTTCTCTTGTTATTATTCCCACTTCCATTTTGGGTGAATTGTGGGAGATAATCACAGCTGAGGAACAAAACTTTTTTTCCACCTTTAACACCCTGTGGGAGATTTTGCCTGGCGCCACTGGGTGGAAACAGGGTGGCTGTGCCACTAAAATGGTGACGTAAGGCTTACTGCCCCACTCATGCTCCCAGTCCGGCCAATACCATCTTCAGAAGGGCCTAACCCTAGGTGCCAGAATGTCTGCCTGATTCAGCCGGTAGGATGCTTTACTATTAAATCAGGGTCCTATGACGTACATAGTTCCCCAATTGCCATTTTTGGACACAACTGGGCTGAGCGTGCACCAGCATGCAAGTGAGTGCTTAGTTTACCAGCAGTTGCCATGATACGTTCCTTTCAATGCAGTCCACCGTTCCTGCAAGTGTCTCACTGGATCCTAGGAGTATCAAGGCTACCCTCTACAGTCTGTGACACCTGTGTACTTTCCCAGGACGCAGAAATGATTTTGATTCTGTCACCAGAGTCATCATCCTTTACTGTTTGTGTGCCCTCTGTTTATTTTCACTGTGATTCCCCTTGGTGTCAGAGTGTGATATGTGACCTCATATCTAGCCTTGTGCTTCTCCTTGGTGATACCTGAGTGGCAGGAGTGTGTGAGATGGCTGGTTGCTGGGTTCCTATAGGAGCCTCCGGAACTGAGGTGGTCCTTATCTCATGGCATCTTAAGTAGTCCTGAGGTAGACCTGTTATAGGTGGCACCTCTCGTGCAGTTGCATGGGCATCCTGGCCCTACCTCCCTTTTTATGACATATGCAGGCAGCTGAGGAGGCTGGCAGGAGGGCAGGAATGTACTGCTGTCCTGAGAGATACCAGCATCACGTGTGCCTATTCCTGTCATGCCACTGGAACTGAGCACTGGCTCTGCACGATCACTGATCTGTGGGAAACCAGATGTAAAGCTGCCATTCCGATCAATGATGCCCTGAGAGATGGTTCTCTGTAACCAGTTGCCAAGCCTGTTGAAGATGGCCCTCTCCACTCTGGCACACCAGACCTCTATGGTAATAGTCTGAGCATTCAGGGCAGAAGCTAAAACTGTCCTCAGAGCCTGTATGGTGGGAGCCTCACTGCAGATCAGACTGGTGCTGGAAACCATCTATCAAGTTACTACAGATTTAGGTAATAGATTCCTGCAATTGATCTGCCATTTGCTGCACATTCTCAGAGGCCATTCCCAGAGCCTGTGTGGCTGAAGAGCTCCTCCCAGAGTCGCAATGCGGATTCCGCCCACTAAGGGGCACAATGGACATGATCTTCACCGCGCGCCAATTACAAGAGAAATGCAGGGAACAGCGCCAACCGCTGTACATGGCCTTCTTTGACCTCACTAAGGCCTTTGACACTGTCAACTGTGAGGGATTATGGAGTGTCCTCCTCAAATTTGGCTGCCCTCAAAGGTTTGTCACCATCCTCCGCCTGCTTCACGACGACATGCAAGCCGTGATCCTGACCAACGGTTCCACCACAGACCCAATTCACGTACGGACCAGGGTCAAGCAAGGCTGTGTCATCGCACCAACGCTCTTCTCGATCTTCCTTGCTGCAATGCTCCATCTCACCCTCAGTAAGCTCCCCGCTAGAGTGGAGCTAAATTACAGAACAAACGGGAAACTGTTCAACCTCCGTCGCCTCCAGTCTAGATCCAAGGTCATCCCTTCCTCTGTCGTCGAATTACAGTATGCAGACGACGCTTGCGTCTGCGCTCACTCGGAGGTCGAACTCCAAACCATCATTAACACCTTCACCGAAGCGTACGAGAGCATAGGCCTTACACTAAACATCCGTAAGACAAAGGTCCTCTACCAACCTGCCCCCGCCACACAGTACTGCCCCCCGATTATCAAAATCCATGACAAGGCCTTGGACAACGTGGACCACTTTCCATACCTCGGGAGCCTACTGTCAACAAGGGCAGACGTCGATGACGAAGTCCAACACCGCCTTCAGTGTGCCAGTGCAGCCTTCGGTCGCCTGAGGAAGAGTGTGTTTGAAGACCAGGACCTCAAACCCAGCACCAAGCTCATGGTCTACAGAGCAGCAGTGATACCCGCCCTCCTGTATGCCTCAGAGACATGGACCATGTACAGCAGGCACCTCAAAACACTGGAGAGGTACCACCAACGCTGCCTCCACAAGATCCTGCAAATCCATTGGCAGGATAGGCGCACCAACGTCAGTGTTCTCGCTCAGGCCAACATCCCCAGCATCGAAGCTTTGACCACGCTCGATCAGCTCCGATGGACGGGTCACATCGTCCACATGCCCGATACGAGACTCCCAAAACAAGCGCTCTACTCGGAGCTCCTGACACGGCAAGAGAGCCCCAGGTGGGCAGAGGAAACGCTTCAAGGACACCATCAAAGCCTCCTTGAAAAAGTGCAACATCCCCACCGACACCTGGGAATCCCTGGCCCAAGACCGCACAAAGTGGAGGAGAAGCATCTGGGAAGGCGCCGAACACCTCGAGTCTCTTCGCCGGGAGCAAGCGGACGCCAAGCGCAAACAGCGGAAGGAGCGCACGTCAACCCAAGCACCCCACACACCCGCCCCCTTCAACCACCATCTGCCCCACCTGTGACAGAGACTGTAGGTCCCGCATTGGACTCATCAGTCACATGAGAACTCATTTTTGATGTGGAAGCAAGTCATCCTCGGTTCCGAGGGACTGCCTAAGAAGAAGAAGATATTTATCTGATGCTCTGCAAACATCCTTCTTTTAAAAACAAGACCTGTGACACCCAGGTTTGACTGCAGCTAATGGCAACCAGAGGATATTCTCACTTTTTGAATTCTTCTCAAAAGATAGGACAGCCAATAACAGCAGAGAAACACTGGCCACAGCTGGTGGTCCATACCATCTCTGTACATACAAGCCTGAGTTCTTTGGTCCCTGTATAAGGTTTGTGTAAACTATTCCAGGTCATATGCTGGCGATGTTCAACACAGAGCTCGCCTACATAATAACAGTGACTGCACTTCAAAACAAACCCATCGGTTGTAAAGGGCTTTGAGGTGTCCTAAGAATATGAAAAGTGATACACAATTGTAAGTTCTTACTTTCTTAGGTTGAAGCTTCCAATTGTTCAAGCTTTTGGGGAATGGAGAGCGCAGGGAGGGTTTGTTTTTGTATGGGCGAGTTTGGAATTTTTGTGTATACAGGCTTGGATTTTTTGTATATGAAGGCCTTGCATATTTTGTGTTGGAGGTTCCTATTCCTGTGTAATAATATGTGCCCACGTACCAGCTGTGACATGTATATCCACCCCTCCCCCCACCCCCACCCCATTCCAAAAGTTTGAACATCTCTGTCATATGTTATCAACCAGGGATGATCTTGTTTATGTTTCTGTGAATGGAGGCTGGAGCAGTTGATCCAGATATTTCTGTGGAGGCATGTGAAGCCCTGGCTGGTACTGATTGCCCCAGATGTTGGTTTCCTGGTACTCCGCTTCACACTGCCTGCTAGTTTACAACATCTCCCACCTGTGCAGCCATGAAACCTCATCGGGGAAATCCGTACACTGGAGGAGACCACAGAACTCTAATCTCCAGCATGACTCCAAAATAGTGATTCAAGTCTTCTCACGGGAAATTCTAGACCTAACCTCAGTATAATCTCCAAAGGGCAGGTCAGACTTTCTCACAGAGGATTGCAACTCTCCCACCTACTGGAGACCCTAGAAAACCCAAACTTTAGCAGGTATATTGCGATACTATGCCACTGGGACACCATGTAACTGTGCAGCCATTAATTCACTTGCACTCAAAATTATTGGCAAAAGAACAATACTTACAGTAGTCCCAAAAATGGGCTTCTGCAATCACTATAGATTTTATGGGAATATCATCCAAAATAACATATCCATAATCCTTTCATTTACAACGTTCTGGAAAAATATGCACACTAAAATGTAATTTGTTTAAAGGTCAGTTAGATCCTGTGCTGGAGATTTTTCTTTCTGGACAGTTAAGTTATAAAGGGTTGAATCGCCTTCCTCATCTGCCAAGTGTTCTTATTCTCATGTTATATTAGGCCTGCAGTGATGCTGCATGCCTGTTGGTGGCGCTGTTGGACAAGTGAGTCAGGTAGCCTGAACCACAACCATTTCTTGTAACTGCATGACTTTGTAACTTTACACATGAAAATACATAGGCCCGGAATTTGAGGTTGTAATGTCGGCGAGACTGTCAGCGTTTGCCGTCGTTACAACTATGAAACTAACAGCAGCTTTTTGCGTCTGCAGATGCGCAGTTAAACGCAGAAATCCAGAAGTTGCTGTCAGTCATTCCCTGCTCCTTCAACGATGTTGAAGATCCCACAGCCGGCAATCAATTGAAATCACTGAACTGACGAGAACTTCAGCTTTTACGCTCTAATATCGCTATTAAAAAACCCCAAAAAAGTTAAGCCTTGTTGAATGAGGTGTTACTGGGTTTTTAACGGCATACTGGGTCATAATTACTGCTGAACAACTGTTCTGGCCCTGAAAAACTAATTTTATATTTGTAGAATGTGAAATTTTTCCATTATGATAAAAATTCCATGGTTTTTAATATAATGATTTTTTTTTTAATTTGTTTATGATATTTCAGCTTCTACCTTAATCCCATGTGGTCTCACCAATGCCCTGTATAACTGAAGCATAACCTCCCTACTTTTGTATTAAATTCCCCTTGCAATAAATGAGAACATTCTATTAGCTTTCCTAATTACTTGCTGTACCTGCATAGAAACCTTTTGCGATTCATGCACTAGCACACCCAGATCCCTCTGCATCTCAGAGCTCTGCAATCTCTCACCATTTAGATAATATGCTTCTTTTTTATTCTTCCTGCCAAAATGGACAACTTCACATTTTCCCACATTATACTCCATTTGCCAGTTCTTTGCCCACTCACTTAACCTATCTATATCCCTTTGTAGCCTCGTTATGTCTTCTTCACAATTTACTTTCCTACCTATCTTTGTGTCATCAGCAAATTTAGCAACCATACCTTCGGTCCCTTCATCCAAGTCATTTATATAAATTGTAAAAAGTTGAGGCCCCAGCACTGATCCCTGTGGCACACCACTCGTTACATCTTGCCAATCAGAAAATGACCCATTTATGCCTACTCTCTGTTTCCTGTTAGCTAGCCAATCTTCTATCCATGACAATATGTTACCCCCTACACCATGAGCTTTTATTTTCCGCAATAACCTTTGATGTGGCACCTTATCAAATGCCTTCTGGAAATCTAAGTACAGCACATCCACCGGTTCCCCTTTATCCACAGCACATGTTACTTCCTCAAAGAACTCCAATAAATTGGTCAAACATGATTTCCCTTGCACAAAACCATGTTGACTCTGCCTGATTACTTTGAACTTTTCTAAGTGCCCTGCTATAACGTCTTTAATAATAGCTTCTAACATCTTCCCTATGACAGATGTTAAGCTAACCGGCCTGTAGTTTCCTGCTTTCTGTCTCCCTCCCTTTTTGAATAAAGGAGTTACATTCGCTATTTTCCAATCTAATGGGACCTTCCCCGAATCTAGGGAATTTTGGAAAATTAAAACCAACGCATCAACTATCTCGTTCATCGTTCTGATGAAAGGTCATCGACCTGAAACGTCAACTCTCTTTCTCTCTCCACGGATGCTGCCTGGCCTGCTGAGTTTTTCCAGCGTTTTCTGTTGTTATTTCGGATTTCCAGCATCCGCAGTATTTTGCTATCGCATCAACTATCTCACTAGCCACTTCTTTTAAGACCCTAGGATGAAGTCCATCAGGACCCGGGGACTTGTCAGCCCGCAGCTCCAACAATTTGCTCAGTACCACTTCCCTGGTGATTATAATTTTCTTGAGTTCCTCCCTCCCTTCCATTTCCTGATTTACAGCTATTTCTGGGATGTTACTTGTATCCTCTATAGTGAAGACCGATGCAAAATACCTGTTCAATTCAACTGCCATCTCCTTATTTTCCATTATTAATTCCCCAGACTCACTTTTTATAGGACCAACGCTCACTTTGTTAACTCTTTTCTTTTTTAAATATCTATAGAAACTCTTACTATCTGTTTTTATATTTCTCGCTAGCTTTCTCTCGTACTCTAATTTTTCTCTCCTTATTAATCTTTTAGTCATTCTTTGCTGTTTTTTATATTCTGTCCAATCTTCTGCCCTGCCACCCATCTTTGCGCAATTATATGCTTTTTCTTTAGTTATTTAGTTATTAAATTGTTAAACTGAATGGCTACAAATGTGAAGAGGAAAACTCCTATAGCAGGCTCAAAGGGCCAAATTGCCTACTCCTGCTCCTATTTCTTATGTTCCTATTTCTTATGATATTACAGACTGAGCTAGCAATAAGCATTCAAGTCTCTGCATATTCTGCCCTTCCCCATCAGAAGATTTAACTGTCATCACTGTAGGCACTGCAAGCCTGATGAGAGCGGGCAAACTAAAATTCAAACATTGAAATCAAGCTGTCAAACCATCAGATTTGCAGCCTCGTGGCCTTGCTACTCTCATTGTGTCAATCACAGATAAGGCCATTTCTGACCAATTCCTCGTATCGCTCTCCACCCACATCCCCCCCCTCCCCACCCCAACACCCTCCCCCCCCCCGCCAACCCTACTTCCTTCTGTGTCCGCCCCTGGAAAAAACTCTCTCCCAACTCCCTTACAACTGCACTTACGAAATTCCAACTGTCCAGCCTTTGGCCCTCCATTCACCAAGACATTTCTGCAGCTAACGATCTGCTCAACCACACCCTCACCACCACCTTTGATGCCCTAGTCCCTATTAAAACAATTACTCTCTCTCACCCTGGCCATTCCCCCTGGTACGGTCCTCATCTTCACTCCCTTAAGTCCAAGGGACGCAGACTTGAACGGATATGGCGGACAACCGATTTAGCCATTCACCGCCAGATCTGGCTGGACCACATAAAGCATTATCAGGGTCCTGCTCTCATCTGCCAAAACTGCTCACTATTCCAGAATCATTCTGGAATGCAAAGATATGTGAAGGAATAAGCCATATTCAGAAAAATACACCATTCTATGAAATAATTCTGGCCTTTGTAACATGACAAACTAGGTTTGAAAATCTAAAAACCTAACAATGGAGAAGCTGTAAACAGCATTCAGGCTATTGAGATAAGATAAGTTGTTCACACTGAATCAATAACCTTATTGAAATAGGAGGTTGGAAGCTCCTGAAGTCTGAAGCCTTGGAAAGAACACAATGGTACACCCTGTTAAGGTGTTTTAAATTACACATATGCCTTTGTAAAAATGACATCAAATGAAACACAGGAGACACGATTCTGTGTTACAACCAGCTGAGGTAACTAAGAAGACAATGGTGCACCCGGTTGAGGTTGTTTTAATTTACACGTCATAAAAAGACACAAACAGAAGACTTTGGTAAGAATGACATCAAATAGATGCACCTGCTCCACATCGTTTTTATGATAAGCTTTGAACACCTAAAGGTAGAGACACGATTCTTAATGCTACCAGCTGAACTGACTGTAAGAATAGCAGGGGCCAGCAGAAAAATGACTAGAGATAATTAGCTTACATCAGCAGAAAACTTCAAAGGAAATACCACTGCAAAAGGGTATAAAAATTGAACTTTCAAATGGGATGATAGTCTCGCTGTAAAGGGGCAAAGCGATTCTCAGGCTTCAGAGGCAAGCTCTGTAAGTCTACAACTTTTTGTACCTCGGGGATCAAAGGTATCAAAGGTATTCGATTTTGGTGGATATCCTGGAATAAAGACTAAGAACTGTAAAAATGTAGTGAAGTTAAGATTTGAGAATAAGGATCTCTGATAATAGAATTGTAAGATTTCTGTTTTTGGAACTGTTAATGTTGCGATTGAATCACCAACTGTAAATTACATGTCGGTTCTTTAATAAATCTGTATATTTTTAGAATTGTCTCACATTGTACTTCTGTATCAAACTCGTGAACTCAATCTCTGTACGCTCTTTGGTGAGGAGTTGCAGAATTCTGGGGGAGTTATCTGGACCCTCATAATATCCGGAATGTTACAGTCTAGCTAACCTTATTAAAAGTGCTATCTGGAGGACGGTAACATCTTCAGGTTGTTCCTTTCCTTTAGGGAAAGATAGTCTGGACCTTTAGACTCAATTAAGCGTCTTTAGGATTCGGCTACCTCAAACTTTAGTTGAAAGTGAACGTCTGAGAAATACGCCTGATCCGGGGTAGCCCTAAAGAGGCTAGGACTAGTAATTATCCCTTCAGATAAACCCCGGCTTCTATTCTCCACCGCTAACTGTCTTCTTAAACCCCTCTCCCCTGTCTCCTCCACCCTCACCTCTGACAACAAGTGTGAGGAGCTCATGGACTTCTTTGTCTCTAAGATTAAGACCATCCATTCAGCTGCCTCTGCCACTTCCCTTCCTTCCCTTAGCCCACCGAGCCAAACTTCCTCTAAGGTTTCCCCTGCCTTAGCCCTGAACTCACATCTTTCTCCAGTTTCTCTCTGATCTCCCTCTCCATGCTCATCTTGTCCATGAGACCCACTTTTTGCTCCCTTGACCCTATTCCCACTAAACTGCTGACCACCCAACTTCCTTTTCTAGCTCCCATGTTAGCTGACATTATTAACGGTTCTCTCTCCTCAGGTACTTTTGAAGGGATATTTACTAGTCCTAGCCCCTTTAGGGCTACCCCGGATCAGGCGTATTTCTCAGACGATCACTTTCAACTAAAGTTTGAGGTAGCTGAATCCTAAAGACGCTTAATTGGGTCTAAAAGTCCAGGCTATCTTTCCCTAAAGGAAAGGAACAACCCGAGAATGTTACCATCCTCCAGATAGCACTTTTAATAAGTTTAGCTAGTCTGTAACGTCCCGGATATTATTAGGGTCCGGAAAACTCCCTCAGAATTCTGTAACTCTTCACCAAAGAGTGTACAGAAATTGAGTTTGCAGGTTATTGATACAGAAGACTTATGTGAGACAATTCTAAAAATATATAGAGATTTATTAAAAGAACCGACATGCAATTTACAGTTGGTGAATCAGTCAATCGCAACATTAACAGTTCTAAAAAGAGAAAAAATACTATCTTATTATTAACAGAGAATCTTACTTTTAAATCTTAACTTCGCTACAGTATCAGAGTTCTTAAAGGTTTCTATACAGGATATCCATCAATATCAAATACCTTTGATCCCCAAGGTACAAAGAGTGGTAGACCACAGAGCTGCCTCTGTAGTCGAGAATCGCTTTGCCCAATTAAAGCGAGTCTGATATCCCATTTGAAACTTCAATATTTATACCCTTTTTCAGTGGTATTTCCTTTAAGGTTTTCTGCTGGTGCAAGTTAATTATCCCTATTCATCTTTCTGCCAACCTCTGCAATTCTTACTGCTACATCAGCCAGAATCTTGTCTCATCTCCAGGTGTTTTAGGATCACCATATAGAATGGTGTGAAAGGCAGGCGTTCCTTATTTTATGTCATCTTTATGAGGGCAGATGTTCCTTATCTTATGTGGCATCTTTACGAAGTTTAAATTAGAACACCTTATCCAGGGTGAACCATTGTTTTTGTTCCCAAAAGTCAGCCTGTCAGAGCCATGCACCTTCTGTTTCAATAAGGTTATTTATTCAGGGTCAACAACTGTCTTATCTCAATAGCCAGAATGTTAGTTTTCTAAATTTCCAAACCCAGTTTGCCATGTTTTAATAAGGCCAGAATTCTTTCATAAGATAGTGTATTTTTCTGAATAGGTTTTATGGCTTATTCCTTCACACTGTCTCCCTCTCCCTCAAATCTGCTGTCATCACCCCTCTCCTCAAAAAATCAACCCTTGATCCCTCTGTCCTTGCAAACTACCGCCCTATCTCCAACCTCCTTTCCTATCCAAAGTCCTTGAACGTGTTGTCGCCTCCCAAATCCGTGCCCATCTTTCCTGCAACTCCATGTTTGAATCCCTCCAATCAGGTTTCTGCCCCTGCTACAGTACCGAAATGGCTCTCATCAAGTCACAAATGACATCCTTTGTGACTGTGACAAAGGTAAACTATCCCTTCTCATCCTTCTTGACTGATCTGCAGCCTTTGACACGGTTGACCACTCCATCCTTCTCCAACGCCTCTCCACCGTCATCCAGCTGGGTGGGACTGCACTCGCCTGGTTCCATTTTTATCTCTCTAATCGTAGCCAGAGAATCACCTGCAATAGCTTCTCTTCCCGCTCCTGCATTGTTACCTCTGGTGTCAAATTTTTTTGTCTTATAATACTCCTGTGAAGCGCCTTGGGACGTTTTGCTACGTTAAAGGCGCTATATAAATACAAGTTGTTGTTGTTTGAACTGCTCAAATAGAGTACTGCTTCACAGTCTAGCCAAGGTCTCTAAGTTCATCATTGTTTGCTGCATGCTGCACAATATTGTCAGTTGAAGAGATGTGAACCTCTTTTTTTCCTTCCTCTCCTGCCACCTCTACTTGCTTCTCTGCACCTGGGACGTATGATCACCCAGTGCCCCTTCATCAAACTTACCCCCCAATTTCTCTGGAGTGCTAGTAGCTGTGCCAGTGCTGGGGACAAGGGGGGGGGGGGGGGGGCGCACACAATCTGTGGTGCCACTGACTCTCACCTCAACTTGGGAAAAAACCTGTAGTTGTCCCCAAGACAATGCCTTCAAACAGTGGTGAGATCAGGAGACGTTTTGTGTGTCATGCTTAGCAAATGTAGCCCCAGTAGGCAAGATTTAAAAAGTGAGTGCAGGAAGGATACTTAATAATAGGAGGATGTTCAGTGATTGGGTAAATTATACCACCAAACTCACCCTTGCCAATCCCTTCCACAGCTTCTTGGCCAAAAAGGATGAGGGACATCTCTTCATGTTACATGAACTGCTTTAACATTGCTTACAGGCCAAGGCGAGGGATCAGCTGAGTTAATTCAGAAAATGATAACAACTTGAGCACCCAAAACATGGCCCTGTGTCCAGACCACCTGCCTCCTAGCATAATGTGTCCGTTCACAACAATCTTAGGAAGTGAATTTTAAATGCTACGTGAAAGGTTTTACTATGCCCCTCCACCTTCTGTTGTATGAGTTGTGAAGAGGCAAAAATGGTCTCTATGTGCTATTTCACTGAGAGTACAGGGCGACAACATTGGCATTGGTGCAATGTCTTCTGACGTAAGAAAACTACTAGGCACTTGGTCTAAGCGTTAAACAAAGCTTTAATCAACTGTTTTACAACATGGAGATCTAGTTGTGTCCTTCACTAGTTCCTGTTAAGAATGTCCTGTGCAAGCTGGGCCCGTGCCCGAGTATTTATACTCTCCCTGGACAGCGCCACCAGCAGGCCGCCCAGTATTATGTCATAAGTCATTTCCACATGAATGACAAGATTCGTGTCATCTTCTATGGAGGAAGAGTAAGCATTTATATAAAAGTGGGTAAACTTACCTAATTTCTTCTCCGGATACCAGCGGATTTCCTCCTCATTTGTCCTCAGGTATGAAAGATTGCATTAACTAATTCTACAAAGCCACACACCTGGAGCTGCTACTTTAAGAGGTAAATGATCTTCTGCATCTTTTGCAGCAGAACTACCCATGAATCGGGGCTAAATGCTGGAGATTTCCCCACAATTATTACTGGATTCATTTCGAAAATAATTTTTAACCAACTACAGTACTGCATTCTTGAACGGGGTGGAAAGCAGCCCTTTAAGATCCATCCCTTGGGTAATCAGCTCCTGTCTCCCTGTACACATTTTCCATGTGAAGGGAACAAATTCAAATCAAGAATAGGGTCTTTCCTTGCAAAATTCAAGGAGGCTAATCCTCCCAGCTTTTCTACACAAGCAGGCGCGCCTGTGACATGGGCAAGCGCTGTCCCAATTTGCCAGACTCTGAAAGTTGGGGCATTGGTGTCATCACCCCTTGTTACAGTGTTTCATTGGTTAGAGGCAGTCTGACAGTAGGCATGTTCTCCAGTAACATCATGAACTGGGATGCAGCGTAGCATTCCCAATTTATGGATGTCACCAAAGAAGAACGTCTGTACAAAATGTCTGCTCCCAGACTCCCTGCAACCATCAGGTTTGAAGCAACAATCCATAGTAATAATGGGTGTATGGAGACTGAGGAGTTAAAACACTTTCACATCTGGGACTTTTGATCTGATCCTACTTAGGCTAATGGGACAAAAGTCTCCTCTCTCTGCAATCTAACATTTATTGGCACTTTGATAGATTAATAAGTAATGTATATGTAAATAAGGTTGTCAGGTTTGATACACCTCTGTGAAGCACCTTGGGATATTTTTCTACATTAAAGGCACTACATGAATGCAAATTATTGTTGTTTGTTGATGATGATTTGAAAATTGCCATTTTAGTTTGAGTTTGTCAGGATCCTCCCCTCCCTGCCCCACTGTCAGCTGATTGTAGGGGAGGACGTTTGGTAGCAGCAGTCCTTCATTTTAAAGCTAAGTTCCATTGTAACCTTTCCTGTAAAATGTCTAATTAAAAGAGCTATTGTCTCCTGTGAGACAGAGTATTCACTTCTCTCAGGTTGTAGATTTGATCAGAAAAAAAATCCACAAAATCTTTTCATTTAAATATACTTTTTTCAAAAGACTTAAGCACCTAATTAATCAGGTCACCCACAGTCCATAAAAAATATTTAAATCCTTTCAGTGTGGATTTTAATATAAATAACACTCGTTCAACTCCCCCAATAGTTCAGTTGATAAGTTTGGGGGCAGTTGATAAATCTTCCCCCCCCCCCCCACAATGCCCCTTTTGGAGAAAACGTTCCACTCCCTCCCCTCAGATCGCAAAAGCTCCCCTTTTTAGGCTTTGGCCCAGTCCGTGGACTAATAAAAAAAATGCTCTCAGATCTTTGGGACTCTTGTCTCCTTTAAGTTGCAACCTCCTCTTCAGATCTGCAGCTGCAGTCCTGATAAGAACAGGAGTCGGCCATTCAGCCCCTCGAGCTTGTCCCGCCACTCAATGAGATCCTGTGTATCCTAACTCCATTTACTGTGACTTTCATGTCTGTCTGCAGACCTCCCCTGCTGCACCTTCCGAATTCTCCTGGCTGACCGTGGCAGATTCCGTCTTGCTGAAGGTGATCCTACCGGGAGATCGTCCTGCATATTTAATGACATCCGACCTGGGAAACTAGGCCAAAGTCATGGCAGACAGAAGTCGCGGCCAACCCTCCTGCGAGTGCCTCAGGAAAATTCAACCTAAGTATCAGAGGAATATACATTGCAGCAGCATAAACCATTGCAAGATACTTTTGAGGGCAGTGTTAATTTATTTAATAAACTCTTTTTATTTTTTTTCGCACCTTATAGCCAGCGGCCCCCAAAAAAGTGTCATTCATTACGTGTATACAAATAATGTTGAAAATGTTGGCAAAACACTTTGTGACAGCAACAATTCCCCTTTACGCTAAATATTATCTGTTCATAATACAGTCAGGAGTATTTACAGACCACTTGCCCTTCACTTGTGGCTCCTGGAAGAGTTGCTGCTCCATGGACCTCTTGTCCAGCTGTGAGATGTTGACCAAGCTGAGATTCAGTGCTCTTCTCTCTCCTTTTGTGAGTCTCCAGACGACACAAAAAGGCAGTGAATGCTATCAGGAGGCAGAGTTAATACAGCGTGAACAGAACTCTTAAACAGATCCATATAGTCATTAGGTTTCTTACTGGGCAACATGAAAATATCAGGCCTCAAGGCTTCAATGGAGCTGTCTGCAATTCTGCATCTGATTTCCCAATGCATTTTTTAAATTTGTGCTGGTTTAATATAGGCCTGTGCAAACCTGCTATGAAGAAAATTAAACCAGGGTTTTGTTGAAAAGAAGCTTAAAGCTGTTATTTTATTTTTGTGTAGTCTTTTGTGTTAATTGTTCTTACTGTCACCCATGGAATATTTGGCCTCTCACCTCTCCCTGTTGCTGAATTCAATCAGTCGAAAAGTGAAAGCATCACTTAATGAATTTGATTAAAACGCATTAACTGAATGATCCAGCTATCGCATAGTCAATATCTCAAGCTTCAGAGCCTAATGTGCTTTGAAATGTTGTATCAAATGAAATCAGTGAAAAGTATCTGTCCTTGGGGCATTCTTTGATCTTGTTAATAGAGGGGAATAACCATTCTAAGTAAATGGGCTGGATTTTGTCAATGGGAAGCTTTTGGAGGCGGGACTGCTGCTTGCCGGCTTTCAATCCTGCCTCCATCAGCTTCTGGCCAACCAGCGGGATTTTCCCCGATTGACCTTGTTAAGCCCGCCCAGCGGGCTCAGCAGGCCAATTAGGGGAAAGTCACTGACAGAGCACTGACGTCTGACGTGCCATCTGTCAAGATTTCTTGAAAGAAGAAATGACAGCGTTTGACAGCTCTGTGAAGCTATCAAACACTGACATTCTGTGTAGTTTGATGAGCCCTTGTGTTCAGGACTCATCAAACCTTTCAACTTTGCAGAAATCACCTGGCTGTTGGTTCGGAGGATCCAACAGCCAGTCTGTGAAATCTACAATGAAGATGTCGGGACTCCGGCTCCACAGCGGCTGAAGGCTGTAGGCAGAAACAAAGGTAAGTGGACATTTTATAACACTTAACACTCACCTTACATACTTACCACTCCACACTTGCACCCATCACTCACCTCTACATCTCACTTTCAGACCCCGCAGACCCCCGCAGACCTCCTACCCACCTCCTACACCCCGGCGGGGTTCTCCGAGGTCGGGAAGCCTGCACTTGGAAAGGTAAAATGGGACTAATCCTATTTTCTGCCTGTTAACTACATGTTAACAGGCAGTTAATAGGATTTAATCCCTATCCCGCCTCGAGGAGACGGGACCCGGTGCAGGACGGCCTCCCACCTCCTGGCAAAAGGGCACAAAGGCGGGTTGGGGGCGGGTTTGCTAGCCGTCCCCACATTCTGCAACTTTACCGGCAGTCCCACCTCCATACCCTCCTCCTCGGGGTTGACAAAATCCAGCCCAATGTCTTTCTCCTTCGACTCTCCGCTGTCTCAATACTCTGCAAGTCTGCACAATTCTGTTGAAGGAATCTGCCATCAAACCCGCCTGACAATCAGTTATGGTTATATATCATGCCCAATTTTGCAGTTTTCTCTCTTTCTCTGTTGATTTATTCAATCAATTTTGTTTAAACGCCAACTGCGGCTGATATCTTGATGACGGGGTAACTGACTGGGAAGAGTTCTACCAACTTTAGAGTCACACAACCACTCCAAATAGAACTGGGCTTGCCAGTGCTGTGGAATCTGTTTCATTGCGGCTGGACTCTGCAGCAACTCGAGCAAGAGCTGCGCATGTGCAGGACAGTGTGCAATAAAAGGTCAAAAACTGTGACTTCCATGGCTGTCGACAGAACTCCCCTGCTGCCGGAGAGGGTCAGCAATATGTGAAAAAAAAACATACAGGCATGGGTGGGAAAAGGACTCAGAAAGGGGGCAGCCTGCATTGCTATTTACGTTTGTTGCCGATGACACTGCTGCCTCCAGAAGGCTGGGAAAACATCAACTTTTGAGGTAATGCTTTGCTCCTCCAGTAGCAGTGATCCATCTTATCTACGTTACAGCATACTCACTGGAGTAAGGGCTGCCGTTAACCCAGGATACTTGAACAATCTTGTCATTTCTCCAGTGGGTGATTAACTCAAGTCTCTTGCACTATAAATCCTCCAAATCAGTCCGTCATCTTCTTTCCCAATGATGTTGGCAAAATCACTGTTCAGAAAAACAATCAAGAAAAACAGAAAGTAATAAACAAAAATAATGTTAATTAATAATTATGCTGGTTTAATTGTTCAAAGTCGGGCTGGCAATGAGTGCAATCTTTAAAGTCACAAGCCCTGAAATTCTAAGAGCCCCGTTTCACCAGTGGAAGTGTGGCAGGGTGGAACTCCCATCTATAGAGGTAGGGTCATTAACATCATTGGGCAGGCTGCCTGTGACTGCATGGGTGTTTTCAGAGGCACCCACCCTTTTGCGCTAGCGGATGTTAGAGCAGGAGCCACTGCAAATTTTTTCTCGAGCTCCTAAGGGATCGATTACATTTGTCTTGCTAACTTTTTGGGGCTTTGCTCAGCTTCGAATGAAGCTCACGCGAGCTCTCATCTGGCAAGTGTTCCATTGGGCCTTATGAGGACTTAATGGGTGAACACACAAAAGGGAAAAAAAGTTCATCGTCAATCTTACACTGCAACAGATAATTGAATTCCATTGGATTGCTCCAGCTGTCGTCTAATTGACACTGTGATTTTTGGCCATTTTTCCACAGAAAAGGTTTGGGGGGAAAAAAGGAGTTGTATTTTAGGGTTGTATTTTAAAGCAAAATCTAGTCACACAAGTTTTTTTTAAAAAGGCACGGAGATGAAAGGTGGTTAAAATGTTAATTTTTGCCAAAGCCTGTAAATAATAAGCAATTCATTTTAGTAATCGATAAACACCTCAAGCCCATTGTGTTGGGAACTCTCTGGTCCTGAGCACTCAGCAGGGCTGGTCTGAGCAAGCCTTCCATTCTGACTGTTAACATAGCTCATTGTGAAATAAAGCAGCTTACCGATTTGTATCTGGCCTCGTCTTACCAGGTGTTTTCTCGGTCCACCTTCAAAAAGATTGAAAAGAACAAATATCCAATTAAACCACACTCAACATCTGAAAGTTTCAGTATTATTAAGCCTAAAACCTTGTAAACCATTCTCAGCAATGGGTCATACTTTTGAAGCTAAAATCACCTTGACCTTGTTCCATAGCAAAGTCACCAGGTTTCACTCCCCACTTTACTTGCTGTTCCTCAATGACAGCAATTCCTCTCAATTTCTCTTCTCAGCCTAGATGGTGTCCTGCACTATGGGCCTTGGTACTTTCCCTAGGTTCTTTGATAATGACATTAAAAAACTACGGGCTGGATTTTGTCTTGGGGTCGGGTTGGGGGTCGTGTCATCCGCATTTCGTGTTATCCACCCGCCTGAAATTGGATGTGTGAGATTGATGCAATTTTCACTTATTTGGGCAATTGAGTTCCAGCAAGTGGGAACCCATGAACCAATTAGTGGTTTCAGTCTGAAAGTCGCCTCTGATGATGTCATCATTGCAGGTCAGAGACTGCCTGGTCTCAGAGATTGCCTGGCCTTTGCTGTGAGAGGACCTGGATGCAAAATAAGCAGCAGCTCAGAGAGAGGAGAGAGAGAGAGAGAGAGAGAGAGACCGAGACCAAGTCCTCCCAGGCAGTCTCTGAAGACATTCAATGCAGCAGCATCACAGGCGACTTTCAGACCTAATACTACTACTACCTTCATCACATCTCCGTTGTAATAGTGGACCTGCAGCTGATAGTCAGCTATCCACTTGTGCTCCCGCCAGGTTTCTCTGGCGTGTTTCACATCAGGCGTACTTCACGTCGGAAAAGGGTTAAACTAGCTAAAACGTTTGAAAATGGCATTACAGAGCCAATTTAGGGCTTGTTAGGGGCTTTAATGGCCTCTCCCGCCTCTTGGAGGCGGGACGGAGTCGGGAACCCCGCGACCGATTTTGTCAAAATTGCGTGGAGGCGTGTTGGAGTCGGGATGGGGTCGGGACCCCCGAATCTGCAACTTTAACCCCCCACACGCCTCCAAACCCGACTCCACGGGTCAATGAAAATCCAGCCCTACCACTCCGCAGCTCCTTTTGGGATTTTTTTGAACATACAATTCTAACATGAAAGCCATGCTAATGCAAGTTGTCTAGGCATTGGAGCATAACAGCTCCCCAAGTGCTATCATCTGGCTTTAATTTAGCCCTTAAGTACTATTATAAATGTCACAGTATACACTAGTCCATTACAGAATTGTATGGTACTGATGCATTCCACCTCAACAAGATGTCATGACTCATGAGGAGCGAGAAGATGTTCAAAGCTTAAACAATCCCCAAACAGTCATTACCATTTAGTAACAATGCACCTCATGTAAACAGCTACATTTAATAAAGGATATTCAAATGAACTCTGCCCACACTCACATTTGAAGTGCTCCAATTAAGTTACATGTATTTAAAACAAGTATTGTTATTTATAGGGTGATACTGTGCTGTAGCACATTGGTGGCCTGCATGCTATATCATAGGAGAAGGGTTTGTGCCTGCATGAAGAGAGATTGGGTCGATTAGGCTTATATTCGCTAGAGTTTAGAAGAATGAGAGGGGATCTCATTGAAACTTATAAAATTCTGACAGGACTAGACAGACTAGATGCAGGAAGGATGTTCCCGATGGCGGGGGAGTCCAGAACCAGAGGTCACAGTCTAAGGATAAGGGGTAAGCCATTTAGGACTGAGATGAGGAGGAATTTCTTCACCCAGAGAGTGGTGAACCTGTGGAATTCTCCACCACAGAAGGCAGTTGAGGCCAATTCATTAAATATATTCAAGAAGGAGATAGATATATTTCTTAAGGCTAAAGGGATCAAGGGATATGGGGAGAAAGCAGGGACAGGGTACTGAATTTGGATGATCAGCCATGATCTCATTAAATGGCGGAGCAGGCTCGAGGGGCCGAATGGCCTACTCCTGCTCCTATCTTCTATGCTTCTATGCTATGCCTGCAATTCCCCATAATGGGGCAGAATTTGCGGTTGGTATGACGGTGTACTCTGAGTACGCCATCATACCGCCTTTGAAATTGACCGCAAGTTCGGGATTTCCACATGCGTTAAATCCCTCCAGACCTTACGATCTGTCATGTTCCAACTTGACAGATCATCCACTGCAACTGTAAAATCCTCATTGCTGGCGCAGAGTTGGGCTAATTGCCCACCAACTGCCCAGCAATTACGCATGAAAATTTTACGGCTGGTGCAAACAGGCACGAGAGCCTGTTTGCACAGCGTAAGGGGAGGGGGGTAGTTGTCCATACTGTTTTAATATTCAACATAGCTTTGTATTGCCATATAAACACTGCCATTACTTTGAATTGTTCTCACTCAGCTATTCATCACTCTGATTACGAATTATTCCAAGCCACCAGACTTTTTGCATAATAAAGTAATTGGATATTGTTGAAACAAGATGTGCTGCTTAATATTTCTTTGCCATACCTCGCTTTGAATAATTGTTGTTTTTATTCATTTCACTCTATGTAAATAAAACTGGACAGATCTTCAAAAGGGGATCTGTGTTTATTTTACAAAAAATATTCCTTGCCAGTTTAGCTTGAGTGTTATAATGATTATCATTATTATTTACAGTGGGAGTGATAAGTCATAAATATTCACACCGTTTAATTTAAAATTTGATTGGTGTCGGGTATCGGAGATTTCTGTTTCCTGATTGGAGCACCGCCCCACGTGATCCCAGGTACGCTTACGCACACGGTGCGCCCCTGGGATCTGTGGGCCACTTCCTGCGCTCAACTCCGCAGCGAAACAACACAAGTTTTCGAAGGGGGCCTCGCACCAGGTAAGTGCGGATTTCTTTCGGAGGTCGGTGGCGTACTCCTTAGTTACGCCGCCGACCGCAACTTCCGGGCCAATATGACTCCCTACTGTTACAATCATCCTGTACAAAGACCTAATACTTCTCTTTGTTCCAGGGATGAGGGATTACAGTTACGTGGATACACTGGAGAAACTGGGGTTGTTCTCCTTCAAGCAGAGAAGGCTAAGAGGAGATTTGATAGAGTTGTTTAAAATCATGAAGGGTTTGGATAGAGTAAATAAAGAGAACCTGTTTCCAATAGCTGAAGGGTCGATAACCACAGGCCACAGATTTAAGGTGATTGGCAAAATAACAAGAGGCGCCATGAGGAAAAAGTTTTTTACACAACGAGTGGTTAGGATTTGGAATGCACTGCCTGATAGGGTGGTGAAAACAGATTCAATAGTAGCTTTCAAAAGGGAATTGGATAAATACTTGAAGGAGAAAAAAATTGCAGAGATTTGGGGATAGAATCGGGAGTGGGACTAACTGGATTGCTCTTCAAAAGAGCCGGCGCAGATTCGATGGGCAGAATGACCTCCTCCTGTGCTGTACTATTCCATGATTCCATGTTTCTCTCAACATTCACCTCACCCGAGTGCCATCTGCCCTTCTCCATCTCATTTACCATTTAGATAATTGCTTGAAATTGTCGGAAAAGGAGAGTGGGATAAAACAAAATGGCTCATGTGGAAAACAACACCAGTACAGAAATTAGGAGTTATCTGTGGGTGTTACAACATTTCATGAAGCATTACTAAATTGTGACAGGAAATAGGTGTGACACTGGAAGTCTCAAGAACTTTAATAGATTATAGGTACAGTTTCACTCCAGGTTAGAGGGCCACAAGGATGGCAGAACTGAGTTATACTGCCAGCTCCTTGTTGCTGCCTTGTAGGGCACTACAAACATACATGGTCAGAGTTCCACTCACTGCCATTTAAATTAGGAGATAGTTCCTTAAACGTTTTATAACTGATATTTAGGAAACATAGAAACATAGAAGATAGGAGCAGGAGTAGGCCATTTGGCCCCTCTAGCCTGCTCCGCCATTCAATGCGATCATGGCTGATCATCCAAATTCAGTACCCTGTCCCTGCTTTCTCCCCATATCCCTTGATCCCTTTAGCCTTAAGAAATATATCCAACTCCTTCCTGAATATATTTACTGAATTGGCCTCAACTGCCTTCTGTGGTAGAGAATTCCACAGGTTCACCACCCTCTGGGTGAAGAAATTCCTCCTCATTTCTGTCCTAAATGGCTTACCCCTTATCCTTAGACTGTGACCCCTGGTTCTGGACTCCCCGACCATCGGGAACATCCTTCCTTCATCTAGTCTGTCCAGTCCTGTCAGAATTTTATAAGTTTCAATGAGATCCCCTCTCATTCTTCTAAACTCCAGCGAGTATAAGCCCAATCGACCCAATCTCTCCTCATACGTCATTCCTGCCATCCCAGGTATCAGCCTGGTAAATCTTCGCTGAACTCCTTCCATGGCAAGAACCTCCTTCCTCAGATAAGGCGACCAAAACTGCACACAATACTCAAGATGTGGTCTCACCAAGGCCCTGTACAACTGCAGCAAGACACCCTTGTTCCTGTACTCAAACCCTCTCGCTACGAAGGCCAACATACCATTTGCCTTCTTAACCGCCTGCTGCACCTGCATGCTTACCTTCAGCGACTGGTGCACAAGGACACCAGGTCTCGTTGTACTTCCCCTTCGCCCAATCTATTGCCATTCAGATAATAATCTGCCTTCCTGTTTTTGACACCAAAGTGGATAACCTCGCATTTATCCACGTTATATTGCATCTGCCATGCATCTGCCCAATCACCCAACCTGTCCAAATCATCCTGGAGTTTCTCGGCATCCTCCTCACAGCACACACGCCCACCCAGCTTTGTGTCGTCTGCAAACTTGGAGATATTACATCTAGTTCCCTTGTCTAGATCATTAATATATATTGTGAATAGCTGGGGTCCAAGGACCGATCCCTGCGGTACCCCACTAGGTCCCAGATGGTCTTTTGGAACTTCTTCACAGTTCCAATTGAAGCCCTTTCCAAAAAGACACCTGAGGATGCAAAAGTCCTGCTCAATGTGAATCAAAAGTGACTTTGATTATAGCATACACACCTGACTGGAAAACTTGAGCACAAAATCTCGGCTGACACTCCAGTGCAGTACTGAGGGAGTGCTGCACTGCTGGAGGTGCCGACTTTCAGATGAGACGTTAAACTGAAGCCCCATCTACCATCTCACATAAAAGGTTACTGCACAAGATAAGAGCTCACGGGGTTGGGGGTAATATATTAGCATGGATAGAGGATTGGCTAAATTAACAGAAAACAGAGAGTCGGGATAAATGGGTCATTTTCAAGTTGGCAAACTGTAACTAGTGGGGTGCCACAGGGATCAGTGCTGGGGCCTCAAATATTTACAATCTATATTAATGACTTAGATGAAGGGATCGAGTGTACTGTAGCCAAATTTGCTGACGATACAAAGATAGGTGGGAAAGCAAATTGTGAGGAGGACACAAATTTGGGCTGGATTTTCCCAGCCCGGAGGAGGCGGGTTTGGAGGCGGGACTGCTGGGAAAATGGGAAAAATTGGGAGCGGGTCCCAAACCCATCTTCCCGGGAGGTGGGTCCCCGACTCGCACAGGGACCCATCTCCTCGAGGCGGGAAGGGGATTAGAGCCAATTAACTGCCTGTTAACAGGTAGTTAACAGGCAGTTAAGAGGCTTTTCCCCATTTTCAGCCTGCTGATGCGGGCTTCTCGACGGCGGGAAACCCCGCCAGGGTCAGCGAGGCGAGCTGTGGGTCTGCTGCAGTGTAAGTGTGCAAATGACAGCTGCAGAGGTAGTGTGATGGGTGCAATGGTGCACAGGTAAGTATGACAGGTGAGAGAATGTAGTGAGAAATATTTTTATTCTGTTTATATGTATCTGCAGGTGACAAGATTTGATGTTTCTGTGAAGCCTCGTCTGATTGGGAGAATTGACAGATGGCTCCTGCAATCTCACATGCAGCTGCCATCTGTTTTCTCCTAAGGAGAGAGTTATTGGTGAGCCTGGGGGCAAGGGCTCACCTTTGGACAGTGATTGTCAGTGTTTGACAGCACCTCAATGCTGTCAAACACTGACGATTCATCTGTCAAAAAATTATGGGGCCTGTCCCTTTAAGAAAACCAGCAGATGAAGCGTCATGCACATGACGTCATCTGACACTGGCTTTCCCTTAATTGGCCGGCAAGCCCGCAGCGTGGGCTTAACAAGGCCAATCAAGGGAAAATAGCATCTGTTCGTCAGACGTCGCTGGGGGCGGGACTAGAACCCGGAAGGCAGCAGTCCCGCCCCCAACTCGTCTCGGCTGGAAAAATCCAGCCCAAAGAGTCTGCAAAGGGATATAGATAGGTAAAGTGAGTGGGCAAAAATTTGGCAGATGGAGTATAATGTGGGAAAATGTGAGGTTATCCACTTTGGTAGGAAGAATAGAAAAGCAAAATATTATTTAAATGGAGAGGGACTACAGAATGCTGCGGTACAGAGGGATCTGGGGGTCCTTATACATGTAACACAAAAAGTTAGCATGCAGGTACAGCAAGTAATTAGGAAAGCAAATGGAATGTTGGCCTTTATTGCGAGGGGGATGGAGTATAAAAGTATGGAAGTCTTGCTACAACTGTACAGGACGTTGGTGAGACCACACCTGGAGTACTGTTTACAGTTTTGGTCTCCTTACTTGCATTGGAGGCAGTTCAGAGAAGGTTCACTCGGTCGATTCCTGGGATGAAGGGGTTGTCTTATGAGGAAAGGTTGAGCAGGTTGGGCCTATACTCATTGGAGTTTAGAAGAATGAGAGGGGATCTTATTGAAACATGTAAGATTCTGAGGGGGCTTGACAGGGTAGATGCTGAGAGGATGTTTCCCCTAGTGGGGGAATCTAGAACTAGGGGGCATAGTTCCAGAATAAGGGGTCACCCATTTAAGACGGAGATGAGGAGGAATTTCTTCTCTCAGAGGGTCGTGAATCTTTGGAATTCTCTGCCCCAGAGAGCTGTGGAAGCGGAGTCATTGAATATATTCAAGGCTGAGATAGACAGATTTTTGAACTACAGGGGAGTCAAGGGTTATGAGGAACAGGCAGAAAAGTGGAGTTGAGGCCAAGATCAGATCAGCCATGATCTTATTGAATGGCGGAGCAGGCTCGAGGGGCCGAATGGACTACTCCTGCTCCTATTTCTTATGTTCTTATGTTTTCTCAGGTGGACATAAAAGATCCAATGGCTCTATTCGAAGAGAGCAGGGGAGTTCTCCTCGGTGTCCTGGCCAATATTTATCCCTCAACCAACACCCCTAAAACAGATTATCTGGTCATTATCCCATTGATATTTGTGGGATCTTGCTGTGTGCAAATTGGCTGCCGTGTTTCCTACTTTACAACAGTGATAATGGGGGAATTTTAACATGAATGAGCAGGTGGGAGTGGATGTGGGTGGGGGGTTAAATGGGCAACAATTCGAGGCGTGTCAGGAAGCCGGCTCCAACCTGCCGATTCCAATCTGAGGTGGGACAACGGGCGGGCAGCCAACCTGTTCCCAGGAGGCGGGTTGGCATTTTAAGTATGTTAAGTAGGGTAGAAGCCTCGGACTTAACCTGCTGTGCAGGTTTTACTGCGGCCAACCTGGTTTTCTGGTCCTGGGGAAACCTGGCAGCTGCAGTAAGGCGAGGGCAGCCTCGGGGAGCCCTCCTTGTAGGCCAGGAGGAGCAGGAGTGCTTCCTCCCGGCCCCCCAAGCTCCCCCACCATCAGACACCCCCACCCCCCCACCCCCGATACAAACTCCAATCCCCCCCTCCCTCCCCCAGGATCGGACCTCCCCCCGGGGTCAGGGATCGGACCCCCTTTGGGATCGGACCCCCTCCCCCCACCCCCGTGGTCGTGGATCAGACCTTCCTTGTCCTGCGGCCTCCTCTGGAGTGCTCCCTGCCCGACTGGAAGCCAAGCCTGTCGATCAGGTTGACCTCCGGGTGGGGAACCGGTCAGGCCCAAGAGTCACACGCTATGGCGTTAAATCTCCACTGCATGCGGGGATACCCAGACTTCCAGGTTTCCTGCGCGCTACCGGCCCCGCCACCCACCCCCCACCCCAAGCTTCCCCCCCATCCTTCAAAATTACTTCATTGGCCGTAAAGCGCTTTGGGACATCCTGAGGTCATGAAAGGCGCTATATAAACGCAAGTCTTCTTTCTTTTAAAGTTTGTTTTGCACTGGTTGCAGTTATTATGCAGCTGGTGTGAAACCAAAGTGGGCAGCTATTCACCCAAGTTAAATCATACATTTTGCATCAATGAAAAGCCAAAAGTACTTCACACCAGTACCAAATGTACAATATAAGTGCCCTAAAACCTACCAGTGGTTAGCATATTACCATTGGTAATCACATCCAACAGTTGATACTATGGTCTAAGAAATACATTGTTCATAGTTTGCTGCAGATCTGTAGCATTATTCTGGTTTTGAGCAGATTTTGTGCAGACAGTGACACTGCGGCTGCAGAAGCTGAAAGTCGTTATCCTTGACACATGATAACATACAAACACGAAGATTAACGATAATGATGCCATTACTACAGTGACAATTTGCAGTTAATTATCAGGAAATGCTATGCATAGTAAATATTATAATACATTATCTTCCTGTCTATGACACCCATATGAAATGTTTATTTTGTGGGTGGAAGGACATCTACATTAGATTTGAAATGAAAGCTGTGTCTAGCAGTGAGCTTCATTAAATTGCTGATCTTCAGTCATGTCTGGTAAGAATCTTATACATCACACTGCAGTTAGCATTTTACTAATATTAAATATTTCACTCGGGGGGAGGCACCAGCAAGCAAAGCATTGCACACACAATTAAGAATCCATCACATTGTTCTGCTTTTCCCAAATTTCAGTGGAAGGGCACCTAATTCTTGCAATCCTTCAGCCTTCTGAGAAAGACTGTCAACTGGAGCTGTTTTTATACCATGGGATAGCATTGAATGGGGCTTGGAACAAGGTATTCCAGGTCTAGATGGCAGAGCTCTCCTAGAATCACAGAATCATAGAAATTTATGGCACTGAAAGATGCCATTTGGCCCATCACGCCTGTGCCAGCCGAAAAAGAGCTATCCAGCCTGAGCCACTTTCCAGCTCTTGGTCCGTAGCCCTGTAGGTTACGACACTTCAAGTGCACATTCAAGTACTTTTTAAATGTGATGAGGGTTTCTACCTCTACCACCCTTTCAGGCAGTGAGTTCCAGACCCCCACCACCCTCTGAGTGAAAAAAGTTCTCCTCAAATCCCCTCTAAACCTCCTACCAATCACTTTAAATCTATGCCCCCTGGTTATTGACCTCTCTGCTAAGGGAAAAGGTCCTTCCTATCCACTCTATCTAGGCCCCTCATAATTTTATACACCTCAATTAGGTCTGCCCTCGGCCTCCTCTGCTCCAAAGAAAACAACCTCAGCCTATTCAATCTTTCCACATAATATTCTCCAGTCCTGGCTACATCCTCGTAAATCTCCTCTGTACCCCCTCTAGTGCAATCACATATTTCCTGTAATGTGGTGACCAGAACTGTACGCAGTACACTAACTGTGGCTTAACTAGTGTTCTATACAGTTCAAGCATAACCTCCCTGCTCTTATATTCTATACCTCAGCTAATAAAGGAAAGTATCCCGTATGCCTTCTTAACCGCCTTATCTACCTGTCCTGCTACCTTCAGGGATCTGTGGACATGCACTCAAGGTCCCTCTTGTTCCTCTACACTTCTCAGTATCCTACCACTTATTGTATATTCCCCTGCCTTGTTAGCCCTCCCCAAATGCATTACCTCACACTTCTCTGGATTGAATTCCATTTGCCACTTTTCTGCCCACCTGACCAGTCCATTGATATCTTCCTGCAGTCTACAACTTTCTTCCTCACTACCAACCACACGGCCAATTTTTGTATCTTCTGCAAACTTCTTAATCATGCCCCCTACATTGATGTCTAAATCATTGATTTATACCACAAAAAGCAAGGGACCTAGTACTGAGCCCTGCGGAACCCCACTGGAAACAGCCTTCCAATCACAAAAACACCCATCAACCATTACCCTCTGCTTCCTGCCACTGAGACAATTTTGGATCCAACTTGCCTCTTTCCCTTGTATCCCATGGGCTTTTACTTTTCTGAGCAGTCTGCCATGAGGGACCTTGTCAAAAGCCTTGCAAAAATCCATGCAGACTACATCAAACACGCTACCCTCATCAACCCTCCTTGTTACCTCCTCAAAAAATTCAATCAAGTTAGTCAGACATGACCTTCCCTTAACAAATCCATGCCGACTGTCCTTGATTAATTCACGCCTTTCTAAATGACCGTTAATACTGTCCTCAGAATTTTTTCTAATAATTTGTCCACCTCCGAGGTAAGGCTGATGACCTGTACTTACTCAGTCTATCCTTTTCTCCCTTTTTAAACAACTGTACAACATTAGCAATCCTCCAGTCCTCCGGCACCACACCTGTAGCCAGAGAGGATTGGAAAATGATGGTCAGAGCCTCTGCTATTTCCTCCCTTGCTTCTCTTAACAGCCTGGGATACATTTCATCTGGGCCTGGCGATTTATCTACTTTGAAAGATGCTAAACCCCTTAATATTTCCTCTCTCACTATGTTTATCTCATCTAATATTTCACACTCCTCCTCCTTAACTATAATATCTGCATCGTCCCTCTCTTTTGTGAAGAGAGACACATTGGCCGGAATTTTACCGGCGTTCAGAGTGCAGGTTTGGAGGCGGGTCCGCTATCAAAATCACAAAGATTGACAGCGGGTCGGTATCCTGCTGTAAACCCGCCTCCTTGTCAGTTTCCCAAGCATCAGGTCTGTCATCCCTGAACAGACCCGACACCAAGAGGTGGGTCAGCCAATTTAGGTACTTAAAAGTTTGTTAAAAGGTAGTTAAGAACCATTTTCCCATGTACTTAGCATTTTACCAGGTTTTCAACGAGGTTCCCAGAGAGCGGGTATCACGTCAGGTAAGTATGTCATGTTCTCAATGACTCTCCATTGCTGTGAATAGGTGACAGCTGCAAAAGTGGTATAAAACCTACCATTTCACAGCTGTTCACTTCCAAATCTTAGAAGCTGGAGCCTTCATGATTTGTAACCCACTTTTGAGCTTTATGCAGTTTGTAAGTGTTTAGAGTAAACTCTCTATCCACTGTCACCTCCTTGGAGCAACCTCTCTCACCATTGACAGATCACTTCTGTCATCTCAACTTCACCTGCCATCTATTCTATCAGCATTGGTGCCCTTGAAAAAATCTCACCTTGGTCCTCAGAATCTGACCACGATCAGCCTCAACACCAGCATCACCGGGCACACCAGCAGCACCAACAACAACACCAACCTTCTCCGCAATCACCTGATGCTGCACAGGACACAGGGCATCAGCACCCGACCACATTGCTGGCCGGGAGGCCAGGGATAGCCTCACCATGGCCAGATTTACTTCACTTGACGCTGTACACCCTGGCTGCCACATGATGTGTCAAGTTGGCACCACCCCACCCCAGCACCATAAAGCATCCCTACAATGTCCAAGCCATTCCTTTCACACTCATCACCATTGCGGAGGGGTTTCCCTTATGTCTCACCATTCACTGCAACTCACTAAGTTACTTCCAAAGGTGCACACAAATCCGTCCAAGAACGCAAAGTGTTGAATATAAAGATTTCAATGTTTGACAGCACATTAACAGAAACTTCACATGAACATTGGCTAAACCACCCAAGTGCCTACCCTTGTGTGTTGTTAGTTGGTATGCTTGGACTAGGATGAGGGTAAGTGTGAGGGCTGGCCAGTGAGATGGGGGAAGTGATAATGTAGATAGAGAGGGATGGATGCAGGTGCAAGGTAAGTTGGTGTGAGTAAAGATGTGCAGGAGTAGGTAGGGAAGGCAGAGTGATGGGGATGTGATGAGTGGCACAGCAGGATGAGGTTGAGTGTGGCTTGGCAGTAATCTACTGAGATCATTGAAAGGTTTGCTCCACTGCAGCCTGGTTCTCCTGACCACATCTCTGCTTGTGCCCTCCTGTGCAATGTGCAACCAGGCTGCGTTGGTCTCCTGGGGAGTTGTCTTCTGCCCATTAGAAACATAGAAACATAGAATCTAGGAGCAGGAGTAGGCCATTCGGCCCGTCGAGCCTGCTCCACCATTCAATACGATCATGGCTGATCATTCAAATCCAGTACCCTGTCCCTGCTTTAATCCCCACAGTACACATATCCCACCCTACCCCCGTAACCCCACGTATTTAATTCCCCCTAACATATTCCATCCTATCCCCATAACCCCACATATTTAATCCCCCCCTAACACTAAGGGTCAATTTATCATAGCCAAATCAACCTAACCCGCACATTTTTGGACTGTGGGAGGAAACCGGAGCACCCGGAGGAAACCCACGCAGACACGGGGAGAATGTGCAAACTCCACACAGACAGTCACCCGAGGTCAGATTCGAACCCGGGTCCCTGGCGCTGTGAGGCACCAGTGCTAACCACTATGCCACCATGTTAGAAGGGAAGAGAATCATATGGAGGGAATCATGGAAGAGCCTGGGTGCAGCCGTGCACTTTTGTGCAGTGTTTGTCAGTGTTTGCAGCACCTCAATGCTGTAGAACACTGACAGCACAACTGTCAAAATCAATGTGGACATGGCCCCTTTAAGGAAACCGGTTGATGACGGAAATAACATCATCAGACCTGCTTCCTTTTAATTGGCCGCGAACCTCGCAGGGCGGGCTTAACAAGCCCAATCAACGGAAAATTCTTCTCACACAGCGGGATGGAACCTGGAGCGGGGTCGCCGTCCGGCACCCTAGCTCAGCCACACTTAGCCCGCCTCAGTAGGCGAAATTGCAGCCAAAGTATTCATTAAGAACCATACCCATGTCTTCCACCTCCACACGCAGGTTACCTTTTTGGTCTCTAATCGACCTTACTCTTTCCTTAGTTATCCCCTTGTTCCTTGATTTATCTTGCCAATATTTTTTCATGACCTCTCTTTGCTTTCCTAATTTCCTCTTTAATTTCACCCTGCACTTTCTATACTCCTCTAGGCTTTCTGCAGTATTTAGCTCTCAGTATCTGACATAAGCTTCCCTTTTTTGCCTTACCCTACCCTGTATGCCTCTTGACATCCAGGGGGCTCTAGATTTGGGAGACCCACCCTTTTTCTTTGTGGGAACATGTTTGTTCTGAACCCTCACTATCTCCTCCTTGAATGCCTCCCACTGCTCTGACACTGATTTACCTTCAAGTAGCTGTTTCCAGTCCACTTTTGCTAAATCACATCTCAGCTTAGTAAAATTGGCCTTTCCCCAATTGAGAACTTTTACTCCTGGTCTATCCTTGTCCTTTTTCTATTTCAAGTCTGTGTGCTTGCCTTAGCCTTTAGTGCAAAATGCTACATATCCACGAACCCAGTTTAATTACTTATTCACAATTTTAGTAGCATGCCACATTCTAATATTAATTTGGAACCATGCCATCAGAATTTAGTGTTCGTGAACTGTACAGATAGCTCTGTGAATCCATAAAATGTCCCTTAAAGAGAAATCAAATTACTGACATGTCTAGTTGTCTTTAATTACTGGCAAATGGTTTAAATACTAAACTGCATTACCACCAAGTTCCATTCTGAGTAGCATAGCTCTTCTTTACTTGGTACACAGACAGCAGCAAGGTGAAATACACTGTCTCCGCTCTTCAACCTGTGCTCAAAGAGGCAGAGGTCCTGACTGAGCTTGGATTTCCAGGTTGGTCTTGAATGTGCCTTGCTGTTCCGCTCTATAGCAGTGTGTTCATGAAATGGTCTTTTTAAAGTTGGAATGCACCATCTCTAAGAGACTTCAAGGTTACCTTCTTGGACTAGATTTGCATGGTGTTAATCAGGAGGAATAGGCTAAATATGCAAGCAAGTTGACTTGTCGTGAGCGCATGTGGAGGTGGCTAGTGTCAAGTCTGGCACTGTACAGAGTCATGCTCTGCCTGTAGCTAGAAATGTCTTATTAAGATCATTCTTCATCGTTTTACATCTCAAATTACAACACTCCTGGCCTAAGAAGAAAAGAATTGGTAAAACTTCCTATCTTATCACTATCCAGTGACCACTACTGGAAAGTGTGCATGTGTGGATGACAGGTGAGGACAGAATCAGGTTTGGCAGGAATGGGTACATTGGCAAACAGCCTGCCGACACCCACTGTCTCGGCTCACTTATGAAGAAGAATGGTCACTTGGGTGAACCCATGGACAGTGACCTCCTGGAATGGCTTAAGATTCTTATCGCAAGGTTGCCAGGAAAATTGAAAGATGGCTTCCAGCTATTCAACCAGGAAATGAGGCAAGCCCAACTGAACCAGGTACATACCACCATGTGGCTAAATCCAGCAGCTGCATCATTCCATGGAAAACACGCTCCCCAAATGGCCACATTATGTTATCTAAGAGTCCATATCACACTGCATATCTCCGGTCCTGGCATGTAACTACCTTAGTCAACAACAACAGCTGGTGAGCTATGAAGGAGATAGAACTCTTCTCTAACAGTTTACAGTTCCACTCTTTGGGCAGAATCTTACCTTCCAGAGCGAGTTCGAGGCGGGACTGCTGGTTTTCGGGTTCTAGTCCCGCCCCCAGCGACATCTGACGAACTGACGTTATTTTGCTCTGATTGACCTTGTTAAGCCCGCCTTGCGGGCTTGCCGGCCAATTAAGGGAAAGCCGGTGTCAGATGACGTCAGTTGATGACGCTTCATCTGCCGGTTTTCTTAAAGGCATATGCACCACACTTGTTTGACAGATGATTTGACAGTGTTTAACAGCATTGAGGTGCTGTCAAACACTGACAATCACTGTCCAAAGGTGAGCCCTTGCATCCAGGCTCTCCATTTACTCTCTCCTTAGGATAAAACAGATGGCAGCTGCAGCTGAGATTGCAGAAGCCATCTGTCACTTCTCCCAATGAGATGAGGCTACACAAACACTTCACAGCTTGTCACCTGCAGAAACATCTAACATTAAAAATTACTTTCACAACATTTCCTTACCTCTGATACTAACCTGTGTCTCATTGCATGCTTCACACCACTTCTGCAGCTGTCAACCAAACACCAACATAACAACAGACCTACAGCACGCCTCACTTACCCTGGCGGGGTTCCCTGACATCGGGAAGCCCGCAGTAGCAGTCAAAAAATTGGAAAAATCCTCTTAACTGGCTGTTAACAGGCAGTTAAGTGGCTATCATCCTCTTCCCGCCGCTAGGAGTCAGGTCCCTGCGCAAATCAGGGACCCGACTCCCGGGAAGATTGGTTGGAGGCGGGTTTGGAGCGGGTTTGGGACCCGCTCCCATTTTTTGGGGATTTTCCCAGCAGTTCCGCCTCCAGATCCACCTCCTCAGGGCTGGTAAAATCCAGCCCTTTATCTCCCACAACAATTGACAGACAGATAGATCAAATTTAAATCCAATTCCTGTCACTGCTAATACCACACAGTTTTACCACTGACTAAATAGTCATTTGAATGTCTATGTTAAGTGGCAGGCAGTTCTTAAAATTATTTCATTGAAAAAATCAGGTGTAATAGGAAATGGTAGAATGAGAATCTTGCTCATTTCTCATTCGAATGTTAAAAAAGAAACTTGAGCGGAACGAGATGGAACAGCCAGGAGTATTCTTCCTCGCAAGCACATTGACATCTTTGTGATGTAGTGATGCATTGCAATATGAAGCTTGGTATTGTGTTGTGTATTTGGCAAACAAATCACAAAAATTATTACAATACTAGTTGCCCCACCTCCAATTCCTCCCAATTTTCTTCCACTACTACTCATCTGCTTAAGGTGGTGAGTCATGCTGGGGTATGATTCAATAGCCTCTGCACCCAATTCACTATTCTACATATATGAGCCTCAGTTTAGTGCAAATTGCATTAAAACTGATAATCCCACTCACAGAGTTCATAAGGACAGCTGGTGCGGTTAATGGAAATATCATGCTACCACTTGAAGTAGTTGAGGCGAATAGCATAGATGCATTTAAAGGGAAGCTAGATAAACACGAGGGAAGAAAGGAATAGAAGGATATGCTGATAGAGTAGGAGGCGGCACTTGTGGTGCATAAACACCAGTCCAGTTTGGCCGATGGCCTGTTTCGGTGCTGTACATTCTATGGGCAACACGGTGGCATAGTGGTTAGCACTGGTGCCTCACAGCGCCAGAGACCCGGGTTCGAATCTGACCTCGGGTGACTGTCTGTGTGGAGTTTGCACATTCTCCCCGTGTCTGCGTGGGTTTCCTCCGGGTGCTCCGGTTTCCTCCCACAGTCCAAAAATGTGTGGGTTAGGTTGATTTGGCTATGATAAATTGACCCTTAGTGTTAGGGGGGATTAAATATGTGGGGTTATGGGGATAGGATGGGATATGTTAGGGGGAATTAAATGCGTGGGGTTACGGGGGTAGGGTGGGATGTGTGTACTGTGGGGATTAAAGCAGGGACAGGGTGCTGGATTTGGATGATCAGCCATGATCGTATTGAATGGCGGAGCAGGCTCGACGGGCCGAATGGCCTACTCCTGCTCCTAGATTCTATGTTTCTATGTTTCTATGTAATATTGGTGCAGTAGAGTGCTCTTCCAAAGTTGGGGTGAAACACATTGCTGCAGCAGAGTAGACAAGCATTACTCTGTATTTAACTTATGATATCTCTGACCTGAGAGCACTTGATGCTGACGCTGAGTGCCCATTCCCTAGAGTTCAAGAAAAAAAAAATGTTTTAATTGAAAAAGGCAGCAACTCTCAAGTCCTCAGGTGCAACCCCTATATGTACAAAGCTCTTGAACTATTAAGCCGAGCCTCCCCTATTCCAACTAATTTCATTGAGAATTCTGGGGTGTATGCCATCTGGACAGCTGCTTGGTAGACACTTAATGCTTTGGATTTCCTCATAACAGATGTGTAATAAATTGTCCATACATTACAGATTGGAGAGTAACAGTGACTGAAGGTAGGTTTTGTCCAGTTTTCTGACGTGAAGAATTCATTTGACGCGTCTGCCTTCTCCTGATTTCCCATGATATTTCGAGCTAACCTATCTCGAAGGATTTATGTGATCTTTAATATTCTGCCTGCTTTTTTTTTTTACAGCCCTCGTGCTGCTGTTAACAATCTGGCAACAATTTTTACTTTTTTCCTCTTATTTGCTTTCCAAAACCACAGAATGCAATTTATGCTGCTGCCTCTGTCAGAAAAGCTTGCTTGGAGTTGAGGCAGAAGATCAGCCATGATCTCATTGAATGGCGGAGCAGGCTCGAAGGGCCGAATGGCCTACTCCTGCTCCTATTTCTTATGTTCTTATGTTTTCAGAGAAAAAAATGCTCAGTTTTAAATAAATGGTATCTGGTTTCAGAGTGCAATAACATGCCTGAGCCAGGGTCATGTCAGCTTAGTACAGTCGGCATAATGAGGTTCAGCTTTTGTTGCCATTTAAAATTTATGAGTAAAAGACATTGAACATTTACATGTGACCTATTGGTAATTATCTCTCAGTTTTAAAGCTGTCCAAATTAATTATTTTTTACTTTTACTGACCCATGAGATTGCTGTCTAATTTTCTCAGTGCTGCAAGCTTTGGCAATGCAAAAGCTGCTTTTGATTGAGGACAGAGGCTATCATTTTGTGGTGCGCTTGTACAAGGATTTCATTTAAATCACGTTGGAATAAGAAACATTATTTGTGGCTACACAAAACTGTGTTTAGCATCAGAATGACACATTTTCATGAATACGTCTTCAGGCTTTACTTTGGCATATTTTTACGCAAGGCAATTTAATCCACATGTTTGTTTTCATACACATACTTTTTTGTAGGCACAGTAAATGTGTAACACATGCTTCACAAATCATATACAGGCCTGAAACTAAACCTCAGACCTGGCATTACCACAAAGATTGTCACCTTTCCCTGCACTCATAACAAAGGCTTGAGTTCTGAGGCATCAAATGCAGGATATGGTAGCCTAGTGGTAATGGTACTGGACAAGCAACCCAGAGGTTGAAGAAAAATGAAAGCTGTTGTTTTTTTTTAAAACTGTTTCATTAATGCCCTCAGGGCAGGACCTGCATATCTACCTGGGCTGGTCTACACATGACTCCACTCCCACACTATATAGTTGTCTCTAAATTCCTTCAGGGCAACCAGAGATGGGCAGTAAATATTGCCTTGTTGAGGCTGCCGCGAAACACGAATGGAGGCTGAATCCATATGTGGAAAACAAGAAACTTTAATTCACTGCATGGCACACAAAATGGCTGAGAAAGCTGCTCCCAGAATTCTCTGGAAAAACCCTGAAGCCCCGCCCACTCCTGTCTTAAAGGTAAGGTGCCTTAAAGGGAAGGTTCACCGATATATTGTCCACAGATGGAAAAGTGGGTTATTCCCGTTTAGGTGGCAATCCGCCACACAGCTCCCCCCAGAATCCGCTTAGGAGGTGTGGACGAGACGGTGTGGCGGTCTGATGGGCCGGCCGGAGCGGCTCTTGTAGGACGCCGGTGGACATGGAACGGCCGGGCGTGGAGCAGCCGGGTGAACCGGCTTGAGGGCAGGTCGGCCGCATGGAGGTGGACGAGCTACAGGGACCTGCTCACCGGGCTCCGAGTGTGCTGGCTTGAGTCGGTCAACCGACACTTTTTCGGTCCTGTCGCCCACTTGCAGGGTGAAAAATTTGTCCCCAGCCTGTAGCACCTTGTAGGGCCCGTCGTACGGGGGTTGAAGGGGTCCGCAGTGGGCGTCGTGCCGGACGAAAACAAACCGTGCCTGGTGCAGGCTTAGTGGGATGTGTGAGGTGGATTCGCCGTGTCGAGCAATGGGCACCGGGGCGAACTGCAGCGCTGGTGAGGCGAAGTCGTGGCGTTGCTGGTCAGCTGACCAGGGTGTCGTGGCGGTGGGCAGGAACTCGCCGGGTACGCGCAGCGGCTGACCATACACGAGCTCTGCTGCCGATGCGTGGAGGTCTTCTTTAACCGCGGTGCGCAGGCCGAGGAGGACCCACGGAAGTCGGACGGTCCAGGCGCCGTCTTGGAGGCTGGCTCGAAGAGATGCCTTCAAGGATCTGTGGAACCGCTCACACAGTCCGTTGGCTTGGGGGTGGTATGCTGTGGTGCGGTGAATGGTCACCCCGAGATTGCGTGCAACGGCGGTCCAGAGTTCAGAGGTAAATTGCGGACCTCTGTCCGACGTCATGTCGGAGGGGACGCCGAACCGTGCGACCCAGGTGCTGACGAAGGCTCTGGCAATGTCGGCAGTGGTGGTAGAGGTCAGTGGAATTGCCTCAGGCCAGCGTGTGGTGCGGTCAACGATGGTCAGCAAGTGCGTGTGGCCTTGCGACGGCGGCAGGGGCCCGACGATGTCCACGTGGATGTGGTCGAATCCCCGCGAGGGGACGGTAAACTCCTCGAGGGGTGCTTTCGTGTGTTGCTGTACCTTGGCCCGTTGGCAGGCTAGGCAGGAGTTGGCCCAAGTACGCACATCCTTGCGAAGGCCGCGCCAGACGAAGCGGTTGGCTACCAATTTGATGGATGCGCGGGCGCCGGGGTGGGAGAGGTTGTGGAGAATGTCGAATACCCGGCGGCGCCAGGACGCTGGGACGACGGGCCGGGGTTGACATAGGGATATGTCGCACTTGACCGTGACTGCGGTCGGGCCACAGGCGACGTCGGCCAGGCATAGCCCTGGTAGGTTGGTGGATGCGGAAAGCAGATCAGGGTCGGTGATCTGGTCTGCTGCGAGTTGAGCGTAGTCGACTGCTAGGTGTGCGGCGTGGATGGCGGGGCGGGAGAGGCAGTCGGCTACCACATTGTCTCGGCCGGAGACGTGTTGGATGTCCGTGGTGAACTCGGACACTGCCGCGAGCTGGCGCTTCTGCCTGGCGGACGAGGGGTCGGTTGTCTTTGCCATTGCGAATGTCAGGAGCTTGTGGTCGACAAACGCCGTGAAGGGGTGGCCCTCAAGCAAAAACCGGAAATGGCGGACCGCCAGGAACAGTGCGAGGAGCTCGCGGTCGAAGGTGCTGTACTTGACCTCCGGGGGGCGTAGTTGGCGGCTGAAGAAGGCAAGTGGTTGCCAGGCGCCGTCGACCCACTGCTCATACACGGCGCCGGCCGCGTGGTCGGAGGCGTCCGTGGTGAGCGCTACCCTGGCATTGGGCCGTGGGTGCGCGAGCAGGGTGGCGTTGGCGAGCGCGGTCTTGGTGGAGTCGAAGGCGGCTGACGCGTCTGCCGTCCATTCGACTGCCATCTTGCCGCTCCTGCCCGAGAGGGTTTCATACAGGGGCCTCATGAGGGACGCCGCTTTGGGGATGAAGCGGTTATAGAAGTTCACCATCCCGAGGAACTCCTGGAGGCCTTTGATGGTGGTGGGGCGGGGAAATTGTTGGACGGCCTGCACCTTGGTGGGCAGCGGAATGGCCCCAGCATGGGTGATGTGGTGGCCGAGGAAGTCAATCTTGTCCAGGCCGAACTGGCATTTGGCTGGGCTGAGGATGAGCCTGTGGTCGCTGAGGTGCCCGAACAGGATGCGGACGTGTTCGAGGTGTTCCTGCTTGGAGGAACTGACTACCAGGATGTCGTCCAGGTAGACGAACAGGAACTTCAGGTCCCGAAGGACCGAGTCCATGAGCCGTTGGAATGCCTGGGCCGCGTTTTTGAGGCCGAAGGGCATCCGCAGGAACTCGAACAGGCCGAAGGGGGTGATTACGGCCGTCTTGGGGACGTCCGCGGGGTGGACGGGGACTTGGTGGTAGCCGCGCACCAGGTCAACCTTGGAAAAGACTGAGCGGCCGGCCAGTCTAGCCAAGAAGTCCTGAATGTGCGGCATGGGGTACCGATCAGGGGTGGTGGCGTCATTGAGGCGGCGGTAATCCCCGCAGGGGCGCCAACCTCCGCCTGGTTTGGGGGCGATGTGGAGTGGGGAGGCCCAGGGACTGTTGGAGCGGCGGATGATGCCGAGCTGTTCCATGGTGGCAAACTCGGTCCGCGCGATCTCCAGTTTGGCCGGGTCCAGCCTGCGGGCGTGGGCGTACACTGGGGGGCCTGTGGTGGGGATGAAGTGTTCCACCCCGTGTTTGGCGGCCTCCGCGGAGAAGGTCGGATTGGTAAGGACTGGGAATTCGGCCAGGAGTGCCGAGTAGTCATCCGTGGCCCGGGTGTGGCACTGTGACGCCATGTCGGCGGGTTGACGGGGGGCCATGGCGCCCAGGATGGGGGACATGGTGTTCATGTCCACTAGGCGGTGACGGGGGATGTCTACCAGTAGGCCGTGGGCGCACAGGAAATCTGCGCCGATGAGAGGGGAGAGCACCTTGGCAGTGATGAACTCCCATCAGTAGCGGCGACCAGCGAGGTCGAGGGTGACTGCCCGGGTGCCATACGTCCGGATTTCCGAGCCGTTAGCAGCAGCCAGCGCCGGTCCTCGTTCGCCCTTTTGGATGTCGAGGGAGGAGGCCGGGGTGATGCTGTGCTGAGCCCCAGTGTCGCACAGGAACCGGCGGCCGGTTTTGTCATCCGTAACGAACAGCAGGGAGCCCACGTGGCCCACAGCCATCGCGGGGGCTGGTACAGGGGCGGACTTGAAAGAGCAGGGAGGTGTGCACCGTTGTGCCCTGGCGCCGAACCGTGCGTGGTAGTAACAGTGGCCCGGGTTAGTGGGGTGTGAAGGCCCCGTGGGCCTGGTGACAGGCCCTTGTGGCCGCATGCTGGATGGTGAGGGGCGCGCCCAGGCATTGGCTGCCAGGTCCGGAGTGACGTCGCGGCTGGAGTGAGCGGACAGCAGCTTGTCGGCCTCATCGGCCAGGGCTTTCAGGTTCGTGAGGCCGGACGCCACGATCGCTGGGCGGATGCTGAGAGGGAGCTGGCGGATGAACAGCGTGCGGAAGAGGGATCCGGGTGGGCTCTCGTCGGTGAGGGAGAGCATGTGGGAGAGGAGGTCTGACGGTGAGGCATCACCGAGGCCTGGAAGGTCGAGGAGGTGGCAGTTTCGCTGATATGCCGAGGCCGTAAATTTTTTAAGGAGCGCTGTCCTGAGATGTGCGTACTTGCCTTCCTCTGGTGGGTTCTGCAGCGTTGTCCAAACCTTTGAAACTGCGGCGCTACTGAGTGATGTGACGAGATAGTCGTACTTTGTCCCATCTGTGGTGATATTTCGCAGCCGGAAGCGGGATTCAGCTTGGAGAAACCAGGCTTCGGGCTGGTTTTCCCAAAACTCCGGCAGTTTCACGGAAACTGCGTTCGTGTCCGCCATTGCAGTGCTCGGAATATGTTCTGAGCGTCGGGGTCACCAATGTTGAGGCTGCCGCGAAACACGAATGGAGGCTGAATCCATATGTGGAAAACAAGAAACTTTAATTCACTGCATGGCACGCAAAATGGCTGAGAAAGCTGCTCCCAGAATTC
The DNA here is from genome assembly GCA_030390025.1 of Squalus acanthias. Classification (NCBI taxonomy): domain Eukaryota; kingdom Metazoa; phylum Chordata; class Chondrichthyes; order Squaliformes; family Squalidae; genus Squalus; species Squalus acanthias. The sequence continues at coordinate 152,318,752 of CM059430.1, forward strand.
TCTGGAAAAACCCTGAAGCCCCGCCCACTCCTGTCTTAAAGGTAAGGTGCCTTAAAGGGAAGGTTCACCGATATATTGTCCACAGACGGAAAAGTGGGTTATGCCCGTTTAGGTGGCGATCCGCCACAGCCTTGTCAATGTTGTCCACATCCCAGGAACAAATAAGACAAATTATGTCATTCCTGCTTGCAACCTGCGTTTCTGGAGTAGAGTTTTCCCATAACAACACAGTGCTGCGGCCATCAGAGAAGCATTGCAAGTTGCTGTCTCAATTTAAAGTTACTGGGGAAGTTTGGATTCATTTATTTTATAGACCTCAAATTGGACTAGACTTTAGAAGGCACAAATTGGGTGTACTTTGAGTGCCACTTTAAACAGTCCCAGGCCCTTAAGGCCTGTTGTTGCACTATTACTTTCTTCTGTGGGCAATGGTTGGATGGCACATCCACCCAGTTCATGGTCCTCCTCTTGTAAATGAGGCTACCCGAGTGGTACACACTTTGGGCGCGTTTCGCCAGCTGAGTGGTCAGGCACAAGCCATCTGGAAAAATTGCTCTCTGATATTTGTTTCCCCACTGATGAAAATTAATTGAAAACCTTAATAAACTCAATAACTAATGGCTCCACATCATAAGACATGGAAGTAAAATGAACTTCTGCTTTAAAAAAAAAACTGACTTTGGTTTTCAGGTTTATATTTTAGAAACTTCCAGGCCCAGCACTCAAAAGCCAAACACTGAAAAATCAGACAGATGGTAACTCTGAGTGTCACATTCCATTCTCCATCTGTGAGGAGCAGCAGGTTCACATGGTCCCTGCGGGAGCCTGCAATCACAAAATGGTGACTACCATAGAACTCATAGCAACTGACTCAGTCCTGGATTCAACAGAGTCAATCTTTGTTTCAAGGAGCCATGGAAACGCTGCTGTGGAAAAAAATGGGTTGACAAAACATGTGAAGCCAGAATTTAGCATGTAACATTTGGGGTAAGAACAACCGAAGATGCTGGAAACACTCAGCAGGTCAGGCAGCATCTGTGGAGAGAGAAACAGAGTCAACGTTTCAGGTCGATGACCTTTCGTCAGAACTGGAAAAAAGTTAGAGATGGAACAGATTTTAAGCAAGTGCGGGGGAGGGGGAGAAAAGAACAAAAGGGAAGGTCTGTGAATGGCAGGAGTGATGAAATGACAAAAGGTCTGATAGTACGAAGCAAAAGGACTATTTAGGGGGCTTTTCAAATCTCTCAAATCCGTCACTACCGCCTGCATCAGATGACGGGGGGAGCAGCTGTGCCTGTTTTACATAGGTCTAACTTTCCCAGTGCAGTAGTAAAAGCAGGAAATTCCAGGTCACAGCGCCATCTATGCAAATGAGTTCCCCGGGGCTTGTCCAGCGGATCGTCAAAGCGACTAAAAAGATTGAGGAAACTCACATAGGCGGCATAGTGCGCTAAGCACAAGTTTCCTCCATTTTTTTTTAGCGTAATAATGCTGTAAAAGCTGATGGTAGCAAGGAATTTCAGGGCCAATATCATTCTTCTTTTTATATGCTTTCCATTTAAGCGCCCCCCCTTGCAGAGCTTAGAGGGGAAGGACTCGATACAGCAACTGGCACAGAGGAGAATATATGTAACATGGCCTCAGCATCTACCAGGGTGACATTGTATAGCTTACTGCATCAGTGAAAAAGATTGCCACAGGCTCATACCAGTTTCATTGGTCCTTCAGAGCAGTGACATAAAAATGAATTCAGGCTATCCATACTATCAGCTGCTCATTTTATGAAGATGAAATCTTTCCAAATGTTTTATAAAAATGCTGTGAAGTGGAGTAATTTTGTAGAAAACAGAGATCTTTAAAACTTAGCTCAAAATAACTCGTAGATAGAAGGGCAGGCAGCTTGAAGGGTATGCAGGAATGGAGCAGTTTACTCAGTATAGGCTGCAGAGCCTATTGAAGATGAATTTTGAAGAACAAATTAAAGTGGCATTGTCATCCTGCACTTTAGCAGGTTTGTAAATTCAGAGTGATGTGATTGTTGAGGTGATGGCATTATTTTATCAGCGGTTGTGTCTGCTGCTAATGGTTTATTTACTTTTCTTTACAGATTAGCATAAGAACATAAAAAAATCACATTGTAATACTCCACAGCGTGGGAGATTCAGCATCAGCTTTCTCAAGTGGCAATGTGGGTTTACAGAGTACAGAGCTTGGCTATTAATTTGATGAACGAGATGTGCCCAATAAATGCAAATTTAAAAATGGAAGCCATACAGAAAGCATGTTATAGTGGGTGATGTAATAGCAAAGGTAGGGTTTTGTATGGTTCATCTGTTAAAAAGCAAGTCCCAATAAGCAACTGATGTTACCCTAAAAGTTATAGAACAATCAGAGGTTGATCTCTGACTAAGTTGCATTTAATTTATACAAGGTTTTGTTTCCAAACTAGATTGTATTCTGAACGAACTGGTCAATTATCTCTCAGCACTGGGCCTTGGAGAAATCTAACATTGTCTTAACTGATCAACTGACTTAAAGGGACAGAGTCATCTGGTAAATGGTTTGCCATGTTAATAAACAAAGTTGTGTACAATGACATGATGGGCAGCTAAACCATGTGTATAATCCCCCCAAAAAATAAACACAAAAGCAAAATACTGTGGATGCTGGAAATCTGAAATGAAAACAGAAAATGCTGGAAATACTCAGCAGGTTAGGCAGCATCTGTGGAGAGAGAAACAGAGTTAATGTTTCAGGTCGATGACCCTTTGTCAGAACTGGAAAAAGTTGGAGATGTAACAGGTTTTAAGCAAGTGTAGGGGCAGGGAGAGGGGGGAGGGGAGGAAAGAACAAAAGGGAAGGTCTGTGATAGGGTGGAAGGCAGGAGAGATTAAAAGACAAAAGGGATGATGGTGCAAGGCAAAAGGAGATGGTAATGGAACAAATTAAGAAACAAAAGATGAGTCTAGATGAGGTGTAAACGGGAATGGCAGAATCATCAACAGCTGTCATCTGAAAAAAAATTAGGGGCAGAGGTTATGATCTGAAATTGTTGAATTCGATGTTGAGTCCAGAAGGTTGTAAAGTGCCTAATCGGAAGATGAGGTGCTGTTCCTCGAGCTTATGTTGAGCTTCATTGGAACAGTGTAAGAGGCCGAGGATGGCGAGGTCAGAGTGGGAGTGGAGCGGAGAAGCTCGGGGTCACGTTTACGGACTGATCAGAGGTGTTTCGCAAAGCGGTCACCCAATCTGCGTTTGGTCTCCCCAATGTAGAGGAGACCGCATCGTGAGCAGCGAATACAGTATACTAAATTGCAAGAAGTACAAGTAAATCGCTGTTTCACCTGGAAGGAGTATTTGGGGCCCTGGACAGTGGAAGGGAGGAGGTAAAAAGGCAGGTGTTGCATCTCCTGCGCTTGCACGGGAAGGTGCCGTGGGAAGGGGTGTTGGGGGTGATTGATAAGTGGACCAGGGTGTCGCGGAGGGAGCGGTCTCTTCGGAATGCTGAAAGGGGAGGGGAGGGGAAGATGTGTTTGGTGGTGGATCACGCTGGAGGTGGTGGAAATGGCGCAGGATGATCTGTTGAAACATAGAAACATAGAAACATAGAAGATAGGAGCAGGAGTAGGCCATTCGGCCCCTCGAGCCTGCTCCGTCATTCAATGCGATCATGGCTGATCATCCAAATTCAGTACCCTGTCCCTGCTTTCTCCCCATATCCCTTGATTCCCTTAGCCTTAAGAAATATATCCAACTCCTTCTTGAATATATTTAATGAATTGGACTCAACTGCCTTCTGCGGTAGAGAATTCCACAGGTTCACCACTCTCTGGGTGAAGAAATTCCTCCTCATCTCAGTCCTAAATGGCTTACCCCTTATCCTTAGACTGTGACCCCTGGTTCTGGACTCCCCCGCCATTGGGAACATCCTTCCTGCATCTAGTCTGTCTAGTCCTGTTAGAATTTTATAAGTTTCAATGAGATCCCCTCTCATTCTTCTAAACTCTAGCGAATACAAGCCCAATCGACTCAATCTCTCTTCATACGTCATTCCTGCCATCCCAGGTATCAGTCTGGTGAATCTTCGCTGCACTCCCTCCATGGCAAGAACATCCTTCCTCAGATAAGGCGACCAAAACTGCACACAATACTCAAGGTGTGGTCACACCAAGGCCCTGTACAACTGCAGCAAGACATCCTTGCTCCTGTACTCGAATCCTCTTGCTATGAAGGCCAACATACCATTTGCCTTCTTAACCGCCTGCTGCACCTGCATGCTTACCTTCAGCGATTGGTGCACAAGGACACCCAGGTCTCGTTGCACTTCCCCTTTTCCCAATCTATTGCCATTCAGATAATAATCTGCCTTCCTGTTTTTGCCACCAACGTGGATAACCTCGCATTTATCCACATTATACTGCATCTGCCATGCATCTGCCCAATCACCCAACCTGTCCAAATCATACTGGAGTTTCTCTGCATCCTCCTCACAGCACACACGCCCACCCAGCTTTGTGTCGTCTGCAAACTTGGAGATATTACATCTAGTTCCCTCGTCTAGATCATTAATATATATTGTGAATAACTGGGGTCCTAGCACCGATCCCTGCGGTACCCCACTAGTCACTGCCTGCCTGTTGGAAAAAGACCCGTTTATTCCAACTCTTTGCTTCCTGTCTGCCAACCAGTTCTCTATCCAAGTCAGTACCTTACCCCCAATCCCATGTGCTTTAACTTTGCATGCTAATCTCTTATGCGGGACCTTATCGAAAGCCTTCTGAAAGTCCAAATATACCACATCCACTGGTTCTCCCTTATCTATTTTACCAGTTACATCCTCAAAAAATTCCAGTAGATTAGTCATGAATGTGGAGGCTGGTGGGGTGAAAGGTGATGACAAGGGGAACCCTATCATGGTTCTGGGAGGGAGGGGAAGAGGTGAGAGCAGAAGTGTGGGAAATAGAACGGACACGGTCAAGGGCCATGTATGGAAGGTGGCATTGTCAGAGCAGATGCGACGGAGACGGAGAAAGTGGGAGAATGGAATAGAGCCCTTACAGGAAGCGGGGTGGGAGGAAGTGTAGTCCAGGTAGCTGTGGGAGTCAGTGGGCTTATAGTGAATGTTTGTCAATAGCCTATAAAAAATATTTAACATTTAGTCAATACCATGAGACAGAAAATAAAAAAAATAAAATAAATTGAGTTGTGACAGATATCAGATATTGAGCTATTTCCAGTAAAACATTAGCTGAGGTAGCAGATGTTATACAGCTTTAAGTAGGCTATTGTACGCGCTCAAGTCCCCTTGTGCTTGAACATCAAAACTTACATTGATAAAGGCAATTGCTAGCTGTGGAGCTGCTGCAGAAAAGATAAACAGCAGGGAATGGCTGGTAAACAGTGGAATTTGTTTTAACATTCAAAACATTAAAAATATTGGGGCCAGCTTTGCAGCACCTATTTCAAATTGGCACTAAGCATTTGCAGTACTGTTCAGGTGTTCCTGGGGCTTACCTTTAGCTTGCAAATGAATAAGGGCCTTAAAGAGTCTTGTGCACAGTGCACAATGTCTATTCGCTGTCATCAATGCAGAAACATTACAGTAGACTCACAGCACGCCACACTTACCTGGCGTGGTGTCCAGACGTCGGGAAGCCTGTTAACAAGCAGTTAAGTGGCTATAATCCTCTTCCCGCCACTAGGAGTCAGCTCCCTGCGCAAATCGGGAACCCGACTCCCGGGAAGATTGATTGGAGGCGGGTTGGAAGCGAGCTCGGGACCCGCTGCCAATCTTTTTGATTTTGCCAGCAGTCCCGCCTCCAAACCCGACCCCTGAGCGCCGTTGAGCCCTTTGGGCTGGATTTTGTCAGTGTGGGAGGGTTGGGGCGTGTCAGGTGGGATTCGTGTCAGGACCCCGACTCCGAAGTGAAGTGTTGAAAAATTGCGATTTTCCCCTAATTAGGCAATTGATTTCCAGCGTGTGGGAACCACTGGCCCAATGAGCCTTTTCGTACAGGAAGTCGCCTCCGATGACGTCATCAATGCTGCTGGATTTAAGGCCTGCAAGCAGCCTTGATTCTTCTGGAGACTGGAAACGCTTTGGACATTGTATGAAGGACTTCATTTACCGACCATGTCCACCAGCAAGCAAAAGTGTGCACCTCGCTTTGATGAGCCCTCCCTCCAAGCTCTGGTGCAGGGAGCAAGATCTAATAAGGAAGTGCTCCTCCCTTCCTCAGGGAGAAAAAAGCCACCACAACATACTAAAGCTGTGTGGCTGCAAGTGGCCGAGGAGGTCAATGCCATCTCTATGTGCCGCAGAACCTGGCTGCAGTGCAGGAAGAGGTTTCATGACCTTTTCCGCACAGGAAAAGTGAGTATGACTTTCCCATCACCCTGAATCTGATCCCCATCGCCTCTCCTCACCAGCACTCTGCTTTGCCAACCTCTTCCTCCACATCCCACTTGACACTGACATCCCTGCACCCTTACCCATTCCCTCTCTCTCTATGGTCACATTCACTTAACTATTCGACCATGCAGCCCTCACACTCCCTATCGCTGTGACGCAATGACAACAACTTACAACACACAGGGAGAGCCCTTTGTCTCCTTCTAAGCATCTATGCTACGGATTCTCTACACTCACTCCTTCATTCTCACTCAAACTCCACTTGTGTCCCTCATTGCAGGAAAAGAGAGCCCCAATAAGAGGGAAAGAGCGAGGACAGGAGGAGGGCCACCCTTAGTAACCCAGCTCACCACCTTGGAGGAGGCGGCCCTGGAAATTGCCGGGATCGAGGAGGATTCCCAAGTGGGGAACGGACAGGCGGGCGCATCACAGCAAGCTGGTGACAGAATAGTTTGGCATCTCTCTCATTGACATTGCATGAGTGACTGATAATGATTCTGATGCTCTAACAGATTGACTTATGATCATCTGCACAATTCAATGTGCATGCAACCTTTACCTCACATCTCTAACTCTTTCCTTTACTCCCCCACAGGACCATTGAGAGCCCCCGTCCCCACTGTCCAGGAGGAAGAGCCTGAGCTTCCAGACTCCTCAGAGGAAGCTGCAACCTCTGAGGGCGCTCCGTCAGCAGAATTAAGCGCACCCAGCACCAGCGCAGACACTCACACCTCGGTGGGACCTTCGGGACATAGAGTAGCGTTGTCACCTGGTATATCACAGCTCACAAGTGAGCATCAGCAGATGGTGGAGACAAGGACAGCAGTGAAGAGTCCTCGTCGCAGTGGAGAGGACGCTCCCAGCTCGGCTCAGCTGCATGTCGACCCTGTGCCTCCGGGTCCATCCAGAAGGAGAGCGGTACTGGAACTCCAGGAACAGGTGCAGGAGTCTCTGGCAGGTTTTGTCTCCAGGGTCGCTGCGAGTGTGGAGCGAATGGAGGAGTCCATCGCTAACATGAGCAGAGCCTTTGTGGAGGCGTTGGCGCATGAACGCATCACTACGGAATGGATTGCAACCTCCTTGGAGAGGATGGCTACGGTAGAGGAGAGGATGGCTACATCCTTGGAGGAGCTTAGTCGCCAGGGTATGGAAAACATGGTAATTGTTCAGAATAGACTGACATCTCTTGAGGAGCGATGGTCAGCTATTGAGCAAACAAACCAGACCTTCATGTAAGTCCTCTGGAGTAGGACTTCCAGTGCAGAAACGGGTCCTCATGGCCCCCCTGCAGTGCAGCAAGGTGCTGTCCAGCCACTTGCTAGCTGACCCATGAGAGGGATGTTGGTGGCATACAACAAGGAAGTGGGGGCTCCTCTCCAAGCGCTCACATGACCATGCCACTGCAGAGCCCTCGGTCAGCGCCCCACCAGAGTCCCCACCCAACCGAGATCGGCGTCTCAACCCCTGCACAGCCGCAGGAGCAGCAGACTGTTGCCGAGCCCTCACAGGTTCACCACCCCAGAGGACGCCCGCCAAAGGTGTCGAGACAGGAGCAGCAAGAAAGTGAGCAAGGGGCCTCCACATCTGCTGAAGCCACAGGGGAAGTACCACGTAGGAGCATGCGTAAGAGGAAGATAATGCACAAGTAGTCACAAGGGTAGTCACTTGGGTGTAATGTTGTGTTTAATTTTGAAAAGCCATCAGTTGCTTATTGTCATAAAAAATTCTGATGGCAAACTGTTGCGGTTGTGGCGTGTGTCATTTCGCTAATGGGACTTCCACATTGAGGGCTTAGGGCGACTTGCAATTGTCAGGATGGTGATCAGAGTGATAGGAATCCGTAGGTTCTTGGCCATTGTCGATGGTCTGATAAGAAGGTGCGAGGCAAAAGTGTTTGATTGTGCAGGCTAAGCAAATCTAACCAAGATGAGTGCGTCCCTTGCATCCCGGGCAGCAATGTGGTCGCGCGCTGGCGCCTTCTGGCCTGTGCAGCTTCAGGTGGGTGAACAGCAGCTTGGCACTCCTGTTGTTGCTGCTGCTGTTGGTGGTGCTGTTGTTCATGGTTCTGCTGCTGCCACGGCTGGTCTTCGTCCGAATCTGATGTCCAGGAGGAAAGGAAATAAATGGTTCCCATGCTTCTGGTATATGCCTCAGTTGAGGAAGCGCTCAGTCAAGGTGGCGAGAGGGGTTTCCCAGGAGGTCACTCTGGAGATGGGTGTCAGGCTCCAAACTTCCACAACAATGGGTATGCCTGCTAAAAGTTCCCCCAGACCTGAGACAACAAAGTTCTGCCACCTGCAAATGATGATTGCTGAAAACTCCTTTTTAATGGTGGAACTGCAGCTGTTAGTAAGCAGTCCACTTGTGAGGCCGCCAGGATTCACTGGCGTGTTCCAGAGGAGACGTGCAGCACGGGGGAAAAGTGGTAAAATCAGAAAGGCCTCTCAAAATGGGATTATAGAGGCACTTAACTGGTTGTTAAGGGCCTTAAGGGCCTATCCCGCCTCCAATCCCGCCTCGGGCCTGGCAAAATCGAGCCCATAGTGTCTGTGGTACTGTACCCGAGCAGAGGTCAGTGTCTTCAGGAGAGAAAATTGAGGGGGAAAATCCTGAAAATAAACTATCAGCACCAGCCATAAGACATACCCTTATACTGTATTGGGTTTGGTTACACTGGTGCTCTTTCAAATCTCATAATTCAAGACAATTTAGCTGAATTGTATCAGCGTTTGACTATAAACTTAGAATATTAGAAAGAGTATTAAATCTTAGTTACTGGCTGATTTTTATCACAACCAAAGATAGCACGGGGCAGCAACATGGATAGTAGACTGCAACCATTCCCATCAGTTATGATTATACTCATCATACAGTCATTAATCAGTTTCCTGGAACCACTTCTTGATATATAAAATTTAAGGACTTAGAAGATAATATTTTAAAAGCATTTGATAATAAAATGTTATGAATCTGTAATATCATGTAACAGTCCCTCTCATTCACATTCTGCATCATTAAAGACACATCTCCACCTACGATGCAATTCTCAGAGCACAGCTTACAGTAAATTCAATGAGAATACAGTTGTGCTAAAACACCATAATGCTCATAGTCCCAGCTGTTGTTACCATGCAATCCATATCATGCAATATATTTCAGAGACTACTAATAAACAGTGTGGCAGGGTTTAAAAAGGGGCGAAACAGAAAATGTTGGAAACACGCAGCAGGTCAGTCAGTATCAATGTTCTCGCTAAGGTGGCCGTGCAGTAATGTAATAGGTCTGGCGCAGGCCGCTCAGCGGCTTTTACACTGTAAATACCGCGCATGCGCAGAAATTTAAAGGGACCACGCATTAAAAGAAACAGGCCGCGCAGAACATAGTGCAGCTCACAGGGAACATTGGTCAGCACCTGTGGAGAGAGGGACAGACACAGATGTTGACTGACCTGCTTTGTGTTTCCAGCATTTTGTTTCAGATTTCCAGCATTTTGCAATATTTTGCTTTTTTTACTTTTAATCGGGGACAGGCTTGTTGGGTTTAATTGTCTTTTCCTGTTCCTAAAAATCCTACTCTTTTCCAATCTGCAAGCATTTACAACCCAAGCATGGCACTGTCAAATTTCTACTTCTTTGCATACATATAGTAAACTGGTAAAAGCTGACCCACAGCTCCAGAAAGCTGGCACAGCTCCCAGAACGCTAACAACTTGAGAAGGCCACCGTTTATAAGCCTGTGACATTTGAAAACAAGTGAAGTCAACATTCCTTCACTTCTGCTGGAGGCTAAAATCTAAGTACATAAAGCCTGGAAGAGCAAATACAAAAGTTGAAGGGACGAAATTGTGGTGCATTGCTAGGAAGTTCCAAGTGCATACTCCCTTAATCACTTTTAACGTATGGATTAAGATGCAAGCAGGAACATCATCAACTGGCCCTATTAGGTAAGAACTTAAGAATCTTCTGAACACATGGGGTAGTCAATACTAGTGCAATATTCATCACAAGTGAACACAAAATTGCCCCTCTGTTCTAGGGTCAGGGTGATGCTGGAAAGGCCGCATTTATTGCCCTTCCCTGGTTTCCCTGTAAAGATGGTGGTTGGTCATCTTCTTGATTTTGAAGTGATTGGCCCGTAATTTGTGGCCACTACGGGCGCGTACGAGGTGCATACGCACTCGTAAGGGCCGCACAAGTTCCGGGTTTTCGCGTGCGAAGTGCATGCACGAAAACCCAGAACTTGCGATCAGGGCCTCCGCAGGCGGAGAGTTCTGCCCGGCGAATGCCCGTGAAATTCTTATGCCTGGTAAAAGCGTAAGGCCTGTTTTTACCAGCGTAAGAGTTTTAAAAAACATAAAAATAATTTTTTTCAATCATTTAAACGTTAAAAAACCCATACAATAGGTAAGGTTATTTTTAGCCCCTTTAAAACATTTAAATTTATTTTTCAAAAAATTTAATTTTTATTTTAAATATTTAATTAAATGGCATTTTAATTAATTTTAAATATGTAATTTTTTTGTGATTTATTTGATGTGCACATGTATTTTTTGGGTTATTCCCATTCATACTTATGGGGTTTCCGTACAAACTGAATTCCTATAAGCATGAATGGGGATCCCCCTTCTTTCATTCGTTGGGCCGGCCCACGTGATCCCAGGGGCGCTTGCGAACCGCCTGCGCCCCTGAGATATGTGGGCCTCTACTCGCGGGTACCCGGAGAGGCCCAGGACCGCAAATCTCTGCACCTCCCAGACCACCAGGTACGCCGGCATTTTATTTGTGGATTGGAGCCATTTCCCCACGGGAAGCCTCCGACCGCAAATTCAGGGCCAATGTTTGTACAACTGAGTGGCATGTAGAGTTGATTAAAGCAGAGACCACGTCAACATTCAGGAATAGGTTAGATAGGTGATTGAATGAAAGGAGGAAAATTGGATATGGGAACAGAGCGGGCAAATGGGATTCGGATGATTACTTGTGAGGAGCATAGACACAATCACCGACTAGTTTGGTCGAACGACGTGTTTCTATGTTGTAATTTCGATGGGGTATATTACCTCTTTATCCTGATAACGTTATCCTTTTTATATACATACATTCCAACTGTCAATATTTCAAACTGACATCAGCGTTTCATAGAAACATGGAAATTTATGGCACTGAAGGAGGCCATTCGGCCCATCGTGTCTGTGTCAGCCGAAAAAGAGCTACCCAGCCTAATCCCACTTTCCAGCTCTTGGTCCGTAGCCCTGTAGGTTACGGCACTTCAAGTGCATATCCAAGCACTTTTTAAATGTGATGAGGGTTTCTGCCTCTACCACCCTTTCAGGTAGTGAGTTCCAGACCCCCACCACCCTCTGGGTGAAAAAAATTCTCCTCAACTCCCCTCTAATCCTCCTACCAATTACTTTAAATCTCTGCCCCCTGGTTATTGACCACTCTGCTAAGGGAAATAGGTCCTTCCTATCCACTCTATCTAGGCCCCTCATAATTTTATACACCTCAATTAAGTCTCCCCTCAGCCTCCTCTGTTCCAAAGAAAACAACCCCAGCCGATCCAATCTTTCCTCGTAGATAAAATTCTCCAGTCCTGGCAACATCCTCGTAAATCTCCTCTGTACCCTCTCTAGTGCAATCACATCTTCCCTGTAATGTGGTGACCAGAACTGCACGCAGTACTCGAGCTGTGGCCTAACTAGTGTTCTATACAGTTCTAGCATAATCTCCTTGCTCTTATATTCTATACCTCGGCTAATAAAGGAAAGTATCCCGTATGCCTTCTTAACCACCTTATCTACCTGTCCTGCTACCTTCAGGGGTCTGTGGACCTGCACTCCAAGGTCTCGCTGATCCTCTACACTTCTCAGTATCCTACCATTTATTGTGTATTCCCTTGCCTTGTTAGCACTCCCTAAATACATTACCTCACACTTCTCTGGATTGAATTCCATTTGCTACTTTTCTGCCCACCTGATATCTTCCTGCAGTCTACAGCTTTCTTCCTCACTATCAACCAAATGGCCACTTTTTGTATCATCTGCAAACTTCTTAATCATGCCCCCTACATTGATTAATACTGTCCCTCAGAATTTTTTCCAATAATTTGCCCGCCACCGAGGTTAGGCTGACTGGCCTGTAATTACTCGTTCTATCTCTTTCTCCCTTTTTAAACAATGGTACAACATTCGCAGTCCTCCGGCACCACACCTGTAGCCAGAGAGGATTGGAAAATGATGGTCAGAGCCTCCGCTACTTCCTCCATTGCTTCTCTTAACAGCCTGGGATACATTTCATCTGGGCCTGGCTTCAACCCAGCTTGTTCAAATATTATAAGAAAAATCTGATTTTTTGCTGTGATTGAGGTCTAGACTCTAAGGTGTTGTTTTGATGATGCGGAGATGCTGGCGTTGGACTGGGGTGGACAAAAATGAGAAGTCGCATAACACCAGGTTATAGTCCAACAGATTTATTTAAAATTACAAGCTTTCGGAGCTGTCGCCCCTTCGTCAGGTAAAGTTACTGTGAGAGAATCTATCAGAATTCACAGAATATAAACACAGAGAAAATGCATAGATTAAATCTTTCCCTACATCAAAGACACACTAAGAGCACAGCCAAGACAATGAGATGTGTCCCAGGGGGTCCAATGCGTCAAAACACCTGCTGGCTGCATATCCTCTCCATTTGGGTTTGTTTCTTGTGTTTGTTTCTTGTGTTTGTTTTTTTTAATATTTTTTTAATTTTTAAATTTTTTAATTAAAAAAAAACAAACACAAGAAACAAACACAAGAAACAAACCCAAATGGAGAGGATATGCAGCCAGCAGGTGTTTTGACACGTTGGACCCCCTGGGACACATCTCATTGTCTTGGCTGTGCTCTTAGTGTGTCTTTGATGTAGGGAAAGATTTAATCTATGCATTTTCTCTGTGTTTATATTCTGTGAATTCTGATAGATTCTCTCACAGTAACTTTACCTGACGAAGAGGCGACAGCTCCGAAAGCTTGTAATTTTAAATAAATCTGTTGGACTATAACCTGGTGTTGTGCGACTTCTCATTTTTGTTTTGATGACACTGACTCACCCTTAAGCTTCCTGAAGTTACTAAGACATCAAAATAGCTTATTTAAAATAGTTAAAGCAGCATTCCCTCAATCCAAGTGATCGTTCACCTCCCAAGCCTTGTCTATAACAGAGACAGGTGTGATAATGAGCCAGTTTTGTCTTGTGAATGTAGATATACTGCTGGTTGAGATTGTAGGTGTTTTGTAAAAGATTTCAGTATAGAATTAGGGCTGTGTTTGTGCTGTCAACGTTTTACGGCGGTTGGTCAGCTTTTACTAGTTTTCTGGGCTAGTGTGTATACTTGTTAGAGAATGGTGGCATTATGACCAGGACTGCAGCCTATGTTACATATGTGATAGTTGGAGAATAGGAACCTCATTATGGCATCTGAACATATCTATCTACATACTTGCCCATTTACTGCTCGTCTTCGGCATCACTCACAGGCTTCAAATGCCAGTCTTTGTCTTGCTCCACTGTTGGACTGGCATTGACTCAACTCTGAAATATATATGGAAGAATCAATATTCTGGCTCATACATTCCTTTCGCATTTTAATTTTTTTAATGAATAAAACAGTAAATTTTTCATCTCTTAAACAAAACCCAATTAAAATAGCCAGAACCAGACTGTCACTCTTTTGATGTGGTAACGAACTGTGGGTGCCCACAAACCCCAGCATGATGGAAACATGGTGCAGGTTTTAACCCCAAAGCAATACTAGGGTGACTTTGTGAAAGCACAATAAATAAGAGCTCAGATTATCACCTCATGTGATCTGCTGCATTGGCGTGTAATTTGCTGTCGGCGGAGAAGCAAAGGCGCTTGCCGCTGGCCCCTGAAGAAAGCTGCCCACAGAGATCTCACGATTTCCACATTTAGATGCGCACACGCTAAATCTTAAAGTTGCTGACAGTTTAAGAGGGGTAATGACGGTGAACGCTGTTATTTCGCCGTCATTACCCATCGCAAATGCAGGGCCAAAATTTTAAAGCACCTCTAAATAGCAGGAAAGGAAATGAACTATGGCCCCTCCAAACTTTCACTAAAATTATATTGGTTGAATCATAGAATAATAGAAATTTACAGCACGGAAGGAGGCCATTTCGGCTCATCGTGTCCGCGCCGGCCGACAAAGAGCTATCCAGCCTAATCCCACTTTCCAGCTCTTGGTCCGTAGCCCTGTAGGTTATGGCATTTGAAGCGGGCTGTTCCACAATATGTTAGAACGCCAGTGTGGGGTGGTATAGAATGGTGGGACACAGTTTCATGTCTGCAATTCTCCACATAGTAAGCTGCCAATCTCAATTGTTATCAGCGGAAGATGCCAAACTACCATTGGGTACACTTGTACAGGGAGAATTATCCTGGATTATCACAGAATCACAGAATCCCCACAGTGCAGATAGAGGCCATTTCGGCCCATCGAGCCTGCACCGACACATATCCCACCCTATCCCCGTAACCTCACGTATTTAATCCCCCCTAACACTAAGGGTCAATTTATCATAGCCAAATCAACCTAACCCGCACATCTTTGGACTGTGGGAGGAAACCGAAGCACCCGGAGGAAACCCACGCAGACACAGGGAGAATGTGCAAACTCCACACAGACAGTCACCCTAGGCCGGATTCGAACCCGGGTCCCTGGCGCTGTGAGGCAACAGTGCGCCAGGGACCCGGGTTCGAATCCGGCCTCGGGTGACTGTCTGTGTGGAGTTTGCACATTCTCCCCGTGTCTGCGTGGATTGTTCTTGCACAGTTCCTACCAGTCACTTACAGAGTAGATCTGGTGTATACCAAGCAGCAGATCACTTCTTTAATCTCTCAGTTGAAATAGTGCATGGTTTGAAGGACCAGAGTGAAAGTAATAAACCATAAAAAAAGTCTACAGGAAAGAGCGATGATGTGCAATAACAAAGGTATTTGAATAGATTAAGACATGTTTATTTCCAAAGACAGAAATACATAGAACATGGTTTTAGCCAAAATAGCCATTACTGTGACAGAACTCATTAGTGTCTAAGTATGATTACAATATTAATAATGAATTATGAGTAAAAATGCTCTCCATTGCAGAGATCATTCTGTCTGAAGAGTAGATCAAACTGTTTTAATTGTGTTTTTAATATTTTATTTTTTACACTTCACAATAAGCAGCAGATAGAAACTAGAAAAACAAATCAATATTCTTCTCCCTCAGTGTGAGAGAAATTGCTTTTCTGTGATTGCCCTTCTCTTGGTAAACACGTCACATAGGCTGTATTGCCAGTGACTAGCAATCAGGGTACAGCTACTGGCTGGTGGCATTTGTTATTTCATTGCCTTGTTGTTATATGTTTCTTAAAGGTTGTTTTAAAATGCAAAAGTGCAAACATAAGAAAAAACACAATTAACAGATTAAGCTGTACAGAACAGAATGGTCCCAGGTTTGATCCCTGGGCTGTACTGAGTTAGCTGATCTCTGTCTCGGTTACAATTGGCCTCAGTATTCCCAAAATAAGGGAGGTGGTAAAAAAAAATCAAGTAGCATTGCTGCTCCTAATTGCTATTCAGTGATCCCTGCTAGAAAGTGGCCATGTGTACACATCAGGTGAGAGCAGTGTCTGTGATAAATTCATAGGCGAATAGCCCAATGATATTCACTATCCAGGCTGATATATGAAGAATAACTATTTAGTGTCAGCTGTGGCTCAGTTGGTAGCACCCTCGCCTCTCAGTCAGAAGCGATTGTGGGTTCACGTCCCACTCCATGATACTTTGAGCACAAAAATCTAGGCTGACACTCCACTTCAGTACTGAAGGAGTGCTGCACTGTCGGAGGTGCTGTCTTTTGGACGAGACGTTAAAACCGAGACCCTGCCTGCTCCCTCAGGTGGACATAAAAGTTCCTATGGCACTATCTCGAAGAAGAGCAGGGGAGTTATCCCTGGGATCCTAGCTGATATTTATCCCTCAATCAACATCACTAAAACAGATTATCTGGTCATTATCACATTGCTGTGCGCAATTTGGCTGTCACGATTCCTACATTACAAACTGTGACTACTCTTCAAAAGTGCTTCATTGGCTGTGAAGCGCTTTGGGACGTCTGGTGGTTGTGAAAGGCGCTATATAAATGCAAGTCTTTCCTACTTTCTTTATTAATTTTGATGAGCTACCTAAGACAGGGAAGCGAACAATCAGCCAGGGTTCTGTTATTCATACTCGGGATATGGGCTTCACCAGCAAGGCCAGCATTTATTGCCCATCCCTAATTTCCCAGGAGAAGGTTCACTAATGTCCTTTAGGGAAGGAAATCTGTCTGGTTTGACCTACATGTTGACTCTTAACCGCCCTCTGAAAAGTCACTTATAAGTGATATTTCAGAGGGCGGTTAAGAGTCAACATGTAGGTCAAACCAGACAGATTTCCTTCCCTAAAGGACATTAGTGAATCAGATGGGTTTTTACAACAATCCAGTAGTTTCATGGTCACCATTACTGGTGCTAGTCTTTCATTCCAGATTTATTTAATTAATTGAATTTAAATTCCCCATCTGCCATGGAGGGATTTGAACTTGTCTCTGGATTACTAGTCCAGTAACATAACCACTATGCTACCATACCCCTGATCGAAGTCCAGTAAAACCCCCGCCCTTTTGCAATATGAGCGTGTGGAAATATTGGGGTTGACTAACTTATGGGCGGCCAACTGGCGGAGTGTGCCAGTAGCCTAACTGTTCCGGCAGTGAAAAGGCCGAAGCTGGCTACCTGCCGACGCAGCTCGCCAAATTCAGGTCGATCCAATTTCAGGCGGCCCAGAGGCCGGCAGCAAGATAAATTGAAAAAAAGGGGAGGAATATCACAATTTCAGAGGAGAGGCAGCCCGAGGCGGCAGCGGGCCAGATTTTTTTTGTAGGGCCTGACGGATCAATATTGGGCCCAGAGGAGCACACCTTCTCTTCCTGGCCCTACAAAAAATAATTCAAAACTTAACTTTTCAGGCCCTCTTCAGCAGCATCGCCAGTCAACTGGTCGGAGAGTGCTCGGCACACGCTTCAACCAGTTCTGTCCTAAAATGGCAATCGGGGTCCTATGTACATCACAGAACCCTGGTGTGCGTATTACAAGGCGTCTACCGCCTGAAACAGGCAGGTGTTTCAGTCTCCTAGCGGTAGGCCCCTGTACTAGTGGCAGCAGGCAGTGTGCTGGCGTTAATGGGGCGGTAGGTCTACCCACCTCATTTTTGAAACTGTTACTGTCCCATTAACGCCGATTTCAGCAAGTTGACATCAGCCGAATTGGGTGAGAACACCACAGGCTTAGCTGTCAACCATTCAGTGATAATTAATTCTAAGAAAGATAAAAATAACTTGCATTTATATAGCGCCTTTCGGGAGCACAGAATGTCCCAAAGCGCTTTACAGCCAATTAAGTATTTTCGAAGTGTAATCACTATTGAAATGTAGGCAAATGCAGCAGTCGATTTGTGCACAGCAAGGTACCATAAACAACGATGAGATAAATGACTAGATAATCCGTCTTAGTGATGTTGCTTGAGGAATAGATGTTGGTCAGGACATTAGTAAAA
This sequence comes from Squalus acanthias, assembly GCA_030390025.1. Classification (NCBI taxonomy): domain Eukaryota; kingdom Metazoa; phylum Chordata; class Chondrichthyes; order Squaliformes; family Squalidae; genus Squalus; species Squalus acanthias. Next base: position 152,336,803 of record CM059430.1, read on the forward strand.
CTTCCCTGCTCTTCTTTGAATCATACCACGGGATCGTTTACATCCACCCGAGACTACAGACTGGGCCTCGGTTTAACGTTTCATCCGAAAAACAGCACCTCCAATAATGCAGCATTCCCTCAGTACTGCACTGAAGTGTCATCCTGGATTATGTGTTCAAGTCTCTGGAATGGAGCTTGAACACACAATCTTATGACTCAGAGTTGCGAGTTCTACCACTCTCTTAAAATGAATGTCACAATAGTGCCCCAATCTCTGTAACAGTTCTTCCCTCACTAACCATATGAAATAAAGATGTTGGAATTACCCTTAAAATAAGTACATACATAACAGGTGGAGAAATTCATCTTTTGATTCATAACCAGTCAGGCTACTTACACGCTGAATATAATAGCCCATCAAGATACACTGTATCCTAAGCCACTGATGTGTGTGTGTGGATTCACTTCATTAGTCTTTCAGCCACTGTGATTCTAAAACAGCCAATCTCTACATTGCAGAGGCTTTGACAGATTTTCCTTGAGTAGGGTGATTATTGCACTATGTCACAAGGCTATATAGTACTATACGAGTACACAACAGACATATTGTGGAAATCATTTTGAAATACAATTATTTTCATCATAAAGTTGATTTTAGCCTATTACAGTAAACAGTTTTAAAAATGCATATTTTGATATAGCATCCTCCCCTGTAAACAGCTTGGAACATTTTATACACAAAGGGGGCTAAATTCGGTTGATTTAAGAGGGCGCTAACGGGACGCAAATCAACTAGCGCCTGGGCGCGGCGCCGCTAACGCCTCCCGCGAAATTCAGCGGGCGGTTAGCGGCGGCGCTAACCGTTTGCGCCGCCGGCGATGACGTCATCGCTGTGCGCAGCGCCCCGCTCACGCCCCGGCTGTAACATTGGGTGGCGCCCCCGGACTTACCGCCGGACGCTATGTCCGCGGGGTCAGGGGGGCCTACCTGCGGCGGGGTGGCATTAGTTGAAGGGGAGGTGGTGGGCGGTTATTTTTGTTGCCAGCACCTGCCCCCGTTGCTGTCCCCGGCCCCCGTGAAGTCCCCCCGCGGGGTGCCAGCTGCTCTCCGTGAGCCCGGCACTCAAGAGGAGTGCCGGGCTCGTTTGCTGGCACTCCCGATCCCTGGTGGCCCAATTTTTACCCCAAAGAATCTTCTACCAATTACCTTGACATTGGCACTGCAAAGGTGTCACTGCACACTCATACATTGCATCACCACCTCTACTTTGTTCCCTCTGTTGTATTACCTCCTATTACCCTGTGCCTACTTCTGACAAAGCATAGGATAACAGTAAGTTCACATAATGGGAATAATTATGTGTCTAATAATAGAAGAACAAGATGTACTATACCACATAATTTCCTGCATCCAGTGATTGTCATAAACAAACTGCAAACTTTTTCTTTTAATTTGAAGTTGGTATGATTCTGTATGCATGACGTGGTACTTGACAGAATAAAATATGCTTTAATAAACCTATTTCCTATATCAGAATAATCTGATTGTTTCAGTTACGGGGCAGGAGAGACCCATAACCACAGCTGAAACAGGCAACGATCAGATTGTCTGGGACTTTGTGTGCCAATTCGAGTTCCTATTCTACTGGTGCAAGCAGTTGGATTCCTTTGTCTCCAAAAGTTCATTTCTCATTCATTTTCAAATGGAGCTCTTTCTTGATCATGAAGTTTTGACAAACAACTGTTCTGTATATTTTGGCTATTCCTTGTTGTAAAGCTTGTTGGCTAGAGGCGCGGCTAGTTCTGGAGCACAAGTCTTTAGCACGATAGCCGGGACGTTGTCGGGGCCCATAGTCTTTGCCGTATCCAGTGCGCTCAGCCGTTTCTTGATATCACGTGGAGTGAATCGAATTGGCTGAAGACTGACTTCTGTGATGGAGGCCGATATGGATCATCCACTCGGCACTTCTGGCTGAAGATGGTGGCAAACGCTTCAGCCTTGTCTTTTGCACTCACATGCTGGGCTCCACCATCATTGAGGATGGGGAGATTCATGGAGCCTCCTCCTCCCGTTAGTGCCACCATTCACGGCTGGATGCGGCAGGACTGCAGAGCTGTGATCTGATCCGTTGATTGTGGGATCGCTTAGCCCTGTCTATAGCATGCTGCTTCCGCTTTTTAGCATGCATGTAGTCCTGTGTTGCAGCTTACCCAGGTTGGCATTTCTCCACCTGTTATAGAAACATAGAAACATAGAAGATAGGAGCAGGAGTAGGCCATTCGGCCCCTCGAGCCTGCTCCGCCATTCAATGCGATCATGGCTGATCATCCAAATTCAGTACCCTGTCCCTGCTTTCTCCCCATATCCCTTGATCCCTTTAGCCTTAAGAAATATATCGAACTCCTTCTTGAATATATTTAATGAATTGGCCTCAACTGCCTTCTGTGGTAGAGAATTCCACAGGTTCACCACTCTCTGGGTGAAGAAATTCCTCCTCATCTCAGTCCTAAATGGCTTAACCCTTATCCTTAGACTGTGACCCCTGGTTCTGGACTCCCCACCATCGGAAACAGCCTTCCTGCATCTAGTCTGTCTAGTCCTGTTAGAATTTTATAAGTTTCAATGAGATCCCCTCTCATTCTTCTAAACTCTCGCGAATATAAGCCTAATCGACCCAATCTCTCTTCACAAAAAAGGTGACTCAACCGTGGCTAACAAGGGAAATTAGGGATAGCATAAGATCCAAGGAGAGGACATATAAATTGGCCAGAAAAAGCAGTAAACCTGAGGATTGGGAGCAGTTTAGGATTCAACAAAGGAGGACAAAGGGATTAATTAAGAAGGGGAAAATAGAATATGAGAGGAAGCTTGCAGGGAACATAAAAACTGACTGTAAAAGTTTTTATAGATATGTGAAAAGAAAAAGATTGGTGAAGTCAAGCGTAGGTCCCTTGCAGTCAGAATCAGGGGAATTTATAATGGGGAACAAAGAAATGGCAGACCAATTAAATACATATTTTGGTTCTGTCTTCACAAAGGAGGACACAAATAACCTCCCAGAGATGTCGGGGAACATAGGGTCTGATGAAAGGGAGGAACTGAAAGAAATCAGTATTTGTAGGGAAATGGTGTTAGGGAAGTTGGCGGGATTGAAGGCCGATAAATCCCCAGGGCCTGATAATCTGCATCCTAGGGTACTTAAGGAAGTGGCCCTAGAAATAGTAGATGCATTGCTGATCATCTTCCAACATTCGATGGAATCTGGAACAATACCCATGGATTGGAGGGTAGCTAATGTTACCCCACTATTCAAAAAGGGTGGTAGAGAGAAAACGGGGAATTACAGACCAGTAAGCCTGACATCGGTAGTGGGGAAAATGCTAGAGTCCATTATAAAAGATGTAATAGCAGAGCACTTGGAAAACAGTGACAGGATCGGACAAAGTCAACATGGATTTACAAAAGGTAAATCGTGCTTGACTAATCTACTGGAATTTTTTGAGGATGTAACTAGTAAAATAGATAAGGGAGAACCAGTGGATGTGGTGTATTTGGACTTTCAAAAGGCTTTCGATAAGGTCCCGCATAAGAGATTAGCATGTAAAGTTAAGGCACATGGGATTGGGGGCAAGGTATTGACTTGGATAGAGAACTGGTTGGCAGACAGAAAGCAAAGAGTTGGAATAAACGGGTCTTTTTTCCGAGTGGCAGGCAGTGACTAGTGGGGTACCGCAGGGATCGGTCCTTGGACCCCAGCTATTCACAATATATATTAATGATCTAGACAAGGGAACTAGATGTAATATCTCCAAGTTTGCAGACGACACAAAGCTGGGTGGGCGTATGTGCTGTGAGGAGGATGCCGAGAAACTCCAGGATGATTTGGACAGGTTGGGTGACTGGGCAGAAGCATGGCAGATGCAATATAACGTGGATAAATGCGAGGTTATCCACTTTGGTGTCAAAAACAGGAAGGCAGATTATTATCTGAATGGCAATAGATTGGGAGAAGGGGAAGGGCAACACGGTGGCATAGTGGTTAGCACTGGTGCCTCACAGCGCCAGAGACCCGGGTTCGAATCTGACCTCGGGTGACTGTCTGTGTGGAGTTTGCACATTCTCCCCGTGTCTGCGTGGGTTTCCTCCGGGTGCTCCGGTTTCCTCCCACTGTCCAAAAATGTGCGGGTTAGGTTGATTTGGCTATGATAAATTGACCCTTAGTGTTAGGGGGGGATTAAATATGTGGGGTTATGGGGATAGGATGGGATATGTTAGGGGGAATTAAATACGTGGGGTTACGGGGGTCAGGTGGGATATGTGTACTGTGGGGATTAAAGCAGGGACAGGGTACTGGATTTGAATGATCAGCCATGATCGTATTGAATGGTGGTGCAGGCTCGACGGGCCGAATGGCCTACTCCTGCTCCTAGATTCTATGTTTCTATGTTTCTATGAGACCTGGGTGTACTTGTGCACCAGTCGCTGAAGGTAAGTATGCAGGTGCAGCAGGCGGTTAAGAAGGCAAATGGTATGTTGGCCTTCGTAGCGAGAGGGTTTGAGTACAGGAACAAGGATGTCTTGCTGCAGTTGTACAGGGCCTTGGTGAGACCACATCTTGAGTATTGTGTGCAGTTTTGGTCGCCTTATCTGAGGAAGGAGGTTCTTGCCATGGAAGGAGTTCAGCGAAGATTCACCAGGCGATACCTGGGATGGCAGGAATGACGTATGAGGAGAGATTGGGTCGATTGGGCTTATACTCGCTGGAGTTTAGAAGAATGAGAGGGGATCTCATTGAAACTTATAAAATTCTGAAAGGACTGGACAGACTAGATGCAGGAAGGATGTTCCCGATGGTCGGGGAGTACAGAACCAGGGGTCACAGTCTAAGGATAAGGGGTAAGCCTTTAGGACAGAAATGAGGAGGAATTTCTTCACCCAGAGAGTGGTGAACCTGTGGAATTCTCTACCACAGAAGGCAGTAGAGGCCAATTCATTAAATATATTCAAGAAGGAGTTCGATATATTTCTTAAGGCTAAAGGGATCAAGGGATATGGGGAGAAAGCAGGGACAGGGTTCTGAATTTGGATGATCAGCCCTGATCGCATTGAATGGCAGAGCAGGCTAGAGGGGCCGAATGGCCTACTCCTGCTCCTATCTTCTATGTTTCTATGATTCCCTTAATATTCAAAAATCTATCGATCTCTGTCTTGAATATACTCAACGACTGAGCCTCCACAGCCCTCTGGGGTAGAGAATTCCAAAAATTCACCACCGAGTGAAGAAATTTCTCCTCATCTCAGTCCTAAATGGCCGATCCCTTATTCTGAGACTGTGACCCCTGGTTCTAGACTCCCCAGCCAGGGGAAACATCCTCCCTGCATCTACCCTGTCAAGCTTTATTTCTCAGATGGCTACATCATATCTGACTTAGGAGTGCGTGATGCTGACACTGGGTGCCTAAAATGGGCAAGTATTCAATTTCCCGGTGCTAATACCTTTTCTGAACGCAAAAAGATACCATTTTTTGTAAAGGACTGCCTTCACTTGGTATTCAGAAAAGTGGTGCTTTGGTTGTGAGGAGCATACTCCTTTGGAAGGATGAGTATATATTCTTCCATTCCATCCCAGTCATATTCAAGCCAACACAATTGCTATTTTTTCTATTGGATCCCTGACGAAAGAGCTCTGATCTGGAAACTAGCAAACTTTATTTTTCTCTTAATTCTGCCAAACCACCTAAATTCAGGTAAAATTTGAATCTTGGGTCTGGATTTTCACCCAACTTGTGTATCTTAACCTGGATTCTCAAGACACATCCAGAGTCCCTTGCTGCTGGCCGTCAGGAAATTGGTTATCGATAATTACTGTGAAGCTTGAAACATTTCAGGACTGGATGTCCCTGTTGTTTTGCACTAATCAAAGATTTGCTTTTTTTTCTGTAAACTAACAGGGTTTAAAGGAACGGACAAGGCGCAAAGCAGAAATACAAGAGAGATATAATGGTCACAAGGTATAGTGTTTGCCGAGTATCGACCCATTCCAGGGTGGAATGCTAGCTTCATAGTTCCAGTGCTGCAAGATGAGGGACATACATTCCAGTGCAACAACAGATTTTGTGCTAGGAATGTCATTCTGTTTGTGCTGATCAGTCAAGTGGAAAATTTAGTTGACAATGCAGGACTGTATTATCCAGCTGACACGTCAGAACACTGACCCCAACAACCAGTGGTTAGCAAAGAGGGAAACAATCAGCCAGACTATTAAAGGGGAGATGTACTCCACTGAATCATAATCCTAAACATTATAAAGGGAGCTATCTGTATACTCGCCAGTGACTTTTAGTCATGCATTGCCATGTTTTATGTTTTGAAGCTGCTGGTTAGAAGCAGCCCAAGAAGCAGACATTTTGTGCAGAACTTTCCCTGCTGTGATATCATGAAGTTCTGCTCCAATGATTACACAAATAGGGAATGCTGACCGTGGCCTGTTGTCCCCAATGTTGGTGTCACTGGAGCAGAACTTATTTCACAGCAGGGAGAACTATACATGAAATGTCTGCTCCCAGACTGCTTCGGACCAGTTTAAATGTATAAAGCATGTTAATAATGAGTGATTTAAAATACACTGGCAATTCCATAGTTAGCTCTTTTAGAACAGTTAGTCAAATAAAGCAACTCAGATGTATACGAGGAACAGCGCCTCATCTTTCGTTTAGGCACTTTACAGCCTTCCGGACTCAATATCGAGTTCAACAATTTCAGATCATAACCCCGGCCCCTACCACATATGTACACATTTTATCCACCCTTTTGGTCCGTGCCTTTTTCCTTTTTTTTCTCTTTCTCCCCCCACGGCAGCTGTCTCTCATTCTGCCAGCATTTCACACCTCACCTTTTGTTTCTTAACCTGTCCCATTACCATCTCGTCTTGCCTTGAGCATCTCTTAATGTCTCTACTTACCATAGACCCCCCCCTTTTGTTCTTTTATTCCTCCCCCCAGCCTCCCCCTTGCATTTTTATCTGTTTAATTTCCTGCTCTTTCAGTTCCGACGAAGGGTTTCGACCTGAGTCGTTAACTCTGTTTCTCTCTCCACGGATGCTGCCTGGCCTGCTGAGTTTTTCCAGCGTTTTCTGCTGTTATTTCGGATTTCCAGCATCCGCAGTATTTTGCTATCGTATCAGATGTATACAGGTTCCTTTTAATCCCATGGGGCATAAGTCCAAAGACCAGGGAAGATATAACATGGGCTTGTCCTCTCTCCCCCCACCCCCCAATTCTTTTGCCATGAGTTATATCTCCTGCTCCAAATTCCAGATTGCACCTCATGTCACCCAACCCTTTATAGGTGCGTGTGCCTCTGTTGTATGGAAAAGGAGATAGTTAGGAACAATCACTTCATATCAGGGACTTAAGAGGAAGCATTAAAGAAGTGCAGTGTCAATAGTAGACATGCAGTTTCTGAAATGTTTACAGTCCAGCCGCAGTTTTGCACGAATTGTCGAGCAGCCCTGGCGTGTTGATGTTAAAATAGTGAGGGGAAAAAAATAAAAGAGTTCAGCGCTTCTGGGCTAGGGAGAAGATTCTGCAGCCAGGTTCCCACTCCCATCCGTGTCTCCGTAACCCCCTGCTGAAAAGTGTTTGTGTCGCTGTCACTTGAATTGCAGGAAAATCGTGGATCAGATTATATGGGCTGGATTTTGCCGGCGCTCAGAGGGCGGGTTTGGAGGCGGGTCAAAGGTTAAAATCGTTTTGATTGATGGCGGGTTGCGATCCTGCCTCCAAACAATTTTCCCAAGTGTCGGGTCCCCGATTTGTGAATGGACCCAACACCTAGCGGAGGGAAGAGGATTAAAGGCAATTACCTGCCTATTAACAGGTAGTTGCCAGTAGTTGACAGCTTATTTTTGAATTTTGCCGCTTCTGGCTCAGGTTTCCCAACGTCCGGACACCACGCCAGGTAAGTGTGGCGTGTTGTGAGTCTGCTGTAATGTTTCTGGATTGATGACAGCTGCAGAAGTGGTGTGAAGGATCCAATGTTGCACATGGTGAGTCTCAGAGGAAAGAAAATGTTGGGAACTGCATTTTTAATACATTTACACTTTTCTTCAGGTTACAAGTTTTTAAATCCATGTCTAGTGCCACCTCATTGGGAGAACCTCTCTCACCAGTGACAGATCGCTTCTGCCACCTCACCTGCAACTGCCATCTATTCCAGACTATGGAGGGAGCCATTGGAGAGCCTGGGTGCAAGAGGTCACCTTTGTGCAGTAATTGTCAGTGTTTTCAGCACCTCAAAGCTGTCAAACACTGAGAAATCAACTGTCAAAATAAAATTGTGCGTGGTCCCTTTAAGGAAACCATCAGATGACGCGTCATCAAATGATGTCATCTGACCCGCTTCCTCTTAATTGGCCGGCAAGCCCGCAGGGCGGGCTTAACAAGGTCAATCAAGGCAAAATCACGTCTGTGGGCCGGATGCAGCTGGGGGCGGGACTGGGAGCCGGAAGCCACCTGACCCGCAGCCAACCCGCCTCCGTTAATAAAATCGCGGCCAATGTCTTTTCTTACACAAACTAAATGCAGGGACTGAGCCCCCGTGTGTCTGCATTTCTTTACACTGGGTCTCTGTACTACTTAGCTCAGCAGACCAGGGGCAATCAGCACCTGATGATAAAATGAAAGGGGGAGAGTGGTGCACATAAGTCATTCTCCCAAATAACAACAGAAAACGCTGGAAAAACTCAGCAGGCCAGGCAGCATCCGTGGAGAGAGAAACAGAGTTAACGTTTCAGGTCGAAGACCTTTCGTCAGAAGATTGAAACAAAAAAAAGCAAAGCACAAGACCATCAAAATAATGCAGATGACAGCTACACCAATGGGACCAACCAGACCCCCTAGCTTCATTTTGTATAGAGAGGTAGATAGTGACAGATCACTGAGGACAAAAGGATCTGTTAAATCATGCAATATCTTTAAAAGGCATTGGCTACATTTAACTTACGAAGCTGCTACAATGTTAGCTGCTCCAACTTCTGTGGCAGTGTTGTAACACAAAGGATTAGCACTGTGCCTCCGGCCCCCTCAAGAGATGTGTTTACCCCACACCTTCAGAAATATAACGGTTGAATTAGTAAACATAGTGGCCACTAGTGGCATGTACAAACTGCAACCATTTTCTTTTGTATCCCAGGCAGCCAAGTGTCGGCCAGCAGTGGAACTTTTCAATTCCTGCCTGGATGGAGCTTCCTCAGCTACCTGGCATGGTCGGTGGTCAGAAAAAAGTCACACTGTGGCTTTTAAGCATTCTTTTGTTTTGGCATTGATGCTTTAAAGAAAGAACTTGTATTTATCATCTCCTCAGCACTTTAAACAGAAAATTAATGAATAACCAGATAATTTGTTTTTCATGGTGAGTTGAGGGAGGAATGTTGGCCAGGACAATGAGAGAAATCTTTCGTCTTTTCAAATAGTGCGCAGGTACAGTAGCTTGGCATCTAACCAACAATGTGGAACATTTCCCAGGTATGTCTTATCCATAAAAAGCAGGACAAATCTAAACCAGCCAATTATCACCCTATCAGACTCCTCCAAACATCATAAAAGTGATTGAAGAAGTTATCAATAGTGTCATCAAGTGACATCTACTTATCAACAACCTACTCACTGATGCTCAGTTTAGGTTTTGCCAGAATCACTCAACCGCAGACTTACAGCCTTCATTCAGACATAGGCACGAGAGCTAGATGCAAGAGGAGAGGTGAGGGTAACTGCCTTCGACATCAAGGCAGTTTTTGTCACAAGTATGACATCAAGGAGCCCTTGCATAATTACGGTCAAAGGGGGTTGGGAGAAACTCCTCCAGTGGCTGAAGTCAAACCTGGCACACAGGAAGATGGTCATAGCTGTTATCACAGCTCCATGACTTCATTGCCTGAGTTCCTCAGGGCAGCTCTCTCAGCCCACCACCTTCAACTACTTTGTTGAGGCTGCCGCGAAACACGAATTAAGACTGAATCCATGTGTGGAAAACAAAGGCTTTTTAATACAACTGCATGGTCCAAAATGGCTGAAACCAACTGCTCCCAGAATTCTCTGGAAAAATCCTGAGGCCCCGCCCACTCCTTTTCTCCTGCCTTAAAGGCAAGGTGCCTTAAAGGCAAGGTGCCCGATATTTTGTCCACGGGCGGAAAAGTGGATTATGCCCGTTTAGGTGGCGATCCGCCACAACTTCATCAATGACCTTCTGATCAGGAGTGGAGCTGTTCACTGACGATTCTACAGTGTTCAGCTTCATTCGCAACACCTCTGGTAATGAAGCAGCCCATGCCAACCTACGGCAGGGCCTGGACAACATCCATGCTTGGCAGGTCACATTTGTGCCACATAAATGCCAGGCAATAATCATCTCCAACAACAAAAGGCCGAACCACTTACCCTGACCTTTAATAGCACCTTTACGGGTACGCTAATGTAGTGGTTATGTTACTGGACTAGTAATCCAGAAGTCTGGACCACTATATTACAATCGAACCTGAGTTCAAATCTCACCATTGCAGTTTTGAGAATTTGAATTCAGTTTTTAACAAATCAGTAAAAGTGACCATGAAGCTGCTGGATTGTCTTAAAAAACCCAAATGGTTCACTAATGTCCTTAGTGAATTGGATGTAAACCTGATGTCTTGTACCCAGTCTGGCCTATATGTGACTCCGGTCCCACACCAACGTGGTTGACTCTTAACTTCCCGCTGAAATGGCCTAGTAAGTCACTTTGTATGAAAGCGCTACAAAGAATCTGCAGCGGTTGAAGTATGCCCAACACCACCTTCTCAGGGCAACTAGAGTTAGGCCTTAAATGCCAGCCTTGCCAGCGATGCCCACATCCCGAGAATAAAAAAAGCTCCCCACCATCTACATTCTGAGTTCATAACTGATCAGAAGCTTGACTGGACCAGCCATATCAACAACTTGGCTACAAGAACAAGGCAGAGTCAGGGTACTTTAGGAGAAGCGGCTTACCTCCTGACCCCTCAAAGACTCTCCATTATCTATAATGCACAAGTCAGGGGTGCGATGCAATACTCACCACTTGCCTGGATGTGTACATCTCCATGAGCACTCAAGTAGTTTGACACCATCTGGGACAAAGCAGTTTGTTTGATTAGTGCCCCTGCCATTGGACGCAATATCCAGCACCACCCCCACCCCCCACCACCAATGTACTGTGGCTGCAATATGCACTATTTACAGGATGTACTGTGACAACTTGCTAAGCCTATATTGACCAGTCCTGTGACTTCCAGCATCAAGAAAGACACGAAACGTCATGGAAACACCCTCACCTCCAAGTTCCCCCTCTAAGTCGCACAATCCTCACTGAGACATATCTGTTCCTTCATCTTTGCTGGGTTAAACTCCTGGCATTCCCTGCCTAACACCATTGTGGAAGAACCCTCACCACAAGGACTGCAGCGGTTCAAGGAGAAGGTGCACCACCACCAACATTCCCTTTAAGCTGCACGGCCACGCAGCGCTCTGCAGGTCCCTCGCAGCCGGTGAGCTGGCTTTTAAATAGAAAAACCGCGCTTGCGTGGAATTTTGAATGGCCCGCGCAGTCTGTTAAAGGGGCCGTGCGGGCCAAAAAAAATTAGAGGGAAGATTAACCACCACCTACTCAGGGCACGAAGGATGAGCAATAAATGCAACCTCGCCAGCATTGCTCATATCCTAAGAACAAAATGAAAAAAGGATTTTGTGTCCACCTGAGTTTGTAGATGGAGCATTTATTTAATACCTCATCCAGAAGGCAGCACTTCCAAGAATGCAACCCTCCCTCAGTGCTGCACTGAAGTGTAAGCCTAAATTACATGTTCAAGTCCATAGCGGGGCTTGAACCCATAACTTTCTGACTTAGAGGCGAGATTGCTACCGACTGAGCTAAACTGACACTTAAATCACAAAGCCATTTGCTGGGACATTTTATTTAATGATTAGGTATATTCACCAGTAATAGGTCTTCTTGGTCTATTAGTACATTCAAATTTCTGTTATGCTTTCAATCATTTTCATTCCAGCCCCATCCAATCAGCTCTTAAATGGCTGCCTCTTAATAGCAAATTGAATAAGAGGTCAAGGACATCACACTTTCTGTATGAAAATATTCTTCTTTTATCAAGCCCCACAGCTGTTTTGTGAAGTGTAAAGTGCATATTTATACTTGCTTTTCCTACCATCTGTAAAAGACAATCAATTCGAATAAAAATTGGACAGGAAATAAAGAACAGCTGTCTCTTTTAGTTGCTGAATTTATCAAGAGAAGGCAAAGAAATAAATGCGGCTTGAAGATTTATATAACATTTTATTATTCCACCTTATTAACCCTCTGTGCCTTTGTGAGTAATATATTCCCTGCAGTAATTCCAAAGACAGGATGCAGACTGATATTTGTGTGTTATCTAGGCAATGAACATGGTAATCTCAGGATAAGGTAAACCTGTTCATTGAGCATCTATCTAGAGCTAGAATTAGCAGAAATGAGTAAACAGGGTACCTTCAGAAAATAGGTCTCAGCATTCTCCCAATGACCTGGTCTGTAAATGTACTACCTAGACTGGCAGTAGGCCACATACCCCAGGAAGATCCCAAGTTCAGTACAAGTCTGTGGTGAATTAATTGCTGGCAGCTAGAGCACTGGTAGGAGTACCACAATTAGCCCAGCAAAACTCACCATCTAGCTGTATGCATGAAGAATGGATGCTTGAGTGAGCTATGGGAGGGCTAATGGCACCATTGGCGACCTAGCAGAGTCGATGTATTCAAGAGAAGGGAGCAAAAGGGAACAAAATGAGAAAAAAAAACATTACAGTAACTTTCATTTCAACCCAAGATGGTGCAGTGGAACAGATGGTAAGACATGGGAAATAACAAAAGAAATTGCTGGAAACACTCAGCAGGCCAGGCAGCATCCGTGGAGAGAGAAACAGAGTTAATGAAATCTATCGCAACGGGATGGGAATAATTTATGTCCTCTCATCCTGGTCCTCTCAATCGGAGGAGCAGCAGCCGCATGGCTCAGCGCAGATCTTCCTGGGAAGAGGAGAAGGAGGAGGACGAGGGGCGCCTTGCATACCCTGTTGTGACCAATACAGCATCCCTCCAGTTCACTGCTGCCCGTCAAGCAGGGTATGCACACTGCTATGACACATTCGCATAAGTTTACTCTTCAACCATAGGTGGCTACCATATGGCTCTGTAATTGTTGCCGACATTAGTCCAACGTCATACATCATCTCTGCTATATCTGGTTATTTCCTATCACTATCACCATCAGCATTACAAAAGCAAGTCGCCCTGAGCCCTCAAAGCGCATTTGCCATTTCCCAGAACACATAGGCCACACAATCAACTGTTTGCCATAATTTTTCTTTACCACATGACAAAAGGATCACAAACCAATAACAGTCAGAAAAAAAAGACAAAACACCCACGTGAGTCCCCTTGTGACTATATGTGCTTAATCTTTCTTTTACGCGTGCTTCTATGTGGTGCTACCCCCTGTGGCTTCAGCAGATGTAGAGGCACCTTGCTGACTAGGATGCTGCTCCTGCTTAGATGCCTTTGGGGGGCGTCCTCTGGGTTTGGGAGCCTGAGAGGGCTCTTCAACAGTCTGCTCTTCCTGCGGCTGTGCAGGGGCTGAAACGGCCATCTCAGTTGGCTCTGCAAAGTGGGTCTCTGACCGAGGGCTCCGCAGTGGCATGGTCGTGTGAGCGCTTGGAGAGGAGCCCACACTTCCTTGTGTCCTGCCAACAACATCCCTCTCATGGGTCAGTGCTGGCAAGTGGCTGGAGAACACCTTGCTGCACATCAGGGGGACCATGAGGACCCGTATCTCCACTGGCAGTCCTCATCACAAGGACGTCCATGAAACATAGAAACATAGAAAATAGGTACAGGAGTAGACCATTCGGTCCTTCGAGCCTGCACCGCCATTCAATGCGTTCATGGCTGAACATGCTACCTCAGTACCCCATTCCTGCTTTCTCGCCATACCCCTTGATCCCCTTAGTGTGAGTGTTATATCTAACTCCCTTTTGAATATATTTAGCGAACTGGCCTCAACAACCTTCTGTGGAAGAGAATTCCATAGATTCACCACTCTCTGGGTGAAGAAGTTCCTCCTCAGCTCAGTCCTAAATGGCTTCCCCTTAATCCTTAGACTGTGACCCCTGGTTCTAGTTTTCCCTACCATTGGGAACATTCTGCCCGCATCTAATTTGTCTAAACCAGTCAGGATTTTAAATGTCTCTATAAGATCCCCCCTCATTCTTCTGAACTCCAGAGGATACAAGTTCAGTTGACCCAATCTTTCTTGATATGTCAGTCCGGCCATCCCAGGAATCAATCTAGTGAACCTTCGCTGCACTCCCTCAATAGCAAGAATGTCCTTCCTTAAGTTAGGAGACCAAAACTGCGCACAATACTCCAGGTGTGGCCTCACCAAGGCCCTGTACAACTGCAGCATCACCTCCCTACTCCTGTACTCAAATCCCCTTGCTATGAAGGCCATCATTCCGTTTGCTTTCTTGACTGCCTGCTGCACTTGCATTCCCACCTTCAGTGACTGATGTACCATGATGCCCAGGTCTCGTTGCACCTCCCCTTTCCCTAATCTGCCACCATTCAGGTAATATTCCGCCTCTCTATTTTTACCACCAAAGTGGATAACCTCACATTTATCCACATTATACTTCATCTGCCATACATTTGCCCATTCACCCAACCTGTCCAAGTCACTCTGTAGCCTCCTAGCATCCTCCTCATTGTTCACACTGCCTCCCAATTTAGTGTCATCCACAAATTTGGAGATATTACATTTAATCCCTTCGTCCAAATCATTAATATATAATGTAAACAGCTGGGGTCCCAGCACCGAACCCTGCGGTACCCCGCTGGTCACTGCCTGCCATTCTGAAAAGTACCCATTTACTCCTACTCTTTGTTTCCTGTGTGCCAACCAGTTCTCAATCCACGTCAACACATTACCCCCAATCCCATGTGCTTTAACTTTGCTCACCAATCTCTTGTGTGGGACCTTGTCGAAGGCCTTCTGAAAGTCCAAATACACCACATCTACTGGTTCCCCCCTGTCCACCCTATTGGAAACATCCTCAAAAAATTCCAGAAGATTTGTCAAGCATGATTTCCCTTTCACAAATCCATGCTGACTTGGACCTATCATGTCGCCACTTTCCAAATGGTCTGTTATGACATCTTTAATAATTGCTTCCATCATTTTACCCACGACCGATGTCAGGCTGACCGGTCTATAATTCCCTGCTTTCTCCCTCCCTCCTTTTTTAAAAAGAGGGGTTACATTGGCCACCCTCCACTCCTTCGGAACTGATCCAGTGTCTAAGGAATGTTGGAAAATGATCGTCAATGCATCCACTATTTCCAAGGCCACCTCCTTAAGTACTCTGGGATGCAGACCATCAGACCATGAAGCTCTGGTCTCTCTGCTCAATAGCTGCCCATCTCTCCTCCAGAGATGACATTCTATTTTGAACATTCACCATGTTTTCCTGACTCTGGCGACTTATTTCCTCCATGGCGGTAGCCAGCCTTTCCACAAAGGTTGCCATCCTATCCATGGAGGTTGCCATCCTATCCATGGTGGTGTGTTCATGCGCCATTGCCTCCACCACGGCAGTGCTGATGTTACAGATGGACTCCTCCATTCTATCCACACTCGCACTAACCCTGGCGGCAAACCCTTCCAGAGACTCCTGCACTTGTTCCTGTATTTCATAAGACGCTCTTTTTCTGGACGGCCCCAGAGGCACAGCGTCTGCATGCAGCTCAGCAGAGCTAGGAGATTGCTGCGACCTCCGCCGAGGACTCTCCACTGCTGTCGCTGTCTCCACCATGTGCTGATGCTCACTTGTGCGCTGTGATAGACCAGGTGGCAACACTACCCTAACTCGTGAGGGCCCCACCGAGGTGTGCGTTGCTGTGCTGGTGCTGGGTGCGCGGAGTCCTGGTGACGCTGCTCCCTCAGAGGCTTCAGGTTCCTCTGAGGAGTCGTCTGGCTCTTCGTCCTGGAACGTGGGGAGGGGGGCGCTCGATGGTCCTGTGGGAGAGTAAAGGCATGATTTAGACATCTGGGGGGAAAAATTGAATCGCGCCCCAGCTAATGTCGGGCGCCCGGAAAAAATTAGCGCCCCCACGGCTGAAATTCACTGGTAGTGCCCCAAGAGGGAGGTGGGGCGCTACTGGAAGCGCCCCACCTCCCTCTTGGGGTGCTGCGAGTGAATATAGCGGCGCTACGTGGCACTGCGGCACGTCACACTGCGGCACTGTAGGCCTTCCTCCCCTTCTTAAAGGGGAGGGGCCTAGCGCAGCGCGACCCGGGACCCGGGGCCCAGCTGGGCCACCAGGGATCGGAGTGCCAGGAGAAGAGCCCGGCACTCAAGAGAAGTGACGGGCTCACGGAGCGCAGTCAGCACTCCGCGGGGGGGCTGCAGAGGAGGTCAGCGACGGCAGAGGGGGCAGGTGCTGGCAGGCGGCCAGCAACAAAAATGACTGCCCGGCACCTCCCCTTTAATTTGCGCCACCCCAGCCGCAGGGAGGCCCCCCTGACCCCGTCGGACATAGCGTCCGGCGGTAAGTCAGCGGGCGCTACCGAAGACCGCAGCCAGGGCACTGCGCACGGTGATGACATCATCGCCGGCGGTGCAGCGCCGCGGGGCGTTAATGGTTACCGCCGCTGCTAACCTCCCGCTGAATTTCGCGGGAGGCGTTGGTGGTGCCGCGCCCAGGCGCTAGTTGTTTTGTGCCCCGTAAGCGCCCTCTTAGGGCGCTAACGGGAGGCGCAAAGCAACCAAATTTTTAGGCCCTGATATTGATGTAGCAGACACAGCCTTTTGTGCAGATGATACAACGCGATTCTCTATGAACATCATATGCCATTGCAGTCAATCACTAAATGTCAATGAGAGGGATGAAACTCTATTATGTCACCAGCTTCCTCCAGTGTGCCCGTCTCTCCATTGCCCACTTCCAGGTCCTCGCCACCTCCAACAATATTGTGTGCAGCCTCCTCAGCACTTGTCAAGGTTGCTAGGGTTGGTGTACCTCCTCCAGTCAGTGCTCTCTCCCTCTTGTGGGCTATCTTTTCCTGCAAGGAGGGACACAAGCGAAGTTTCAATCACAGTGATGGAGTGAGTGTGAAGAATCCCTACCATAGAAGCTTTGAGGGAGACGAAGATGGAACGAGGTGCCAAGAGGAAGCTAGCTCCCTGTGCGTTGTTAGTTGTTGTCACTGCATGACAGTGAGAGTGAATCTAAGGGGTGCATAGGCAGGATGCTGAAGTGATTCAGTACAGAGACAGAGATGGATAGGTAAGGGTGCAAGGGAAGTAAGGGTAAGGTGGTATGTGAAGGAGAAGGCTTACAATGCAGAGTGCTGGTGATGAGAAGAGAAGGGAAGCAGATTGAAGGTAAGTGTGATGGGATACTCACTTCTGATGTTTGCACAAGATCATTAAACCATTTCCTGCACTGGATCCATGAGCGTGAACATATGGACCTTGCGCTGACCTCCTCAGCAATGCGCAGCCAGGCTACCCTGGTCTGCTGAGGAAGCTTCCTCCGGCCATCCGGTGGGAAGAGAATCTCCCTGCGCCCTGTACAGCATCAACAAGAGCATGGAGGGACTCATCATTAAAGCGTGGAGCTGCCTTGCCTCTGGAAGAACTCATTGTGGATGGAGCAATATCACGGAGTATCAGAATGCAGAAGAGAAAGGCTGAGGCTGAATGGCAGCTTTAAAACCAGCTGCTATGATGACATCATCAGAGGCGGCCAGCCGACCCGATCGCACTCATTGGACCGGCCAGCGCGCCCCAATGAACTCAACAAGCTGATTTAATTAAAATCGGACATCAGCAGCTGATCCCGCCGGAAGCGGCTCCGGAACCCGCCCACCACGCAACCCAACTCCAAGCTGTCTCGGTAATAAAAATCGAGCCCCTAGTGTCAGAGGACTGAGCTGCTAAAAATGATTTGAAAAGCTTGGACTTTTCAGCCTAGAAAGGAGGTGTCCAAAAGGTATATAAGATAGTTAAGGGAATGGAAAAGTAAATCCAGACTATTACTTTCAATTAAATTATGAGGTAGGACAAAGAGACACAGGTTCAAACAGATTTGAGGAAGTTCTTCTTCACAAATAGTGAAGTAGTGGAGGCAAAAACCCTGGAATTATATAGGAAACAATAATGGGGGGACTTAGGGGTCTTTCTGAATGGAGATGGGCCTCATCCATAATTATCTTGTGAAATAACACTGCAGGATGTTATTGTTTTTTTTGGTGATAAGAAGGGATTCTTTAATGCAGGAATACTGTAATATAACTGATTCAGCATTGTTTAATTGGGCTCAGCTTTAACTTTAAATCCAGTTTGTTTAATCTTGGACAAGGGAATAAATCCCTTGTAATCAGATACGAGGGCTCAGTTGGTAATCTTAATGTGAAACTGAGTCATACAGACCAAAAAGGTCCCAGGTACCATGCTAGTTTGTATACAGAGGAAGGGGTTATTTTACAGATGCTGGCAGAGTATACTTTCCTCCATTTTCCTCATTGGCTGTAAAGCGCTTTGAGACATCCAGTGGTCAAGAAAGGCACTGCATAATGGTAGCATAGTGGTAATGTTACTGGGCTAGTAATCCAAAAGGCCTGGACTATTGATCTAGAAATGTGAGTTCAAATCCCACCACGGCAGCTGGGGAATTTAAATTCAGTTAATTAAATAAATCTGGAATAAAAAGCAAATATCAGTAATGGTAACCATGAAACTATCGGATTGTTGTAAAAACCCATCTGGTTCACTAATATCCTTTAGGAAAGGAAATCTGCTGTCTTTACCTGGTCTGGCCCATATGTGACTCCAGACCCACAGAAATGTGGTTAACTCTTAACTGCCCTCTGAAATGGCCTAGCAAGCCACTCAGTTGTAACAAACTGCTACGGAACACAATAATAAGAATAAAACTGGATGTACCACTTGACCTTGGCACTGGCTATGGACATGGCAACGACACACCCAGCCCAGTCGACCCTGCACAATCCTCCTCACCAACATCTGGGGAGTTGTGCCAAAATTGGGAGAGCTGTCCCACAGACTAGTCAAGCAACAGCCTGACATAGTCACACTCACAGAATCATACCTTTCAGCCAATGTCCCATCACCATCCCTGGGTATGTCCTGTCCCACCGACAGGACAGACCCACCAGGGGTGGTGGCACAGTGGTATACAGTCGGGAAGGAGTAGCCCTGGGAGTCCTCAGCATTGACTCTGGACCCCATGATGTTTCCTGGCTTCAGATCAAGCATGGGCAATGAAACCTCCTGCTGATTACCACCTACCACTCTCCCTCAACTGATGAATCAGTACTCCTCCATGTTGAACACCACTTGGAAGAAGCACTGAGAGTAGCAAGGGCACAGAATGTACTCTGGGTGGGGGACTTTAATGTCCATTACCAAGAGTAGCTTGGTAGTACCACTGCTGGCCGAGTCCTGAAGGACATAGCTGCCAGTCTGGGCCTGCAACAGGTGGTGAGAGAACCAACACAAGCGAAAAGCCTACTTGACCTCATCCTCACCAATCTACCTGTCACAGATGCAGCTGTCCATGACATTATTGGTAGCAGTGACCACCGCACAGTCCTTGTGGAGACGAAGTCCCATCTTCACACTGAGGACACCCTCCATCGTGTTGTGCGGCACTACCGCCGTGCTAAATGGGATAGATTCAGAACAGATCTAGCAGCTCAAAACTGGGCATCCATGAGGCGCTGTGGGGCAGCAGCAGAATTGTATTCCAACACAATTTATAACCTCATGGTCTGGCATATCCCTCAATCTACCATTATCATCAAGCCAGGAGACCAACCCTGGTTCAATAAGGAGTGTAGAAGAGCATGGCAGGAGCAGCACCAGGCATACCTAAAAATGAGGTGCCAACCTGGGGAAGCTGCAACACAGGACTACATGCATGCTAAAAAGCGGAAGCAGCATGCTATAGACAGGGCTAAGCGATCCCACAATCAACGGATCAGATCAAAGCTCTGCAGTCCTGCCACATCCAGTCATGAATGGTGGTGGACCATTAAACAACTAACGGGAGGAGGAGGCTCCATGAATATCCCCATCCTCAATGATGGTGGAGCCCAGCACGTGAGTGCAAAAGACAAGGCTAAAGCATTTGCAACCATCTTCAGCCAGAAGTGCCGAGTGGATGATCCATATCGGCCTCCTCCTGAGGTCCCCACCATCACAGAAGCCAGTCTTCAGCCAATTTAATTCACTCCACGTGATATCAAGAAACAGCTGAGCGCACTGGATACAACAAAGGCTGTGGGCCCCGACAACATCCCGGCTGTCGTGCTGAAGACTTGTGCTCCAGAACTAGCCGTGCCTCTAGCCAAGCTGTTCCAGTACAGCTACAACACTGGCATCTACCTGACAATGTGGAAAACTGCCCAGGTATGTCCTGTCTACAAAAAACAGGACAAATCCAATCCAGCCAATTACCGCCCCATCAGTCTACTCTCAGTCATCAGCAAAGTGATGGAAGATGTCATCGACAGTGCTATCAAGCGGCACTTACTCACCAATAACCTGCTCACTGATGCCCAGTTTGGATTCCGCCAAGACCACTCAGCTCCCGACTTCATTACAGCCTCGGTCCAAACATGGACAAAGGAGCTGAATTCCAGAGGTGAGGTGAGAGTGACTGCCCTTGACATCAAGCATTTGACCGAGTGTGGCATCAAGGAGCCCGAGTAAAACTAAAGTCAACGGGAATCGGCGGGGGGGGGGGGGGGGGGGGCGGGTACTCTCCACTGGCTGGAGTCATACCTAGCACAAAGGAAGATAGTTGTGGTGGTTGAAGGTCAATCATCACAGCCCCAGGACATCGCTGCAGGAGTTACTCAGAGCAGTGTCCTAGGCCCAACCATCTTCAGCTGCTTCATCAATGACCTTCCCTCTAACATAAGGTCAGAAATGGGGATATTCACTGATGACTGCACAGTGTTCAGTGCCATTCACAACTCCTCAGATAATGAAGCAGTCCATGCCCGCATGCAACAAGACCTGGACGACATTCAGAATTGGGCTGATAAGTGGCAGATAACATTCACGCCACACAAGTGCCAGGCAATGACTATCTCCCACAAGCAAGAGTCTAACCACCGCCCCTTGACATTCAACGGCATTCCATCGCCGAATCTCCCACCATCAACATCCTGGAGGTCACCATTGACCAGAAACTTAACTGGACCAGCCACATAAATACTGTGGCAACAAGAGCAGGTCAGAGGCTAGGTATTCTGCAGCAAGTGTCTCACCTCCTGACTCCCCAAAGTCTTTCCATCTACAAGGCACAAGTAAGGAGTGTGATGGAATACTCTCCACTTGCCTGGATGAGTGCAGTTCCAACAACACTCAAGAAGCTCGACACCATCCTGGACAAAGCAGCATGCTTGATTGGCACCCCATCCACCACCTTAAACATTCACTTGATCCACCATCGGCGTACCGTGGCTGCAGTGTGTACCATCTACAAGATGCACTGCAGCAACTCGCCAAGGCTTCTTCAGCAGCACCTCCCAAACCCGCGACCTCGTCCACCTAGAAAGACAAGGGCAGCAGGCGCATGGGAACACCACCGCCTCCAAGTTCCCCTTCAAGTCACACACTATGCTGACTTGGAAATACATCACCATTCCTTCATCGTCGCTGGGTCAAAATCCTGGAACTCCCTCCCTAATAGCACTGTGGGAGTACCTTCACCACACGGGCTGCAGCGTTTCAAGAAGGCGGCTCACCACCACCTTCTCAAGGGCAATTAGGGATGGGCAATAAATGCTGCCCTTGCCAGCGACGCCCACATCCCATAAAAACGAATTAAAAAAAATATAAATTTTCTTTCGCTGCTCCAAGGCAAAGTCTCCACCTCTGCGCCAGACCGACCAGGCAGGCCTGTGTCTGTGCTGAGTTATTTGAACTCAGCCAGAGCAGCAGTAGGTGTATTACAATTAACCATTTATTCCCTGGGTTGAGGAACGGCAAATTGCCTGCCCGAATCGCTATACAGCGACCCCTACTGGAAGTGAGCATAATGGGGGCCGAGCTTTCAGGACAGCATCAGATTCGTCTGTGATGTCCTTTACAACCAGATAGCCTGCCGACATTCACTGTCATGGCTTACACCTGGGTAACGGCCACTTAGGTGGAAGTACTTTCTATTCTTGGAACTGTACCTTAATCAGGTGGGGAGGGGGGCAAAATTATACAGGAAAATAATATTAGATGTGAGCGAACACTGCTTTATGCAAATGTCTACGTTTCCCACTAAAATGAGCAGACAGAAGAAAATCCATTGATCAGGGTTCATAAGTAATTGATATCAACTGCCCAGAATTCAAAGAATATTGTTTTGCTTTATCTTCCATCTCCGAACTCTACCCTAGTGTAACCTACAACAAAAAATGATAATTGGAAAGGCACAATCAATTTTCTATATAAAATGTGTACATGGAACATTAACAACCACCCATGGGGATTCTTTGTAATCTTTTGAAAATGATGAAAAATATAAATGATCCCTAACTAGTCTGTGAAAACATCAAGTGGAAGATAAATTAAGCTATCTTTATTCAAAAATTACATAATTTCCCCCTAAAGCTATGATGATGCTGACTAGGTAAATGATGTTTTACTCACTGACAAGCTCCCTTACTGCTGAAGGGCATCGAAGCGAACGAGACAATTGGAAGGGAGACTGTTATTTGCAAGGAGCTGTGACATGAGGGATGAGTTCAGAGGGATTTTAGCCTATGAGACAATTTGTCAGTTTCAGAGATGGTACTGGTGATTCGCCTCATAAAATCTGCCAGAGGCATTGCAAGCTGGCTGTCAAATAGGTAATGTGATTATCAATAGCGCCCCTCTAGTGGAAGCATCTGTTTAAGTAAATGAGGCTAATATGAAATGTTGTCCTCTCACTCTCGCTTGCTCTCTTGCGCTCTCGTGTCTGTGTGTATCTGTTTTGCGGGAGAGTTGCAATGCAACAGCACTGCGAAGCCACCTGTCCTTGACATGCTTTGAAAACACATTTCAAGCTAGAAGATGGTATTAACAGGAACTTGGACAAAGCGTGAGTGACTGTCTACAAAGCTCCGTGCTCAGGGAAGCCTCAGCTTTACCCCAAGGAAGTTAGATCTCGGAGTTGTTTCAAAATGCAAAACCTGTGACTTGCTTTCATTTCCTTAAACTTCGACAATGACTGAGTTTTACTTCAGACAACCTGGAAATTTCACTGCTGTGGTGTTCCACCAACCAACCGTGTCTACGGACGTGGAGGACTCGGTGGGTAAACCGTCAAACATTTACACCTATGTGGCGATATTCATCAGTCTGTTGGTGCTTCTGCTTGTCATCATGGTCACTGTGCTGTACAGATTAAAGCATGTCATCGCTCCCGTTTCCTCACCCGTGGAAAGTGCCGGCAACACCGACGTTTTCTCCAACGTGGAAGTCGGCAGCTTTTAGACTTTGGCTCGGCAAATGTCAGCAGATTTGTTTGGCTGAGTATGTTTACTAAAAGGAATGAGGATGCTGAATCAATATTTAACTCCTTTTGGGACCCGATTCTGGAGATGTGCTGCCATTCAGCATTCTGATCCGGACTCAATCATCACAGACGGTTATAGATGGATAGCAGTTAAACAAATGAAACTGGGAAATGCCACAAACATCAGCTTAAGTCTATGACATTATGAAATCTGCAGACTCAAGACAGATTGCATTAACAAGGCATTAATATATTAATATTTTCATGAAGTTGATGTATATTAGTTATGAAACTATTAATTAAGAAACCCTCTAGTCTTGTTGGATTAAATGAGGGATATTATGATTAACCGTGATATATATTTTGGTTCTACTTAACATTTCTTTAACCCAGCTTTGTCAGAATTTTCAACGTATACTTGAAATAAAAATAAAGATTCAACAGGATATGAAATCTGCATAGACAGAAACTGCATGGGACTTTATCCAATGTTTTAAAGAGGTATGTGGAGGTTTCTAGTGTTGACAGCAGTCTAGGAAAAAATCTCTTCAAAATGCTTCTTGAAAATGTGTCATAAGCAATATAATGTTACACCTATAGACAAAAAGGCTGGCGCGTGGCAGAATGTCATCTTACTGATGAAAGTAAGGTGCCACATCTTCCCAAGACAACTGGATCTGCTAATGTTATAACATGTTACTGTCTCTAAGAGTCAATGAAATAAATACAATTGGAAATCTATAGTTTTACATAAAAAGTAAGATACATTTGTTTTTTTTTAAACTGCCCCAAAATCCAAATCTCTGACTAATACTTCTCTGATCTGTCATTTATATTATGGAAGTGAATGTTTTTTTAAAAACTTACAATGTTGGGGCAGCTAACCACCATAGCATCAGCAAGTATGCATTTTGAAAGGAGTGTGGCCAGACTAGACCTTCAGATTTGATACCGAGGTACCTCTTTGCCACGGGATGCAGGATTCTTCAAGACGGAGGTGCCATGAGACACCCCAGGCTACCGTGTACCCCATGGTGCACAGATACAGGGACGCATCAGGAGAGATCGAGGGACTGGTAGCTGGGCCACCCTTATCAGCTGGGGAATGATGAGAGAATATAATCCAAAAAAAATAATAATAAAGGCCTTTATGACTTGAAGGGCCATGACATTTATTTGCTACCATTAGGTAGTTTAAAAAGATAGACATAGAAGTAGGAAGGAAATCATTTTTTTAAATCAGCCAGGGTTTCTGCTCCTAGTTTGCTATCCAGTTACTCCTGTTGGAAGTATGCATGGATGGATGTTGAACGAGGGCGGAATCAGGCATGACCGCAATGCTTTCCACAGTGGAATAGCCTGCCAACACTCATTATCAAGACTCAGAGGTGAACAATGGCCACTTGAGTGAGGTACAAGAGGTATGCCAGTACCCATGAAGCAAAACCCTATGTGATTCCATATCTTTGGGAAAGGAGGGAAGAAAATGACTGGGGTGGGAGTGGGGAGGGGGTTAACAGAGGGAATTCCAATCATATTCTACACACGACCAGAAGCTTCATTTATAAGCCTCTGCTTGACGCACATTGTAAAGCAAAGTCTTTTTTCATTAGTATAGAGCAGAGAACAATCACTGGAACTGTTGAAATTGCTGTGCCGGGAATCTCACGGAAGAATAAATGTAAAATGGAGGTTATAAAACACAGTGGAGAGGATTCTTTATGGGTGTATCCAGACTTTATAGTGCTGACAAATTCATACAATAGACAGAGGGAAATGTGAACTGAATCTCAATGAGGAGGTTCAGTGCTGCCATTAACTCTTTCACTGGGGACCGAGAGCGGCATTACCTTTGTGTTGTTAACGTCACGTCGCGTTATGCCGGGGAGCTGGAGTCACTGGCTTCCTGTCAAAAGACTTTGGTTGAGTAGGTATAGTGTATTTCATTCAAAAAAACAATTTTACATTTTTGTCTGTAAATTTTACGCTTCTGAAGGAGGAGGGATGTTACCACTGAGGAATGCAACACTTTAACATTTCAATCAGCTTTTTTCAGCTTCAAGCCCTCCTGGGACAGGTACAGCACAGCTCATTGCAGAATAATGCTCATGCTACTCTGCCCAAAAATTGGGGCCGTTTTCTGCTGTTGTTTAATGGCAGTGACACTAGAGATGGGCATTAAAACGGAGAGGAAACCGGGACATAGGATGAAACATTCATTTTTATTTCCTTTTCTGCACTGCTTCCTTGTTTTCCACATCCAAAAAAAAACAGGGCAGTGAGATGGGTAGCAATATTTTTTTTTTAAATGCTGTTGCTCGTTAAGGTCTTATTAATGAGCTTTCAAAGAAAGATGCAGTAGTTTTTTTTCAAGGGGGAGATTAAAATGACTAGGTAAGGACATAGCTCATCTGCTGCCATGGAATTAATTCAACAATAGCACATCTGAATTCTTTGGCAGTGTGCCTCTTCAACATGTATTTTGCTGCAATTATTACACTAACTGGTTCAGCGTCCCCATTGGTGACAGGAGGCGGTTGGGGAGTGGAGGCATTGCTAGAGAGTAAGCACCCACGCCAGCAACTTCCATCTGGCTTTTAAATAGTCTACTGTGCTGCACTCACTGGCGCTCAGTTGAGCAGAGTTGGTTCCGAGACACTTCAAACAGATGAGGTTGAAAACCTCTGGGTACTACTCAGCTGTATAGTCTCCCTCATAGGTGATCAAATATCTCAAGGTTTGGATATTTAAATTAATCTGTACAAGTAGAAGGAAGGCCTACTTCCTTGAACCTCGCATCAAAAGGTGCGTTGCCGCTTTAAATAGGCCTCTGGCTAACCTGCCGGAAATTGTGCAGCGGGTGAGTTTCCCAGTGTGTCAGTGAATCGGGTGGGAAACCCGCCCGTGCAATTGTAATGAGGCACGGGAGTTATAATATTCCCTAGGCTTGTTTTCAAGGGCAGCAAGTGAGTTTCAAACTCATCCCGCTACCCACCCCCACCATCCAAAACATGCCCCGAGTTAAAATCGGGGACTTGGTTTTTGGGCGGATGCAGTTTTTTTGAGGGTGTAAGGATTGGGAGAGATATTGATCATGACTGTCTAGCAGGGGAGCAGGGATTGTTCAGCTGATCTCCGGCTGCTAGCAACTGTAGGAGCTCGCCCGCTTCCTCGCCATCCTCTATGTAATCAGTGTCCTTTCCTTCATCATACTCGAGGTCAATGTCCAATGGTGGTTTCAATTGTTGACCCCATTGCAAAGCAAAGTTACGCAGCACATGCAAACCACTATCACTCTTTGTGGGCTGTATTGCAGGAAGCCACCAGAACTGTCCAGGCATCAGAATCATTGTTTGAGGACTCGAATGGTCTACTTAATGAGGGTTTTAGTTGACCCAGGCGCCGAGTGTGGATTCATGAGAGGAACCATGAGCCAAGTGTAAAGGGCACAGCCCTTGTCCCAAAGCAGCCAGTCTGTCACTTGCTGTGCAGCATCAGAGAGGGGGGAATGGGGGATTGCTGCAATATAAACTGTCATAGCAGCTTCCAGGAAAGTAGGCACAGAGCTGAATCATGCGTTGCTCTTGATCACATACCAGTTGCATTTTAATGGAGTGGAAACCCTTGTAAATAATGAAGGCAGTGGGGTCATGTGAAGAAGCTGCAGGGTGATGTGGATGTAGTCAATGACACCTTGGATGTACGGGAATGCTGAAATCCAGAAACCTATCCTGTTGCTTGCAGTTGTCCATGGGGAAAGTGATGAAAGTGTTTGTTCCAGCAAACATGGCATTAGTCATCTGCTTAATGCAAGCATGAACTGCAGACTGACTCATGTTATTAATTTCCCTTTGGCAACTTAGAAGGAGCTGGAGACAAAGAGGTTCAGGACTGCAGTGACCTTGACTGCAACAAGTGATGCTCTACTAGCTGTGGCGGATGATTGACATGGTTGACCATACCATCCTCCTCCAACGCCTCTCCTCCATCGTCCAGGTGGGCGGGACTGCACTCGCCTGGTTCCATTCTTATCTATCCAGTCGTAGCCAGAGACTCACCTGCAATGGCTTCTCTTCCCGCTCCCGCACCGTTACCTCTGGTGTCCCTCGATGATCTACCCTTGGCCCCTTCCTATTTCTCAGCTACATGCTGCCCTTTGGCGACATCATCCGAAAACACAACGTCACGTTCCACATATACAATGACGACACTCAGCACTACCACACCACCACCTCTCTTGACCCTGCCACTGTCTCTAAATTGTCAGACTGTTTGTCCGGCATCCAGTTCTGGATGAGCAGAAATTTCCTCCAACTAAATATTGGGAAGACCGAAGCCATTGTCTTCGGTCCCCGCCACAAACTCCGTTCCCTAACCACCGACTCCATCTCTCTCCCTGGCAACTGTCTGAAGCTGAACCAGACTGCTCGCAACCTTGGTGTAGTATTTGACCCCGAGATGAGCTTCCGACCACATATCCGCGCCATCACTAAGTCCGCCTATTTCCACCTCCGCAACATCGCCCGACTCGGCCCCTGCCTCAGCTCAGCTGCTGCTGAAACCCTCATCCATGGCTTTGTTACCGCTAGACTTGACTATTCCAACACACTCCTGGCCGGCCTCCCATCTTCTACCCTCCTTAAACTTAAGCTCATCCAAAACTCTGCTGCCCGTGTCCTAACTCAGACCAAGTCCCGTTCACCCATCACCCCTGTGCTCGCTGACGCATTGGCTTCCGGTCTGGCTCCCGATCTAGCAACCCCTCGATTTTAAAATTCTCATCCTTGTTTTCAAATCCCTCCATGGCCTCACCCCTCCCTATCTCTGTAAGCTCCTCCAGCCCTACAACCCTTCGAGATATCAGCACTCATCCAATTCCAACCTCTTGCGCATCCCTGATTTTCTTTGCTCAACCATTGGTGGCCGTGCCTTCAGCCACCTAGGCCCTAAGCTCTGGAATTCGCTCCCTAAACCTCTCCGCCTCTCTACCTCTCTTTCCTCCTTTAAGACGCTCCTTAAAAACCTACCTCATTGACCAAGCTTTTGGTCATCTGCCCTAATATCTCATGTGGCTCGGTGTCAAATTTTGTTTGATAACGCTCCTGTGAAGTGCCTTGGGATGTTTTACTATGTTAAAGGTGCTATATAAATACAAGTTGTTGTTGTTATTGTTGTAGGTTACAATTTGAATCATAAGAAAGTTGATCCTTTTTATTATGTATTTATGAGAGTTGCCAGTCACTTTAAATCCATCTTCCTGCAGGGCCATTGTTGAATTGGGTATAATCCGCATCCTGTATGTTTGAATGGAAATGGCATTTCAGTCAACATGTTTACCAGTGGATGTAAGGAGTCTAGGTGTCCTTAACATGTAAACACATTTTAATTACAAAGCCACCAGCACCGTTCTCACCAGAAGCATTTGATAATTATTAGTCTGTTGAAATCTGGAAGATTGTTAACTTGTATTTCAGTTTATTTACATCCTGGACTAAACCTCTCTCAGGGTTTAAAAGTTAAACACCGTGTGGACAGTACCTTCTTTA
The DNA here is from genome assembly GCA_030390025.1 of Squalus acanthias. Taxonomy (NCBI): domain Eukaryota; kingdom Metazoa; phylum Chordata; class Chondrichthyes; order Squaliformes; family Squalidae; genus Squalus; species Squalus acanthias. The sequence goes on from CM059430.1 coordinate 152,365,972, forward strand.
AAACTTGGAAACCAAAGTCAGGGACGACGGCCTTATGCCCTCGAGCCCCATTGTAAGTGAGAGCTGTATTTGTTTGATTCTCTTTTTCCTGATAATAGATGAAAAAAACTTGAACTAAAGTGGCCCAGTTATCCTGGTGGGGAGAGCTCTGCGGTAGATGTGTCAATTGACAACTCCTAGCAGATATATATCTTGGGCCAACTCTCAGCTCACCAGTTCTTGTATCACTGAATCGCAGCTGCGTGGAGCTGCTCACATAGCCAGTCTGAAAGAGCTACAGTAGACACCAGTCAAGGTTTTGAATCATCAGTAGAACTAATGAAGGGCTGGGTCTATTTTGTGCTTAAGGGAGGAGCATGAGTTGGAAGTTTTATAAAAATAGTGCAAACTGCTGTAATGTTTTGCTACTGCATATCGATTTCCTTTAATAAACCTGTTCTGTTGTTTATAGCATGAACTAAAATCTGATTAAATGATCATTCTTCCACTATCCAAAGTCTAGGTCACAAGAGGGCTCCTATCATCTGCAGTAAGCTAAATACTATAACAGAGGTTTCTGTTTGATCCCTGGCCAACACTACAATACCAGATATTGTGTGTGTAATGTCACACTTTAGTTCATAGAAAACGAGGGCTTACAAATGGCAGTGGTTCTTGCAGCTGAGCATGAGAGAAATATCTGGTGACAGCCTAAAAACATAATAGCTTTGGATTAATTTCCCCTCCCTTATAGGGCCAAGTGTAGCACTCCTGGCACCATCCTTGCTGAGAACAGCTAATTCAGCAGAGGTCTTGGTTCAAACCTGGAGCCTTCCTCGTCTACTGTAAGCAGAGTCTACTCTGTTCTTCAACTTGAGAAACCAGAGTGAAGGGCACAGTCCCATTGTGCAATACACCACTAGATACAAGTAATGGTTAGTTGCGACATAACTTGGGTTTTAAAAGCTTATAGATTGTGGGAGGAACAGAAAACTGAAGGAGGTAAAGTGTTCCACAGTGTTAATTGTATTCAGGTGGTGTATATCAATTGGGTGTTAATATTTTATTCAAGTACAATAGTACTTATACAACTCATCAATTACATAGTAAATCCATTACATTCATTGACCACAATAAAAAATAAAGCCTTGAAAACAGCTTTATGGTTAACAATATAAATGCAATGATAAGTTTTACAAATAAATCAATAATATTTACAGTACAAATACCCTTAAATAGTATCAATTGGGTGTTAATTGTATTCAGGTGGTGGGTATTAATTGGGGGACGCTTTTGTGTTCATATATATGGGAGCAGGCTCAGGAAGGGATAAAGCTTGGGGGTGCATGGTATGTAACGTGTATCTTTGTAAATAAAGGATTGTAAGCAACTGAAGACTAGGCTCTATTATTCTATCCTTCACCACCTGGCTATCTGACTTTTACACACAGTTTTGAGATCCCAGGAAAGAATGAGTTAGCGATTAATCATTATTTCAACACAGTGAGAATGCAGAAAGGAGGAAGAGTGTGTAGCTCTTCATATTTGGAGATGAAAGTTCAGCGGAACACTGACCACAGCCGTATAAGAACATAAGCCTCGGGTGACTGTCTGTGTGGAGTTTGCACATTCTCCCCGTGTCTGCGTGGGTTTCCTCCGGGTGCTCCGGTTTCCTCCCACACCACAAAGATGTGCGGGTTAGGTTGATTTGGCTATGATAAATTGACCCTTAGTGTTAGGGGGATTAAATACGTGGGGTTACGGGGATAGGGTGGGATATGTGTCGGTGCAGGCTCGATGGGCCGAAATGGCCTCTATCTGCATTGTGGGGATTCTGTGATTCTGTGATAAGAACATAAGAAATAGGAGCAGGAGTAGGCCAATCGGCCATTCAATAAGATCATGGCTGATCTGATCCTAACCTCAAATCTAAAGAACACAAGAAGTAGGAGCAGGACCCGGCCACTCAGCCCCTGACTGTGCCCTTCACTCTGGTTTCTCAACAAGGTTGTATCAATAAAATAAAAAATAACTGTTGTGACGGAAAGATGTATATAGAGATGATCTTCCTCTTGTCTTCTTCCCTAGATGTGGGAGCAGGATTAAAGTGTTGGACAGACATGAGGATGTTTCTGATTTGTGTTTTTACAGGACATGTGGGAGTTTTCAATTATGTGACGGTGCAGGTGACTTGTTGCCTACGCTAGTGAAACACTGCTGAAGTGTACAGTTATAAATCTTGATGCTGAGACTGCTCCTTCAATTAATCACTGACTGAATTTTATGATGGATTTCAACCCTCGAGGGAAATTAGCATGCAACCTGACACAAAAGCAAGACAGTTCCTGTAAAAGTCTGGCTGCCTTTTATCGAAATGACGAAAACAAAACTGAAATCCCGAGGGCTTATATTAAAGCCATTTGCTGCAGTTCTCAGCTGATGTCTGCAGCTAGTAGTGTTGGCTGGCTTTGTGCCAACCTGGGAAAACAACAGAAACAAGCCAACAGCTTCTAAAAAGCTGACAACACAAGACCAGACCTGAATGTCGGCGTAGCACATATAGGGGGAAAAATTCAGTTGGTTGCGCCTCCCGTTAGCGCCTTTAGAGGGCGCTAATGGGGCGCAAAGCATCTAGCGCCCAGGCGCGGCGAAGTTTGTGCCGCTCGCGAAATTAACTAGACATTTTGCGGCGGCGCTAAACACTACCGCCACGATCTCCTGCGCCGGCAGATCATGATGTCACTCGAGTGCGCAACGCCCCGGTATCGCCCCGGAGCGGATATTGAGTGGCGCCCCCTGCCTTACCGCCTGACGCTAGCAACGACAGGTTGAGGGGAGCGTTCTGCAGTCATGAAGGGAAAGGGAGAGCGCTATTTAAAGGTGTCCGCTTCCTGCCTTTTATTGTTGGTGCCATTTTTGAACTACGCATTCTGAGAGAGAGAGGGAGAGACTTCTGGAGAGATTCAATGTTGTGTGAAGGAGTTTTGGGTACTGAGCAGCACTTTGCAGGTTCATTTTGATTTGCCATTCCTTGTATCGATTTAGAAGAGACTGTGGGGGCTGCACTCTGAGCTCTTTGCCTGGTACTCTCCATTGTTCTTTCCAGCACATTTGATGTGCAGGTCTCTCCAGGCCGAGATTCAAGGCTGCAATGAGCAGGATGTGGATGGAAAGCAAGATTAACCATCCCCTTTAAGAACTGGCCCGTGCCATTGTGTGTGTGTTCCATTGCTGACTGACATTACATGAGCTTCGCCAGCGCTCTGAGGTAGCGCCTCGCTCCTTGGCATTTGCGCCTTAAGACAGGTGTGAAGTGCCTGATATAGCGCTGCAATCACCTCCAGGGGCGATAAAAGTCAAGTTTGCAGTCGGTGGCGATAATTAGTGCCAGGCGCTAATCTTTGCGCCCGGCCGATAATTGCGCCCCAAATGGGGCGATACTGAATTTCTCCCCCATAGTGACTGTGATAGTACTACAAGTTACAAGGTGGCCATAGAATGTTGGTATATCACTTGTGTAGCAGTAAATTGTGACAAATATTGCAGAAATTGTCCCTAATTTCTTGCGATAAAATTGGACGCTATTTCGGATATGTATTGATACTCTCTGCTAAATCTGATTGTCAAATTGTTTTTAGATTATTTACTCGCTTGTCACAGTAACACTGAAGCACTCTCTTTCCCCTTCCATGCAGTTGACAGAGACACGCTTCCTCTTCCCCCTTCAGTTTATGTTGACACTCCACCCCCTCCAACTCAGGTCACACTGGCACTCTCCTTCCTCTTCCCCCCTCAGTTCAAATTCCCCTTCTCCCAATTCAAGCTGTGCCGTTTATCCCTCTCCCCCTATGTCTAGCTGGTGTTCTTCTTGCCTCTCCCATCAGCACTGCTCCTAACTGCTTACCACCTGCTGCTGCTGTTCCAGGGGATTGAACATGCTCATAATTTTGGTGAGAATTCCTATCCACAGCATGCAGTGGTGTTTAATGGTTTGGAGCAGCAACAGGAGCTCGAGCTAAGAATGGCACTAAGGTGAGGAGCCAAGAACAGCGCTGATTTTCATCTGCAAGCAATTATAAGCAATAGTATAACGTTATTCTAAAATTATATATAAGCTGTAATTACAAGGTTTTGTAGTTACTATACTCTTATCAATGTTATAAACTGAGAATGTGTCCTGACCAGCAACAAGTTTGAATTAACATTTCCACTAATGCAATCGACCAGATAACTGACATTGACCAAGTTGCTCATGCCTCATCAGTGGAGATATTTATCATATTGCAAGGTTGTCCAGGAGCTATTCTCCTCTCCTTGCTTGCTCAGTGTCAGCAGACTGTTTGACCATTGGATACATCCCAGCCAAAGTTAATCCTGTCCTAATGTGCACTTTCCAGCAAGAGTAGATAATGATCAGGACAGGAACTCTTAGATTTGTTCCCTGCCTAGCCCAGAGCAGCTAGCTTAGTACAGACCAAGGACTGAAGATGGAATCTTCTCCATCTATATGGTTCAGTTCTATGGTGCTCTTGCCAAGAGGATGGTGAGAGAATGCACTCTGCGATGTTGTGTCTGGTGCTAGTTTATTATTTTCTTCTTTATTGTTGTAATTATAGTAAGATTTTGTGCTTCATTGGAGAGTGTGAGTGTTGGGGATTGGAACATGCTTCCATTATCAACATTCAATGTCAGCATTAAGCGTACCCAGATCAAGTAAAACACAGCCAGGTGCAAAGTAAAGACCGCTCTACACTGCCTAATCTCAGATGAGTACTAACGACTCCGCCAGCATGAATCTTTCCATTCATCACAACAGCCATCCTTGTGGCTCTCCTTGGATTGGGATTGCTACTATAGTCCCTACCGATTTGTGCTGAACTGTGGACAGTTTTGTACTGCAGTGTTGCCAACAATCTCAATTCACTTGCAAGTCCCACAATTTGCAGAAGTTCTTTTTTTAAATCTTACAGTTCACACAGGAACCTTAAATATGTGAATTACACAAATCTCCACAAACCACAGCTCACAAGTAAATTGCAGTCCATCCCCTCCAACTCAGGTTGAATTCTGACTTCATTAAGACTGTCCCAAACTCACTTCACTTTCAATCCTCTCTCTCAAGAGGAGTCATTCATTTTTCCTCCCACCTAGGCTGGTTTTGGAACACAAGTCCCTGAGAAGAAAGGGTAGAATTCCAACCCGTTGTCCATGCACGCTTCTATTTTTTAATTTAAATTAAAAAAACAATATTTTTGAAACACAAGTGAACTCCTCAAAACAGCAAACTGTAAAAATTTACACTGCAGCAGATAATAAAACGTAACATTTTTAAATGCAAACCCAGCAGCAAAAGTCTAAATTTTAAAATATAAATCAATTATTTTTCACTCTGATGTATCTTTTGATGTGGCATCATTATTAAGATACTCAATGACCTTTCCTAATCAGGAATGCACACAAAAGAACTCAAGCCCTGATCCAGGCAGCTATTCCTTGCCCCATATTATACTTGGTGAAAGAAGAAACGCTGGGGGTGAGGGTCTCGCTGAGTTCTATAGATGTTGCATATTACAATATTGCTGCAGCATCAATTTTTCATAGTGAGTTCTCCAAATGCAACACATGCACAGTCTAGCAATAGAAATATCATGATATTTCTTAGTTAAGTTTATGTAAAGTAAATAGACAACAACAATTTGTATTTATATAACGCCTTTAACGTAGTAAAATATCCATAGGCGCTTCACAGGAGTATTGTAAAACAAAATTTGACACCCAAGCCACATAAGTAGAAATTAGGGCGGATGACCAAAAGCTTGGTGAAAGAGGTAGGTTTTAAAGAGCGTCTTAAATGAGGAAAGAGAGGTAGAGAGGAGGAGAGGTTTAGGGAGGGAATTCCAGAACTTGGGGCCTAGGCGGCTGAAGGCACGGCCACCAATGGTGGAGTGATTAAAATCAGGGATGCTCAAGAGGCCAGAATTAGAGGAGCACAGATATCTCTGAGGGAATTGTGGGGCTGGAGGAGATTACAGAGCTGCGGGGGGGGGGAGGGGGGCGGCGAGGCCATGAAGGGATTTGAAAACAAGAATCAGAATTTTAAATTTGAGGCTTTGCTTAATGGGGAGCCAATGTAGGTCAGCGAGCACAGGACTTGGTGAGAGTTAGGACACGGCAGCCGAGTTTTGGATCACCTCAAGTTTACGTAGGGTAGAACGTGGGACTATTCCAATGCACTCTAACTGGGAATGCGTTGGAATAGTCAAGTCAAGAGGTAACAAAGGCATGGATGAGGGTTTCAGAAGCAGATGAGCTGAGGCAGGGATGGAGACGGGCGATGTTACAGAGGTGGAAATAGGCGGTCTTCGTTATGGCACAGATATGTGGTTGGAAGCTCGTTTCAAGGTTAAATATGACACCAAGGTTGCGAACAGTCTGGTTCAGCCTCAGACAGATACCAGGGAGAGGGATGGAGTCAGTGGCTAGGGAATGGAGTTTGTGGTGGGGACCGAAAACAATGGCTTCGGTCTTCCCAATATTTAATTGGAGGAAATTTCTGTTCATTCAGCACTGGATGTCAGACAAGCAGTCTGACAATTTAGAGAGAGAAGTGGTGGTGAAGTAGAGCTGGGTGTCGTCAGCATACATGTGGAAACTGATGCTGTGTTTTCGGATGAGAGGCAGCTTGTAGATGAGAAATAGGAGGGGGCCAAGGATAGATCCTTGGGGACACCAGAGGTAACGATAAGAGATTTAATGCAAAGTGTCCTACCTCACCTTCATATTTCTGCACTTCCATTTAGCCAAAATCAAGGCTGTAACATCTCCTACAGTAAAAGAACAAATTAATTGTTTGAGATACTGCTGAAGTTATGGGAGACCAATGGTAACCCCGTGGAATTTTACTTTTAAGTTGAGTTCTAGAAAAGTAATTGTTTTGTAGGGAGTACATTAGATGATGGTATAGATGCAAAGAACAGCTAAATATTTAAAGGGTTATTTCACTTGGCAACTACAACTTCTGCAAAGAAACCCAGTCAATTATCAGAGTGAGGGAGAAAGCGATCATTGCCCCATCCTGCATGTTAGTGGTGTGGTGAATGATACTGACATCTCACTATTTTGTTTATTCACCCATCTCGCTTAGCAGAGCTGTAAGCAGACGTCATGAAGCTCCCCAAAGGGACAACAAGCTGCTTTTTAACCCCCACACAGATTATTTACATTTTTGTTGCCAATTAAGTAGCATTTTCCAATTTACATCAGTTTAAATTTCAGTCACTATTAAAGACGCCATTTGACACCATTCCTTCAGTCCCTGATCCCCTGAAGGCAGCAGATGGCAAATACACATGGAGTGCCTAGCAACGGGTGAAGTGGTTCCACTAGGTTTAAAGGGCTATGGCAACCACCTGTCCTCATGCAGACAGTCTCATTTTTGAGTGGGCTGCCTTAAAAATTCTAAAATGTAAACCCGGCAGCAAAAATGTCTGATTCTTAAAATATAAATCAATTCTTTTTCACTCTAATGTACCTTTTGATGTGGCATCATTATTAAGATTCTCAGTGACCTTTCACAATCAGGAATGCACACATCAGAAGTCAAGCACTGATCCAGGTACCTATTCCTTGCCCCATTTTGGACCTGGTGAAAGAAGAAAGCCTGGGGGTGAGGGTCTCGCTGAGTTCTATTGATGTTGCATATTACAATATTGCTGCAGCATCAACTTCTCATATTGAATTCTCCAAATGCAACACATGTACAGTCCAGCAATAGAAATATCATGATATTTCTTAGTTGGGTTTATGTGAAGTAAATAGAGATCTAATACAAATCCTACATCATTTTCTTATTTTTACACTTCAATTTCATTTGGACCACAGTTTTAAAGTACTGTATTAATGTTGGATAAACAATACAGGCAATGTCAGTGATCTCAGTTGTTTTGCATGGGAGGGTAAATATGACAGTTACAAGATAGGTCAATTAGCTATAAAACCTGACCAGCAGACCAGGTCCTAAGCACTCATGCTAAAAGTATTTTACCCATACCAGTAATACATTTAATCGTGGGATATGTGGAACATTCTTTGTTCCAGTCCTACTCAGGTCCCCTCCCTCACCTCTTTTTCCGGTACATTGATGACTGTATCGGCGCCGTTTCCTGCTCTCGCCCTGAACTAGAAAATTTCATTCACTTTGCTTCCAATTTCCACCCTTCCCTCACCTTCACATGGTTCTCTTTTGTTGTTTCCTCTCCTCCCCCCTCTCCCGGCCCCTACACTTGCTTAAAAACCTTTTACATCTTCAACTTTTTCCAGTTCTGACGAAGGGTCATCGACCTGATACGTTAACTCTGTTTCTCGCTCTACAGATGTCATGATGCGGAGATGCCGGTGTTGGACTGGGGTGGACAAAAATGAGAAGTCGCACAACACCAGGTTATAGTCCAACAGTTTTATTTGAAATTACGAGCTTTCGGAGCTCTGCTCCTTCGTCAGGTACAGTGAGGGAATACAAATCGATTACAAAGTATATATAGAAGTATGAACGGACACCGCGCAACAATCGCCAGGCAGGATTGTTACCTCCCAGTCGGGGAACACTTCAGCAGTCAAGGGCATTCAGCCTCGGATCTGCGGGTTAGCGTTCTCCAAGGCGGCCTTCGAGACACACGACAACGCAAAATCATCGAGCAGAAACTGATAGCCAAGTTCCGCACCCATGAGGACGGCCTCAACCGGGATCTCGGTTTCATGTCACGCTACAGAACGTGACTCGACATCGTTGTCTGGTTCACAGGTGTGATTTCCAGTTTTTAAAAAAAAGTTAAAAGCTTAACTGCAGACTGCAGCATTTGACACGTTGGACCCCCTGTGACCCACCTCATTGTCTTAGCTGTACTCTGCTGTGTCTTTGATGTAATGCCTCCCTGACGGATTGTATCTCTGCAGACACATTGTTCTCTGTCTATATATACTTTGTAATCGATTTGTATTCCCTCACTGTACCTGACGAAGGAGCAGCGCTCCGAAAGCTCGTAATTTCAAATAAAACTGTTGGACTATAACCTGGTGTTGTGCGACTTCTCATTTTTCTCTACAGATGCTGCCTGACCTGCTGAGTATTTCCAGCATTTTCTGTTTTTATTATACATTTAATACAACCCCATGTAGTTTATTGTCCACTTGTAGCTCATTTCCCACTCATTGGTGGTCATCCTGAGATGTATCTGGACCTCTGTTCCCAGCCCACCAGTACAGAATGAGAGAGAGGGCTGGATTTTGTCTTGGGGTCGGGTTGGGGTCGTGTGATCAGCATTTCGTGTTGCCCCCCCGACTCCAGATTAATGTGGATGAATGATGCAATTTTAACTTAATTGGGCAATTGAGTTCCAGCATGTGGGAACCCATGAACCAATTAGTGGTTTCAGTCTGAAAGTCGCCTCTGATGATGTCATCATTGAAGAGACTGCCTGGCCTTTGCTGTGAGTGGACCTGGATGCAAAATGAGCAGCAGCAGCTCAGAGAGAGAGAGAGAGAGAGAAGAGAAGAGAGAGAGAGAGAAGAGAGAGAAGAGAGAAGAGAGAAGAGAGAGAGAGAGAGAGAGAGAGAGAGAGAGAGAGACCATCCAGGTCCTCTCACAGCAAGGCCAGGCAGTCTCGCTGCGACTTTCAGACCTAATACTACTACTACCTTCATCACATCTCTGTTGTAATACTGGACCTGCAGCTGATAGTCAGCTATCCACTTGTGCTCCCGCCAGGTTTCACTGGAGTGTTTCACATCAGGCGTACTTCACGTCGGAAAAGGGTTAAACTAGCTAAATCGTTTCAAAATGGCATTACAGAGCCAATTTAGGGCTTGTTAAGGGCTTTAATGGCCTCTCCCGCCTCTTGGAGGCGGGACGGAGTCGGGAACCCCGCGACTGATTTTGTCAAAATTGCGTGGAGGCGGGATGGGGTCGGGACCCCCGAATCTGCAACTTTAACCCCCCACACGCCTCCAAACCCGACTCCACGGGTCATTGAAAATCCAGCCCAGAGAGTTTCAGAGAACAAGAGAAAGAGAGTAATCAACACATATCTTATGTGCGTGTGAGATAGCCAACCTGTTTCAAATATCCATCCTGTGATCATTTGGGTGCGTTGGTGGACCTTGGGAGTTCCAACCTAAGTCACTCTTCAGCTCCCTCGGCTGATCAAGCACACAGCTCCAGGTTATCTCCATTGGTAAATGCCTTTCATAGAATGAAAATACATATTTCAGAAAAGACGTGAAGTGTTGTGACAGCTTTTAGACATTATAATTGAGTTGGAGATACACAGTTTAATGAAAGGTATTCTGTTAACATTTACGTTTGTTCAACTGAGAGGTTTAGTTCAGGCTTTAAATGAACTGAAGTCCATTCATTTCGAATACACTTCTGTCCCTATTGCTAGTCCTAGAATACAGTTCTGATGCATTGTATTATCAACAGTGATTGCCTATCCGAGCAAATCAATAGTTGGGTATCATTAGATAACCACATATTCACCATTAATGCTGCACAGATATATGGAAGGTTCAGGAAATCTTACCTGGCATAGATTAGGGAAGACCTGGGATATATTCACCTTCACTGAGATCTACGGAAGAGAGACAACTCGAAGTGAGAGTAATAGAAAGTATTGAACTCTTGAAAGTATAGCTTTAGCATCTCTGAGTGGAAATGAAGAAGAAAATAAATGAAATTCAGTGAAGAATTAATCAGTGATAATTAATTCTAAAACTAATGTAACTATAGATCCACATTTCTGTTATTGTTATGCCCTAAATAACTGCATGCTGTAGAAATTATCCTTCCAATAAAGAGAGTAAATACAAAATGGCCACATAAATTCATATTTTGGTTAATAACCAGTCGGGCTACTGACATGCTGAATTTAGTAGCCCAGTGAGACATGCTGTAGGCTAAGGCACTGATACTTGAGTGGATTCAGTTCATCTATTTTTGCAGCTGCTATGATTCTAAAAGCCATGATGTGGAGATGCCGGTGTTGGACTGGGGTGGACAAATGCGAGAAGTCGCACAACACCAGGTTATAGTCCAACAGCTTTATTTGAAATCACAAGCTTTCGGAGCGCTGCTCTTTTGTCAGGTGAAGTGAAGAGATGCATATGGGCACAGCATATATAGTCAGAGAACACTGCCAGATGATTACAGTTAATCTTTCTAACTGCCCTTTATCACACCTCGGCAGAGAGATAATCACGGCAATCAAAGGTGTGGATGGTGTCCAAACAGGTCAGTCAGGAAAACATTACATCAAAGACAATGAGGTGGGGTCACAAGGGGTCAAATGTGGCAGATGCTGGGGTCTGTATGGAAAACAAAAAACTTTTTTTGCTGGAAATCACAGCAGGTCCGGCCGCATCTGTGTAGAGAGAACAAGCCAACGACAACTCGAGTCTGGATGACTCTACGTCAGGTGGGGTTACATGTAGCGTGACATGAACCCAAGATCCCGGTTGAGGCCGTCCTCATGGGTGCAGAACTTGGCTATCAGTTTCTGCTCGACGATTTTGCGTTGTCGTGTGTCTCGAAGGCCGCCTTGGAGAACGCTTACCCGAAGATCGGAGGCTGAATGTCCTTGACTGCTGAAGTGTTCCCCGACTGGGAGGGAACACTCCTGCCTGGCGATTGTTGTACGGTGTCCGTTCATACGTTGTCGCAGTGTCTGCATCGTCTCGCCGATGTACCATGCTCCGGGGCATCCTTTCCTGCAACATATGAGGTAGACAATGTTGGCTGAGTCACATGAGTATGTACCATGTACCTGGTGGGTGGTGTCCTCACGTGTGATGATGGTATCTGTGTTGATGATCTGGCATGTCTTTCAGAGGTTGCCGTGGCAGGGTTGTGTGGTGTCGTGGTCGCTGTTCTCCTGAAAGCTGGGTAATTTGCTGCGAACGATGATCTGTTTGAGGTTAGGCGGCTGTTTGAAGGCGAGTAGTGGAGGCGTGGGGATGGCCTTAGCGAGGTGTTCGTCGTCATCGATGACATGTTGAAGGCTGCGAAGAACATGGCGTAGTTTCTCCGCTCCGTGGAAGTACTGGACGACGTAGGGTACTCTGTTGGTTGTTTCCCGTGTTTGTCTTCTGAGGAGGTCTATGCGATTTTTCGCTGTGGCCCGTTGGAGCTGTCGATCGACAGTTCCGACGGGCCACAGCGAAAAATCGCATAGACCTCCTCAGAAGACAAACACGGGACACAACCAACAGAGTACCCTACGTCGTCCAGTACTTCCACGGAGCGGAGAAACTATGCCATGTTCTTCGCAGCCTTCGACATATAGAAACATAGAAACATAGAAACATAGAATCTAGGAGCAGGAGTAGGCCATTCGGCCCGTCGAGCCTGCTCCGCCATTCAATACGATCATGGCTGATCATCCAAATCCAGTACCCTGTCCCTGCTTTAATCCCCACAGTACACATATCCCACCCTACCCCCGTAACCCCACGTATTTAATTCCCCCTAACATATCCCATCCTATCCCCATAACCCCACATATTTAATCCCCCCTAACACTAAGGGTCAATTTTATCATAGCCAAATCAACCTAACCCACACATTTTTGGATGATGATGACGAACACCTTGCTAAGGCCATCCTCACGCCTCCACTACTCGCCTTCAAACAGCCGCCTAACCTCAAACAGACCATCGTTCACAGCAAATTACCCAGCTTTCAGGAGAACAGCGACCACGACACCACACAACCCTGCCACGGCAACCTCTGCAAGACATGCCAGATCATCAACACAGATACCATCATCACACGTGAGGAGACCACCCACCAGGTATATGGTACATACTCATGTGACTCGGCCAACGTTGTCTACCTCATACGTTGCAGGAAAGGATGCCCCGGAGCATGGTACATCGGCGAGACCATGCAAACACTGCGACAACGTATGAATGGACACCGCACAACAATCGCCAGGCAGGAGTGTTCCCTCCCAGTCGGGGAACACTTCAGCAGTCAAGGACATTCAGCCTCCGATCTTCGGGTAAGCGTTCTCCAAGTCGGCCTTCGAGACACACAACGCAAAATCGTCGAGCAGAAACTGATAGCCAAGTTCTGCACCCATGAGGACGGCCTCAACCGGGATCTTGGGTTCATGTCACGCTACATGTAACCCCACCTGACGTCGAGTCATCCAGACTCGAGTCGTCGTTGGCTTGTTCTCTCTACACAGATGCGGCCGGACCTGCTGTGATTTCCAGCAAAAAAAGTTTTTTGTTTTCCATACTGTGGTAACACAATACAGCTTCCTGTTACTCGAACTTTATTGCATCACTTCCTGTGATTAGTCCAGGATAAATACTGGACTGAGCAGTTGGATCCTGGAGAGGCATAGAGTAAGACCTCTTTTGTATGTAGCACCTTTTTAGTTGATTAAAGCTTACTTTAAGTTCACCACGCGTAAGGCTCATTCTTATGACAATTTAATCAACTTTGAAAAACTTCGCACTCAAACTTTTTGGACGAACTCGGAATTAAGGATCCAGGGAATCACCCATCAGGGAAAACATCCTTAAACCATCGCGTCTTGACTTGGACCCAAACACCCCAGCAGCCGGTAAGGTGTGGAAACACTGGTATCGCACGTTTGACAATTTTCTCGAATATTGCAAGGCTGATGATGACACAAAGTTGCGGATACTCATCAACTGTGTCACTCCGAATGTATTTCAGTATGTTGAGGAATGGGGCAGTTACGAGGAGGCAATTCGGACGCTTAAAAGACTATATACTAAGACACCGAATGAGGTCTATGCCAGACATCTACTAGCTACAGCTCAACAAGGGCCGGAGGAATCCATTGATAAATTCCTCCAAGAGCTTCGCAGACTTAGTATGGACTGTAACTTTCAGGCGGCCTCAGCTGAGCTGTACCGTGAAGAAATGATCCGTGATGCTTTCATCTGCGGGCTTGCCTCCCCATTTATACGCCAGCGTCTACTGGAAAGTAAGACACTTGAGCTTCAGAGAGCTTAGGACATGGCTTGCTCTCTAGATCTGGCAAAAAGAAATGCAGACCTTTATACAGTGCCCAGACCTCGGTCTGCTGCCTTAACTACAGTCAGGCAATTTAAGAGGCCACAGGTGAACTCTATTAGGGAGGACTTTATCCCTGACGATCAATCTGATGACTTCACTGATGAAGAGGATGATGACCCCACTGTGGCAGCCTCTTGGCAATCTAAGAAATGCTTCTTTTGTGGTGATGAGTTTCACCCTCGGAAATTCTGCCCTGCTCGCAATGCGTTTTGCAGTCATTGCAACAAAAAGGGTCATTTTGCAAAGGTTTGCCTATCAAGAGCCTCTACGAGGGCTTATCAAGCTAAGTCCTACCGAACTGCCCCGGTAAGGGCCTATCAAGATGTTCCGGCTAAAATCTATCGTGCTTCCTCTCGGGTTTTCTCTCGAAGAAACACACCTAGAGTTTCAGCCACTCTTTGTGCAACGACACCAATTACAGCTGCTTGTCCTCAGAACCTATTCCATGCAGCTACAAAAGCATCAATTAATGGACATACTTTAGATACCTTAATTGACTCAGGTAGCACTGATAGTTTCATTAGGGAACAGATTGTTGCAGAGTTAAAGCTACATGTTTTCCCATCAGACCAGGCAATTGCGATGGCTCAGTCATCACTTAATACCAGAATTTCTGGCTTTTGTATGGTTGAAATAACACTTAATGGTCGCAGGTATCCCTCCACCCGGCTTTCGGTGCTCAAGGACTTATGTAGTGATCTTATCTTAGGGCTGGATTTTCAAAAGCAGCATAAGAAGCTCACCATTGAGTTCGGCGGATCCAAACCTGAACTCACTATTTCTAATATACGACCTCGATTACCGTTCTGTGCCTTGTCAGCAGCTTCACTGGATGAACCCTCACTGTTTACCAGTATCCCTCCTCGATGCAAACCGATTATAACAAAGTCACGACGTTTCAGTCAGGAAGACCAGTCTTTTATTGCGGCTGAGATTTCTCGGCTTTTAGCAGAGGATATCATCGAGCCTTGTTCGTCGCCATGGCGCGCCCAGGTCGTTATTGTTAAGAACCCTCTACAACCTCACAAGAAACGGCTGTGCATTGACTATTCACAGACCATCAATCAATATACGGACTTGGACGCATACCCATTGCCGCGCATCGATGATATGGTTAATAAACTGGCTGAGTACACGGTGTTCTCAACATATGATCTGAAAAGTGCCTATCATCAGGTACCCTTGAAGGTCTCAGACAAGCAGTATACGGCCTTTGAAGCCAATGGACGGCTGTATCAATTTCGTCGCCTCCCCTTTGGGGTCACTAATGGAGTGGCTGTCTTCCAGTGAGCAATGGATGACCTGGTCAAACAGGAAGACTTGAAGGATACGTTTCCTTATCTGGACAATATTACTGTCGCAGGTCG
Organism: Squalus acanthias; assembly: GCA_030390025.1. Lineage (NCBI taxonomy): Eukaryota > Metazoa > Chordata > Chondrichthyes > Squaliformes > Squalidae > Squalus > Squalus acanthias. The sequence goes on from CM059430.1 coordinate 152,381,425, forward strand.
CAATCAGCGGGAACATGACGCCAATCTCCAACGATTTTGGGATGCACTCCAGCACCGTAATTTGACATTAAATGCGGCTAAATCCATTGAGTCATCAACATCCTTGGCTATTGTGTGGGCAATGGCATCATTAAACCTGACCCTGAAAGGCTTCGCCCACTCCAAGAGCTCCCGCCACCTAAGAATCCGGCCTCCTTGCGCCGGGCCCTCGGCCTGTTTGCATACTATGCTAAATGGATTCCTAACTTCTCGGACCGAATCCAACCTCTACTGAAGGCCAGCACATTCCCACTAGACACAGCGGCTGTTGCAGCCTTTAACCTCCTGAAAAAACAGTTGGAGAAAGCGGCTCTTCACTCCATCGATGAGAGTCTTCCTTTTGTTGTTGAGTGTGATGCCTCGGAGGTGGCGATCTCGGCCACTCTGAATCAGGAAGGTCGTCCGGTGGCATTTTTGTCCAGGACTTTTCAAGGGGCTGAGCTACATTATCCTCCAGTCGAGAAAGAAGCTACAGCCATCATAGAGGCAGTACGGAAGTGGACTCATCTCCTAGCTCGCCAGCACTTTACCTTAATCACGGACCAGCGATCGGTCGCCTTCATGCTCGATAATCGAAACGGACCAAAATTAAAAATAATAAAATCCAGCTTTGGCGGCTGGAATTGGCTTCTTTTGGTTACACCATCCACTATCGACCTGGCAAGGAGAATGTGGCTCCGGATACCCTCACACGAGCATTCTGCTCCGCCATGGCACCCTCTACGCTCGTAGACATCCATGATGGGTTGTGTCATCCGGGCGTTACTCGCATGCTACACTTCGTGCGGTCCCGAAATCTCCCATTCTCTACCGGGGATGTAAAGAAGATGTGCTCGGACTGCAGAGTCTGTGCGGAATTGAAACCTCAGTTTTTCCGCCCCTCGGGTGGTATACTCATACATGCGACCCAGCCAATGCAACGGCTTAGCATCGATTTTAAGGGGCCGTTGCCCTCTTCAACTCGCAACACTTATCTATTGACCATGGTCGATGAGTATTCCCGTTTTCCGTTTGCCTTTCCCTGCCCCAATATGCTGACGACCACGGTTATCAGCTGCCTTGAGCAGGTATTTGCTTTCTGTGGCATGGCATCCTATGTTCATTCGGATCGGGGCCCTTCTTTTATGTCAGGAGAACTCAAGGCCTATCTCTCGGAACGGGGTATTGCTGCCAGCAGAACGACGCCTTATCATCCGGTCGGGAATGGGCAAATCGAGCGTTTTAACGCTATCATCTGGAATGCGGTACGTCTGGCTTTGAGATCTCGGGGCCTACCCAACCAGCAATGGGAAGCAGTACTTCCAGACGCATTACACTCCACACGGTCCCTCCTTTCGACCGCCACAAATACGACGCCTCATGAACGGTTCTTCCGATTTCAGCGTCGCTCATCCTATGGGATATCTCTCCCGTCGTGGCTGACTGCACCGGGACCAGTGCTACTCCGAAGATATGTCCGGGCGTCTAAGAATGACCCCCTGGTAGATGAGGTTGAGCTCACTGACGTCAACCCTACCTACGCCTATATTCGGTATCCTGACGGTCGGGAATCTACCGTGTCATTGCGGGATCTGGCTCCCTGCCCGCCGAAACATAGAGGGACACCAGGGGATGATATTGTACCAGGCACATCTCTGGGCTCGCCAGGTGCCTCTCATCACGATCTGGATCTGACGCCGGCTGGTACCTCACTCCAGCGTGCCGACCTGGGGCAGACTGACTATGAGCCCGTCGGGGCTCGCACGCGCAGCCACGATCCACCCCGTACCATACGCTCGGAAACGGATCTGCCACAGCCCTGCCCGACACCCGTTCGGGCACCAGTACACAGTCAGGATCGTCCTGACCCCTCACAGAGCGGGCTGGATCACTCGGACTCTGGTCCACGGCCCGCGGCGGGTAAACGGGCTAGGGGCTTTGGACACCATCCACACCTTTGATTGCCGTGATTATCTCTCTGCCGAGGTGTGATAAAGGGCAGTTGGAAAGATTAACTGTAATCATCTGGCAGTGTTCTCTGACTATATATGCTGTGCCTATATGCATCTCTTCACTTCACCTGACGAAGGAGCAGCGCTCTGAAAGCTTGTGATTTCAAATAAAGCTGTTGGACTATAACCTGGTGTTGTGCGACTTCTCACATGATTCTAAAAGATGCTCCTAAAATGACAGATTTTCCCACCAGGAGAGAAGTCAACAGCCGAGTTATGTCGCATTGCATTCCTATATCTCCTAATGGCTGTAACAGAGCTAAAGTTACTACCTGTTTAGTCTTGGACCAGCCAGTCAGATTTTCAAGCAGGCTGTTTGAAAATGTCTTAAGATATCAACCAGGCATTGAGAAGTCTGTTTTTTCTTAATACCATTTTTTATATAATTCTCCATCTCGCAATGTGGAGGATTTAATTATTGGGGACTTTATGGTTTTTGATGAACTTTCATCAGCAGCCAAAAATCTTGAATTCCAGCCATGATTTCACCACTGCCCTGCATGATATGGAAACGTAGAATCTAGGAGCAGGAGTAGGCCATTCGGCCCGTCGAGCCTGCTCCACCATTCAATACGATCATGGCTGATCATTCAAATCCAGTACTCTGTCCCTGCTTTAATCCCCACAGTACACATATCCCACCCTACCCCCGTAACCCCACGTATTTAATTCCCCCTAACATATCCCATCCTATCCCCATAACCCCACATATTTAATCCCCCCCTAACACTAAGGGTCAATTTATCATAGCCAAATCAACCTAACCCGCACATTTTTGGACTGTGGGAGGAAACCGGAGCACCCGGAGGAAACCCACGCAGACAGGGGGAGAATGTGCAAACTCCACACAGACAGTCACCCGAGGCCGATTCGGACCCGGGTCCCTGGCGCTGTGAGGCACCAGTGCTAACCACTATGCCACCGTGTTGCCCAAATGATCCTGCCCCTCGTCCAGTTTTAGCCTTTACAAGAGGTGATACCCAGTATCATTGGCAAAGTCCAGGAAAGTAGATGATCTCTCTCAGCATCACAGGTTCATGTGAGTTGTGAGGGAGAAGGGCAGAAAAGAGAAAATAAGTCAAATGAATGATAGAAACAAAAAATTGACATTCTATTCTCTGGCACTGTCTTCTCTGTACATGGACACAAACAAATCTACATGGCAAACTGTGAAAGAAATTCAGCGTTGCAACGATTATGCTACTTCTGCTCTACCTGCCAATCATTATGATTGAATTACCATGAAACCGCACACTGTCAAAGTAGATGATATCATGGGAACCCGCACTTGTTGGCAGTGCAAGCGGCTTGCTTTTTATAGTCACTTCTGTTAATATTAATGAGTTCAATACGAGGCTTGAATTGCCATGAGGTGACGGTGCGTGAGCTCTAAGTGAAGCATTTCATTTTGAAAATAATTATCTGACGCTTGTGTAAGCAAAGTATTCAAGATATCCTCTCCTTTTGCCTACATTTAAAATAAAATCTGCATTTTCAATAGAGAATTGAATAATATTAAAATAGGTAGTTGTTGAGTTGTATTCTTAATTACATGCTTCTGTCGAGAGTACAAGACATATTTTAATGACTATTATGCAAATAATTTACATTCAGATTGTGGTCAGGAGCTTTTTTTTACTGCTTAGTTCTCTTTATCCAAGGGGTCGCATCAGTAGATTACAAAGATAAGATTAGTAAATCCACAAATATTTGATTTGTACGTGTAGTTAGAGAATCAATTAAAGTTAAAATGTGAATAGCACAAATATTGATGTTTAGACAATCATGCATCAGTTTCTACTCTCATTTTATTCTCTTTGCCTTCATTCAGCAAATAGGATGGTTGCATATTGGCATTTACTGGCCAGTGTCTTCAGCTGAACTATACTGTTCAGAATCTCAGTGTCTTGTTTGATCCTGAGCTGAGCTTCCAACATGCAGACGGTGATCTTCAGTCTAAGCAACACAGTTGGGTGTGCTGAGTAACTAGTACGCCCAGAACTTTGAAATTCAGCATTTGGTATAAAGACAGGACCAGGATGAAGGAAAGCAATCAGGAATTAACCAAAATGGAATAAAAATCGAATTTCCTGATATCCAATCCAACTTTATCCCACAATGCTCAACTGCTGCCAGGGGATGTCAGGAAGTAGGGACTGGAACAGAATTGGTCTCCGTTGAAGGGTAATTGGGTAGGAATATTAAAATGCTTTTGGTGTGTAAGAAACAGCCCAGATGAGGATAAAAGTACACCAGCTGGCATTGATGGTAATGCCTGCACTCTAAGTCTCAGCCCTGTCAGAGCTAAGACTGCTGAATTGAGTACCTGGCTGAAGGCAATCTTGTAATATAGATAGGATTAGACTGATAACTGCCACATTGCATTTCACTAACAACCATCAGCAAATGGAAACCTTTGTCCAACTTTCTTCAACTAAGCTGAGGCCTCCAGATATGGTAACACTGTCAGCAGAATGGTCTCAGTGCATTGTGTAGCTAGTTGATCCCATTTCTCTTCTGCTTCACATAAATCTCAGGGAATCCGCATCTTTAAAGGTAAACCTTGCTTTAGAAACTATGAAATCTGTGTAACCTCTTAATTGTAATTTTTATGACGAATCCTAAACTCATGGTTGAAATCTCTGGCTTTGGTTACCTCCTTAAACACTGAATAATTCACTGGAGTACCAAGGACATTGATTAAGAGAGATGTATGGGGAATGGTAGCGAGATGAATAAGGAGTTGAGCTCTGCTGTTCCTATTGTTAAATCAGCTTTTATGTAGGTAGGCACATTGTTCCATTAGTACTTCTCATGAAGTGATGGATGATAAAAGGTTAGCTATAAAGTAAAGTGTTCTGCAATGCTGTACTTCTAATTACCCATTTGATAAGAAGTAAGGCTGCCAAGTTTTCATGTCTGTCAAGATTTTAAAAGCTGTTTATCAGTTCAAACATTTAGTGCTTTTTTGTCTTTTACCAATCATTTGGGTATGGTGGCATTGCACAGTGGAGTGCTAACTCACGGTGCCATGAAGTGCTGGTAAACATGTTCAATCCCCCACTCTACTCAGTTCTCAATTCGGGGGACAGGCATGGAAAATTGGGCTGCTGTTGTGCACCTTCAAGTGGTCTGCTGCAGAGTGGCGTCGATGGAAGCCTGGCAGCAGTTTTCTGGTTCAGGTTCAGTGAAACAACAAGATCCATTTAAAGGTCCATAATAACATTCAAGAGCAAGGTAATTGAATTGTTAGCTCTGGAATGGATCTGCTTGAAAGGTGGGGAGGCGTGAAACATGCACAATTATTTCTATGTAGCAATGGGAATCAAATCAGAAGTAATTTGAGCTGGGGCAAAATTTGAAACACTGACCCCTGTACGTAGAAGCTCAAAGGCAGAGCTGTCACTTTCCGAGATTTCCTGGGAAATATACTGGGCTGTAGCGACCCATTGGCTGTCGACAGCCCAGGGCAATTTTTTTCCGCTGTTCTTAGCACATGCAGCACAGAGTCATCTCATGAGAGATCTGTTTCTGTTACAGTCATCTTCAGTTGCACATTATGTCACCTTTTATGAAAACAAAGAACATGCAATAGGTTTGTGAAAATGTGGTCATCTGCTTATTGAACATTTGTTTAATAGTCAATCAAATAACCAAAAGACAAATGTGATTGTATATTTCAAAATTTACAGAAAGGTTTCAACAGCCAATTTAAATTGAAAAGGGCGTAAATTCAGACCAAATAGGATTAAAAAGTGCTTTATAACAGCTGGTGCCGAAGGACATTGTTAGCTGACAGAGGTTGTGTATGTGTAAGAGAGTGAGAGAAAGAGAGAGACAGATTGTATTGATTACACAACTGTTATAGAGGATGCTTGGCCCACTTGTGAGAGTATCTGATGATGCTGCTCCAAAGAAAATACTGAGTACATACCTGAAACTTGGAACATTGCTCAACCCTTGCATCCTTCCTTGCCCTTTCTTTGCTATGACACACCTCACCCTTAACACTCCATCCACTCCCTCATTCTCAACATGTTTAGTTTTGTCACTTCCTCCTTTCTACCCATCCCTTCTATCCACTTCCCTCAAAGAGGATAAGGAAGGACACACTGTCCCTCTCACCTTATACACTTTATGGAGTTTATAGAACACAAAACAAAAACTAAACAGAATCTCCCCTCTCCCATTGCTGGCATCCCTGCCCCTGCTTGGCCTTGGGGGTGGAGGGGACGGCAAGATTGAGGGACATAAACAATGAGGGACAAATACCTAAAAGAAAACCTAGAACAAAGTGATGGTACAGGAGACTACTACAGAGATGGGGTCCTGGACCTTTTAGCCACATTTTTTGGAACAAAAACAACAACTTGTATTTATATAGCGCCTTTAACGTAGTAAAACGTCCCAAGGCGCTTCACAGGAGTATTAAAAGACAAAACATTTGACACTGAGCCACATAAGGAGAAATTAGGGCAGGTGACCAAAAGCTTGGCCAAAGAGGTAGGTTTTAAGGAGCATCTTATAGGAGGAAAGAGAGGTAGCGAGGTGGAGAGGTTTAGCCAGGGAATTCCAGAACTTAGGGCCTAGGCAACAAAAGACACGGCCACCAATGGTTGAGCGATTATAATCAGGGATGCTCAAGAGGCCAGAATTAGAGGAGCGCAGCTTTCTAGGGGGTTGTGAGGCTGAAGGAGATTACAGAGATAGGGAGGGGTGAGGCCATGGAGGGATTTGGAGGAAATAGGCGGTCTTAGTTATGCTGCGGATATGTGGTCGGAAGCTCATTTCAGGGTCAAATATGACACCAAGGTTGCGAACAGTCTGGTTCAGCCTCAGACAGATGTTAGGGAGAGGGATGAGTCAGTGGCTAGGGAACGGAGTTTGTGGCTGGGACTGAAAACAATGGCTTCGGTCTTCCCAATATTTAATTGGAGAAAATTGCTGCTCATCCAGAACTGAGCAGTGTCCTAGGCCCAACCATCTTCAGCTGCTTCATCAATGACCTTCCCTCCAACATAAGGTCAGAAATGGGGTTGTTCGCTAATGACTGCACAGTGTTCAGCGCCATTCACAACTCCTCAGATAATGAAACAGTCCATGCCCGCATCCAACAAGACCTGGATGACGTTCAGGCTTGGGCTGATAAGTGGCAGGTAACATTCGCGCCACAGACGTGTCAGGCAATGACTATCTCCAACAAGCGAGAGTCTAACCACCTCCCCTTGACATTCAACGGCTTTTACTGTGCGTACCGTGGCTGCAGTGTGTCCCATCTACAAGATGCACTGCAGCAACTCGCCAAGGCTTCTTCAGCAGCACCTCCCAAACCCGTGACCTCGTCCACCTAGAAGGACAAGGGCAGCAGGCGCATGGGAACACCACCACCTCCAAGTTCCCCTCCAAGTCACACACCATCCTGACTTAGAAGTATATCGCCGATCCTTCATCGTCGCTGGGTCAAAATCCTGGAACTCCCTAACAGCACTGTGGGAGTACCTTCACCATACAGACTGCAGTGGTTCAAGAAGGCGGCTCACCACCACCTTCTCAAGGGCAACTAGGGATGGGCAATAAATGCTGGCCTTGCCAGTGATGCCCAGATCTCATAAGTGAATTAAAAAAAAAGGATGTGGAGGAGAAGGGTAGGTAGATAGGTAAAGAGATGGGTAGGTGACAGAGACATCAGTGGAGGAGAACGGGGCACAGAGATGAGAGGAAGCAAAAGAGAAATAGTGGAAACTGATTGAGTGAGATGGAAATGGGGGGACAAAATTACTTGACATGTGGGTAGACATTGTGAAAACAATATATGTGTGCAGAGAGATGGGTCACCAAGAGACAATTAAAGTAATTGAGGTAACAGAGAGATATTCCCCTTGTTGCTTCTTGCCTATTTTCCAGTCCACGCCTTCCCCCTCCTCTTTCCCACTTGCTTTTCCATGTTTTCCCTTACCATTCTCTTAATTCTGCAGCGTTACTCCTGAAATTTAAAGAAATTGTAGACCTTCTTCCCTGTAGCTTTACTTCCCCCATCCTTCCAGCCCTCCTGAAAAAAATTAAAAAAACAAAAATGTATTTTCCCCAGCCCACACCCCTCCTATCCGATATTGCTTTCCAATTCTACTCCAAAATCTTCGCCCTCCGGCTCTGCTCGCCTCCTCCACAGCCCAATTCCCTGCTAGCCTCACTCCCCACACTTCAGCCTCCAAATAATAGTGCTCTTCATATCTCTGCTCAGATCCTGCCCTTACTGTTTACACTTCCCCTGCCTTCATTCTCGTCCTACCATTCTCACTTTCTCTCCTCCCGATTCACCCACCAGCCATGATCACCACAAATCTTCAGGATAACACAGATGGATTCATAAAAGGTACATTCCTGCTTCTTTATTAATTTATTGGCTTAATGATGTTCCCTTTTACCCATTGTTGTATAAGTTTATGGGTTTGCTGATAATCTATTAAAATTTTAATTCTGTGCTATCTGCTTCTTTAATTTCTTAATTTTCTGCTTCCTGTTCCTTTAAATATATTAATTGAGTGATGACTAGCATTCTATTAATTCACTTAACCCTACTTAATTGCACTGCAATGTTCAACAGGAAGATTTCATTTTTGTCACTGTGCAATTACACAGCCTCAAACAAAACCAGTAACACATTTAGTGGTAATGTAATGACTCCATTTGTTTTTAATTTTCATGTTATTATGCTGCCAGCTTCTGTTCGCCACTGTTTTACTGTTTAGCGTCATCACATTATTTAGGAATATTGATATAAAATTTCCAGACTGTACAGCTCTTGACCCACGACTGCTAGTAATATATGAAAAATCTTATATCTGCCGCAACCCTTATCAGCTTTCTCCATTATAAGTTTCTCTATCCACAATTAGAATGGAACCTGTCACGCTGTAATTACACACTCTCGTCAATGGTAGCCATCGTCAAAGCAGGTGGTCATGGCAACAGCAGCTATTGGGAAGGGAGTGGCTCAACCTCTAACAGGTCACTACAGCAATGGAGGAGCCCGAGGCCAAGCAAGATCAGGGGATTCCAGCAGTTGGAAAGGGAAGGCTCCAGCTCCATTGGATCACTACGGCAAGGGAGGAGCCTGAGGCCTATCAGGAGTTATCAAGGAAGGGGCCAACTTGAACGGTCACTCATGGCAAAGGCCAAACAGGACACAAACTCAGCAGCAGAATGATGTCTGCTCGGAAATAAATTCAGGGGCAAAGAGCCACCAATAACTGCAGGCTATATATGGGGTGGGGGCTGCAGGGTAAATGTGGCTCTCAGTAGCTCCTTTTCCAACCCCTCTCTCAATTACTCATGCTTTCCTCTCCCATCGTGTTTATCACGTCCGCTACTCCTTTACCCATTTCCCTTTCTTCACTCACTCCCAGCACTACCCCTACCTCATCCCCTTTGAACTGCATACTCAACCCCTGTATCTTCTCCCCACCCCCGTTTGATATGCTGTCACTCATCTCACCCTTGACCCTCCAACGATTCCTCCCACACCCACTTGCTCCCCATAAGGACAGGTGGTAAGAGATCAAGGAGTCCCTGACCCTTAATGAGTTTCCTTCCGCCACTCCCTACTCTCCCTTCCTATCTGTTTCCCTCAAAGAGATTTTGTCACCTAGCCGATTTTGACTGCCCGCCCACCTGATTTACGTCGGGTGGATAGGGTTAAACTCACCCCTCAAATGTTTGCTTGGTCCGCCTTCAGAGAAATTAAAACAGGTACACGTGCGAAAGACACGAATATCTGATTCGGGTCACAAGGTTACGCTATCATACAAGTAGATATAGGGCAGTGTGAGTCAACTCCCATAAAAGTAAGATGCTTAGACTAAGCGGAGTGACTGAACCTGAGATGGCATCTACAGCAGATCGTAACACATGACATAACACTCCTAATGTTATAAAACAGCTTACTCTCCAACCCATGTAAGCAACATCATCAGAGATCTGCTAGTAATATATTAAAAATGGTGCATCTGCACATATTACCTGTCAATCACTATTTGTTGTCTCTCGCTATCACACTTAAGTGTCCAACACTCTTTTTCAAGTGTCACATAAAACCTATCTGTCATACTTACACTTCATACGTGCAAATTTTGTTTTCAGAAAATGTTAACAAATCACAGCTCAAGAACGTTACGATTGACCAATCAAAATCAGAATAAAAATAACTAATTAGAAGCTACTAGGCATTTTACACAAGAACAAATCAACAAACACAAGTCTGCAAAGTTTACCAATAAAAAGAGCAGCAGCCCACCAATCAAATCACTCAAAACACTTTATAAAAACAAAAATGCCCTCAGCCCAGCAATATTGGCTACAAATTAGCTTTCCAACATATTAAAATGATAAAATGTGCTTATTTCACAATTATATCATAAAGTTATTTTTGTGTATTTGTGTAGTTTCATTAATGTTTATACAAAAAAACATTATCTGGTCATTATCACATTGCTGTTTGTGGGAGCTTCCTGTGTGCAAATTGGCTGTCACGTTTCCTACATTACAACAGTGACTATACTTCAAAAAGTACTAAATTGGCTGTAAAGCACTTTGGGACGTCCGGTGGTCGTGAAAGGCACTATATAAACGCAAGTCTGTCTGTACACAAAGGCCTCAGCCTTTTTCAAAAGCCTGGGCTTGGGGTTGGGGTTGATACTTTGATGTACAACTATCATAATGTTAAAACAACAACAGAAAACGCTGGAAAAACTCAGCAGGCCAGGCAACATCCGTGGAGAGAGAAACAGAGTTCACGTTGGGGAACAGCACCTCATCTTTCGTTTAGGCACTTTACAGCCTTCCAGACTCAATATCGAGTTCAACAATTTGAGATCATAACCTCGGCCCCTACCACATATATATACATTTTATCCACCCTTTTAGTTCGTGCCTTTTTCCTTTTTTTTCTCTCTCTCCCCCTACGGCAGCTGTCTCTCATTCTGCCAGCATTTCACACTTCACCTTTTGTTTCTTAACCTGTCCCATTACCATCTCGTCTTGCCTTGAGCATCTCTCAATGTCTCTACTTACCATTGTTATTCCCCCCCCTCCCCCCAGCATTTTTATCTGTTCTATTTCCTGCTCTTTTCTCAGTTCTGACGAAGGGTTTCGACCTGCAACGTTAACTCTGTTTCTCTCTCCACGGATGTTGCCTGGCCTGCTGAGTTTTTCCAGCGTTTTCTGTTGTTGTTTCAATTTTCCAGCATCCGCAGTATTTTGCTATCGTATCATAATGTTAACTTTAGATATGGTGCAGTCTGAGTATTTGCATAATTTCTCACCTGCACCAATAGGATTCTATCAATTCAGTGGCAGACTAACTCACAGCTGGAAGAAAGTGTCTTTGAGATTTTGCAAAACAAGTTGCAGAATGAATTTTTGGGGTAATGTTTCATATTTTTCACTTTTTTATAAAACATCATGGCCTCTGACTTTGCATGAGAAATGATATGGGAAATCAACTAGTATTAGAAGAACTTCATGTCTGGAAGCACTTTTTATCCATCACATACTAGGCAATGCAAATTTAAGTGTCATGTTTGAAAAAATAACAAAGGCAGTCATTTGGAATGTCTGAACCCTCCAGCAACAGAACAGTGTCGCAATGTCTGCAGACACTCAACTGACCTTCCAAGACACAAAGCCAGTGTTCTGTTTACCAATCTGAATAGCAATTAACCCTTGAATGAACTAACCCAGTGTTTAGCTGACCTGAATAAGACTTTGTAGCCTTAAAGGGACACATACCTATACTTTGGCAACAGAATAAGGCAACACATCCTTTGAGTCACAAGTAGTGCCACAGGAGATTAACTAATAATGTTATAAAACAGTACTTTATGTGCATTTTCTGTCTGTCACTCTTTCCTGCCACACTCAAATTTCTGTCTCAGACTTCAAACAAAGATATAAAGAAACAAAGCAACTCTCCAGAAACACAAAATACTGATCAAAATGCTGATCATTGGGAGTCGGCTGATAGGGTGGTAATTGGCCGGGTTGGATTTGTCCTGCCTTTGTGGACAGGCAATTTTCCACATTGTTAAGGTAGATGCCAGCTTAGCTAGGGGCACAGGTCTTCAGCACTACAGCCTGTATGTTTTCGGGGCCCGTAGCCTTTACTGTTTCCAGTACACTCAGCTGTTTCTTGATGTCACATGTGTTTCTCTTGTCAATTCTCCATACAATTGCCCATTTCAGGTGGTCCAGAAGCATCCAGCTTTTCCTCCTTCTTGGTCGTTTCCTTCCATCTACACATCGCTACAAACATGGACTTTTAAATGGGGCAATCCATTTACTCTAAACTCACACTATCTTCCTCCCTGTCAGCACTAATTTAAGACACTAAGCCAGTTTCAAAACTGGCAGATAATTTTAACCTGACCTGAATCGGCCGCCCATTTAACAGCCCACTCAATTTTACTCCCATCAACTTCAATAGAAAGTAGAATCGGGCGTGGTGTAAAACAAGTCGTCAATTTCCTGTGGGTGGATTAGGTTAAAATTAACCAGGTTCGCTGACTAAAGATTGGCAGTAACCTAACAATACACATCTGTAAGAGGACCTCTCTGACCACAAGCTGTCAATCGCAGAGGGCACCAGCCAATCATAGAAACATCAGGTCTGGAGTTTCCTCCTTGCGCGCAACCCAGAAGTTAGACCCGAAAATGCGCCCAATGTTGTCCTTATTTTACTGGTCAAGTTACGCCCAAGTATCCTCCCAATCTCATTCGAATACACCCGAATTTAAAATGGACATAAGTGGCCATAAATCGGCATACACAATCGGGGCCCAAGGAAACGCCAAACCCACAGCAGTATATTTCTTGAGTCATAAAATTTAAGTTTCTACTCATTCGTGAACATTAGGCACAGCATGTTTAAGAACCTACAATCGGGGAAGCTTTTCAATTTTCAATGTGACTTATACTTAGGCCATAAAAATGCAAAATTGTGGCTTCTGTCTTTAAGTTGGAGGAAGTTGTGGCTCATTCCATGACTTGATGTGAAATAGGCAATCTGACATGGGGTCAAGACAGGTGGTGAAGCGTTAGAGCTGGATATCATCACAGCATACATGTAAAAATTGACTTATGCCTGTGTAAGATGTTGCCAAAATCTTTGCTAGGATTTTCACGCTCTGAGGACAATAGTGATTGAACAGGTGTTCGGCAGATGTCAGAGTATTATACTGTCTCGTCAGGTACATCCAGAAATAGGATTTTTTGCAATTTTTGACTTGATGAATGTGTGTTGTATTTTCCAATTTATTGATTTATTTAAAAAGTCCACTTTTCTTTTTCATTTTGCTTCATGGGTCAAGGGTTCAGGTTGCAGCTGAACAGTAAGTGGGTACTCACACATTCAGGCAAAATTAACAGATGTTTGTGAACTCTTTATTGATTTAATTAGCTTAATTTGAAAGGATAATTATTGAAGAAAATCAGAAAGATCATTAATAGACAATTTATTGCAGAATTGAATTGAGCACATCTGCTGCTGAGTGAAACTAAATGTTGCTCGATAGCACATTTGAAGCACCAGTGTTTACTCATTTACCTTTAACATTTAATTCCACAGAAAACTAAAGACAAGCAATATGTCACTGTTGAGCCAGTAAAATAATAGCCTAGTGCAGCATGCATTACTATCAACTCCTCTCCTGTCTTGTGGGAAGAATTCAAAGCAACACACTAGAACCACAATTATAAAAATGCTGAGCAAAGCAAACGTTGTAATGAAGCAGAAATGATAGTGGGAGATTGAGTCGTATATCTTAGTGTTCCAGAATCCAAAGCTAATGGCCGTGAATGGAGTCCTCTGGTCATTCTCATCCCTGGTTGCCAGCCAAGTGTATTATATTGCAATGTTTTTGGTCTATTTGCTGCGCTGCTGCTGTTAGAAACTCACAACAACAAAATTCATATTAAGTTAAATGCCAGTTAAAATCACTAAAGAGCTGTAATCCAGCTGCTGGAAGTAGATTTGGTACAAATGCAAGTATTTGGGATAGTCTTAATATACTTTCATTTTCCATTTTCTGCTTCCACTTCCTCCTTTTCCTTTCTTCCAATTTTCTCCCCTCTCCTGAAGGTGCTAACATGTGCTGTGTTATAGCTCCACAGGGAATAGCTGCTTTTTACTACCTTTCCCAAGTGGCCTCTTTCATGTATGAGGCTAGATAGTGAACATTGGCAAGCCAATCAGCAATAGGGGCATCAAGCCCAATCCTGTCTTCACCCTGTGTGTGTTTTCCAGCATACTGATCAGGAGAAGGAACCCTGATTGATTCCCCCCACCCCCCACTCAGGGGACTGAGTCCATTTATAGTATTCTTTATGCTACCCTGGTAAAGATCAGCTAATTCAGCACAGACTAGGGATCATTCTAGTCTGTATGGCTCTTTTACACAGGGCAAAAGTGAGAAGTCGCACAACACCAGGTTATAGTCCAACAGTTTTATTTGAGATCACAAGCTTTCGGAGCTGCTGCCCCTTCGTCAGGTGAAGTGAAGGAATACGAATCGGCAAAGCATATATAGACAGAGAACAATGCCTGTGCAGCGTACAATCTCAGACGACTACAGTTAATCTTTCTGACAGGGCAGTTTCACTACCAACTGATATTTTAGGCAACTGCCTAAATCTCTTAAATCCTCTCACTGCTTCCTTCACCAGTGTATTAGTTTCTCCAGAAATATCACTAAACTTGTACGCCGTGACCTCTTGAGATAGGCTTTTAACACAGTGCGATGCCAAGTCAGTTTTTCTTTAGCTGTGTCACAGCTGCTTCATTTAATGACTGGACCTCTATAAAAGTTCATTCCAATTATAGTGGGTGTATTTCAAAATACAAGTTGTTTTATTGGGGTTAGAGTATAGTATAGTATCTTTTGAAATTTGGATTGGTGCTGAAAATCTGCAGCTAAAACTGGTAGAACCACCATTCAATAAGGTATGGTGTGTACCCATGTGGTAGTCAGGAATGCTCTCACGTCTTAATCTGCTGCTTGTGAAGAATTTTTAGCATCTACTGTCTGCCTAGAGAGGGCACAAATCCATTCTTGCAAGTTGTCCAAAGACCAACTGTCACATTTTTGGGATTTGTTTGACCAACTTTCCAAAGTAAGGATTTGGAAAAAAAGAGAGTGCATTTAGAACATAAGACGTAGGAGCAGGAGTCGGTCATTTGGCCCCTCGAGCCTGCTCCGCCATTCAATAAGATCATGGCTGATCTGATTTTGGCCTCAACTCCACTTCCCTGCCCGCTCCCCATAACCCTTGACTCCCTTACCTTTCAAAAATCTGTCTATCTCCACCTTAAATATATTCAATGACCCAGTCTCCACAGCTCTCTGGGGAAGAGAATTCCAAAGATTCACGACCCTCTGAGAGAAGAAATTCCTCCTCATTTCCGATTTAAAAGGGTGCCCCCTTATTCTGAAATTATGCCCCCTAGTTCTAGATTCCCCCATGAGGGGAAACATCCTCTCTGCATCTACCCTGTCAAGCCCCTTCAGAATCTTACTTGTTTCAATAAGATCCCCTCTCATTCTTCTAAACTCCAATGAGTATAGGCCCAACCTGCTCAACCTTTCTTCATAAGACAATCCCTTCATCTCCGGAATCAACCTTGTGAACCTTCTCTGAAAAGCCTCCAATGCAAGTATATCCTTCCTTAAATAAGGAGACCAAAACTGTATGCAGTACTCCAGGTGTGGTCTCACCAATACCCTGTACAGTTGTAACAGGACTTCCCTACTTTTATACTCCATTCCCTTTGCAATAAAGGCCAACATTCCATTTGCCTTCCTAATTACTTGCTGTACCTGCATGCTAACTTTTTGTGATTCATGTACAAGGACCCCCAGATCCCTCTGTACCTCAGCATTTTAGAAACATAGAAGCAGGAGTAGGCCATTCGGCCCGTCGAGCCTGCTCCACCATTCAATACGATCATGGCTGATCATCCAAATCCAGTACCCTGTCCCTGCTTTCTCACACAGAATCCCCATCGAGCCTGCACCGACACATATCCCACCCTATCCCCGTAACCCCACGTATTTAATTCCCCCTAACATATCCCATCCTATCCCTGTAACCCCACATATTTAATCCCCCCCTAACACTAAGGGTCAATTTATCATAGCCAAATCAACCTAACCCGCACATTTTGTAATCTCTCCCCATTTAAATAATAATTTGTTTTATTTTTCCTACCAAAGTGGATAACCTCGCATTTTCCCACATTAAACTCCATCTGCCAGATTTTAGCCCACTCACTTAGCCTATCTATAACCCTTTAAGAGTTGTGTTTGAAGCAAAGCGTATTCACACAAGGTTTTCATTCAAAGTAGAGATGAAAGGTAATTAAAATGCTAATAAGGTTTTGAAGTTATTTCCCTAAAGATTGTAAACAATAAGCAATTTGTTCGCCTGACTTGGTAATCAATAAATGCTTCAGTTCTATTGCGTTGGGAGTTCCGTGATTTGGAAGTTCAGCAATGGGTTGTCTAGCATGTTACGAACAAATACCGATAAAAGAGACAGAAACACACACTAGTTGTCATAGATTTTGAAACAGAAAGGCACAAGGACAAATTTTGCCAGGCTCAGACAATTATGATGTAGGATGATAGTTAAACATTATTTTGTTCAAGTAAGATGGCCCACTAATGTGGGAAGCATAGTGTGTTCATTATCTTGTATTATTACCCAACGATAAGTTGTATTGATTGAATTAACTGAATCCAAGCAGAACTGTTGCTTCCTATGTTCACTTGCTACAAGTGAAATAAAGCAGCAGTTATCAAGTGTTTTCTCATTTACCTTTGAAAAGACTGAAGCACTCATGAAGGCATGTGTAAAAGATATGATATCCAGTTTGTATGTTAAAGGGGGTTTGCATGGTTACATCCCTTGGGTTATGCTATTGTATAAGTAAATACTGGGCAGTGTGAGTCAACTCCAGCATGTAAGGGGCATGGGATTCACAAATGGGAGCGCCTGATACCAGTGAACCCGAGAAAGCATCTAATGCAGACCATAAACTTCTATCACTGACGAGTGACTTTCCTCATTTGGAGGGGGAAAACAGGGAACTGGGGTGTCTTTGGGATCCAGTTGAGTCCAAGCTGACACAGCTAGTGATAGAAAATTGGAACCAAGTCAACTCTCCACGGCAGCCAATTCTGTAGTACTGTAGGACACTATTGATTAGTGACCAGCCAGCTCATTAATGAGACCAGAGGGGTAGACCTATCACTGAGGGATGAGATTCTTCCCATTCGGTTTTAGATAACCCTGCAAGCCAATGCCTTCATGGATATTTTGTCCCAACTGTTCCCAAACAGTGCCTACGTCCTCTGGACTTAGGTAACAGGGTTTGTCTTTACAGGGAGAGAGTCTGTTTGCACTCCAGATCAAGCAGACACTTTACCTGGGTAGATTTCTCTATAACTCGGTTTGGAGACTCTAAAGCATGGTGATAGGTTTCCACATGCCAACTACTTGCAGTACCCAAAACCCAGGCCTACCCACCAAAACTCACTTGCTTATTGGGAATCAAGGGATATGGGGATCGGGTGGGAAAGTGGAGTTGAGGTTGAAGATCAGCCATGGCCTACTCCTGCTCCTAATTCTTATTCACTCTCTTTTGGGGTGCAATTTGCCTCTAATAGTTCCTGGTTCCTAACAGAGATCAGGAACTCATTGTTGGGGAATCACAGACACAATCCAATCCCCATACTATTCCACGTAGCTACGTATTAAATAAACTCATGTATTCTGCTATTAGTCAAAAAGTCTTGCCCAACTATCACTACCATCTACTTATTCCTAATCATATGGTAAAGTATGTGCCCAGTGGATATGTATTATTCTCCATACAATCATAGCCATTGGCCATCAATTTGTCTACTAGAATGAAAATAATGGAATTCAAGTTCCCTCAAGATTTAATGGATAAATGTATCTTGTGATGTAGTATAAAGCCAGACAGACCATGGCTTCAGCTTCAATCATTATTGCAAGTATGACCTCCCAAACCCACGACCTCTACCACCTAGGACAAGGGCAGCAGGCACATGGGAACACCACCATCTCCAAGTCACACACCATCCTGATTTAGAAATATATCTATGATGTGGAGATGCCGGTGTTGGACTGGGGTGGATAAATGTGAGAAGTCGCACAACACCAGGTTATAGTCCAACAGCTTTATTTGAAATCACAAGCTTTCGGAGCGGCTGCTCCTTCGTCAGGTGAAGACGAAGGAGCAGCGCTCCGAAAGCTTGCGATTTCAAATAAAGCTGTTGGACTATAACCTGGTGTTGTGCGACTTCTCACATTAGAAATATATCGCCGTTCCTTCATAAACGCTGGGTCAAAATCCTGGAACTCCCTTCACTGTGGGGGTACCTTCACCACACGGACTGCAGCGGTTCAAGGCGGCGGCTCACTACTGCTACCTTCTCAAGGGCAATTAGGAATGGGCAATAAATGCTGGCCTTGCCAGCGACGCCCTCATCTCAGGAACGAATATTTAAAAAAAAAGGCTCAGCATACCAAAGGGGGGGGAAAAACACAATCAGCCGAAATCCTACTATTCAGTGATTCCTGTTGAAAAATGTATGTGTGATATCAGCTGAGGAGAGGATAAGGATCGATTGTCTTGTTGGCCACTTGCAGCGAAATACCCTCCTGAGTATTAATGCCTCTGCCCAGGCACCCACCTGAGGAATGACATCTACCTTGTACGATCAACAAGGGGGGGCGAATAAAAATGTAAAACATAACAGGAAAAAAAGGAAACGTATCAATAACCTTTATAATGAGGTTAGAAAACCAAGACGTGCTGCAGCTGCGTCTTGTATTTCTGAAGGACACTCCGGACAAGCTGCTGCTCGGCCAGCGGGTTAGCTTTCGGTCGGCCACCGGCTTGTGGCGGTTGGGACGGGTGATCGCGACATCGGAGCTCCTGAGATTCAGAACGACGGAGCAATGGAGTCGGTGTTTGTGACGGTCGGGACGACGAGCTTCGATGAGCTGGTCGAACAAGTGTCGTCTGAAAGGGTCACCCGGGTGAGTTCACTGGGCGACTGAGAGCCGACGCGACCGACAGACCGCCAGCGAGGCCGGAACACCTTCCGTTTGATTGGCACCTGCCTCGCCAATCAGCAGCTGAGCTGGCCCGATGGGCCCGCCAATCGGGACTAAGCGGGGGCGGGACGTGTCATTTCGGCTGTGTGATGATGTCACACTGTAAGGGTGAGGAGAGTGATGGAGGGAGAGGGATGGAATGAAACAGGCAGTGGGAGAGGGATGGAATGAAACAGGGAGTGGGAGAAGGATGGAATGAAACAGGGAGTGGGAGAGGGATAGAATGAAACAGGCAGTGGGAGAGGGATAGAATGAAACAGGCAGTGGGAGAGGGATAGAATGAAACAGGCAGTGGGAGAGGGATAGAATGAAACAGGCAGTGGGAGAGGGATAGAATGAAACAGGCAGTGGGAGAGGGATAGAATGAAACGGAGTGGGAGAGAATGAAACAGGGAGTGGGAGAGGGATGGAATGAAACAGGCAGTGGGAGAGGGATAGAATGAAACAGGCAGTGGGAGAGGGATAGAATGAAACAGGCAGTGGGAGAGGGATGGAATGAAACAGGCAGTGGGAGAGAATGAAACAGGGAGTGGGAGAGGGATGGAATGAAACAGGCAGTGGGAGAGGGATAGAATGAAACAGGCAGTGGGAGAGGGATAGAATGAAATGGAGTGGGAGAGGGATAGAATGAAACAGGGAGTGGGAGAGGGATGGAATGAAACGGGCAGTGGGAGAGGGATAGAATGAAATGGGGAGTGGGAGAGGGATAGAATGAAACAGGGAGTGGGAGAGGGATGGAATGAAACAGGGAGTGGGAGAGGGATGGAATGAAACAGGGAGTGGGAGAGGGATGGAATGAAACAGGGAGTGGGAGAGGGATGGAATGAAACGGGCAGTGGGAGAGGGATAGAATGAAACGGGCAGTGGGAGAGGGATGGAATGAAACAGGCAGTGGGACAGGGATGGAATGAAACAGGCAGTGGGAGAGGGATAGAATGAAACGGAGTGGGAGAAGGATAGAATGAAACAGGCAGTGGGAGAGGGATGGAATGAAACAGGCAGTGGGAGAGGGATGGAATGAAACAGGGAGTGGGAGAAGGATGGAATGAAACAGGCAGTGGGAGAGGGATAGAATGAAACAGGCAGTGGGAGAGGGATAGAATGAAACAGGGAGAGGGATGGAATGAAACAGGCAGTGGGAGAGGGATGGAATGAAACAGGGAGTGGGAGAAGGATGGAATGAAACAGGCAGTGGGAGAGGGATAGAATGAAACGGAGTGGGAGAAGGATAGAATGAAACAGGCAGTGGGAGAGGGATGGAATGAAACAGGCAGTGGGAGAGGGATGGAATGAAACAGGCAGTGGGAGAGGGATAGAATGAAACGGAGTGGGAGAAGGATAGAATGAAACAGGCAGTGGGAGAGGGATGGAATGAAACAGGCAGTGGGAGAGGGATGGAATGAAACAGGGAGTGGGAGAAGGATGGAATGAAACAGGCAGTGGGAGAGGGATAGAATGAAATGGAGTGGGAGAAGGATAGAATGAAACAGGCAGTGGGAGAGGGATAGAATGAAACAGGGAGAGGGATGGAATGAAACAGGCAGTGGGAGAGGGATGGAATGAAACAGGGAGTGGGAGAAGGATGGAATGAAACAGGCAGTGGGAGAGGGATAGAATGAAACGGAGTGGGAGAAGGATAGAATGAAACAGGCAGTGGGAGAGGGATGGAATGAAACAGGCAGTGGGAGAGGGATGGAATGAAACAGGCAGTGGGAGAGGGATGGAATGAAACAGGCAGTGGGAGAGGGATGGAATGAAACAGGCAGTGGGAGAGGGATGGAATGAAACAGGCAGTGGGAGAGGGATGGAATGAAACAGGCAGTGGGAGAGGGATAGAATGAAACAGGCAGTGGGAGAGGGATAGAATGAAACAGGCAGTGGGAGAAGGATGGAATGAAACGGGCAGTGGGATGGAATGAAACGGAGTGGGAGAGGGTTGGAATGAAACAGGCAGTGGGAGAAGGATGGAATGAAACACGGAGTGGGAGAAGGATGGAATGAAACAGGGAGTGGGAGAAGGATGGAATGAAACGGAGTGGGAGAGGGATGGAATGAAACAGGCAGTGGGAGAAGGATGGAATGAAACGGAATGGGAGGGAAATAGAATGAAACAGAGTGGGAGAAGGGTAAAATGAAACAAGAGAGTCACTGGATCAGGATTAGATATTTGTAGGCCGGGAAAGATCTCGGGTATTTTTGTCACGCTGATGACATAGGCAAGTTGTGCTATGAGGGAATTGGATAAATATTCAAAGGGGGAAAATTGCAGGGCTATGGGGAAAGAGCAGGGGAGTGGGACTAATTGAATAGCTCTTTCAAAGAGCTGACATAGACACGATGGGCTGAATGGCCTCCTGTGCTGTATGATTCTAAGTGGTGAAATGATGTGTTTCAATGTGATTTATGCCTTTGCACAAGTAAAAGTTTGTTCAACACTTTTTTAATGACTGTCCCATTAAATATTTTTACATATAACTGTTCAAAAATGCCCATTTTACAGCTCATACGCAGATGGTTATTTTGGATTGGTAGTGTCTTCACCCCCACATCTCACCTGAAGTGAAAATGAAAAAAGAAACTGCCTTGCTTGTTATAAGGGTACATATCCCACAATCAAGTTTGAGGGGGTGAGGTAGGACTTCCACCTGCTGCTGCTCCTGTCCTCAATTCTGGGGATGTAGCCATTCGCATAACCTGATGGGTGCCTGTAGCAGTACAGCACAGGCACCCGCCGCAAGGAAGCAGCAGTTCTTGGAGCGGCAGGGTGCCCCTTCAAGAGGAAGTGCCCAGAGGTGAATCAGTATGAAGACGCAGCAGAGCAATATCTTTTAAGAATCAATGTCCATAATGAGTGAATGCCCAGTATGGAATGGTAATGAATCCTCCTTGGGGCCTTTAGTAGGCCCTTAACATAATCTTTGCCAGCTCTCAAGAGGCAAAGTTTCCACTTGGCCCACTGAGGTGCTGTGCAGGAATTACCAAGGTAGCCTGCAGGAATGCCCCCAGGCACGCCCTAAAAGTTGCTTTATGACATTAAAGGGGCAGGCCGAAGAAATACCTGTGACCCTGGAGTGCAGTTTTTTTTTAACAAATCAAAAGCCTTACTGAAATCCAAGTATACCACATCCACTGCCTTACCCTTATCAAGCTCCTTCGTCACACCTTCAAAGAAAACCAATAAATTGGATTGGCAAGACCTCGCCTTCATTAACCTATACTGGCTATCTTTTATGATTTTATTTTTAACCAGATGCTCCATGATCTTATCTTTAATTAAATATTGGGAATGGCCGAAGCCATTGTTTTCGGTCCCCGCCATAAACTCCGTTCCCTAGCCACTGACTCCATCCCTCTCCCTAACATCTGTCTGAGGCTGAACCACACTGTTCACAACCTTGGTGTCATAATTGACCCTGAAATAAGCTTCCGACCACATATCCGCAGCATAACTAAGAAGGCCTATTTCCACCTCCGTAACATCGCCCGTTTCCGCCCCTGCCTCAGCTCATCCGCTGCTGAAACCCTCATCCATGCCTTTGTTACCTCTAGACTTGACTATTCTAATGCAATCCTGGCTGGCCTCCCACATTCTACCCTACGTAAACTTGAGGTGATCCAAAACTCGGCTGCCTGTGTCCTAACTCGCACCAAGTCCCGTTCACCCATCACCCCTGTGCTCGCTGACCTACATCGGCCCTCGGTTAAGCAATGCCTCGATTTCAAAATTCTCATCCTTGTTTTCAAATCCCTCCATGGCCTCGCCCCTCCCTATCTTTGTAATCTCCTCCAGCCCCACAACCCCCTGAGATATCTGCGCTCCTCTAATTCCGGCCTCTTGAGCATCCCTGATTATAATCGCTCAACCATTGGTGGCTGTGCCTTCTGTTGCCTAGGCCCTAAGCTCTGGAATTCCCTCCCTAAACCTGTCCACCTCTCTACCTCTCTTTCCTCCTTTAAGACGCACCTTAAAACCTACCTCTTTGACCAAGTTTTTGGTCACCTGCTCTAATTTCTCCTTATGTGGCTCAGTGTCAAATTTTTTGTCTTTCAATACTCCTGTGAAGTGCCGTGGGACATTTTACTACGTTAAAGGCGCTATATAAATACAAGTTGTTGTTGTTAATAAGGGTTTCCATAACCTTACTCATAATGGATGTCAAACTCACTGGTCTGTATTTCCTGAGTTACTCTTGCAACCTTTTTTAAAAATAAGAGTAACATCTGGTCCCCAGGCAATTCTCCAGTATTGAGTGATTTTTGGAAGATTTGTTCCAGCAATTTCCTCCCTTGGTTCCTTAAGGATCCCTGGATGCATCTTAAGTGGCCCCTGAGATGTATTTAGCTGAAGTTTGCACAGTTGTTCAGTACTGAATTGGTGTAGGCACTTTCCCATAATTGTGATATTGGTTTGTTGCTAATTCCTACCCTGTTCAGATTTGTTGGCCTTCTTCCCATATCACTTATTGTTCATTCTTAGATTCTTCAAGATCTGGGCTGCAGGAAGCTGATTCTTCAGATCGGCCGTGGCTCTGTTGAACCAAAGCCTTTAGTTGGAACAAATTTTACTCTTGAAGTTTACAGGTTCAAGGATTCAATAGCAGATGACATACAGAATGCTACACTCATTATCAGTCATGCTGGTAAGTGTTGATTCTACAGTTTGAGAGATGAAGCATGATACACTCTAGTTGCTCTGTTGATGGCTCAGTAATGTAAATATAACAATGAGTGTTGACAGCTTATTCAACTATGGAGGGCATTCTTAATTGAACCCGTTCCTATCCTCACCTAATGTACACACAGAGCACTTTCAGCAAGTGTCTCTGGATAGTGAACAGGAACCCTGGCAGAGTTTCCTTTCCCTAGCCCAGGAGCACTGAAGCCAATTGTAATGCTCTGACTACTATTGTGGATGAGATCAGCTAACAGCACAGGCTGGGGATGGAGCCCATGACCTTCCTGATCTGTATAAGTTCATCTAACTCGCCAGCATACACGCCATCTCTTGCAACTTTATTGTGAGAGACGCGATTTCAAGTAAAATTAAGCCTCACTCATGATCTCGCGATAGAACTCTCAAATCGCAGGATTTTTTTTTCTGCTGGCATGATTTGCATGAAGCATCCGGCCCGGTGCTTCTCTCTCTCTCTCCGCCACCAGTAATGAAGGGGAGTAGGTAACCGGGAGTCACTCTCCTCACTGCACCCCCCGCCGGGGAATTAAAACAAATAAATAAAATGAAGCCTCGGGAGGGAGGATGGGCGGCCGAACGAAGAGCTGATTACACTCCACAATCAAACATGGAGTCCATTTCTCCGCCAGCCTTGCTCCCTCACCGGAGGTCAAGCTCGCAAGTCGCTGACCTCCCGGTATCATAATGCCGCGACTGACATCTGCGTCGACCAATCAGCGATGGCTACCCAAAAGAAGGCTTTGTTTCGATTCCTCCCCCCACTTTGTAGTTCTTAAAGCGGCAATGCACCACATGCAATGCTCAGGATGCAACGTGCATGACTGTAGCTGCAGGTTGCATAAGATCTCATGGAGTCAGAGAGTTATACAGCACAGAAAGAAGCCCTTCGGCCCATCGTGTCCGCGATGGCCATCAAGCCCTGTCTATTCTAATCCCATTTTCCAGCACTTGGTCCGTAGCCTTGTATGCTATGGCGTTTCAAGTGCTCATCTAAATGCTTCTTGAATGTTGTGAGGGTTCCTGCCTCTACCACCCTTTCAGGCAGTGAGTTCCAGATTCCAACCACCCTCTGGGTGAAAAAGTTTTTCCTCAAATCCCCTCTAAACCTCCTGCCCCTTACCTTGAAACTATGCCCCCTGGTTATTGACCCCTCTACTAAGGGGAAAAGTTCCTTTCTATCTACCCTATCTATGCCCCTCATAATTTTGTACACTTCAATCAGGTCCCCCCTCAGCCTTCTCTGCTCTGAGGAAAACAACCCCAGCCTGTCCAGCCTCTCTTCATAGCTGAAGCGCTCCAGCCCAGGTAACATCCTGGTGAATCTCCTCTGCACCCTCTCCAATGCAATCACATCCTTCCTATAGTGTGGCGACCAGAACTGCACACACTATTCCAGCTGTGGCCTAACTAGCATTTTATACAGCTCCATCATAACCTCCTTGCTCTTATATTCTATGCCTCGGCTAATGAAGGCAAGTATCCCATATGCCTTTTTAACCACCTTATCTACCTGTCCTGCTGCCTTCAGGGATCTATGTACATGCACACCAAGGTCCCCCTGATCCTCTGTCCTTCCTAGGGTCCTACCATTCATTGTGTATTCCCTTGCCTTGTTAGTCCTCCCAAAATGCATCACCTCACACTTTTCAGGGTTAAATTCCATTTGCCACTTTTCTGCCCATCTGACCAACCCGTCTATATCGTCCTGTAGCCTGAGGCTTCCCTCCTCTTTTTTGTTGCTTTTTCTAACAAACCAATAAGGAGACACTGGGGTCTTCCCATCAAATAAGAGTGCCCCCTTTTTTAGAGCGGCACAACTAATAAAGAACCTTAAACTGAAATGCATAGCAATGTGGTGATAACAGGTAGGATTTTTAAAAAGTTTTTTGTAAAGCATTTTCAGATGCAGTAATATAGTTTGTGTTAAGAGCTCTGATCTGTTAGAAATTAAATGAGCCACTAATGAGGTTTATAAATCAACTGTCAATTTATATTGGTTTATGTTTGAAAAAAATAGCGACTCATGATTTATACACCAAATCTCTTGATTTTTAAGGGCTTGTCTCTTGATTTATGAGATGGTAGGGTTGGCATTACTGCTTCTCCCTCATACATCAAGCCTCCCTTTATGTGTCAGTTCTATCTGCTTGAACAGCAAGTTCCACAATTTCACCACTGTGTGAAGAAATTCCTCCTATATTCTTCATTTGATCTGTTAGTGGTTATCTTATTTTTATGTCCCCTTGTTCTAGACTCACCCACATGTAGAAACAGTTTCTCCACACCTACCCTATCAAACCCAATTTTAAAAACCGTTATCCTGTATCCTGTCATGAGAAAAGAGCCCCAGCCTGCTCAATCTTTCGTGATAGCTGCATCCTCTCAATTCTGGTAACATCCTTGTAATTGTTTTCCGGTTTTATATAAATTTAACATTACCTCCCTGCTTTCGTATTCTATTCCTCTAGAACCCCAGAACTTTGCTTGGTATCATTGTGAGTCAGCAACATGCAATGCACTAATTGCGTCCCATAATGAGACTCACTCTTCGCAAAAAGGCCCAAGTGGCCATTAGATGGTGGTAATATTCACAATATTATCTGCTGCCTCAATGACATTACCACCGGTAAATCATTACGTTTTTAAAAAGTACTTCCAACAGGAAGTTTCGTCAGTATCATCAAAATGAACGTGGGAAGGCAATGCAGTAGAGCCAGAAGTATTTTCCTTCAGATTCTTGGAGATGTATTTTTATTGCACTTTAATTTTTTTCTCTATAACACACATCCAGGTGCTGGCAGTTGCCTAGAGACCCTTGAAGCAGGAAAGCCCCTCATAGTTGTCATCAATGAGAAGTTGATGAACAATCACCAGTTGGAACTGGCCAAACAGCTGCACCGTGATGGACATCTCGTGTACTGCACTTGCAGGTAGAGGGAAATCCTTTGTAAAACTGAAGGGTTGGAAGAGCTAACGGTTGTGGATCTGGTTTTTTAAAATGTTTCCCTTTTAACACTTGTACCAGGCTCCTCGCTATCAAACCACACCCCTCGTGAGCCAGAGATGTACCCTTAATTTGCGTAGCCAAGTCTGACCACAAAATAAAGTCTGGAGTCAATTCATGAATGTCACTGCCCTCTGCACTGCCTGAGAGACAGTGTCAGGCCGCAGGCGGCTGGTAAGATTCAGCTTCAGTATGTCAAGCACTCGCTCGTGCAAAAAGTGGCATGCCAGATAGAGGGGTGGAACTTAACGTTTGTCTACTTTGTGTTGATTGTTTGTTTGTATATGTATGCATTAGTTTGGCTTTCTGATTTTTTTTTGTTAAATGGTAAAGTATTTTCTAAAATAGTTCCCTGAGGGTCAGTGGGTAATTGGATGTGGTATTGAGCCATAGCACCCAGAGGGTCCCAGATTTTATTTCAGGCCTGTGCAGAGATAGCTGATGGGAATAGGAACACTACGATTAACCTTTGTGTACCTCAGTTAATGACAGGGGAAAAAAATAGCAAAGGTTTCTACTCCTAATTGCTATTCAGTGACTCTTGTTGTATTTATGTCTGTCAAGTGAGCAAGGACTGATGCTCACTGTTGAGGCTCATGAGCAAGGTACCAGAGGGCTGTTGGTATCCATAGCTCAGTACCCCAACATGAGTCAACTTTAGGGAGAAAGAAAATGATTTATTTGAACTACCAATTCATTTATAAAAAGGTTTTAATCCCACTTTTTCTTTTAGCTTGCTGTCTTTGGGCTTGGGAAGGGAAATTCAGTCTGAGTTCTACTCCTCATCACTGTCCAATAATCTTTGCTGGAAAATGCATGGATTTGGATATCAAGGGAAGTCAGGATCAGGTTGGTTGTGATGCCCTCGATGGTCAAATAGCCTAATGGTTCTCAATGTCTAGGTTGATAGGTGAAGAATGGTCACGTGGGCAAGGTAGTAGAACAGCATGAGGAGGAAGAACAAAGCAGAAGGGTGAAATAAAAACAGAAAATGCTGGAAATACTCAGCAGGTCAGGCAGCATCTGTGGAGAGAGAAACAGTTAACGTTTCAGGTCGATGACCCTTCGTCAGAACTGGGGAAAAAGCTGGAGATGGAGCAGGTTTTTAAGCAAGTGCAGGGGCAGGGAAAGAGGGGAGGGGAGGAAAGAACAAAAGGGAAGGTCTGTGATAGGATGGAAGGCAGGAGAGGTTAAGAGACAAAAGGGATGATGGTGCAAGGCAAAAGGAGATGGTAATGGGACAAGTTAAGAAACAAAAGATGGCTCTAGATGAGGTGTAAATGGCACTGGCAGAATGAAAGGCAGCTGCCATGTGAGAGAGAGAGAAAAAAACATGGGGAAAAAAAAAGGTAGGGGCAGAGGTTATGGTCTGAAATTGTTGAACTCAATGTTGAGTCCAGAAGGGGAGCCTGGCAGAGCAATCGAGACAGCTACTCCATTCTTAATAAAAACAAAACACTGGCTGGGGATGGGTGGAGTACTTTCAGTTCACTTGATCCTCCTAGGATTAGCGTTGGGTTTGTTTTAGAATTGTATTATTTTCTCGTTATGGACATTTTTTTTACATAGGCTCAGTTTTTGGAACATTTTCTCAAACATCATTGTCAAATTTATGTTGGTCACTGGAGAAAGTTTCTATTGTGAAGGAGTGGTATGCTCGATGCAGTGTGATAAGGTTTAAAAAAAAATCCTCTTTTAAATATTAAGCGTTGCCCCTCCCTAACCCAATTGTAGTGCCCCCAGGCTGTTAGTCCAGCTAAGATCAGCTAACTCAGTACAGACCAAAAAGTTAGGTTGGGATGTTCTGGTTTGTTCAACATGGTGCAGCACCTAATGAAGAGTTTATTTATTACGTCATCAGGGAGCTAACAAAACACCTTTAAAACCTGTAGAGTTTTATACATGCTAAACTGCAAAACTCAGAAAAGCTGACAAACAGCTTCATAAAAAGCTCTCTCCACAACAGTCAGCAGAAGCAAAAAAGCTGTTTTATAAACTGCGCAGACGGGTGAAAAAGCTGATCATCCACTCAAAAAGCAGACAATTCACAACTACTGCAAATCGTTGATGATCCTGGGGCACATCAAGCACCATGTTGC
Organism: Squalus acanthias; assembly: GCA_030390025.1. Classification (NCBI taxonomy): domain Eukaryota; kingdom Metazoa; phylum Chordata; class Chondrichthyes; order Squaliformes; family Squalidae; genus Squalus; species Squalus acanthias. The sequence continues at coordinate 152,410,450 of CM059430.1, forward strand.
TCAAACTAATTATATGTTCCCTCCGATCTATCAATTCCCAAAGTCCCTGTCACTGTAGAAAATGCTGGAATCATGGTCTCTAGACCTTTGAGGGGATAGATCATTTAGCCTAGGGAATTAATAATGGAAGTGAATTATTGTGATGTGTTCCAAGCAAATCATGTTCACCTTTTAGAACGTTCACAAGCAAATTTTAAATCTATGGTTTTTGGATCATGCATTATGTCTGACCTACACAATGTACATTTGCCTTTTTTTTAATTGTTACAATGTACCCTGGGTTTACCCAGACATAATGTCCTTTGTGAAAATGTGTACTATAGATTTGTTACTTTGTAAGCAATGCATTACTTCAGCCCTGTTGGAAGGTGCCGTGATGTCTTGGCCCAGTTCATCACAGTGAGATTTCAGGAAGTAGAAACTGTTACTACAGACTTCTTACCACATTATTAACTTTGTTTTTGCTTTTTGTTTCAGCACACTTTCTGAAACGTTACAAAAATTGGACTTCACATCCCTGAAACCATTCCCTCCAGGGCACCCAGAAAAATTTGCAGCATTTGTGGATAAAGTTCTTGGATTCCAATGACCTAATACAGTAGTAGTTTTAAAGAACAATGGACTTTCACTTTCTGTCTCTTTGGAATACCAACTTTCAAGCGGTAACGATCCCCATCCATCCTTTGGATAAAAATTTAATATAATTTCTGCCTTGGCCTTTGTAAAGTAATTGTGAATGGAACCAGGAAAAGGACAATTGTCCAACAGAAATCAGGCAATATTAACTTGCAGTTGGTGTGTGCAATAAATCTGTCTTTCACATAGCTGTTTTCCAACTGATGTTTCATCATTTTATTACTTGTATTTCTGCAAGTAGACTCTGTTAACTAGAAATTATTTATGCATTTGTGCTAATTTGAAAACAACAAACAAGGAAGTTTTGTTAAAGTAAATCTGTTTCTATGTGAAGGGTTAACTTTCCAAAGTTTCTTTCAACTCTTTTCCCTTTTCTCCCTCTGAAAGCACTCGCTCTTGCTGAAGTGATGTTGCTTGCTCTTGCTGGAGTAAAGTTGTATGTATGCCAACAGTGCTCGGGTATCTCGCCCAAGTACCCATTCTTTATGTGTGAGCCCAGACAGTGAGTGCTGTTCAACTGTGGGCAGCAGTTGAACCTGAACCTGACGAGCAATGATATAATTCAGGAGCAGGAACCCTACTAGCTGATTTATCCTTTCACTAGGCTGGGGATGCTAAGTCAATTGTCCTGTTAACTACACATAGATCAAGAACAAACCTTTGGCCTCCTAGCATTTAAGTCTCCATTCTAGACTAGGTGCTGCAGATTACAAAATTCTCTCAACAAGGGTTATTACGGGGAGATTAGAAAGGAGAGGGGGGGAATTTTCTTTTAGTAGTTTGCGTAAAGAAAACCTCATGAAATTGTTTACTGCAAATTTATGGGTAATGCTGTGCAGGTTTCTGGATTATCCCTTTTCTCTTTCTGAAACGTGGGTGTAACATTCGCCACCCTCCAGATGTGTACAAAGCATATCACACACGCAGGCATGATGTGTTATGGGAGTTCTCTTCACTAGCGTGAAAGGTCAATAAATCATGGTCAGAGTGACTAATGATAAACTTTTTAATGAGTTAATAGGTAATGGCAAGGTTGCAATGCGTTCCATATTATGGATTACATAGAAATTAGAATATGGAAACTGCACTCTATCGACTCACAACCCTCTGTAAAAAGTGTTTTCCCTGTTCTCTTCCCTGAACCTCTTTTAATCTTAGATCTGTGTCTGCTCATTCTGTGCCCCTCAATCACTGGAAACAGTCTTTTTCTATCTACTCTGTCTCATCCTTTCATCATTTTAAACACCTCTGTCAAATCATCCATTAATCTCCTTTGTTCTAATGACAACAGCCCCAATTTTTCAAGTCTTAGTTCATACTTGTATTTCTTCATACAAGGCAGCATCCTAGTGAATCTGTGCTGCGCCCTCTCAATTTCTTCAATATTCTTCCGAGAGCATGGAGCCCAAAACTGTTCACAGAACTCCCAATTACAATCTTATAAAGGTTTTATATAGATTCACCATTATATCTTGACTTTTATATTCTGTTAAAAGAGTTTAGCATGGTAGAGTGCAGTAGTTTCAAAGCAAAGTATTTGTCTGTTACTTCAAAACAACAGATTTCCTGATAAATGCCTGTTAAGGAGTCTTCTTTGAGTCAAGAGCCACTGTCTGCGTTAGCTGGTGTCAGCAAGCGCTGGACTAAAATAATGTGAATTCAGCCAATACTATGTTAAGGAATCAATTAATGTACTTGGTTGAATCAAAGAAAAGGATGCCAACCTCCATAATTTTTAATTAGTGCTGACTCCTCCATCCATACTCTACAGTCTCCCCCTCCGCTCTTAGTGCACACACTTTGCAAAATACACCTCCTTTGCGCACCTATCCAAGTGCCTGACCACCCAACTACCACTCCTCCGCCCCATGCTTGATAATATCATCAACTTATCTCTACGGCTTTCACAGTATTCTTTTCCCACTACTTAATTGGTCTGCTGTCTCTGCACCCTGTGTGCTAAACTTAAAATCAGCTAAACAATCAAAAACATTCAGTTTGTGTTTATATTTAACTTGAAAGGAACAATAGCCCAAGCACATAGAGAAAAAAATATGGGAAGGCTGAAGCAATCGAGGATAAACTCCAGGTCAAATGAACTCCAGGCCAGGGATTAAATGGCCATCTTCAGCCACTAAGCAAATACAAAAATATTTCAAAAACAGCCTGACCCCTTTATGATGTTTACAAAGTAGAGACATGGGAGCTACTCAAGAGGTTTTTCGCATCCACATGCAGTCATTTAGTTTTGACACTTGATTACAATCAGTCTGTGTACATCATCTCCCTGCCCTATCAATAAAGGAGTACAACAGGGAACATTCATGTGAATTGAAAGTTAAAACTTGCCTGCAGCTTCCCTGATGGCTAACTGAGTAACAAAAGAGATCCCACTCTTAATTACTATTCAGTGACCACCTGCTGGATCAGAATAAGATCAGGCTCAGCTATGATGCTACTTATGGTTGAACAGCCCCCTGTCTAGGCTCACAATGATGGTTACAAGCTTGAGACATGGTAGCCACTCAAACAAGAGTTCTTACACCCACATAGCTTTGGTGAAGTACAAGAAAGCAGCTGGAATCCATGAATGATAAGAAAATTGGATGGGGACATATATGAGAAAGAAGGAAGAAAGACTTGCATTTATATAGCGCCTTTCATGACCAATAGACGTCCCAAAGCGCTTTACAGCCAATGAAGTACTTTTTTGAAGTGTAGTCACTGTTGTAATGTAGGAAACGCGGCAGCCAATTTGCGCACAGCAAGCTCCCACAAACCGCAAGGTGATAATGACCAGATAACCTGTTTTTTAGTGATGTTGATTGAGGGATAAATCTTGGCCCCAGGACACTGTGGATAACTCCTCTGCTCTTCTTCCAAATAGTGGCCATGGGATCTTTTACGTCCACCTGAGAGAGCAGACAGGGCCTCGGTTTAACGTCTCATCCGAAAGCTTAAAGAAAATAAAAATAAACTGCAAATTGTATTAGTCTTCCATTAGCTGACTGTTGTTCTGTATATTGGAATGATTGCAGCCATTAGATTCTTACTGTGATGCAGTGTTCAAAAATGATGACTGCTGGATCCCAAGTTCCCCTTCCACTGACTTGACTTAAGATGTAGTGTAAATGTGTGATTGGGGAGGGGAATATATAATATTCTGTAGTCTTAATGTTTTATTTTGGTTCAGCACCCACTTCGATTCTGAAATAAGGATAGTAAAGACTCAGCATTCTGTATTCCTATGTCAACTTTATCGCTGTAGTGCATCTGTAATGAGTTACAGGAACATTGAAATCTGTGTAATGATCCAATATGTAGATTAATTACTTCAGTCAAAAGAAGAGCAGGGTAAATATCTGCTAACTCTGGTTAAATGGTGTTGGAGGTTATAGGGATAAATATAGACAGGGAAGATCAAATACCCCATGGACATCAATGTGCTGTTAGGACCGTAGAAATGTCATCGGTGAGAAGCAAGTGGCCAGGTTTGAATGCTAGAGGTGTAGATAGATATTGTGGAGACTTACTCAACTATCTTTGGGATTTAGTGAGAAACTTTTCAGAAATTCATTCAGATAACTAAATAAATGTGGTAAAGCTATAATAGGGCAGATTGTTCCCAGTTGTAATGCAGAGAAAGTTGTAGGAGAAATCTTCAATTGATGTGTCCCCTGCCAGCTAGTCAAGAGTGGCATAAATAATTTGCCCTAGAAGCAGGCAGTCTGTCTATCTTCTTGACTGTAGAAATGTGTTGCACAGAAAGGACTTGTGTGGGTGTAAAATACAAAATGATAGTAGGTATAAAGATGGCATGAAGGTCTGCTCTCTGTGACGGACATCAAGAGGTCCTAAGTGAAATGGGTTTTGGGAAGCCTTGACACAGGGAGCACAAAACCAGCCCAAGTTCAGAGCCACAATACAACCTCAGAAATGGACACTTCACTGCGATGGACAACATTTTCTGTCACAAAACTAGTGTTTTTCATCTCAACTATTTGCAATGCTGTACTACAACAACAATAATGTGCATTTATATAGTGTGTTTGCAGCCTCCGTAAACTTGAATTCATCCTAAGCTCTGCTGCCCGTATACCAACTCGCACCAAGGCTCGTTCATCCATCACCCAAGCTCGCTGACCTCCCAGTCCGGCAATGCCTCGATTTTAAAATTTTCATCCTTGTTTTCAAATTCCTCCATGGCCTCGCCCCTCCCTAGCTCTGTAACCTCCTCAAGCCCTACAACATTTTGAGTCCTCTGTGCTCTAATTCTGGCCTTTTGTGCATCCCCAATTTTCTTGGTTCCATCATTAGCAGCTATGCCTTCAGCTGCCTAGGCCCTAAGCTCTGGAATTCCCTCCCTAAACCTCTCCGCCTCTCTCTCTTCCTTTAAGGCGTTCCTTAAAACCTACGTCTTTAACCAAGCTTTTGGTCACCTGTCCTAATATTTCCTTATGTGGCTCGGTGTCAAATTTTGTTATATAATGCTTCTGTGAAGCGCCTTGGGATGTTTTACTAGTTAAAGGTGCTATATAAATGCAAGTTGTTGTTGTCGTCTTTAACATTAAAAAAATCTCCTATGGTGCTTCACAGAGGCATCAAGCTAAAGGGGATATCAACAGGGGTGACCAAAATCCTGGTCGAAGAGATAGTTTTTAAAGGAGAATCTTAAAAGAGGAGAGGGAGAGGGGTTTAGGGAGGGAATTCCAGAGCATGGGGCCGAAGTGGCTGAAGGCACAGCTGCCAGTGATAGGGCAAAGAGGGGTTCTTGCTTCAGTGTGCAATATTTTAGTTCTTTAAAATTGCACAGTACTTGTGCTACAGAAATAAAATTGTTTTGAACAAATTTTCATTATTACAATGTTATATGTGTTAATATTTCAAAGTTATACCCACTTCAGATACAAACATTATTTGGTCTAAAGTATCTTGTCACTTTGAAGCTCTCCTGTATTTGACCATCTTTTAATTTGGAAAGAGCAGGCATTAGAATAATTCTTACATTTAAAAAGGGCTGGAAAAACCAATCTTTTAACATTGTTCTACCTAGTAACAGGATGCAGGTTCCTACACAACGTCACAAAATAAAATGGCCCTTCATTTGTAAAATTCAATTATCACATTCACGCAGGTACACAAATCAAAAACCAGTTACCACCAAGCATGACTGGTTCAGCAGCTAATTATTCTTTCCTTAAAAAAATGGCACTCCAATCATGTCCATGTGAACCTCATAATCTTATGTTTGACCTGCTTAATTTGTGCCTCTTGGTTGATTGGTATGTGAGGTAATTTGCATAATTAAGTCTCGTTGAAAGAAGTAGATCCAATAGTCATGAATAAAACTTGAAACTAATTTATTGTACTAAAGCACCAATAAACCAACCCTCCATTACATTGCTTTTAACATGATCTTTTTAATTGCATGTTGTTAATAGGTATGACCCTGATAATATTAGAAGTCAGAAAATTTTCTGTTTTTTATATGTCCTTTTGGAAAATTTGTCTGGCCTTCAAATGCAATTTTTTTTAAATTAACAGTAGAAAATAACTATTTTAAACTTTTGGGAGATGGCTAAAGTAATTTGAAAGGTATGTTTGCTGTGTCTGATATTTTGAAATGAAAACAAAATAGACCGAAGAAAAGCTAGTTTCTTTCAAATATGACTTACGAAAAATATGTAGCAAAGACCAACACAAGCCAATCTACTCTCAGTGAACTAATAGATATATGGTGTACACCTGGATTTTGATCAAGCTTAAAATAGGCTGCCTCTTGCAGGTATCAGCATTCAAAATTTTATTTCCTTTCATCCTCTTTTTTTAAAATAAGTTTTACCCCTATTCTTTAGGTTTCTTCAAGTACAAAGCACCATTCTCAACCTTTGACAGTGGACCTTTTTCCCAGCCCTCTGACAATGTTGCTCATTGATCATCTACTAGGAAGTAAGAAAGTACAGCCCTCTTTCCCTTTCCCCTCCCCTTACTTTAAGGCCGAATGGAATTAGGTTAATGCCTCCGCCCCAGGACAGAGGGTGGGTTAGGATTTGCTTAGTGCAATTATTATTTCTAAATACACTTCTATTTTAATTGCTTATAAAAATGTTTGGCTGCTGTCTCTTTTTTTGCAAGCATGCAGTGCAAAGCTGTAAATTGCATCACTGGCATTTGACATAATTGTAATGAAATTGGCATTTGCTATTCTCCCTCAACAATGAAGACGGTGACTGTTTAAACTCTATTAGAGATGTGTGAGATGGATTTAGATGGACTTGCCTTCCATTATTAAACTTACCATATATGTTATAGTGGAGACAAACCCACATATTATGTCCCTATGATTCACTACATTAGAACACCAATGTACTGTTCCACAAAGCATTACAGTGGGACTCGAGAGTTGCTGAAAATGAACAGCATGAAAGAAAAATTAGAATGTTTCTGCTGAGACCATTCATCAGTATAGGGAAGAACCATTACCTTAACCAACGGCAGTTACGGTGTTAGTGTCATGCTATTGACTAACTTTCTGGAAAAGCCTTCCTCCAGTGCATTTTATTTTCATCCCTTCTTTTGTGAAGAAGCTGACTTATATTGTAGTAGTGCCTTCCAGACACTTGCACTTTGCCCAAGTAGTCATTCTACATGTGTAAGTCAGATAGTGAATGGTAACTGGTTATTTGACCATAGACAGCACTACAGTTGAGCCCAATCCTGTCCACACCCAACAACCATACATGAACACTTTCCAGCAAGGATCACTGAATAGCAATCAGGACTGAGAACCATGGCCGATTCTTTTTACCCCCTTTTTTAGCTCAGGAGGACGGAGATGAATTGTAGTATCTTGACTGAAATTAGCTAAATTACCATAGATTAGAAATTGAACCTGGGCACCTTTTATCTGTATGGCATATTGTGGCTCTAGACAATGCCTTTACCGCGAGGGCAGTGGGAAGCTTTCATTTCAATCAGTTTGTGCTGCGACATCCTCTAGCTCCAAATTTTCCAAAAAAAAGTTGATAATGTTTTCTTTGGTTAAAGTTTAAGTAGATTTTTTTTTAAATGTGAGAGACAAGATCAACAGCATAGACCCCTCTGCTGTATACAAATGTGGTCTTTTAAGAAACTTCCTTGTGGAGACCTTCAGCCTATTTTTTAAAAATTCTAGAATGTTAAAGGGGTATTGGCTTTATGAAAATGTGTTAGCATTTTTGTTCTGTTTGGGAGTGCAATCTTCTTTTCTTCTTAGGCAGTCCCTCGGAACCGAGGATGACTTGCTTCCACACGAAAAATGAGTTCTCAGGTGACTGATGAGTCCAATGCGGGACCTACAGTCTCCGTCACAGGTGGGGCAGACGGCGGGTGGATGGGGTGCTTGGGTTGATGTGTGCTGCTTGCGCTTGGCTTCCGCTTGTTCCTGGCGAAGAGACTTGAGGTGTTCGGCGCCTTCCCGGATGCTTCTCTTCCACTTTGTGTGGTCTTGGGCCAGGGATTCCCAGGTGTCGGTGGGGATGTTGCACTTTGTCAAGGAGGCTTTGAGGGTGTCCTTGAAGCGTTTCCTCTGCCCACTTGGGGCTCTCTTGCCGTGTCGGAGCTCCGAGTAGAGCGCTTGCTTTGGGAGTCTCGTATTGGGCATGCGGACGATGTGGCCTGTCCATCGGAGCTGATCGAGCGTGGTCAAAGCTTCGATGCTGGGGATGTTGGCCTGAGCGAGAACACTGACGTTGGTGCGATCTTGCGGAGGCAGCGTTGGTGGTGCAATAACAGTGACACCACATACATGTGAAATGATTTACATAATCATACCACGTCTTTGGCAATTTTTTTGGTACTAATTCAGTTTTCCATGAAGGCCTTTTAAGCTTCCTGATGCCCTTTCCTATCATTTGGCATTAAAAAAAATAATTTAATTGTATGCATTATGTAAATTATATTTAAATTATGGCCATCCTTCCTTTGTAAAAAGAAAAAAACTGACAGTGGGGTGGGGTGTCAGTAACAATTGAGAAGAGTGGGCTGTCTGGCGTCTTGCGGGGGGTTATTTGGAATCAGGAGGATATGATGCACCTGGTGTGGCTCGGCCCGGGAGAGCTGGAGAGGAAAGGTCGTCACACAAAACGCCCAATCCTCTGGGGGGAAAAAAACCTTTTCACTTAAAGGGTGTTTTGGTGTCAGTCGTTTAAATTCAATGTACATTTTTTAAATATATTTAAAATATATATATATATAGTCTTATGGCGGGGAGGAGAAATGCAGAAGGGGGTTAGAAAGTATTTCGGTCAGAAGTCTCTGAGTGAAGTGACAATGGACGAGTATCTGGCGAGTCAGGGACTCTATCGAAAACTCACCGCCAAGGATGGTTCCTGTCTCTTCAGGGTGGTCTCCGAGCAGGTAAACTCTGCAGCCGAAGTTTATATTTTTGTCATTTAACTTGGCGGCAACAACAACAACAACCACCACGCGCTGTACTGTTTCAAACGTAGTTTTATTTTTGGCCAACGTTGGAGATTTTCTTCGACTTTCAAATGTTTCATTAATAAAAACATTGATTTTAGTAAATGTGTGTTTTTATTTACATTCGTCGTATTACATAGAAAGCTATTAACTCCCCCCCCCCCCCCCTTTTTTTGAATAACTTTTTTTTGCAGCTGTTTCTGACGCAGATACATCACTTGGAGATTCGGAAAACCTGCGTTACCTATATGAGAGTGAACCGAGGCAAATTTGAGGCAGTAAGTAGCCCTTTGTTGCTAACTATTTTGAAGTTCCAAACGCTAGTTTTTATAATTACTTTCCAGATGTGTAGCCAAAATGGGAGATGTGAGCCTTTAAATATCTACCCTGAGTAAAGAATGTTTAAAGGGCTCTAATGTGTCTTTGCCCCCCCCCCCCCCCCCAGGGGCAGTTTAAGTTGTATGAACAGAATTACAATAACTAGTTGACCTAACACATTTGAGGTCCACAGTAATGTGCCTTGAAATAGTAAGTTGTGGTACAAGTGCAAGTTTCACCTGCAGTTTGAGTCGGTCTCAATGGGCTATTGCGGGAGGTGCCATGTAGAGAAGGAAAATCAAATGGTAACTGCAGCATTGGTGGGGTGGGGGGACAGGCAACAGATCTCCCAAGCGACACAATAGCAAAATACTGCGGATGCTGGAAATCTGAAATAACAGCAGCAAATGCTGGAAACACTCAGCAGGTCAGGCAGCATCCGTGGAGAGAGAGAGAGAAAGAGAGTTAACATTTCAAGACTGTGACCTGTTTTCTTGACTGCTAAAAATGTGTGTGGAGGACAGGGGAATGGAAATTATAGTTTAGGCAATTGACTATTTTTCTTCCCTCCCCAATAAGTTGACTTGACTGTGTCTATCCTGTTGCATGTTGACTTGTGTGATAATAAATATACATAAAATGTGGCTCTAGAGTGTAGCTAACCAGAATGTGCAGTTATTGTCTGCTGAAAGGATTAGCATATAGAAGACCAATAACTCTTAAGTCACTAACATCCCATGTTCTCTTTTTTAAAAAGAAAAACTTGTGTGCAGGAATTTACTTTTATAAGCATTATTATATGTTGAATTTAAAGGTAATTGATATGTAGTTCATGAAATTGACTGTTTCCTGATATGGCAGAATTTCTGACTTTGTTTCCTCAGTTTATTGATGGTTCCTTTGACAAGCACTTGGAACGTTTGGATGATCCCAAGGTATGTATGGCTAAATTGGATTACAGTTGTTATCTTGGTGCCACACTGTCAAATACTGCCTTAATGTCAAAGGCTGTCACTCTCGCTTCACCTCCTGGAATTCAGCTATTGTGTCCATGGTTGGACCAAGTCTGGAACCGAGTGGTTCTGAGTGAAAGGGCCTAAGCTGAGCATTGGTGAGTAAGTGCCACTTGATGGAATGAGTAGTCAACATTGCTATCACTTTGCTCAATGATTGAAAGTAAGCTGATCGTGATAATTGGCCAAGCTGGATTTGTCCAACTTTTTGTGGACGTATCTGGGCAATTTTTCCCATTGTCAGGTAGATGCTAGCGTTGTAGCTGGGTGTGGCTAGTTCTGGAGCGCAGGTCTTCAGCACTACAGCCAGAATATTGTCGAAGCCTGTAGCCTTTGCTATGTCCAGTGCACTCGGCCCTTTCTTGCTGTCACATGGGGTAAATTGAATTGGCTGAAGACTGGCATCTGTGATGGTGCAGACATCAGGAGCTGGCTGAGATGGATCATCTACTTGGCACATCTGGCTGAAGATGGTAGCGAATGCTACAGCCTTGTCTTTTGCACCAACATTCTGGGTTCCGCCATCACTGAAGATGGGGATGTTTACGGAGTCTCCTTCTCTTGTTAGTTTCTTAATTGTCCACCGCTATTCACGAAGCCGTGAGACTTCATGGGGTCTGGAGTCAACGTTGTGGGCTCCCAGGTCCCCTCCCCTCCCCTCCCTGACTGGATATGGCAGGACTGCAGAGCTTTAACCTGATCCGTTGGTTGTGGGATTGCTTATCACTCTCTGTAGCATGCTGCTTGTGTTGTTTTGTATGCATGTAGTCCTGTGTTGTAGCTTCAATAGATTTGCACCTCATTTTCAAGAATGCCTGGTGCTGCTCCTGGCATGCTCTTCTACACTCCTTATTGAACCAAGGTTCATGATCTGGTGTAGTGGAGGAGTGAGAAATATGCTGGGCCATGAGGTTATAGATTGTGGTGCTATACAGTTCTGCTGCTGATGGCCCACAGCGCCTTGTGGATGCTCAGTTTTGAGCTGCTAGATCTGTTCTTAATCTCTCCCATTTCGGACAGTGATAGTGCCACATAACATGATGGAGGTTGTTCTCCATGTGAAGACAGGTCTCTACATGGACTCTGTGATGGTCACTCCTACCAATGCTGTTATGTACAGATGCATCTGTGATGGGTACATTAAGTGAGGACGAGGTCAAGTAGGTTATTTCCTCATGTTAGTTCTCTTTCCTGCTGCAAGCCCAGTTTGGCAGCTATATGACCAAGGGTCATCGACCTGAAACGTTAACTCTGTTTCTCTCTCCACAGCTGCTGCCTGACCTGCTGAGTATTTCCAGCATTTTTTGTTTTTATTATTGGCAGCTATATTGTTCAGGGCTCAGTTAATGGTGGTACTACACAGCCACTCTTGGTGATGGACATTGAGGTCCCCCACCCAGAACACACTCTGTGCCCTTGCTACCCTCAGTGCTTCTTCCAAGTGGTGTTCAACATGGAGGAGTACTGATTCATCAGCTGAGGGAGGGCAGTAGGTGGTAATCAGCAGGAGGTTTCCTTGTGCATGTTTGACTTGAAGCTGTGAGACTTCATGGGGACTGTATACCACTGTGCCGCCACTGCTAGTGGGTCTGCCCTGCTGGTGGTACAGGACATACCTGGGGATGGTGACACCATATCAAATGCCTTCTGAAAATCCATATGCACTACATCTACTCAACCACTTCAGGCACTCCTTGCTTAACAGCCTCTAACTTTCTATGCTTGCACTCTCTTCCACCTGATTATTTTCCTGTGAGGACATCACAGCCCAATGTTTTCTTCCTCTCTCTCTTGACATCTGCTAATTTGGCATAGACAGTTGATTGAATATAGAAGTGTTGCAGAAATGTAACCTCACAGTGGCACTTTTTGTGGTTGAGTGGAGATATCTACTGGTGGCACTCTCTGTCGCTGTCACCACCAAGCACTCCCAGGCCAACTGCTGAGCAGCGCCCCAGCATTCTGTCTTAGTTCCAGGGAAAAAAAAATCAATTCTAACAGGTTTTTTTTCTTCCCCATTTCCTACAAGCAGCCATCTTTTTGTCTTCTGAATTAAGTTACCTATTAATGTTTAATTGGGGTTAGTTTTGTGCTGTGGGCCAATTTAATAAGAATTTGAACTCAAACTCATCTCATCACAAAGTGCAGATAGAACATTTTTTTTATTGTTGGGCTGGTGCCAATACTAGCAAAGCCACATGCATTGTCTGTCCTAGTTGCTCTGAGAAGGTGGTGGGCCACCTTGAACCACTCCAGTTCTTGCGGGGGTGGTGCTTCCATGATCGTGTTGGTTAGGAGATTTCAGGACCCAGTTAAACATTGGGAAGACTGAAGGCATTGTCTTCGGCTGCAAACTCCATATCCTCGTCACCCATTCCTCCACCAGCATACCCCCCCCCAGCTATTATCTAAGGTTGATACTTCAAAATCATTTCAGCATTGGAAATGCAAATAGAATTTTAAAAAATGACCTTGGGATTGGGGCAATATTAGCAAAGTCACATTTATTGGTGTTGGGTAGGGAATTCCAAGATTTTGACCCAGTGGCTGTTAGCGCACCGTTGGCTCCAGAGTCCCCCTAGGACCAATCCTTGGCCCCCTAATTGCAATTTCGGCATTCTATTTGACTGTGAACTGGGCTGAGCTTCTGACCCCATATACTCTCCATCACAAAGGCTGTCTACCTCTACCTTTTGTAACATTGCCTACATCTGTTCAGCCTCAGCCCATCTGCTGCTGAAATCCTCATCCATGCCTTTGTCATCTACAGACTCAACTATTCCAATGCTCTCCTGACCAGCTTTCCATCTTCCACCCTATAGACTTCAGCTTATCCAAAACTCCAATGCCTGTATCCTGTCCCACTCATCCATCTCCACTGTTCTTGCTGAGTGAGGTACACTGGTTTCCTGTTCTCCAATTTTAAATTTTCATCCTCATGTTCAAATTCTTTCGTGGCCTCACCCCTCCCTATCTTTGAAACCTCTGGCTCTACAACCCCCTCTTCTCTTTTCTCCCTCCCTCACCACTCTGGTCCTTTTTGCATTTCCCCTGCTTTTGCCCCCAGCATTGGCAGCCATGCCTTTATCTGTTTATGCCACACACTCTGGAATTCCCTCCCTGAACCCCTCTGCCTCTCCACCACACCCTTCTCTTTTTAGACCCTCTTTTTAAAACCAAGCTTTTGGTTACCCCTCCTGATATTCCCTGTGGCTCAGTGTCCATTCTGGTCTGATTACACCTTTGTGAAGCACATTGGGATTTTTTACATTCCAGGTGCTATATAAATACAAGTGTTGTGATGATGAAGGAATGGTGGTATGTCTCCCAAGTAACATAGAAACATAGAAGCAGGAGTAGGCCATTCGGCCCGTCGAGCCTGCTCCACCATTCAATACGATCATGGCTGATCATTCAAATCCAGTACCCTATCCCTGCTTTAATCCCCACAGTACACATATCCCACCCTACCCCCGTAACCCCACGTATTTAATTCCCCCTAACATATCCCATCCTATCCCCATAACCCCACATATTTAATCCCCCCCCTAACACTAAGGGTCAATTTATCATAGCCAAATCAACCTAACCCACACATTTTTGGACTGTGGGAGGAAACCGGAGCACCCGGAGGAAACCCACGCAGACACGGGGAGAATGTCTGTGTGGAGTTTGCACAGTCACCCGAGGTCCGATTCGAACCCGGGTCCCTGGCGCTGTGAGGCACCAGTGCTAACCACTATGCCACCGTGTTGGATGGTGTGTGTGATGGTTGATGGTTTCCATGATCTTGCTGCTCTTGTCCTTGGTGGGCAAGGTGACAAGGCTGCAAGATGATGTTTAAGTAAGCTTGGTGAGTTGCTGCAGTGCATCTTGTAGATAGTAAATACTGCCGCTGCAAAATTCCAATGGTGGATATTGAGTCCAGTGGCAGGGACACTGATCAAGTGGACTGCTCTATACTGGATAGTGTTGAGTTTGTGTTGCAACTGCACCCATTCACACAAATGGTGAAAATTCCATCACAATCTTGATTTATACCTTGTAGATGATGGAAAGAAAGAGGTCAGAAAGTGAGCAATTTATTTGGCTCTGCCTTGTTCTTGTAGCCACACAGTTTAATATGGCTGGTCCAGTTAAGCTTCTGGTTCACATTGACCCACAGGGTGGTTGGCTTTTCTTTTCGTTGCTGTTTGAGATGGTCATTACCTGGCACTTATTTGATACCTGGCACTTGTCAGCACAAGCCTGGATGTTGTACAGGTCTTGCTGTTGGCTGGTGTGGGCTGCTTTTATCAGGAAATATAAATGGTGCTAAACACTAGGATTGACTGTGAACAATCCCCACCCCTGATCATATGATGGAGAAAAGCTCTAATGAAATAGCTGAAGATTGGGCAAAGAAGCAGGCTTGTCTGTGAGGTCAAATAGCTTGCTGACATTGGGTAAAAAAAAGAATTTAGGTGAATCTGAGTGCAAAGTAAAAGGGCAATATGCTAGTCGGCTGCATGACCTAGTCTGCCAATAGAGCCAAGTCACTTTACTGCATTTTAAGTGGGACTTGGTTATAGAGGAGTATACTGATGTACAACATAATGTGATGCTTTTTGGTACATGGAGCTCTAGGAAAGGGGTTCAGACCGCATAGTACTTGCCCAATTAGAGGTGAAGTTGTACATTATGTGCTCTAGCAGGCGTATATCCTGCAGTTGCATAATCCATGTTAGTTGGTGGAAGGGGTAGGGTTTTCCAATGGCTTGGGAGGAGCAAGGCTGGGGAATAGATGCTGCTGCTTGTTAATCAGGCCTGTGAGGTCTGCCCAAGATGCTCAGAAGTGCACAATTCTCCTGTCATTACTATAGTATTTTGTTTGTTGCAGAGTACAGAAAATGTAGTATCCTTTTAATTGTAGTTTGTATCTCTCTACCTCCAATTATAGTCATGTACTTTTTGAAGTTCATTAGATTTAATGAAACCTCTTGACGATGTGCTGAATCCTGAGCAAAATCCTATATTATTACAAGTGTTTACTGTCTGAACTTTTATGTAACCGATATTTGTAGCTTGCATTAAAATTATCTGCAATATTTTGTTGAAGGAATGGGCTGGCATGTTGGAGATGAACGCTCTATCACTGATGTACAAGTAAGTGCTAAATAGATTGAATAAACAGCTGAATGTAGCTATAAAAATGTGTAGCCAGTGGCAAAGTTAAAAGCGAAAGGTTCAATCAGTCTGCCAATGGCAAATATCTATAGCATAGAGGGTAACTGGTTTTGTCTTGAGGTCAGGATTGGGTTGTTGAAGAGTGCAATTTTCCATTTGTTTCTGTGGCAAAGTGGGTGCTCATTTTAGGCAAGAAACAGATATGTCGTTTGGCACATTAGCACTATTGAACCTTTAATTTTGTGGCAATTAAAATAATTAAGATTAGTTACTTGGGTAGAAATGAGTAATCAGAGTGACATGTTACTTCCAGCAATCTTCCATTTGGGGGGGGGGGGGGAAACTTGAGTGAATGGGATATATGCAAACTTCAGTAGCAAGCCCCATTAATTGAATTCAGTGAAACCAGAGTTTGAGAAAACATGACGCTAGTCTTTTTTGGTTGGGGTGGGGGGTGGCAGAGGGAAAAGTTTGTTCCCAGTTAAATGTTATCTTCCTCTAATCCATAGTGAAATGCTACTGGTCAGTAATTAGCCCAGGTGTTCAGTTGCTTCAACCTTGACAGATGTTTAAGAATTTATTTTTAGCCTTTGCTACAGTTTGCCATCAATATTGTCAGCAACGTAGTACTATTAAGCCCTTCAAATGTTTATCTTTAATGAAGTCCTGTTATTGTACTGTTGGATATTTACTATTTTTTTCCAGCATATGAGTTTATTTCTATATTCAATTACATCGAGTCTACAGCACAGAAACAGGTCATTCACCCCAACGGGGTCTATGCCAGTTTAAGCTCCACACGAGCCTCCTCCCACCTCTCTTCATCTAACCCTATCAGCATACCCTTCTGTTCCTTTTTCCCTCATGTACTTATCTAGCTTGCCCTTAAATGCTTCTATACTATTTGCCTCAACTACTCCTTGTGGTAGCACGTTCCACATTCTTGCCACTCTGAGTAAAGAAGTTTCTCCTGAATTCCCGATTGGATTTATTAGTGGCTATCTTGTATTTAGGACCTTTTAGTTTTGGACTCCCCCACAAGTGGAAACATTTTCTCCACATCTACCCCATCGAACCCTTTCATTATCTTAAAGACCTCTTATCAGGTCGCTCCTCGGCTCTTCTCTTTTCTAGAGAAGAGCCCCAGCCTGTTCAGTCTCTTATGGTAATTGTGGCAGTACTGCAGTAAAATGTCTGAGTGAATGTTTGTTTCAAGAATTATAGGTTTGTGGGGGGGTGGTGCTTTGGTGAAAGAAAAACTAATCCTATTGCACTGGATTGTGATGGCAAATTCCTTGCTTTTGTTTCTAGCTGAAATAGAAAGCAAACTACAGGAAACTTTTGTTTATCCGGCACCCAAATATCCGGAATTCTCGCTTAACCGGCAAAAATCATCCTCCGAAAACTCCTCTCAAATAACCGGCAATGTTGCCGAGTCGCAGTCGAGTCTCCGCGAACGCCGAGTACTCCGAAAACTCCTCTCAAATAACCGGCAATGTTGCCGATCCCGAGTCCGAGTCCGCGAACGCCGATTTAGTCAGTAGGGGTAGTTTTCAAAAGTACCCAAATACTGTACACTGCACATTTCTTGATTTATTTATTTTTCTTTGTTAAAAATAGCCTCGGTAGATATAACTCTCCGTTATCCGGTACTTTCGATAAACTGGCACCACGCCGGTCCCGTCGGTGCCGGTTAATAAAGAGTTTCTTGTAATGAGTTGTTTTTAATCCTTTACCAATTCACTTTTTTCCCCAAATATCAAGTTGTGATTTTCTCATTTACCGGTATCCTGGAAAACCACCCACACAAGCCACAAATAATGGATTTGAGAAGAAGGTAAGGAAAAGCGTATCTGTATGTATTATAAAATTGGTACGTTTCTGTGTGCACCGTAAAACCGATCAAAGTAAAATGGCAACAAATCCACAGAGGAGGTAGGGAATGTATGAACCAAAAGAAAAAAATAGCAACTAGAAAGTGCAGTTGGGAAACTGCTAATCAGAAACTACTTGGGGCAACTGGAAACAGCCTGATCCTATATGATTGATCAGGAGCACCAACCAATCGAATTGTTCAAAAAAAAAACTTTCTGAAGTTTATTGGAATTGCCATTTTGAATTTACACTCTGCTAAAAGTATTGTGTGTAACAAATCGATATATTAAATAATTCTGAATAAAATAACTTTACTCATAGATTTGCTTGTATCGTCTTCATTTGTTCTGGCTGAGAATTACCAGGGGTCACAGTCAGGCACTTGGTTTGCTTTAGTTATCTGGACTATGTCTTTACTTTGGTTTTCTGACTAAAACCCACTAACTGCTTAATATTTACTTGCGAAAAAGGGAGTGATTGTATTACTGTGCGTTCTGTTGTTTAAACTATTTATGATTTCTAAGTATAAAGAAAGTGTCACGTTGTCTTTGCTTAGGCTTTAGCAATTGAGTTTTTGTCAAATTATATCAAAACAAGCTGGAAGATAAGTTTTTTTTAAGACTTTTTGCGCTAGTGTCTAATTTGGTTACAAAAGGCAGATGATTTACACCATATGTAGTTTCTTTTGTTTATACTATGGAAGCAATTGTTTTCATACAAAGTTTAATTATGTATCTATGCTAGCTATTTCACAATGCCAAGTCCCAAAATCTTCCCCTATCCACAATGTGACTAAACCCAAGATCTTTTTTCTCTCTGCCTACTCCGTGTTGTCAGTTCCAATAACTAGCCTTTCCAATGCTGCTAAGCCCCAGGAGCTTCCCTCATTACTCCAAAAACCCAATACCTTATCCTCCCAATGTGATAGCGATGCCACGGGATATCTGCTAGTATATGAACGGTATGCCATGCACGCTTTTCTCTGTCTGTTATGAATCATGTCAAAAATATTGCAGACCTGAGGGGAATTTTTCAGATTCGCAGATGATCTGCTCATAATTCAAATTTGTCCCAAAACAATTAACTTTTTTTCCTCCCATCTAATTGGCAAAAATGCAAAATTATTTGATTTTGTTCATATTTAAAGTTAGTGGAGAAGGCAAACCAATCTAATACATTTTGGGGAAAATAATCATCCTTTTATAACTTCAGTTAGCTAACAATACATCAGTTTGATATTAATGAAAACTTATCGCGTGTGAAAACAAATTTGTTTAAAAAAAAAAAATCAAATTCATAAAATTCCCCAACTCCTGTCAGGAGTTCCCCCCCCCCCCCCCTCCTGAGTCCTAATCTTTTTATCAGGCTGCGCATTATTTGTATCCCTGACCTGTTTTCCCCCCCCCCCCCCCGCCCTCAACACCTATCGATGCGCTGATAGTGGTTTTGAACACTAAATGTACTTGTAAATCAAGGGTGGGTATTGTCTTGACCTGCCCAATACCTAGGTAAAGATAGCAAAACTCTGATCAAACAGAGGACTTTTACTAACCTGAAATATATCACTTGCCATCACGTGATCCCCTCAACTTTGGTAAGTGGAAGAATAAACACTATCTGACCAAGGCTCCGATTATTTAGACAAATTTATTGAACATTACATGGGTACATGAGTGCTCTGTAGAAACAGTAATTACAAAGCACTAATCGGTCAAAAGCAGCAAGCTGTTTCTCTTGCACTAGCCTCCACATTAAACTGATCCTTGAGTTATCCATTAACCACTGAGTCCTGTGAAAAGCCCCATACTTCTAATAGCTGCTGACTTATTGCTGTCTTTATACAGCACTGGCCAAGATATAGCTTCAAATTCCTTTGAAGGTGTATGAGAGCAAAGAGACATTAAAAAAAAACTTTTGTAACTAGATTAGGTGGGTAGCCATCTACAATATTCATCATTTTGTTTGCCCACATAAATACAACTGTCAAACAAATGGTCTACAAGTAACCCCATAGGATATTCATATATGAATGAAATAACGTCATTACTCTGTTCCAAATACTTGAATGACCTGTTCAACGGGTCCCTATCCAAAGACAATGGCTGCAATCTATCCATGCTTCAATCCTTCTTGGATTATGCTTGGCCCCTACCTTATCCTTTGGGTATGTCTATCAGCCAGTTCGCATGTATATTCTCTGTACCCTGCTGAAATAGCAAGCAGGAAACCATTGTAGCCCTGTGTGTGCCGTCACCAGCAATAAAGAATCCAAGCCACAATCCATCAGACTAAAACATCTTTTTGTCACCTGGAGACTGAGACTGTACCAGCAATGACCTCATAGAAACATAGAAAGATAGGAGCAGGAGTAGGCCATTCGGCCCCTCGAGCCTGCTCCGCCATTCGATGAGATCATGGCTGATCATCCAAACTCAATACCCTGTCCCTGCTTTCTCCCCATATCCCTTGATACCTTTAGCTTTAAGAAATATATCTAACTCATTCTTGAATATATTTAATGACTTGGCCTCAACTACCTTCTGTGGTAGAGAATTCCACAGGTTCACCACTCTCTGGGTGAAGAAATTCCTCCTCATTTCTGTCCTAAATGGCTTACCCCTTATTCTTAGATTATGACCCCTGGTTCTGGACTCTCCGACCATCGGGAACATTCTTCCTGCATCTAGTTTGTCCAGACCTGTCAGAAACTGCTTTAAAAAAAAAAAAGTTGTTCTTGAGGGGTGGGGACATTAGCGAAGAGGTTATAGAAGTAATTTGGAACAGTGGTTCTAGCAAGGGTGGGTGGTCAGATGTATATCGTATAGTCTGGAGAAAGCCTGCTTTTTAAAAAAAAAACAACTGAGCAAAAGCATTGTCAGCTGATGGGGCAGGGGGTGGCAGCGAAGAGAAGCGTAGGAGAGTGCTTAAGTAAACCAGGAAATGCAGAGCAAAAAGGTGGCAGGGAATGATGCAAAGGTTGTGCCTCACATCCCCTGTTTGAGACAACGTGTGATAACTGCTCAAAGGCACAGGGTAAAAACAGAGTGGTGATCTTCTGGGACTGAGAACAAGCCAAGGTTGGCAGTAGGAGATAGGCTGAAGCAGAATGAGTGAAGTGAAGCCAAGTGAGTATGCAGCTGAGAGGCCAGGTGGAACCAAACTGAGGTCCCGGAGTGTTAAAGGCACAGAGCTCTGTTTTAATGACTCAAGTTATTTAATTCAAATATGAATATCCTATGGAGTTACTTGTAGGACATTTGTTGACTGCTGTATTTGTGGGTCAACAAAATTGTGAATACAGAAGTGAGATGGCTAATCTAGTTACAAAAGGTATATGGGCACTCCCTTTGTTTATTTCCCTCTGCTGCCTCACTCACTCGCCTCACTGCTACTTTAGTTGTCTTTCCTGTGCTCCATTTATTGCATACCACTGTCCTTATAATTTTTGAGGGGGAAGAATATTGTTTGTGGGGAAGGAGGAGAGAGCAGAAAAGAATTGCAAAATTAAACTTATTAAAATCTTAACTGATGCTTAGTTGATTTTCATGCCTGCTTAATTACTACAGTTTGTATTTTATTTAAATGTTGCAAGATTAGCAGATAAATGCTTAAAAGTGTAATGGTGTTTCCTCTTTTTAAAGATCTTGCTTTGCTGTTCCAACAATGGCCATTACGATGGCGTGTTTACAAAACAGTTTCAAGGGCATTCAGCCACTTGTCAAGGTAGGTTTGTCTTTCGGCTAACTTAGAGAATTACTGTCCGCTTGTGTTGACTGCTTGATCATTCCAACAAATTTATTTACAAGAACAAAACAAATGAATAGTGTCACATTTCTAATACAGTTTGATTGTGGATACTTGCTGTCTGCTGTGGAACACTAGCTGAAAGCTCAAGCTTCTTGTACAGTTCCAATGGCAGTTGTGTGTCTTAACTTCTAACGCATTGACATTAATTTTATATTACTGACTTG
Source organism: Squalus acanthias (assembly GCA_030390025.1). NCBI lineage: Eukaryota > Metazoa > Chordata > Chondrichthyes > Squaliformes > Squalidae > Squalus > Squalus acanthias. Next base: position 152,431,889 of record CM059430.1, read on the forward strand.
ACTAATGTGCACTTTGCATGCACTCCTATGAGGGGCAAGTTTCCTAATGCTTTATTGCAAGGGGTGAGTTGCTGACTCCTGGACCACTGCTTTTCTTGGATGATTGGCAGGTAGTATTAATGAGGGCAACTTGGAGAAACCCGTAGGATAGTTTTCTCTTCCAACAGTAGCAAAACAAGTGGTTAAAATGGGCTAAAACAATACGGTATAACCTTTTTGGCTCTTAAATTTTCCTCATTTTCTGCAGTAGCCATTTCTTAAACTAAAGTTTGCTGTTTATTAACCGCTAAGGTGACAAGTTTTCTCTAAACTTGAAGAATATTCTCTTTCCTGCAAGTAAATTTGTACAACAGTTTCAGTTCTGAGAGTTCTTCAGCACCGACTGCATCACCCTTCAAGTTTAAATCTTCAATGAACTGCGCAATCATTGTGTATGCTTTCGTTATCAACTGATGCAGTGATTTCTGTTTTGTTATAAACTGAGAAAGAGATACTGCCATAGATGCTGCATTCAGCACTAACCTTATCACAATATGAAAGTTTGCAATTTAGGGCATTTTACCAAATTGAAGCTACCAAACTGGAGCTTGATAAAGTAATGGTTGCTGTTTCTGACATGCACTGCATGTTTTATTTATGTAATGTGCAGTGAAGACCTTCACTGCACATGTTATAATAACTGGAGGCACAATATATTGATTATATAGAACCTATTAAATAACCAAGCTTTAGCCTTTACTAAAGGTGTGCTGTGATGTGTAAACATTCTTTATAGGAAAAAGGTGGAAAGAATTCAGAGAAGGGAGAGATTTATATACAAAGAAATAATTGTATTTATATAGCGCCTTTCACGACCACCGGACGTCTCAAAGCGCATTACAGCCAATGAAGTACTTTTGGAGTGTAGTCACTGTTGTAACACAAAAATACAGACAAAATAAATTAACTCCGTGCTTAAGCCCTGTCCCTTTGTCCTGGTTTTGGCAAAAAGTAGCAGCTTTAGATTGCCCTTTCAACAAATCTCACTTAAATCATTGAACATAGCTGAGGTTGGCAACTAACTGGGTTGAAAAAATGAGCCTGCGTTTGCAGCTCAGTTCATTTATTCTGTAGCGATCAGTGTCTGCCCTGCATCTGACTTCTGCTTTCACCTGTTCCTACTGCAAGAAATGAACCAAATATATAATGAATACATATCTGAAATAACTATTTTATTTCAGCGGTTGTGTATGAAATGCTGTACAGAGATGTCTTTGGAGTGGATGAGGAAGAATTGCGAGCTGCAGTGGAATTGTTCCGCAGTCATGGCAAGAAAACCAGGAGGGGAAGTATATCTCAAGGAAATGATGATGCTGAATATCTTTCTGAAAAAGTTGTGCGGTATGTCGGTTTGGCTAGACCATCAATTTTGAGGTGTTGATTGGTCAAAATGGTCGGGTTGGTGACCTATTGGTGGGGTGAGGGAAGTTATTGCTGTCCAGATTTACTGTTCACGTTCCCAGGATGAAATCTTAAAATGACTCTTTGAAGTTTTGGTAATTTGATTTTTCAGAAAATCATCAAACTTTGTGTGGCTAGCCTTCTGATTAGTGGTGCTGTATTCAGTTTTTGTGGTTAGGTGTTGAAAAACATGCTGCTTCTTACATGGCTTTGTTTCCCAGCACCACCTAATGCTCAGTGATGGCGAGTGGTATTGGGAGTCAGGTAAATGAGGAAATATTTCTATAATTAATATCTTGATTAGTGGGAATGATGGAAAGCCAGCTGCGACATGAGTTCTGCATTTTTTTTTTTAAAGCTCCATGGATCTGTTTTTCACAGATACTCTTGTAATCAATTGTGGAATTGTTATCTGGAGACTTCTCAAAATAGCTGAAATCTAATTTTGGTTGAAATAGGTACAATTCTGAAGATTTAAGCAGTATAATTGGAAACTTATTTAAAGTTGAAAGTGCAAACGCGATGGTTTTGTAAGTATAATTTTGTTGCAAAGAAATGAGTTTGGAGATTCTTGACATGTTTTAAATGTGATTCCATTAGACACGACGAGACTCAAATTTCAGGATTTTTGACTGATGACAGCAAACTGGTCAAAACTGTTGGGTAAATCTACAGCGGAACATTGGGAGGAGTTCAAAAATTAATTTAGCTTAAAGGACCAGTACATATCCCTAAAGGGAAAGAGCTTTACTTACCAAATAAAACAGTCATGGTTGAGAGGTGATGACAAATTAAAGGAAAGAGCATTCAAAAGTGCAAAGAATAGTGTAGATTCAGGGGACTGGGAGAGAGCTGCGGAACAGCAAAGGAAGACAAAAAAGATAGCAGGAGCTGCAAAAATGAATAGGAAAAGAAACTTGTGTGGGATATCACACACTTTTTTACAATTATATTAGAAGAAAAAGGGTAATGTGGGCCCTTTTTTAAAAAAAAAACCAACAGATGCAGGTGATACTGCAAATTAAAATAAGGAAATGGCAGATGTATTGAATAATTACTTTGTGTCAGTCTTCATAGTGTGGGGGTAAAGAGGATAATATATCTGATATTCCAGGGAAACTAATAACGAATCAAGGACTGGAACTCACTAAAGGTGATGTAAGCAAGAAAACAATATTAGACAAAATAATGGCACTAAAATCCCCATGGGTTCCACTACAGGATTTTCAAGGAAGTAGGTGAGGAAATTGCAGATGCTTTAGCCATAATCTTTCAAAGCTCTTTCAAGTCAAGAATTGTCCCTTTTTAGATTGGAAAATTGCAAATGTAACTCCATTATTTAACAAAAGTGAGAGCAAGAAATCAGGAAATTGTAGACTTGTTAGTCTAACATCTTTTGGGGAATTTATTGGAATCTATAAGGACAGAGTGACTGAGTACTGAGAAATTTGAGCTGATTAGAGGGAGCCAACATGGATTTGTGAAGAGTAGGTCATGTCTAACAAACCTAATTTAATTGCTTCCTCAAAAAATTCAAGTAGTAGACAGGGGAATGTCTTTGGATGTAGTTTATATGGGCTTCCAGAAGGCATTTGATAAAGTTCCACATAAAAAAAGACAAAACTAAAATTAAAGCTCATGGAATCAATTTGGTGGCTGTCTCTGTAATTGGTAAGCACTTCGTGCATTTTGTTGGAAGGATTTTGATCTCTTTCTGACTGGATAATCAAGAATAAATAAAGCAATGGCCCAAAAATTCGGCCGTTCTCGGGTGAGTACTCAGTGCGTACTCACCCGTATTCGTTCCCGAAGTGCCGGTTTCCTGCATGCGCGGGAAACCGGCACTTCCGGTATGGCGAAGGGGGCGGTTCCTAGGTGAACCGCGTGTGCACTAGAGGCTGCGCGCACGCAGCACACTTAGGTTTTTTTTCAGGTTTCAACGCGAGGGTAAGTATGGAAGATTCTACACAAGTAAAAAGGAGGCGTAAGACCCCTTTTGAACAAGGTAAGTAGTTAATTAAGTATAATTTTAAATTTTTTTCAACAGATTTATCTTTTTTAGAGACTTTAAAGAAAGGTAAGTTTATTTTTATAACTTTTAAAAAATCTTTTTAATTTTTTCAAAAATTTAAATTTTTGTTTAAAGTGGTTAATTTATTTAACTATAGTTATTTTATTAATGTGATGGTTTTTAAAAAAAATTTATTTGAGGTTTAGCTGTTCTTTTGGGGCTGATTTCAATTCAGATTTGACAGGTCTCCTGTCAAATCTATGAATGAAAGATGGTCTGCTGCCATTGGCTCTCCATGGCCCACGTGATCCCAGGGGTCGCATCGCACACACTGCGCGCCGGCACTAGGGAGAGGCCCAGGACCCGAAGTTCCTGCGGGGGCAAACAAGAACGACAGGCGCGGTAGGTGATATCGCGCGCGATCCTTACCCCCGCGGCAAGCCTCCGAGTCAAATTTCTGGGCCATTATGTCTGACCCTTAAAAAGGCAATTTAACTTTTAGAAGCAGAAGCTGCAGCTCTGACAGATAGTCCCCCAAAAATGGCAGCTAAAAAGGTAGAATGCAGAGGAGTTGGTCTATATCTAGCAAGGTGACCCACTAAAGTGGGGTAGTGTAGCAGATGTGTTTGTTATTACAGAAAGATAAGTTGTATCAATTGAACGAAGTGAACCTGACCATACTGTTCCTCTGTAAAATGACATTTTTAGTCAATTCTTTTTAAGAAGCCCGTAACTAAGAGATGTTTGCTTTTAAAATAGAGCTAGTCATTTTTTTATCAATAGTCAATGCATAACACATGAATATCAAACATTTATTAGCTTCAGAATGAAATTTTTTTGTGTACAGCAATTTGATCTGATTACACGTTTTAAATGTTTATCATTTTTTATGGTTTATTGAAGCTTGTAAAAAGTTTAACAAACTTGGAGCAGTGATAGGAATATTTAGTGAGGGAAAAGAAACATTTAATTGAACTTGGGACTACAACATGCTACTTTTAATTAAAATGAATTATTGAAGGTGGAGGTTCCATTTGGCACACTTAAGATGCTATTGTCAACTTGCATAACAGTATTTCCACCAATTTGAGCAAATAGGTTGTGGATCTTGTTCTTGAATCTGCCAGCGCATCTTTTGTTTGAAATCAACTAATGGTGTTGTATGTATTGAGATTTTAAGGTGACAAATGTTTTGGTTTTTCAAAAAAAAATTGGTTTTATTTGCATCTGCTTTAGGAAGAACGACGCAGAAAGTAGTGATCAAGAGAGCTCACCAGAGGAGAAAACAGCAAAACCTGGAGCAGAAGAAATAAAGGTATCAAGGTTTCATAGAAGTTTGTCATGAAAGGAGTTTTGGGAAGTTGATAGACTTAGCATTCATAGAGGATGTCAAGGAATAACTGTTAACTCCAATACCACATTTTTCATAGCAGCAGGTTATTTGCACTGGCACACATGCACACGTGTGAAGAGAAAATCTTGTGGTTAGCAATCAGTTGTACATGGCACGAAAGAACTTTCATTAACATAATGCTTTCACATCAGGATGTCCCAATGCACTTCACAGCCAGTGAATTATTTTTAAAGTGTAGTCACTGTTAGGCTAATTAGGCTAACTTGGGAAGTTAATAACTTGCACAGAGCAAGGTCTCACAAATAGACTGGCTGGCAATTATCTCTTTGCTTTTGGTGATGATTGTGGGATAAAGGTTGGCTAGGACACTAGAACTTCCTTATTCCTCAGATAGTGCCATGGGACCTTTTATATGCAACTAAAGGGACAAATGGGGTCTCTTTCATCTCTATCATCTGAAAGACCATGCTGAACTCCCTTCAATGCTGCACTGAAATGTCCGCCTAGATTATGTGCTCAAATCTCTAGAGTGGGGCTTGAACCCTCAACCTTCTGACTCTGGCAAGAGTGTTACCAGTGAAACAAGGCTGATGCCTAACTTCTCAAATCAGCTCCATGTAAACACAAGTAATCCATACAAATTGAACTGCACAAGGAACCAGAAGATGTCAGAGAAAGGTGGTTGCAGACAAACCTATGAAAAGAATGACCAGAAATGACCCATCAGACACATCACTGCTTACCTAATCTGCAAACCAGTGCAATCTTGTATACCACCCTCAAATTGCTGCTAATGCTAACGCCTGAGGAGTCAAAATAAGAGTAATTGGGGGCGGCAAAAAAAGCATGGGGCCAATTACAGGAAAACCTCTGAAGAAATTTCTTCACAGCATTCCAAAGCAATGAGACATGCTTCAGGAGACCATGATACATCATTAGATGTATATATAAATGAAGTGTCCCAATTGCACATCTTTAAATAATGACAAAACCTTTATCTAAAATAGAATAAGAAAATTCATTACTGTGACCACATTTCCAGGATAGAGCTCTCTTTCATTTCCCATTCTGGCTCACTTCATTGAATTACCCAAATATATTATATTCAAGTTCCTGGAGTGGGGTGTGAGCCCACAACTCTCAAGTGAGAGTGCTCCCACTGACCAAGCTGACAGCAAGCTATACTTTGGTTTTGCGTAATGCTTTGTAGTATCCTTTGCAAATGTTTCTTGTCCAAAACTTAAATGCTGCAGTGCAGGACTGAACTCACCAAGTGCTTTGTAGGGTATTGTATAATGGGATTGTTAGATGTTATATCATAACTATTCTTATCCAGTGCTAATGACAATTCTTGTTCTGTTTTCACTTGCTCTTGTGCTGAAGTGTTTTAATGGCCCGGAATTTGTGGTCAGCGGTGAAGCGACAGTGCTCACCACTGACCTCGAAGAAAGCTGCTCATGAACTAGCGATCTCTGTGGCGGGAATTTCAGCTCTCCCAACCTTAGTTTGAATCTGGCACCAAATCAAGCGAATCTCCAGCATCCAGCAAGAGTGATGTCATCAAGCAGGCTGAGCAGCCAATCACATTGAATAATTCTCACACATGGCAAACCAAGAAGTAAAATGCACAGATTCTAACTTGCCTTGTTTATAAATTTTAGAGAGCAAAATAAAGATTGGGACATACACATAGGGTTAAGGTAAAAGCTGAAATATAAACTTAAAATATATTATTTTAAAAACTATTGTAATTCTTAATCATATTAATGGAAAAATTTGACATTCCCCAAATATAAAACTAGCTTTTCAGGGTCAGTTCAGCAGTCAGTGTGCTGTTTAAAAACCCCTGTTGCACCTTTCACCAAGGCTTAACCTTTTTGGGGGGAGTGGTGCGCCTTTTAACAGCGGTATTCCAGCATAATGGGGGGAAGTTTTCGTCCTTCAGTGTGGTTTGACTTGATTGCCGGCTCTAGGGAGTTCCACAGCGCAACCTGTGGCGGAGCAAGCAAGGAATGACTGACCGCAACTTCTGGATTTCCATGTTTATCTGCGCATGTGCTAAATCCTGAGGTTGCTGTCAGTTTGAGGGGTTATGACAGCGAACGCTGACAGTTTTGCCGTCGTTACCACCGCAAAATCCAGTTCAATATCTGCACTATGGACTTCGAATCTCCAGGCAATAAGTACTGCAGAAGCTAACAGGTTTAAAGTTCTTCTGCAAATTGTGAACATTTTGGTTACTTGCCTCTTTGATAGTTGGCCTCAGACCCGTATTCATAATTAATTAACCATTACAAATTTTTGACTTCTGTTCCCAACCAGCCTGCAGTGATTGTTTTTTAAACTTGTAAAAACAATTTTTTTCAATGCTCGAGTAAACAAGATGAGTTGTGCTGTATGGCTGCCACTGCTATGGTGAAAATGATCCAAATTTCATCTTGAAATTATTTCAATTTCAACCTCTTATGGAATTCCTACATTTTGTTTAAAATTCTGCTCAGTCAAAATGTAGAGGCATCCAGTGTTGAAAATGTTGAAGTGTTTTGTTAGGAATACGAGCTATGATTGCATGTTAAGGTTTAATTGCTGTATTTACACTTCTGATTCACAGCATTTATGGTCACCTGTTGGAGAAGTTTTCTTGGTTCCAGCATTCAATTGATTTCTGTATTTCAGACTGTGGATGGCCCATCAAAGATGCCATTTCCCTTTAAGGTGTTGAAGGCATTGGATTCAGAAATTTACCGCAATGTGGAGTTTGATGTCTGGCTCGATAGCAGGAAAGGTATAAGCCATAAATAGTAGTGCCACATTTTCTTAGTTTTGGGTAGGGTAGGGACGGTCCATGCAAACTTAGCCGAAGGCCTAAAGGTATTTAAATAATTCAGCAGAGCTACTTCTAACATCGCAGGAGCAATTGTGGCCAGATCCTGTTTGATGCTAGAGTTACTAATACAAGGTTTTAAAATGCTAATGAAGGCTGCAGTCAACCTAGATCTGACTTCTGATGGCCAAACTAGAATCCACAAAACACGGTGTCTTTGTAGTCTGACTGGAAATCCACTGCTGCTTGTTGCCTAACCAGTATTTGATTTTGTGGGGATAACTAAGAACATAAGAAATAGGAGCAGGAGTGGGCCATTCGGCCCTTCGAGCCTGCTCCGCCATTCAATGAGATCATGGCTGATCATCTGCCTCAATTCCATTCACCGGCCTTATCGCCGTATCCCTTGATGCCCTTACTAGTCAGAAATCTATCGACTTCTGTTTTGAATATACCCAATGACTGAGCCGCCACAGCCCTCTGGGGTAGAGAATTCCAAAGATTCACCACCCTCTGTGTGAAGAAATGTCTTCTCATCTCAGTCCTGAATGGCCTACCCTTTATCCTGAGGCTGTGGCCCCTGGTTCTAGACTCCCCAGCCAAGGGAAACATTCTCCCAGAATCCATCCCATCAAGCCCTGTAATAATTTTGTTTGCTTCAATGAGATCCCCTCTCATTCTTCTGAATTCAAGAGAATACAGGCCTAGTTTACTCAATCTCTTCTCATACGACAGTCCCGCCATCCCAGGAATCAAACTCGTGAACCTTCGTTGCACTCCCTCTATGGCAAGTATATCCTTCCTTGGGTAAGGAGACCAAAATTGTACACCGTACTCCAGGTGTGGTCTCACCAAGGCCCTATATAATTGGAGTAAGACATCTTTACTCAAATCCTCTTGTAATGAAGGCCAGCATACCATTTGCCTTCCTAATGGCTTGCTGCACCTGCGTGTGTGTGTATATTATATACATACACACACCATATATATAAAATTGCACTTCAAAACCTGCTATCTTAGTCACTTTCTCTGACTAGTACTGGTTGAACTATGTCTACTCATGATATTCATCTACTGATCACTTCCCGTATCCTGTTTTTGGTCAGAAACCGCAGCACTTTATTTGGTTTTCTTTGTTACTACCTTTTAAAGTATACATATAGATTTATTAGTGTGCTTTGTTTGTGAGGCAGTGAGGCAAACCTCTCATACCAAGTGACTAAAGAGGTTTGTGTTGTATTTTACAAGGCATCAGGGTTTTATTCTTGTTACAGAGCAGCAGAAGGTGGACTACATGGTGGTTTCTGGAAGGCAGTACTGTTTAGGGGACAAATGCCAGGTGAGTTACTATAGGGAATTTGAGCAATATATTTAGCAATGTTAAGAATTTAATATGTTTTAAATAAATGAAGATGTTAGTTTTAATTGGTAGGAAAGTTTTTGTGGAAAAGGCTTCATTCCTGGCCAGCCTTTTTAAAGCTGTTGGTGGTTGTGGTTGCTTGTCCCCTGTTTTTATTCACTGTTAGCAGTGACTGTCGCAATCATGTCTGACATTGAATGTGACTTTTTGTAAAAGAAAGAACTTGCATTTATGCGGCTCCTTCATGCCCTCAGGGCGTCCCAAAGCATTTCTCGCGAATAACTTTTTTGAACTGTGTTTTACAGGCAAATGTAGCAGCCATTTTGTATACAGCGCAGTCCCACAAATGGCAATTGAGAGAAATGACCAGCTAATCGGTGTGCATGGGGGAGGCGAGAATAATTGGAAATAGCAGATGAACCCCTGACCTAAATATGTGAACTTTTTTGAAATACCGAAGAGAGCCTTGTATCGATATGGGAAGGTCACCAGATCTCTTGCCTTTTACAGAGCCACCTCAGAAGGTGCCCGGTTGCCCAAGTCATTTCTCCTTTGACTGAAATCTGGGGCTGAGCACAAGCACACATCCACATTTCATCACCACCTTCTAAAATGTTTTTAAATAAGGTTGGGGAGAGACGGACGGGGAATAGAAATGGGAGATCATGTTCTAATTGGTTAAACTTGGCCTCAAAAATTAAAGAACCATTATGACTTCCATATTCTGCCTCCAATATAGTTCCAATTTTATATTTGGCAATTTCTTTGGTGTCTTTATTCTGCTCCTGCATCTACGTTAAACGCCGACTGGTTAAGAAGCTGTAAGCAACATCATGTAATAATTGTTTCCAGGTTTTTTTTTTACATCTAATTCTGTGAATTAAGTCAAATTAACCCAGTTACATAATTTGTACTTTAACATCAGGGACCTGCTGACCAAAAAAAGCATCTCTCCACAGGTGAAACTTGAGCAAGGAGGAAAATACTACAATGCTCATATACAAGAAGCAGGACAAGATGGCAACTCTGTGACCGTCTTCATAGAAGAGCTAGCTGAAAAGTTAGTTTCCCATGGCTTTTATTCATTCAAAAATGTTGCTCTTAAAAGTACAGATGTTGAGCGAGTAAACATTGTAGCCAGAGTAGAAGAAACTGGCCACTCTTAGTATTTTTGTGTTCCTCCATTAAGGGTAGGGCACTTGATTGACTTAGCTTATAATGAGCACCATCTTGTTATCCTGGGAGCAGGAAATATAATTAGAATTGTACAAATTGTAAATCTTCTACACCTGTAGAAGTGAAACTGCTAGATCACAGATGCCAGAACAACAGAGTCCTATAGTATTAATTACTTCTCGTGAAATAAACGTACAGTTAATGGGGAATATTAATATGGTAAAGCATGGTGTGACGTTAAAGGGAAGCCTATTGAAACAAGTGCACTTGTTTTGACACACAACTGTTTGACGCCAACCTGGTATAAAGTATTTGAGGAGAATGGCACTAATGTAAGAATGTGAGGTAATGGCCCAGAAATTCCGATCGCAGGCCTCCCGCGGGCGGAGGGCTGCGATCTGGAAAAATCTGCGCCAAGACCGGAGGGCTCCCGGGAAGCGCAGAGTTCGCTGCTGGGCCTCCAAAACTGCCGGTGCGCAGGGCCCGCGTATCCCAGAGGTGCAGGCGGTTCGCAGCGTCCCTGGGATCACGTGGGCCATGGGGAGCCAATCAGAGAAGGAAATCTCCCTTCATACATTTGACAGGAAGACCTATCAAATATATGAATAGAGATCACCCCCAAAACATAATTGTAAGTGTTTTCTGCGGGCAGAAGGTCTCCAAAAAGCAGAACTCTCCGCCCGCAGAGGCCCTTCTCCCGGGCAACCGGAGGATCTGTCGAGCTTTCTTGACCGATCGGAAATGCCGGTTTCCAGCGCATGTGCAGTGCATGCCTGAAACTGGCATTTCCGATGTCCCTACGGGTGAGTACACAGCGCGTACACACCCGTAGGGATCGGAATTTCTGTACCAATGGTTTTTCAAAAATAGGTTCTATAAAACCTAAGATCATCTCAACTTGAAACAATTTCAAAATGTTGAGTTTTAATAAGTCTTTTTTAACTAAAACTCTGATCTAGTACTGTACTGTTAAATTTGGCAGATGATGTATGCCAGGAATGGGGAAAGTTGGTTATAATAGAACTAGCTTGCTTTACATTCTTGCATCCCTTCTTCAATTGCTCCGCTCCGCACCTCACCCTGCACGAAACAATAAAAAAAGCCAAGCATATTCCCTGCCTGAGCAGGCAAGCTATTTTACTTCACTTTTTGCCAGTGATCTCCAAACTCATCACTCACTGCTCTTGTACACCACCTAGTGTAAATTGCTGTGAAATGTTGATTGTCATTGGACAGCCTTTGCTTTGCACTTCTCATTGGCCAATAAGGGATTGTTGCATCTTACTAGTGTTGCCACACAGTCTTCACGACTACCTCTCCCATAAGAATACCGTAGCTTTGTATTGAAAATACCTGAAATGATGTAATTTTTGCAACTCGAGACCTGCATCTAGGCAATCTTTTTTGAGTGGGTTAGGTGGTGTAATCTTTTGGTGTGGTCAGTGCTGCTGTTGGGTTCCTTTTCCCTGAATAGCCAGTTATGCACACTTTTTTGAATAGTTTACTCCCTTTGGTACATCTCCATGTCGAGGAAATTAGAACAATTTTTAGTCAAGGCTGCCCATTAAAGTAGATTAATACCACACTTTAAAGCTGGGTTTTTTTAGTCAGAAGTTTGTTCGTTTTTTTTTAAAAAGGGAAACATTGAATAAACTGAGTGACCTGTTGTGTATTTTCCAGCAATCAGCATCTGTAAAGAGTAAAAACAATATTTTGGGTATAATCCTTTTGACAAGACTGACTGACTATTGAAAGATAAGCAAGAGTTGAAAAGAAGAGGAACGGCGACCAAGAAACACATTTCAGTCATGGATTATTATTACAGCTTTAGTAAGGCCTCATTTGGAATATTGTGACAAGTTTAGGTTCCCCCACCTCATTGAGACGTGAAACTCTGGAGGAGACCAGCATGAGATCATTGAGCTATAAAGATAGACTTGATGCCTTGGGTTTGTACTTATTGGAAAGATGGAAGACTTGGAGGGGATCTGACCCAAGATTATTAAAGGCATGGACAGTGTGCCAATAGATAATGTGTTCAAGGTGATGGGTTGGGTGGAACAGACAGTCACTCATCCAAGCGGAGGAAGCAGAGTGAGAGAAGTCTCAAACATTTACTGTTCCTGGAGGGCGATCAAGCTGTGGAACAGGATTCCAGGAGAGGTACTGACAACTGATTCTTTGCAGTCCTTCAAGAAGGTGCGAGATAGATTTCTGGAAAATTAGATGATCACTGCAAGAGGAAATGAAAATTAATGGATCTGGGGCACATTTGCTCAAGGGGTTAGAGAAGAATTTTTAAGTGGACTGTTGAATTGGCTACAGGTATCTTTCTTTTTGCCTCTTCCAGTATATATTTTGGGGAGAGGGGTGATTTCTTGGAACAGAAATAAAATCAGCTGAAGGATGGAGACGGGCAGAAAGTCTATTCTCATCCTGGATATATAGATATAAGCAAAAAGTGGCAGGGAAGAGGTGGTTTGCATTTTATTTAACCAATTAACTTCCTCTCTCTGATTTGGGTTATCTGTTTTGTCTTTTTTACTTCAATCCTATTAACAGCATGTTTCTTAGATTTCAATTGGGCTATACCCAAACACTAACTTGTCTTTGTTTATAAATGTTGATGGACTTGCTGTGTATTTCCTGTGTTGTGTAGAAATGGAACTTGGCACTCCCCAAGTTTATTCAGTGAGCAGTTAAACCATACAGAGCAAGACGGTTCCAAGTCTGATCTCTGGTCTCTCTGAGTTAACTGATCTCATCAAAGGTAGAAGTGCTGCAGTTTGATCTCGTACCTTTTGAATTAAGGATGTAAAGATCTGTGAGGATTCTGCTCCTGATTGCTGTCTAGTTTCTCCTGCTGGGAGTGGATGTCCATTGAGAGCAGGTTCAAGCTCATCTGTGATGCCCTGTGGTCAAAGCTCCGATGTAAAATGGGTGCTTGAGCAAGGCAATGGAGAGTGGCTGCTGCTCATGGAACCATACCACAGCAAGAAGGTGTTACTTTCAGGAGTGAAGGAAAGACAATCTACAAGAAAGATGAGAAGAAAAAAAAACTTGTAGCATTGCATTGTTTTCATTCCTTTTCCTTCCTGTAGCACCTCTTGAGAAGGATGACCTGATTGTGGCCGGCTGTTTGAAGCAGCAGTGCCCACAATTTTCTAGAGCACTTTTGCCAATTGATTTCAAAACAAAATATATGTAAAGATATACAAGATGTCTAAACTATTCTTTTTCCTAACTGAAAAGCTATTGTATTGCCAAGTGGATTAAATTAAGTGTTACCAGATGAATAATTCAGAAATGGCATAGCTTATGATTCAAAAGACTTGATAGACTGTTAAGAAAAGCAAAGTTTGATAGAATAATTGTATTAAAGTCTGTGCTGAAGTTCTTGTGAAAAATCATTTTAATTACTCCCAGGCACACTGTTCCTTTGACAAACCTGAAGCCTGTGACTCAAGTAACACCAGTTCCTGCCTGGAATATTGTTTCTAACAGAAAAGGTGGAAACTACCAGAAGATACCCAGTGGATATGTTTCGGAGTTAGGTTAGTAACGAGGAGAATGCATTAATAAATTATCAGAACTTGGCTTCACTTCTACCTGTCAACTGCAGGAGCCTTGCAGCTCAAATCATACCGAGCTCCTGATCAAAGCACTGGATTTTTTTTGGCACTATCAAAAATTATCAATGTAAATGCGTTACTAAGTTTTATACAGAGCTTGAAAATAAACTGAGTACTTAAGGAAATGGATAGCATTTCTTTCACCACTCTCCTTGATGCAAATCCAGCCCAAACTGGTGTTGAGTCTCCTCTGCTGCTTTATCTTGCTCAGCTCCCCAGTCATTGGTGTTTTATGGTCTGATTATTGTTTTCCATTGTACAGTCGGATTCAATCTGGCATTAGTTTTCTTTGTTACTGTTTGCTCCCGCCCCTGGAGTGGAAGCAGCTTATGATCTAGTGTAAAATCTACTAAATTACTGACCGGCTATTTTGGGGAATTGCATTGGATTAACTTTTAACTAGATATTTTTTTAATTCTAGAAGCCTTTGCTGTGTTTGTTCAATTCTATACTCGACTTGCTGACATATTTTCATTACAGACCTTGATCCAAAGTCTCGTAGACGGTTTATAAAGAAGATTCGCGGGAAACAGGTTTTTATGGCATTTGCATATGGCAGGGGTCAGTCTGTGCTTCCTCCACGTTTGCAGCATAATCTTCCTTCTGGAAGATCTTCTCCCCTTTCTTCACCACCTCAGAGTGGCAACTTTGCTCATTACGACCAGTACAGGGTCCCTCCACCACCTCAAAGAGCTGGAAGAAACAACTATGCTCCATCCAGGTTTGCGAATAACGAGTGTTCAGGATTGGGACTTTAAGATTTAGACTTTGGGGAAAAATAAATCAGTTGCGTCTGTCAAGTATAAAACAGTGACCATGTTGTATAGCATTTTAAATTTGCAGTGTTGGGTAGTTCCATTTGTTATGTTATTCTTTGCATGGATATAGTGGCTCATAGAATGGTTACAGCACGGAAGAAGGCCTTTGGCCTGTCGAGCCCGTGCCGACACTCTGCAGGAGCACGTCAGCTAGTCCCACTCCCCCGCCCTTTCCCCGTAGTCCTGAAAATTTATTTCCTTCAGATACTACTTCAACTCCCTTTTTGAAAGCCATGATTGAGTCTGCCTCCACCACCCTTTCAGGCAGTGCATTCCGAATCTTAACCACTCGCTGCGTAAAAAAGTTTTTCTTACGTCGCCATTGGTTCTTTTGCCAATCACCTTAAATCTGTCTCCTCTGGTTCTCAACCCTTCTGCCAATGGGAACAGTTTCCCTCTATCTACTCTGTCCAGACCCCTCATGATGTTGAACACCTCTAGCAAATCTCCTCTCGATCTTCTCTGCTCCAAGGAGAACAACCCCAGCTTCTCCAGTCCATCAACGTAACTGAAGTCCCTCATTCCTGGAATCATTCTCGTAAATCTTTTCTGCACCCTCTCTAAGGCCTTCACATCCTTCCTAAAGGGTGGTGTCCAGAATTGGACACACTACTCCAGTTGGGGCCGAACCAGTGTTTTATACAGGTTCATTGTAATTTCCACACTTTTGTACTCTATTAATGAAGCCCAGAATCCCGTAAGCCTTTTTAACTGCTTTCTCAACCTGCCTGCCACCTTCAACGATTTGTGCACACATACCCCCAGGTCTCTTTGTTCGTGCACACCCTTCAGGATTGTACCATTTACTTTACATGTCGTCCTCCTCACATTTTGGTAGAAAGAATATCACTTCACACTTTTCTGTTAAATTTCATCTGCCCCGTGTCCGCCCATTTTACCAGCCTGTCTGTCTTCCTGAAGACAATCACTCTCCTCCTCACTGTTCACTATACTTCCAAGTTTTGTCATCTGTAAATTTTGAAATAGTGCCCTGTACTCCCATGTCCAAGTCATACATCTCAAAAGTGTATCAAATAATGATGGTTGAGCATATTTGAATATTCTGGAGTTTTGATTGAAAGCCCCAATGAAGCATGATAAAATGAGGGCAATAGACGCAAGTATCACCAGGATAGTGGAAAAATTTGTTACTTCACCTTTTTAAAAGAACTCCTTTGTATACCTTGAAATGAATATATATTTGAATGCAATTACTTGTGCAACCATGGGGGGAGGGTGTTGGAGTGGGAATGAGGGGGACATGGTTGCATTTCTGCAGTGACTAGCTCATGTGTTTTGTCATAAGCCAAGTACTCTTGAAAGTAAATAATTCCTAGTCTTGGGTGATTTAATAATATGTGGAGGTGAAAAAAAACATTGTTCTTATCTCTTCCCTCCTAGGAATCAGGCCACTCGATTTGTGAGTCAACATGGCTTTGTTGATCCTGACTACATCTATGGCTTTTCTGGGTCAGGAAAGAGGTGTTATCAACATTATGACAATTTCACCTATCGATCTCGGTAATAGGTTTTAAGCTTTTGTTTTAAAATTATGTTGCCAGATTATATGGCTCTAAAGTTGGGATTCTAGCCAGCAGATACATTTTTTTAAAAGGGTAAGCCGCCTGTTTTTTTTTTTTGACTCATTCTCCTATGGGTGAGACGAGTACATACAGCTGATTTCTCCTTATCTACAGTGGACTCGATGCCATGAAATGTAGAGATAAAATAGAAAAACTGAATGCTGAGAATGCACAGCATGTAGATCAGTATTTGAAGGGGAAAGATGGTTTTGAAGGGTTACGCCTGAAATGCTAAACCAACTTTCTCTTTCAGATGCTGCCCTATATGCTGTGTATTTCTGGAATTATCTGTTTATACTTGGAAGCATTGTAGTTCTCCCCCGCTCCCCCTGTGTGCTCCTTTTGACACATGCCATTCTTAATAATAAAGAGGACTGATAAATGCATGGTCCCAAGGTCTTTGCCAATGCTATCCTGTAACCAGATGTTAACACGTGCAAGGTGTTCAGGTTTATTTGCCTACATTTCAGTACTCCCTCTCTAGCCTAATGGAAGTTGGAATTTGTATAGTACATCAACAAAGTGCATTTGTTTAGTGTGTAATATAGGAAAATGGCCCTAGGGACTTCATTGAATCAAAAAGAGCTGCAACTCATTGTTAGGGGAGACGTAGGTTTTTGAAGGGCGAAATGGTTTAGGGGGTGCATTGAAACCCAGGTACCTGAAGGCTGTACTGCTGAAGGTGGAGTGGTGGGAGGAGCAATGCAAAGGGGCAGGACTTCAAGAATAAAGAGCAACTGGTGGGTGCCGGAGGGATTGGACTGCATGCATAGTGGATACCTAATAATATGAGAAGTCGCACAACACCAGGTTATAGTCCAACAGCTTTATTTGAAATCACAAGCTTTCGGAGCGCTGCTCCTTCGTCAGGTGAAGTGAAGAGATGCATATAGGCACAGCATATATAGTCAGTGTCATATATAGTCATAGCTGTATTTCCAGCAAAAAAAGTTTTGTTTTCCATACAGACCCCAGCATCTGCCACATTGACCCCTTGTGACCCCACCTCATTGTCTTTGATGTAATGTTTTCCTGACTGACCTGTTTGGACACCATCCACACCTTTGATTGCCGTGATTATCTCTCTGCCGAGGTGTGATAAAGGGCAGTTAGAAAGATTAACTGTAATCCTCTGGCAGTGTTCTCTGACTATATATGCTGTGCCTATATGCATCTCGTCACTTCACCTGACGAAGGAGCAGCGCTCCGAA
The DNA here is from genome assembly GCA_030390025.1 of Squalus acanthias. Classification (NCBI taxonomy): domain Eukaryota; kingdom Metazoa; phylum Chordata; class Chondrichthyes; order Squaliformes; family Squalidae; genus Squalus; species Squalus acanthias. The sequence continues at coordinate 152,449,298 of CM059430.1, forward strand.
AGCTTGTGATTTCAAATAAAGCTGTTGGACTATAACCTGGTGTTGTGCGACTTCTCACATTTGTCCACCCCAGTCCAACACCGGCATCTCCACATCATACCTAATAATATGATTTAATTTGATATTTTTTTTATAATTTGGTGTTTATTGTTTGTGCTACTTTTTAAAGCACTCAAATTACTTTTGATACTGGGGCAACCCAATGTCCTAATTGGCAATTAAGAGTAGAAGGATAACTAAACTAGTCTAATAGTTGTGAGCAAACTTTCAGAATGCATAATTTGATACATTTTGTGAACCGTTAGAAATGCATGGGGTAATTAAGAGCAGCCAGTACAGATTTGTTCAAGGTAAGTCATGTTTGACAATTTTTTTTTGAAGTGATTGGGTAAATTAAGGAACTTAATAGTTTTACTGAACTGAGAATCTATCTGCAGCCCAACAGACACTTGATAAATCTTCACCTTCACAACCCTATAATTTATGGGATTCCACAATAACTTGAAGTTTTTGAGTCTATTAGCTACATACAAGATCCTCTTTGACTGTGGGAGCTGCATTTATGATCACTTTTTAGTTTAATCTCTCAAGTTTAAAATATTGTGTTCTCTAATTTTTACTGTAATAATTAAATGAGCTGAGGGGTTTTAAAATTTTCATTGCTGCTCCCATTGGAATGATGTGCATTACGAACTTAAAGCTTCAAATTGCCCCTCACTCAAAAAAAAAAAAGTCCTGTAGTGACATTTTTCCTCACTCGTGAGCATATATCATGTGCCTGAGGGCATATAACGTCCTTTGAAGCAAACTACTTGCAGTTGCATACGAGTAGACTGACATTTCTTAGAACTGGTTATGCAGTTGAAGTGTCTGCTTCAGCCTTTTATAAAAAAAACTTAATTAGAAGCATTTCTTTTGGACTCTAGATGATTTTTTTTGAAAGTTATGCTGGATCTTGTTTGTACTAGTGGGGGAGGGGGCCATTTATGTTGCTTCCAGTTAATTTGTTTCAGAGCAGCTTTGGTAAAAGTAAGAGATCAGATTACCTGCTAAGATTCCTTGCTGGAGGAAGCATGTATGGTGACTTGAAGGAGAAAGGACCAAAGGAAATCAGTTTGAAGGGGTGGTGAAGAGCAGGCATATTGGGGAGCACCTTAATTTTATATAGTTTAACTCATCGTGAATACAAGCTTCCATGAGAAAATGGTAATCTACGTAACTTGTTCCATGCTTATTATCTGATTTTTCAGTAACTTTTTCTTAATGGTACTGCCTTCTATCTTCAGAATATGTTGTCCATTCCTTCCGAATTCTTCTAGCTGGCTAACATTTTGCAATTTAGTGCATAGTAAAGTAGAGTCTTCAAGGGAAATGGATGTACATTCTGGCATAAGGACGTGTTGCGTAGCTGGTAATAAAGCGTAATCTGTGATTTCAGAATGAATCTAGTTTTTTGTAGCAGTGGATGTAGTTTCTGCAAAACTGAAAAGGGAACTAAAAATATATAGACATCAATTACAACTGAAGGATTTTGATCCATAATGGACTAAAGTACAAAATGTCATCCTTTCAATAGATTTCAGTTTAGATAAGGGTTATTAAATCTCTTTGTACTACCCGTAAGCCTCAAATTGTTCAGAATTGGTTTGCTATGTCCTTGTAGCAATACATGAATTAATTGTACTTTGTAAATTTATTTCCTAAAGCTCTTACAGCAGAAGTCGCAGACCCATTCAATATGTTAACCAGGATTGCCAGTTTGGCTATATACCAGAGAATGAGGAGGAACCAAGAACAATTGAAGAAACTGTAGCTTTTTATGAAATTGAAGAAGGAAATGAGCCAGCTTTTCCTGCTGTACATGTGAGTGAATAATTGAAGGCAGTATTACCTTATTTATGCCAACAAAAAATATTAAGGATCAGGTTAGCGTTAAACTTGTATTTGTATCCTATAAGCACGTCTATCTATATCTTAAAAGCGCACACCACCTTGGCAGCATTGCTTAGTATGTCAGAGGGTATATTTTTATGAAATGAAAAGTGTTCTAGAATACTGATGCATGCAGAAAGCATGTGTTTTTTGCAAGGCTTAAGATTAGTGGATCTGGAAGTGAGCACAAATCTAGGCTGACCATTCAGTGTAGTATTGACTTGAGTATTTCATTGTCAAGAGGTGCCATTCTTCAGATCTGATATTAAACCGAGGCTCCATCCACCTGGTGGTTCACATGGATATCAAAGAACCCATGGTGTTGTTCCAAGAGCACGTGTTCTGGCCAGCATTTATTTCTCGATTGCCATCTCATTGCTTTTTGTGGGACATTTATGCATAAAGTTTAAAATGGCTGCAGCCTTCACTTGTATGACAAGACTGCACTTCAGAGCTGTTCTCAGGCACTGTAGAAAGGCAGATTTCTCTCGAGGGCAAGGTTTCCTTAACTCTTTGTAGAAGCTGGTTAGATTTACTACTTTTTTATGGAACTTTTTCCAGTGTTCTCCACTCTCATGCTTGATACTGTGCAACATTTTACAATATGTGGCATTCATTTCTAGTTGCATTATGATGATGGGGCTTCTATATTATGGGATTTAACTTGATCTTAATTTCATGGATGTAAAGTTTCCGCTAAGGTTCGTTGCATTCAAAATGGTGTATCCAAAACCTAAAATCGCAAATTAATTGTTCTCCTATACTTCTCATTTACAGAGCCAGTCTGCTTCCTCTCCAGTTGCACAAGCTCCAGCTGGGTACTGGGTAGCTAGAAGAGGAAGCCCAGTCTCTGTTGGCAAGCAGGTCAATTCCTCCCCTGAAGATGCCGATGAACCAAGTGATGGTGGTAAGAATGTGTGATGTTGAGTTTCCATCAATCTAATTACACCAATTTTATTTTGCAAATTCTTATTTGTGGGTTTCTTAATCTGGTTTATGCTCTTTCAATATTGTTGTCAGTTAGAGGGGATAGATATAGTATTTGTGGTTTTCCTAATGGACTTTGCTAGTCACATGTTATCGTAGGTTTTTTACTCTATCCATCAGTGATTCAAAACTTGTATGTATACATCATGGAGGATAGTCAAGTTTGAAAACTAGTTTGACACCATGATTCAATTCTGAGCTGGGTGCCTCAAAACAAGATTACCTCTCTAGCAACCAGGAAATCAAATGGGTTTAAGCTCTTTCATAATTATTTAGTTTCACGTGACAAACCAGTTAGGTAAACATGCTAGGCAGCCTTTAAAATGCTGACTAGGAAGATCCCAGGACTTTCAATGCTAAGTTATAGAAGTTGGCTAAATTGGTCGTCTTCATTGGAAGCAAAAACTAAGAGGGGTAAATGCACAGAAATTGCGATAAGGAAACAGTCTGTCTTGATGTTTATCCTCCATATGAGCAGTAGTTTTAATCCCATGTGCCCACCCTGTTCCTATCTCTTATTACCTCCCTTCCCTTTCCTTCAACCACCTATCTAACCCATTCTTAAAAAATGATATTGTCCTCTGCTTCAATCACCATCTCCAATAGTGCATTCCACAAGCCTCTCTAATAAAGGTTTCTCCTCTCTGTCCTAAATCATTTAGTTAATCTTGTCTATGCCCCCTCATTCTAAACCTCTCAATCTCTGGAAACAGTCTGTTTCTATCTACTCTGTCCTCATTATCTCCTCTGTTCTAATGACAACAGCCCCAGTTTTTCAAGCCTTCATATTTGTATTTCCTCATACCAAGCAACATCCTAGTGCAGCATTTCCCAACCTGTGGTCCGCGAGGGTACTGCAGGTGGTCCGTGAAAAAAAAAATATAAGTTTGACTCCCGTCAGCCATAGGCTGTTAAAATTTTAAACGGCTGGTGGTCCGCAGAAGCAATTTTTAAACGGATGGTGGTCCGCATGAAGGAAAAGGTTGGGAACCGCTGCCCTAGTGGATCTGCACTGTACCCCCTCTATTGCCTCAACATCCACCCTACAGTGTGGAGCCCAAAACTGCAAACACTACTCCAACTGTGGTAAAGTCTAACTGAATACTAGGTTTTCTGTAGTCATTTCTACTTCAGATGCTGCTTTTAATGTCGTTTGAACCGGAACCTTAAATCCCTCTGCTTTTCTACATACATCTCCCAATCTCCCCCTCCCCCCCCCCCCCCCCCCCCCACCGAATCGAAGTGTAATTATTACTTTATTTGCACACTTGCATTGAAAGTCATCTGCCACTTTTTATTTTTTCGCCTATTCCACCACTTTATCCCCTTGCAGCTTCTTTTGCTCTGCAAAATTATTGACAGCCTCCTATTTTAGTATTGTCTGCAAATTTGGACAGTGCTCCCTCTAGCCCTATATCCAAATCATTGATGTACACAATGAATAGAAGTAGCAACAGAACAGAACCCTATGAGACAATATTACCCACTCCCAACCACTCTGAGAAACTGGCATTAGCTCCTACTCCAGGCTTTCTCCTTTCTAACCGCTTTCTAATCCTATCTGCTATAGACTTCTTGAATATGAAGGCAGGTGTAGACGCAGAGACTTGGGGAATTCCTTAGAGTAGAACCAAGGTGTCTGAAGGTTTTTCCATCAGTGGCACTGCATTATTCACTGGACCATCATGGATATTGACTCGCTATGTATAAATTTTATACTGAAATTTGAAGAAGCCATATGTGCATACTTGACAGATATTTTGATATCTTCAGCAGCAATACTGGTAGCTCACCAGTTGATTCATTTTTTCCACATGCCTGTGTTGAACTGATGATGGAACTTGTATGTTCCTACCTACTTAACAGTCTGACCTGGCTTCATGGGTACAATGTCATATAGTGACATACCTTAAGCTTACTGGGTAAGAAGTGGGGGTGGTTGTCTTCGTAATCTGGTTTTCTAATGAATTATTTGGTGTATGTTAAACTTTTTGGGGGAGAAATTCAGTATCGCCCCGTTTGGGGCGCAATTTTCAGCCGGGCGCAAAGTTTAGCGCCTGGTGCTAATTATTGCCTCCGACTGCAAACTTTGCTTCTTCGCCCCTGGAGGTGATTGGAGGGCTAAATCAGGTGCTACACACCCCTCAAGGCGCTAACGCCGAGGAGCGAGGCGCTACCTCAGAGCGCTGGCGAAGTTCATGCGATGTCAGTCAGCAATGGAACACAGACACACTGGCGCCGGCCAGTTCTTAAAGGGGAGGGTCGATCTTGCTCTCCATCCACACCCTGCTCATTGCAGCCTTGAATCTCGGCCTGGAGAGACCTGTACATCAAATCTGCTGGAAAGAACAATGGCGAGAACCAGGGAAAGAGCTGAGTGCAGCCCCCACAGTCTCTTCTAAATCGATGCAAGGAAGGTCCAATCAAAATGAACCTGCAAAGTGCTGCTCAGTACCCAAAAATCCTTCACACAGCGTTGAATCTCTCCAGAAATCTCTCTCTCTCTCTCTCTCTCTCTCTCTCTCTCTCTCTCTCTCTCTCTCAAATGCGTGGTGCAAAAATGTCGCCGACAAAAAAAGGCAGGAAGCGGTCGCCTTTAAATAGCACCTCCCTCAGTTCCTTCCCGTTTACAAAACGTTCCCTTCAACCTGTCATTGCTAGCGGCAGGCGGAAAGGCAGGGGGCGCCACTCAATATCTGGTCCGGGGCGTTACACGCTCGACTGACATAACGATCTGCGGGCGCAGGAGATCGTGGTGGTAGTGTTTAGTGCCGCCACAAAATGTCTGGTCAATTTCGCGAGTGGCGCAAACATCGCCGCGCCCGGGTGCTAGTTGCTTTGCGCCCTCTTAGGGCGCTAACCAGAGGCGCAAAGCAACCGAATTTTTCCCCCTTTTTTGCTTCAAAATGTGTTTTTTTGGCCCACTGGGCCAAACTTCCTCTAAGGTTCCCCCCCCCCCTAGCCCTGAACTCACCTTTTTCTCCAGTTTCTCTGTGCTCATCTTGTCTGAGACCCGCCTCCTGCTCCCTCGACCCTATTCCCGCCAAACTGCTGACCACCCAACTTCCTTTTCTGGCTCCCATGTTAGCTGATATTGTTCAGTTCTCTCTCCTCAGGTACTGTCCCCTCTCCCTCAAATCTGCTATCATCACCGCTCTCAAAACCAAACCTTGATCCCTCCGTCCTTGCAAACTACCGCCCCATCTCCAACCTCCCTTTCCTCTCAAGTCCTTGAACGTGTTGTTGCCTCCCAAATCCGTGCCCATCTTTCCCGCAATTCCATGTTTGAATCCCTCCAATCAGCTTTCCGCCCTTGCCACAGTATCGAAATGGCTCCCATCAAAGTCACAAATGACATCCTTTGTGACTGTGACAAAGGTAAACTATCCCTCCTTGTCCTTCTTGACATGTCTGCTGCCTTTGACACAGTTGACCACTCCATCCTTCTCCAACGCTGCTCCACTGTCGTCCAGCTGGGTGAGACTGCACTCGCCTGGTCCCATTCTTCTCTATCTAATCGTAACCAGAGAATCACCTGCAACGGCTTTTCTTCCGCTCCTGCATCGCTACCTCTGGTGTCCCCCAAGGACCTATCCTTAGCCCCCTCCTATTTCTCATCTACATGTTGCCCCTTGGCGACATCATCTGAAAACACAGCGTCAGTTTCCACATGTACGCTGATGACACCCAGCTCTACCTCACTACCTCTTCTCTCGACCCCCTCCACGGTGTCTAAATTGTCAGTGCTTGTCCGACATACGGTTCTGGATGGGCAAAAATTTTCTCCAATTAAATATTAGGAAAACCAAAGCCATTGTTTTCGTTCCCTAACCACTGACTCTATCCCTCTCCCTAACATCTGTCTGAGGCTGAACCACACTGTTCACAACCTTGGTGTCATATTTGACCCTGAAATGAGCTTCTGACCACATATCCGCAGCATAACTAAGACCGCCTATTTCCACCTCCGTAACATCGCCCGTCTCCACCCTTGCCTCCGCTCATCCACTGCTGAAACCCTCATCCATGCCTTTGTTACCTCTAGACTTGACTATTCCAACGCACTCCTGGCTGGCCTCCCACATTCCACCCTACGTAAACTTGTGGTCATCCAAAACTCGGCTGCCTGTGTCCTAACTCGCACCAAATCCCGTTCACCCATCACCCCTGTGCTCGCTGACCTACATTGGCTCCCGGTTAAGCAGCGCCTCGATTTCAAAATTCTCATCCTTGTTTTCAAATCCCTCCATGGCCTCGCCCCTTCCTATCTCTGTAATCTCCTTCAGCCCCACAACCCTCCCCCGAGAGATCTGCGCTCCTCTAATTCTGCGCTCTTGAGCACCCCTGATTATAATCGCTCAACCTTTGGTGGCCGTGCCTTCTGTTGCCAAGGCCCTAAGCTCTGGAATTCCCTCCCTAAACCTGTCCGCCTCGCTACCTCTCTCCTCCTTTTAAGACGCTCCTTAAAACCTACCTTTGACCAAGCTTTTGGTCACCTGCCCTAATTTATCCTTATGTGGATCGGTGGTTTTTTTTGTCTTAAAATACTCCTGTGCAGCGCCTTGGGACGTTTTACTAAGTTAAAGGCGCTATATAAATACAAGTTGTTGTTGTGACCATTTAATTTTGAAGCAATCTGAATTCTTTTGTTCACATAGAATTGCTCAATTTTTTAAAATTGTAGATAGCTGCATTAAATTACACTGAGTAAAGAGCTGGTTTGCTAATCATCCTGGTAAAAGGTCATCTTTTTTAACATAGCTTCTCACTGGTTTCATAAGTTTTACATAATTAAATTTCCACCTAAAATTTGACTGATGCTATTTCTGTTCTCAGGAGAATATCATGAAGACTTTATTTATGCAGCATCAGGTTGGTATGGTACAGCTGAAGATTCTAGAGTTTGAAATGAAACTTTTATAAATTCTATTGTTAGTAAATCTATTAACTTTTTTTTTCCTGTTGTAAAGTTGTACAAGAAGTTTATAAAGTTGTACTGAGTTTTTTCTTCGGGATGTGGGCAATGCTGACGAGGCCACATTTATTGCCCAACATTGTCGAACCACTGTATTCCTGGTGGTCATTGTGCTCCTATAATTGTATTAAATAGGGAATTTCAGGATATTGATGGAATGGCGATATATGTCCATGTCAGGATGGTTTATAACTTTGAGGGACACTTGGAGATGATGTTCCCAAGACATTCTTGCTCTTGTCCTTCTCGGTAGAGGTTGCAGGGGAGGGAGGTGCTGTTGGAAGTAAACATGAGTTGGTAGAGTGCATCCTGTGGATCATACGTACTGCAGCCACACTGGGCGGGTGATTGAGGGATAACTAGGGCACCAATCAAGTGAACGGTTCTGCCCTGATGTGTCGGGCATCAGGTGAGTGGTGAGTATTCCATCACCCTAGTTATTTGAACCTTGTAGATGGCAGAGAGGCTTTGATGGGTCAGAAGGTAAGCCCCTCATTGCAGAGCATCCAGTCTTTGTCGTGTTCTTGTAGACATAGTTTTGATGTGGTTGGTCCAGTTCATCATCTGGTCAATGGTGACCCTCAAGATGTTGATGATGTTGGACTCGGCAATGGCAGTGCTGTTGAAGGTCAAGGGGAGATGACTGGGCTTTGTTTGAGATTATGGTTACATGCCATTTATGTGGTGTGTATGTTACCTGCCACTTGTCGGCCCAAGACTGGATGTTATCCAGGTCCTGTTGTGGGTTGGCATGGACTGCTTTTTCCTCTCACCCTAAACGTAGCCGCTGGCTGCTAAGAAGACAGGGTTATGGGGAAAAAGCTGGGGTGTGGGACTAAATTGGACAGCTCTTTCGAAGAGCTGGCACAAACACAACGAGCTGAATGGCCCCCTTCTGTGCTGTAAGATTCTAAGACATGAGCCTGGTGACTCCTTTCCCTTCCCCCTGGCCTATAACTTGCTGCTTGTTCCCTACTCTTTCTGTGGGAATGTGTCTACTCCAACTCCAGGCAGTACACCTTTGTGCACCTCCTAGCAACCAGAGCAGTATTGGTAGAAACCTGCGAGCCGGTTGTCTTCCTATCTGCCCACTTTCCCTTTCAACAAGAAATGGTTCATGGAGATTTGAAGATGATCTAAAATCCAACTTCTAATGATGGATTGATTGAAACCAATTTAGTGATTAGTGGATTTGAATTCTGAATGGTGAAATCAATTTGGATCCTCAAAGTGTTCTTTTGGCCTATGTATATCTTTGTTAATTTGATGTCCAGCATACGCCTGATTGCTTTAAGCATGTATGGGTATGTATTTATGCATCGCCTTTTTTTAAAGTCCATTTTAAAACTCTCAACATTTTACTGTGCTTCTCAGTGAAGCCCTCTGTTGACTTCATGCTAGGGATGTCGTAAACTGTAGGAAGTCATCTTGCAATACATCCACTGAATAACATTTGTTTAAATGAAATCAGTTTCTGGAGTTCTAATTTAACATCATGCTGATTGCTTGATTTGAGAGTAAGAGTTGTTTTGACATTCATCATTAAATACTTTGTAGCAGTTTAAATTGGCATCAAGCTAGTAGCTGGAATAGTAAGGGTGCATACACATCAGGGTGGGAAATTAGAAGGCTTCTGAATTCCTGCTGTTCATCTACTGCAAAACTAAAATTGTCACCTACTTAAGATTCCTTATTAAAAGTAACTCAGTTTCTCCTGAAGTGTGCTCTCCTTATTTGGTATTATGATTCCTGGATGAAGAACCATGGGAGATGAGCTCGTTTATCTTCTCCCATCAGTTACACTTTCAAAATTCGAGCTGATTTGAGACAAAAGGATGTTACAATTTTCAATTTGTACTTGATGTGTATATACTGAGACTGTATCCCAGACCATCTAGGGTTTGTTCATTGTGACTTGCACTTTATAATACAGGAATTTAAAATGTAATTTTTAGGTCAAATAGTGCAGTTGCATTTTTTTTTTAGCTAGCTTAATGTTTTTGGATATGCAACATTTCAATCGATATTCAGTGCCCATTTCAAGTGTAATTGGTTCTTGCCTTGCTAGTTTCCAGAAACCTATGACTTAAATTTTTTCACAGATTCTGGATATTCCGATCCAACAATGTATAGTACAGCAGAGTCTACAGCTAACCTAGTAAGTGAGCTTCATTTAACAATTTCTTTTTAAGGTAGTCTTTCCTGTATTTTTGAACATGGAGCCAAGTTTCAACGTAAATTAAATTTCAAAATTTATATATTAGCCTGAACTTATCCAACAGACCAAATGACCAACTTGGTTTTATTTCAGCAACTGTGTCTTCTTCTTAGGCAGTCCCTTGGAACTGAGGATGACTTGCTTCCACACTAAAAATGAGTTCTCAGGTGACTGATGAGTCCAATGCAGGACCTACAGTCTCTGTCACAGGTGGGGCAGACGGCGGTTGAAGGGGCGGGTGGGTGGGGTGCTTGGGTTGACGTGTGCTCCTTGCGCTTGGCTTCCGCTTGCTCCCAGCGAAGAGACTGTTCGGCGCCTTCCCGGATGCTTCTCCTCCACTTTGTGTGGTCTTGGGCCAGGGATTCCCAGGTGTCGGTGGGGATGTTGCACTTTTTCAAGGAGGCTTTGAGGGTGTCCTTGAAGCGTTTCCTCTACCCACCTGGCGCTCTCTTGCCTTGTCGGAGCTCCGAGTAGAGCGCTTGTTTTGGGAGTCTCATATATCGGGCATGCGGACGATGTGGCCCATCCATCGGAGCTGATTGAGCGTGGTCAAAGCTTCGATGCTAGGGATGTTGGCCTGAGCGAGAACACTGACGTTGGTGAGCCTATCCTGCCAATGGATTTGCAGGATCTTGCGGAGGCAGCGTTGGTGGTACCTCTCCAGTGCTTTGAGGTGCCTGCTGTACATGGTCCATGTCTCTGAGGCATACAGCAGGGCGGGTATCACTGCTGCTCTGTAGACCATGAGCTTGGTGCTGGGTTTGAGATCCTGGTCTTCAAACACACTTCCTCAGGCGACCGAAGGCTGCACTGGCACACTGAAGGCGGTGTTGGACTTCGTCATCGACGTCTGCCCTTGTTGACAGTAGGCTCCCGAGGTATGGAAAGTGGTCCACGTTGTCCAAGGCCTCGTCATGGATTTTGATAATCGGGGAGCAGTACTGTGTGGTGGGGGCAGGTTGGTAGAGGACCTTTGTCTTACGGATGTTTAGTGTAAGGCCCATGCTCTCGTACGCTTCGGTGAAGGTGTTCACGATGGTTTGGAGTTCAGCCTCAGAGTATGCGCAGACGCAAGCGTCGTCTGCATACTGTAATTCGATGATGGAGGATGGGATGACTTTGGATCTGGACTGGAGGCGACGGAGGTTGAACAGTTTCCCGTTTGTTCTGTAGATTAGCTCTGCTCCAGCGGGGAGCATTGCAGCCAGGCAGAACGAGAAGAGCGTTGGTGCGATGACACAGCCTTGCTTGACCCCGGTCCGTACGTGAATTGGGACTGTGGTGGATCCGTTGGTCAGGATCACGGCTTGCATGTTGTCGTGAAGCAGGTGGAGGATGGTGACAAACTTTTGAGGGCAGCCGAATTTGAGGAGGACTCTCCATAATCCCTCACGGTTGACGGTGTCGAAGGCCTTTGTGAGGTCAAAGAAGGCCGTGTACAGCGGTTGGTGCTGTTCCCTGCATTTCTCTTGTAGTTGACCTGCGGTGAAGATCATGTCCATTGTGCCCCTTAGTGGGCGGAATCTGCATTGCAACTCTGGGAGGAGCTCTTCGGCCACTTGGAGAAGGTGATTGAGGAGGATTCTTGCGATGACTTTCCCTGTGGCAGACAGCAGGGAGACTCCTCTGTAATTACCGCAATCGGACTTGTCACCTTTCTTGAAGATGGTCACGATTACGGCGTCTCTGAGATCCCCTGGCATGCTCTCCTCCTTCCAAATAAGAGAAATTAGTTCATGTATTCGTGCCAATAGTGCTTCTCCGCCATGTTTTAGCGCCTCGGCGGGGATTCCATCTGCTCCTGAGGCCTTGTTCTTCAGTTGTCGGATGGCCTTTTCAACCTCATGCCGGGCTGGGGTTGTGCTGAGGTGGTGGTGGGTAGCATGCTGCGGGATGGAGTTGAGGACACTCTCATCGAAGACAGCCTTGGTTAAGGAGATCTTCGAAGTGCTCCTTCCAGCGGGCACTGACTGCGCCTCTGTCCTTGATGAGTACCTCTCCGTTCTTGGCCCGCAGTGGGGTAGGACCTTGGGTGCTTGGGCCGTAGATGGTCTTGACCGCGCTAAAGAATCCACGCACGTCGTGGTTGTCGGCTAGCTGCTGGATCTCCTGCGCTTTCTCCACCCACCATCTGTTCTTTAGGTCGTGAGTTTTTTGTTGGACCTCTGCCTTCAGGCGTCTGTAGAGCTGCTTTCTTGCTCTCGAGTTCTGTTGCTGTTTCCAGATCAGGAATGCCTTGTGCTTGCGGCTTATTAGCTCATGGATCTCCTGGTCATTCTCGTCAAACCAGTCTTGGTGTTTCCTGGTCGAGTGACCGAGCGTCTCTTCACAGGTGCTGATTTATGAAGGCCTTGAGTGCAGACCAGGCGCTGTGGACACTGTCTTTAAATCACTGAGAGTCGTCAGGTTGGTTGAGGCGCAGGCTGAATAGGGCTTTCTTAGCAGGGTCTTTGAGTGCTCCAGCGTTGATTTTCCTGTGGCATTGCTTCTGTTGCCGCCACTGATTTGGGGCTGCGTTGATGGAGATGACGGAGCGGATTAGGCGGTGGTCTGTCCAGCAGTCGTCAGCTCCTGTCATGGCGCGGGTGATGCGGACGTCCTTGCGGTCCCTCGCTCGGACAATGACTTAGTCCAGCAGATGCCAGTGCTTGGAGCGAGGGTGTTGCCATGAAGCCTTGTGCTTGTCTCTCTGCCGGAACAAGGTGTTGGTTATGACAAGGCCATGTTCGAAGCATTTCGTCAGGAGGAGGGTACCGTTGGAGTTGGCTTTCCCTACCCCCTCTGCCGATCACACCTCCCCAGAGGTCTGTGTCCTTTCCAACTCTGGCGTTGAAGTCGCCAAGGAGGATCAGCTTGTCGCCCGTTGGGACTCGGGACAGGGATTGTTCGAGGCTGGAGTAGAATTTCTCTTGTCTGTGGCTTCCAGTGTTGGGGCGTACGCACTGATGACCGTAGCGCACTGGTTCCGGGCTAGGGTGAGCCGTAGAGTCATCATAGAATCATAGGAAGTTACAGTACGGAAGGAGGCCATTTCGGCCCATCGTGTCCTAGCCGGCGAACAAAGAGCTATCCAGCCTAATCCTACTTCCCAGCTCTTGGTCCGTAGCCCTGCAGGTTAGAGCATCCCAAGTGCACATCCATGTACTTTTTAAATGTGGCTAGGGTTCCTGCTTCTACCACCCTTTCAGGCAGTGAGTTCCAGATCCCCACAACCCTCTGAGTGAAGAAATTTCCCTTCAAATCCCCTCTAAACCTTCCCCCAATTACTTTAAATCTGTGCCCCCTGGTTTTTGACCCCTCTGCTCAGGTCCTTCTATCCACTTTATCTATGCCCCTCATAATTTTATACACCTCAATAAGGTCTCCCCTCAGCCTCCTCTGTTCCAAGGAAAACCGACCCAGCCTATCCAGTCTTTCCTCATAGCTAAGTTTATCTACTCCCGGCAACATCCTTGTAAATCTCCTCTGTACCCTCTCTAGTGCAATCACATCTTTCCTGTAATGTGGTGACCAGAACTGCACACCGTACTCTAGCTGAGGCCTAACTAGTGTTTTATACAGTTGAAGCATAACCCCCCTCCTCTTGTATTCTTTGCCACGGCTAATAAAGGCAAGCATTCCGCATGCCGCCTTAACCACCTTATCTACTTGGCCTGCTACCTTCAGGGATCTGAGGACATGCACTCCAAGGTCCCTTTGTTCCTCTACACTACTCAGTGTCCTACCATTTAATGTGTATTCCCTTTCCTTGTTAGCCCTCCCCGAATGCATTACCTCACACTTCTCCGGATTGAATTCCATTTGCCACTGTCCTTGACCCTGGAACCAGAGAGGCAACATACCATCCTGGAGTCACGTCTGCGGCCGCAGAAACACCTGTCTGCTCCCCTAACTATTGAATCCCCTATCACTCTCTCCCTCTCCTCTTCTCCCCCCCCCCCCCCCCCCCCCCCGCCTGTGCAGCTGAGCCTTCCATGGTGCTGTGTACTTGGCTCTGTCTGCACTCCCCAGAGGAACCATTGCCCTCGCCAGTACTCCGCACCGAATACTGGTTGGTGAGCAAGATGGGCTCAGGGGACTCCTGTACCACCTGCCTGGTCGTCCTCTTCTGTCTGACGGTCACCCATTCCCTTTCTGCCTGCACACTCTTAAGCTGCGGGGTGACCACCTCCCGAAACGTGCTATCCACGTAGCTCTCAGCCTCGCGGATGCACAGCAGTGACTGCAGCCGCCGCTCAAGCTCCGTAACCCGGTGCTCGAGCTGTTGTAGATGGCGACACTTCCCGTCCAGGACATCCCGCATGGCACAGGATGTGCATTCCACGGGTGTGAGCTGCCCTGCCATACCTCTAATTAACCTCTAATTTACTAACCTAGCTGGAATAAACTTAAAAACTTTTAAGAAAGCCAAGTAAAAACACTTACCAGATACTCACCAATCAGCTCCCTCCCCTTGTGCCGACATCACTTTTGACTTCTGACGTCACTCTTTGAAAATTCTGCCAGTGCTGAGTTGGTACCGCCACTCCCGCCTCGCCGCTCCTCCCAGGTCCACACTGCTGCTGTGGGGCCTACCTGCGCCTCAGGCTCTCTTTATACTGCCGCCTTGCTGCTCCTCCCAGGTCCGCTCTGCTGCCGCTGCTGCTGTCATGAGGCGTTCGTTTATTCCACAAGGGGCGTCTCTGAGACTTTCAACTAGCTCATTTTTTATGGCGAAGCAACTGTGTAGTTTTAGTTTTGGAGACATTTGGTCTATGTTGGCACAAACGACATAGGTAGGAACAGGGAGGAGGTCCTGCTGAAAGAGTATCAGGAGTTGGGATCTAAATTTAAAAAAAATAGCAGGACCTCGAGGGTAATAATCTTTGGATTATTGTCCGAGCCACGTGCAAATTGGCATAGAAGCAGACAGATCAGGAGAATTAACACGTGGCTAAAGGGCTGGTGTGGGAAAGAGGGGCTCCTTTTCATGAGACACTGGCACCAGTTCTGGGACAGGAAGGAGCTGTACCGATGGGACGGGCTCCACCTGAACCGGGATAGTACCCGTGTCCTAGTGGAAAGGGTAAATAAGGAGGTGGCAAAGGCTTTAAGCTAGTAAGATGGGGTGGGGGGGGGAGGAAAGAGATCTACAGGAAACAAAATAGTAAAATATTTTATAGGCACATCAATTTAAAAAAAAAAAAAGGTTGGGATAGGAATAGGGCCATTAAAGGATAGACTGGATAATACCAGAAAAAATAATCGAGATGGCAGAAATATTAAATAATTCTTTTGCTTCAGTATTTACCTGGGAGATAGAGCCGATGGACATGACATTGGATGATATTAGTAATGAGAAGTGCATTTAAAATAAAGGGAATATATTAAATCAACTCAGGATAAAACCCCATGGATTGCATCCACGCATTTTAAAAGAATCTAGGGAAGAGATAGCAGAGGCATTACTACGCATATTTAATAATTTGTTAGAAAAAGGTATAGTGCCAGGGGACTGGCGGATAGCTAACGTAATACCGATATTTAAGAAGGGGGCTAGAACATGTAACGTATAAAATTCTGACAGGGCTAGACAGACTGGCTGCAGGGAGGATGTTTCCCCTGGCTGGGGGGTCTAGAACGAGGGGTCACAGTCTCAGGATACGGGGTAGGACATTTAGGACTGAGATGAGAAATTTCTTCACTCAGAGGGTGGTGAACCTGTGGAATTCTTTACCACAGAAGGCTGTGGAGGCCAAGTCACTGAATATATTTAAGAAGGATAGATTTCTAGACACAAAAGGCATCCAGGGATATGGGGAGAGAGTGGGAATATGGTATTGAGGTAGCGGATCAACCATGATCATATTGAATGGTAGAGCAGGTTCGAAGGGCCGAATGGCCTACTCATGCTCCTATTTTTCTATGTCCAGGGAATTATAGACCAGTCAGCTTAACATAGGAAAAATAATGGAATCCCTACTAAAGGAGAAAATAGAAGAACATCTAGGAACCAAAAATTTAATCTTGAATAGTCAGCATAGATTTCAAAAGGGAAACTCTTGCTTGACCAACCTTATTGAATTTTTTGAAGAGGTAACAGAGAGTAGACCATGGTAATGCAGTAGATGTAATTTATCTGGCTTTTCAAAATGCCTTTGATAAGGAACCCCATAATAGACTGATGAACAAGGTCAGAGAATGCGGAGTTGGGACAAGTAGCAGAATGGATTGCTGGCTGGCTTCAGGACACAGCAGCCACGGTACGCCAGTGGTGGAGGGAGTGAATGTTTAAGGTGGTGGATGGGGTGCCAATCAAGCGGGCTGCTTTGTCCTGGATAGTGTCGAGCTTCTTGTGATGTTGGAGCTGCACTCATCCAGGCATGTGGAGAGTATTCCATTACACTAATTACTTGTGTCTTGTAGATGGTGGAAAGGCTTCGGGGAGTCGGGAGGTGAGACACTTGCTGCAGAACACCTAGCCTTTGACCTGCTTTTGTTGCCACAGTATTTATGTGGCTGGTCCAATTAAGTTTCTGGTCAATGGTGACCACCAGGATGTTGGTGGGGGATTCGGCGATGGTAATGCTGTTGAATGTCAAGGCGGTGGTTAGACTCTTGCTTGTTGGAGATAGTCATTGCCTGGCACTTGTGTGGCGTGAATGTTACCTGCCACTTATCAGCCCAATCCTGAATGTCGTCCAGGTCTTGTTGCATGTGGGCATGGACTGCTTCATTATCTGAGGAGTTGCGAATGGCATTGAACATGCAGTTATCAGCGAACATCCCCATTTCTGATCTTATGTTGGAGGGAAGGTCATTGATGAAGCAGCTGTAGATGGTTGGGCCTAGGACACTGCCCTGAGGAACTCCTGCAGCGATGTCCTGGGCTGAGATGATTGACCTTCAACCACCACAACCATCTTCCTTTGTGTTAGGTATGACTCCAGCCAGCGGAGAATTTTCCCCCTGATTCTCATTGACTTCAGTTTTACTAGGGCTCCTTGATGCCATACTCTGTCAAATGCTGCCATGATGTCCAGGGCAGTCACTCTCACCTCTGGAATTCAGCTCTTTTGTCCATGTTTGGACCAAGGCTGTAATTGGGTCTGGAGTCGAGTGGCCCTGGTGGAACCCAAACTGGGCATCAGTGAGCAGGTTATTGGTGAGTAAGTGTCGCTTGATAGCACTGTCGCTGACACCTTCCATCACTTTGCTGATGATTGAGTGTAGACTGATGGGGCGGTAATTGGCCAGATTGGATTTGTCCTGCTTTTTGTGGACAGGACATACCTGAGCAGTTTTCCACATTGTCGGATAGATGCCAGTGTTGTAGCTATACTGGAATAGTTTAGCTAGAAGCGCAGCTAGTTCTAAAGCGCAAGTCTTCAGCACGACAGCCGGGATGTTGTCGGGGCCCACAGCCTTTGCTGTATCCAGTGAGCTCAGCTGTTTCTTGATATCACGTGGAGTGGATTGAATTGGCTGAAGACTGGCTTCTGTGATGGTGTGGACCTCAGGAGGAAGCCGATATGG
Source organism: Squalus acanthias (assembly GCA_030390025.1). Lineage (NCBI taxonomy): Eukaryota > Metazoa > Chordata > Chondrichthyes > Squaliformes > Squalidae > Squalus > Squalus acanthias. The sequence continues at coordinate 152,466,925 of CM059430.1, forward strand.
ATCATCCACTCAGCACTTCTGGCTGAAGATGGTTGCAAACGCTTCAGTCTTGTCTTTTGCACTCACATGCTGGGCTCCATCATTGAGGATGGGGATATTCATGGAGCCTCCTCTTCCTGTTAGTTGTTTAATGGTCCACCGCCATTCACGGCTGGATGTGGCAGGACTGCAGAGCTTTGATCTGATTGTGGGATTGCTTAGCCCTGTCTATAGCATGCTGCTTCTGCTTTTTAGCATACATGTGTTACAGCTTCCCGAGGTTGGCACCTCATTTTTAGGTACGCCTGGTGCTGCTACTGGCATGCTCTTCTACACTCCTTATTGAACCAGGGTTGGTCCCCCCCCCCTGGCATATGAGCTGAGAGCACAGATAGACACTTGGGAGTATGATGTAACTGTTACTGAGACATGGCTGAAAGAAGGGCAGGTATGACAGCTCAACATTTCTGGTTACAGGATTTTCAGAAGGGATGGAGGGGGGTCGCAGTATTGATTAAAGAAACAATTACAGCTGTGAGGAGGGATGATATGTTAGAAGGATTATCAAATAAGGCCACATGGGTTGAATTGAAGAACAAAAAAGGGGTGATCACACTGCTGGGAGTGTACTATAAACCCCCAAAGAGTGAGAGGGAGATAGAAGAGTAAATATGTATGCAAATTTCTGAAGTGCAAAAGTTATAGGGCAATAATAATAGGGGATTTCAACTACCCTAATATAAACTGGGATAAAATTAGTGTGAAAGGTATAGAGGGTGTGGAATTCCTAAACTGCATTCAGGAGAACTTTTTTAGCCAGTATGTAACAAGCCCAACAAGGGAGGGGGCGGTTCTGGACTTAACTTTAGGGAATGAAGCTGGGCAGGTAGAAGGGGTATCAGTGGGAGAGCACTTTAGTGCTCGTGATCATAATTCAGTTAGATTCAGGGTAGTTATGGAAAAGGACAAAGACCAGGAATAAAAGTTCTGAATTGGGGAAAAGACAATTTTGCTAAGCTATGGTGGGATTTAGCCAAAGTGGATTGGAAACAGCCACTTGACGGTAAATCAGTGTCAGAGCAGTGGGAGGCATTCAAGGAGGAGATCCTGAGGGTTCAGAGCAAGTATGTTCCCTTAAAGAAAAAGGGTGGGACTAACAAATCTAGAGCTCCCTGGATGTCAAGGGACATACAGGGTAGGATAAAGAAAAAAAGGGAGGCTTAAGACAGATACCGAGGGCTCAATACTGCAGAAACTCCAGAGTATAGAAAGTGCAGGGGTGCAATGGAAAGTGAAGAGAGCATGAAAAAATTTTGGCAAGGAAAACCCAAAGATGTTTTATAAATACATTAAGAGCAAGAGGATAACTAAAAGAGTATGGCCTATTAGAGACCATAAAGGTAATCTGTGTGTGGAGGCGGAAGACGTGGGTATGATTCTTCATGAATACTTTGCGTCTGTTTTCACGAGAGGGGCGATGCAGACATTGCAATCAGGGAAGAGGAGTGTGAAATATTAGATGAAATAAACATAGTGAGGAGAGGAAGTATTAAGTGGCTTAGCAGCTTTGAAAGTGGATAAATCCCCAGGCCTGGATGAAATGTATCCCAGGCTGTTAAAATAGCAGAGGCTCTGACCATCCTTTTCCAATCCTCTCTGGTTACAGGTGTGGTGCCGGAAGACTGGAGGACTGCTAACGTTGCACCTTTGTTGAGAAAGGGATAGACCGAGTAATTACAGGCCAGTCCGCCTAACCTCGGTAGTGGGACAATTATTGGAAAAAGTTATGAGGGACAGGATAAATCTTCATTTAGAAAGACACGGATTAATCAGGGACAGTCAGCATGGATTTGTTAAGGGAAGGTCATGTCTGTCTGACTAACTCGATTGCATTTTTTGAGGAGGCAACAAGAAGGGTCGATGAGGGTAGTGCATTTTATGTCGTGTATATGGATTTTAGCAAGGCTTTTGATAAGGTCCCACATGGCAGACTGGTCACGAAAGTGAAAGCCCATGGGATCCAGGGCAAAGTGTCAGGTTGGATCCAAAATTGGCTGAGACAGGAAGCGGAGGGTAATGGTCGACGGGTGTTTTTGTGACTGGAAGGCTGTGTCCAGTGGGGTTCCGCAGGGCTCAGTGCTAGGTCCCTTGCTTTTTGTGGTATATATCAATGATTTAGACTTGCATGTAGGGGGTATGATTAAGAAGTTTGCAGATGATACTAAAATCGGCTGTGTGGTTGATGATGAAGAAAGCTGTAGACTGCAGGAAGATATCCATGAACTAGTCCGGTGAGCAGAACAGTGGCAAATGGAATTCAATCCAGAGAAGTGTGAGGTAATGCATTTGGGGAGGGCTAACAAGGCAAGGGAATACACATTGGCCCAAAAATTAGTGCCGCTACGCGAGAGTACGCACTGTGTACTCTCGCGTATTCGAGAGTACGCACTGTGTACTCTCGCGTATTCTGTCTCCAATTGCCGGTTTTCTGCATGCACTGCGCATGCGCTGAAAACCGGCACTTGGTGATTTCAAAAGGGGGCGGTTCCTAAGTGAACCGCGTGCGTGCTACAGGCTGCGCGCACGCAGTGCACTTAGTGCTTTGAACGCGCAGGTAAGCATGGAACATTTTAGACATAAAGAAAGGAGGCGTAAGACCCTCTTTTAACAAGGTAAGTAGTTAATTAAGTATTTTGAATTTTTTTTAACAGGTATATCTTGTTTTTAGAGACTTTAAAGACAGGTAAGTTTATTTTTATAACTTTTTAAAAGATTTTCAATTTTTTCAAAAATTTAATTTTTTGTTTAAAATGGTTAATTTATTTAACTATATTTTATTAATGTGATGGTTTTTTTTAAATTTAATTGAGGTTTAGCTGTTCTTTTGGGGGGGTATAGATTCATAGCTTTCACAGCACTTATGTGAAAGCTATGAATGAAAGATGGTGTGCTGCCATTGGCTCTAACTGAGTCACGTGATCCCACAGCTCGCACTAATTAACTACGCCTGTGGGATACGGAAGCCCTGCACAGCTGCTGTCCAGAACATCAAGTTCGTGCGAGCTCGGACTGAAAAAGCCAGCGCGCAGTGAGAGATCGCGGGGAGGCCTTACCCTCGCACGAAGGCTCCCTCACGAACTTTTGGGCCATTAAATGGTAGGACACTGAGGTGCAGAGGAACAAAGGGACCTTGGAGTGCATGTCCACAGATCCCTGAAGGTTGCAGGCCAAGTAGATAAGGTGGTTAAGAAGGCATACGGAATACTTGCCTTTATTAGCCGAGTCATAGAAAACAAGAGCAGGGAGATTATGCTTGAACTGTATAAAACACTAGTTAGGCCACAGCTAGAGCACTGCATGCAGTTCTGGTCACCACATTACAGGAAGGATCTGATTGCACTAGAGATGGTACAGAGGAGATTTACGAGGATGTTGCCTGGACTGGGGAATTTTAGCTACAAGGAAAGATTGGATAGGCTGGGGTTGTTTTCTTTGGAACAGAGGAGGCTGAGGGAAGACCTAATTGAGGTGTATAAAATTATGAGGGGCCTAGATAGAGTGGATAACCAATTTCCCTTAGCAGAGGGGTCAACAACCAGGGGGTATAGATTTAAAGTAATTGGTAGGAGATTTAGAGGGGATTGAGGGGAAATTTCTTCACCCAGAGGGTGGTGGAGGTCTGGAACTCACTGCCTGAAAGGGTGGTAGAGGCAGAAACCCTCATCACATTTAAAAAGTGCTTGGATGGACACTTGAAGTGCCATAACCTACAGGCCTACGAACCAAGAGGTGGAAAGTGGGATTAGGCTGGATAGCTCTTTGTCGGCTGGCGCGGACACGATGGGCCGAACTGGCCTCCTTCCGTGCTGTAAATTTCTAGGATTCTATGCCGGGCCATGAGGTTACAGATTGTGGTGGAATACAATTCTTCTGCTGCTGCTGATGGTCCACAACGCCTCATGGATGCCCAGTTTTGAGCTGCTCGATCTGTTCTGAATCTATCCCATTTAGCACGGTGGTAGTGCCACACAACACGATGGAGGGTGTCCTCAGTGTGAAGACGGGACTTCGTCTCCACAATGACTGTGCGGTGGTCACTGCTACCAATGCTGTCATTGACCGATGCATCTGCGACAGGTAGATTAGTGAGGACGAGTTCAAGTAGGTTTTTCCCTCGTGTTGGTTCTCTCTCCACCTGTCGCAGGCCCAGACTGGCAGCTATGTCCTTCAGGACTTGGCCAGCTCGGTCAGTAGTGGTGTTACCGAGCCACTCTTGGTGATGGACATTGAAGTCCCTCACCCCAGGGTACATTCTGTGGCCTTGCTGCTACTCAGTGCTTCTTCCAAGTGGTGTTCAACATGGAGTACTGATTCATCAGCTGAGGGATGGTGGTAGGTGGTAATCAGCAGGATGTTTCCTTGACCTGAAGCCATGAGACTTCATGGGGTTCGGAGTCAATGTTGAGGACTCCCAGGGCCACTCTGTCCCGACTGTGTACCATTGTGCCGCCACCCCTGGTGGGTCTGTCCTGTAAGTGGAACAGGATGGTGATGGAGTTTGGGACATTGGCTGAAAGGTATGATTCTGTGAGTATGACTGTCAGGCTGTTGCTTGACTAGTCTGTAGGACAGCTCTCCCAATTTTGGCACAAGTCCCCAGATGTTGGTGAGGAGGACTTTGCCGGGTTGACTGGGCTGGGTGTGCTGTTGTCGTGTCCATAGCTGGTGCCGAGGTTGATGCCGGGTGGTCCGTCCGGTTTTATTATTGTTTCTTGTAACGGTTTGTTACAACTGAGTGGCTTGCTAGGCCATTTCAGAGGGCAGTTGAGAGTCAACCACATTGCTGTTAGTCTGGAATCACATAGGCCAGACCAGATAAGGACGACAGATTTCCTTCCCTAAAGGTCATTAGTGAACCAGATGGGTTTTTACGACAATCCGATAGTTTCATGGTTACCATTACCGATACTAGCTTTTTCTTCCATATCCTTTATTTAATTAACTGAATTTAAATTCCCCAGCTGCCGTGGTGGGATTTGAACTTGCGTCTCTGGATCATTAGTCCAGGCCTCTGGGTTACTAGTCCAGTAACATGACCAGTATGCTACCGTTCCCGTAAAAGGATATAGAGGCACTGGAGAGGGTGCAGAGAAGATTTACAAGGATGATAGCAGAAATACGAGGGTATGCCTATCGGGAAAGAATGAACAGGCTGGGTCTCTTTTTTTCTCGGGGGGGGGGGGGTGACCTAATAGAGTGGATACAGAGAGAATGTTTCCACTTGTGGGGAAGAGCATAACTAGAGGCCATCGATATAAGATAGTCACCAAGAAATCCAATAGGGAATTCAGAAGAAATTCTTTACCCAAAGAGTGGTGAGAATGTGGAACTCGCTACCACAGGGAGTGGTTGACGTGAATAGTATGGATGCATTTAAGGGGTGGCTAGACAAGCATGAGAGAGAAGGGAATAGAGGGTTATGCTGATAGATTTGGATGAGGAAAGACTGGAGGAAGCTTGAGTGCAGCGTAAACGCTGACATGGACTGGTTGGGCCGCATGGCATGTTTCTGTGCCGTATATCCTATAGTGCATGAATGCACCTGATAGCATGGAATTCAAAATGTACAGGTTTGTTTTCCATTATATGTACTTCTCAGTCAAATAGTATTTTTCTTTATGTAGTAAATATAATGTCACCATTAACATATTAGTATTACTGTTTGTGTAATATATATTCCCTTTTTATAGAGCTAGAACAATCTTTTCCATTCTGTTCACAGCATCGTGTGCCCTCCGGAACTGCAAATCATAGATGAGAGCTTTTCACTATTTTAAGACAAACTTGCAGAATGGGCATGTAATTGGGAAATGCATTTCAGTATACACAAGTGTGAGGTGGTGCATTTTGGTAGGAAGTATAAGGAGGCCACATACTGCTTGGATAATAGTCTAAATGGGGTAGAGGAGCAAAGGGATCTAGGGGTACAGATACACAAATCGCTAAAAGTAGTGAAGCAGGTGAATAAGGCCATTTTTTTTTTTAAAAAGCAAACCAAGCACTGGTTCACTGCTAGTGGGATAGAATTAAAAAATCAGAAAAGTTATGTTAAATGTGTATAGAACCTTGTTTAGATTACACTTGGAGTACTGTGCACAGTTCTGGTCTCCATATTATAAATAGGATATAGAGGCACTGGTGATGTGCACAAAAGATTCGCAAGGATGATGCCAGAGCTGAGGATATACTTATCAGGAAAGGCTGAACAGGCTGGGGTTCCTTTCTCTAGAAAAGAGGAGGCTGAGGGGCATCCTGATGGAGATCTTTAAGATTATGAAAGGGTTTGACAGGGCAGACATAGAGAGAATGTTTCCACTTTTTTGAGTCTAAAACTAGATGTCAGAAATATAAGCTAGTCACTAATAAATCCAATAAGGAATTCAGGAGAAACTTCTTTACTCAAGAGGGTGGTGCAAATGTGGAACACACAACCACAAGGAGTAGTTGAGGCGAATAGCATAGATGCATTTAAGGAGAAGCTAGATAAGCACATGAGGGAGAAAGGAATTGAAGGATATGCTGATGGGGTGAGATGAAGAGGGGTGGGTGGAGGCTCGTGTAGAGCATAAAGGCGCAAGACCAGATGGGGCAAATGGCCTGTTTCTTTGCTGTAGACTCTAGACGCTATAACTTTATCAACCTTTGGAACATAGGAACAGTGACCAATTGTGCATAGAATGTTTGATGAAAGATGGAGTGTTTGCTGTCAGTTTATGGAGATTTAACTTGTAATGGGCTTTTCGCTATCCGTTTGAGCCTTGAAATAGTGTTCTGGGGTCATGGTGTGCTTTGATTCTTTGCCAAGCAGCCTGTACCCAAGCTTAATTCAGGACAAATTTTTACATGTTTTTAACATTGAGCTAGAAATTGACATGGCACATGCACTTGGCATTCAAATTGATTTAGCTCCATTTCTTCGACAATCTGACAATGGTGTTCCGCCTCTGGATGTTTCTGGGAGTCAAAATCTGAATCAAAATTTGTTATTTATCTTCTCCAATCCTGACCAGGCATTAAATGGTTATGGCAAAGTCTGTGGTATGAACTATACCGTCTGGATTTTTTTTCCCATCTTGATCACCTGCAATGCATCTTTGAGTTAGAGAATGTGACCATTGACCATATATGGCAAATGGAATGCTGATGCCCATTGTGCTGTAGTCTTGTTGCACATGGAGAAACAAACTGCAGGGAGAAATAATGTCAAAACACACATTGTTCTGAATATCACATAATTCAAGAAACCATCACATGTAATTCAAGAAACCAAGTTGCATTGCAGTTGAAATTTAGGGTTGTCCAACCAGATGATCGTTTGGAATCTGTGGCTGAAATTTCAAGAGCCTAATGTACTTGAAGTGCAGGGGAAGGAGTAAAATGTTACCAATTTGTCACTGTGCTTTGTGTGTTTAATATCCAAAAAATAGTTTGTACTTGGTAATGTGTTGGGGGCGGGGGGTGGAAATGTAATTTATGCCCTATGGTTTCAGGTGCTAAGTAATATCAAATCGTATTACTCTTTCACCAATGTGGTATTGTCTCAAGTGAGAACGTTTATTTAAAAAAAAAAAGCGCTCAGTCAAAGTTGAACGCAGTAAAGTGGTCTTGGAGTTCTGACGTTCATGAACTGCTAAATTTGGGTTCAGAATTATCAGGTTACTGCCTTGCAGCTCACTGCTGCAATACAGAACTTCAATGGTTACGGAATTACCTTTTTTAATGTGTGCACCTGTATCATCCAAATTGGATAGTGTAATAGTTTTGTTTAAATAGTCTCTTAGCCATGTCTTCAGTTGATTGGGCAGATGATCTGGCTTCTTCCTTAATCCACCCACAAGATCTGGTTCGCTAAATTTTCTGTTCAGCCAAGCAATCCTCCGGGATCGGTTTTTTTTGGTGGGGGGTGTGGCGGGGTGCTGAGAAGGAAACCTCATAGCCTGCAGGATGTAGCAAGAATTTTTTGATAAGTTAGCTACTACGGATATTTTTTATACTGCAGACATGCCGAAGTCTCTTTCCTGTTTTTATACATTGGGCCTTAGCCTAGGAATATTATTCCAGTGCAGGAGGGGGAAAAAACTGATTGATTGTTTGTCTTGTAGTCTATTCAGGAAGGATGCTCTGCTGCAGTGTCACCCCAGGAGAGCCAGGTTGGCGCGCACTTCAATTATTCACAGCAGGTACACTTTTTCCAGAACAAAGCTGTTGGTTTTATTCCTGTCTGTAATCTGGTGTTAAATAGGAGTGAACACTTCCTTTTTAAAAAAAAAAATAACCAACTGAATACTTAACAATTTCAGGCTTTTCATCGTGTTCTGTTTAATGGATGTGCCTATTACATTAGTGAGGGACTTGGTATATGTTGGTTTATCTTCTGTTGGAAATTACATTACAAATGCTTGTAACTGTTGAGTGTCTGTTGGTGTATAGGCCAAATTATAAAACTTAAGATATGCTTTGACGATTGATAATGTACAACTTACTTCATTCCATATGGTGATCGTTCAAAAATTCTAATGTCTTTAATCCTGATTGCACATGACTTCGTTTCTCTGACGAACTTAGCTAATTCATCCGCTGCTAGTTGTTTAAATTGGGGATTGGAAGAGCTGAAATCCATTTCCCACTGTGCAATAATATTTCCAAACCAGCTAATACCAGAACAAATTGGCTTGTTTTGTGAGTATCCAGTTACAGTATGCTAGTCCTCCCAGAATGCCATGTGTAACCTCTGATATATTGCACAATGCTTTCTTGGCTGACCACTTGCAGGATTTTTTGTTTTAATTGTTCCTAATAGTGTATGATGACCGTATAGTTATTGTGAATTGAGCAATTTGTGGCACAAATGAGATTGCTGACTGGACCACTTGATGACATGAAGAAAGTGACCAGATCAGTTGTGGTCTCCTAAACTTGATCAGTATTCTTGGGCTGTAATTTAAGGAGTAATTCAAAGACTCCTGTGTAGTCTAACCAACACTGGAGTCACTAATTTTGGTTGTTTGTGAACCTGACCTGCATGATATGCAAAAATAATATGATACTCCTGGTCCTTTTTTTGAGGGGAAAATGGGTTTATTTTGAGTGTGCATGCCTGGACTGTGGGTTTCAGTTCATTACTCTATGTGCTGCCTTACTGGCTAAAGATGAAATATTAGGGCTTTTTTTTTGGAATATAGAATTGTTCCCTAAAGTGGAAGTATTATTTTCCATTGGTGTTAAGGTGAAATTGGTGTGAGTAATTTAGAACATTGATCATGGCATCAGGATTCTCTACAAACAGTTATTAAAACATTCAGCTGTAATCTTTGCATTCAGAATTCAACAGAATGTTCATTTTTAAAGCATATGTATGGTGTGTAAACTTGTTCCTTATTACTCCTAGATGATGGGAAATTCATCAGGGATATCAACGTCTGCTTGTGTTAGTGCAGCCCCTGTTGTAGGTTTCTCTAACTCAGCAGAAACGAGCCAAACTTCGGTCACCTACACAACAGTGCCACAGCAGACTGTTGTACCGCCTGTCCTTGTACCGTCTCATCCTGTTGGGAGGCCAGGTATAGAATCCAAAGCAACCAGAGTTGGTTTATTCTGAGTTTGATGCTTCTGTAAATTTAACCTGATTCTAGTTGTGCTTTAAACTTGTGTTCAAGTGCAAGGGTGTCAAAACACTTTTGTTTTTCAAAGTAACTACCAATCATAAACTGTTGCTACACCGTACAAAATCCAACAACAGTATCAAACTATAATATCAAAAATAATTAAAATCAGTTCACTTGGCTGCTGATATAAACATGAAAACCTTCAGATAGAGTAGATGGAGCGAAACTATATTTCTGTTGGTTGAGAATTCTAGGACTAGGGGGGCATAGTTTCTTTTAAGCTATGGTGAAGTCATAAACCTAAAAAAAAAAATTAGGATCTTGTTACACTGCACAAAATATTTTCTCGGATTGTATGCAGAACAGTCTTTGGGATAAGAAAATAAGTCTAGCCTCTTGGTGCCTCTTGCACTATTTTTAAACTCCAGTAGATGGTACTCTTTTATTAGTCTTGCAGAAATATGACCGCAGCCAAAGCTCCATGTTTTTCTACATTAAACTAACGTGTTTTCAGTTTTGTTTTTTTGCATTGATTTTTATACCAAAGCTGAGAAACATTGAAATTGATTTATAGCAAAAAGAATTGCCTGAAATCATTTATGTCTCTGAACCAAAAATGCTATTAGGGTTGCTACCTTTTTTAGTTTGATTTTGATTACTCATTTCTCCTTTCTTTATATATTGTAATCACCTGAACACATGCTTCCATTGCCAGGAAAAAAGCACCTTGCTCTCCTGTCTAGCATTACCTTTATATGTGTACCTGGGTCGTTGTTGGCAGCGGGAGGAGCGGGTGGGTGGAAGTAACTATTGTGTAAGGCGTCTTTGAATCAACCTGTAAAGTGTTCCTGTGGGCTCTTTCTCTCTCTTTCTCCTCCCCCCCCCAAAATGTCATTTGCAAACTATAATCTGCACAAAGTACAGGCTGAAAATATAAAGTACATTGGGTGGATGTGGATTGATGTAAGGATCTTCAATGTGTTTGTGATTGATCCTCTATCTAAAAGCTACATCTTGGTCAAATGAACACTTTTTTTTGTCAAGGACCTTTTTATAGGCCTTTGTCTCTTTTACTCATTCCTCATGCTTCATGTGGGGTTCAAATGTAAACTTTTCGATCCAAATATGGAGTATAAGTTGCTTGAAGGAAAGACCTAATTTCATATTGCAGTATACTGTTCCGCTGATCACTAGTGCAAAGTGTAAGCTGCTTTTGTTAATTATCCTCTCTTGAAGGTGAGAACTGACTTGGGGTATAGATCCAAGGGCACTGGTAGCCCGATGATACCTCATAATTGGCCATTCTTCACATCTAAGCTGATGCAATGAATGTTGGTATACTAGTCAACCATCATAGTTTAGCCCAATCTTGTTCTTGCACAATTTGCTTTTGCGCACATACAATGCAGCTTCCAGCAGTAATTGGTGGGTAGTGATCTGGAGCAGGGTCCTGTCTTTTTCTCCAATTTGCTAAGTCAAATCGTTTCACCTCAACTGAGTGCCAAATCAGCACAGTATAAGAATTGAACTGGCAATATTCTTTCCGTATAGCTTAATGCTGCCTTTTTTAATCCTCCTTTAACTAGTCTGAAACAGTTTACCCTTCACTCACCTATGGTTTATGTACTCTTATCTTTTGCTTTGACACAAATTGCAGGAAAGTCATTGTGTTACTGTAGTTTCTGATGGCCTCTATCACTCTTTCTACACCCCGCTCTCTTACTGTCAGCACTTTGTAGACCAGAACTTCCATTATATTCTGTTCTGGAGAGTAAACGTCCTAGCCTATTTTTTTTTAAAACTCTTGACGTGCCAATCCATGCGTTATCCATTGACAGTGCCTTGCTGTGGTTTTCGATTCTACACTTATTAGCTGGAAGAATGTGATGTGCTCTGCTTACATTCCAGTAGCAGTGCTTTCCGATATGTATTTTGATTTCTGTTCCACTCAGGTGGTCCTCTTCCTGTCAATGAAATGGGTGAAACCATGAGTTCTCCTGCACCACCACCACTGCCGCCATATTCCTGTGATCCCAATGGCAATGATCTTCCTCGAGGTGAGACCCTTTTACTCTGAACACAACCAAAGTTCACACATGCTCAAGTTTTATAGTAACAAAAGTCTATTTGATTTTTTTTAGATAGAAAGGTGGTTCAGTATTACTTCAACCTTGGCTTGCAGGTGAGTTTGATGGGAATTATATGATTACAGCCATGTGGTTCTACATATGTCAAAATTCAGTGTTCTTTCCGACATTTTTCAAAAACTCTTCGAACAAGTCATCCAGGAGATGTTCTGTAGAACTTCAGAGAATCTTTTAAGTATTTTGTCTTTCTAACACACATACTCATTTTTAAATGATGGCACACGACTTTTATTCAGGATTCACTTTCATGAGGTTCTCTCTGCAAGCCTCTTGGATACAGTTAAGGCAACATGTGCCTTAAGTTCCATTTTAAAGCTGAGATTACTAGAATGCCTAAGACTCTGGCATATATTACAGGCCAAGTGTAGCAGCATGATTACTTGCTTAATGAATTCATGATGTTTGTTGTGTCTTTGGGGAGATTTTTTTTTTATTCGTTCATGGGATGTGGGCGTCGCTGGCAAAGCCAGCATTTATTGCCCATCCCCAGTTGCCCTTGAGAAGGTGGTGGTGAGCTGCCTTCTTGAACCGCTGCAGTCCGTGTGGTGAAGGTACTCCCACAGTGCTGTTAGGGAGGGAGTTCCAGGATTTTGACACAGCGACGATGAAGGAACGGCAATATACTTCCAAGTCAGGATGGTGTGTGACTTGGAGGGGAACTTGGAGGTGGTGGTGTTCCCATGCGTCTGCTGCCCTTGTCCTTCTAGGTGGTAGAGGTCATGAGTTTGGGAGGTGCTGCCGAAGAAGCCTTGGCGAGTTGTTGCAGTGCATCTTGTAGATGGGGTACACTGCAGCCACGGTACGCCGGTGGTGGAGGGAGTGAATGTTTAAGGTGGTGGATGTGGTGCCAATCAAGCGGGCTGCTTTGTCTTGGATGGTGTCGAGCTGCTTGTGTTGTTGGAGCTGCACTCATCCAGGCAAGTGGAGAGTATTCCATCACACTCCTTACTTGTGCCTTGTAGATGGTGGAAAGGCTTTGGGGAGTCAGGGGGTGTGACACTCGCTGCAGAATACCTAGCCTCTGACCTGCTCTTGATGCCACAGTATTTATGTGGCTGGTCCAGTTAAGTTTCTGGTCAATGGTAACCCCCAGGATGTTGATGGTGCGGGATTCGGCGATGGTAATGCCATTTAAATGTCAAGGGGCGGTGGTTAGACTCTCGCTTGTTGGAGATAGTCATTGCCCGACATTTGTGTGGCGCGAATGTTACCTGCCATTTATCAGCCCAAGCCTGAACGTCGTCCATGCGGGCATGGACTGCTTCATTATCTGAGGAGTTGCGAATGGCGCTGAACACTGTGCAGTCATCAGCGAACATCCCCACTTCTGACCTTGAGGGAGGGAAGGCCATTGATCACAGAATCCCCACAGTGCAGATAGAGGCCATTTCGGCCCATCGAGCCTGCACCGACACATATCCCACCCTATCCCCGTAACCCCACGTATTTAATACCCCCTAACACTAAGGGTCAATTTATCATAGCCAAATCAACCTAACCCGCACATCTTTGGACTGTGGGAGGAAACCGGAGCACCCGGAGGAAACCCACGCAGACACGGGGAGAATGTGCAAACTCCACACAGACGGTCACCTGTGGCCGGATTCGAACCCGGGTCCCTGGCGCTGTGCGGCAACAGTGCTAACCACTATGCCACCGCGTTGATGAAGCAGCTGAAGATGGTTGGGATCAGTAGTAAACACTGGGTTTTGGAGTGTTATCGTAAAAGCATGCGGGTTCTGTCTGGAATTTTGAATTTGTATTTATAAAACGATTTGGTGTTCATATCTGTTGCATGAATTACTTAGCTGTAAATTAATCTTGGTAAAAGTGATTCCTTTTTACCATGTTGCAAATGATCAGCTTGTTTTGTCTTTTTCCACAAAGCAAGAAAAAAATCATCATTTGCTTGGTTCTGGGCAGTTTTGAGTACATTTCTCTTGTTTCTAGTGTTACCACCAAAACTATTGGCACTCGGTGGTCTATATGCCACAACAGCAACCAGTGGATATATACCCAGCATTCCCTGCCACTCCCCAGTTTGTTGAACAGTCAACCGTGCCACAGCTGTATGGTGACAGCGGGAGAAATGATCATCAAAGTTCCTCTGACACTATGTCTAACGGCAAGTTTATTTTATATTTTCAGCAGATTTTCTTTGACACTTCAGACATGTTTACATATTAATCAGTATTGGGCAGGGACAGTGTCCACACTTTAATTTAGTGTGTTTTTATTGAGAATCAAGCGCTCGGGCCAAGAATGGCTTTGCTAGATGCAGAGTAAAGCTCCCTCTATTCTGCCCCAACAACGTGTCATGTCCCCAATCCTGACTGCACCAGTTAACATTTTATCCATTTCCCACATTAGCCGTGCTGAGATTGACCATTGGCTCTGAATTATGGAGAGTTCTGTAATGGATGCTGCCCACATGACCAATTGTTCTGTGGAATGTTTTCAGCTTCATCTATAAACTCCTATTAGTTATCTTCAGTTATTCTTCCTGGCATGTCATCCACACTCCCTCCAATTTAAAAAATATTAACATTCCCTGTACCTGTTCCTGCATTATAAAAAAAATAAAAACAAATGATAAGGTTGATTTTTGAAGGGCGCTGAATGTCCTTCTTCAACTACAGCAATTAATTAGAACTCTAAATGGGATTGTTGAGCACAACATATGGTTGAGTAATGCTTGGGAAGAACCAGATTGAAACTATCGAAACCCATTTCACATGGGACCCTTGCAGACAGATGACTGATCTCAACCGTCTGGGCTGATTGGTGAAACACCAGTGCCCAATTCACTGGGCTACCCAATTTCCAGCTTCCCTCTGCCCCGCCCCCCAATCATTTTAAATACCTTGGTAGCTTAAAATCATTAAGGGATTCTGTTCCGAGCCCAGTCAGGTATGTGAATCATATTCCACAGCAAACACAGAAGGAACCAGAAATAACTCTAGGCATTATCATTCATTAGAACATAGAACATAGAAAAATAGGAGCAGGAGTAGGCCATTTGGCCCTTCGAACCTGCTCCACCATTCAATATGATCATGGCTGATCCTCTATCTCAATACCATATTCCTGCTCTCTCCCCATACCCCTTGATGCCTTTTGTGTCTAGAAATCGATCTATCTCAAATATATTCAGTGACTTGGCCTCCACAGCCTTCTGTGGTAGAGAATTCCACAGGTTCACCACCCTCCTCTCAGTCCTAAATGTCCTACCCCTGAGACTGTGACCCCTCGTTCTAGACCCCCCCCCCCCCCCCCCCAGCCAGGGGAAACATCCTCCCTGCATCCAGTCTGTCTAGCCCTGTCAGAATTTTATACGTTTCAATGAGATCCCCTCTCATTCTTCTAAACTCTAGTGAATACAGGCCTAGTCGACCTAATCTCTCCTCATACGACAGTCCTGCCATCCCAGGAATCAGTCTGGTGAACCTTTGCTGCACTCCCTCTATGGCAAGTATATCCTTTCTTGGGTAAGGAGACCAAAACTGCACACAGTACTCCAGGTGTGGTCTCACCAAGGCCCTGTATAACTGTAGTAAGACATCCTTGCTCCTGTACTCAAATCTCCTTACAATGAAAACCAACATACCATTTGCCTTCCTAACTGCTTGCTGCACCTGCATGTTTGTTTACAAGGACACCCAGGTCCCTTTGTACATCAACATTTCCCAATCTATCACCATTTAAATAATACTCTGCCTTTCTGTTTTTCCTACCAAAGTGGATAAGTTCACATTTATCCACGTTATACTGCATCTGCCATGTATTTGCCCACTCACTCAACTTGTCTTAACTTGAAGCCTCTTTGCATCCTCCTCACAACTCACAATCCCACCTAGTTTCGTATCGTCAGCAAACTTGGAAATATTACATTTGGTTCCCTCATCCAAATCATTGATGTATATTGTGAATAGCTGGGACCCAAGCGCTGATCCCTGCGGTACTCCACTAGTCACCGCCTGCCACCCCGAAAAAGACCCATTTATTCTTACTCTCTGTTTCCTGTCTGTTAACCAATTTTCAATCCATGCCAGTATATTACCCCCAATCCCATGTGGTTTAATTTTGAACACTAACCTCTTTTATGTGGGACTTTATCAAAGGCCTTCTGAAAATCCAAATACACCACATCCACTGGTTCTCCCTTATCTATTCTACCAGTTACATCCTCAAAAAACTGCAGTAGGTTTGTCAAACACGATTTCCCTTTCATAAATCCATGTTGACTTTGTCTAATCCCGTTGATATATTCTAAGTGTCCTGTTATCACATCCTTTATAATAGACTCTAGCATTTTCCCTACTACTGATGTTGGGCTAACCGGTCTGTAGTTCCCTGTTTTCTCTCTCCCTCCTTTTTTAAATAGTGGGGTTAAATTTGTCACCCTCCAATCTGCAGGAACTGTTCCACAGGCCTGCTTTTACCAGGATAAAAGTTGAAAAAAGTAAAAAAAAAATAAAAATTTGTCATTTATTATTTAAACATACTTTTTAAAAAAAGGTAAGTTATTTTTAGCCCTGTAAAAAAACTTTAATTTTTTACAAAAAATTTAATTTCTGTTAAACATTTAATTTGTGTAATTTCAACTAATTTTAAAAAAGGTGATGGTTTTTAAAAAATGTATAAAGTTTTACTATTTTTTCATTGATCTCCATTCATACACTTGACAGACCTGTCAAATATATGAATGGAGATTCCCTTCTTTGATTGGCTCCCCATGGCCCACGTGATCCCAGGGACACTTGCGAACCGCATGTGCCTCTGGGATACGTAGGCCCTGCGCACCTTGGAGTTGGAGAGGCCCAGCATCGGAACTATACGCACCTCGGGAGCCTTCGGGTAAGTGTGTACATTTTTTTCTAGATCGGAGGCCTCCGCACGCGGGAAACCTCCGATCGGAAAATACGGCCCATAATCTATAGAATTTTGGAAGATGACAACCAATGTATCCACTATTTCCATGGCTACCTCTCTTAGTGCTCTGACATGCAGATTATCAGACCCTGGGGATTTATCAGCTTTTAGTCCCATTAATTTCTCCTTTTTTTACTAATACTAATTCCCTTTAATTCCTCCTTCTCACTAGACCCTTGGTTCCCTAGCATTTCTGGGAAGTTATGTGTCCTCTTCCGTGAAGACAGACCAAAGTATTTGTTTAATTGCTCTGCCATTTCCTTGTTCCCGGTTATAAATTCTCCTGTTTCTGACTGTAAGGGGCCTACATTTGTTTTCACTAATCCTTTTTCTTTTTGCATACTTGTAGAAGCTTTTGCAATCCACTTTTATGTTCCTTGCAAGTTTACTCTCATACTCTATTTTTCCCCTCTTAATCAATCTCTCGGTCCTTTTTTTGCTGAACTCTAAACTGCTCCCAATCCTCAGGCTTGGTACTTTTTCTGGCAACTTTATATGA
Organism: Squalus acanthias; assembly: GCA_030390025.1. Classification (NCBI taxonomy): domain Eukaryota; kingdom Metazoa; phylum Chordata; class Chondrichthyes; order Squaliformes; family Squalidae; genus Squalus; species Squalus acanthias. Next base: position 152,484,147 of record CM059430.1, read on the forward strand.
CTCCTCTTTGGATCTAATACTATCCTTAATTTCTTTTGTTAGCCATGGTTGGGCCGCTTTTCCTTTTGTGATTCAATGAAGGTGAATTAATGGCTAAAATGTAAATTAGAATTTAGCTTTGTAAAATGTAAAAATTCTGGGCCTCAGTCAGCCAGTCCTCGGACTAGTGGACAAATTTGGGGACTCCATTTCTGAGCAAGCGCACCCAGTGGTGTTGGCAGCTGAGGCTTAGTTAATTGCAACACCTAATTTTGTCTGAATTATGCCACAGGAGAAAAGTTGGTCATGTGCTCAGGATTTAAAACTTAATTAAATGGGGTTGGTGAGGGGGCAGTGATTGATAATCACTGCTCATTTCAAACTTTTAGATAACAATGACTAACCTAGGTTTATGGTTTGTGTCTGAGCACAGTGAATATGGAAATGGGAGCTGTTTCTGCAGAATTGCTCCGCTAAAGCTGTCGGGTGGAAGCTTGAACTGATTTTAGTAGAAGATCATTAACTGTGGAATGTTTTCTATAAACTCCTATTCGTTACCTTCAGTAACTCTTCCTGGCATGTCATCCCCACCCCTTTAATTAAAAATATTAACACTCCTGTACCTGTTCTGCATTTATAAAAATAAACACAATTGATCAGGTTGATTTTTAAAGGGTGCTAAAAGTGATTCTTCAATTACAGCAATAATTAGAACTTTAAAAGAGGTTGTTAAGGATAACATATGGTTAAGTAACGCTTGGGCAGATTTGGATGTGATAATTACAGCATTCTTACCAACCATTCCAAAAGGTAGGTGGTCTTGTGTAGTTAATTTAAAATCTGGATGAAAGCTGATCATGTTTCCACAAAGCTGCATGAGCCCCCTCCCTCCTCCTTCCCCCCCCCCCCCCCCCCACACTCCCCCTGGAAGAGTTCCTCTTGCTTTGGGGCATATTTTCCATGATGGAACAGATGGTCATGATGTTCAAGTTGAGAGCTCTTGTAGGTAGTCTGCTGGTTCCTGTAAGCTCCCCCTAAGTTGTAACATTTTACAACTTTCCTTAAGGGAAGAAGGTGGTTGGTTGTTTTCAGTACTAAAGGGCTGCTTTTATTTTGCAGGTTCTTATCCTATCGCGGAGCCTCAACCAGTTCCTCATTCAACGGTATACTATCCAGTGTTGACAGACCAGTACATTCCGGCACCCATATCTGCTTATGATCCCTGCATCCCTGTAACATCCACACTTCACTATGTTGGTCCCTGGTACCCAACAAACCAGATGTGCAACAGTTCTTCAAGGCTGCAGAGCACAGCATGTCCCACGCCTCCACCTCCGTTAAATTATGTTGGACCTGCCAATCAGCCTACACATTATATATCTCACTAAGTGTACAAAATAATGGCTTGGGACTTAACACACCCAACTAAAGGAGTAGATTGTTAACCCCCTTTCTCCCTCTCTCCTCCTCCTTCCCCACCCCCCCCTCCCCACTAGTATCTGATCCTTTAATTGCCTTGACTCTGAAGATTCAATTTTATTTGAATACTTCTCTATAGACACTTTCTATTCAGATAGGGGATGAAATCTTCTATCTTTTGTCTGCATTTGCCTTGAATGTTTGCATATATGGTCTTTTATTTAAATGGGAGTTTCATCTCAATCCTGAAAATTTCTCGCTTTCCAGTAAAATTCCCAATTGGATTTGTAGACCGAAAATAGGGTAAATGTTGCCAGTAAGTAGATGTGCTTTATACCGCATCTTTCCCCCCACTGCACAATGTCAACGGAGAATTTCTCGCACCCATTTTTCCCTACTGCAATGTCAACAGAACATTTCAACTTCCCCTGGAGTGAAATGGCTGTCTTCTGGATTCAGTTGAAGAACTGTTTCACAAAGGATTACCCTTCAAAGAAGGAAAATTATTCCTACTTGAGTACCATTTTCCACCTAATTTTCCTGTTTGTTTGCTGATGATTCGATCTGTACCACTTCTACCTCATGTTTAAAAACATTGAAGTTTGCAATGTCTTTAGTTTGTGAAAGCTTGTATATTTTTATAAGGTATCTGGTTCAGCTTAAAATGTTGACTTCCTCTTATTAGTTTTGTTGGGCCACAGAAAAAATGTTTGGCATTGATTTTGTTTTTGTTTTAGACTGTTGATGTCTGCTGCTGAGTACAGTTATAAGAGAAATGGTGTGTGTGGTTGTGGGTTCATCTTTATTTAAAAACGTTGAATAATAAAACCTGAGCACTGCAATCTATTTGTGTCAGTGTGCTACTTTTACATGTGATCACAATCAGTAAATGTAGCAGGGCAGCATCTTGTATTGATTCTTAAATCTAAATTTTCAGTAAACTGGGGCTGGGGGAAGAAAGGGAAAGGTAAATTTGATGGCAGTCACTTAAGGCTACTGTTATCATAGAATCATAGAATAGTGCAGCACAGAAGGAGGCCATTCGGCCCATCGAGTCTGCACTGGCTGTTTCGAAAAGTAATCCAATTAGTCACACTTTCTCTTTCTTCCTCCCCGCCCCCGGCCTCTTTCCCCATATCCCTGCAATTTTCTCCTTCAAGTATTTATCCAATTCCCTTTTGAAGGCTACTGTTTCCCACTACCCTATCAGGCAGTCCATTCCATTCATTGCGTAAAAATGTTTTTCCTCATGTTGCCTCTGGTTCTTTTGCCTGTCACCTTAAATCTGTGCCCTCTGGTTATCGACCATTCAGCCATTGGAAACAGTTTCTCTTTTTTTTACACTATCTAAACCCTTCATGATTTTCAACATCTCTCCTCTTGGCCTTCTCTGCTCTAAGGAGAACAACCCCAGCTTCTCCATGCCCTTAAGTGGCTGATTATAGAGGCATTAGCAGTTGCAAGGTTCAATTTTCCAGCTATCCTTTGACCATGGAAGGAATGTGGTAAAAGAGACCTTAAAATCTATATAAGTAATTGGTCATAGTAAATATAAGATTGGTCTATAATGTGCATTGGGAAGGATATGAGAAAATTCGGTGTCTGACCTGCTACACTGTTCCAACTAAGTTCAATAGAAGCTGTAGGAACTGCTTTTCATCCTCTGCGCCCCCCCCTCCCCCCCCCCCCCCCCCCCCCCACCCCCAACCGGGCATTGCAGTGCTTTGGTCTGAATATTAACTTTAGTTACTTTGACCTTGGTTATGCTACTCCATTTTCATACTGCATGGGAGCCTGCTGATGCAGGGAGGGGCCTGACTATTGTTCCAGCTGGAGGGAAGAAAGGCAGGTTGATACTTTTGCGTGTAGACCCTTCGAACACAGTGCAGTAGGGGATGTTAGCCTGTTCCTTTCCAAGACTGATGCTGTTTTTCCAGCATTTCATTTTCATTTAAACCTACATCTGCAGACTTTTTTTACCCAATTTCCCCCATGTTCTTGTTTTTCGCTTGGGTGGGCCTCTCGCTGTCTCACCTATTTGCATATTCTTTTGTTTCCTACGTCTGCTTGACTGACATCTTTTTACATGATCTGAATTGCCCACGTTAAGATTACAGATCATTCAACCCCATTAACTTCTCGGTCATTGGAATTTGGTTTTTTTCTTTCCCCTCCCCTTTGTTCTGATTCTATTAATATGCTCATTCAGTTTTCAGTTCTGAAGAAGGGTTCTACCTGAATAGTCAGCCTATCTTTTTTACTTCCACAGCATTTTCTGTTTATGGTGCTGGTATTTAGTGCTCATGGTTTAGTTGCTGGGAGAGCGCTACTTTTGTGCATCTCCCCACTTCCCTTGTCCCATCACTTGGGGGGCCATGCCTTTAAATGCCGAGCCCCAATGCTTTGGAATTCTCTCTCAAAACTACCCTGCCTCTCTACCTTCATTATCTCCTTTTTAAGACCGTCCTTCAAACCCACCTCTTTGACTTTTAGTCACTGTTATAATTTCCACTTCTTTTGGCTCGGTGTCTATTTTCTTTTATTACACCTCGAGCGTCGCTTGGCACCTTTCATTCTACGTTAAAGGCACTATATAAATGCAAGTTGTTGTTGCTTGTGAAGTAGGAATTACTGGTGCGGGCAGGGTAAATGAGATTAGATTTTTTTTTTTTCCAGCACTTGAATCTGCCGGTCACTAATCATCCTAGGACATTTGATGGGTGTGTGTCTAGATTTAGGGGGAAGGTGAAACTAGAAGAGAAGCTGTCTCTGCAGATTACTTGTTGAGCTGTGCAGTGAACAGTTGTCTCCTTTTCAAGTTTATTAAAATGATCCAGAAGCCTTTCTAGGACAGTGACATTGTGGGGAAAAGACTCAAATGTGCCACATAGAATCTCCCCAATAAATTTTGTTTACATCTAGCGATTATGTCAGAATTGATGAAACCGCTTATAGCTATGGAGTTAGGTACCAGTACCCGTATAAACTATCACTAGGACCTAAAGTTGTACTGTGGGTTATCAGCATACTATTGCTTAATGTGCTCGGCTGGAATTCTTCCTCCATTTTAATGTTGCCACTAAAATAGTAGAAATGGGACGTTCAGATAAATACATTGAGCATACATACACTAGTATCTGAAAGGGTGATTTCAGCGCCATGGGGTGAATTTCCCGAGTTACGCAGTTTTTAGGGGTTTTCGTGGCTTTTCCACTGAAGTTACGGTGGGAGAATAGGCAAACTTCTGTGGAAATTTACCTGCATAGTGGTCTGGCTAATTTGTTACAATGATTTACCTTTTACAGAAAAAGGAAGCAGGACTTGTGATAGAATGGCTGACATTAGGATTGTAGTGCTAGCAGTCTGTCCTATTCTACTGTAGTTGCACATTTCTTAATTTGTTTCCTCTTCCCACTTCCATCCTCAAAAATAGCCACACCATGTTGCCATAGCTGTATGTCGCAAAGAAACCAGATGATCTTATCCTACATAGAAACATAGAAGATAGGAGCAGGAGTAGGCCATTCGGCCCCTCGAGCCTGCTCCGTCACTCGATGAGATCATGGCTGATCATCCAAACTCAGTACCCTGTCCCTGCTTTCTCCCCATATCCCTTGATACCTTTAGCTTTAAGAAATATATCTAACTCATTCTTGAATATATTTAATGACTTGGCCTCAACTACCTTCTGTGGTAGAGAATTCCACAGGTTCACCACTCTCTGGGTGAAGAAATTCCTCCTCATTTCTGTCCTAAATGGCTTACCCCTTATCCTTAGAGTATGACCCCTGGTTCTGGACTCTCCGACCATCGGGAACATTCTTCCTGCATCTAGTTTGTCCAGACCTGTCAGAATTTTATGTTTCGATGAGATCCCCTCTCATTCTTCTATACTCCAGCGAGTATAAGCCCAATCGACCCAATCTCTCCTCATATGTCATTCCTGCCATCCCAGGTATCAGCCTTGTGAATCTTCGCTGAACTCCCTCCATGGCAAGAACATCCTTCCTCAGATAAGGCGACCAAAACTGCACACAATACTCAAGGTGTGGTCTCACCAAGGCCCTGTACATATCCTGATGCATAACTCTAAGGCCAGCAGAAGAGGATGGATTAAGGATCGGTTGTGACTGAAAATGTAAATTAGAATTTCTAACTCTTGTTAAATACACATTGTGAAAAGATAGTTGAAGGCTGGCCTGAGGACCAGGTGGCAGGTGTCTTCCACTGCTGATTTGAGTCGTCTTTCTGAAGATGTGCAAAGGAATCCCAGGGCCGATGTTTCCCTCCAATTTATAATGAGCTTTTTTATTTAAAAAAAAAAAATGGGGATAGAGGGAAATTATTTAAATTATAGGACATTTTTAAACTTGTAATTGAACCATTCTGACACCAAAGTAAAACTTGTTTTGTTGCTCGTTAGGAAAATGGTGAATAATAAAAAAAAAAATCTGGTGGATGTTGTTTATGGGCAGTATATATTAGGGGATGTGTGTTGGTAGCAGGGCCTCAAATAGCCTGATTACAATGTCAGGGTTGAAACTTGCTCACTTCTGCTCCCCTCTGGTTGGGATTCTTAGTTGCTGTTGTTGGGAGCTCCAACAGGACTGTCTCGGAAGTGGGCACAAGATGTTTTACTGTGACTTCCTGGGAGGAATTTGAACTTCCCAAGAGCGAGTGGGTTTGGGAGCGTGTGCGGGGGGGGGGGGGGGTTAAAAGCGCTGAAATTGACACTGCGTTGGGAAGCCGACTCCAACCTGCCAAATTCCGCATTTAACAGCAGCGTATTAGGCTGCATGTGGGAAATCCCCCTCGGGAGGCGGGTTACCAATTTAAATATCTTAATAGGTCATTAAGAGCTATCATAACAGGGGTTTTGAGATTTTACTGTGGGTGCACGGGTTTCCTGGAACTCACCAGTGAAAGCAACGTGAGAGCACAGCGGCAATTGAGGAGGCTGAAGAAATGAAAGGCAAAAATTCCCATAAGTACTGAAAGCTCACAGCTGCTTCCTGTGAGTTTACTTTCACTACTTTACAGGTGATTTCCACTACTTTGGAGGTCACTTTCACTATTTGGGAGGTTTGTGCATCTGATCTCCACTTTGCATCTGAGATATCAGATCAGCATGGGTGCTGCTAATGCAGTTTTAGCTTGGACCTCTGATGAGGACCAAGATGACCAGCAGCAGGAGCAGCCGGTCTCCTCTCAGACCTGCCACTGCACAGGATAGAGGGCATAAGCAGGGAGGTGCAGCTCACAGGTGGTAATATCTGTAACATAGGGTGTGCAGGCAGAGGATCAGCTTCCAGTGTTTCAGGAGGCTCAGGGTCTTGTGTCCCGTCATGGCAGTCGTTTGCAGGTTGCTGGAAGCAGACCTGCTGCCAAGTGGACCTGGTGGCCACGCTTTACCGGTAGCCATCAAAGTCTCCACTGCCTTCAACTTCTTTGCCTCAGGCTCCTTCCAGGGATCTGCCAGAGAGACATCTGCAGGATTTTGCAGTTGGCTGCCCACAAATGCATCACACAGGTGACTGATGCCATGTTTGCCAGGGCAGGCAATTATGTACACTTTGCCACTGATGATGCCAGTCAGATGAACGGGCGCTAGGGTTTGAGTCTCGGGTGCAGGGTGTCATCCACGGCACACGTGGCAATCAAGGCACCCCCAGATCACCCAGAAGTGTTTGTGAACCGCAAGGGCTTCCACTCCATCAATGTGCAGCTGGTGTGCAACCACAAAAGGATGATTATGCAGGTATGCGCAAGATTCCCAGGCAGCTGCCATGATGCTTTTCTCCTGTGCCAGTCCCCCCTCACTGAGCTCTTCGCACCTCGGAACAGACTTATTGGCTGGCTGCTTGGAGTTGAGGGGTCCCCACTTAAAACGTGGCTGATGACACCCATGAGGAATGCAAGCAATGAGGCCCAGGAGTGCTACAATCAAAACCATGTGACCACGAGATGTGTCATTGAGCAAGCAATCGGGATGCTGAAGATGCGCTTCAGGTACCTCAACAGATCTGGAGGTGCCCTTCAATACACATCAGCCCAGGGTCTCCAGAATGGTCATGGTGTGCTGTGCTCTGCACAACATTGCACAGCAGCGAGGTTTGGGCCTTCAGGAGGAGCAAGGCACAGCGCGCAGAGCCTCTTTGGAGGAGGAAGAGCGTGATGCGGCCAATGCACCAGCAGCGGCGCACATTGCTGCCCGGCATATCCATATAATGGTGAGGTTCAGTTAGGTTGCACCAGCGCACCCAACTAGCAGACACATGCTAAAACCACATTTGGCCCCCCCCCAGCACAAATCAGTCCTACAATTAACTATGTATCCCTTTCACAGTCACCCATTGCTTGGCGTTAAGTTTTGTCTTGCAGTGAGAAGGCCACTTTCCAGGCAGCAGGCAAAAATGGACAATCTAACATTGTGTAACATACCTATGTGCAACTACAAATCTTCACTCTTCCTGGCACTTCTATGTGGTGCAATCCCTGTGGTTTCAGCAGAGGGAGAGGTGGGCTGCTCAGATCCCTGCTCTGACTGCTGAGATGCTCTTGGCCGACGTCCTCTGGGTTTCGGAACCCGTGACGGCCCCGCCAAAGACTCCACCTATGCAGGGACAGACTCGACCATTGGGACACACAGCATGTGGGGTACTGACTTGGTGGGGGTGGGGGGGGGGGACAGACAATGGGTGAGAAGTGGAATCGCTGTGAACAGAGTCCCCACTTCCTTGTTCCCTTTCGCAATCTTCCCCCTCATCGCCCACCTGCACTTCCCTGCTAGCAATGAGCTGGAGAGCTGAAAGGCCAAGGCTAGGATTTCATCAATCCGAAGTGTGAGTATCTGTGCTGGTGCATGGTCAGCTTGAGTCCAGAGACTACGCACCCTCAGTGTGTGACCTCGAAGGAGTCGTCTTACTCCTCCTGGACCAGCTCCTGCAGGACGCTTGATGGCCCTGTGGGAGATTAAAGACATGAATTAGAACTGTCACGGTAAGAATTTTAAGTGAACATTATGCACATATTTCACTGGCTGCTGACATCAAGTCAGCATGAGTATTGTGTGCCATGTGGCTGCGAGAGATTTAATTCTGTCACCAGGTAGCTGGGAGGCCCCCCCATCTCCGATGACCAGGCATGCTGAGACTCCGCTGATCTCCAGTGCCTCCTCTGCAGATGTAAATATCGAGATTGCTGGAGGACCACCTCTGGTTTTCTGCCTCTCCCTGATGTTCTGTGCTCTCTTCTGCAAGGAGGGAAAGAAGAGACCTATGAGTGAGAGTAATGGAATGTGTTGAATGAACGGGTGGATGGACAGCATTTGTTGAGGGAGAGACTTAACATTGCATTAAGATAAGGGTGTCCATGGTGGATGCACAGATGGGGATGTGAGGAAGTGCATAGACAGAGAGGAATGGGTGCACCTGCAAGGTAAGTTGGTGTGAGAAGTGCTGTGCAGGAGTAGGCTTGAGAAGGCAGAGTGAGGGGGTTAGCGTGATACACACATCAGGATGTAGTTGAATGTGCCGGTGTACTTGCCTTTCCTGCCCTAATTAGGTCATTAAACTGCTTCCGGCACTGTATCCAGGAGTGTGGCACCACACTCCTGCTGCCCGGCTCCTGAGCTACCTCCAGCCACGTCGTCTTGCTTTCAGTGGCAGACTTCTTCCTCCCGTCAACAGGGAAGAGTATCTCCCTGCAAGCCCTTACAAACCGCAGTATCGGATCGAGGGAGGTATCAGTGAAGTGAGGTGCAGACTTGCCACGTTGGGACTCCATAATACTTACTTCCTCTGTCACCCCACCTCCACAATCCATCAACTGTCATCTTTGCGGTGTCCCTTTAAATAGTTAGGTTGAAATCGACTCGTGTGTCATCATCACACCCGCTCATGCTAATTGGTCGGGAAACCTGGAAGTCCGATGCAAATGCAGTGGCTGGGTTAAAAAGCCACTGACGGGCGCATTGCACTTCCGGGTTCGCCCTGCGCTACCTGTCCCCCTTGCTCCCAGCGCATCCCCACATTAAAATACCAGCTCTTCACCCAACCCCACCCCACAGTGTCTGCATCACTGTTGATTCTTGATCTTCCTGTTGCTATGCTGTTCTGACTCTTGCTTTCTTAGCTCCTGTGAGAATGTTGTTCATTACAAGGAAACTGCCATAGCCATTTTCTGTTTAAGTTTTGTGATCTGATTGTATGCATGTAGGGTTCCTAATTACTGCTGGGCCAGACCCATATCTTATTTTATAACTTCCACAAGCTTCAATCAGTAGGGGATGCCCTGTTATAGATACAATACAGTTGACCCACATGATTGCTCTCACTTGCCCATTATTGTACTTTAGAAATGGGTCTTCAGTATAGATTTCCCTCTGCTGTGATGACATGAATAGAAGTGTACTGTCCACCACCCACTGTCCCCAATCAAGCTATCACTGGAATAGAAGCTAACAATGGCACGACCGGGGAAACTGTCCTTAAATGTTTTCCCAAAAGCTTTCTCTAATCAAAAGTTTTGAAGCATAAAATATGATGGCCCAGATTTTGCTGAAAAAGTAACAGCGTCTGGACGACGCACGCCATTATTAATGCACAAATCGGCCGGCAACTTGTGGCGAGCAAGAGGTACCCAGTGAATTGCAACTGGCCGATTTGCGCCACTCCTCAGTTACCTTTGCAAAAACGGCATCTCGCCCTTAACCTCATAATGTGCAAATGCAGCAACTTCAATTGCCCAGTAAACTTGCCTCACTAAGTCTAGTCATTAATGGCATAAGTACCTTTTGACAATATGATAATTGTTAATGACTGCCAATGAACCTCTCTTGCCCAGAAAGTGAACAATCACTAGTGTGGAATCTCCTTCAGGTTGTGAATATTTTTTTTTAGGAGATTTTAAAAATGTCAAGTTTTCCTTTTTTTTGGTTTCTCAACCCATTATTTCTTTCCCTCTTTTCCCCCCCCCCCTTTCCGTACCCAATTTGACATTGGATTCACCCTCTCTAATTCATCCTCCTCCTCCCTCTTATTTCTCAATCCTCTAATCTCATTGAGGAGATTTTATTTTTTTATCCCATTGTTCACCAAGGACCCAGATGCTTTGTAGCCCTTGCTGTGCCATTATAGAAACATAGAAACATAGAATCTAGGAGCAGGAGTAGGCCATTCGGCCCGTCGAGCCTGCTCCGCCATTCAATACGATCATGGCTGATCATCCAAATCCAGTACCCTGTCCCTGCTTTAATCCCCACAGTACACATATCCCACCCTACCCCTGTAACCCCACGTATTTAATTCCCCCTAACATATCCCATCCTATCCCCATAACCCCACATATTTAATCCCCCCTAACACTAAGGGTCAATTTATCATAGCCAAATCAACCTAACCCACACATTTTTGGACTGTGGGAGGAAACCGGAGCACCCGGAGGAAACCCACGCAGACACGGGGAGAATGTGCAAACTCCACACAGACAGTCACCCGAGGTCAGATTCGAACCCGGGTCTCTGGCGCTGTGAGGCACCAGTGCTAACCACTATGCCACCGTTATCAGCTCTCACTTCCAGCAACTTTGTGGGCAAGAATTTTTAAAACCTAAACTTGTATGAAGAAGTCTAACTAACCCGGCACACACACTATCCTGCTCCAGTAAAATCTGGGTTGATAGCAACTAAAGAGGTGTTTTATGCTGGTGAATGTAGAAGGATCTCCCATTATAATACTTGTCTGCCACAGCAATTTTTGGGCTGTTAATGTTCCCAGGACTGGCTTTTCTAATGTTAAATTTCGCACATACGTGATACTGTGAATGGGCCGCGCAACCCCTTTAAAGGGGCCGTGCACGCAAAAAAAATTTGGAGGGATATTGGTGGCAGGTCAATGAACGGTGCCTGCTGTTAGACTTAGAGAATTCAAATGTCAAATTAGGTATAGAAAGAGAAATAGAGAGGGAAAGAAATATTGGATTAATAGAGAGAAAAAACAGCCAAAGAAAAAGTAAGTAAATAAAAATAAAAATTTAGATTAAAAAAAAAATCTCCAGCAACAATTAAAACCTGAAGGAATGAGACTCCACACTTGTAATAGTTAATGTTCAGTGCCAGAGAGGTTGACTGGCAGTAATTAACACATCATGTTGTTAAAAGGGTACTTCGACTTGAAATGACTTGAATTAACTTTCTGTGGCAAGTTTACTTCATATCTACCGGGCAAGTACAGGAACTTCACACCGCTCAATATGTTTGAATAAGGAACCAGACAGCAACATGCCATTTTCGTGAAGCAAATGGCACATCTCCGACAGCAGCTTTTCGATATCTTGTGTTTAATCACCAAGTTGATGTGGCATTTGCGCATAAATAACAGCGACAGCTATTAGCCTCGCCATAATTTTGACACCAAATTTTGGGTCATTATTGTGCAAATTTACAGAAAGCAGGGTTTTGTTTTAGAAAACACCCTCACAGCCACAAGTTCTATATATTTAATAGTTTTAAAAATAATTCCTCATGGACATGACCCAAATCCCCTTGTGGTAAAGTAATAGCTAGATGTTTTATTATACTGTATATTATAATGGAGTTGTTACATAGTCCTCTTGACGACTGTTCCACCTGGTCATTAGCAAGTCACAGGCTTCCCCCCAGGAGTCATAGACATCACTTGATGAGTCAATGAGTTTGTTGTTGGAGGTACTGATATTGGAAGAACAGTTGAAGGAGTCATTATGGTTAGCTGAACAATGGCTATCGATTTGGTTTCTTCTGTTGACCTCGTTGAGACCAACAGCATTAAGACTGCTCTCACTCTGTGTTATAATGTTAGGACTGGAAATTTGGGAATACCTGAAGTCCTGCCACATATTGTGAGCTTGAAGTAGTCCATCAGAAATGCTAGACACAGGCTCTGGACTTGGTTCAGAGAGTTGCCCATTCATCTTGCTAAAGAGGAGGCCAAGCCTTTTAAAAGAATCCTTCTTGGAGTTTGGGTACCGCTGGAATCGATTGCCATTTCTGACTGTTGATGGTTGCTTGCTCAGTCTATTATTTTTAGACTTCTCTTCATTAAGGTCAATTCCAGAAACCGATTTGATTAGAGCTGAAACACTGAAAGAGTTCATTTTCAGCTTCTTTCTGTCAATGCTTTCACCTGCCAAATTGAATGAGACAATTTGGTTTTTCTTTTCTTCTGTACTATCTTCATCCAAGTCTATTTGCATCCCATCGCTGCTGGTCGAATACGTCCTTCGAGATGATTTTCTGTTTCCTAAAAGGTCAAGAACCTCATAGCGAAAACTGGAGATATCCTGTTTCAGTTCCTACAGTAACAATAAAACCTATTACTGTATTTTACATGGACAAATTCAGATTTAAGCTATCTTGCCTTGTAACACATTAAAGGCTGCTTCTCCCCTCCAAACCTAATAATTTAGTTGGTACCTCAATGGGCAGTGAATTTACCAAGTCATACAGACCAGAAAGAACCCAGCTATAATCTTAGTAGCCACATCTTACAACCCAACTATCAATGTTAGTTAAGAGAAGATATTCAGTTGTCTCGCGCTATTAGGTTCAACATCAGTTGAAATTCAGTCGGCAACATTTGGTAATGGCTGGGACTAGTTACTAAACTTAACAGTGTGAAAGAGCTAAATTAACATTCATAGTCTAACTCAGAATTTTTTAGTGATCTTGTAAATTCAGTTCCCAACACTGTTGTCACAGTAGCTGCTCTAGTCCAGTTCCTCATGTTTTGTCTTCAATACTTAGTTTAAATTAAAGCATACATGCTAACTGTGTTTACCCCCAGCAACACTTTAATCCGAGTCTAGCTGCTAATGTGCCAGAAAGGGTAATTCTCCCTTCTCAGCGCCACTCCCTGTGCTAGAGGAGGAGTTGTAGGTCTCTGCATACTGTAGGCAAGAAATCTGCAGAGGTGCTACTGTAGGAAAGAACTCTGCAGAAATGATAAGGCCAGTTGTAGTCCCCCACTGTTGGGTGTTACCAACATGTTGGAGAGTTAATAATCAAACTGAACTAAATCACTATAACTGGTCTTGGAGAAACAGGCTTTTTCTAAGGATAACAGGAACAGTGGGGTGCCTGTGAGCGAGGCGGGATAAGTTTTGTACCACTCCAGATATCTGATTATCATCTAAAGGAATGCCTGTGCAAGGAGGTACGTGACTGGAATGACATCGACCATGAGTGATTAATATATACCATTATGGTAATAAACATAGGCAGAGGGATCAATTAACCATAGTATAGAATAGATGTCTGTTCCAATTTAGGTAAATAAACTGTCTTTTTGGGAAGGTTCAAGAACAGATAAATCATGAAGTCTTATCTGTGAAATGTACCTTTTTGAAGTAGCCAACTAAGGATGTATAAGAAGGATGCTTTTCCAGGGTGAGTTGGAGAGCTGAAACAAGAGAAACCTGTAGCTACCCTTTGTACTGTATGGACTGATCACCTATGCTGTATACACAAACTGTGTTGTGAATGTCTGTCTTAAAGCGTGTCATGTGACCCATGGAAGGTGGTTGACTCAACACCAACTAGCTAAACATAGTCTTGAGAACCTGCAATCTTCTGGTCTGTATGGCTTAGTACTAAATCAAATAGTTCCTTTTAATCACTAGACCATTGAAGGAATCTGCAATTTTCTTCTAACATTACATGGCATTGAAACAGCTACCACCTGGAGGCAGCTACAATGAGATGTGTCTCACAAGTTTGACTTGGTACTTGCTAGAAGCACACTAAAACATGGAAAGATTGTACCAGGCTCCATAAAGATTTCTGATGGCCTAGTTTGTTCCCAGCTACCCTCGTGCAGCCTGTGATGGTTAATTCAGCATTTAAGCTTCTGTTTACAATGTGCCAAGTGACAACATTAAAAATCTATACAATTGAATGCTTCTACCCCCTCATCAATTCACTGTTGTCTCTGATACCAGGACATTGAAACTAAATAAAGCACAAATGTTTATAAAGATGTACATGTGAATAGCCATAGATATTTTTGTATATTTTTCTTTTATAGGATGATACAGCACAGAAGGAGGCCATTTGACCCCTCGTGCCTGTGCCGGGTCTTTGAAAGAGCTATCCAATTAGTCCCACTCCTCTGCTCTTTCCCCATAACCCTGCAAATGTTTCCACTTTAAGTATTTTGTTACGGTATCAGAGGAGTCTGAGATGACACGTGAATGGAAAAAATGAGTGCTCGAGAGTTATTACAGAGGTGCTTCGTGTAGGAATGGCTCTGTAAAATGCTGGGGCACTCGATGCCTACTCCTGCTCCTCTTTCTGTTTCTATGTCCTGGAATCTGTCCATTTACATTGTGGATTGGATGCCACTGCACAGGTAACAATATTTCTGCCAGCAGTCTGTCCCTGATAGTTGGAATAACTCCATACAAGCCAGCATGCGGAAAACTGCAAAGTATATTCCAACTGCCACTGCTGCCCTTGGAGAAGCCCAGAGAAATGCCTCTTGAACTGGGTCTCCACGCCTTCAGAGGCAGCAGTACCACCTCACTCATATTCCAGTGCTGTTGAAGTCTTGGTTGGTGTTAATGGAAGTCATGTAATGCGAAGTGGCTGTATGAGGTGATTCCATACGGAAGCAAAGAAGCCCATGGACGAGATCTGCCTTTGAGCCAGGTCTCGTTGACCTGGGTGCTGATTCAGAAGTGAACGGGTCAAGTTATTTACAAGAGAAAAAGAGAATGAATTTCTGTATGAATCCAAATTGCATTGTATACCACTTTGGGTTGTCTCTCTATCAAATTCCCAGTAGACCTGAGTGTACAGAACAACACATGCATAAAAATTTGAAGACTTGAAGATCACAATCAAAATATCAGAAAATAAGACCCATTAAAGCAAGTGCCATGTTTACCTTAAAGTTCTCTTCTGTAAGTCCTTCATCAGTCTTGGCACTTCTGATCATAGCTGCAACGTATCTTTTCACTAAATTTTTAATAACCTCCTACCAGATGAAAAGGAACAATGCAATAAAATTACTATACATTATTTCACTTTGATGGTTGTTATAACTAATTCAAACCATTAGTTACATTGTCAACAATATTAAGCCGATAAACTTTCTACATTTAAAGGGGCACCATCTACAATCTGAAGTGTTATGTAAACACTTGACTTGATATTTAATGTACCACCGTCATGTGAAAATGTCATCACTTGCAAATGTTTCATTGTGATGAAAAAGATTACATTCCTCTTTTGGCTTTGGATAATGGGCAGTCTCCATTAAAAATTTTTCTAAATGAAGCTTGAGTCACAATCTAATATTCATCTCCCTCCCACCATGAAGACACCCCGTCTCGATTGTAGTATGTTATTTGTAGATTTCTTCATTTACACTCTACCTTTTGCTCAAACTTCCTGAGAATTCTTCAATTATTTTTATAATTGGTGAAAATCAGGAATAAAAATGGGAGAAAGTTAATGTTGTAAGAACAATCTAAGTATACATTTTTTAGTTTGTACTAAAGCTACATTAAAAAAAAAGCAGTTTCAAACTCTGAATATTGTGGGTTTTATCTAACAGCCAGTTTAAATAAAAAGTATAGGATAAAATCTATCAATTATGTTATTGTACAAATGTTTAACACATTCTTGTCAACTTCTTCCTTTTACTATTTTAATGGGTTAATTCTTCTGTGAAAATAGTGGAGAGAGAAATTTGATGCAAGTATTAATTGTCCATGTCTGACATTGGCACTGTCATTTCTACCCTTATATACTATGGGCGTATTTATCCTGCAACTGTAGTGTCAGCGCAAAGCAGTTTCAATTTACACCAGAACTACAGTTAGTGTAATTTCAGCTTAAATTAGATTCAGGGCTCGACCTGACACTGGAGTGAAGAACAGTGAGAGTCCCTAGAAGAGACAGTCTCACTCCACTTAAGATCTCAACTTACTCTAGAGTTAACACCGGACTCATGCTAGACAAGTTTAGTGGTGCAAAGCCAAACCTGCCTTGCACTGACGCAAAGCTTGTTGTGTAATTACACCTCAGAGACTTTGGCTTCTTCAACAGGGAAATGAGAATCATTTTCATAGCAAAGTTTTGTGAAAGCAATCCGATGACATCTTCACCATGCAATAACACACTTCAATTGGGGCACATAGTTCCTGTTTTGGCAAAACATCAAAATTTGGCAAACCTTTTACTTCTTGATGAAGACAGTCCCCCTTTAAAGCAACATAATGTTAGCAAATAAATATCAAACAAGATATTATAGCCCATTTATCATGCTGCACTAATCGCAATAGAATCAGCTTCATCTCCATAAATTGTGTAACTACAAATCAAACTGTACAAAACTGCACCTTGAGTGTTGCTTTGGTCACTGAGCAACAAGATGGACACTGAGCAACAAGATGGACATTCAAGTGTTGGAGACAGTGCAAAGAAGAGCCAGAAGGCTGATCTCTTGTGGCAGGGTCTCTAAGTTATGAGGAAAAATTGGAGAAACTTGGGGTTTTCAGCCTGGAAGGGAGGCATCGGTGAGGTATAGAAGTTAATAAAGAATGTGGAAAAGGTTAATCCAGAAAACTATTTTAAATTAAACTGAGTAGGACAAGTGACTAAGGTTTAAACTAGTAAAAAATAAATTTAGGACTATATCAGCAAGTTCTTCATGCAGGGAGTGATCAACACTTAATAGACAGTGGTGGAGGTGAATAGCCTAGAATCATTTACGAAACAATTAGATGCAGCAATGGGGCACAGTAGAGTCTTTCTGGATGGATAATTTGGTTAGATCGTGCTTGGAGTACTGTGAACAGTTCTGCTCTCCATATTATTAAAAGGATATAGATATAGAGACACTGGAGAAGGTGCAAAAAAGATTTACTAGGATGATACCGGAACTGAGAGGTTATGCCTAGCAGGAAAGATTGAACAGGCTGGGGCTCTTTACTCTAGACAAGAGAAGACTTAGGTGTGACCTGATAGAGGTCTTTAGGATAACAAATGGGGGAGACCAGAACTAAGGACCATAAATGTAAGATAGTCACTAATAAATCCAATAGGGAATTCAGGAGAAGCTTCTCTACCCAGAGAGTGGTGAGAATGTGAAACTTGCTACCACAAGTATTTGCGGCGACTAGCATAGATGCATTTAAGGGAAACTCGTGTGGGAGGAAGGACTTGAAGGATATGTTGATGGGGTTAGATGAAGAAGGGTGGAGGAGGCTCGTGTGGAGCATAGGCACTGGCATAGACCTGTTGGACCGAATGGCCTGTTTCTCTGCTGTAAATACTATGTAATTTAAGCCTTCCTGATCTTTAAGTATCTTGTGATATCTTTCCAGTGATGCCAATTTCAGAGTTTAATGCCTTGCCAATACTGGGGCTGTAGTGCAATCTTGTGCTGCCCTAGAGGCAGAAAGATGTTTAAAGAAGGATGTTCCAGGGATTACAAATAACTCTCACCCTACCCCTAGATATGTCCTGTATGGTACTTTTTAAGGTTTTTTTCATTCACATATTCCCACTCGCCTTCAACTCATGGAACCTACATTTATTTTTAAATTTTCAAATTTATATTTTTGGAGAACATTTATCCACTGTTGATGCCCAGGGTCAACATGAAGCATTCTCAGGTCAAGGACAGCATAGTTCAGATGCAAAGTAACTATCTTTCTGCTTTTCCAACAAAAACATCCCCTACTGCAGCAGTGTGACATTTACACCTCCCATACTAACCATCTTTGTGGCTACTCTGAATGAGACTGATAATCTAGCAGCAATTTGTGTTGAATTTTAAACACTTTTATGTTGTAGATTCCGTCTCTGAGAACAAAGTTCACACTGTCCACAACTTATTTCACAAAGGATCCTTCCAGCTACAGAGAGGAATCTCTCATTCTATTCACCTGGTCTGATCCCAAGCCCTCGAGATGAAAGGATAATATGTGCACCGAACCTCAAGAAAAATATATTGGCCTTGGAGGGGGTACAGCGCAGATTCACCAGAATGATACCAGGGCTTAAAAGATGATATTATGAGGACAGGTTGCATAGACTTAGTTTGTAGTCCCTGGAGTATAAAAGGTTGAGAGGACTTTAAAATGATAAAGGGATTTGATAGGGTAGATACAGAGAAACTATTCCTCTGGTGGGGGAATCCAGAACATAATCTTAAAAGTAAAGTTAGGCCATTTAGGAGTGAAATCCGGAAGTAATTTTTCACACCAAGGGTAGTGGAAATCTGGACATCTCTCCCCGTAAGCCTGTTGAGGCTAGGTCAATTGAAATTTTCAAGACGGAGATTGATATATTTTTGTTAGCGGAGGGTATCAAAGAATATGGAGAAAAAGTGGGTAAATGAAGTGGAGCTACAGATCAGCCCTGATCTAATTTATTGGCAGAACAGGCTTGAGGGGCTGAATGGCCTATTCATGATCCTATAATCCTATGTTCCGAAATCCACTGCACCAGCCTGTAATGTATAGGAAGCAAAAGTTGAAAGAGCCGACCTGGAGTAAGCAAAGCAATTTTTTTCCTCATGTTGTCTCTGGTTCTTTTGTTAATTACCTTAAATCTGTGTCCTCTGGTTACTGACCGTTCTGCCATTGGAAACAGTTTCTCTTTATTCACTCTAGCAAAATCCTTCATAATTTTGAACACCTCTATTAAATCTCTCCTTAACCTTCTCTGGCCCAAGGAGAACAACCCCAGTTTCTGGGGAAAAGGCCAATTTTATTAAGCTGAGATGTGATTTAGCAAAAGTGGACTGGAAACATCTACTTGAAGGTAAATCAGTGTCAGAGCAGTGGGAGGCATTCAAGGAGGAGATAGCGAGGGTTCAGAGCAAATATATTCCCACAAAGAAAAAGGGTGGGACTCCAAAATCTAGACCCCCCGGATGTCAAGGAGCATACAGGGTAAGGTAAGAAAAAAAAAGGGAAGCTTTTGTCCGATACCAAGAGCTCAATACTGCAGAAAGCCTAGAGGAGTATAGAAAGTGCAGGAGTGAAATTAAAAAGGAAATTAGGAAAGCAAAGAGAGGGCATGAAAAAATATTGGCAAGTAAAATCAAGGAAAACACAAGGATGTTTTATAAAGAGCAAGAGGATAACTAAGGAAAGAGTAGGGCCTATTAGAGGCCAAAGAGGTAACCTGTGTGTGGAGGCAGAAGATGTGGGTATGGTTCTTAATGAATACTTTGCGTCTGTCTTCACAAAAGAGAGGGACGGTGCAGACATTGTAGTTAAGGAGGAGGAATGTGAAATATTAGATGAGAGAAACATAGTGAGAGGGGAAATATTAAGGGGTTTAGCATCTTTGAAAGTAGATTCATCACCAGGCCTGGATGAAATGTATCCCAGGCTGTTAAAAGAAGCAAGGGAGGAAATAGTGGACGCTCTGACCATCATTTTCCAATCCTCTCTAGCTATAGGTGTGCTGCTGGAGGACTGCTAACATTGTACCATTGTTTAAAAAGGGAGAAAGGGATAGACCGAGTAATTACAGGCCAGTCAGCCTAACCTCGGTGGTGGACAAATTATTGGAAAAATTCCGAGGGACAGTATTAATTGTCATTTAGAAAGGCAGGGATTAATCAAGGACAGTCAGCATAGATTTGTTAAGGGAAGGTCGTGTCTGACTAACTTGATTGAATTTTTTGAGGAGGTAGCGAGGAGGATAGAGCATTTGATGTAGCCTGCATGGATTTTAGCAAGGCTTTAAACTAATGAAGGGGGGTGGGAGGATTCAGGAAAAAGTCAATTTAAAAGCAGCAAGAGAAATGTCAAGGCTCTAGAGCAGAGCAGAGTTTTGGGTAAAAATAAGCAGAGTGGGTCAGGAAGGGACAGAGAGAGAGTAACAAAGGTAATAGGGCATCAGTGACTAAGGTGACATCAGGGAAAAATATTAAAAAGTCAAAGCTAAAGGCACTATTTTTGAGTGCGCGAAGCATTCGCAACAAAATAGATGAATTAATTTCTATCTGTGCTATTAATAAATTTGATCTAATAGCCATAACAGAGACGTGGTTGCAAAGTGACCAAGGTTGGGAACTAAATATTCCAGGATACTTAACTTTTAGAAGAGATAGGCAAAATGGAAAAGGAGGAGGGGTAGCCCTGATAATAGAGGATGGGATAAAGACAGTAGAGAGAAAGGATCTTAGCTCTGAAAATCAAGAAATAGAATCAGTTTGGGTGGAGCTAAGAAATAGCAAGGGGCAGAAAACATTGGTGGGAGTTGTTTATAGGCTGCCAAACAGTAGTTGTAATGTACGGCAGAGTATATATCAGGAAATTAGAGGCGCATGTAACAAGGGTAATACAGTAATCATGGACTTTAATCTACATATAGACTGGGCAAACCAAATTTGCAGGAGGACGAATTCATGGAATGTATACAAAATAGTTTTCTAGATCAGTATGTTGAGGAGTTAACTAGGGAACAGGCTATTTTAGATCTAGTATTGTGCAATGAGAGAGGGTTAATTAATAACCTTGTAGTAAAGAGGCCTTTAGGGAAGAGTGACCATAATATGATAGAATTTTATATTAAGTTTGAAAGTGATTTAGTTAAATCCAAAACTAGAGTCTTAAATCTAATGCAAACTATGTAGATATGAGGGACGAGTTGGCCAAGGTAGATTGGGGAACTACATTAAAAGGTATGATGGTAGACAAGCAATGGCTAGCATTTAAAGAACTAATACATAATTTACAACAAATATACATTCCTTTTAAGGCATAAAAACCGCACAGGAAAAGTGGTCCAACTGTGGCTAAAAAGAGAAGTTAAAGATAGTATTAGATCCAAGGAAGAGGCTTATAATGTTGCCAAATAGAGCAGTAAGCCTGAGGATTGGGAGGATTTTAGAATTCAGCAAAGGAAGACCAAGAAATTGATAAAGCGAAAATAGAATATGAGAGTAAACTAGCGAGAGACATAAAAACAGACTGTAAAAGCTTCTATAGGTATGTAAAAAGGAAAGGATTAGTGAAAGTAAATGTGGGTCCCTTACAGACTGAGACAGGAGAAATTATAATGGGGAATAAGGAAGTGGCAGAGAAATTAATCAAAGAAGAAGACACAAAAAACCTCCTGGAAATAATGGAGAACCAAGGGTCTAGCGAGAATGAGAAACTGAAAGAAATTAGTATTAGTAAAAAAAAAAGTACTGGAGAAATTAATGGGACTGAAAGCCGATAAATCCCCTGAGCTGATGGCCTACATCCTAGGGTTTTGAAAGAGGTGGCTATAGAGCTAGTGGATGCATTGGTTGTCCTCTTCCAAAATTCCATTGATTCTAGAACAGTTCCTGTGGATTGGAAGGTAGCAAATGTAACCCCACTATTTAAGAAAGGAGGGAGAGAGAAAATGGGGAACTACAGACCAGTTAGCCTGACATCAGTAGTAGGGAAAATGCTAGAATCTATTAAGGACGTGGTAACAGGGCACTTAGAAAATAATAATATAATTGGACAGAGTCAACACGGATTTATGAAAAGGAAATCATGTTTGACGAATCTGGTTACAGTTTTTTGAGGTTGTAACTAGCAGAATAGATAAGGGGGAACCAGTGGATGTGGTGTATCTGGGTTTTCAGAAGGCATTTGATATAGTGCCACACAAGAGGTTATTAAACAAAATTAGGGCTTATGGGATTGGGTGTAATATACTAGCATGGACTGAGGATTGGTTAACGGACAGAAAACAGAGAGTAGGAATAAACGGGCCATTTTCGGGTTGGCAGGCTATAACTAGTGGGGTACCGCAAGGATCAGTGCTTGTGCCTCAGCTATTCACAATCTATATCAATAATTTGGATGAGGGGATCAAATGTAATATATCCAAGTTTGCTGATGATACAAAGGTAGGTGGGAATGTAAGTTGTGAGGAGGATGCAGAGAGGCTTCAAGGTGATATAGACAGGCTAAGTGAGTGGGCAAGAACATGGCAAATGGAATATAATGTGGAGAAATGTGAAGTTATCCACTTTGGTAGGAAAAATAAAAAAGCAGAGTATTTTTTAAATGGTGAGAGATTGGGAAATGTTGGTGTTCAGAGGGACCTGGGTGTCCTTGTACACGAATCACTGAAAGTTAATCTGCAGGTACAGCAAGCAATTAGGAAAGCAAATGGTATGTTGGCCTTTATTATAAGAGGATTTGAGTATAAGAGTAAAGATGTCTTACTGCAATTATATAGGGCCCTGGTGAGACCACACCTGGAGTATTGTGTACAGTTTTGGTCTCCTTACCTAAGGAAGCATATACTTGCCATAGAGGGAGTGCAACGAAGGTTCAGCAGACTGGTTCCTGGGATGGGGGGGACTGTCCTATGAGGAGAGATTGAGTAGACTAGGCCTATATTCTCTGGAGTTTAGAAGAATGAGAGGTGATCTCATTGAAACATACAAAATTCTTACAGGGCTTGACAGGGTAGAAGCAGGGAGGATGCTTCCCCTGGCTCAGGAGTCTAGAACCAGGGATCACAGTCTCAGAATAACGGGTCGGGCATTTAGGACTGAGATGAGGAGAAATTTCTTCACTCAGAGGGTTGTGAATCTTTGGGATCCAAGGGAAAGTGGCAAGTTGGATCCAAAATTGGCTCAGTGGCAGGAAGGAAAGGGTAATGGTCGACAGGTGTTGCTGTGGTTGTTTCCAGTGGGGTTCCGTAGGGCTCAGTACTAGGTCCCTTGCTTTTTGTGGTATAGACAATGATTTAGACTTCAATGTAGGGGGCATGATTAAGAAGTTTGCAGATGATACAAAAATTGGCCGTGTGGTTGATAGTGAGGAAGAAAGCTGTAGACTGCAGGGAGATATAAATGGACTGGGCAGAAAAGTGGCAAATGGAATTCAATCTGGAGAAGTGTGAGGTAATGCATTTGGGGAGGGCTAACAAGGCAAGGGAATACACAATAAATGGTAGGATACTGAGAAGTGTAGAGGAACAGAGATACCTTGGAGTGCATGTCCACAGATCCCTGAAGTTAGCAGGACAAGTAGATAAGGTGGTTAAGAAGGCATACGAGATACTTTCCTTTATTAGCCGAGGCATAGAATATAAGAGCAGGGAGATTATATTACAACTGTATAAAACACTACTTAGGCCACAGCTCGAGTACTGTGTACAGTTCTGGTCATCACATTACAGGAACAGTGTGATTGCACCCGAGAGGGTACAGAAGAGATTTACAAGGATGTTGTCAGGAATGGAGAATTTTAGCTATGAGGAAAGATTGGATGGGCTGGGGTTGTTTTCTTTGGAACAGAGGAGGCAGAGGCGAGACTTGATTGAGGTGTATAAAATTATGAGGGGCCTAGATAGAGTGGATAGGAAGGACCTATTTCCCTCAGCAGAGAAGTCAATAACCAGGGGCCATAGATTTAAAGTAATTGGCATAAGGAATAGAGGGGAATTAAGGAAAAATTGTTTCACCCAGAGGGTGGTGGGGGTCTGGAACCCACTGCCTGAAAGGGTGGTAGAGGCAGAAACCCTCATCACATTTAAAAAGTACTTGGATACTATCCAGGACACAGCAGCCCACTTGATTGGCACCCCATCCACCACCTTAAGTATTCACTCCCTCCACCACTGGCATCCCGTGTCTGCAGTGTGTACCATCTACAAGATGCACTGCAGCATCTTGCCAAGGCTTCTTCGGCAGCACCTCCCAAACCCGCGACCTCTTCCACCTAGAAGGACAAGGGCAGCAGGCGCATGGGAACACCACCACCTCCAAGTTCCACACCATCCTGACTTAGACATCGTCGCTGGGTCAAAAGCCTGCATCTTATGTTCTTAACTCCCTACCTAACAGCACTGTGGGAGTACCTTCACCACACGGACTGCAACGGTTCAACAAGGCAGCTCACCACCACCTTCTCAAGGGCAATTAGGGATGGGCAATAAATGCTGGCTTTGCCAGTGATGCCCACATCCCATAAATTAATTAATATTTTTTTAAATATACACTGAAGGCTACAGACCAAGAGCCGGAAAGTGGGATTAGGCTGGATAGCTTTTTTTCGGCCGGCCCAGACACGACGGGCTAAATGACCTTAAACTTCTATGATTTCTCTAGTCTCTCCATGTAACTGAACTCTTTCAGCCTTGGTACCATTCTAGTAAATCTCCTCTGCACCCTCTCGAATGCCTTTGACATCCTTCCTAAAGAGTGGTGCCCAGAATTGGCCACAATATTCTAGCTGTGGCCTAACCAGTGATTTGTAAAGTTTTAGCATAACTTCCTTGCTTTTAAACACAAAATTAATTTTAGCAACGTATTTTGAACTGAATAATCCACTGATACAAAGGACGCATTCCCTTAGGTAGCAGAGAACTTACAGCAGTTGTTACCTACTGTGCATATTTGCTATTTTCTCCACTACCATCCTTCCGTGACACATCTCAAAGAGTTCACAAGAACAATTCTTAAACACTAGAAGAAACAGCACCACCTTGGCCGCCTGATAATGGAGTACATGTTTTGCTCACATAACATGATATTTGAAAAATGTGCCTCACCCTTTTCAAGAACTCCACCTAACCAGTAATAATGATATAGCTACCATATTTTATTCAGGTTCTTTAGCAAGGATGTTTGGGCTTCATCTGTAGCCATGAAAATGACACAGATGTGATTTGTAGGTTGCCTACATTACAACAGTGACTACACTTCAAAAATACTTCATTGGCTGTAAAGCACTTTGGGGCGTCTGGAGGTCATGAAAGGTGCTATATAAATGCAAGTCTTTCTTTTTCTTTTATGGGAATGAGTGCTGGGCTCTACATGGCTGTAATCTAAACTTTTAACCTAAAATAATATGATCATTGGTAGTGTGCCTTAGCAAATTGTCCCTGATTATGGCATTTGACATAGTTTAATGAGTTACAATAGGAGTTGACACACTGAGCCTTGATTTCGACACAGTGAAGGAACAAGAAAGGAAAGTTCAGACAAACACTGACTTAATGATATCCATAAAATCGTGAGAGAAAGACTGACAGAGAGAAGGATCCGAGGCGAGAGGTTAAAAATGAATGCTGTGAACAGAATGGTTTGGTAGACGGATTTTAATTCTTAGTGGGATTTGCAATTATGCGAGTTGATTTTGTGTGATTTCTGTGTAATAATGACTGGTCAGCAAACCTGGTAGTGTTGGTTTTGGATCAAGTCATCTGCATGACGGTCCTGAAAGAAGAAAATAGTTTTCAGAATTTAATTTATCAAAAAGAACACAACAGTGGACTCTGCAGCTGGGAGTGCACACATGCTTTGTTGGCAGTGAAACTAAAAATCAGAAATAAATAGACTGGAATTAACAGGGTTAAATACTTTCACAACCACCACAAATATCAACAAAATTGCTGCCATCGGATCAGACTCGGAGATGTCCCAAAGTAAGATAGAAAACTGCCGGGAAGTATGTGCCTCATTTATGCAGAGGGAGATGCTTCTGTTCTTTTATCTCCGTTTACTCCAGCTCTGCAGATTTAAGAATATGATTTTCAACATGTCTCCAGCCTTAGCAAAAAGGCTTCTTCCTCTTCACCACCGGTTTTGCTGAACGGATTATCCACAGTGCATGCAGCACCCAGGAGGCCATTAAAAGTGCATCAGCTTCCTACGCATGTTAAAAGACCCCGATTTGCATGGATTAATGGAGGCTCCTGCCTGATTCAGGTGGCCCCATGGCCAGCCAACGGAAGGTACTGGAAGAAATTATGGCGGTATGGGAACGGGATGACCATCTTGATTTTAACTCCGCTATTGCCCCATATCCGCCGAGCAGAGGGAGTTAAAATCTCTCCTGTGGTGAAAGGGCACATAACTAGGTTGATCTATCAAAAAAGAATAACCTTTTGGGACATATTTGTCTTTTTCTGTTTCTAAAACTTGCTGGGGTCCTGAGCTGCTATTTCAAATGGCATTATTATTTTGTTCTTATGTGATCAATGCAGTGTCACTTCTATAATAATCTGATGAATAATGGGCAGATAAAAATGATGATGGTAAATATATTTTACTAATAGTTTAGAAATTCACATAAAAATGACACAGAATTTCACAGTAACTGGAACTCGTGGTGTTAGAACATTCAGGACAGCAATGATTGGCAAGAGTGAAGATCAGAAATCTATCCTCTGTCAGACTCTGTCCTGTATCAAGCAGGCCTCCAGCCACTTAAAGGGGAAGAAAGCCTACACAATGGTACTGTTAATGGCAGGTTCTCACTATTGGATTACCTGCACTGTATCTTTTCAATACTTTTGAAAATCATTCTATTTGTTGGGCTCCAACATGAAGCTTTCTGTTCATTAATTTTATGCTGAGAATGATGGAGTGGACATACTGGACTAACATTATCCGAACAGATGCCCTCATGGACTGTCTGTCTGGATTTTTCTATGTTTTAAAAAAAATCTTCTTCCCTCCATTTCTGGCCCATGCTGAGCTACGGTTCCATATGCACAGGCAGCCTTGGTACCTTATTGATATGGTCATTCTTCATTTGTGAGCCCAGACAGCCAATGTTGGCAGGTTATTTAACCATTTGGTGGGGAGGGGATCATATTAAGAGTGAAGCTCGATCTTGTCCTTACTTGATGTCCACATACACGCACTTTGCAGTAGGTGGTCACCAGATGGCAAACAGCAGTAGGAACCCTGCCATGTTTTTGTTTCATCAACTAGCTCAGCGGCCAGCTGTCGTCCCCACATTGCTGTCCTGGCTGAGATCAACTGGCTCAGCACAGATGGGGGATTGAACTTGGAGCCACTTT
The DNA here is from genome assembly GCA_030390025.1 of Squalus acanthias. NCBI lineage: Eukaryota > Metazoa > Chordata > Chondrichthyes > Squaliformes > Squalidae > Squalus > Squalus acanthias. Next base: position 152,511,358 of record CM059430.1, read on the forward strand.
CTTTGTGTGGTTTGCACCCGAAATGGCAGTGCAATTAGCCACTGAGCCATCAAACAACCTGTGGATTTTCTTTTAAGTCTCTGCCGAGTATTTCACAAAACATGATAAATACTCGGTGGAAATGAAGAAAAATACATGTGCAGAATTCTCTGTAGTGATTGATCTCGATGGCAGCAGTACGCATGTCTGGATACTGCTGCATCCTCTGTTGTCAGAACAAAATGCAAGAATATAGAGTTTAGCAAATACAACTATTTTGAGAAGTAAAAGCTCTAGGGTAAACTTGGAGGGAAAATCATAAGCTGCACATGCCTGATTTCCTGATATGCTCTCCTGGTGGACAAGGCTTTATTGTTGGAGCAGGCAATCAGAAAACATATCTTTCTAGCTTTTTTGATTGAACTGGGGAGATGTTGGTTGATGAGTGCTTATCATTGCCAATACTTTACCCCTGGAGTTACCCTTTAACACATTAACTGGGCTGTATAAACATCTTAAAGCAAAGGCAGCTTATCCACTCCATCAGAAAGCATGGAACAAGAAAAGGCTATTTGGCCAACCAAACCCAATCCTTACACAGCACGTGTACTCTACAACTTTGCCTGTCATGGATTCTATCCTAATTGTTTACTCTCCTGTGAGAGCTGACTAAGCATAGGTAAATGGAACCAAGTCTATAGGCTTAATTAGGCCCAAGCCTTGGCTCCTTACTCCAACTGTGAGATATTCCAGTGGGAAGTGGAGGCCTTTCACCAGGCCTACATTCTCCAATTTCAGGGCCTATATTGACACCAGTAGGGACTGAGCATGCCTTAATGACTGACCTCACGTCCTCCAGTTCTTGCATACTGATGTGCCAACTATGGTGCGTAGATATTTGCACACCAGTGACAGGGAAGGGAAAAGTGAATATGGAACTTGATGGAAAATGTAAAAAAGATGAGATTTCATACTGTAAATTCTCTGAGATTCTCGTGCTTTTGCTCATTCTCTGAATCTCTGCTTGGACAGATCTGAGCGTGCAGCCATTTACAGAGGTACCAGACGGACTTTGGGCTGGGGATGATGTTGAAAGGTGGTGGAAGAGTTGCACCTTCATCAAAATAACTCATCCAAAGCTTCGTCCTGGCAAATTTCCATTCAATGTCAGCATGGTCCTGCAAGTGGATCAAAGACACAGGTGGTGATAAAAAAATCTTGTCAACATTCCTAATTGTGGCTCTCTTTCTGTTACCAATGCTGTCTGGTGACTGTTGTGTCTCTGTCTGCATTACGTGCTCTCTGACAACTGTAGTGTCTCAGACTGATACTTTATTCTGCAGATTTTAAACTTTGCAGTGTAAATCAAATCTGTATTTCTAGATCAGATTAAGGTTCAAATACCAAGCCTATTATTTTGGTGGCCTGATTCTGATTATTTTTTGTTTAAATGTCACAGAAACCTGCAGTGCAAGATGCTGGCACCGAGGTACACAGTACTAGAGCTTTCAACTGGCAGATACAATCTTCAGTGATTCAGAAGCACACGATTAGAATTCTTGCCTAAATGTCTAGTTTTTCATTTTCCTTCAAAATGTTATTGGCCTTCAAGGAGAACTGCAGAAATAGTGTGTTCTGTAAAATAATGTCACATGTTGTAACTCTGGAAGGACTGAATCTAAGCTGAAGCTTCAAAAATAAATACAAAAACACAGCACGCGTGCAGTTAGCTGTATGCATGATTCAAACTGAGCATCATTGTATGAGATTAGCCACACGTTATAAATGAACTGCATTGTAAAATGTGAGCTGTGTAATTTGTTTTGTAAGAAAGCAAGTGTGAATTATATATTAACTGCGCAAGATAAAGTAGTAGTTCTGAGTTTTGTATCATCAGATACCAGCCATTTACTGTATGATATTATCTGTGTAGTATGAGATACCAGCCATGTACTTTGTATTGCAAGATATTAGCTGTGAACTTTGCTATATCAGCTGCTCATCTATTTCTTTCTTTTTTTTCCCCCAGTTTGAGAATTATAGCTTTTTATGGGACACAGAAGGAGGTTATTCAGCTTAGTTTACCTGTGCTGGCCCCCTGACAGAGCTTTCCACTTAGTCCCATTCCCCAGACCTATCCTCATACCTTCTAAATTTTTCTCATCTCTCATTCTCTCCTGAAGGTGGTGACTCCCTCAGTTGGAGTGCAGTTCCACAGGCACTGGACACCCTCTGGTGTCTCGCCCAAGTGGCCATTTGTGAGCCATGACAGTGAGTGTCAGCAGACTATCTAACTGCACAAGACATCACAGTGAGCCTGACCCTGTCCCGACCTAGCAACTGCACATGCAATTCCTGTAAGGGTTGCAAATAGGAGTGGCAATCCTAGATAATATTCCCTGCCCTGAGCAGGGACTGCTGACAATTTTAATGCCTCTACTGATGTCCTAACTGAGATCAGCTGACACAGCAAAGGTCAGAGATCAGCTGTGGGTTGCACTGCTTCACTCTCCAAATATCAGGAACAAATTATTTTTAAAAAAAACCTCTGGCATATATTGAATTCCCCAAGACATTTTGTTTTAGCCCTGTAATATACACTGACCTTTCTTGATTTATATCCTTCAAATTTCTAATTATTCCTTACCTATGTACTCGTCGTCATTCTCCAACTAAGAGGCAGATGACAGCGAATCTGTTCCTATCGCCTCCACCAAAGCTATTTTTGAGCCAGGTACTACAATGTGTGGCATGTTTTAATTCCCTCTTCACATTTTCACCTCCTCGCTGCAATGCAGTGTCTGGCCTTCGCTGTGCACCGTTCCCTCAAATAGCTCATCAAATTGGGAAGTCACAATGTAGGACTAATTGTAAAAGATCACGTGGCACTTTTTCCAAAGAGCAGGGAAATCTCCTGGCCAACATTCATCCCTCAACCAACACCACTGAAACAGATTAACTGTTCATTCATCTCATTGATGTTTGTGGGACCTTGCTGTCTGCAAATTGGCTGTTTTTTGCATTCACCTCCAAAGCAACAGTGACTACACTTCAAAATAAATTTATTGTCCACGAGGATGTGAAAAGTGCTATATAAATGCAAGTCTTTTTCTCTTACACATTGTGGCACAGAACAGCAGTACACCCAATCTCTATTCTGTAAATGTATTGGTTAATTGTTATGTTTGTAAAGAAGCATTAGAATTAACTTACTGCAATGAGCTGGTAAGAGTTATTCATCATGGCAATCAGCATGTTGAGCAAGACAACCAAGGAGATGACATTGTAAGTTCCAAACATGGTGGCTCCAACAAACTCGGTGAACTCATGCCGAGCCTTCACATTAGTGACGTACAAATTCAACAGACCAAATACTGACCAGAATAGGGATTGTAGCGTCTCAAACATTCTGCAAAAGAGACAGATATGTGACAATGTTATCAATTCTAACACTATACAGAGAAATGGCAGCATCAGCTGACAGTGTGAACCAAGGACCAAATTCCTGGTAAGTGGTCTGACATATAAAACTCAGGAGTGACCTCTAACCTGTGATTCACTGCTGGGTGTCAAAATGCCAAAGCATTTCACACACTCAATTACTTTTTTTGGAGAACCATGAAAAGTTAAGGCACGTCGTTTGTTTAGATTACTGAGGACTTTACTCTGCATCTGACTGATGACCTGTGCTAGATATTGACTCTGGGTACAAAAAATGGAAATGTGCCTGGTCTCTGGAACTTACATTCCTCACCCGAGAATAAGACTAGACTTAACGCTGTCACTGGGAACTAATAATGTATTTTTAAAATCCCATTTCCAAAGTATGAGCATAAAAAGTAAACAAAAAAACTAAAAAATATATATAAAATGTAACACTAGTTCTGTGCTGATATCACTGGGTCATAGAGTTGTGATAACCTCACGTGAATCACCTGGGAAATCGGGTAGTTCATGTGAGGATATCACAACTCTCTACAACAGTGTCAATTAAGATTGTTGTCACATTATTCGTTAAAGATTGTTACAAAGCTGCGTTCTACATTACATGATATATAACTGATGATATGTGTTGAATTACATATATAGCTTGGGCATCTCCGAAATATACATGCTGCAGTGTATCCCAGAAGAGTTCTCCTTTGGTCTACAATAGGGGAGAAAAACTTGTATCACTGCAGATCTTGTTGCTAGATCCAACAAACCGTAATAAAATCATTAAAACCTTCAACCTACATTAACAGCAATTCTTTTGCTATAAATAACATCGCAGAACTTCTACAGCAAAGAAACACATTATTGTCATGTTTTGGAGGGTGGGAATAATCTGATTTCAACCCCTGCTGTGTCCCATTTCTCATACATATGATTTCTCATTGCCCTTACAAATTCTTTCCCAATTCATCTATTGCAGCAGCACTTCATTGCTGAAGGAATAATTCTCCTTGGTCCTTCCAGGTTAAAGAGTGCGGGTCGCAGTTGTTGGTAAAGTGTGGAAATAGATCATAACTGAAACCTCGCACTGCTAACCACCAGCAGTTAAGGGTCAGCAATTTGTCAAAAGATGTGAGATTTCCAATAAAAAAAATATTTAACAGTGAGTCAGACACTCGGCTTTCACCCATAAATTCAAATCCAGACCAGAAGATTGGATGGAAGTGTCCTTATGTGAAATGAATCTGGGCAGCCTCGACCAATTTCCCACTGTGCATCAGCTCACAGCACCAAACCGCCTCTAATCTGGCATTAGTTATCACTAAACTGGCAATCAGATAAGGAAGGCCATTTGGCCCATTTAGCTTATCCTTTGAATCTAACAGAGAGGTCACAAGGTTGCTGATGTGAGAAAGGGAAGAATGTCAAACTGTTGCAGTAAGGGCTGCTCTTTTGAGGGTTGGATCAGAGGCATATTGGTAATTTTGCATCTAACCATGTTCTACCTGACCTGGAGTGTTTAATGCCGAGACTGGGTGCCTGAAATGAGCAGTTCTAATATCTCTCACCTTAATGAAAACAACATTTACAGGAAAGAAACATATAATATTTATTTAGATAATTAGATTTATTAATTTCTCCATTTGTAAGACAAGTGAAACATTGAATTTGAAATTTTGCTTGGCTTGTTTATTTTGTAATGTATTCTGATTGACGGCGCAGTTAAAACTCTCCATTCATGTTTATCAGCGTGTGTTTGAGAGAGAACACAAAATCAAGAGCAGCAGAGAGTTAATTTAAAAGAGGAAAATCCTGGAACAACAATAAAATGGGATGGAGGTCTGCATAAATAATGCTGAATTAGGATAATGTACATAGATAAGAGTTGCAGAGATGTTGGTGAAAAAGAAATGCTGCCAATTAGTTGAATATTTTCTTAAGTTTTAGGTTAGAGACTCTCAGTGTAAAAACCCGCCATCGTGTCCGTTTCTTCAATTTTTGTAAATAAGCCTAGATTGTTTCCTGTTTGCGGAAAGTATCGTAATTCATATTAATTCTGTTCAGAAAATTTTGTACAGTACCTCTAAACACGTAACAATCATGGAAAAGATTTAAGGCCTGTGTTATTCAATACCTGCAATTGAAGGTTTGCTGAGGAAATGCCTATTTTCTGTGAGTCTGTTTGTCTGATTTTTGCAGTGTGACCAATTTGATGTGATCTCTTAAGTGGCAAATCATTTTTTTTTCTCACCACACTCTGTTAACTCCTAGAGTGGGAGGAGGCTCGTGTGGGGTTTCTGTGCTGTCGATTCTGTGTAATTCTATGTACCTCAGCTCCTTTAGTGCAGTCATATATACACAAGCCCCACAGGAACAACATCAGGAGCACGGTAAAGAAGATCATTTCTTTGATAATTCAATATCAGGGAACTCGCCCGCTGGCTCAGCAAGTTTATCCCGTGAATAGCTGAACCATGAAGAGCAAGAGGATTTCAAATTCAATCCCTCCTGCGTGCTGAGTTAGCCGATCTCAAAAAGTGGCAGCAGGGTGTTAATATTGGCAGCAATGTCCCTGGGTTACGGAGGGGAAAGAAAAAGCCAGGTTTCTCATTCTTAATTGGTATCCAGTGGCCCATGCTGAAAACTACGTGTAGGTAGGTGTTACATGAGGACAGCACTGGGCTGTGCTGTGGTTAAATAGCCTGCGAATGCATGAAGAATGGCCACTTGGATGAGGTTCTGGAAGGGAGGTACCGGAGGGTTGCTGGCACCCCTGGAATTGGACCCAGTGCCCTCAAGAGAAGGTGAGGAGAAACAAAAGAAAAAACTGGATGGGAACATTCAATAGAATTCTGTGCCGTTTTGGTAACTTTTAACCAGCTTTCATTTTTTGGAAAAGAGGCTTGTTTTTAAGGGGAAAAAAATCCCTTGAAAAATCACCCAAATCACAAAAAGCAGTAAAAACTAATTGGACACATGCAGCTCAGAAACAATACAGTTCTTCATTTTCAGCAAGTTAAGCAGTCTAGATCAGTCAAACGTAAAGAGTCAGGTCTAAAAAGGTCTAAAACTTGCTCTCAAGCAGATCGCCCGCCTGTCATCATTGCAGAAACATTTTAAAAAGGTGACTGATTATTCATCCCATTCTTCAGCACTGATTCCGCCAGCTTAGAATTGCAAATTTTAGCTGTGAATTGTTAATTACTGTGCAATTCTGTAAAGGAACAAAAAAAAAGTCCAATGTAGCACTAAAATTCCCTGCAACTGAAGGCTTAGTTAATGAAGAAGTCAGGACAGCCAAATCCTAATAAGCACACAGCTGCTTTGTCCAAAAACAAAATTCTGCTTGAATCAAGAATTTCTATAAATTGCAACCAAAAAAAATGGAAATCTGTGTTCCCAGATCTGATTTAATCATTCAAAAATTCAACCCTAACACAACAGAAAGCACGGACCAAAATCTGTATTCTATACAGTCATTAGATTTCTAGTTAGACTGCAATTGTGCTCTCAGTGAAATTTGGCAGTGGGTTGATTGATTATAATTACATTTCTTGCTGCATTCTATAAATCCTGACATGACAACTCCATGCATCTGGATCTGCAACGGCAGAAAAAGAAAACCCTTAACATTCCAGTTGCATACTGTCAAAATATATTTAGTTGTTCAGCCTGGTCACGGCCGCATTAATTATTCACTTCAACATACCCAGATTATGATTGTTTATTTTTACACCTGTAGCTGGAGCTGTAATCTTAACCTTAGTGATAGATGGGAATGACAAAAAAAAACCCTAGAGTGGGAGGGACATATCCTAAAGTGGATCAAAAAGGAAGCAGTCAGATCTCAGAGGTTAATTATAATCCCAAGCTTTTATACACTCCTCGAAACAATGTATAAACTAAAATATAATGGCCGGAATTTTCCCCTAAAAAAAACGGGTGGGTTTGGAGCGTGGGGGAAGTTAAATTGTTAAAAATGGGAATCCCGACCTGATCCCGCCTCCAACCTGCCCACTTCCATTTTGAATGGGGGCGGGATGGGGGGCAGGCGACCAACCCACTCCCAGGGGGCGGAATGCCAATTTAAATATTATAATGAGGCTGGAAGTCTCTTTTTTTTACCTCCATTTTGAATTTAACTGCATGTGGATGGGTTTCACACAATTTGTGAAACTCGGCAGTTAAAGCGAAGCAGAGTCTGTTGGATCCAGGAGGTAAGTGGCTTTATACCTACCTCCTGGATCCAGGGTCCCTACCTAACCCAGCCCCCGTGATCGGAGAGCCCACCACGAGGCCTCTGATCACCTCCCGAGGCCTCCGATCCCCACCATAAGGCCTCTACCCCCCACCCCACCAATGATGATGAGGTCGGCCACAATCCTCCGGTGGCTGGCCCAGATCCTCTCTCCACCCTGTCGATCCTCCGGCCGACCCTCCCCCCACCCCGCCGATCCTCCGGCTGACCCACCCCTGCCAATCCCCAATCCTCCGGCCGACCCCCTCCAACCGATCCCCGCCCCCCCCCCACCCAGCTGATCCCCAGCCACCCCACCCCCCCCCGATCCCCAACCGATCCCCCCCACCTCACCCCATCCTTCCCCTGGACCGAACCCTTGCTCCATCTCTGCAGCTGCAGGCCTACCCACCAGCAGCCAGCCAGCCTCTCAATCTGGCGGGCAGGAAACCGAGGCCTCAAATGCAAATCAGGCCCTGCCGTTAAAGTCGGCAGGGCCTGCGGGGAACACGGCCTCCCGGGTTTCCCGTCCGCCTCAGAGGCCCCCCCGCCCTCAACCCACCTACCTGCAGAAAATTCCGGCCATTGTAAATGTTTCAGTAATTGTGTTATTTTTTTTAATGGCACACAGTAGTCTAGATTTTAAATTGGGACCTTTGATTCAGCATTGGATAGGCAGTACATAAGTAGGACCTCCCCAAATGTTAGTGTACAGACCCCAGCTGATTTTGGAGAGTCAGTTTATTCAGGTAGGACCTGGCTTTGGGACTTTGCCAGAGTGGGACAGTGAATCTTCTGTAAGAATCTCTTAAAGGAAAGCTCATAAGTGGTGATGAATACATTTAAAGGGATGTAGTCACTTACAAAGGCTCTGATTGCTTCAGTGTATATTTCAGGCTTTGCAAAAGTTGGCTGGTAACAAAAATGACTTTCAAATCAAGTGACTGGCAAAATATATGCAGGGAGGAAACCGAGCTGGGATGCTAGGATATGCTGTGTACAGAAGTGCATATTTTACGCCTGTTATAGCTAAATGGCCTAAGGTATCAGTTGATAGGATAATTAAATGTTTTAATCATATGTAAATAAATTAACTTTAATATTTGCTGAAAGTGCATGTGAAAAAACACAAGTGGAATGTATGGAATTTTGTTATATCATTATACATAAGCTACATCTTATTAAAAAAAAAATAAAAAAAAGTCAAATCTCAGGCTACTCACATGGTAGCAGCTATAGAGATGTAAGTTGCTGGAAATTTGAAATTACTTTGACTTAGAAAGAGTTTTTAAAACAGTAGAATCTGCCTGAACAGATACTATCAACTCTCATTCAGAAACCGCATATAAAATATAACCTTCTGACATTTACATTTTGATGTAAGTTGTGCCATTTAAAAAATTCATGAAACTAACATTCATCGACCTGAAACGTTAACTCTTGTTTCTCTCTCCGCAGATGCTGCCTGACCTGCTGAGTTTCTCCAGCATTTTCTGTTTTTATTGCAGATTTCCAACATCCGCAGCATTTTGCTTTTATTTATGTTAAAAGTGATTTGGGTTGTTATCAGATCTAAGTACATAAGGGATTAAAGTAATATGGTAGCATAGTGGTTATGTTACTGGACTAGTAATCCAAAGGCCTGGACTGATCCAGGGACACAAGTTCAAATCCCACCACGGCAGCTGGGGAATTAATTCAGTTAATTCAATAAATCTGGAATTAAAAAGCTAGTATCAATAATGGTGACCATGAAACTACCAGATTGTCATACAAGCCCATCAGGTTCACTAATGTCCTTTAGGGAAGGAAATCTGGTCTGGCCTATATATGACCCACAGCAATGTGGTTGACTCTGTGGTTCAAGGAGGTGGCTCAATTAATGCTGGCCTTGCCAGTGATGCCCATATCCCATGAACCAATTTTTAAAAAACCTTAATTCTTGGTCATGGTCAAAGCAGGGTTATATTTCATGAAAAAATTACTCTGTGTTGATTCATATTTTGATGTATAGAAAGAACCTAGTGTTCCTAATTAAATCTGAGGGTGACCCATTGATTCGCCTTCCTTTGGCAAATTTCCTCAATCTCAAAATGCAGCATAGCAATTAAACAATAGTGCATCACTGTAAAATACAGTGCCCTTCAATGATTCAGCAAGTATATCCAGTGATTAGCTGAGTAATGCAGACCAGGAACATCCCAGGTATGTCTCTGTGCTGAATCAGCTGATCTCAACCAGACTGTGGTGGAAGCGCTGTAATCAGCCACAGTGTTCTTGGGTCAGGGAGATAAAGTTGACCAGTGCTCCCACTCTTGACTACTATCCAGTGACCCTTGCTAGATTAATGCTTGTGTACGCGGTTGGGTAAGGATCGTATCAAACTCACTTTGATGCCCCAGCAGTAATAAAAAAAATCGCCTACCAACGCTCCATCTCCAGGCTCACTGAATAAAATGGCCACTTGGGTTAAGTACTGGAGAGAGCAGCTGGCTCCCATGAAACCAAAGCTCTGTAAGAGTTGCCAGCTTTAAGGGAGGAAGGGCGAATATCAGATGAAAAACTGTGCTCCTCGACTGATGTCATCAGCACTTTCTCACTTTAAAATTAGAAGTCTTTTGTCTAGTGTCAAGCCCTTTAACCTGAAAGTGTGGCCTCAGAGGTGTCACATCTCAAAGTGGCACACATCCATGAGCGGCCGAAATGTCCACTTATCTGTTAAGTTAATAATCATGAAACCAAAAGACTAATTGGGAAAAGATCAAAAATACCCCAAAATATCAATGAGGAATGGACAACCAACTGAAAATCAGTAATCGAATTCTTCATTTTTCTCAAAGCTATGATTCATGAAACAGCAAGTAGCATAAGTCAACCAATCAAATAAGTCAAATCATTTCCTCACACTGTTTCCAGACACTATTTTCTTCTTCACACATGTGCGTGTATCAATCACAAATATATTTTATAACGTAACACATAAATTATTACACAATTCTGAAAGAGATCACTAAACCTGCCCATAAAATTGGTCATTTAATTTTAGAGAGTGTGAGCAGTCTCCCCCATTTACACCTGTGCTATTGTCAGGAACCTGAGGCTTGAGTTTGATATTGCACCTTACTCTTGGGCGCTGAGGATTTCTATCTGTTGTGGATAAATTCTGTATTGTGGGAGTAGTTTTTACCATGCTCCTATAGAGCTGCAGTACTCAGTGAATCACAACACATGACAAACAGATAGAAAATTATAGCACCTATGGACAACTTGTATGAGTGAGTGTGAGTGTGTGAGATTGAGAGAGATACATCATAGGACTTGTAGTTTTAAACCCTGCTCCAGGGTTTCTGTGGGGTTTCTGTGGATCTTCCACCAAAGTTACAGCAGATGATCGGAAAACTCCCACAGAAATTCACCCCCTTAGTGCACAGTGCATACCAGCACGCAACTTTACAAATCTGCAGAAAAAGAAAATCACTTTTGTTTAAAGCTGCAGCATGTTGTACAGTTTTGGTCATTAAGTAAAAATTGTGAGGTATTGCTACCGTTTGGGATGAGATTTTTTAGCATCAGTGTGGGAAACTAACGTTCATGGTGAGAAGGGGATTTTTATGAGGCACTTTGATGCTGATCTAGGACATTGTGGCCAGAGTCCCATCAATCACCAAAGCCCAGACCATTGGGAATGACCACCTGTTGAAGTGCAGGTCACTGGGCACTCAACTGTGGCAGAAACCTCCCTGGGCAGTGCTACACCAATGACTGCTTCAGCAAGAACTACAAATCCACTGTGGGAAGTAACGGAGAGAAAAAGTTACTTCTGTAATTATATAAATATGGAAAAAAAGAGAAAGATCTTGGGAATGCTTTCTCTAGAATATCCGGAGCAAACACCGCAATTGACGATGGGAGGAGAAGATTAAACAAATATTTTATAATGTAAATAATTGGAAGCGGTTTTCTGAAGGAAAGAACAAAGTTATTTTACTGTAAGCAAGTTTTGCAAACTGGTAAATAAGCAATGTTACAAATGTAATACTTTTCAGTATCAATAAGCTTTGTAGTTTTCTTTTACCTGGTATCAGTTATGTTATATATTGCTTCAGTTAATTTGCTGTATTACAGCAATAGGTGAACTGCTATCATATTTGGATTGCAACAGGACCATGGTAAACATCAGAAACCACATTCAAGTCCCAGACCACCTGTGAGCAGTGCTACAGGAGATTTATTAGTTTAAGCAAAAATGTTCAAAAAAGCAAGTCACCTGAATGGGCAGGAAAAAAAGATATAAAAAATAACATTAGACTACTTTGTAATTTTTTAAAGGTGATTTGATGGTGACATTCACTTTACTTGTTATAAATCTTTAATAAGTGGACTTACGTTGAGAATGCATTGTTTTGCTTCTCACACCGTATTCCCTTGCAATTATTGGGCTCTTCAGAAGCGCTGGTCTCATAGTAAAAGTATAGCTGATTCAGTCCATTTGCAAAAGCGAGCAGCACCAGGCAATAAATGAAGAGGAACTTGAGAATATCAAGGAGCATGCGGCCCAGCGAAATCTGTAGTGGTCCCAGGTGAGAGTTCGCAGTGAAAAGTGAGATCAAACGAAGGGAGCTGAAGATATTGGCTATTGCAAACAGGGCTTCTGCAATCAGCGTTGGGTGCCACATCTCCCACTCCTCACGAGGGCGTGAGCCATTGTACTTTAAAACAAAGGAACAGGTTAGGGCTGGAAAATCTATTTAACTGTCTGGATGAACTTACAGCATTTGATAAGCAATAAGTTGCTCCTGAGACTTGGAGACCACACGAGTTTTGGAAAGTGCAGTCACCTCACACCTTTCTTCCCACCTCCTAGCTTGAGAGCGGAAGACAAGATGTTTCATTCCTTTTGAGTTTATCATCAACTTGTATCCAAAAAATGAGACCAACTTGTACATCCCAAATCAGCTAAATTGCCTCATACCCAATGTGATTGGCTCTGAAATGGACTTTTCCCAGGGCTTCTGGAATTCCATCCAGGGAACATAAGCCTCCCCTTCATGCAACGTAGTTTTGTTCAATGTGTTCTCCCCACCAAGATCCCCAATTCTGTCACCCAGCATGCTTTGTATTCCAGCTAGGAGGATGGGACTCTCTGATCCATGTACCAATCCAAATCTGCTATCACTGTCAGTCCAACAGGAAGAGCATTCACAGAGAAATACTAGTCCTGTTAACTTCACTTTCACCCCGAGATCAACTGCTCTACATAGCAGGTCAACAGAGAGGTGATCAAACCCACTGATAGAAGATCAAGTAGCAGCTAAAGCTGGATCAAAACTCATCCTTTTGATGAGGAGCCCAATGCTCTTCCACTGAAGCTATCTGGCTGCTTCTGCAAACAGCAGGTACAAAACACAAGCCTACTAAACTCTCGCTGTGCTTTAGACTAACATAGGTAAAGAAAAAGACCAAAATATGAGAATTAAAGATTATTTTAGCAAAAACCCCGAACAAGTCAATCTTCTTTCATGAGTATAAAAAACCCATTGTTGTGGTACTAGTGAGGTAAAAGAAGCCTGCACATGTGTCATCAACAAATTGGTAATGCTGTACCAACAAGAGATTCTGTCTTTGTGGGATCGGGTTATTCTTTCTGCTAACATTATTTTCTCTCCTTCCCCCATATTCATTATCTTTTTAAATGAAACGGTTCCCCTTCCTTGGGTCCTCTCACCAAGCACTGTTTCTGGGCTGAGATTGACTTGTGTGCAGGCTTCCAGCGATGACACTCTTGAGGTGACCATTAGGAAGTGCCGAAGAACTACTTGGTGGCTCTCCCTATGATTTTATCTCCTCGACTGTCAGGAATCACACACCCAATCTGCTCATCAAATTCTTGTGCTGGCATTACCGAGGTCAAAGCCCTATATGTCAAGAATTTGCATTCAGTATCATGCCCTGCCCGATTTCTGCAATCCTAGTCCAGCCTTTTAATTCTGAAGTACCTAACATAATTTGCCAGATGGTTTTAGATATTTAAATGGTCACTAAAGGGTGACAATTCCACTAAACTGTGGTACTCCCTAATGCACTGCCTAATGCTTTTTAAACAATAATCATAGCTTAGAAATTACTGTTGGCAATTAGCACACAGACACTCAGTGCCTTCCTACACCATTCCTTGATGTACTATTTAAAAAAAGGCAATAACCCATTTAAAATAAATGAGTCAAAACATTTCTTAAAATAGTGGATAAAGAATGTTATACGAATTTGTTAAGCATCTGTCCACTAATATCAGCAACATCAATTTCTAGGCTTGTATATATACACATCACTATATATATATATATATATATATATATATATATATATGTGTGTGTGTGTGTGTGTGAATGATTAGACCTCTTAAAAGCAGATAGATTATTAATGTAATGTTTTACACTTTGTCCCCAATATTGAGGTTTAAGTACACTCAAAAAACACTCATTGTGGTAGAAAGGTTAATAGTTTCAGAAATTACAGTCTTAGTTCCTTTTGTTGAATTTATTCACAATTTAGCTCCATAAAAAAAGTAATCTGGTTAAGTGTTTTATAGCTTGAAATTTGCCTGGCATTCCTTAAACATGGATGTATTCTCTACACCGCCCCATGTATCCTGATGAGAAATGCTTCTGTGCAGCAGTACAACCTGCTGTCTGTATAGATAAGCAGCAGCATATTGTACAATTTTTTACCTTACCATTGCTGTTTTTTGTACCTGCACCAACAAGCCCTGTGGTAAACATTCAGGCTTTCTTGTGAAAATATTTTTTTAAAGACTTGCATTTCTATAGCGCCTTTCACGACCTGCGGATGTCCCAAAGCGCTTTACAGCCAATTAAGTACTTTTGAAGTCTAGTCACTGTTGTAATGTAGGAAATGCGGCAGCCAATTTGCACACAGAAAGGTCTCAGAAACAGCAATGTGATAATGACCAGATAATCTGTTTTAGTGATGTTGGTTGAGGGATAAATATTGGCCAGGACACCGGGGATAACTCCCCTGCTTGTCTTCAAAATAGTGCCCTGGGATCTTTTACATCCACCTGAGAGGGCAGATAGGGCCTTGGTTTAACGTCTCATCCGATATAGGTCCAGGTGGGTGTATCATACTGGGACTCTAATGTACTTCACCACAGAATGGTAGGGATAGGCTTCCTCCTGCAATTTCCAACATCGACCTTAGTTGCTGCAAGGTGGGGAGGCACCAAATAGAGACCAGTCACTTTTACCAGGGAAACTGGAGGCAGATTCACCCAGGCTATCCTTGTAGCTGAGATCGAGCAAGTTGACTGATGCCTTGCCCACAGAGACTTAGAGATGGAAAAATGAGCAAAAAAACAATAACTTACAACAAAATCTAAGCATGTGAACACCTTTGTATATGGAAAATATACTGAAAGTTCATAAACAATGCTAATGATAAAAGTATGCTAATCAACAGTAATTCAAGGGGGATGCCCACACTTACAAGTAGCAAAGATAAAAATGTGGGTAAATAGCCACTGTACTTCCTAGCATGTGGCTCAAGAGAAGCAATAGAAGAGGCCTGCTCTCTCAATCTGAGATTGGTGTATGGTAAGTATAGTAAAATAAAAAACAATAAAGGTGAAAGAAGAATCTGACTTGAAAAACTACTTGATGTAATCACTTGACACAAGGTGGACGTCCCCCTGCCCCCCGCTTCCTTGTTGCAACATAACTGGTGCTGTGTAAAACAAGGACATTACTGATGACAGGTCACCATGCCCACTGTATAAAAATGCCCAAGAATATATGAGAAAAGAAAAGCCATTTAGCCCTCTGAGGCTGTTCCTCTCAAACTGACCAAATACAATTTGTACCATCAATGAGTTTTTCTAACTTTCTTAGTTTCTTGAGGAAGTTGAGTAACTATAGATAGTACCTCCAAAATAACATTGAAATTGCCTGCTTATAGCTACAGCAACCAAGCACAAAAAACCCTGGGATCAACCTAACACTGTTCAACCAAGAATAGTCAATTAATGAAGGACAGGCATTCCCCAGGCTACTCTTGTTCACTGATCATCCCTCAATTAATGAAGACTTCGCGTGGGCTAAATTAGCAAATTGGGATTAAAACAGTATAGAAAAAAAAAGTTAACCCAACATGTTTAAATGCTGTGCAAGCACTAGTTCTGTGATACTCTGAACTCATCACTTTAAATTGCTTCCATCATTACCACCACCAATATCTCACCCTACTGTTATACATACAACTCAAAATGCTTCCTCCAGACACAACCCAAGTTTGGATGGACACAATTTATAGTTGTACTGTGGATGTTTTTTTAAAGATCAAATGGTCATTGTACCAAAAATTCACAAAGCTATTATTATAGTTTACCGGAATTCCTGTGACAAAACATGTGCTGACAACTCACCTTCACGTAGGCAACAATCTTCAGTGAGATGGTGGCTAAATACAAGGAGT
The DNA here is from genome assembly GCA_030390025.1 of Squalus acanthias. Lineage (NCBI taxonomy): Eukaryota > Metazoa > Chordata > Chondrichthyes > Squaliformes > Squalidae > Squalus > Squalus acanthias. Next base: position 152,527,496 of record CM059430.1, read on the forward strand.
TCATTGCAAAGTCCATCAGGTTCCACCAGTCATGTACATATTCAGTAAACCCGCCATCCCACATTTCTTTGATTTCAGCCCATATAAAACCTGGAAAAAGAGATATCTTTTTATATCTATATATCTGGCACGTTTCATTCAGAGCTGATTTTCTTTTGAATTCAGTATGATTGTCTCCAGCCTTTTTTTTCCATTTTCTACTTTTTTTAAACTGTTCCTAATGTTTTATTTTTGAAAACTTGTTTTCATTCTGTTCAGTCTGTAAGCTAAAATAATCAATCACAAATGTATTTCTAATAAAGCATTTTAAATATAGCCATGATGATAAAGGGATCGGTATTAGGGCCACTGCTCTTTTTGATCTATATTAATGACCTGGACTTGTGTACAAGATGCATCATTTCAAAGTTTACAGATGACACAAAAAGTTGGAAATGTAGTAAACAGTGAGAAGGATATTTCAGGAGGACACAGACGGACTGGTGAAATGGGCAGACACATGCAAGTTTAATGCGGAGAAGTGTGAAGTGATGTATTTTGGAAGGAAAAGAAAGACTTGCATTTATATAGCGCCTTTCACGACCACCAGACATCCCAAAGCATTTGACAGCAATGAAGTACTTTTTGAAGTGGAGTCACTGTTGTAATGTAGGAAAAGCGGCAGCCAATTTGCACACAGCAAGCTCCCACAAACAGCACTGTGATAACGACCAGATAATCTGTTTTACTGATGTTGATTGAGGGATAAATATTGGCCAGGACACCGGGGATAACTCCCCTGCTCTTCTTCGAAATAGTGCCATGGGATCTTTTACATCCACGTGAGCGATCAGACAGGGCCTCGGTTTAACATCTCATCCCTCAGTACTGCACTGGACTGTCAGCCTAGATTTATTGTGTTCAAGTTGCTGGAATGGGACGTGAACCCACAACCTTCTGCCCCAGAGACAGAGGGTGCTACCAACTGAGCCACAGCTGACACTGAATGGAATAAGGAGAGGCAATATAAACTAAATGGTACAATTTTAAAGGGCGTGCAAGAACAGAGAGACTTGGGGGTTCACATACACAAATCTTTGAAGGTGACAGGACAAGTTGATAATGCTTTTAGAAAAACATACGGGATCTTGAGCTTTATATATAGGGGCGTATAGTACAAAAGCAAGGAAGTTGTGCTAAACGGTTATAAATCACTGGTTAGGCCTCAGCTGGAGTATTGTGTCCAATTCTGGGCACCACACTTTAGGAAGGATCTCAAGGTCTTGGAGAGGGTGCAGAGGAAATTTACTAGAATGGTACGAGGGATGGGGGACTTCAATTATGTGGAGAGACCAGAGAAGCCGGGATTGTTCTCCTTAGAGCAGAGAAAGTTACGGGGAGATTTAACAGAGGGGTTAAAAATTATGAAGAGTTTTGATAAAGCACATAAGGAGAAACTGTTCCCACTGCAGGAGGGTCAATAATCAGACGACACAGATTTAAGATAATTGGCAAAAGAACCAGGGGTACAGGAGGAGAATTTTCTTTACACAGCGAGTTGTTGGGCCAGATTTTGCTGTCTGCAAAACAGTGAGGCTATTATTTATGCCGTTATTTATGCAGCAACTTCAGGCGAAGAGCAGATGCGCGATTAAATGCCAATATCCAAAAGTTGCTATCCGAATTGTGCCACTCCGCCGTTAGCTTTGCGAAAACAGCATCTCGCCGTCTGCCTCACCATTGACATTCATTGAATGTCCGTGAAGTTGCTGTATTTGTGCGGTAGATACGAACTAAACTCGCCACAGAAAGTGAAGTCTTGTTATTTCAAGCGTAAGTACCCTTTTAACGATGTGATATTTGTTAAAACAAATGGCAGACGCCGTTATATGCCCTGCTACAGCAAAATTTGTCACGCTATGATCTGGAAAGCACTACCTGAAAGGGTGTTGGAAGCAGATTCAATAGTAACTTACAAAAGGGAATTGGATAAATACTTGAAAAGGAAAAACTTACTGGGCTAAGAGTGGGGAGTGGAACTAATTGGATACCTCTTTCAAGTAGATGGCATATGCACCATGGGCCGAATGGCCTTCTTCTGTGCTTTAACATTTTATGATTCTATGATATGAAACAATAAGTGTTAATTTCTTCCAAATGAAAAAGTGAGTGTATGGAGAGATTTGTACCTAAAACCCATGGTAATATCATCCACTCGACAATAGTTGGTGGTGGCCCTTGCATGTGAAGGTCTGTCTTGACAATGTGCTGAGATGCCAACAACAGCAGGAAAAGGAACGTCAGGTAGGAGCCTGTGTGGCAGATAAACTTGATAAAAGGGTTCTTAATGAACAGTCCCAGCCTGCTCTTTGGCGCCACCAGATATACCACAGAAAGTATCGGGAACAGAAACCCAATGGTAATGCAGGTTAGGAGCTTGACTGCCCAGTGTCGGCGACGCCAGCCTGGGAATCCATCGTACCACAACGTAGCCAGTAGCTGCTGGCAGTTAGGCTGAGCAACGAACTGTGAAGGAAACAAAAATACACAAAAAAATGATGAGAATCAGTTAGAACAATATTTTTTTTTTTCTGTTGAGGTTGAAGAGCCCATCATTTCAAGGTATTTTTCTCCCTTTTTCCCCTTCTGGGTCTTGCAACATTTGGACCCAAGAGGATCACCTGGCAGGGACTGCATAAGAGCACATAGAGTGACTCTGTCCATGTGGGAAAGCAGCTGGTCTCTGCTCACTGCCTTCCCATGCTGCACAGCTGAGATCAGTAATTGGGCATATAGTGGAATCATTGGCACAAATACAGGCTTCATCACCGCATGCCATAGCGCATTAGTGTTCCCACTTACTGCATTTTGGTGTTCCAATGAGCTGCACCATCACACCATTAAGATCAGCCTGTTTCTAATTAATCCAACCAGTCTCCACCCCCCTTCCAATGGCTGACCCCAAACCAGTGCAGATGTTGTTTGTATTAATAGCTGACCTGTGCCAGAAGAATGAAGAGCAGTGCCTTCCTGGATACTGTACAAACAAACACAACAATAACATCAATAACAATAATTCAGGTCATCGACCTGAAGCGTTAACTCTGTTTCTCTCTCCACAGATGCTGCCTGACCTGCTGAGTATTTCCAGCATTTTCTGTTTTTACAACAATAACTAAACCCAGCTTCTAGTAGACAGGGAGCTACACCACAAAACGATTCCTTAATTCAACACGAATGTCCACTCTCCCTCAGAGAGGCCACAGGATCTTTGTGTTATGCTGATGCAGGAGGCGTAGATTCACACCATTTACATTTTATACGGACAGTGAGCGTTTTTTACAGCCTCGTATGCACGTCCGCATCTGGGCATCAAAATCCACATATTTGTTGCCTCCAACAGCTTGAACTAAGACTGGCCCCAGTCGGCACCAAAAGATATTTGCGGATTTTCATAACACTTGTATGATTTCCAAAAATCCAGCGTTTGTGCTTCAGCTACCAATAGTGTTTGCTTCCAGACAAATCTCATTTAACAACTGCCACTCCTGGGCAGGAGAGAGATAGAGGGCTTTGAGCAGCTCCATACTAAAGTGCAATACTTTGACCCCCAATGACATCAGGTCAATTAAACAAGGCATCCATCCCCACTGGAACTTTAAAAAAAACCATTAAAGGTGGCGCTGTGAGTTAACAGTGTCCTTTGATCTCAGTGATATACTTGGCTTCTACCTTAATACCATAGGTTCAAAGTGCATCGATGATGTACAATAGGAGACAGTGAGAGGTGTAGAGAGGAAGACCAATTATACAAAGAAAGCTGTAGTCATTTGTTCACTTAAAATGTCAGACTTTAAAAAAGAATCATCACAGGGCTGGATATGAGGAATGATCACCTCGTGCTGGAAATATTTAGGCTTTATTCTTCAGTTCTCAGGTTGTTTTATTGGGCTTTTGCACTGTTCCAAATACTGATTTTTTTTCTGCTCTTCAAACTTACCAGATTTTCCAATTTTCCCCCTGATTTTCTCCTTTTTCGCATGAAAAATGGAACTCAAAAATCACCCAAATAACCTCTCATTTTAAATTGGCAATATAAACCAAATTTAATGATCTTTAATTCTGTTGCATTAAACCAAACACATTGGCCTCGATTTTAATTCTGCAATGTGCTGGGAGCAGGGGTGGGAGGAGGGGGGGGGGGGTCCGATAGCACGGAACTAAGTGCAGCGTGTCTGTCAGTGGCTTTTTAACTCAGCCACCTCATTATAATTCCACTTCTGTGTTTCCTATCCAATCATCAGCAGCAGACGTGATGTGGACCCGCATGACGTGATTGCAACTGCAGTATTTAAAGGGACACTCCAAAACATGCTATTTGAAGCCAAACATGCTATTTCTATCCTATCACTGACCTTCCCTTTTGTTCTTTCATCCCCTCCCCCTTTTCCCAGCCCCTAAACTTGCTTTAAAATCTATTTCATTTCCTGCTTTTTTCCAGTTCTGACGAAAGGTCTTCGACCTGAAACGTTAACTCTGTTTCTCTCTCCACGGATGCTGCCTGGCCTGCTGAGTTTTATCCAGCGTTTTCTGTTGTTATTTCGGATTTCCAGCATCTGCTGTATTTTGCTATCGTGCTATTTGAAGCAGTTTGGAGTGGAGAACCAAAAAAGAAGGAAGTATCAGAATGGAGTCCAGGCGGACAAAGGCTAGGCCTCCTTTCAGTGACGCCTCCCTGGATGTGCTGCTGGGGGCTGTGAGGAGTCGGAGAGAGATAGGGGGAAAAATTCAGCTGCTTGCGCCTCCCGTTAGCGCCTTAAGAGGGCGCTAATGGGGCGTAAAGCAGCTAACGCCCGGGCGCAGCGCCGCCCACGCCTCCCGAAAAATTCAGCGGGAGGTTAGCGGCGGCGGCGGCAGCCGGTAGCGCCCTGTGGTGCTGCGCCGCCGGCGATGACGTCATCGCCGTGCGCAGCACCCCGCTCGCGCTCCAGCCGCGATCTTCAGTCGCGCCCCCTGATTTACCGCCAGACGCTATGTCCGACGGGTTCAGGGAGGCGTACGTGCGGCCGGGGCGGCGATATTTAAAGGGGAGGTGGCAGGCGGCCATTTTTGTTGCTGGCCGCCTGCCAGCACCTGCCCCCGTTGCTGTCCCCGGCCCCCGTGAAGCCCCCCCACCGTGAAGTGCCGGCTGCGCTCCAAGAGCCCGGCACTTCTCTTGAGTGCCGGGCTCTTTTGCCGGCACTCCCGATCCCTGGGGGCCCAGCTGGGCCCCGGTTCGCGCTGCGCAGGGTCCCTCCCCTTTAAGAAGGGGAGGAAGGCCTGCAATACCGCGGCGCGACGTGCCACAGCGACTGGCGCTGCGGCACGTAGCGCCAGGATATTCCCTCGCAGCGCCCCAAGAGGGATGCGGGGTGCTTCCAGTGGCGCCCCGCTTCCCTCTTGGGGCGCAACCACTGAAGTTCCGGCGCGGGGCCGCTAATTTTTTCGGGGCGCTAAAAGTCGCGCCCCGGCGAGGTTAGCGCCCCAAATGGGGCGCAACTCAATTTTTACCCCATACTCTTCTCTACCAATGGAAGGAAGAAGCCTGCAGCGGAGACCAAGAAGGCAGCATCAGGAGCGTGGAGCCAGACTCCTGGATTCAGTGCAGAAAGCACTTTAATGACCTTAGCAGGTCAGGAAAGGTGACTACAGCGTCACATTAACCTACATCCTGCTGTGCGCAAGACCCCACCCCCTCACTCTGCCTTGTCAAGCCTACTCCAGCACGCCACTCGTCACACCCACTTACATTGCAGGTGCACCCATCCTTCTCTTAATATGCACTTCCTCACATCTCCATCTATCCAGCCACCATGTCCACTCACCCTCATCTTTATGCAATGTCATGCCTCTCCCTCACAGTCACCCTCACCAAATGCACTCCATCCATTGAATGAACACATACCATTACCCTCATACATTTCTGCTTTCCCTCCTTGCAGGAGAAGAGAGCACAGAACACCAGGGAGATGGAGAGAACCAGAGGGGGCCCTCCAAACATCTCACAGTTGATAAGCACAGAGGAGGAGGCACTGGAGATCAGTGGCGTTTCGGCGTCCCTGGCCATTGGAGATGGGGAGAGGGGGAGCTGCCAGCTACCCGGTGACACAATTAAATAAAACCCAACCACATGGCATACGGCACTCAATCATGTTGACTTGATTTCAACAGCAAGTGAAATGTGATCATCTTCATAAAGATAACTTGCAACATATTTTTACCTTGCCAGTGCTAATTTATGTCTTTTATCTCCCACAGGGCACGCGTGCAGCAGCAGTCGGTGAAGGTCGGTGACGACGATTCCTCAGAGGAGCGAATTCCTTCTGAGAGTGGACCAGCACAGGAATCATGCAGACCAGGCACCAGCTCAGATACTCACACTTCAGTGGGACCAGTAAGGCAGATAGTTGGGTTTTCACCTGGTGACTCACACTTCACAAGTGAGTAAGAGCAGATGGTGGAGACAGGCACAGCTGTGGAGAGTCCATGTCGGAGGACGCAGCCCTCTCCATGCTCTGCACAGCTGAGCACAGATGCTGTACCTCGGGGGCCTTCGATGAAGAGGAGAATCATTGAGCAGCAGCAGATAATGTGCGATGCACTGACAGGCCATCAACGTGGAATTCACACGATTGCAGAGAGATTGGAGGAGTCCACCTCAAGCATGATGCGGGGTGATGTCACAGGCCACTGACATGATGTGTTCTTCCATGGATAGAGTGGCCAGCGCCATGGACCGGCATATGCTCCAATCAAATGAGTCCATGCATGCCTTCAACACCACCAGGCAGACTCTGGATGCCAACATGTCTGCCACCTTAAATAGGTTGACAGATAAAGGGGAACCAGTGGATGTAGTATATTTGGATTTCCAAAAGGCATTCGATAAGATGCCACATAAAAGGTTATTACACAAGATTAGGGCTCATGGGGTTGAGGGTAATATAGTAGCATGGATAGAGGATTGGTTAACGGACAGAAAACAGAGAGTAGGGATAAACGGATCTTTTTCAGGTTGGCGGGCTGTAAATAGTGGGGTGCCACAAGGATCAGTGTTGGAGCCTCAGCTATTTACAATCTATATTAATGACCTAGATGAAGGGACCGAGTGTAATGCATCCAAGTTTGCTGATGATACAAAGCTAGGTGGGACAGTAAGCTGTGAGGAGAACACAAAGAGTCTGCAAAGGGATATAGATAGACTAAGTGAGTGGGCAGTAAGGTGGCAGAAGCAGTATAATGTAGGGAAATGTGAGGTTATTCACTTTGGTAAGAAGAATAGAAAAACAGAATATTTTTTAAATGGTGAGAAACTTTCAAATGTTGGTGTTGAGAGAGATTTGGGTGTCCTCGTGCAAGAAACACAGAAAGCTAGCATGTAGGTACAGCAAGCAATAAGGAAGGCAAATGGCATGTTGGCCTTTATTGCAAGGGGGTTGGAGTATAAGAGTAAGGAAGTCTTGCTGCAATTGTACAGGGCCTTGGTGAGACCACACCTGGAGTACTGTGCACAGTTTTGGTCTCCTTATCTAAGGAAGGATATACTTGCCTTGGAGGCAGTGCAACAAAGGTTCACTAGATTGATTCTTGGGATGAGAGGGCTTTCCTATGATGAGAGATTGTGTAGAATGGGCCTATACTCTCTGGAGTTTAGAAGAATGAGAGGTGATCTCATTGAAACATACAAGATTCTGAAGGGGATTGACAGGGAAGATGCTGAGAGGTTGTTTCCCCTGGCTGGAGTATCTAGAACTAGGGGGCATAGTCTCAGGATAAGGGGTAGGCCATTTAAGACCGAGATGAGGAGAATTTCTTCACTGCGAGGGTTGTGAATCTTTGGAATACTCTGCCCCAGAGGGCTGTGAATGCTGAGTCTTTGAGTATATTCAAGGCTGAGATAGATAGATTTTTGGACTCTAGGGGAATCAAGGGATATGGAGATCGGGCGGGAAAGTGGAGTTGAGGTCGATGATCAGCCATGATCTTATTGAATGGCGGAGCAGGCTCAAGGGGCCGTATGGCCTACTCCTGCTCTTACTTATGTTCTTGTGTTCTTATACCTTAGCCTTACAAGGCCGCACTGATCTGCACAAAATTGTTCTCCAGGACAGTGGTAGCAGTGAAGTGCGGCTGGGCCATGAGAGGGATGATGGCGAAAGGGGTCATGGAAGTGGGGACTCCACTCAAAGCACTTTGACTTCTCACCCACAGCCCACTTCTTAGTCAGTAGCCCACATGCTGCCTCGTCTCCTGATGGCCGAGTCTGCCCTTGCACAGGTGCAGCTGGAGCAGTCTTTGGCAGGGCCCTTATGGGCTCCAAAACCCAGAGGACATCGGTCAAGAGCATCTCAGCAGTCAGAGCAGGGATCTGAGCAGCCTGCCTCTACCTCTGCTGAAGCCACACAGGTTGCACCACGTAGGAGTATCAGAAAAAGGAAGAGTAAGGCTTTGTAGTTGCACAAGGGTATGCACATGGGTGATAAAATGTTGTGTTGCTAATTTTTTGTTATTTATTCACATCACACAAATGTTATTCTTTTTCATCACTTTACCATCTTGTCCATTCTTGGGTGCTTGGTGGTATGTGGCCTTCTAACTTGTTTGATGATGAATGTGAGCACATGAATTCATGGGGACCAAAGGGGGATGTTGAGGGAGTGGTTGGTTGGTTGCAGGACTGCTTTGTGTCAGTGAGGGGGGGGGAGTGGGGGGAAGAGTGACCATTGCATTTTCTGCTAGCATGGATGCACTGGTGCAACCCAAGTGAACCTTGCATTAATAAGGGCATCCCTGGCAGCAAAGTGAGCTGCTGGGGATGCAATGCTCTCATCACCCTCCTCCTCCTCATCTTCTTGCTCCCCCACTGAATTGTCTGAGGAGGATTTGAGCTTGTTGCCTTGTTCCTCCTGCAGGTCCAAGCCTCGCTGCTGCACAATGTTGTGCAGTGCACAGCAAACCATTCTGGAGACTCTGGCTGGTGGGTACTGAAGGGCACCTCCAGATCTGTCCAGGCACCTGAAGCGTATCTTCAGTATGCCAATGGCCTGTTCAATCAGACATCTGGTGGTGATATGGCATTCATTAAGTCTGCTTCCAGGTCCGAAGAGATCAGGGAGCTTGGACTGCTGCAGGACGACAGCATCATGGCAGCTGCCCAGGAATCTTGCGCACACCTGCATAAAGATCTTTTTGTGGTTGACGAATACCCCTGGTTGTTCTGGGGGGGGGGAGGGGGGTGGGTGCCCAGATTGCCACGTGTGTGCAGCCGATGGCGCCCTGCACCTGTGGGAATCCAGCCAGAGCCGCAAAGCCGAGTGCCCACTCATTCTGAATGGCATCATCAGTGGCAAAGTTGACATACTTGCCGGCCCTGGCAAACAACCCACCATACACCGGTCTTGTGCATTTGTAGGCCGCCGACTGGGAGATCCTGAATATGTCTGTGGCAGAGCCCTGGAAGGATCCGGCAGCAAAAAAGTTGAGGGAGGTGGTGACTTTGACAGCCCCTGGTAACGTGTGGCCACCAGGTCCAGCAGGCAGCAGGTCTTCTTCTAGGAGGCTGCAGATGTCTGACACCACCTGACGTGACATCCTGAGCCTCCTGAGACACTGGTATTCAGTCATGTCAAGGAAGCTGATCCTCTGTCTGTAGACCCTGTTTTGTGAGTAATGCCTCCTGCGAGCTGCACCTCTCTGCTGGTCCCCTCTCTGCTGGTCCCCTCTCTGCTAGTCCCCTCTCTGCTGGCCCCCTCTCTGCTGTGCATCTACAGGTCTGTGAGCAGTAGGCTGCTTCGGGTGCTGTTGCTGGTCATCTTGGTTCTCATCTGAGGTCCAATCTAAGGCAGCATAAGCTGCACCCATCCTGATGTAATACAGCAAACCTCCAAAGTGTAAAAAGGAAACTCTAAATTGTACAAAATAAACTCTCAGCAAAAGTACTGTGATCAAACTCAGGCAAAGATACCAATAAATATTCAGTACTCAGCTGCTTTCTTACCTGTTAATGGTAAGAAAGCAGCTGAGTACTGAATATTTATTGGTATCTTTGCCCGAGTTTGCTTCAGCCCCCTCAATTGCCGCTGTGTACTCGCCTTGGTTTCACTGGCGAGTTTCAGGAGGCCAGGAAAACCCATGGACCCAACGTTAAAGTGAAAACAGTGTGTAAATATCACTCTAATTGAGCGATTAGCATATGGAAATTGACAACCCGCCTCTCCCGAGGGGGTTGCGCGCAGAAGCCTAACATTCTGGAGTCAAATGTGGAAGTCGGCAGGTTGGAGCCGGCTTCCCAAGGCGGTCAATTTCGCCGGTTTTAACCCCCCACCCGTACCTGCTAGGCAACAAGGGATACCCACTGCAAACTTGGCTCATGACCCCCCACCCGCACCCAAACCCACCCACTCTTCCACATTAAAATTCAGTCCATTATATCACATGAAACTATTTTCCAATTACTTTATGTCTACATCAGTGGTTTTCCAACATATCTTTGTGAGGAACCCCTGCAAATATTGATGACACTCCCAGGGACCCCCTATCTGAAGTTCTGGAAGACTGTCAGCCACCCAAAGCAAAACCGGACTGTCTTTGCAGAAAGCATATCTTATTAGTATGTACACAGCAACCCAGGTAATGAGCTAGTAAGTAAATAAACACTGAGGAAATTGGATGACAGATAATTCTGACCTGGGGACCCTCTGTGGTTTAGTTTAAATCACAACGCAAAATGAGATATTCATTTTCCTTTTGAACTAGACGCACGCTGTGTGCTGCTCTGCTAACAGCAAGTGACTTGGAGGCAGAGGATGATGGTCGAAGGTTGTTTTTGTGACAGGAAGCCTGTGTCCAGTGGTGTACCGCAGGGATCGGTGCTGGGTCCTTTGCTGTTTGTAGTGTACATTAATGATTTAGATATGAATGTAGGAGGTATGATCAGGAAGTTCGCAGATGACATGAAAATTGGTGGAGTAGTAAATAGCGAGGAGGGATAGATGGGCAGAACAGTGGCAAATGGAATTTAACCCTGAAAAGTGTGAGGTGATGCATTTTGGGAGGACTAACAAGGCAAGGGAATACACAATGAATGGTAGGACCCTAGGAAGGACAGAGGATCAGAGGTGTGCATGGACATAGATCCCTGAAGGTAGCAGGACAGGTAGATATGGTGGTTAAAAAGGCATATGGGATACTTGCCTTCATTAGCCGAGGCATAGAATATAAGAGCAGGGAGGTTATGATGGAGCTGTACAAAACGCTAGTTAAGCCACAGCTGGAATACTGTGTGCAGTTCTGGTCACCACACTATAGGAAGGATTTGATTGCACTGGAGAGGGTGCAGAGGAGATTCACCAGGATGTTACCTGGGCTGGAGCGTTTCAGCTATGAAGAGAGACTGGACAGGCTGGGGTTGTTTTCCTTAGAGCAGAGAAGGCTGAGGGGGGACCTGATTGAGGTGTACAAAATTATGTGGGGCATAGATAGGGTAGATAGAAAGGAACTTTTCCCCTTAGTGGAGGGGTCAATAAGCAGGGGGCATAGTTTCAAGGTAAGGGGCAGGAGGTTTAGAGGGGATTTGAGGAAAAACTTTTTCACCCAGAGGGTGGTTGGAATCTGGAACTCACTGCCTGAAAGGGTGGTAAAGGCAGGAACCCTCACAACATTCAAGAAGCATTTAGATGAGCACTTGAAATGCCACAGCATACAAGGCTACGGACCAAGTGCTGGAAAATGGGATTAGAATAGACAGGGCTTGATGGCCAGCGTGGACACGATGGGCCAAAGGGCCTCTTTCTGTGCTGTATATGACTCTATGACTGAATCGCAAACGAATAGCTTCAGGTGGGTGGCAAATATTACATAGAATTACATAGGATATATGACACAGAAACAGGCCATTCGGCCCAACCAGTCCATACCGACGTTTATGCTCCACTCGAGCCTCCTCCTGTCTTTCCTCATCTAAATCTATCAGCGTAACCCTCTATTTCCTTTTCCCTCATGTGCTTGTCCAGCCTCCCCTTAAATGCATCTATACTATTCGCTTCAACCACTCCCTGTGGTAGCGAGTTCCACATTCTCACCACTCTTTGGGTAAAGAAGTTTCTTCTGAATTCCCTATTGGATTTCTTGGTGACTATCTTATATTGATGGCCTCTAGTTATGCTCTTCCCCACAAGTGGAAACATTCTCTTTGTATCCACTCTATCAAAACCTTTCATGATTTTAAAGACCTCTATTAGGACACCCCTCAGCCTTCTTTTTTCAAGAGAAAAGAGACCCAGCCTGTTCATCCTTTCCTGATATGTATACCCTCGCATTTCTGGTATCATCCTTGTAAATCTTCTCTGCACCCTCTCCAGTGCCTCTATATCCTTTTTATAATATGGCGACCAGAACTGTACGCAGTACTCTAAGTGTGGTCTAACCAAGGTTCGATACAAGTTTAGCATAACTTCCCTACTTTTCAATTCTATACCTGTAGAAATAAACCCTAGTGCTTGGTTTGCTTTTTTTTATGGCCTTGCTAACCTGTATCGTAACTTTCAGTGATTTGTGTATTTGTACTCCGAGATCCCTTTGTTCCTCTAGCTCACCTAGACTCGCACCCTCCAAGTAATAAGTGACCTCCCTATTCTACCGACCAAATTGTAATACCTCACATTTATCTGTGTTGAACTTCATTTGCCAATTATTTGCCCATTCTGCAAGTTTATTAATGTCCTCCTGTAATTTGTTGTAGTTCTCCTCAGTATTGTCTATCCCCACCAATTTGGTGCCATCCGCAAATTTAGAAATTGTGTTTTTGATTCCAAAGTCTAAATCGTTAATGTAAATTGTGAACAACAGTGGTCCCAGCACTGATCCTTGTGGAACACCACTACCCACCTTCTGCCACTGTGAATAGCTACCCTTTACTCCTACTCTTTGCTTTCTGTCCTGAAGCCAGCCAGCAATCGCGATACATCATAACTTCTGAAAACAATGGCTGTAAATCTAAAATAAAATAAGAAATCATATTCGCTGGTAAATCTGAGCATATTCTCTAATGTTTTACACAACTCCGCACAGCTTCACACTCCTCCTCTCCATTTAACACTTCACATTCATAAAGAACATCATTACTACACGAAGACAATTTGCAAAGCAAGAAGTCTCAGATCAACTTCCCAGCACCAGGTGATCATCCCTCATATCCAGGCTTGTGATTACTTCTTTTTTTAAGGATGACATTTTATGTGAACAAATGACTACAGCCTTCTTTATATGATTGGCTTTCTTCCTCTCTGTACCCTTGATATCCCCTACACTACATCATTCTGTCTCATTCTTTCCCAGAATCTCGGCGCTGTTGAACTTCTCACTTCCCTTTGGTCTTTCTTCTTTCTATAATCTACAAGCTTTTAAATGACAACCTTGGTGGCACCTAACCATTTCACTTGGTTTATCGAGTTTTCCTTCCTACCCTCTTGAAACTTTGGTGGAGTCCTGCAGTTAGGCTTCCCATCAAAATATCTAATATATTAAAAACTTACATCCGTGTGCACTTCCTGTCGCAATTATCCATTATAACGTCCTATGTTCACATTTGTAATGGAGATTGCTGTGTAAACTTGTCATACTGTAACATCACTCACTTGCCAATGAGACACTGCAGCGCTACCACTGGCGGGAGGTTGTAATTGCCCGAAATGGGCGCGAAATCAGCAGAGCGGCCGTACTGCCCGCCCAAGGTTGGCGTCGGGCTTCATTTAAATGCTGCCAGCGAGCAAGTGGCCAAACAGGCGTTTCGCTGCAGCTCCCCAGCTGGGGAGGCTGGGAAATCGCAGATCCTGGGGCGATCCCAGGGGAGGGCCTCGCATGTCCAGCTGCAGGCCAGGTTTTTTTTTGGGGGGGTCCAGGGGAAGCACACCTGCCCCACACAAAAAAAATTGAAAGATTTGCTGGGCAGTTTTCTAAGTGACTTCCAGCAGTCCCAGCCGCTGGTTAGGCCACTCAACATTTTTATAAATAGGCAGAGCATTCAAGGTGCACGCTCCACCCATTTGCACCTGCAATTGGTAATCGGGATCTTACAACTGGCATAGGATTCCGATTTGTATCTGTAAGCAGCTTTATGCCCAATTTCAGGCTGCTCCCCCATTTACAGACCCGCCTGAAAATTGTATACGGTGTCAATGAGGTGGCAGATGTGTTTCCCTCCACCCCCACCCCCGCCACCCCGCACCATTTTCAACTGCTGGCTGCCTGTTTTTCAGGCGAGAAACAGGCAGCTAAATATTGCCCCCTTGCCTTTAAAATGGAGTCTAAATTATGTCTACATGCCCTGGTTCAATTATCATCCACCTTCTAACCCTGCTTGACCTAAGGACTATGCTTGGTCTTAACTTACATTGTGCAACACTATCAGAGATCAATTAGTATATATTTAAAATATACATATACCAGGCTAGGTATGACATTGAGCTCCCTGCACCACCTCACACCAAGCTTAGAAAGCCTGTGCCCCCTTACATCCTGTCAGATTAGGAATTATTTCCAATAAATAGGCGTTGATGAATAAAGGCTTAAGGAAGAAGCCAATTATATGATTACTTGAAATTTTGCTTCTGACAGGAGTTGGCTTACTTAGAATTTGCATACAAGTAGACATGACCATGTCTTAGTCCTACCTCTTTCTGATGGTACTTGATGGCTACCTTTAGTTTGGCTAGATCATGGCATTTCTGTGGATCTAACTCATCACTTTGGTCATCTCTGTGGTTCAATATAATCTCCAGCTCCCTGGAACTTCGAGCCTGATCCAGCAGGTCTTTGGCAAAGTGCTTGCACTGCTGCGACAGCTCTTCATACTCAGCTTTGAACTCATTCTCTACTTTGCTGAGTAACTTCAGCTCCCAACCCAGTTGAAAGGCTGTGAGGATTGGGTCTTCGCTTGACAAGGCTATCAATGAAGGGCTGGCGAGCGCACGGTATATATTCAGCCGCGACCTCGAGTGACGGAGGCTGTCGACTTCAGAACTGGAAACGCACTCCACGCAGTTGCACCTCACTTGGTGGGGTCGAGGAATGGAGACTCCTCCGTGCACCAGCAGCTTTATAATTTCATAATTATTGGTGTGTGCAGCCAGCATTATGGGCGTAATATCTGGAGTGAATTCTGAAAACTGAGCATCCATCAGTAAAGGGGGGACCTGCCAAGCAGAAAAATTATATGAATCAGTAATTATCTTCTCAAAGTTTCAAAGCAAAGCAAAAAGTAGATTACCCAACATGAAGTGTTGTAGTCAGCAGACAGAATAGGATCGATTTGGGCTTTTGGGCGGTCGACCGGTGGATTGCACTGGTTCCGGCGGTGAAGTGGTCACTGTGATGTAGAGGGTGGGGGCCCCAGGGCCGCAGAGTGGCCCAGATTTTTCTTGTGGACCCTGGAGGAGAATTCCTGCTCCTCCAGGACCCACCAAAATAATTGAATACTTACCTTTAGAGGGCCTCTTCCCTTCCATTGCCCAGTTCCTATTTAAAATAGCAATCAGGTAGGAACAGACCCGACACCAAGCGGCAGGGAAGGCAATTTAGATGATTAAGAGCTTGTTAATGGGCACTTAAAAACTATTTTAAGCTTACCTTTAGATTTTAAGAGTTCGCCCATGGCTTCCCCGCTGCTCGGAGATCACTTCAGGTGAGCAGGTGGGGAGTTGTGTCAGCATGCGATCATTTCTTAAATTGACAGCTGCAAATGTTCTATAAAAGCTCCCATTTCATAGCCGTTCACCTTCCAAGGTCAGAAACTGTTGCTTACTGCATTTAGGGAGACAGATTGAGCTTTATGCAGGTTGCAAGTGTTTGGAGCAAACTCTCTATCCAGTGTCACCTCATTGGAACAACCTCTCTCACCATTGACAGATCGCTTCTGTCATCTCAACCTCACCTGCCATCTATTCCATCAGCATTGGTGCCCTTGAAAAAATCTCACCTTGGTCCTCAGAATCCCACCACGATCAGCCCCAACACCAGCATCACCGGGCACACCAGCAGCAACAACAAGAACACCAACCTTCTCCGCAATCAACTGATGCTGCACAGGACACAGGGCATCAGCACCCGAGCACATTGCTGTGCAGGAGGCCAGGGATGGCCTCACCATGGCCAGATTTACTTCACTTGACGCTGTACACCCATATGGCTGCCACATGATGCACCAGGTTGGCACCACCCCACACCAGCACCATAAAGCATCCCTACAATGCCCAAGCCATTCCTTTCACACTCATCATCATTGCAGGGGGATGGGGGGGGTACCCATATGTCTCACCATTCACTGCAACTCACTAAGCCACTTCCAAAGGTGCACACAAATCTGTCCAAGAACGCGAAGTGTTGAAAATAAAGATTTCAATGATTGACAGCACATTAACAGAAACTTCACATGAACATTGGCTAAAACACCCAAGTGGCTACCCTTGTGTGTTGTTACTTGGTATGATTGGACTAGGATGAGGGTGAGTGTGAGGGGCGGCTAGTGAGATGGGGAAGTGATAATGTAGATAGAGAGGGATGGGTGAAGGTGCAAGGTAAGTTGGTGTGAGTAAGGATGTGCAGGAATAGGGTAGGGAAGGCAGAGTGATGGGGATGTGATGAGTGGCACAACAGGATGAGGTTGAGTGTGGATTTGCAGTAACGTTTCGTGATCTACTGAGATCATTGAAAGGTTTGCGCCACTGCAGCCTGGTCCTCCTGATGACATCCCTGCTTGTGCCCTCCTGTGCAATGTGCAACCGGGCTGTGTTGATCTCCTGGGGACGTCTCTTCCGCCCATGGGAAGGGAAGAGAACCTCCCTGCGTGCTGTGACTCCCTCCATAAGCATATGGAGAGAGTCATGGGAGAGCCTGGGTGCAGCCGTGGACCTCTGTGCAGTGCTTGTCAGTGTTTGCAGCACCTCAATGCTGTAGAACACTGACAGTACAACTGTCAAAATTAATTTGCGCATGGTCCCTTTAAGGAAACCAGCTGATGACGCGTCATTAAGTGACGTCAGCAGACCCGCTTCCTTCAATTGGCTGGGAAATGCGCTGGGTAGGCTTAACAAGCCCAATCAGCGTAAGATCACTTCGGACAGCGGGCTGGAGCCAGCAGCAGGGTTGCCCCCCCACCACCGACCCCAGCCGCACTGGACCCGCTGAGGTTGGGGAAATCGCGGCCATGGACTTTCAGATGGCCTGGGAATACAGATACATAAATTACTAAAAGTAGCAACACAAGTTGATAAGCCCATAAAGAGTGCAAACAAAGTACTAGGGTTCATTTCTAGAGGAATAGAATACAAAAGCAGGGAGATCATGATCATAAATTTCCATAGAACCTTGGCTAGACCACACTTGGAGGACTGTGTGCAGTTTTGGTCTCCAGACTATAAAAAGAATAGTGAAGCACTGGAGAAAGTGCAGGGTAAATTTACAAGTTACTACAATTGAGAGGATGCAACTATCAGAAAGATTGAGCAGGCTGGAGCTTTGTTCTCTGGAAAAGAGAAGACTCAGAAAAGAGCTGATCAAGGTCTTTAAAATTATTGAGGGGTTCGATAAGGTGAATGTGGAGAAACTGTTTCCTTTTGTATGAGTCCTAAACAAGGGAACATAAATATAAGATAGCCACTAACAGATCAAATAAAGAATTTAGGAGCAATTTCTTTACACAGAGAGTGGCGAGAATGTGGAACTCTCTGCCACGTGGAGTGGGTGAAGCAGAGAGCACTGCTGCATTTAAGGGGAGGTTTGAAACATGCATGTGGGAGAAGAGAATAGAGGAATATGGGGTAATTACAGTGTGAGGAGGCTAGGGTGGAGTATAACCACTGGCATAGACCAGTTGGGCCAAGTGGCCTGTTTCTGTGCTGTAGATTCTATGTATGCACGTAAGTAATTGCAATGTCCAAAACTGTTTTTAGTTTAGACCAGAATGGAAACACAGACTGTGTTAAAAAGGTAAATATTGTGGATAACAGCAATGAGCAACGGGCCTAGTTTTACAGGCCCAAGTTTGCAAGCCAGTTGCAACTTTTAAGATAGTTTAATTATTTATTTGTTTTTATTAGATTTTTCATTCTTACCCTTTTTTTTTAAGTCTCTGCTTCATTGCCTGCTCTGCTGTCCTTCAGTCGGTAGGATACAATGGTCTAAGATGCAGACTTCTCCAGAGTTGGCATACTTACTTATTGAGGAATGAGCGAGCTCTGAGCTGAGTCTTCCTCCCCTCCGCCCCCGCGCCCCCCCCCCCCCCGACCGCCTCCCTCACCAGTACTTGTCTGCTGGTAGAACAAATGATGTGGAGATGCCGGTGTTGGACTGGGGTGGACAAATGTGAGAAGTCGCACAACACCAGGTTATAGTCCAACAGCTTTATTTGAAATCACAAGCTTTCGGAGCGCTGCTCCTTCGTCAGGTGAAGTGAAGAGATGCATATAGTCACAGCATATATAGACAGAGAACTATAACATCTGGCAGTGTTCTCTGACTATATATGCTGTGACTATATGCATCTCTTCACTTCACCTGACGAAGGAGCAGCGCTCCGAAAGCTTGTGATTTCAAATAAAGCTGTTGGTAGAACAAATGACAGTCGAGACCAGTTTAACAATGAATCTCTCATCCAACCAAGCACAGTCTCCCCTTCTGACTGAGCTGTGCACCCTTCAGGGGGGAACAGGGGTCACATATAGGGCTGTCAACCCTCCAGGATTGTCCTAGAGTAGGGGTGGATTATTATTTGGGCTGGAGGGCCACTTAACAAGTTCTGGTGAGCTGTTGAGGGCCGCACACCAATGTTCTCCCTAAGGTGTGCGGCCACGTGGTCGGGCACCAATCGCGAGGTCCCATGCAGGCCGCTCACCAGCTCCTACCGCTGACAGAGATACTGCGCATTCGTGGCCGTGCAGCAAATTTCAAGGGACGGCGCACAAAATAGAATTAGAGGGGATATTGCATAAACATAAACATTGCATAAACACAAATTCAGATAGTAGTCAGATACTATCTTAAATACACAAAATGTAGTGCTGGGTCCTTTGCTGTTTGTAATGTACATTAATGATTTAGATATGAATATAGGAGGTATGATCAGTAAGTTCGCAGATGACACGAAAATTGGAGGAGTGGTAAATAGCGAGGAGGGAAGCCTCAGGCTACAGGACGATATAGACGGGTTGGTTAGATGGGCAGAACAGTGGCAAATGGAATTTAACCCTGAAAAGTGTGAGGTGATGCATTTTGGGAGGACTAACAAGGCAAGGGAATACACAATGAATGGTAGGACCCTAGGAAGGACAGAGGATCAGAGGGACCTTGGTGTGCATGTACATAGATCCCTGAAGGTAGCAGGACAGGTAGATAAGGTGGTTAAAAAGGCATATGGGATACTTGCCTTCATTTGCCGAGGCATAGAATATAAGAGCAGGGAGGTTATGATGGAGCTGTGCAAAATGCTAGTTAGGCCACAGCTGGAATACTGTATGCAGTTCTGGTCACCACACTATAGGAGGGATGTGATTGCATTGGAGAGGGTGCAGAGGAGATTCACCAGGATGTTACCTGGGCTGGAGCGCTTCAGCTATGAAGAGAGACTGGATAGGCTGGGGTTGTTTTCCTTAGAGCAGAGAAGGCTGAGGGGAGACCTGATTGAGGTGTACAAAATTATGAGGGGGCATAAATAGGGTAGATAGAAAGGAACTTTTCCCCTTAGTAGAGGAGTCAATAACCAGGGGGCATAGTTTCAAGGTGAGGGGCAGGAGGTTTAGAGAGGATTTGAGGAAAACTTTTTCACCCAGAGGGTGGTTGGAATCTGGAACTCACTGCCTGAAAGGGCTGGTAGAGGCAGGAACCCTCACAACATTCAAGAAGCATTTAGATGAGCACTTGAAACGCCACAGCATACAAGGCTACGGACCAAGTGCTGGAAAATGGGATTAGAATAGACAGAGCTTGATGGCCGGCGTGGACACGATGGGCCGAAGGGCCTCTTTCTGTGCTGTATAACTCTGTGACTCGATGTAGTGTAAAATAGTAAAATCTTCCATTATTAAATGAAGGAAATAAGTGAGCGCTCAATTAGATGTTGTACTGAAAGTCTACATGGCTCGAGTCTACGGGGCCTCCAATGTGAGAGGTGTGCTGAGTAACGGAGCCCGAGGCTTCGCAAGGTCTGAACTACAACCTGGAGTCCTTGTGCTCCGGGATCCACTCTCGTGTCTAGGACGGCGCTAAGAACTGCCCTGCCGTCGTACTCTGGGTACCGGGAGAGGAAAGAAGCTGAGCAACCAGAACTCGACGCAGGAGGAGCGTCCAGTGCGCACGCGCAGAGGTGCCCTCACCAGCCAGCGATGAACGGCGGATTTGGCGGGTTTTAGAAAAGTCGCTCACGGAGCCGGAGCGGGAGAGAACCGCAGACAGACGTTAGGCTGGCTCCGAGACACAAAAGGGAAGCAGATCTGCATCAGACCTATAGCAGCAGTCCTGGCAGCTTTATTATTTTTTAGTTGTCCAGGTTCAGGGTCGCAGCCGACTTCCAGGCTGCATTAATCCTGAGCGAGCTCTCCTCGGCGCCAACCCCCACCCCACCCCCAATCTCCAAGACAATGCTTCAAGAGCAACCCAGGAGAAAAATCATAGGGTCATTAAACAAAATTAACACCTTCATTTCTTAGTTATTAAAATATTAGAGATGTGGAAAAAAGGCTGTTTCATCAACAGTCAAGATTAATCCAATTGGGTAACTATCTGTTCCCTTCCAAATTGGCGTTTGAAGGCAATGTGCCTGAAGGATTGACCAATGGTGTGAGTGTGGGGGCGGGGCGGTTCCAGGCAAAATGTCATGTGATGAAACCTCCAGGAGTACACCCAATCAGAGCTGGCAAGCCTCGTCACATAACAAACCATGTGTGATCATCTGAGATTGATCTTGAGCTGTGGACCGCTCCAGAGAGATGCCACACGACAAATCACATACGCTATCAATCAGAAAATTGATGTTGAGCTCACTGAAGAGCATGTGGCATGGATTCTGCTTGTGCATTGCAGATAAAGCAACAAGAAAACTGAACTGCTAACAATAGCTACCAGTCTAGTATTTCATAAGAAATAACAACAGAAAACGCTGGAAAAACTCAGCAGGCCAGGCAGCACCCGTGGAGAGGGAAACAGAGTTAACGTTTCAGGTCGAAGACCTTTCGTCAGAACTGGAAAAAAGCAGGAAATGGAACAGATTTTAAAGCAAGTTTAGGGGCTGGGAAATGGGGGAGGGGATGAAAGAACAAAAGGGAAGGTCAGTGATAGGATGGATGGCAGGAGAAGTAAAGAGGCATTAAGAGATATTCAAGGCAAGAGGAGATGGTAATGGAACAGGTTAAGAAACAAAGGATGGCTCTAGATGAAGTGTGAATTGAGCTGGCAGAATGAAAGACAGCTGCCATGTGGGAGGGAAGAAAAAAAGGCACAAACAAAAAGTGTGGATAAAAAATATATATATGTGATAGGGGCCGAGGTTATGATCTGAAATTGTTGAACTCTATGCTGAGTCCAGAGGGCTGTAAAGTGCCTAATCGAAAGATGAGGTGCTGTTCCTCGAGCTTACGCTGAGCTTCCGTGGAACAATGCAAGAGGCCGAGGATGTATTTCATAAGAGTTACTTTATTTTTTATTTTATTTATACAGTGTCTGCTGTGGCTCAGTGGGTGGCACACTCGCTTCTGAGTCA
The DNA here is from genome assembly GCA_030390025.1 of Squalus acanthias. Classification (NCBI taxonomy): domain Eukaryota; kingdom Metazoa; phylum Chordata; class Chondrichthyes; order Squaliformes; family Squalidae; genus Squalus; species Squalus acanthias. The sequence goes on from CM059430.1 coordinate 152,549,259, forward strand.
GAAGGTTGTGGGTTCATAGTCCCACTCCAGGGACTTGCGCACAGAAATCCAGGCTGACGCTCCAGTGTGGTGCTGAGGGAGTGCTGCACTGTCGGAGGTGCCGTCCTTCGAATGAGACGGTAAACCGAGGCCCCGTCTGCTCTCTCATGTGGACGTAAAAGATCCCATGGTACTATTTCAAAGAAGAGCAGGGGTGTTATCCCTGGTATCCTAGCCAATATTTATCCCTCAAGCAACATAACAAAAAATTATCACATTGCTGTTTGCAAATTGGCTGCTGCATTTCCCACATTACAACAGTGACTACACTCTAAAAGTTGGCTGGAAAGCACTTTGAGGCGTCTGGTGGTCGTGAAAGGCGCTATATAAATGTAAGTCTTTCTTTTTTGTTATAGCTGAAGAATGCTACAAATGGGAAGATGCACATTCACATTTTCAAAATTGATTTGAATGTGGCTCTGCTTTAGCAGCAGGGTAAAAGGACCATATGGCATGTTCCTAACTAATCCTCTTCATGGTCAGGCTGAAGTACCCGTTACATATGCTCAGTGAAGATGCAACCAAATCCATATTCTCACAAAAAAGCAGTTGGAATTTGTTCTCTGTTGCTAACAAAATGTCATATTAGGAGACTAGGTGGGGTTAGAACACTGTCGCATTGCCTCTGGGACCTTGGCTTGAAAATCTCAATCCAGGCTGATGGGATGAAAATCTTCTGTTGCTGCTGGCTATAAAGGTGCTAATTAGAGTGAGGTTTCAAGTCAACGCAATTCCTAGTTAGTGAGCCTACCTCACCAAAACTGACCGGAATTCATCATTAATTGGCACTGAATTGGAATCCTTCCTCAGAAAGACCGCAAGAATTTCTGTTATGGGCACGTTATAGAAAGAAAGAAAGACTTGCATTTCTATAGCGCCTTTCATGACCACCGGACGTCGCAAAGCGCTTTACAGCCAACGAGGTACTTTTGGAGTGTAGTCACTGTTGTAATGTGGGAAATGCGCACAGCAAGCTCCCACAAACAGCAATGTGATAATGACCAGATAATCTGATTTTGTTATGTTGATTGAGGGATATATATTGGCCCAGGACACTGGGGATAACTCCCCTGCTCTTCTTCGAAATAGTGCCATGGGATCTTTTACATCCACCTGAGGGAGCAGACGGGGCCTCGGTTTAACGTCTCATCCGGAGGTTATGGGCTATCTTAGGTTAGGTTAGAGTCATGGCATTCTGATGCGGCATGGTAGAGGGAAATTTTTACTCTGGATCCCAAGTGGCTAACTGATGTGTTGATTAACTCCTTCAAAAATAGCTAGACAAATATCGGTTTATAAAAGTAATTTAAGGTTATACTGATAAGTACAGACAGAGATCATCAAATGCTTGATGGAACATGATGGTTCCTGTGCTGCTGGAACTATGGAAATGTCATCTGTGAAAATCAATATTGGGTAATGGAGGTGTGCATGTAGCTAGTTAGTGTGGTGATTTTCTGAACTTTTTTTTTGGATGAGGGGTGAATTTTGCAGAACTTTTCTGCAGGTGATTAACAAGTGGGTTTGAATCCATGATAGGGTAGATTGTACATGGTCTGTGGAAGGAGTGAGGTTGGTAAACTAGATGTCCTTTTCTCATCCATACTTTCTTATACTCTTAGTTCATGCTCTTCCTGAGCTCAATTTGCTTGATGTTAACAATGGAATTGAAAAGTTAAAGTTTTCCATTTATCAATAGTGATATCCCTGCCCTTAGCAAGTAGAAGGTTCACCATAAAGTAAGTTAAATAACTTTGTTAAGGATATTAATCAGTGACAAAGTAATAAGTGTACAACACGTTCATGAAGCTTGGATGAGTTTCAGTGATCTTTCTCCTCAGTATCAGGCATGCATTTCTGCTAATAAGGAGGAAATGTATTGATTCTACACGCATTCTGGAATATTGCAGGCAGTCATCAACAGCTAAGCTTTAATTCACTTGTGTGCATATTCTTTTTATTGTTCATTAGTGAAGCATCATTTGTTGGTGTAATGTTGTCACTCCCATGGAATAAATCCTTTTTACTGTATTGCACACACATTCAAGCAGATTTGTTTGAATGATGAGCAATTAATGTTGGAAAACTGGATTATGCACGTCAATAAATGGCTCCCCTGTGTAGTCTGGGGTGTTCACTCAACATACACAGGAGCCATTTTGTCAAGGAATGCTTGAGGCTTCAGGCATTTATTGCAAGTGTAGAACTCCCCGACTTTAGGAGGTTAAAAAAAATATTCTTTTTTGGTTATGTATTAAATAGAACAGAATGAATAGTTCATAGTAAAGCTGTAATTCAATCAGAGCGTTTCAATGATAGTAAAGCACATAAGTAAAAATAAGATTACTGTCTTGAAATCACTCCCATGTGCCAATTAGTTTTGGACAATATGTGCCTTTTTTTCATTGCTAGCAGAAGGCACCTTGGGGGCTCACCACAGAGGTGCACCTGTGGGTCTGATGTATAATGACATTCACACTAAAGGATTTAAGATCACGGCCACACAGGATTAGCAGGACATAGTAGTCACTATAAACTAGAAATGATGTTGATGGTATTAATGGACGAACACTTCAGTTGTTCATTCAAAATTATAGGAGTAGGAGTTGCTCTGGTCATTGCGTCAAGTTCCTCCCTTTCGAGCAAAATCACACACACATTCTGAAGGAAGACATTCATCTTTTCACTACAAATACCAAACAGAGGAAATCTTCACAAATGCATTTATAATGTTGCTACACAAAATGACCAGAGGACATCCTTCTATAATATGAAAATAATACGATCAGTAAAGATTATAATGAATAAAATATGTGACTCTGGCCCAGCATATGTTAAAATTGAGCCAATTTGCACTTTTATATTCAAACTGTAATAAACTGGACTAATAATCCAGAGAACATGAATTCAAATCCCACCATGGCATTTTGTCAATTTGAATTCAGTTAAAGAAAATCTGGAAAAATAAGTTGGTACCAGTAAAAACGTGACCAAGAAGCTAGTGGATTGTTGTAAAAACCCAACTGGTTTACTAATGTCCTTTAGGGAAGGAAACTTGCTGTCCTTACCTAGTCTGGCCTATAACTTGGCAGGGGGATGGGATACGGAGTGGAGCTATAGTAGGGGGTGATGCACAGCCAAATATAGAGGAAAAAACAAGTCAGCCTGGAAGGCAGAGCAAATATATAACGGCACAAGGGAGTATGGCAAGGCTGGATGGCATTTATTTTAATGCAAGGAGTCTTGCGAGTAAGGCAGATGAATTGAAGGTGTTGATGAACACATGGGAGTATGATATTGTTGCTATCACAGAGACATGGTTGAGGGAGGGGCAGGACTGGCAGCTCAATATTCCGGGGTATAGAATCTTCAGGCGAGACAGAGGGGGTGTAAAAGAGGAGGGGGTGTCGCAATATTAATCAAGGAGTCAATTACTGCAGTAAGGAGGGATGATATCATAGCAGGTTCCTCTAATGAGGCCATATGGGTGGAACTTAAAAACAAAAAGGGGGCAAGCACTTTGCTGGGAGTGTACTATAGGCCCCCAAACAGTCAGGGGGAGATAGAGGAACAGATATGTAGGCAAATCTCAGAGAAGTGTAGAAATAATAGGGTAATAATAGTAGGGGATTTCAACTTCCCCAATATTAACTGGGATAGTCAGAGTGTGAAAGGCTTAGAGGGTGCGGAATTCTTAAAGTGCATCCAGGAGAGCTTTTTGAGCCAGCATGTAGAAAGTCCTACAAGAGAGGGGGCGGTACTGGACCTAATTCTAGGGAATGTAGCCGGGCAAGTGGTAGAAGTGTTAGTAGGAGAGCATTTTGGTGACAGTGGCCATAATTCGGTGAGATTTAAGGTAGTCATGGAAAAGGACAAAGATGGACCGGAAATAAAGGTTTTAAATTGGGGGAAGGCCGATTTTAATATGATAAGGCAGGATCTGGCCAAAGTGGACTGGGATCAGCTACTTGTAGGAAAATCCACATCAGAGCAGTGGGAGTCTTTCAGAAAGGAAATAGAGAGAGTACAACACCAACATGTTCCCGTAAAGGTCAAGGGTGGGACCAACAAGCCCAGGGAACCCTGGATGTCAAGGGATATACGAGAATGGATTAGGAAAAAAAGGGAGTCTTTTGGCAGATACAAAGGACTAAAAACAGTGGAAGCCCTAGAGGAGTATATAAAGTGCAGGGGGGTACTTAAAAAAGAAATTAGGAGAGCGAAGAGGGGGCATGAAATAACACTGGCGGGCAAAATAAAGGAAAATCCCAAGGTGTTTTATAAGTATATTAAGGGCAAGAGGATAAACAGGGAAAGAGTAGGGTCCATTAGTGGCAATCTGTGTGTAGAGCCAGAAGATGTAGGTGGGGTTTTAAATGAATATTTTGCATCTGTGTTCACTATGGAGAAGGACGATGTAGGCATAGAAATCAGGCAGGGGGATTGTGATATACTTGAACAAATTAGTATTGAGAGGGAGGAGATACTAGCGGTTTTAGCGGGCTTAAAAGTGGATAAATCCCCAGGCCCAGACGAGATGTATCCCAGGCTGCTGTGTGAGGCAAGGGAGGAGATTGCAGGGGCTCTGACACATATTTTCAGAACCTCTCTGGCTACAGGGGAGGTGCCAGAGGACTGGAGAACAGCTAACGTAGTACCATTATTCAAGAAGGGTAGTAGGGATAAACCAGGGAATTATAGGCCAGTGAGCCTAACATCAGTGGTAGGGATATTATTGGAAAAAATTCTGAGGGACAGAATTAGTCTCCACTTGGAGAGGCAAGGATTAATCAAGAATAGTCAGCATGGCTTTGTCAGGGGGAGATCATGTTTGACCAATTTGATTGAATTTTTCGCGGGGGTGACTAGGTGTGTGGATGAGGGTAGTGCAGTTGATGTGGTCTACATGGACTTCAGTAAGGCTTTTGACAAAGTCCCGCATGGGAGACTGGTCAAGAAGGTAAGAGCCCATGGGATCCAGGGCAATTTGGCACATTGGATCCAAAATTGGCTTAGTGGCAGGAGGCAGAGGGTAATGGTCGAAGGTTGTTTTTGTGACTGGAAGCCTGTGTCCAGTGGTGTACCGCAGGGATTGGTGCTGGGTCCTTTGCTGTTTGTAGTGTACATTAATGATTTAGATATGAATGTAGGAGGTATGATCAGTAAGTTCGCAGATGACACGAAAATTGGTGGGGTGGTAAATAGCGAGGAGGGAAGCCTCAGGCTACAGGATGATATAGACGGGTTGGTTAGATGGGCAGAACAGTGGCAAATGGAATTTAACCCTGAAAAGTGTGAGGTGATGCATTTTGGGAGGACTAACAAGGCAAGGGAATACACAATGAATGGTAGAAGAACATTTATGATTTCACGACACATCGCACACAAGAAAATATTTTCTGATAGAAGACTTTTTAGTTTAACGCTGCATCTAACTCGTGCTATACATGACTTAGGAGTGCTTGATATACAGTGACCGAAATTGGACCTCATTGTATCCATATTTTGGGCGTGAAATGGGGGCATAAAGGTCCAATTTCACGGGGCTATGTCCCGCACCCCAAGGGTGCCTGATATACGTTCAATGCCATTTTGTCTCGGGTGATTTTCAGGTGTCCCTGGCAGCTGCTTAAACTGGCTTTAGACTCTCTTGCATATGCTAATGAGGGGCCCAATGCCTGTTTAAGAGCCCCTCTTGGAAATTGGCCAGGTTTTTGTTGCCACAGTAGTTCTCCTCCCCCTCTGCCCCGGGACCTACCTAAGAGCTGCTGCTGGCATCACAGCCAGCCCAAATAGGTGTGAAGCCAGCTGGCGAGCTACCTCTGGATGCCGAATTGGCGTCCACAGCTCGGCGGAATTATGCTGTTGAGCCCCAAGGCTCAATTATGAACAAGCCTTGAGCCTCCGGCTTTTGGTGCGTACAGTGAGCACGCTGACCTACTTGGATCCAAAATGATTTTCGCCCCCCCACCCCCCGCCCATTCGACACCTGGAGCAGGAGTGGAAAAGTGATCCATTCCCCGGCAGTGACATCCCTCACCTTAATAAGACAAAAAGAAACACCTACTGGTTCCTGGATGGGGGTCTGCTACTCTTTTGCTAAATATATTGAAAATATTAGGGCTGATTCACGTACCCACTGACCTTGAGTTTCCATCCATTTAAACTAATGTTAGGAAAATCAGGGGCTGTGAGCCGATGATTTATCACCATAGCTCCCTGAGTGCCACTTCTGACTGGGAATGACCGATTGAGGAATCAACTCTATTGAACCATCTTTAACAAATCCAATTTCCTGCTGCTAGTGATACTGGTATTCTGAATTGGAATTCATTTCTCTGCTGTTATCAATATTGAGCACTCTCAATTCTCTACTACTGGAGATCCGAGTTCTGCTGAAGCAAAGTCCAACTCCATAACTTGGCTTTCAGTGTGGAAGGGGCCATCCTGTAGGAAATTTGCACTTTTTTTTTTGCAAATGTGAACATTTAAAATGCAAATTCCATTTGGTTCTCTGAACAGACGGCATATGTGACGGAAAACAAAATCGACAAGCTGTGATTCGTACGCACGAGGACCGTCCTTGAGATGCACTGTGCGTGTTGTACCTTAGCTGTTGTCCCACTTACGACTGCCATTTGAACCTTTGAGGGAAGGTTTCTCACCAGATTTGCAACTGCAAGGAAGCATCTCACTTGCAGTTATTCACTGCCTTTGTTGAGTTGAAATAGTCCAAAGCTTAATATTCATTGTAAAGATGGACAGGTTGTGTGCGCAAGCCACAGGTAAAGTCGAGCTTATTAATATAAAAGTACAATAGTTTACCTAGATCTTAAAGATTTTGTACCAACAAAATTAGATGTGCCCACCCATGAGTGGGAATCCCATGGTCTACCAATCCCTCTGAAACTCTGAAACTTTATTGCGAGAGATACTGGATTCTTTGAACGGGAGTCTAATGTGCTACCAATTAAATTACTAGCCCAAAAAGACCTTAGTATTTATAAAATCTAGTATAGATTATTTTCTCAGATGCCATTTTAGAAATAAGAGCAGACTGCAAGTGGATCATTTCACAAAAGTTTAAACAAAGCTTTTGTAGGATCGCTCAGTGAGTTTTTCCTCAGCTGAGCCACACAGACCAGAGGGTCCCAGATTCAATCTTCGCTTGTGCGGAGTTAGTTGATTTCAACAGGGGCAGTGGTGGGATGGGAAGGAAGAAGGGAGGGGGTTAAAACCGGTCTCAGCTCCCGCTGGGCTATCGAGGGAAAAAATTCAGCCTTGATTCCCACTGCTGATTGCTATCCAATTATTCCTGTTGAAGAACTTGGAGAGCGCACATCTGTGGCTGTCAGATGAGGACAGGTTGGGCTCCACTGCGATGCCCCTCACAGTGAAATAGTCCGCCAACACTCCCTGTCAAGGCTCACACATGAATAATGATCACCTGGTGGAGGTACCAAAGGTCTTCTGGTGCCTTTGGAACCATACCCCATAATAATCTCTGGATTATTACCTGAGCCACGAGCGAATTTGGCTAGGACAAATAAAATTAGAGAGTTAAATGAGTGGCTCAAAGACTGGTGTGGGAGAAATGGGTTTTGCTTCCTGGGACACTGGCACCAGTACTGGAGCAGGAGGGAGCTGTTCCGTTGGGATGGGCTTCACTTGGCCAGTGCTGGGACTAGAGTCCTGGGCAGATCATATAACTAGGGCTGTAGAGAGGGCTTTAAACTAACTAGTGGGGGGGAGGTTCCTAGAGAGCAAATAATAACAATGACAACACAGAAGGTCATAGACTTAGTGGGGAAATTAAAAACCAGAGTGTGTCAGGAAGGGGCAGAAGGTATGGAGTAAAAGGTAAAGTAATAAAAAGGGCAAAAGCAGGAACTAAGTGTCACAAAACATATTTGAAAGTTCTCTATCTGAATGCATGTAGCATTCGTAACAAAATAGACGAGTTAATGGCACAAATAACTACATATGGGTATGATCTGGTGGCCATTACAGAAACATGGCTGCAGGGTGACAATGCCTGGGAATTAAACATACCAGGTTATTTAACGATCAGGAAGGACAGGCAGGAAGGAAGGGGAGGTGGGTTGGCTATGTTAATAAAGGAAGGAATCACTGTAATACAGAGAAATGATATTGGGTCAAAAGATCAGGATAATGAAACAGTTTGGGTGGAGATAAGGAATAATAAGGGAAAAAAAACACTAGTGGGCGTAGTCTATAGGCCTCCGAACAGTTGCAACTCTGTTGGACGGAGTATCAGTCAGGAAATAGTTGAGGCTTGTAATAAGGGAACATCTATAATTATGGGGGATTTTAACTATCATATTAATTGTTACAAATCAAATTGGGCAGGGCTGCCTTGAGGATGAGTTAATTGAGTGTATTAGGGATGGGTTTCTTGAGCAGTATGTAACTGAACCGACCAGGGGGCAAGCAACCTTAGATCTGGTCCTGTGTAACGAGACAGGATTAATTAAAAATGTCCTAGTAAAGGATCCCCTTGGAATGAGTGACCATACCATGGTTGAATTCCATATTCAATTAGAGGGTGAGAAGGTTGGATCTCAAACAAACGTGCTAAGCTTGAATAAAGGAGACTATGAAGGTATGCGAGCGGAATTGAGTAGAGTGGATTGGGAAAATAGATTAAAGGGGAAGATGATACATGATCAGTGGTGTACATTTAAGGAGTTATTTTACAACTTCCAAAAAAAATATATTCCACTGAGAAGAAAAGGGTGTAAAAGAAAAGACAGTCATCCGTGGCAAAGTAAAGAAATTAAGGATAGTATCGACTAAAAACAAGGGCCTTTAAGGTAGCCAAATCTAGTGGGAGGATAGAGGATTGGGAAAACTTTAAAAGACAGCAAAAAATAACAAAAAGATTGATTAAGAAAGGGAAGATAGATTATGAAAGTAAATTAGCAAAAAATATAAAAACAGATAGTAAGAGTTTTTATAGTTATATAAAAAGAAAAAGGGTGGCTAAAGTAAATGTTGGTCCCTTAGAGGATGAGACCGGGAAATTAATGGTGGGAAATATGGAGATGGCAAATACACTGAATGAATATTTTGTATCAGTCTTTACAGTAGAGGACACTAAGAATATCCCAACACTGGACAAACAGGGGGCTATAGGGGGGGAGGAGCTAAACACGATCAAAATCACTAAGGAAGTGGTACTCGGTAAAATAATGGGACTCAAGGCGGATAAATCACCTGGACCTGATGGCTTACATCCTAGGGTCTTGAGGGAAGTGGCGGTAGGGATTGTGGATGCATTGGTAATAATTTTCCAAAACTCCCTGGACTCAGCAAAGATCCCGGCAGACTGGAAAACTGCTAATGTAACACCCTTATTTAAAAAGGGCAGTAGACAGAAGGCTGGTAACTATAGACCGGTTAGCCTAACATCTGTGGTAGGTAAAATTTTGGAGTCCATTATTAAGGAGACAGTAACGGGACATTTGGATAATCATAATTTAATAGGACAAAGTCAGCATGGTTTTATGAAGGGGAAGTCATGTTTGACAAATTTGCTGGAGTTCTTTGAGGAAGTAACATACAGGGTGGATAAAAGGGAACCAGTGGATGTGGTGTATTTAGACTTCCAAAAGGCATTTGACAAGGTGCCACACAAAAGATTATTGCTTAAAATAAAAAATCACGGGATTGGGGGTAATATTCTGGCATGGATAGAGGATTGGCTATCTAACAGAAGGCAGAGAGTTGGGATAAATGGTTCATTCTCAGACTGGCAATCAGTAACTAGTGGTGTTCCGCAGGGGTCAGTGCTGGGTCCCCAACTCTTTACAATCTATATTAATGATTTGGAGGAGGGGACCGAGTGTAACATATCAAAGTTTGCAGATGATACTAAGATGGGAGGGAAAGTAGTGAGTGAGGAGGACATAAAAAATCTGCAAGGGGACATAGACAGGCTAAGTAAGTGGGCAGAGATTTGGCAGATGGAATACAATACTGGAAAGTGTGAGGTTATGCACTTTGGCAGGAAAAATAGTAGAGCAAGTTATTATGTTAATGGCAAGAAACTGGAAAGTACTGAAGTACAAAGGGATCTGGGGGTCCTGGTGCACGAAACTCAAAAGGTTAGTATGCAGGTGCAGCAAGTGATTAAGAAGGCCAATGGAATGTTGGCTTTCATTGCTAGGGGGTTAGAATATAAAAATAGGGAGGTATTGCTTCAGTTGTACAAGGTATTGGTGAGACCGCACCTGGAATACTGCATACAGTTTTGGTGTCCATACTTAAGAAAAGACATACTTGCTCTCGGTCAGTACAAAGAAGGTTCACTCGGTTAATCCCAGGGATGAGGGGATGGACATATGAGGAGAGGTTGGGTAGATTGGGACTCTACTCATTGGAGTTCAGAAGAATGAGAGGCGATCTTATTGAAACATATAAGATTGTGAAGGGGTTGGATCGGGTGGATGCGGGGAGGATGTTCTCGATGATGGGTGAAACTAGAACTAGGGGGCATAGTCTTAGAATAAGGGGCTGCTCTTTCAAAACTGAGATGAGAAGGAACTACTTCACTCAGAGGGTGGTAGGTCCATGGAATATGCTGCCCCAAAAAGCTGTAGAAGCTACATCATTACATAAATTTAAAACAGAAATAGACAGTTTCCTAGAAGTAAAGGGAATTAAGGGTTACGGGGAGCGGGCAGGAATTTGGACATGAGTCTAGGTTCGGATCGTTCATGGCCCTGTGGGTAGCGTAGCGGGCCCAGGGGCCGTGTAGCCTGATCCTGCTCCTATTTCGTGTGTCCAATTCTGTTAGGTTCAGGAGATGGTTCTGTGATAGTAGATTGGCGGTTAGGATCAGATCAGCCATGATCTTATTGAATGGCAGAGCAGGCTCGAGGGGCCAATTGGCCTACTCCTGCTCCTATTTCTTATGTTCTTATGTTCTTATAATACAGTGGGATTAGAATAGACAGGGCTTGATGACCGGTGCGGACGCCATGGGCCGAGGGGCCTCTTTCTGTGCTGTATAACTCTATGACTCTATGACTCTATGACAGTCAACGCCTTCAGGAAAGGAAAAAAAAATTGGTGATGAAAAAAAATGTTTTTTTTTTATTGAGCTTCATATTCCCACACAAGCGATGTCACAGTGGCTCAGTGTCGTTATCGAATAATTAACTCTAATTGTGTGGCCGGAGGTATTATAAATATATTCATTAATGTTTGGAACCATAGAAACCATATGAATGTTGGAAAATTTAATGAGTCTCACGATAAATATTTCAAGAAAAAAGTGTCTTTCCCTATTTCTTCCCCAGATTACATACCATAACAAAGTTGATGTGTAGCCTATCTACTACCAGGCCTCTGCCAATGCCAGTCTATAACCTGATGCAGCAACCTGATTTGGGCTCACTCACCCTCTTATTGGGGGTAAAAATGGGCAACAGTAGATCGGCCGTCCATTGTAAACCTTGCCAGATGGCGTATAACGGGCAGCCGATCTGCTAACGCCTGTGTTGGGCACCTGCTGAAGTTGAATTTTACCCCCATAAGGCTCTCCAAAGGGCCTCGCTGAGGTTGGGTACTTGCAGTGAGTGGCACTGATGGAAACCCCCTCCTCCCTTTTTTTCCTTAATTTCCACCTGTAAGGATGACCACAACTCACTCACAATCATCAGCCTCGCTTACCCACATATTACATGAGAAAGCACTTGGTGTATCAAGGAAATTCAGTTAATGTCTTGTAGTCACTAGATCATAAGGTCATAGAATACTTATGGATGAGGAAGGGTATTTGGCCCTTCTAATTCATCCGTCCAGAATAACCCTGCATGCTCCTCATTGCTGCATCTAATCGTTTCTTAAATGATTCTAGGTTTTCACCTCCCCCACTCTGCCCCGAATTCCATACTAAGTGTAGATTTCTCTCTTCATGAAGAACCTCCTGATATCAGTCTTAAAGTTATCTTTTACTAATTCAAACCTCTGTTCCCTTGTCCGACTCACCCAGTCTAATTTATAGTAGTGTTTTGGATTAACCTTTTCTGCACCATTTTTTTACTATCTTACATACCTCTGTCACATCACTTCTCTGATGCCTCCTTTCCAGGCTAAAAAAAAGGTCTCTCCAGTTTTTCCTCATAACTCAGACCTGTGAGACTAGCAATCAGCCTCATGGCTCTTCTCTGCACTGCATCTAGGGCTTGAATGTCTCCCTTATTTCTCGGCAACCAGAACTGGACACAACACTCAAGGTGTGGCCAGAGCACTGACTTGTATTCTACTATTTTGGCAATGTAGTTCAATATTCGATTGGCTTTGTTGATGTCTGCGCTGCACTAGTTGGACACATTGAGTGTTGAGTCTACTCAGACTCTTGGGCCTCTTTCAATTTCCTCCTTATCTATTTCAGTGCTATTCATGGAGTGTGTATGTTGCGCATTTCTCCTTCCTTTATACAATACTTTACACTTGTCTGCATTAAGTTTCATCTGCCATTGTTTGGCCCACACATATTTTGTTAAAATTATTCTGTCATTTCTGGCCTGTCTCTTTCAATTCCAATTTGCTACCGTCTGCAAATCTGACCAAATTGTATTAACTTTCTGAATCCAATGTTGTAAATTAGAAACAATAGTTGTCACAACACTGAGCCCTGGGCACCCCACTCTCATTCACCTCCACACTGACATTAATCCTCTAACTAGCACCTGTTATTTTCCACCCTTCAGGTGTTTTTTTTCCCCTTCATTCACAAGTTTTGCCCTGAATTTCCACAGCTTTGAACATAACCAGTAATCTTTCATGTGGAACTTTATCAAATGCCTTTTGGAAGTCTAAGGGGGAAAAAATTTGGTTGCTTTGCACCTCCCGTTAGCGCCCTAAGAGGGTGCTAATGGGGGGCAAAGCAACTAGTGCCCGGGCGCGGCGCCGCCAACGCCTCCCGCGAAATTCAGCAGGAGGTTAGCAGCGGCGGTAACCGTTAGCGCGCTGCGGCGCTGCTCCACCAGCGATGACGTCATCGCCGTGCGCGGTGCCCCACTCACACCCCAGCCACAATCTTCGGTAGTGCACCCTGACTGACCGCCGGACGCTATGTCCGACGGGGTCAGGGGGGCCTACCTGCGGCCGGGGCGGCGCTAATTAAAGGCAAGGTGCCGGGCGGCCATTTTTGTTGCTGGCCGCCTGCCAGCACCTGCCCCCCGTTGCCGTCCCCGGCCTCCTGAGCACCCACCCCCAACGGAGTGCTGGGCTCTTTTGCCGGCACTCCGATCCCGGTGGCCCAGCTGCGCAAGGCCCCTTCCCTTTAAGAAGGGGAGGAAGGCCTGCAATACCGCGGTGCGATGTGCCGCAGCGCGTGGCGCAGAAGCGCCTCGCTTCCCTCTTGGGGCGCTACCGATGAATTGCGGGGGCGCTAATTTTTTCGGAGCGCTAAAGGTAGCGCCCCGGTGAAGTTAGCGCCCCAAAGTGGGCGCGACTCAATTTTTCCCCCTAAGGGTTGTAGCTCATGTAATGTCAGTCAGCAATGGAACACACACACAATGGCACGGGCCAGTTCTTAAAGGGGATGGTTAATCTTGCTTTCCATCCACATCCTGTTCATTGCTGCCTTGAATCTCGGCCTGGAGAGACTTGCACATCAAATGTGCTGGAAAGAACAATGGAGCGTACCAGGCAAAGAGCTCAGAGTGCAGCTCCCACAGTCTCTGCTAAATCGATACAAGGAATGGCAAATCAAAATGAACCTGCAAAGTGCTGCTCAGTACCCAAAACTCCTTCACACAACGTTGAATCTCTCCAGAAGTCTCTCCCTCTCTCTCTCAGAATGCGTAGTTCAAAAATGCCACCAACAATAAAAGACAGGAAGAGGCCCCCTTTAAATAGCGCCCCCCCCCAGCCCCACAGCGATTGATAGCGTTCCAGTCTTCTGGTCGTTGGAAGCGCCAGGCGGTAAGGCAGGGGGCGCCACTCAATTTCCGCTACGGGGCGCCACAAGGGCGTTGCTTTACTGCAGTTGACTTGGGCCGCCACGTCTTGTGGTCAGACAATCCTCCTCTTCTAAAGCCATGTTGACTGCTGTTACTAGCATCTGGATTATACTCAAATTTACTTCTGATAATCGGCTTCTTATTTTACATGGAATTAAATAAGACGAATAGGTCTGTAGTTGTCTGTGTCTGTTTGGTCATCCTTTCTGAATATGGGTACCACTATAGCCTGTTTTCAATCTGCTGGTACCTCCCCAGTGTTCATTAGCTCTTTCATGATGATTGTCAATGCCTAACAAAATCCCCTCGTTAGTCTCTCTTAACACTCTGAGATAAATACAATCTAGCCCTGGGGATTTTCTTGTTTTAAGCCCTTTTATCTTTACATTTTCTCGCCGGTTCTCTGACAGTCCTCATGTCTTTGGCCTCTGTAGTTTTTTTCCCCTCGGGCTCTCCAGGTCCCTCATCAATCTTTTGATGTGTTTCTGCATAATCCTATATTTGTCCCAATGAAGCCTCAACCCTTTCTTCCCTGCTAGATTTGTAGAAGTACTTTGGGGGCAAAATTCCCCTCATTTGCACCTCCGGTGGGAGGCGCTAACGGGCGCAAATGGCTTTCCCCCTCCCCCGGGGTGGTAACCACGCCTCCCGCCAAATTCCGTGGGAGGTTAGCGGCGGCGCTACCGGGTATCGCCCCGATCTTCTGCGCCCGGAGATCATGACGTCATATCCGGGCGCAGCGCCCCAGTAGCTCCTTGGGAGAATGTTTGCGCCGCACACAAAATTAACTAGACATTTTGCGGCGGTGCTAAACACTACCGCCACGATCTCCTGTGCTGGCAGATCGTGACGTCAGTCGAGTGCGCAACGCACCGGTATCGCCCCGGAGCGGATATTGAGTGGCGCCCCCTGCCTTACCGCCTGCCGCTAGCAATGACAGGTTGAGGGGAGCGTTTTGCAGTCGGGAAGGGACTGGGGGAGCGCTATTTAAAGGCGATCGCTTCCTGCCTTTTATTGTTGGTGACATTTTTGAACCACGCATTCTGAGAGAGAGAGAGAGACTTCTGGAGAGATTCAACGCTGTGTGAAGTAGTTTTGGGTTAGAGCAGCACTTTGCAGGTTCATTTTGATTTGCCCTTCCTTGCATCTATTTAGAAGAGACTGTGGGGGCTGAACTCTGAGCTCTTTCCCTGGGCCTCTCCATTGTTCTTTCCAGCAGATTTGATGTACAGGTCTCTCCAGGCCGAGATTCAAGGCTGCAATGAGCAGGATGTGGATGGAGAGCAAGATCGACCCTCCCCTTTAAGAACTGGCCCGTGCCATTGTGTGTGTGTTCCATTGCTGACTGACATCACATGAGCTTCGCCAGCGCTCTGAGGTAGCGCCTCGCTCCTCGGCCTTTGCGCCTTAAGACAGGTGTGAAGCGCCTGAGTTAGCGCTCCAATCACCTCCAGGGGTGATAAATGTCAAGTTTGCAGTCGGTGGCGATAATTAGCGCCAGGCGCTAAACTTTGCGCACGGCCGATAATTGCGCCCCAAATGGGACGATACTGAATTTCTCCCCCCCAAAAGTCAAGTGATTGGTTTAGTGCTCCACTTCCCTCTTGGAGCAAAAAATGGGAATTTCTCAAATGTTTGAAAAGGTTAGCGCCCGGCGCCACTCTGCAGGATCACATATTCCAACGTGCGGACACAAATAGTAAGTAGATTAATTACCTGCTTTTCTCTACTTGGCTTTCTGTAATGCAGCAGAAGCTCGACGGCTCCAACAACCTCCTTTCGTATTGCATAGAGCAACGCATCCCCCACATACACGCTGAAGCTCAGGAGCAGCTCCATGATCTCCAAGTTTTCATTTTCAATCGCGATGAGGAGTGCGCTCCGCCCCAGGGGATCTGTGCAGTTGATATTAATATTAAAGTAGATCTCAGCTTCCTCCAGAGCCTGCTTCACACTGGCAAAGTCCCCCTTTTCCACCGCATTCAGATAAGCCTTTTCCTCCAGCGAGAGCTCATTCTCTGCACGCACTATCTGCAATGGAATCCGGTCTATGTATGGAGAATAGTTGACCTTTTTGTAGTACAGCTGGGCCATTGTTCATTGTGCCACATGGACCCTGTTTTAAAATGAGAAAAAGAAAATTCTGGAAGCTTAGCTTAGCTTTTAAGAGTAGAACTGATTCAAAATTGACACTTTGAGTGCTAGGACGCACTTTTATTAAAAGAGCTGAATTAGTTGATCTCATTTGGGGCAGGGGTGGTGGTGCGGGGGTGGTGGTGCGGGGGCGTTGGTGGTGAGGGGGCGGGGGTGGTGGTGAGGGGGTGGTGGTGAGGGGGTGGGGGTGGTGGTGTGGGGGTTGGTGGTGAGGGGGCGGTGTGGTGGGGGTGATGCTACAATTGGCCTTTGGACTCCAAGGCTAGGGAGGGAAAAAAGCAGACAGGATTTTCACTCTATCACTGACCATGACTTGTGTGTATGTGGGTGAGGACAGGGTTTTCACTCTATCACTGACCATGGCCTGTGTGTATGTGGGCGAGGACAGGGTTTTCACTCTATCACTGACCATGGCCTGTGTGTATGTGGGCGAGGACAGGATTGGGTTGCCCGTGATGCCCTTCACAGCCAAATAACCTGCCAGCTTTCTAGGCTCATACACGAAGGCTGGTCACTTGGACAAGCTACCAGAGAATGGCTGGTGCCTATGGAACCACATCAAACATGAGACAGCACCATGAGGAGAACAGGGAAGAAAACTGGGAAATAAGTGAGAATAAAACCTCACTAGTGGCTGCATCACTAGTCAATTAAGAATCTTTCCCACTCATGGCTCACCAGCTTTGATGCCGACTACACTGGAGTTTCTTGGGTAAGTGAGCAGGCGGCATGCGCCTGGTGGAAACCTGTACCACTATGAGCATATCTCAGGCACCTAACTCCCCTATACTGCCAGAAACAATGCACCTGGCTGCCACAGAGGAGAGACTCCATGCCGCTCCCTCCTCTTTGGTTAGGGGGCTGATCCATAAGGTATTTAAACAAAAATTCTTACTATTTCAGACATCTAAACTGCTTCTCTAGCCTGGACCACCCTAATGGAACCACCTTCCGCACATTTTATTGGGCGTAATGGTCTGTGGTGATACGCTGGGTCCTTTATGGGTCAGGGAACTGGGAACGCCCAATGTAGGGAGACCCTGCCCCTCCATGCAAGTAGCTCCACCCCTTATGAGGCCGACCAAGAATTCCCATTTAAGGTTGGGGCTTGGCGTATGGCATCCCCACCTGTAGTGAGCTTAACAAACAGCAAGTAAGATTTAAGATTGATGTATGTTTCTTTTCCCACAGAAGTGTGAATATGTAGAACAGACTCCAGATAGAGTAGTTAATGCTGTATCAATTAATTCACTTGAAAGAAATTGTTGGATGACTATCTGTTTGGGAACAGGATTATAAAGATAAGTGCAGATAGGAAATAATCAAATGCTGGGTGGAACATAATGATTCCTGAGCTACTGAGCCTGTAGAGATTTCATGCCAAGGAAAGGAGCTGGTCAGAATGTATAATGTAGGATGTAGACATGTCCACATTTTGGTTTTTTTAAAGTTACTTTTGGGGGAGGAGAACAGGGCAAAACTTTGCAGAACCTTTGCTTGGGGATGACATGGGTTGGGTAGAGTGCAACAGAGAGCATTACATGTGGTCGTTAGAAAGATTCAGCTTGATAGGCTAAATAATCTTTTTTTTTCTTCCATGGTTCATATTCTTATGACCTCTTTCCAGGTAAGTGAATGATCGATTTAAGTTGACTCTCACCTTCCATTGTTCCTCCCTTCATGAGGAGAAACTACTTGGCTCTGCTCGTTAGTTACCTAGATGAATTTGGTTGAAGTTTTGGAACAACTGACACAAGGAATTGCTGCCAAGAAACTGAATTGTGCTACAACAAACTAGTGCATTAATTCATTGCTATGGACAATTTTTTGGCTTCCCATAAGGGGAAAGGTGCTGTGAGTCATGTCAGATGTGCTCTCAAACGTGCAGGTGGGTTAAGCTGAGGTTTTAAAAGTCATTACACAGACTATGGTTTGATGGCATTGATAAGACTGTTTGCTAATTGTGTGACAAAGTCACTGCCTATAAAATTGTTTTATATAAACCGTATCAATGGAAAATACAGGAGGAAACATGTCATAATAGAGGTTGTGATGCTGTGAGGTGCCACCACACTCCTCCAGCTCCCCTTCAACTCCCACATTGAAATGGAATTTTACTTTTCATTTTCAGCTTCCTCTCACGTTGTCTGCTTGAACATAAGCCTCCCCAAATGACTACTGTCAAAAATGTCTTATCATTCAGCCCCACTACATTTGCACTAAAGCAAGCTGCAAAGACTGGATGCCAATTTTTCAAGTAAAGGTTATGATTTGATGGCTAGGTGAATTGAACAGAAAATTAGTGTCCATTGCCTTATATTTCATCTAATACCTGAAAAAAACCAAAGCTGAATTGCTACTTAACCCAATATGTACCAGATGGATTGTGTTGCCATCGCTCATTTATAAAAATGAAAAATAGCTGGGAAAGCATTACATTATAAGATTGCACATATTTGGGATTGTGTTACAAGCCAGTAACACATTAAGGAGCTCAGATGGACTTGGAAGTACTTTATCAATGTCATCTGAACCCCAAGAGCTGTAACTTGCCATGTAACACAGATTTATGGGTACTGTTCTGTATTATATATGTAGATGTACTGACTATTTGACAAAAATCAATAGCAGAGTTGAACTGAAAATACCTTGGCCACAGACACTCAACTATTATATGACTCAAAAAGCTGTAGTGTTACTGCATTACATGATTCATACTATTGTGCTTCAATCTACGTGGTTTATAACTTTAGATCAATGCTGTATTTGTCTAACATCTATGTAATACACTCTGTATAACTGCTCTTCTTCTCCTATTAAATGAATCACCAGCATGCCATAACATTATTGAGCAAATTCTCTTTAATATCTGGAATTCACAGAAAAATTTGAATTTCTTGTGTACTTTTAAATTTAAGAGAAGATTTTTCAAAGCATTTCATATTGTGCTCATATTTAAATTACATTTTAGTTTCGTAGACCCCAGAAATATTGTTAAAAGCATTGTGGACAACTGGGCATTAATTAAAAGAGAGAGATTCTTTTATAGGGGGGGTGTTTTTTTCTTGACTATTCTAATACTTGTTGAATTGATAAAACTTTATTATTTGTTATGCACACGATTATTTTCAATGATTTGTCTAGTATGAAATCATGTTGTGCTCTCAAAACGGCTCCTCTAGTGTAGTGGTTAGATGACATATCAGGGCCAATTTTCTGTGGTGTTCTTGGATGGTGGGAAGATTTTGTAGTGCGGTGTACACTCGCTGAGTAGTGTATGCTCGACCCCAATTAATCTTCCAGGGTCAACCCTAATTATATAATTGCTGCGAGCCCCTGGCATGTCATCCACCTATTACAGGGAGCTCATAGATTTGGAGTGGGATATTGTAGCTTGCTGTACCTGTTTAAAGCAGCTGTAACTGTCAGTTAAAGGGCAAGGTAGTTCTTCAAGCGAACCTTTAGAAGGAAGGTTCAATTACTTGTTTGCAGTCCACAGACTTATAAATCGAGCACTGGCAAGACAGAGCACCTAGATTTCCTGATAGATGCGAGAAGAATGCAGCAGCAGTTTTATTGCAGCATCAGAAAGGAGGAAAGGAAAAGAGTGGTGCTAACACCTGACAAAATGTAGTGCAAAGACCAATGCGATTTGCACTGCCCAGAGGGGTTGGCACCAAATAAGAAAAATTTGCAGACCTGAAGAAATCAGCCAAGGTTAAGCTGCCCACTTGTACCTTATACCATATAGATGGACAAAGTACGTTACGAAGTGTTCCCGCACCTTGACTACAGCCTCACAGAAAGCACTTCTGTTCCTTTGAATGCTCATCATGCATTCCAAATGGAAGTAGGGTACCAATTCTGACTGTGACTTGTCACTTGTACTCTTGACACATTGACAACTTAAAATGTCAACAAATTCGTACAACAGATTCTTCGAACAAAATCTGCCCGTCTGATGCAGTTCATGCACTCACATGCAAGATGGGTTCTGCCACAGGTGCTTGGGTGTCACTTTATATGTTCCTGACACTCCCAACATCTCAAATCTACTTGTCTACTTGTAGGGCAAGGTGGCAATAATAGTCAGGAGCAGACCAGAACTATAGGACTTGAAATTATTTCTCCCTGAACACTTTTGAAGAGGCCACTTTATAAATCCTTGTGATTAAGAGAATAAGACAGTAATAGACTGTGAAGGTGGAGGCTTCCTCCAATCTGAGGACTAGTACCATTTTTCTCATGCTTTTTCTTATCCATGCACTCACTCATTGTAAGTCAGTAAATACTCAAGCACAACCCCATGGCACACAGTATATCGTTACTTAAGCAATACTTGACAGGGGAACAGTCCTATATTTCTTCCTTTTATTTTTCTATAGGTGTTCTCCAAGAAACAGCTATGTATCCCACTGCCACCCAAGAAACCAGCAACTCACCTGCACTTTGCAACCCTCTCGGTAATATTTGCAAGCACCAGCACAGATACACACACCCAGTGGATACAGTGAGTGAACTTGAGAAGGTAGCAGTGGCTGAGTCATAGTTTACAGGAGGGGGAGCAAGTGATGGTGGCAGAGGAGGATTTGGGAACCTGCTGCCCAGATGGTATTTGAGAAATACAATAGTGGAGTGAAACTGGGTAGCTGTGTTATGCTCCTGTTCTTATTCAGTGGGAAAGGACATGAAAATACTGGCCATGTTGACTGATACGTCAGTCACCTGTTTGATATGTATGTGGGCAGCACATTGGTTGATATTGCAGATGATTTCTCTGCTAACTTGGAAGGAAGTGCACTCAGACACTTGAGGACAGTGCCACAGGAAGGTTCAATGTTGCAGATTGGATGCAAATGTCTTTACAATAGATGGTACAGCTGTGGAAGTGGCTCTATGCTGACCCAGAGTCTGTGGAGGCACTTTTCCGTGGTCATTACACAGTAGTTGTGACAGGGCCTGCACATGCAGTTGGTGATACAATGGCGACTGCCAGTAGTCCAGTTCTGGTGCCTACTGGTCTCCCTGGCATGGCGTCTTTCATTTTGTACCACTTCTACCATGAAATACTACCATTTGGGTACCAACAGTAACTCCTAGCATTAATATAATTTTTTTGGTCAACTGGCATGGGATTCTGTGGCTTGCAATTCTGTGGCTTGTTGCTTCCTGAGTTGGGATGAAAGTTGTCATGTCCACTCTTCTTTCACCATATTCACCTGTTCTGCTCAACATTTGCACATGTTTTCATTGTCGTCGGCTTCCTTGTGATTCTGCAGTCAATATTCAACAGTTTCCATTTCCACATAAACACTCCCCATATGATCTGAAGGGAATAAAACAGACTAAAAAACAAAACAAACTAAAAGAAAAGGAATAAACACAGAAAAATAACATTAGAAATGCTAAAAAAAAAAGGTAAAAGGCCATTGAAAAAAAAAGAAAAATATTCGTGAAACAATTTTTGTCCCTTTTAAGAGTTCCTTCGAACATGAAACTTCTCTTTATACACACTCCAGATGGGTTCAACACTCAGCATGATGAATGACAGGAAATTGCACGCAATCTGATTTACATATATTATCATCTTATTTGAATATTACACAAAAGCTCTTGCACAAAATATGCAAGGGCAATCAATCAGATGTTAAGCCCAAATGGAAAATTGCCTATTAGGGTACGCCAGTGGTCTTTACACACCCAACTTACACCAGCAGGAATGATTCTACCAGATGGAAAATGTCAAATTTTCTAGTTTACAACACACTTGTATGTGTGTGCACACACACACACACACACACAACTGTACTGGTTCATATACATATTAACAAAATTACGAATGTGGGTCCAAGATTTGAACCCTGAAACGCCAGATGTGAATTTGAATTCACATTTCATCCTGATGTGTATCTGCTCAGAATTTAAGAAGTGATTTTTGTTTAGTTGAAAGGTTAACATTTACCAAAGGACAGTTATGATCTCTGGTTTGTCTATAGCCCCTTGCACTCTACCATTACGGTGAACATCTCCCAATCTATTTGAATAACACTAATACGATAGCAAAATACTGCGGATGCTGGAAATCCGAAATAACAACAGAAAACGCTGGAAAAACTCAGCAGGCCAGGCAGCATCCGTGGAGAGAGAAAGAGAGTTAACGTTTCAGGTCGATGACCTTTCATCAGAACTGGGAAGAGCCGGAAATCAAATAGATTTAAGGCCAGGGTAAAGCTGGGAAAAGGGGGAAAGGGGGAGGGGATAAAGGAACAAAGGGGGAGATGATGAGACATAAAGAGACATTAAGAGATATGCAAGGCTAGAGGTGGTGTTAATGTGACAGATTAAGGCTGAATGAAGTGTGAAATCCACTGGCAGAATGAAGGACAGCTGCCAGCTTCTAGGAGGAAAAAAAAGGTGGGGTGGACTCCTCTACATTGGGGAGACCAAACGCAGATTGGGTGACCGCTTTGCGGAACACCTCCGTTCAGTCCGTAAGGGGGACCCCGAGCTCCCGGTGGCCTGTCACTTTAATTCACCGCTTCACTCCCACTCTGACCTCACCGTCCTCGGCCTATTACACTGTTCCACGGAAGCTCAGCGTAAGCTCGAGGAACAGCACCTCATCTTTCGTTTAGGCACGCTACAGCCCTCTGGACTATTTACTAGGATAAATATAGTGAATACTGATATTCCAGCCCACTCTGTCAGAGCTGCTTCAGTTACCAAGTCTATGTCATTGAGAATACAACTCAGTATCATTCTTGCAACTGCTTGATGTTCCAGCTCTTTGCAGATGTTTCACTGGAGGCTCCTCCAATGACTCGGTTGGATAAAAATGAGAAGTCGCACAACACCAGGTTATAGTCCAACAGATTTATTTAAAATTACAAGCTTTCGGAGCTGTCGCCCCTTCTTCAGGTAGGGTAGCTGTGAGAGAATCTCCCAGAATTCACAATATACACACAGATATCTGTGTGTATATTGTGAATTCTGGGAGATTCTCTCACAGCTACCCTACCTGAAGAAGGGGCGACAGCTCTGAAAGCTTGTAATTTTAAATAAATCTGTTGGACTATAACCTGGTGTTGTGCGACTTCTCATTTTTGTCCACCCCAGTCCAACGCCGGCATCTCCACATCATGACCTCGGTTGGATAAGGCAGCTAATAGCTGTACACATCAGGTAGGTCCCAGAAATAGTCTGCCACAGCCACTGCTGGACCCATAAGGAATGGCCACTTGAACAAGTATTCCATGAGTTCAATGGAAGGGCAGAGGAGAAAGCTGATGAACAAAAGGCAAAAATGTTTTTGTTGGAAGGCCCCCGAGATATTCTTCTGGCCAGTAGGTCTTTAGATGAGAAAGAAGAAATAATTTGCATTTTTATAGCACCTTTCATGACTTCAGCATGTCCCAAAGCACTTCACAGCCAATGAAATACTTTTGAAGCGTAGTTACGGTTATAATGTAGAGAAACACTGCAGACAATTTGCATTCAGCAAAGTCCCACAAACAGCAATGAGAGAAGTAACCAGTTAATCTGTTTTTTTTTAGTGATGTTGGTTGAGGGATAATTATTGGCCAAGACACAAGGAGAACTCCCCTGCTCTTCTTCAAATAGTGCCACAGAAATTTTTGACGTCAAACTGAGGCACTTCTCAGGTGAACATCTCATCTGAAAGACAGCGCTGCTGACAGTGCAGCACTCCTTCAGTAGAGCAGTGGAATGTCAGCTTACATGATGTGCTCAGGTCACAGAGTGTGGTTTGAACTCACGTTCTTGTGGCTCAGAGGTGAGAGTGCTACCAGCTAAGTCAGGAAAACATGGACACGGGATAAAAATCGATTTCGAGCATACCTTGAGCAGTTTCTGCGTTTTCATGCCCTAAAATGCTTTTTAGTTACCTGTTTTTCCTAAGACGTCCCTACCCTTGGTACCTGAGTTAAGTAATACACTAACAGCATTCACATCTGCAGAGCGGGCCACGAAGCCAGCCAATTTATCACAGCGATATAATTTGCCTGTATTCAGAAGATAAAAGCATCAGAGATTACCTTGCCTTTGAAATGTTAAGTGCATGCAAACACCGTCACAAGTGGAAAATCTCCCTAATATTCCTTGTAAATAAATCAGACTATTACTGTAGATTTAGCCTGAACAAAAAAGTCTGACAGTGTGTTATTTTCTGCCTTTTGGAGCGCACAGGATTACATGGTTGGTAAACCATGTGGCGCACTGATGCTTAGGATGTTGATAAAAGAATAATTGTTAATTCTGCGCTACGCTATCCATTATATGGCATCCAGAAGGTTGTAAGTTTCAGGTCTTAGTGGGTGCTGGTCTGCTTATGGAAGCTGACTTCTGCTGTGAATGCAAATAGAAAGTGTTGGGAGAAAGCTTGAATTGTAACTGGCCACATGAGACCTAAAAAGAAACACTGCAAATCCTACAACTGCTGTGCATTTCTGATATTTTGGGGTAAGATTTCCACAGTGGTTCCTCCAATCTCCTGCAGTAACTTCAGCGGAAGATCTGTTTATGCCATTTCTCCCGGGATTCCACTGAAGTCACGCCACCAGATTGGGACAACCCCCGAAGAAAGGGCAACACGGTGGCATAGTGGTTAGCACTGTTGCCTCACAGCGCCAGGGACCCGGGTTCGAATCCGGCCTCGGGTGACTGTCTGTGTGGAGTTTTCACATTCTCCCCGTGTCTGCGTGGGTTTCCTCCGGGTGCTCCGGTTTCCTCCCACAGTCCAAAGATGTGTGGGTTAGGTTGATTTGGCTATGATAAATTGACCCTTAGTGTTAGGGGGATTAAATACGTGGGGTTACGGGGATAGGGTGGGATATGTGTCGGTGCAGGCTCGATGGGCCGAAATGGCCTCTATCTGCAATGTGGGGATTCTGTGATTCACCAGCCAGACCACTCCCTGTAGACTATTGAAATGTTACCCCTTTATTTTAGATTACAAGTGATCATAGTTTTTCTTTCTACTCTTTGATGTCCTTCCTCCCAGCTTCCGTCTATATCAGCTATATGAAGTTCTGTTTCTCTTTTCATGTTGATTTTCATTTCCCTCTTGTGTTCTGATGAAGAGTTAAATCCTTCACCTGAGTGCACTGGATACAGCAAAGGCTATGGGCCCCGACAACATTCAGGCTGTCGTGCTGAAGACTTGTGCTCCAGAACTAGCCGCGACTCTAGCCAAGCTGTTCCAGTACAGCTACAACACTGGCATCTATCTGACAATGTGGAAAACTGCCCAGGTATGTCCTGTCCACAAAAAGCAGGAAAAGACCAACCCAGCCAATTACCGCCCCATCAGTCTACTCTCAATCACCAGCAAAGTGATGTAAGGTGTCATCGACAGTGCTATCAAGCGGCACTTACTCACCAATAACCTGCTCACTGATGCCCAGTTTGGGTTCCGCCAAGACCACTCAGCTCCCGAAGTCATAGCATTGGTCCAAACATGGACAAATGACCTGAATTCCAGAGGTGAGGTGAGAGTGACTGCCCTTGACATCAAGGCAGCATTTGACCGAGTGTGGCATCAAGGAGCCCTAGTAAAACTGAAGTCAATGGGAATCAGGGGGAAAACGCTCCACTGGCTGGAGTCATACCTAGCACAAAGGAAGATGGTTGTGGTGGTTGGAGGTCAATCATCACAACACCAGGACATTGCTGCAGGAGTTCCTCAGGGCAGTGTCCTCGGCCCAACCATCTTCAGCTGCTTCATCAATGACCTTCCTTCCAACAAAAAGTCAGAAATGGGGATGTTCGCTGATGACTGCACAGTGTTCAGTGCCATTCACAACTCCTCAGTCCATGCCCACATGCAACAAGACCTGGACGACGTTCAGGCTTGGGCTGATAAGTGGCAGGTAACATTCGCGCCACACAAATGCCAGGAAATGACTATCTCCAACAAGCGAGAGTCTAACCACTGCCCCTTGACATTCAACGGCATTGCCATCGCTGAATCCCCCACCATCAACATCCTGGGGGTCACCATTGACCAGAAACTTAACTGGACCAGCCACATAAATGTTGTGGCAACAAGAGGAGGTCAGAGGCTAGGTATTCTGCGGCGAGTATCTCACCTCCTGACTCCCCAAAGCCTTTCCACCATCTACAAGGCACAAGTAAAGTGTGATGGAATACTCTCCACTTGCCTGGATAAGTGCTGCTCCAACAACACTCAAGAAGCTCGACACTATCCAGGACAAAGCAGCCGACTTGATTGGCACCCCATCCACCACCTTAAACATTCTCTCCCTCCACCACCGGTGCACCGTGGCTACAGTGTGTACCATCTACAAGATGCACTGCAGCAACTCGCCAAGGCTTCTTCAGCAGCACCTCCCAAACTCGCGACCTCTTCCACCTAGAAGGACAAGGGCAGCAGGGAACGGTAGCATAGTGGTAATGTCACTGGGCTAGTATTCCAGAGACCTGGACTAATGATCCAGAGATGAGAGTTCAAATCCCACCACGGCAGTTGGGGAATTTAAATTCAGTTAATTAAATAAATCTGGAATAAAAAGCTAGTATTAGTAATGGTAACCATGAACCCATCTGGTTCACTAATGTCCTTTAGGGAAGGAAATCTGCTGTCCTTACCTGGTCTGGCCTATATGTGACTCCAGACCCACAGCAATGTGGTTGACTCTCAACTGCCCTCTGAAATGGCCTAGCAAGTCACTCAGTTGTAACTAACCACTACGAAACAAAATAATAAGACTGAAACTGGACGGACCACCCGGCATTGAACTCGGCACCGGCTACGGACACGGCAACGGCACACCCAGCCCAGTCGACCCTGCAAAGTCCTCCTCACCAACATCTGGGGACTTGTGCCAAAATTGGGAGAGCTGTCCCACAGACTAGTCAAGCAACAGCCTGACATAGTCATACTCACAGAATCATACCTTCCAGCCAATGTTCCGAACTCCTCCATCACCATCCCTGGGTATGTCCTGTCCCACTGGCAGGACAGACCCACCAGGGGTGGTGGCACAATGGTATACAGTCGGGAAGGAGTGGCCCTGGGAGTCCTCAACATTGACTCCGGACCTCATGAAGTTTCAGGTCAAGCATGGGCAAGGAAACCTCCTGCTGATTACCACCTACCGCCCTCCCTCAGCTGATGAATCAGTACTCCTCCATGTTGAACACCACTTGGAAGAAGCACTGAGGGTAGCAAGGACACAGAATGTACTCTGGGTGGGGGACTTCAATGTCCATCACCAAGAGTGGCTCGGTAGCACCACTGCTGGCCGAGTCCTGAAGGACATCACTGCCAGTCTGGGCCTGCGACTAGGTGGTGAGTGAACCAACACGAGGGAAAAACCTACTTGACCTCGTCCTCACCAATCTACCTGTCGCAGATGCATCTGTCCATGACAGCATTGGCAGCAGTGACTACTGCACAGTCATTGTGGAGACAAAGTCCCGTCTTCACACTGTGAGCACCCTCCATCGTGTTGTGTGGCACTACCACCGTGCTCAATGGGATAGATTCAGAACAGATCTAGCAGCTCAAAACTGGGCATCCATGAGGCGCTGTGGGCCATCAGCAGCAGCAGAATTGTATTCCACCACAATCTGTAACCTCATGGCCCGGCATATCCCTCGCTCTACCATTACCAACAACGAGTGTAGAAGAGCATGCCAGGAGCAGCACCAGGTGTACCTAAAAATGAGGTGCCAACCTGGGGAAACTGCAACACAGGACTACATGCATGCTAAAAAGCGGAAGCAGCATGCTATAGACAGGGCTAAGCGATCCCACAATCAACGGATCAGATCAAAGCTCTGCAGTCCTGCCACATCCAGTCGTGAATGGTGGTGGACCATTAAACAACTAACAGGAGGAGGAGGCTCCAAGAATATTCCCATCCTCAATGATGGTGGAGCCCAGCACGTGAGTGCAAAAGACAAGGCTGAAGCGTTTGCAACCAACTTCAGCCAGAAGTGCCGAGTAGATGATCCATATCGGCCTACTCCCGCGGTCCCCACCATCACAGAAGCCAGTCTTCAACCAATTCGATTCACTCCATGTGATATCAAGAAACGGCTGAGCGCACGGAATACAGCAAAGGCTATGGGACCCGACAATACCCCGGCTATCGTGCTGAAGACTTGTGCTCCAGAACTAGCCATGCCTCTAGCCAAGCTGTTCCAGTACAGCTACAACACTGGCATCTATCCGACAATGTGGAAAACTGCCCACGTATGTCCTGTCCACAAAAAGCGGGACAAATCCGACCCGGCCAATTACCGCCCCATTAGTCTACTCTCAATCATCAGCAAAGTGATGGAAGGTGTCATCAACAGTGCTCTCAAGCGGCACTTACTCACTGATGCCCATTTTGGGTTCCGCCAAGACCACTCGGCTCCCGACCTCATTACAACCTTGGTCCAAACATGGAGAAAGGAGCTGAATTCCAGAGGTGAGGTGAGAGTGACTGCCCTTGACATCAAGGCAGCATTTGACTCAGTCTGGCATCAAGGAGCCCTAGTAAAACTGAAGTCAATGGTAATCAGGAGGAAAACGCTCCATTGGCTGGAGTCATACCTAGCACAAAGGAAGATGGTTGCGGTGGTTGAAGGTCAATCATCACAGCCCCAGGATATTGCTGCAGGAGTTCCTCAGGGCAGTGTCCTCGGCCCAACCATCTTCAGCTGCTTCATCAATGATCTTCCCTCCAACATAAGGTCAGAAATGGGGATGTTCGTTGATGACTGCACAGTGTTCAGCGCCATTCACAACTCCACAGATAATGAAGCAGTCCATGCCCGCTGCAACAAGACCTGGATGACGTTCAGGCTTGGGCTGATAAGTGGCAGGTAACATTCGCACCACAGATATGTCAGGCAATGACTATCTCCAACAAGCGAGAGTCTAACCACCTCCCCTTGACATTCAACGGCATTACCATTGCCGAATCCCCCACCATCAACATCCTGGGGATCACCATTGACCAGAAACTTAACTGGACCAGCCACATAAATACTGTGGCAACAAGAGCAGGTCAGAGGCTAGGTATTCTGCGGCAAGTGTCTCACCTCCTGACTCCCCAAAGCCTTTCCTCCATCTACAAGGCACAAGTAAGGAGTGTGATGGAACACTCTCCACTTGCCTGGATGAGTGCAGCTCGAACAACACTCAAGAAGCTCGACACCATCCAGAACAAAGCAGCCTGTTTGATTGGCACCCCATCCACCACCTTAAACATTCACTCCCTCCACCACCGGCGTACCGTGGCTGCAGTGTATACCATTTACAAGATGCACTGCAGCAACTCACCAAGGCTTCTTCGGCAGCACCTCCCAAACCCGCGACCTCTTCCACCTAGAAGGACAAGGGCAGCAGGCGCATAGGAACACCACCACCTCCAAGTTCCCCTCCAAGTCACACACCATCTTGACTTAGAAGTATATCGCCGATCCTTCATCGTCACTGGGTCAAAATCCTGGAACTCCCTACCTAACAGCACTGTGGGAGTACCATCACCACACGGACTGCAGCGGTTCAAGAAGGTGGCTCACCACCACCTTCTCAAGGGCAACTAGGGATGGGCAATAAATGCTGACATTGCCAGCGACGCCCTGATCCCATAAGCAAATTTTTTAAAAAGGCACATGGGAACACCACCACCTCCAAGTTCCCCTCCAAGTCATACACTATCCTGACTTTTTTTTTTATTCGTTCATGGGATCTGGGCTTCGCTGGCAAGGCCAGCATTTATTGCCCATCCCTAACTGCCCTCAAAAAGGTGGTGGTGAGCCGCTCTCTTGAACCGCTGCAGTCTGTGTGGTGAAGGTACTCCCACAGTGCTGTTCGGGAGGGAGTTTCCGGATTTTGACCCAGCGATGATGAAGGATCGGCGATATATTTCCAAGTCAGGATGGTGTGTGACTTGGAGGGGAACTTGGAGGTGGTGGTGTTCCCATGCACCTGCTGCCCTTGTCTTTCTAGGTGGAAGAGGTCGCGGGTTTGTGAGGTGCTGCCGAAGAAGCCTTGGCGAGTTGCTGCAGTGCATCTTGTAGATGGCACACACTGCAGCCACGGTACGCTGGAGGGAGGGAGTGAATGTTTAAGGTGGTGGATGGGGTGCCAATAAAACAGGCTGCTTTGTCCTGGATTCTGTCGAGCTTCTTGAGTGTTGTTGGAGCTGCATTCATCCAGGCAAATGGAGAGTGTTCCATCACACTCCTTACTTGTGCCTTGAAGATGGACCTGGAAGTATATCGCCGTTCCTTCATCGTCGCTGGGTCAAAATCCTGGAACTCCCTAACTGCACTGTGGGAGTATCTTCATCACACGGACTGCAGTAGTTCAAGAAGGCGGCTCACCACCACCTTCTCAAGGGCAATTAGGGATGGGCAATAAATGCTGGCCTTGCCAGCGACACCCAGATCCCATGAACAAATATATTTAAAAAAAAACTTTCAGATACTGACCTTTTTGCCATATTTCCATTATTTTCTGTTTTTATAATGAACAGATTTTACAACGAATTTATGAACTGAGTGACTAATGGTTTCCATTAATTGCTTTGGGAATCGTCATTCCTTTCCCTCTTAATTGACACTCATTGTATTTCCCTAATCCCACTGTCACTCACTCTTATAGACAGCTTCCCCTTCTCCTTTCTTCTCAGTACCTCATCCAATAGGCCAGGAGAGAATTCTAGCTGATTTGTGGTGTTACCCTTACTTTGTCTTCTAGCTTGTGCTAGATGATAATCTTCCAGCAGCATCTCAATCGTCAATACACCCAGTGAGAAAGCTACATCCAATTCTCAGTAGTATTGTTTAAGTAGTATTGTCACTAATTTATCGTGGGCGAGTGTGTGGTTCTGCCAATAGTATTTTATTTCCTCTCCTTTCCAACATGATCTTCTGTACCTGCTATTTTTTTGGTAGTTCTGCGGGTAAGAATCAAAACATGGAATTACAAGAAAGTTGTCTTTTTTACGTTGGGCTAGTCATGCATTTCTTAATTCATAAGACATAAGATGTAGGAGCAGGAGTAGGTCATTCGGCCGCTCGAGCCTGCTCCGCCATTCAATAAGATCATGGCTGATCTGATCTTGGCTTCACCTCCACTTCACTGCCTGCTCCCCAGAACTCTCCACTTCCTCACCATTCAAAAATCTGTTTAGCTCCACCTTAAATATATTCAATGACCCAGCCTCCACAGCTCTCTGGGGAAGAGAATTCCAAAAATTCACGACCCTCTGAGAGAAGAAATTCCTCCTCATTTCCATTTTAAATGGGTGCGCCCTTATTCTGAAATTATGCCCCCTACTTCTAGATTCCCCCACGAGGGGAAACATCCTCTCTGTATCTACCCTGTCAAGCCCCTTCAGAATCTTATGTGTTTCAATAAGATCACCTCTCATTCTTCTGAACTCCAATGAGTATAGGCCCAACCTGCTCAACCTTTCTTCATAAGACAACCCCTTTATCTCCGGAATCAACCTCGTGAACCTTCTCTGAACTGCCTCCAATGCAAGTATATCCTTCCTTAAATAAGGAGACCAAAACTGTACGCAGTACTCCAGGTGTGGTCTCACCAACACCCTGTACAGTTGTAACAGGACTTCCCTACTTTTATATTCCATCCCCCTTTCAATAAAGGCCAACATTCCATTTGCCTTCCTAATTACTTGCTGTACCTACATGCTAACTTTTTGTGATTCATGTACAAGGACCCCCAGATCCCTCTGTACCTCAGCATTTTGTAATCTCTCCCCAATTAAATAACAATTTGCTTTTTTATTTTTCCTACCAAAGTGGATAACTTCGCATTTTCCCACATTATACTCCATCTGCCAAATTCTTGCCCATTCACTTAGCCTATCTATATCCCTTTGGAGATTCTTTGCATCCTCCACACAATTTGCTTTCCCACCTATCTTTGTATCATCAGCAAATTTGGCTACATTACAGTCGGTCCCTTCATCCAAGTCATTAATGTAGATTGTAAATAGTTGAGGCCCCAGCACTGATCCCTGCGGCACCCCACTAGTTACAGTTTGCCAACCTAAAAATGATCCATTTATCCTGACTCTCTGTTTTCTGTTAATTTAGCCAATCCTCTATCCTTGCTAATATATTACCCCCAACCCTGTGAGCTCTTATCTCCTGCAGTAGCCTTTTATGTGGCACCTTATCGAATGCCTTCTGGAAATCGAAATACACAACATCTATTGGTTCACCTTTATCCACCCTGCTTGTTAGATCCTCAAAGAAAAATTTGTCAAACATGCTTTCCCTTTCATAAAACCATGCTGACTCTGTTTGACTATATTATGACTTTCTAAATATTCTGATACCACTTCCTTAATGATGGACTGCAGCATTTTCCCAATGACACATGTTAGGCTAACTGGTCTATAGTTCTTCTTCTTCTTCTTCTTAGGTAGTCCCTCGGAACCGAGGATGACTTGCTTCCACACTAAAAATGAGTTCTCAGGTGACTGATGAGTCCAATGCGGGACCTACAGTCTCTGTCACAGGTGGGGCAGATGGTGGTTGAAGGGGCAGGTGGGTGGGGTGCTTGGGTTGACGTGCGCTCCTTCCGCTGTTTGCGCTTGGCTTCCGCTTGCTCCCGGCGAAGAGATTCGAGGTGTTCGGCGCCTTCCCGGATGCTTCTCCTCCACTTTGTGCGGTCTTGGGCCAGGGATTCCCAGGTGTCGGTGGGGATGTTGCACTTTTTCAAGGAGGCTTTGAGGCTGTCCTTGAAGCGTTTCCTCTGCCCACCTGGGGCTCTCTTGCCGTGTCGGAGCTCCGAGTAGAGCGCTTGTTTTGGGAGTCTCGTATCGGGCATGCGGACAACGTGGCCCGTCCATCAGAGCTGATCGAGTGTGGTCAAAGCTTCGACGCTGACCTGAGCAAGAACACTGACGTTGGTGCGCCTATTCTGCCAATGGATTTGCAGGATCATGCGGAGGCAGCGTTGGTGGTAGCTCTCCAGTGCTTTGAGGTGCCTGCTGTACATGGTCCATGTCTCTGAGGCATACAGCAGGGCGGGTATCACTGCTGCTCTGTAGACCATGAGCTTAGTGCCGGGTTTGAGGTCCTGGTCTTCAAACACTCTCTTCCTCAGGCGACCGAGGGCTGCACTGGCACACTGAAGGCGGTGTTGGACTTCGTCATGGACGTCTGCCCTTGTTGACAGTAGGCTCCCGAGGTATGGAAAGTGGTCCACGTTGTCCATGGCCTTGTCGTGGATTTTGATAATCGGGAGGCAGTACTGTGTGGCGGGGGCTAGTTGGTAGAGGACCTTTGTCTTACGGATGTTTAATGTAAGGCCTATGCTCTCGTACGCTTAGGTGAAGGTGTTGACGATGGTTTGGAGTTCAGCCTCAGAGTGTGCGCAGACGCAAGCGTCGTCTGCATACTGTATTTCAATGACAGAGGATGGGATGACCTTGGATCTGGACTGGAGGCGACGGAGGTTGAACAGTTTCCCATTTGTTCTGTAGTTTAGCTCCACTCCAGCGGGAAGCTTACTGAGGGTGAGATGGAGCTTTGCAGCCAGGAAGATCGAGAAGAGCGTTGGTGCGATGACACAGCCTTGCTTGACCCTGGTCCGTACGTGAATTGGGACTGTGGTGGATCCGTTGGTCAGGATCGCTACTTGTATGTCATCGTGAATCAGGCGAAGGATGGTGACAAACTTTTGAGGGCAGCCGAATTTGAGGAGGACACTCCATAATCCCTCACGGTTGACGGTTTCGAAGGCCTTTGTGAGGTCAAAGAAGGCCATGTACAGCGGTTGGTGCTGTTCCCTGCATTTCTCTTGTAGTTGACGCGCGGTGAAGATCATGTCCATTGTGCCCCTTAGTGGGCGGAATCCGCATTGCGACTCTGGGAAGAGCTCTTCAGCCACTGGGAGAAGGCGATTGAGGAGGATTCTTGCGATGACTTTCCCTGTGGCAGACAGCAGAGAGACTCCTCTGTAATTACCGCAATCGGACTTGTCCCCTTTCTTGAAGATGGTCACGATTACGGTGTCTCTGAGATCCCCTGGCATGCTCTCCTCCTTCCAAATAATATAAACGAGTTCATGTATTCACACCAATAGTGCTTCTCCGCCATGTTTTAGCGCCTCGACGGGGATTCCATCTGCTCCTGAGGCCTTGTTGTTCTTCAGTTGTCGGATGGCCTTTTCAACCTCATGCCGGGCTGGGGTTGTGCTGAGATGGTGGCGGGTAGCATGCTGCGGGATGGAGTTGAGGACACTCGCGTCGAAGACAGAGTCTCGGTTAAGGAGATCTTCGAAGTGCTCCTTCCAGCGGGCACTGACTGCCTCTCTGTCCTTGATGAGTACCTCTCCGTTCTTGGCCCGCAGTGGGGTAGGGCCTTGGGTGCTTGGGCCTTAGATGGTCTTGACTGCGCTAAAGAATCCACGCACGTCGTGGTTGTTGGCTAGCTGCTGGATCTCCTGCGCTTTCTCCAACCACCATCTGTTCTTTAGGTCGCGAGTTTTTTGTTGGACTTCGGCCTTCAGGCGTCTGTAGAGCTGCTTTCTTGCTCTCGAGTTCTGTTGCTGTTTCCAGATCAGGAATGCCTTGCGCTTGCGGCTTATCAGCTCCTGGATCTCCTGGTCGTTCTCGTTGAACCAGTCTTGGTGTTTCCTGGTCGAGTGACCAAGCGTCTCTTCACAGGTGCTGATTATGGAGGCCTTGAGTGCAGACCAGGCGCTGTGGACACTCTGTGTCTCTGAATCACTGGGAGTCGTCAGGTTGGTTGTGAGGCGCAGGCTGAATAGGGCTTTTTTAGCAGGGTCTTTGAGTGCTCCAGCGTTGATTTTCCTGCGGCATTGCTTCTGTTGCCGCCGCTGTTTTGGGTCTACGTTGATGGAGATGACAGAACTGATTAGGCGGTGGTCTGTTCAGCAGTCATCAGCTCCTGTCATGGCGCGGGTGATGTGGACGTCCTTGCGGTCCCTCGCTCAGACGATGACATAGTCCAGCAGATGCCAATGCTTGGAGCTAGGGTGTTGCCATGAAGCCCTGTACTTGTCTCTCTGTCGGAACAAGGTGTTGGTTTTGACAAGGTTATGTTCTAAGCATTTTGTCAGGAGGAGGGTACCGTTGGAGTTGACTTTCCCTACCCCCTCTCTGCCGATCACACCTCCCCAGAGTTCTGTGTCCTTTCCAACACTGCTGTTGAAGTCGCCAAGGAGGATCAGCTTGTTGCCCGTTGGGACTCGGGACAGGGATTGTTCGAGGCTGGAGTAGAATTCCTCTTTGGTCTCATCTGTGGCTTCCAGTGTTGGGGTGTACGCACTGATGACCATAGCGCACTGGTTCCGGGCTAGGGTGAGCCGTAGAGTCATGAGGCGTTTGTTTATTCCACAAGGGGAGTCTCTGAGACGTTCAACTAGCTCAATTTTCATGGCGAAGCCTACCCCATGGAGGCGGCGTTCTTCTTCAGGTTTGCCTTTCCAGAAGAAGGTGTAGCCACCACCTTGCTCCTTGAGCTGGCCTTCCCCTGCCCGCCGGGTCTCGCTTAGGGCGGCGATGTCAATGTCGAAACGTCTGAGCTCCCGGGCAACGATAGCAGTACGGCGTTCTGGTCTGTCTCTGTTGGGATTGTCCATGAGGGTCCTGACGTTCCAGGTCCTGAACTTCATTTTAAAGGGTGGAAGATACCTGTGCGTGAATTCTTTTGATGTGGGGTGGCTGTTGCACACCAGCTACCACATGGGCTTGACAGAGCAAGGTCTTGGTTGCCTGTTTTCTGTCTCCCTCCTTTCTTAAACAGGGGCGTTACATTTGCGGTTTTCCAGTCCACTGGGACCTCTCCAAATCCAGGGAATTTTGGTAGATTACAACTAATGCATCCACTATCTCTGCAGCCACCTCTTTTAAGACCCTAGGATGCAGGCCATTGGGTCCAGGAGACTTGTCCACCTTTAGTCCCATTAGTTTGCTTAGTATTTTTTCTCTAGTGATAGTGATTGTTTTAAGTTTCCCACCCACTCCCTATAGCCATTATCCATTATTGGGATGCTTTTAGTGTCTTCTACCGTGAAGACTGATACAAATTATTTGTTCAAGGTCTCCGCCATTTCCCTGTTTCCCATTAATTCCCCAGACTCATCCTCTAGGAGACCAACGTTTACTTTAGCTACTCTCTTCCTTTTTATATACCTGTAGAAGCTCTTACTATCTGTTTTTATATTTCTTGCTAGCTTACTCTCATAAGCTATCTTCTCTCTCTCTCTCTATCATATTTTTTAGTCGTCCTTTGCTGGTTTTTAAACATTTCCCAATCCTCTGGCCTTCCACTATTGTTCGCAGCATTGTATGCCTTTGTTTTCAATTTGATACCATCCTTTACTTCCTTAGTTAGCCACGGATGGTTCATCCTTCTCTTAGAGTCTTTCTTTCTCACTGGAATATATCTTTGCTGACATAGTTTATTGAGTTCACAAGATATATTCAAATGACAATGGCTATTTTTTATTTCATCCTTCCAGAACACCAACCCTACAGCCTTTCCAATACAGCATCCAGCTACTTCTTCAATGAATGTAGTGCCCTGAAGTCTACAAACCTTCCTGGCAGTCCAGTTGCTGATCACACTCGGTATAAAGAAATGCCTCCTGATCTCTGCCCTAAATACATCTGAACCTAAGCCCTCTTGTCTTGCGGTCCTACCTTATCAGAAAATAATGTTTCGGCATTACTTTCTCTTTCATTACATATATTAAATACCTCTAAAAAATCTTCTCTGAGATATCCCTTTCTGAGGCTTAAGAGAACGTACTTAGAAAACTGTTCCTCATAAATCTTCCCTCTGACATTAGCGATCAGCCCCCCATAGTTTTCCTGTGCACTATCTCTGGGACCCAGCTGGCCCCTTATGTTATTACAGTGATCAGAGGTCTATGCAATACTCCAAGTCTGGCCTGACAAGAACATTGTACAGCTTCAGCATGACTTCTGAGAACTTGAACTGAATTGTTTTGGCAATATAACACAGCAACCTTGTTTATTGTCACCACTCACTGTTTATACATGGTGAATGATGAGCTAACTATCTCCCTAGGTCGCATTTAGCTACCTCCTTGATCAAGTTCTATCCCACCTGTGGAGTACACGTGTCTCTTATTCTTACTTCCAACACACAATTCCAATTGTCCATATTGAATTTAATTTGCCACTGATCAGTCCAAGTGCATGTCTTACAATAGCAAAATACAGCTGATGCTGGAAATCCGAAATAACAACAGAAAACGCTGGAAAAACTCAGCAGGCCAGGCAGCATCCGTGGAGAGAGAAACAGAGTTAACGTTCCAGGTCGAAGACCTTTCGTCAGAACATGTCTTGTTGAGCTTTCTTTGCAATATGTTACCTGCCTCCTTCCCTTCCTAAACTTGATAAAAGTGAGAAGTCGCACAACACC
Organism: Squalus acanthias; assembly: GCA_030390025.1. Taxonomy (NCBI): domain Eukaryota; kingdom Metazoa; phylum Chordata; class Chondrichthyes; order Squaliformes; family Squalidae; genus Squalus; species Squalus acanthias. Next base: position 152,586,887 of record CM059430.1, read on the forward strand.
AGGTTATAGTCCAACAGCTTTATTTGAAATCACAAGATTTCGCCTGACCAAGGAGCAGCCTCTCCGAAAGCTTGTGATCTCAAATAAAGCTGTTGGACTATAACCTGGTGTTGTGCGACTTCTCACTTTTGTCCACCCCAGTCCAACACCGGCATCTCCGCATCCTAAACTTGATGTTATCGTGAATTTAATTAGTTTGCATTGAGACTGTAATTACAGGTCAGCGGGAAAATGTAGAGTCCCAGCAAAGACCCCTGGGGTACCCTGGTTTTTTTAAAAATCTCCGCCATTGTGATCTAGCACCTCTTCTGATTATTCTCTAATCCTTTCATTTCCTTTAGTCAATTACTAACCTACAGCCATGTCTTACCCTTGATACCCGCCGAACTTAGTTTATAAAGGAGTCTCTCGTGCACTACATTATCAAATAGCTTTTGCAAGTCGAGGTAAATGGGGTGAATTTCTGCTCATCCGCGGTAACTCTGGTGGAAGTGCCGTGAAAACATTTATGCCTTTTTTTCTGGGATTTCCACGGCTCTTCTGCTAAAGTTACAACCGTAACCCTGTGGAAATTCATCTCCATCATGTCATATGGATTTCTCCCATTATCTTGAACTATCAGATATGAGGGTGATCGGGCAAGATCTGTTTCTTCTAAAGTCTGTCCTTTATTCGGTTAATTTCATACAGGAAAATTTCCATTTTTGCTTCTGATCACTGATTTCTCGGTTGTTTGAATATTGGCAGGCGTGACTGTTGAATATGGGGACCACATTTGTCTATTCCCATTCTGTCAGAACCTCCCCAATGTTCACCGGCTCGCTCAATGTGACGGACCGTGCTTCACAAACCTCCTCCTCAGTCTGTGTGTGTACCTTGGAGCATAGTTCATCCATCCTGGGTTATTCAACTTGTTTTCAACCCCTTCAGTCACATCGGAGAACTTTGCTTCACTAATTTCAAATCCTCAGGATGTATCCTTTGCTAACACCGGTTAAGTATTCCATATTTGTGACACTTTAAACAAGTAATTCAGCGTTAAATCTAATGCAAGCCCGCTTACCCAGCCTTCACACTCCGTACGATTTTACTGCACCAAGAGAGATGATAACATCAATACAGAGCAGAACCCCTGGCTATAGCCGCAGCTGTGCATGTTTACTTGTGTAATTGCCTCAGGATACATGGACATTTTCAGGAGTAGAATAGTCACGATAGCATGTTTCGGCAAAGGCTGTGTAAACATTCAGGCTATTTTCTTCCACAGTGTTTAATAATCAGCCCTCGTTGGTGTTTTCTCTGCCTGTGATAGTCAGCGGGAGGCTGTACCTTTGAGTTGGTTGGGAGGGAGGGGAAGCACAGCACAGCACTGCCACAGTCCCAGAAATGGCTTTATTGAGTGTTCAAGATGGACCCAAATATCCTCGACACCTTATCAACGCTATATAAAAAAAAAAGTTCATAAATGACTGGTATGTTGGATGCTAAAATTGTGGTCGAGCTGCTTTATTGTGAGGTGCGGTGAAATTACATTTTATACACCAGAACAAATAACACCAGAATGAAAATTCAAAAAACAAACAACAATTTTACAAGTGTTGTAGGACTGTGAGGCTTGAATTTTCCTTCAGTGAGATTATTAGAAAAGCCCCCCCTCCCCCCCAAAAATAGACTAGCCAGAAACCAATGGGACTTCACACGCCCGGACTGCAGAAAATAATTCCGATTCGGCCACCAGACCCGAGCTCTGTCTACAAGTCAGCGCATTTTCTAAAGTGCATTTTTTTGCCAACTGGTTTAATGACAGCTGACGGAGTTTGATTATTTCCCCCCCCCCCCCCCCCCTGATTGACCGAGCTGACTGCAAAGAATCTGTGGACAGAACATGACTGTTAAAGAGTTCTAAGCAATGGGCACATGAAATAATACTGCCTCCGATTCTCACTCCATCATCTGCACGCAGGTCCATCTGCCCAGAGCTCGCCTCTCCCAGTCCAAGACTGCCAGCACCGTCTAGTGTCGGATTATAAGGGTTTGGATTCACTGCTTTCTGGGTCCATTTTGATGCTTTTTAAAAATATATATAAAACATTTTTCAACTCTATCCAATTCTTATGTGTTCAAACAAGAACGTTGAAAAATAACCTACAACTGTTTCGCATCGCAACGGGATCATTCCAACCCTAAAAATTGTCATTCTTATTTTTTTTTTAAAAACCGTTTACTTATTTTTTTTTATTTGCAAGATAGCCACCCAAAGGCACTGGAATAGGATAAGATCTTTATATTTACCTGCACGCCGGGTTCCCCGTTATTCTTCCTCCATAAATCGATGCAGTGTAGTTTTCTTTTGTTTTGAAACGCAGCGATCGTGCGAACGTTGTCATTCTGGAAGACTTCGCAACACTGTACAAATGCACAACGCCGATGATCGTGGGATCCCAAATCCTTTAAAAATTCACATCTTCACATGACGATTGGGAAGATGAACTTTTCCACCGTTGAGAGCCGTGGTCAGACGCGGTTTTTTTGCTAAGCACAGGGATTATATCCTACAGGTTCGGGTTGCCTTCAAAAAGTGCAGGAGGGGAGGCTTGTTGTTCTCAGTCCCTCTCCCTCTCCTCCGATCCTCCTCCTTAGGAACCTGCTCGCGCGTTATTCTCCATCAAGATAGCAAAGCTGCAAGCTGGATTTCCATTCAGAACCCCCCAACAAAACCCAGCACAATGCGCCCATCTGAAAACCCCGGCAGAAATATTTGGCTGAGCAAGATTTTCGATAGGTCAGTAACGTAGCTACGGTTCTGCATTGGTGTGACAGAGCCGTCAGTCAATCACCCACCGATAAGAACACGTACACTAGTCTGTCTAGTGCTTGCAACAGAAAGCCAGGGCTGTCTGCTTAACACACTGGAACAGTGACAGGTAAGTTACCAGGGTTCTTTCCTTCCATTCTCCTTCGCGTTGCTTCTTTCTATCTTTCACTTTCCTTTCCTCATCTCTTTCGTCCTCCTGTTAGACAGACTGGATGCAGGGAGGATGTTTCCCCTGGCTGGGGGGTCTAGAACGAGGGGTCACAGTCTCAGGATATGGGGTAGGGCATTTAGGACTGAGATGAGGAGAAATTTCTTCACTCAGAGGGTGGTGAACCTGTGGAATTCTCCACCACAGAAGGTTGTGGAGGCCAAGTCACTGAATATATTTAAGAAGGAGATAGATAGATTTCTAGACACAAAAGGCATCAAGGGGTATGAGGAGAGAGTGGGAATATGGTATTGAGATAGAGGATCAGCCATGATATTGAATGGTGAAGCAGGCTCGAAGGGCCGAATGGCCTACTCCTGCTCCTATGTTTCTATGTTTGTCTATCCTTGTCCTTTCACAGATGATTGTATCCAGTCTTTGGGCAGTGGGAGACTATACAGCAGGCTCCAATGCCCATGTGGTGCTGTGATGTCACTCACAGGACATTTACACCATGCAGCTTAGGAGGATGGAATTTGTTAGCCATTCCCTGTGCTTTCAGCTCAGAATAGACAAAATTCAGGACATGCTCTGGACCAATTCTTATCCAATATAGTTCTGGACACCAGCCTGAAAGTGGGAAGTCTTGGGGTGACCCCACACTTTATAGCCAAGGAAATACTTTTGAAGTCTTAGAGACTGTTGTAATGTAGGAAACACAGCAGCCAATTTGTGCACAGCAAGCTCCCACAAACAGCAATAAAATAAATAACCAGATAATCTGTTTTTAGATGTTGGCTGGGGATAATTGCTGTCCAGGACACCAGGAGAACTCTCCTGCTCTTCTTCGAATAGTGCCATAGGATCTTTTACACCCATGAGGCCTTGGTTTAACATCTCATCTGAAAGATGGCACCTCTGACACTGAAGTGCCAGCCTAGGTTATGTGCTCAAGTCTCTGGAGTGGGGCTTGAATTCATGACCTCTTGATTCAGAGGCAAGAGTGCTGACGCTGACAAAAAGCAGAATATAATGTCTTTTTTTTTTAATAACACATCTGGTAACCTGCCAATCCCACATCATCTCAACATCATTATATACTGGGAAGGAGGGTAAAATAATGTGAGCCTGGGTTAAAAGTGAGGTGGAGAGGGAGTAAATGGTTAATGATGGCAAGTTAAATTAAATTTGGTCTCCTTACCTAAGGAAGGATATACTTGCCTTAGTCGGGGTGCAACAAAGGTTCACTAGATTGATTCCTGGGATGAGGAAAGATTGAGTAGAATGGGCCTATATTCTCTGGAGTTCGGAAGAATGAGAGGTGATTTCATTGAAATGTATAAAATTCTTAGCGGGTAGATGTTGAGAGGTTGTTTCCCCTGGCTGGAGAGTCTAGAACTTGCAGTCATAGTCTCAGGATAAGGGGTCGGCCATTTAGGACTGAGATGAGGAGAAATTTCTTCACTCAGAGGGTTGTGAATCTTTGGAATTCTCTACCCGAGAGGGCTGCAGATGCTCAGTCATTGAATATATTCAAAACTGAGATCGATAGATTCTTGGGCACTAAGGGAATCAAGGGATATGGAGATCGGGCAGTAAGGTGGAGTTGATGTAGAAGTTCAGCCATGATCTTATTGAATGGCGGATCAGGCTCGAGGGGCCATATGGCTGACTCCTATCTATTATGTTCTTATATCTCTGTAGGGAAAAGAGAAAATCAATTTAAAGTTAAATATCTGCTGTAAGGTAATTATTTTACTTTACCAGATGGAAAGAAAAGTACACTTACCTTCTCCTTTAGGTTTTACTTGTGGCTTATTTTGTTTGGAATCATGCTGCAATTCTTATTTCCTGCTTCCTCACAAAATACTTCCAGCCTCTTGAATATTTTTTGTGGGGTGGGGAGATTTCCTTTGTGCACTAGCAATAGCAAAATTGAAAAGAAAAGGTTTAAGAGGAAATCTTCTGCCAGTATGATTTAATTACACTGGCCAGTGCGATACTGAGCCACACACAATCTAGCAGACCTTTGCCAGCACACCATTTGGAGTGCTACAATTGGCCTCACCACCCTGGACTAGGGAGGGGGCAAATCAACCAAGGTTCCCACACCTGATCCCTATTCAGTGACTCCTGCAGGAAAGTGTACTTGTACAAATGTCAGCTGAGTATTAGGCACAGCACTGATTTCGCGCCCAACCTCCAGCCCCTCATTTGATTAGTCTACCGACACTCACTGTCAAGGCTAACACAAGAAGAATGGCCACTTAGTCAGGCTCCCATGAAATTGTATCTCAGTATGTGTTTGCATCTTCAGGAGAGATTGGGATGAGATTGAGAGAAAAAAAACAGGATAAAAAGAATATTCTGTTTATCTTAACCCTGCTAGTACTGACATGTCAATCACAGAGTGGAACTCAGTGTCACTTGTGAACCTCGGTAGATTTAATGAAGGAAGGAAATGATCCCTCTGCTCTGATAACTGTTATCAAGTGGTTTAACAATCGTAACTTCATTAATAGTGAGCAGGCCAAACATGAAACAAATTATGCCAATTATCAGAGTACTCAGGGAGCATCAAAGCATCTTCACAGGCATTTTAAACCCAGTCATAGTTCCTAAATTACCTCTTCTTGAATCTCTCTCTTCTATCCTCTAGCACAACATGCTTCTGGTAACAATTTGAAAATTAAATGAACCTGAATTAAATGCAAGAAATTATTGGTACATGAACATGCACGTACATAGGCACAGGCACAATATCTAATGATGAATGAGAAGTTTAGTAAAATGTTATTGTACCATATTGAGTTAAATGTTTTGTACATTACTCTCCAGCCTCAGATATTGTGTTTTGAACTATATTTTGATTTTTAACAATTTCGTACCTACCATCTATGCATAGAACCATTCAGGATTAATTTGCTCCCAGTACCGGATGGAATGACTTTGAGTTACTATCAGTGATAGCTGGAGCTCAGCTGGGATAATATGCTCTGGATGCTAGTTACATTAACCTTGATCTGCTCCATTTATACAATTGTTACCGGATAATTGGTTCCAGGTACAAAGGAAATTAACATTGAGCCACATTCTCTACAACATAATTTATAGGCAAGTGGGTCTGGTACAGTTTTTTAAAAAAAAATTGTGTTCATCAAGGTGATGGATATTAGTGAGAAGTCGCACAACACCAGGTTATAGTCCAACAGTTTTATTTGAAATCACAAGCTTTCGGAGCGCTGCTCCTTCACTTCACCTGACGAAGGAGCAGCACTCTGAAAGCTCGTGATTTCAAATAAAACTGTTGGACTATAACCTGGTGTTGTGCGACTTCTCACTTTTGTCCACCCCAGTCCAACACCGGCATCTCCGCATCATGGATATTAGTGCTAGAGACTGGAATGCTTCTCATTTCAAGCCCCCAGTATTAGCATTAATCACCTCCAAATCAACTACATCTTGGATTAAATTCAGAGTAAAGCCAAACTATCCCTGGCCACCAACAAGGTAGCATTTTTGGAGTAGGTTGTTCCTGATTATTTTAAAGACTGTGCTTGCCTGAAAGCTCTCCTTACTATAATGATGATGCCCCTTTAAGAGCTTTCCCATTGATGAAATGGCCCATGTAAGCATTCAAAGCATTTATATTCTAACAAGCTAATTTAAGGCTAATACAAACTTACCACATAAGTTATTTAGAACTAATTAAAAAGTAGATCTGAATTTCCACAGCTCTAAATAATTCTCTTGGTGTCTTCTGTATAGATTTCCAAGATCCAATTAAGTAGCTGACTCATTGCTTCAGTGTTAACAAAACAAAATTTTAGTTATTATATGGACTGATTGTCCTCCTTAGGCAGGAGTCTTAATTCTGCTATCACAACTTAGATGCCAATTGGAAGCTGGTCAAGGTAATGGTTACACTGACAACAAAAATATTTATTTAATGTAAAATGTTTAATTTTGATTGTAATCTGATAGTTATACTTGTATTTCAGAGCTGTCAATATCAAGGGACTGTTAGGAGTAACATTCATGATCAGTAAGCGTCACACAGATTGAAAGCCAATTTAAGAGTGACGATCATCAAAATTAGTCACATTTTTAAATGAAGATTGTTCAATTGTCACTCCTATGAGTGGCACGTGGCAAGTCTTGGTTTGATTGGCACAGTGTATGAGTGACTCCATCATTGTGACTAGTGTAGTTTGAATTCAATAGATAATATAAAGTGGCACTGATGGACTCTGTTACTGTCATAAAGGATACAAGATTTAAATTGTATTTTGACAGAAACTAAAGTCAATTGCTGAAAACTGTCTGAAATCAAGTGAAGACAGATCTGTTAAGTACTGTAGATGCTTTTGACTATGTATATATGTTGTCCAGCTGTATTCTCCTTCCTTGTGCTTCCTTGTGAAAGCTTGTGATTTCAAATAAAACTGTTGGACTATAACCTGGTGTTGTGCGACCTCTCAATTTTCTCCTTCCTGACATACGTCAAGCTCATAGTCCAGCAAATATGAAATTCAGTTTGTTATTTGTATTGTACCAATCTTTACTAGTATGTCATGGGTAGTACTACACCATACTTGCAAGATCAAAGTTTGGGGACTCTTGTTATCTACCAAATTTAGTTCTTTGCCAAATTCAGTCATCCATCATGATCCTTCCATTATAGTGGATAATGGATCTTCCACTGGTCCCATTTAATCTTGTTCCCTCTCTCTCTTCATCTCTGCCACTGTCTCTCTATTTGTCCCACTCTGTTATTTAAAACTATATGTATTACATTATTTCTTCCTCACATCTTGTCAAAACTCCTTTGGATCTGTTTCCTCCCCCCTACCCCCTCTACGTCTGGTTTTCATTTGCCTCTTTTGCCTCTGTCTCTAGGCTCTGTACCCTCCTTACCTCAGGCTCTGTTCTGTCCATGATCCCTGTCTTCCCTCAAACTTTGGTTCTATTTCCTTTGTGTTTCTGGGCTCTGTCCCCTCTACAATCTCTGGCCTATGTCCCTTTAACTGTGACCTGCTTCTTCCTCTATCCCCCCTGTATCTTTGGTCTGTTTTCTGCTGCCTCTAAGTTCTGCTCTCTCTCGCTGTCTCTGGGCTCTGTTCTCCCACGATCCCTGTCTCTGTTTCTGCTTAATTCTGCAGCTCTGTTTCCCACTCCCCCATATCAGCCAGCTCGCCAGTCACAAATGTCATATTTATGGTATCTGCACAGATTACTTAAGCGAGAGGATAACTGAGATAAGCAGCGTAGCAGGTGATAAGAATATATGTTGGATCATTATTAAGTAGTCCAAGGACAATTAATTCATATTCAGTTGGAAGATTTAAAAAAGGAAGTAAACGAAGATATAAGCTTGCTCTCACAGGGGAGTGTGACAACAATAAACCAAGCAGGCCTTTACATGGACCTAAATTGCAAGCCCAACAAGATGGACTAAACGGCTTTTTTCTCATTTGCTTATGTGATATTTTAATACTATTTAAAATTGATAACCCATGGGGAAATGTCAATGACCATGGTGAAGGACCGAAGATGAGGTGAATTAAGAAGTAGCAGGTAAATTATATTAAACTTGGCTTTTAAAAGCCTGTAGATTCTCTCCAGAAGGAAAGGCCACAGATAGGAGTTGGGATCAGGGTTACATGATTGTAAGGTAAAATATGGCAGCCAGTGAGTCAGTCGGAGGTGTCTCAGATGACATAAACTGAGAAAGACAAAATTGAGTCATTTAAAATTACAGCAGAACCCAAAGATTAAATGAATTCCTTTCACACGCTGTCAGCTCTTTGACATTATTTGTAATACTGCTGGATCTCCTTCTTAGGCAGTCCCTCGGAACTGAGGATGACTTGCTTCCACATGAAAAATGAGTTCTCAGGTGACTGATGAGTCCAATGCGGGACCTACAGTCTCTGTCACAGGTGGGGCAGATGGTGGTTGAAGGGGCGGGTGGGTGGGGTGCTTGGGTTGATGTGCGCTCCTTGCGCTGCCTGCACTTGGCTTCCGCTTGCTCCCGGCGAAGAGACTCGAGGTGTTCGGCGCCTTCCCGGATGCTTCTCCTCCACTTTGCGCGGTCTTGGGCCAGGGATTCCCAGGTGTCGGTGGGGATGTTACACTTTTTCAAGGAGGCTTTGAGGGTGTCCTTGAAGCATTTCCTCTGCCCACCTGGGGCTCTCTTGCCGTGTCGGAGCTCCGAGTAGAGCGCTTGTTTTGGGAGTCTCGTATCGCGCATGCAGACAATGTGACCCGTCCATCGGAGCTGATCGAGCATGGTCAAAGCTTCGATGCTGGGGATGTTGGCCTGAGCAAGAACACTGACGTTGGTGCGCCTATCCTGCCAATGGATTTGCAGGATCTTGCAGAGACAGCGTTGGTGGTACCTCTCCAGTGCTTTGAGGTGCCTGCTGTACATGGTCCATGTCTCTGAGGCATACAGTAGGGCGGGTATCACAGCTGCTCTGTAGACCATGAGCTTAGTGCCGGGTTTGAGGTCCTGGTCTTCAAACACTCTCTTCCTCAGGCGACCGAAGGCTGCACTGGCACACTGAAGGCGGTGTTGGACTTCGTCATCGACCTCTGCCCTTGTTGACAGTAGGCTCCCGAGGTATGGAAAGTGGTCCACGTTGTCCAAGGCCTTGTCATGGATTTTGATAATCGGGGGGCAGTACTGTGTGGCGGGGGCAGGTTGGTAGAGGACCTTTGTCTTACGGATGTTTAGCGTAAGGCCTATGCTCTCGTACGCTTCGGTGAAGGTGTTGACAATAGTTTGGAGTTCGACCTCCGAGTGAGCGCAGACGCAAGCGTCGTCTGCATACTGTAATTCAACGACAGAGGATGGGACGACCTTGGATCTGGACTGGAGGCGACGGAGGTTGAACAGTTTCCTGTTTGTTCTGTAAATTAGCTCCACTCCAGCGGGGAGCTTACTGAGGGTGAGATGGAGCATTGCTCACAGCATATTGGACATTATGCCCGGAATTTTACTTACCTTGGCGGGCGATGTCAGTGGTGGGTCCCAACCCTGCTGTTGGCTCCAGCACGCTGCCTAAAATGACTTTCCATTGATAGGACTTGTTAAGCCCGCCTAGGGTGTTTCCCGGCCCAATTAGAGAAAGCGAGTCTGGTGACATCATTACATGACACATCATCAGCTGGTTTCCTTAAAGGGACCATGGCCACATTTGTCCTGACATTTGTACTGTCAGTGTTCTACAGCATTGAGGAGCTGCAAACACTGACAAGCACTGCACAAAGGCACAGGGATGCACCCAGGCTCTCCCATGACTCCCTCCATATGCTTTTGGAGGAAGTCACAGCACACAGGGAGGTCCTCTTCCCTTCCCATGGGCGGAAGAGACCTCCTCAGGGATCAACACAGCCTGGTTGCACATTGCAGAGGAGGGCACAAGCAGTAGTCAGGAGGAGCTGGGTGCAGTGCTACAAACGTTTCAGTGATCTCAGTAGATCACGAAACATTAGTACAAAGCCACACTCAACCTATCCTGCTGTGCCTCTCATCACATCCCCATCACTCTGCCTTCCCTACCCTACTCCTGCACATCCTTACTCACACCAACTTACCATGGACCTCCACCCATCCCTCTCTATCTATATTATCACATCCCCACCTCACTAGCCACCCCTCACACTCACCCTCATCCTAGTGCCATCATACCAACTAACAACACACAAGGGTAGGCACTTGGGGTGTTTTAGCCAATGTTCATGTAAAGTTTCTTTTAATGTGCTGTCAAACATTGAAACCTTTATTTTCAACACTTTGTATTCTTGGACAGATTTGTGTGCACCTTTGGTTGTGGCTTAGTGAGTTGCAGTGAATGGTGAGACATAACGGTACCCCCCACAATGATGATGAGTGTGAAAGGAATGGCTTGGGCATTGTAGGGATGCTTTATGGTGTTGGTGTTGGTGTAGGGTGGTGCCAACCTGGCGCATCATGTGGCAGCCAGGGTTTACAGCGTCCAGTGAAGCCCGAGACCAGCGGCGAGAGCGGGACCACAGGAGGAGCGGCAGAGTGAAAAGCAGCTCGCTGGGAGCGGGAGCGGACGGACCTGTGAGAGGGAAAAAAAATCAAAGTATGACGTCACAGGAAAGCAGGTAAGTGATTGGTTGGCGAGTATTTCTCTTTTTCACTTTTTCTCTAAACTAGGGCATTGGTTTAAATTAAGAGCCCTGGTTATAGATAAAAACTATACATAGATAATTGAGTGATATTTCAAAACTTGAAAACCTAATTAGTTAAATAAAATACAATCGAGATGGCAGGGCAGGTGATGTGTTGCAGCTGTAGCATGTTGGTGCTGGTGGACCCCAGTCTGATCCACAGCAACCACATCTGCAGTAAGTGTCTGCAGCTCGAGGAACTTCGGCTCAGAGTTAATGAGCTGGAGTCCGAGCTTCGGGCACTGCGATGCATCAGGGAGGGGGAGGGTTACCTGGACACTTTGTTCCAGGAGGCAGTCACACCCCTTAGGATAAATACGTCAAATTTGGGCCCGTGGTCAGGGACAGCAGGGTGTGACTACGAGTGAGGCAGGTATGGGGATCCAGAAGGTAGCATTGGAGGAGCCTCAGCCCTTGCACTTGTCCAACAGGTACGAGGTTCTTGCAGCCTGTGTGGACGAGAGCAGGGACTGCAGGGAGGATGAGCAAACTGATAAGAAGTCACTGGTGGGAGTAGTCTATAGGCCCCCTAACAGTAGCTACACTGTAGGACAGAGTATAAATCAAGAAATAATGGGGGCTTGTAAGAAAGCTACTGCAATAATCATGGGCAATTTTAATCTTCATATAGATTGGACAAATCAAATTGGCAAAGGTAGCCTTGAGAACGAGTTCATAGAGTGTATTCAGGATGGTTTCTTAGAACAATACGTTGTGGAACCAACTAGGGAACAGGCTATTTTAGATCTGGTAATGAGACAGGATTGATGAATGATCTCATAGTAAAGGATCCTCAAGGGAAGAGTGATCATAACATGATAGAATTTCACATTCAGTTTGAGGTGAGAAACTTGGGTCTGAAACCAGTGTCTTAAACTTAAATAAAGGCAATTACAAAGGTATGAAGATAGAGTTGGCTAAAGCGGACTGGGAATATAGATTAAAAGGTAAGATGGTAGATAAGCAGTGGCAGACATTTAAGGAGATAGTTCATAACTCTCAACAATGATATATTCCAGTGAGAAAGAAAGACTATGAGAAGCATGAACCATCCATGGCTAACTAAGGAAGTTAAGGATGTTATCAAATTGAAAGAAAAGGCATACAATGTTGCAAAGATTAGTGGTAGGCCAGAAGATTGGGAAATTTTTAGAAACCAGCAAAAGATGACTAAAAAAATAATAAAGAGGGAGAAAATAGATTGTGAGAGTAAACTAGCAAGAAATATAAAAACAGACAGTAAGAGCTTCTACAAGTATATAAAAAGGAAGAGAATAGCTAAAGTAAACGTTGGTCCCTTAGTGGATGAGACTGGAGAATTAATAATGGGAAACAAGGAAATGGCAGACACTTTGAACAAATATTTTGTATCTGTCTTCACGGTAGAAGACACTATCTACTATTATTGGGATGCTTTTAATCAAGGGGCAAAAGGGAGGGAGGAACTTAAAACAATCACTATCACTAGAGAAAAAGAATGAAGCAAACTAATGGGACTAAAGGCTGACAAGTCCCCTGGACCTGATGGCCTGCATCCTAGGGTCTTAAAAGAAGTGGCTGCAGAGATAATGGATGCATTGGTTGTAATCTTCCAAAATTCCCTAGATTCTGGAAAGGTCCCAGCAGATTGGAAAACTGCAAATGTAACGGCTCTATTCAAGAAAGGAGGGAGACAGAAAGCAGGAAACTTAAGGCCAGTTAGCCTAACATCTGCCATTGGGAAAATGCTGGAATCCATTATTAAGGGAGTAGTAGCAGGACATTTAGAAAATCATAATACAATCAAGTAGAGTCAACATGGTTTTATGAAAGGAAAATTGTGTTTGACAAATTTATTAGAGTTCTTTGAGGATGTAACGAGCAGGGTGGATTACGGCGAATCAGTAGATGTAGTGTATTTGGATTTCCAAAAGGCATTCGATAAGGTGCCACATGAAAGGTTACTGCACAAGATAAGAGCTCATGGTGTTGGGGGTAATATATTAGCATGGATAGAGGATTGGCTAACTAACAGAAAACAGAGAGTTGGGATAAATGGGTAATTTTCAGGTTGGCAAACTGTAACTAGCGGGGTGCCACAGGGATCAGTGCTGGGGCCTCAACTATTTACAATCTACATTAATGACTTGGATGAAGGGATTGAGTGTACTGTAGCCAAATTTGCTGATAGATGGGAAAGCAAGTTGTAAGGAGGACACAAAGGGCTGGATTTTGAATGACCCATGGAGTCGGGTTTGGAGGCGTGTGGGGGGTTAAATTTGCCGGGTCGGGGGTCCCGACTCCATCCTGCCTCCACGCAATTTTGACAAAATCAGTTGCGGGGGTCCCGATCCGTCCCGCCTCCAAGAGACGGGAGAGGCCATTAAAGCCCTTAACAAGCCCTAAATTGGCTCTGTAATGCCATTTTGAAACGTTTTAGCTGGTTTAACCCTTTTCTGACGTGAAACACACCTGGTGTGAAACACTCCAGTAAAACCTGGCGGGAGCACAAGTGGATAGCTGACTATCGGTTGCAGGTCCACTATTACAACGGAGATGTGATGAAGGTAGTAGTAGTATTAGGTGTGAAAGTCGCCTCTGATGCTGCTGCATTGAATGTCTTCAGAGACTGCATGGCATTTGGTGTGAGAGGACTTGGATGGAAAAAAAAATTTCTCTCTCTCTCTCTCTCTCTCTCTGAGTGGGCAAAAATTTGGCAGATGGAGTATAATGTGGGAAAATGTGAGGTTATCCACTTTGATAGGAAGAATAGAAAAGCAAAATATTGGGCCGTATATTCCGATCCCTACGAGTATGTACGCGCTGTGTACACACCCGTAGGGACATCGGAAATGCCGGTTCCAGGCATGCCAAGCGAATGCTCTTGACAGATCAGACGCCTGCCCTAGAGAAGGGCCTCTGCGGGCGGATAGTTCCGCTCTCTGGAGAACCTCCGCCCGCAGAAAACCCTTAGAAATCTTACGCTGGTAAAAGCTTTATAAAAAAAGGTAAGTTTATTTTTAGCCCCATAAAAAACTTTAATTATTTTTTTCAAAAAATTAAATTTTTGTTTAAAATATTTAATTTATTGTAATTTCAACTCATTTTAAAAATGTGATTTAAAAAAAAATTATTTAATGTTTTACTGTGTTTTTGGGGTGATCTCCATTCATATATTTGACAGGTCTATCTGTCAAGTGTATGAAGGGAGATTCTCTTCTTTGATTGGCTCCCCATGGTCCACGTGATCCCAGGGACGCTTGCGAACCACAACGCTTCTGGGATACACGGGCCCTGCGAATTTCGAGTTGGAGAGGCCCAGGAGCGGAAGTGTTCGGACCTCGGGAGCCCTCAGGTAAGTCCGTAGATTTTTTCCAGATCGGAGGCCTCCGCACGCAGGAAGCCTCCGATCGGAAAATACGGCCCATTATTTAAAGGGAGAGAGACTACAGAATGGTGCGGTACAGAAGGATCTGGGTGTCCTCGTACATGAAACACAAAAGGTTAGCATGCAGGTACAGCAAGTAATTAGGAAGGCAAATGGAATGTTGGCCTTTATTGCAAGGGGGATGAAGTATAAAAGTAGGGACGTTGTTGAGACCACACCTGGAGTACTGCGTACAGTTTTGGTCTCCTTATTTAAGGAGGGATATACTTGCATTGGAGGCAGTTCAGAGAAGGTTCACTAGGTTGATTCCTGAAATGAAAGGGTTGTCTTATGAAGAAAGGTTGAGCAGGTCGGGCCTATACTCATTGGAGTTTAGAAGAATGAGACGTGATCTTATTGAAACATTTAAGATTCTGAGGGGGCTTGACAGGGTAGATGCTGAGAGGCTATTTCCCCTTGTGGGGGAATCTAGAACTAGGGGGCATAGTTTCAGGATAAGGGGTCACCCATTTATGACGGAGATGAGGAGGAATTTCTTCTCTCAGAGGGACATGAATCTTTGCAATTCTCTACCCCAGAGAGCTGTGGAGGCGGAGTCAGTGAATATATTCAAGGCGGAGATAGACAGATATTTGAGCTACAGGGGAGTCAAGGGTTATGGGGAACAATCAGGAAAGTGGAGTTGAGGCCAAGATCAGATCAGCCATGATCTTATTGAATGGCGGAGCAGGTTCGAGGGGCCGAATGGCCTACTCCTGCTCCTATTTCTTATGTTCTTAAGTAAATCTGGCCATGGTGAAGCAATCCCTGGCCTCCTGCATTTGTAAAAGGCAGATCGTGTTTGACTAATCTAATTGAATTTTTTGATGAAGTAACAGAGAAGGTTGATGAAGGGAATGCAGCGGATGTTGTCTATATGGATTTAAAAAAAGTGTTTGACAAAGTACCACATAAAAGGCTGGTTAACAAAATTGAGGCTCATGGAATAGGAGGGCCAGTGTTAGCTTGGATAAGAAACTGGCTTAAGGACAGAAAACAGTGAGTCGTGGTAAGTGATTGTTTTTCAGACTGGAGGATGCTAGACAGTAGTGTTCCCTAAGGGTCAGTGCTAGGACCACTGCTTTTTATATATAAATGACTTGGATATTGGAATACAGAGTAAAATTTCAAAATTTGCTGATGATACCAAACTTGGGGGTTTGGCAAACAATGAGGAGAATACCAGTCGACTGCAACAGGACATAGATAGGCTAGCAGAATGGGCAGATGGAATTTAATACAGAGAAGTGTGAGTTGATGCATTTTGGCAGAAGGGATAGGGAGAGGCAATATAGACTTAACGTGCAGGGACAGAGGGACCTGGGGGTTCATGTGCAGAGATCTTTGAAGGTGGCAGGACATATTGAGAGAGAGAGAGAGTAGTAGTAGTTAGCAAAGCATATGGGATCTTGGGCTTCATAAATAGAGGTATTGAGTATAAAAGCAGGGAAGTTATGCTGAACCTTAATAAAGCTCTGGTTAGGCCACAACTAGAGTAGTGCGTCCAGTTCTGGTCACCACACTTTAGGAAGGATGTGAAGGTCCTTGAGAGGGTGCAGAGGAGATTTACCAGAATGGTTCCAGGGATGAGGGATTTTAGCTACAAGGTTAGGTTGGAGAAACTGGGGTTGTTCTCCTTGGAGCTAAGGAGGTTGAGGGAAGATTTGATAGAGGTGTCCAAGATTATGACAGATTCGGATAAGGTAGACAGAGGAATGCTGTGCAGATTTCAAAAGGAAATTGGACAGGCACTTGAGGGAAATAAACTTGCAGGGCTACGGGGATACAGCGGGGGAATGAGATTGACTAGATTGCTCTACAGAGAGCCGGCACGGACTCGATGGGCCGTATGGCCTCCTTCTGTGCCGTAATGACTCTATGACTCTATGTGGTCGGGTGCTGATGCCCTCTGTCCTGTGCCGCATCAGTTGATTCCAGAGACGTTGGTGTTGTTGTTGGTGCTCCTGGTGTGCCTGGTGCTGCTGGGGTTGTGGCTGATAGTGGTGGGATTCTGAGGACCAAGGTGAGAGAATATAAAGGGCACCCATGTTGATGGAATAGATGGCAGGTGAAGTAGTGATGACAGAAGCATTCGGTCAATGGTGAGAGAGTTCTTCCAATGAGGTGAGAGTGGGTGGAAAGTGGAAAGCCTGCAGAATGTGTGCTGGAAATGGAGTGAGAAAAAGATTCTGCCTGAGGAAAGTGAATATCAGTCAGGTGGGAGCTTTTACTGTACATTTGAAGCTTGTCAATAATCAGCTGGAGCAATGGCCGCTGAACTCACGCCTCAGATTGACAGCCGTGGTCTGCGCACAGCGGGGATCCCGTGGTCATGAAGTTAAAGACAAAAGGTAAGTGAAAAAAGGCTGTTAAGCATCTGGCAACTAGATGCTACTCATTTTAATTAGGTTCCCCGCCTCTGGCTGTCGGGTCTGCTCAGCGTTGACAGACCCGACATTGGGAAGGGCGCCTGGTGGCAGGTTGACAGCGGGTTCCTGACCCGCTGTCAAAAAAAAAACGTTCCCACCCGACCCACCACCGATCACGCCCGCTGACCTCCCGCAAAATTCCGGCCTACATCATTTTATAAGGACAGAAACATTATAAGAACATAAGAAATAAAAGCAGGAGTAGGCCATAGGGCCCCTCGATTAATAAGATCATGGCTGATCATCGACCTCAACTCCACTTTCCCGCCCGATCTCCATATCCCTTGATTCCCTAGAGTCCAAAAATCTATCTATCTCAGCCTTGAATATACTCAAAGACTCAGCATTCACAGCCCTCTGGGGCAGAGAATTCCAAAGATTCACAACCCTCGCAGTGAAGAAATTCCTCCTGATCTCGGTCTTAAATGGCCTACTCCTTATCCTGAGACTATGCCCCCTAGTTCTAGACACTCCAGCCAGGGGAAACAACCTCTCAGTATCTACCCTGTCAATCCCCTTTAGAATCCTGTATGTTTCAATGAGATCACCTCTCATTCTTCGAAACTCCAGAGAGTATAGGCCCATTCTACACAATCTCTCATGATAGGAAAGCCCTCTCATCCCAGGAATCAATCTAGTGAACCTTCGTTGCACCACCTCCAAGGCAAATATATCCTTCCTTAGATAAGGAGACCAAAACTGTGCACAGTACTCCAGGTGTGGTCTCACCAAGGCCCTGTACAATTGCAGCAAGACTTCCTTACTCTTATACTCCAACCCCCTTGCAATAAAGACCAACATGCCATTTGCCTTCCTTATTGCTTGCTGTACCTGCATGCTAGATTTCTGTGTTTCTTGCACGAGGACACCCAAATCTCTCTGAACACCAACATTTGAAAGTTTCTCACCATTTAAAAAATATTCTGTTTTTCTATTCTTCCTACCAAAGTGAATAACCTCACATTTCCCTACATTATACTCTATCTGCCACCTTACTGCCCACTCACTTAGTCTATCTATATCCCTTTGCAGACTCTTTGTGTTCTCCTCACAGTTCACTGTCCCACCTAGCTTTGTATCATCAGCAAATTTGGATGCATTACACTTGGTCCCTTCATCTAGGTCATTAATATAGATTGTAAATAGCTGAGGCCCCAACACTGATCCTTGTGGCACCCCACTATTTACAGCCCGCCAACGTGAAAAGGATTAGTTTATCCCTACTCTCTGTTTTCTGTCCGTTAACCAATCCTCTATCCATGCTATTATATTACCCCCAACCCCATGAGCCCTAATCTTGTGTAATAACCTTTTATGTGGCACTTTATTGAATGCCTTTTGGAAATCCAAATATACTACATCCACTGGTTCCCCTTTATCTACCCTGCTAGTTACATCCTCAAAAAATCTAATAAATTTGTCAAACACGATTTCCCTTTTATAAAACCATGTTGACTCTGCCTAATCATGTTATGACTTTCTAAGTGACTTGATACCACTTCCTCAATAATGGATTCCAGCATTTTCCCAACAACTGTTGTCAGGCTAACTGGCCTGTAGTTCCCTGTTTTTTTCTCTCCCTCCTTTCTTGAATAGCGGTGTTACATTTGTGACCTTCCAAGCCGCTGGGACCATTCCAGAATCTAGGGAATTTTGGAAGATCAAAACCAATGCATCCACTATCTCTTCAGCCACCTCTTTTAGAACCCTAGGATGTAGGCCGTCAGGTCCAGGGGATTTGTCGGCTTTTAGCCCCATTAGTTTCTCTAGTACTTTTTCTCTACTTATATTAATTACGTTAAGTTCCTCACCCTCATTAGACCCTTGGTTTCCCACCATTTTTGGTATGCTTATACCACACTATTATTCTACTGCTAAGGCCACAAGGTCTAATTGCTGTAAATAGGTGCTTTCTGGGGTCAATTAGATAGTGATTGCTTCAGCTTTGATTGCCAGTTGGTTCGAAATCCCTTCTCCCAAGGTCAGCAAAAAGATAAGGAAATGACTGACTCTATTGTTTAGGACTATTATGCATCTGTAAGGAAGTGGGACAGTTTGAAGTGTGACATCTGAAATGTGATGGACTCTAAACTTTTATATCTATCTATATAGAATGGAGCATAATTTAAAAGAGAATTGGATAAGTATTTAAAAAATATATGAATATAAGGACAGCATAATAGGATAGTTGGAGAGTTACCACTGACCGACACAGTGGGCTGAATGGCCTTCTTCTGCGCTGTGGCTTCCTCGATTCCATATACATAAAGGTTCTGAGTTCCTCAAACGTCAGTCGTCACACTTCAGATGTCCCACTTTATTAAACAGTTAGCTGATCTGAGTCAGAGCAACAATCGGATTGTTACTGAAATAACAACAGAAAATGCTGGAAATACTCAGCAGGCCAGGCAGCATCCGTGGTGAGAGAAACAGAGTTAACGTTTCAGGTCTGGGACCCTTCATCAGAACTGGAAAAAGCTGGAGATGTAACAGATATTAAGCAGGTGCAGAGACGGGGCGGGGGGGGGGGGGGTTTAGGAGGGGAGGAAGGAATTGAAAGAACATACTGTGCTTATGTAAGAGGCAGGAAAGATTAAAATGTTGCAAATGGGAATGGCAAAATCATACAGCATGAAAAATGGGGTCAGGGATTATTGTCTGAAATTGTTGAATTCAATGTTGAGTCCAGAAGGCTGTAAAGTGCCTAATCGAAAGATGAGGTGCTGTTCCTCGAGCTTACGATGAGCTTCATTGGAACAATGTAATAGGCCGAGGACAGAGAGATCAGAGTGGGAGTGAAGCGGAGAATTAAAGTGACAGGCGACCGGAAGCTCAGGGTCACCCTTACGGACTGAACGGAGGTGTTCTGCAAAGCGGTCACCCAATCTGTGTTTGGTCTCCCCAATGTAGGGGAGACCGCATCGTGAGCAGCGAATACAGTATATTAAATTGCAAGAAGTACAAGTAAATCGCTGTTTCACCTGGAAGGGGTGTTTGGGGCCCTGGACAGTGGGAAGGGAGGAGGTAAAAGGGCATGTGTTGCATCTCCTGCGCTTGCACGGGAAGGTGCCAGGCGAAGGAGAAGGGCTGTTAGGGGTGATTGAGGAGTGGACCAGGGTGTCGCGGAGGGAGCGGTCCCTACGGAATGCTGAAAGGGGAGGTGAGGGGAAGATGTGTTTGGTGGTGGGATCACGTTGGAGGTGGCGGAAATGGCGGCGGATTATCTGTTGAATGTGGAGGCTGGTGGGATGAAAGGTGAGGACAAGGGGAACCCTATCGTGGTTCTGGGAGGGAGGGGAAGGGGTGAGAGCAGAAGTGCGTAAATGGAACGGACACGGTCAAGGGCCGTGTCAACCACAGTAGAGGGGAATCCTCGGTTGAGGAAAAAGGAAGACATGTCGGATTGTTACTGTTGGTCTCAGTATCCCTGGGCATGGGAGGGAAGAATCAGTCCGGGTTCTTGTGTTTGATCACTATTCCTGCTGAAAAGATTGGGTATATGAACATTGAGTGATGACAGTTAGCACTGGGTTCAACTGTGATACCTGCCAGATAGATTAGCTCGGCAACTCATTTTCTTAGTTTACAGACGGCTTGAAACTGTGCCCCTCCACTGCCCCCACCCGCCGCCCCCAGTAAGAGTCAGGAGAAGGGCAAAGGGGGGAAAGAGGGTGTACGGCTTGAATTATTTTGTAGGCTTTAGTTATTTTTAAACTACACGTCTGATTCCTCCTGAGTTGAATCAAAATTGTATTATCAGCAAAAACTGAAAAATGACAACATTGTTATAGTTACTGGTGTGTTTCCCAAATGCTCTAAAGGGTTTGTTGTTGATTTACAATTGTAAGGTAGGTCTTTAATGTTGCTTTTGCTCTTTGAGAAATAAACCTTTGAGGTTTGAAAGACTTGTATGTGTAGTTGTAATATATATAACCCGAACAAAGAACATCAGCCCCTCATGGCTGGCACAAAGCTCAAAGGATATCACTTATTTCGAAAATGAAGGTTGGGAGTTCTGCCATTTAGTTAGAAAACATAGGGGGAAAAATTCAGTATCACCCTGTTTGGGGCGCAATTATTGGCCGTGCGCAAAGTTTAGCGCCTGGCGCTAATTATCGCCTCCGACTGCAAACTTGGCTTTTATCGCCCCTGGAGGTGATTGGAGCGCTAAATCAGGCGCTACACACCTGTCTTAAGGCGCAAAGGCCAAGGAGCGAGGCGCTACCTCAGAGCGCTGGCAAAGCTCATGTGATGTCAGTCAGCAATGGAATACAGACACACTGGCCCCGGCCAGTTCTTAAAGGGGAGAGTTGATCTTGGTCTCCATCCACATCCTGCTCATTGCAGCCTTGAATCTCGGCCTGGAGAGACCTGTACATCAAATCTGCTGGAAAGAACAATGGAGAGAACCAGGGAAAGAGCTCAGAGTGCAACCCCCACAGTCTCTTCTAAATAGATGCAAGGAAGGGCAAATCAAAATTAACTTGCAAAGTGCTGCTCAGTACCCAAAACTCCTTCACACAGCGTTGAATCTCTCCAGAAGCCTCTCTCTCTCTCTCTCAGAATGCGTGGTTCAAAAATGTCACCAACAAAAAAAGGCAGGAAGCGTTCGCCTTTAAATAGTGCTCCCCCAGTCCCTTCCTGACAGCAAAACGCTCCCCTCAACCTGTCGTTGCTAGCGGCAGGCGGTAAGGCAGGGGCGCCACTCAATTTCCGCTCCGGGGCGCTACCGGGGCGTTGCACACTCGACTGATGTCACGATCTGCTGGCGCAGGAGATCGTGGTGGTAGTGTTTAGCGCCGCCGCAAAATGTCTGGTCAATTTTGCGAGAGGCGCAGATATCACCACGCCCGGGCGCTAGTTGCTTTGCGCCCCATTAACGCCCTCTTAAGGAGCTAATGGGAGGCGCAAACCAACTGAATTTTAATCCCATAGATTGGTTTCTTTTATAAGACGAAAGTCATGTACCAGCAGTGGCAGAGTTTAAACAAAGAAACAGCTGTGATATTTTTTATAGATTGAAAGAAAGACTGTGAATACTGAAAATATGAAATAAAAATAGAAAATCCTGGAAATGCGCAGCAAGTCAGTCAGCATCTGAGAGAGAAAAGATACATTAACATGACACTTCAGCAGAACTCATTTTGTGTCTTCCAGAGAAAATTGTTTTGACTTGCAACACAGACCTCAAATGGACATAGACACACATAATCTGACATACCCTTATCTGACACGTACACAATTGACATGTACACATACAGATGCACATAATCAAACCTGCGATCTCACACACACGCACACACATGCACACAGAATGGAAGTGCTGTCATCCTGGAGGTCCTTAGCAAAGGTTTTTGAGCAGTTTTTCCTCAGGCTGAATCTGGATTCATCGATTACCTGAAATAAAAGCTTTCAATTTCCAGTTTCTTTCAAAGTCCTGAGGGGGGGGGGGGGGGGGGGGGGGGAAATAAAACCAAAGTAATTCTCAAATCCTCACATGAGGAGTGGACAATACGCTTCAACTCCAGTCGATGCACAGATGATTTGCTGGGAAATTCAGCAAACTGCACATTCTCAGAATGCACAGATGTGATTGAAAGCTCTCTTTTAACTGTTGTGAGGTCAAAATATCCAGCTGTACCCCAGGCTTTCAAGACAGGCTGAGACCTTCTAGTAAAAACTTCAATAGATACATTTAATCGTATTATTTTGAATGTGTATTTTTTTGCATTTTAAAGTTTTGTTTAACTCCCTATTTTGAACATTAGAAATGTCAGTTACTGAGGAAAATTGGCAGTTCAGAAATTTTCAGATGAAGAGTGACAATTCTGCTGAACAATGCCAGCTGGTGGCCAAAGCGTGGAACTGCTGGTAGACTCAAGCCAACCTTTTCAGTAGGGAGTTGTACAAGTCACAGGGCTTTTGTGACTGAAAGCCATGATAAAGGGCTGAGTGCTGTAAATGGGAAAACTCTATTAGGGAACCTCCTGCAGATATCAGAGGCTATTACTAATTTAACAGGGTGTGGACACAATTTACAACTTTTTAACCATTATACATTCCTATGTATGCATTTGTAATGAGTTTTGCCAATGTAAATTCATCACACTGTAATTGTACAATCTGGCCACCAGGTTCTCACAAATTGCTCAAAATTAGTTTTTTTTCTTTTCTGAAAATGTTCTCATTGTCATATTTCTCAGTAATTGAAATTTCTAATGTCCGAAATAAGGTTTTAAACAAAATTTTAAAAATACATATTTTTACAACAACATTTATCTACTGAATTGCCTTTTATGTACTTAAATAACTTCATTAAATTTTTTACTTCAAGGCCTCAGCTTGTCTGAAAAGCTTATGTTTCGACTGAATAGTTTTACCTCATAACAATTGGAGAGGTGTTTCAACTGCATCTGTACATTCTTGGCATGTGCACTTCACTGAATTTAATCAGTGCATCAGAATGACTTGAAAGGTAGAAAGATATGTCCCTTCATCCTGTGAGTTTATTTGCTTTTATCAAAAGACTGAAAGAAACTGGAGATTGAATTTTCAAAGCTTCATTTCAGCTACGTCTGACATTATTAACAAATGTTGGGGGTAATTTTGACTTTGTGCGATAGTGTAAAAATGAACTAGTTGGGCGTCTCAGAGACTCTCCTAGCGGTATAAACGAACGCCTCATGACTCTTCGGCTTACCCTAGCCCGGAACCAGTGCGCTACGGTCATCAGTGCGTACGCCCCAACACTGGAAGCCACAGACGAGAACAAAGAGGAATTCTACTCCAGCCTTGAACAATCCCTGTCCCGAGTCCCAACGGGCAACAAGCTGATCCTCCTTGGCGACTTTAACGCCAGAGTTGGAAAGGACACAGACCTCTGGGGAGGTATGATCGGCAGAGAGGGGGTAGGGAAAGCCAACTCCAACGATACCCTCCTCCTGACGTAGAACATGGCCTTGTCATAACCAACACCTTGTTCCGGCAGAGAGACAAGTACAAGGCTTCATGGCAGCACCCTCGCTCCAAGCACTGGCATCTGCTGGACTACGTCATCGTCCGAGCGAGGGACCGCAAGGACATCCGCATCACCCGCGCCATGACAGGAGCTGACGACTGCTGGACAGACCACCGCCTAATCCGTTCTGTCATCTCCATCAATGTAGCCCCAAAACAGCAGCGGCAACAGAAACAATGCTGCAGGAAAATCAATGCTGGAGCACTCAAAGACCCCGCTAAGAAAGCCCTATTCAGCCTGCGCCTCACAACCAACCTGTCGACTCCCAGTGATGCAGAGACACAGAGTGTCCACAGTGCCTGGTCTGCACTCAAGGCCTCCATAATCAGCACCTGTGAAGAGACGCTCGGTCACTCGACCAGGAAACACCAAGACTGGTTCAACGAGAATGACCAGGAGATCCAGGAGCTAATAAGCCGCAAGCGCAAGGCATTCCTGATCTGGAAACAGCAACACAACTGGAGAGCAAGAAAGCAACTCTACAGACGCCTGAAGGCCGAGGTCCAACAAAAAACTCGCGAGCTAAAGAACAGATGGTGGGTGGAGAAAGCGCAGGAGATCCAGCAGCTAGCCGACAACCACGACGTGCGTGGATTCTTTAGCGCAGTCAAGACCGCCTACGGCCCAAGCACCCAAGGTCATAGCCCACTGCGGGCCAAGAACAGAGAGGTACTCATCAAGGACAGTCAGTCAGTGCCCGCTGGAAGGAACACTTCGAAGATCTCCTTAACCGAGACTCTGTCTTCGACGCGAGTGTCCTCAACTCCATCCCGCAGCATGCTACCCGCCACCATCTCCGCACAATCCCAGCCCGGCATGAGGTTGAAAAGGCCATCCGACAACTGAAGAACAACAAGGCCTCAGGAGCAGATCGAATCCCTGCCGAGGCGCTAAAGCATGGCGGCGATGCACTACTGGCGCGAATTCATGAACTCATTTCTCTTATCTGGAAGGAGGAGAGCATGCCAGGGGATCTCAGAGATGCCGTAATTGTGACCATCTTCAAGAAAGGTGACAAGTCCGATTGCGGTAATTACAGTGGAGTTTCCCTGCTGTCTGCCACAGGAAAAGTCATCACAAGGATCCTCCTCAATCGCCTTCTCCCAGTGGCTGAAGAGCTCCTCCCAGAGTCGCAATGCGGATTCCGCCCACTAAGGGGCACAATGGACATGATCTTCACCGCACGCCAATTACAAGAGAAATGCAGGGAACAGTACCAACCGCTGTACATGGCCTTCTTTGACCTCACAAAGGCCTTTGACACTGTCAACTGTGAGGGATTATGGAGTGTCCTCCTCAAGTTTGGCTGCCCTCAAAAGTTTGTCACCATCCTCCACCTGCTTCATGACGACATGCAAGCCGTGATCCTGACCAACGGGCCGGGGTCAAGCAATGCTGTGTCATCTCACCAACGCTCTTCTCGATCTTCCTTGCTGCAATGCTCCATCTCACCCTCAGTAAGCTCCCCGCTGGAGTGGAGCTAATTTACAGAACAAACGGGAAACTGTTCAACCTCCGTCGCCCCCAGTCCAGATGCAAGGTCATCCCTTCCTCTGTCATCGAATTACAGTATGCAGATGACGCTTGCGTCTGCGCACACTCGGAGGTCAAACTCCAAACCATCGTTAACACCTTCACCGAAGTGTACAAGAGCATAGGCGTTAAACTAAACATCCGTAAGACAAAGGTCCTCTACCAACCTGCCACCACCACACAGTACTGCCCCTCGATTATCAAAATCCATGACAAGGCCTTGGACAACGTGGACCACTTTCCATACCTCGGGAGCCTACTGTCAACAAGGGCAGACGTCGATGACGAAGTCCAGCACCACCTTCAGTGTGCCAGTGCAGCCCTCGGTCGCCTGAGGAAGAGAGTGTTTGAAGACCAGGACCTCAAACCCGGCACCAAGCTCATGGTCTACAGAGCAGTAGTAATACCCGCCCTGCTGTATGCCTCAGAGACATGGACCATGTACAGCAGGCACCTCAAAGCACTGGAGAGGTACCACCAACGCTGCCTCCGCAAGATCCTGCAAATCCATTGACAGGATAGACGCACCAACATCAGTGTTCTCGCTCAGGCCAACATCCCCAGCATCGAAGCTTTGACCACGCTCGATCAGCTCCGATGGACGGGTCACATCGTCTGCATGCCCGATACGAGACTCCCAAAGCAAGTGCTCTACTCGGAGCTCTGACACGGCAAGAGAGCCCCAGGTGGGCAGAGGAAATGCTTCAAGGACACCCTCAAAGCCTCCTTGAAAACGTGCAACGTCCCCACTGACACCTGGGAATCCTTGGCCCAAGACCGCACAAAGTGGAGGAGAAGCACCTGGGAAGGCGCCGAACACCTCGAGTCTCTTCGTCGGGAGCAAGCGGAAGCCAAGCGCAAACAGCGTCAACCCAAGCACCCCACCCACCCGCCCCTTCAACCACCATCTGCCCCACCTGTGACAGAGACTGTAGGTCCCACATTGGACTCATCAGTCACCTGAGAACTCATTATTAATGTGGAAGCAAGTCATCTTCGGTTCCGAGGGACTGCCTAAGAAGAAAACAGGTGATAGAGAATCAACGGCCCGTTTTACGTAAATCACTCCCGATTTTTATTTCCATTGAAGTGAATGGTAATAAAACTCAGGAGAAATGTTAAATGGGCTGCACACTCACTACACTATTGCACAAAATCAAAATTACTGATGTGTTCTATTTTGAACTGCTCAGACAGACAATTGAGTGTGAATTTGGTGCAATTGTTTAAAAGAGAGCTGGATAGCTCAAGACATCTTGAGCTATAGAAGGTAGGTGGGTTGAGGGAAATAGAGGTACCACTCACCATGGTCTCCTGGAGCTTGCTTGATCTCCTACAGGGGTTGAAGAGGAATTTCCTAGTGCTTTTTTTTCTAAATTGACCTATTTTCTTTCCACTGGTGTTTTGCCTTTCCCAGGAGTGGGGGGGGGTGGGGGTGGGGGGGGTGGGGGTGGGGGGGGGTGGGGGGTGGTGGGGGGGCGGTGGTGGGGTGGGGGGGTGGGGGGGGGTGGGGGGGGGTGGTGGGGTGGGGCGGTGGTGGGGGGGTGGTGGGGTGGGGGGGGGGTGGTGGGGTGGGGCGGTGGTGGGGGGGTGGTGGGGTGGGGGGGAGGTGGTGGGGGGGTGGTGGGGTGGGGGGGGAGGTGGTGGGGGGGGGTGGGGTGGGGGGGGAGGTGGTGGGGGGGGGGAGGTTGGTGGGGGGGTGGTGGGGTGGGGGGAGAGGTGGTGGGGGGGTGGTGGGGTGGGGGGGGAGGTGGTGGGGGGGGGTGGGGTGGGGGGGGAGGTGGTGGGGGGGGGGGGAGGTTGGTGGGGGGGTGGTGGGGTGGGGGGGGAGGTGGTGGGGGGGGGTGGGGGGGGGTGGTTGGTGTATTGTACGATAGGTTTAATGGTTTTTGCAGTTTGCCCGGGCGCTGGGGGATTTGCCCCCCTCGGGGGGTCGCTAACGAGAGGCGCAAACCAAACCAATTTTTCCTACGTAAAGACAGGAAGTGGCTGACAACAGGGAAATCAGTGGGTGAGCAGCACTGATGGTCTTAAAGGGTTCAAAGAGAATTTGGGTCCCATTTTCCTCGCCTCCCTACCCCACAAGGCTGATAAAACTTGCTCCACTTCAATAGTGCCACATCCCAACAAATCCCAAGACTATTAGGCTCTACTCCCCTCTGCAATGCTCCAAAATCCCCTTCCTACTCTTCCCGATCCCCCAAGTACCCTCTCCTCAGATCTCTTAACTCCAAGATCCCAGGACCACCTCACAAACCTCTAGATTGCCTTCCCTGTGCTTCCTGTCTCCAGGACCATTACAATGTTCCTGCATCCTGAGACCTCTCTCCCCAGTGATCCCAGATCTCAGAACTTGCTCCAGTGTTCCGAGAACCACCCTACCAATGTTCTCAGACTATGAGACGTCCATCCCAGTGCTGTCAGACCCTGTGTTTGTTTCCCAGTGCTTCCAGATCCCAGGGCTGACCCCAGTGTTGATAAGTTGGTGTCCCTGGTAATACAACTTGGCATAACACCCTTGTTATTATAAAACTTCTGACTCACTGTAAGCAATACCATGGGCGATCTGCTTATGTATAAATACGCTAGATTACCTCCTGTAGCTTTGCTTACAGCAAATTGGAGGTTGCACTGATTTATAACACTAGCGATGCGATTAACAATATGTGACAGGAAGTGCGTGTTTTACCAATGTGATTTAGGATATTATAGATGCAAATAGAATTGGCACCACGTAATACAAAGTTTACATGTTGATCATTCTGAGAGAGTTCTGCTATGTTTGAAAGGGTCTTTTTAAGATTCCCTTAAACTTATAGGACAACAAAAAAGCCTTTTTGGGACATTCTCTGTAATGTATCAATTGTACAATGGTAAACTGAATCAAGTGTTGAATGTTGCTTGAAAAGTTGTCATATCCCTACACAAATATTCCACGTAACTTCTATTTATGGAAATTATTGCATTGAACCAAAAAAAATACACAAAATTTAAAAATCTTATATTTGTTAATTTTGAAAATAAAATTATTTGAATCATTGTGCATAGCCTTTGATCTTTGGCACTCATTTTTCCTTGTGTTTAAGCTGCATGGCATATTTTTTTGAAGGATTGGGCGGAAGCTGCAGAACAACAAACAGATACTGTGGCTTCCAGCTCCTCTGCTGTTTCTCATTGGGGGGTCATAGGATGCATGGAATAGCCCTGCTCTCCTATGAGCCATTTTTCATCTTCAAATAATGTGGGAACCTTGACTACGTAGTGAAGGCATCATGGCTGCTGCCTGGATAATGACCACTGATATTGCAGGATGATGTTCCTGTGGTCAGATGCCATTAATTGAGTGCAAACCCATTGGCCGCAAATTTAATTGAGGAGGTGGCTTGGAGTCGGGTTGCCTGGTGGGCGGGGTCCAGACCCGCTGCCGGCTGCAGCCGCTCCCGAGTTGAAATTTTAATTTAATTGGCCCCTTAAGTGCAGTGGTGCGCGCTGGCCGGTCCAATGACTGGGATCGGGTCTGTTAGTTGCCTCTGATGATGTCATTGGTGCAGATGTTTTTAAGGGTCCCATGCAGCCTCAGCCTTTCATTTCTTATTTCTGCTGGTGTTTGAATGTGGCAAGGCCACAATGAGTGTTTCTAAACCGAAGGCTGTTCCACGTTTCAATGAGGACTCCCTCCAAGCTCTTGTGGAGGGAGTAAGAGGGCGCGGGAAGATTCTGTGCCCTCCCGATGGCCGGAGGAAGCCTCCCCAGCAAACCAACGCAGCTTGGCTGTGCATTGCTGAGGAGGTCAGCGCCAGGTCCATTTGTTCACGCACCTGGATCCAGTGCTGGAAACGATTTAATGATCTTCTGCGATTAGCAAAAGTGAGTATCCCATCACACTTACCTTCAATCTGCTTCCCTTCTCTTCTCATCACCAGCACTCTGCTTTGTAAGCCTGCTCCTCCACATTCCACCTTACCCTTACTTCCTTGCACCCTTACCTATCCATCTCTCTCTCTCTACTGAATCACCTCACCATTCTACTATGCACCCCTTAGACTCGCTCTCACTGTCATGCAGTGACAACAACTAACAACGCACAGGGAGCTAGCTTCCTCTTGGCACCTCACTCCATCTTCGTCTCCCTCTAACCTTCTATGTTATGGATTCTTTACAGTCACTCCATCACTCTCGCTGAAACTCCACTTGTGTCCCTCCTTGCAGGAAAAGATAGCCCACAATAAGAGGGAGAGAGCACAGACAGGAGGAGGCACACCAACCCTCGCTACATTGACAAGTGCTGAGGAGGCTGCGCACGAGATTGTTGGAGGTGACGAGGATCTGGAAGTGGGGGACGGAGAGACGGGGTACTAGACGAAGCTGGTGACAGAATAGAGTTTCATCCCTCTCATTTAGATTTCATGATTGACTGCAATGGCATATGATGTTCATAGAGATTCACTTTGTATCATCTGCAGAAAAGGATGTGTCTGCTACCTAAAAATCAGATGTCTAACTCATGCCTTTACTCTCCCACAGGACCATCGAGTGCCCCCCTCCCCACTGTCCAGGAGGAAGAGCCGGACGACTCCTCAGAGGAACCTGCAGCCTCTGAGGGAGCAGCATCACCAGGACTCAGCGCACCCAGCACCAGCGCAGATACGCACACCTTGGCGGGGCGTTTGTGACATAGAGTAGTGTTGTCACCTGGTGTATCACAGCTCACAAGTGAGCATCAGCAGATGGTGGAGACAGTGACAGCAGTGGAGAGTCCTCGTCGGAGGTCGCAGGACTCTCCTAGCTCTGCTCAGCTGCATGTAGACGCTGTGCCTCTGAGGCCATCCAGAAAGGAAGCGGTGCTGGAACTCCAGGAACAAGTGCAGGAGTCTCTTGACAGGGTTTGCATCCAGGGTAACTGCGAGTGTGCAGAGAATGGAGGAGTCCATCTCTAACATGAGCACTGCCTTTGTGGAGGCAATGGCGCATGACCGTTCCGCCATGGAGAGGGTGGCAACTGCCATGTAGGACATAAATCGCCAGACTAACGAAAACATGGTGACTCTTCTAAATAGATTGTCTGCTATGGAGGAGAGATGGGCAGCTATTGAGGAGAGACGCCAGAGCTTCATGGACGTCCTTGTTATGAGGACTGCCAGTACAGAGACAGGTCCTCATGGTCCTCCTGATGTGCAGCAAGGTGCTCTCCAGTTACTTGCCAGCACTGAAGTGCGGCTGACCCATGAGAGGGATGTTGGTGGCAGGCAACAAGGAAGTGTGGGCTCCTCTCCAAGCGCTCACACGACCATGCCACTGCGGAGCCCTCGGTCAGAGACCCACATTCCACACCAAACTGAGCTGGCCGTTTCAGCCCCTGCACAGCTGCAGGAAGAGCAGACTGTTGCAGAGCCCTCCCAGGCTCCCAAATCCAGAGGACGCCCGCCAAAGGCGTCTAATCAGGCGCAGCATCAAAGTGAGCAAGGTGACTCTACATCTGCTGAAGCCACAGGGGAAGCACTACATAGAAGCATGTGTAAGAGGAAGATAAAGCACAATTTCCATTCATAAGTTTCACATACGTGCTGTGAAATCTATGAATCTTACACCCCCCCAAAATAACAGCTAAACCTCAATTAAATAAAAAAAAAACCATCACATTAATAAAATAAGTATAGTTAATTAAATTAACCATTTTAAATAAAAAATTAAATTTTTGAAAAAATGTAAAATCTTTTAAAAAGTTATAAAAATAAACTTACCTGTCTTTAAAGTCTATAAAAAAGATATACCTGTAAAAAAAATTCAAAAAAATACTTAATTCACTACTTACCTTCTTAAAAGCGGGTCTTACTCCTCCTTTTTACATTTCCAAAATCTTCCCTACTTACCTGCGCGTCCAAAGCATGAAGTGCACAGCGTGCGCGCAGCCTGTAGCGCGCACGCGATGCACCGAGGACCCGCCCCCTTTTCAGAAGAGCAATTGCCGGTTTTCAGCGCATGCGCAGGGCATGCAGAAAACCGGCAATTGGAGTGGGAATACGCGAGAGTACGCAGTGCGTACTCTGTCACAAGGGTAGTCACTTGACTGTTTTGTTCTGTTGTCTTTTGTTCTGTTTAATATTTGCCATTGTCATCCTTTTGTGAATGTAGTAAACAAAAGTGATGGAAAACAGTTGAAGTTGTGGCCTATGTGTTCTGGGAAATGAAAGTTTCACATTGAGGGCTCAGGGCGACTTGCATTTGTAATGATGATGGTGAAACTGATGGGAAAGAACCGTTTATTGCAGAGATGATGTATGGCGTTTTCGGAAGGCCGTCTACACATTCATAGCCATATGCTAGCCACCTGTGGTTGAAGAGTAAGCTTACGCGAATCTGGCATGGATGAGTGCATCCCTTGCGTGGCGGCCAGCAATGAGCTCGAGGGCTGCTGCATTGGTCACATCCGGACCCACAAGGCGTGCCTTCTCCTCGTCCTCCTCTTCTTCCGAGGATGCTCTGCGCTGTTCTTCAGGGAGCGCTAAGCCGCGCTGCTGTGCGATGTTGTGCAGGGCACAGCGGACGACGATGATTCTGGACACTGTAGCTGGTGCACACTGCAGGGCTCCACCAGATCTGTCTAGGCATCCGAATCGCATTTTGAGAAAGCTGATGGTTTGCTCTATGATGCTTCTGGTGGAAATGTGGCTCACATTGGACCGCTCCTCAGCCTCATTTGATGGTCTCCTCATTGGTGTCATGAGTCACTTTTTCAGGGGATAGCCTTTGTCGCCAAGTAGCCATCCGGAAAGTTGGGTTGGCGGATTGAAGAGCTGAGGCACAGTAAACTGCCGCAGGATGAAGGAGTCATAGCAACTGCCAGGATACTTGGCACAAACATGCATGATGATGTTCCTGTGGTTACACACCAGCTGGACGTGAAGGGAGTGGAAGCCGTTGCGTTTAATAAAAACAGCTGGGTTGTGATGGGGTGCCCTAATGGCCACATGTGTGCAGTCTACAACGCCCTGCACCCTTGGGAAGCCTGCCACATTGCAAAGCCAACCGCACGCACGGTTACACTTGCTTCATCCGTGGAGAAGTGGATGTAATTGTGCGCCTTTGCAAAAAGGGCATCGGTGTTCTGGGTGATGTAGGCGGTGCAGCCGACTGGGAGATGCCGCTGATGTCTGCAGATGATCCCTGGAAGGAGCCCGAAGCAAAGAAGTTGAGTGCAGTGGTGACATTGACAGCCACTGGTAAGGAGTGTCCACACGCTCCTCTGGGCTCCAGATGCTGGTGCAACATTGCGCAGATGTCAGCGTCTACCTCTCGCAGAAGTCTCAGCCTCCTTTGGCACTGCTGCTCACTCATGTTGAGGAAGCTCATCCTCTGCCTGTAAACCCTGTGTTGGGGGTATCTCCTGTGGTGAGGTGCGGCCCTGCGCTGACACCCTCCGCCCTGTGCAGCATCAGGAGGCTGAGGAGAAGGTTGACGCTCCTGCTGTTGGTGCTGCTGCTGTGCCTGGTTGCGCTGCTGCCGCGGCTGCTCTTCCTCCGAATCTGACGACCAGGATGAGAGGATTTAAATGGTTCCCATCCCGCTGGTATATATCTCAGTCAAGGAATGGAGGTTGTGTGCGCTCAGACAAAGCGGCCAGAGGTTACACAGCAGATGGATTTCAGACTCGACACTCACTAGTTAAACTGCAAAATGTCTTCCAAACCTCAAACCACTAAGTTGTGGCATGTGAAAGAATGAGAGATTGCAGGACCGCTTTTAAGCTGCTCGAGCAACTGGCAACAATTCAGGTCCTCGCTCAACCCGGCTCGATTCACCTGGTGTGTTTTTATGAAGGTGAGCAGCATGCTGAAAAACCTCGAAAATCAGATCAGCCCTTTAAAATAGGATTATCCAGGCAGTTAACGACTTCTTAACAGCCTGTCCCGCCGTTTGGTGTGGGGTCAGCCACTCCTGAACTGACCCGACACTTCCCAAAGTTGCGTGCAGACGGGATGGAGTCGGGTTCGCAGCCCGCCCCCAATTTCTACGATTTTCGCAACAGACCCGCCTCCAAACCCGCCCCCCTCAGCGCTATTAAATTCGCGGCCATTGGGCTGGATTTTCAATGACCCGTGGAGTCGGGTTTGGAGGCGGGGGGGGGGGGGGGGTTTAAAGTTGCAGATTCGGGGGTCCCGACCCCATCCTGCCTCCAACCCGACTCCATGCCAGTTTCTCTGGCGGCTGGTACCCGACCTGTGCTGAGACCCGACTCCCCGAGGCGGGAAGGGATTAGTGACAATTAACAGGCAGTTTTTTGCATAATCCCTATTTTAAAAAGAAAAGTGTGGGCTTCCCGACAGGTGGCTACCACGCCAAGTTATCGGGTCGGGCCGTGGGTCTGCAGGGGTTGGAGGGGTCGATATGTCCGGTGGGCAGGTGAATGATGGGTGCATGTGTGCAGAGGTAAGTCTGTAAGGTAAGTGCTAAGCGCCTGGCGCTAATTATCGCCACTGACTGGAAACTTCACTTTTAACGCCCCGGGAGGTGATTGGAGCACTAAATCAGGCGCTGCACACCTGTCTTAAGGCGCAAATGCCAAGGAGCGAGGCGCTACCTCAGAGCGCTGGCGAAGCTCATGTGATGTCAGTCAGCAATGGAACACACACACAATGGCACGGGCCAGTTCTTAAAGGGGATGGTTAATCTTGCTTTCCATCCACATCCTGCTCATTGCAGCCTTGAATCTCGGCCTGGAGAGACCTGCACATCAAATGTGCTGGAAAGAACAATGGAGAGTACCAGGCAAAGAGCTCAGAGTGCAGCCCCCACAGTCTCTTCTAAATCGATACAAGGAATGGCAAATCAAAATGAACCTGCAAAGTGCTGCTCAGTACCCAAAACTCCTTCACACAACGTTGAATTTCTCCAGAAGTCTCTCCCTCTCCCTCTCAGAATGCGTAGTTCAAAAATGGCACCAACAATAAAAGGCAGGAATGTTGGAAAAAGTTTTACTTACCTTAACTTCCTCCTGCAGGTGTCAGCCCTTCAGTTCTCGGGAGTTAGAAATCTCACCGGCACAGAAAGCAGGAAAGCCGTGGTTCTGTCAAAAACTGCAGCCTTCTATTTTCTGTGCTGGAATGATTTCTAACTCAGCCTGAGAGGAAGGACTGAAGTTAGAAATCATATTGTGAGTGTTTGACAGCTTCACAGAGCTGTCAAACGCTGATATTTCATCTGTCAATAGCTCTTGACAGATAAAATGTCAATCTGTGACGTCACCTGTTGCCGGGTGGCCCTTAATTGGCCTGCTGAGCCCACTGGGCGGGCTCAACAAGGTCAATCAAGGGAAAATACAGTGGGTTGGCCACATCTCGATGGAGGCGGGTTCACAAGCCAGAATGTGTGATTCCCGACCCCAACCCGACCCCAGATTCAAAATCCAGCCCATTGTATTTGTGAAATTCAGGGAGTTGATTTCAAGAGCTCAGATGCCCATTTGGGTACCAGGAACCACATACAACACTTTGCACCTGAGCGAACCCTGCCAGCCAGTGAAAGCTGCACATCCTAGCCAGCTGATGCTTCCTTTCCACAAGAAAAGTGATGAAGTTGTTGCCCATTGGAAATACAGTATAGTGCTTGTCATTTCCTTGATACAAGCGTACACTGCAGACTGCCTGATTTGGCAGATATCTCCTGAAGTGGCTTGAATGGATCCGGTAACATGAAAGCTTAACGCTGTAGTAAACTTCACTTCTACTGGAAGAGCTGTCTCAGACCCAGATCTTGTTTGCAGGTCATTGTGCAGAGGATGGCACAACTCTGCGGCAGCCTGTCTTATGAAGCAGAGACAACAAAGTCAGGTCCCCACTGACGTGTGCAGGTCTCGGGGTATTACCGGGTGGGCGCACAATGCTTCAGGGGTCATCGCGCCTGCGTTTGTCGGCCCCCTCCGAACTCCTCTTTCTCATCGCAATTATCCAGAGCATTGAGAACCCCGAAAGGAATACACACCCTCATCTCTTTGTAAGCTGTCACATCAAAGCCAGCAGTAAGGAAGAGAACGGAAGAAAAGTGTTGGTAGAGGAAGAAAAACAAATTTGCAAAAATGAAGGACTACACAGCAAAATCAACTAATGGATGGAACAAAATGATGGCTAAGGGTACACCACAGTGCAAAAAAGTGCTCAGAAAATATTTATAACTTTACCTTCTCGCTCTGAGACCTTGTTTAACAGGTGGAGTCTTGAAAAAGAAAAGAAAGACTTGCATTTATATAGCGCCTTTCATGACCTCAGGACGTCCCAAAGTGCTTTACAGCCAATGAAGTACTTCTGAAGTGTAGTCACTTTTGTAATGGAGGAAATGCGGCAGCAAATTTGTACACAGCAAGCTCCCACAACAGCAATGTGATAATGACCAGATAATCTGTTTCTAATGATGTTGATTGAGGGATAAATATTGGCCAGGACACCAGGGTTAACGCCTTTGTACTTCTTCGAAATAGTGCCATGGGATCTTTTACGTCCACCTGAAAGAGTAAACGGGGCCTCGGTTTAACATCTCATCCAAAAGGTGGCACCTCTGACAGAGCAGCACTCCCTCAGCACTGCACTGGGAATGTCAGCCTAGATTATGTGCTCAAGTCTCTGGAGTGGGACTTGAACCCACAACCTTCTGACTCAGAGGGGAGAGTGCTACCCACTGAGCCATGGCTGACACATGAGGATTCCACTGTGCCCAGTTTTTATGACAGAAGATTGCAACGTGGAAAGAATCTCGCTCAAACTGATGTAATTTAGAGTGGGAGGGAAATGCGTACTTAATATGTTTAGCAGGCCCATATATGTTGGTAGCGCAGTGTCCTTGAACTGTCCCAAATTGCATCTTGTAAAATTTGCCACGCAATAAATCAGACATGTGGGTCGCTTGTCTGATTTTACCACCTTTGTTTGCAGAGTGTGAAGCCCTGTCCCTCAAAATTTACTCTACTGTTTATTACCTATTTTCACTGGATATTCTCTTTGGACGAATGAAAGACTGGGTGAATCCTGCCAACATTCAACTGCAAGATCTTTTGGCTTTGAGCCCAGTATCCAGCTGAACTACCCGCTCAAAACAGGATGGTATCTTCATAGTCACAAATCAAATTATAAGTCATAGATGGCAAAACTAGAAAGAAAAGAGTTCAAACATCCCAGTTACAAATTTTGGGTTGCAAAAAGCAATTCTCCAGGTTCAGCATCACCAGTCTTTCTGATAAGCAGGTCTCACAATCTGAAGAGTACTTTTACTGCCCAATGTCTACATGATAGTGACCCAGGACCATAACAATGAGATTCTTCGTTGTGCAAACTGGATACAGCGATCTCATATACACCATATGCATTTCTACTGTGTTCTGGAAAGTGGATGGATAAACATAGCAACATACTATAAATTAATCAAAAATCCCTTCCAGTGAATAATAAGCAGAATCTTTAAAAGTGATTGTTCCGTACCTGACCCCCGGCAATCTGTTTGAGTTCAGGTTCTTCAGAAACAGTTAAAGTAATTTACACAGCAGGTCAGTCAGCAACTGTGTGTTGCGGATCCTAAATGTTAACATTTCTGTTCTCTGCACAGATGCTGCCTGACCTGCTGTGTGTTTCCAGCAAAACTAATTTGCAATCTCACTTACAGAGGCCACAAGATAGCTGCTGTGAAAAATGGAAAGATTGTCAACTTGCTGCAATAGGTGATGCTCTTTTGAGGTTAGGGCTGAGGCTCTTGTCGGGGCAGAATAGAGACACCTCTTCTATATACTGTCTGCAGTTTTGGTCTCCTTACCTAAGAAAGGATATACTTGCCATAGAGGGAGCGCAGCGAAGGTTCACCAGACTGATTCCTGGGATGGCAGGACTGTCGTATGAGGAGAGATTGGGTCGACTAGGCCTGTATTCACTAGAGTTTAGAAGAATGAGAGGGGATCTCATTGAAACGTATAACATTCTGACAGGGCTAGACAGACTGGATGCAGGGAGGATGTTTCCCCTGGCTGGGGGGGGGGTCTAGAACGAGGGGTCACAGTCTCAGGATACGGGGTAGGACATTTAGGACTGAGATGAGGAGAAATTTCTTCACTCAGAGGGTGGTGAACCTGTGGAATTCTCTCCCACAGAAGTCG
This sequence comes from Squalus acanthias, assembly GCA_030390025.1. Taxonomy (NCBI): domain Eukaryota; kingdom Metazoa; phylum Chordata; class Chondrichthyes; order Squaliformes; family Squalidae; genus Squalus; species Squalus acanthias. Next base: position 152,624,571 of record CM059430.1, read on the forward strand.
GTGGAGGCCAAGTCACTGAATCTATTTAAGAAGGAGATAGATAGATTTCTAGACACAAAAGGCATCAAGGGGTATGGGGAGAGAGCGGGGATATGGTATTGAGATAGAGGATCAGCCATGATATTGAATGGCGGAGCAGGCTTGAAGGGCCGAATGGCCGACTCCTGCTCCTATTTTTCTATGTTTCTACATCGGACTGTGCTATACCTGACCTAGGAGTGCTTGACACTGACACTGACATTGGAGGCCTATAATGGGAAGAATCCAATCCCCAGCACTAACATCATTTACTTTAATGAGCATACATTTTTTTAAAGCCGACATTAAACGCTAAATTATATTTTTGGTGCCGTTCCACACTTATGTTTATGTTACTTTGCTGGGGTCAATGAGCTAATGGCCTGCTCTCTTGAATGACGGTAGAAAATGAAATTATGTCACTCCAACCATTCTTGTACACTGAGTGATGATGAGTAATAATAATCAGTAGAGGAACATCATATTCTTTTTACTATTTCCTTTCCAAAAACACATCCAGGAACTCATTCAGTAAATTCATCTGAGAAATGGGCAGACAATCTTAAACCGTGAAGTGGGATTTGCTGCTACTTTTTACAATGTAACTGGATTTATCTATCATGAGAGGGAAATAATGCCAGCTGTGTAATAAATGTCAAGCAGTAGCTTTAAGAGATTTGCACTTTAGGCTAATGGAGAATAACATTTCAAAACTGCATTTAAACCCACTAGGGTAGTACTTTTTCTTACACGTGATGGCATCCATTTCCATAAAATCTTCTTTATGTCTCATGGAGATTCAGGTATAACAACTGGTCTTCAGTCCAATGTACCTGTGGAGTGAGCACTTCCCAGGCGCAAAAGGGAGGAAAAGTGAGCAGAGACTTGTTGGGGCTTCTTCCAGTGGGGGGATGGGGGGTGGGGGGCTAGTTGATGGAGCGCTTGTGCCTAATAAGCACAGACAAAAGGCAGGCATGGTAATGCGGTGGGAGGAGGCATTTCCAGTTCTCATGCCTCATTTTCCTCTAAGTTTGCCAGAAGGGCACCCAATCAAGGAGGCAGATGCCCTGTGCTTGGCGCGCCATAGATCAGAAGACCAGAGGGAGGCAGAGAGCAACTAGAATTCCTCTAAGCCAAGGGCCATTCCCACTGGTGCAGGTTTAAGAGGTCTGTAGCTGCAGCTGTATTTCCAAACCCATTTCTAAGCACAAGACCCTGCCATGGGGTAGGCCTCCATCAGGGGTAATGGGGGCATGATAATGACCTGAACCCAGAAATACAGGTGGGCTCAGGTCATTGCACGTTGAGCACACTTCAGGTGTGCTTTGCCTGCCTGCCTGCCACTCCAATACTGGCGGCTGGGGGCGGGGGGGTGGGGGGGTGGGGAGCGGAGATGGGGCACAGGATACAGATGAATTGAAGTTTTTTGGTATTGCTGTGCTTGCACTGGAAGTAATGTAGGTTACAGGTTTAAGCAAGTTGTTTCTTCCCAACCCGTGGGCCCATTCAGCACAACTCCATCGGAAATAAGCCAGTAAGAGGAGCTTGACTATATTTAGCCAAGAACAGTGAACTGATCCAACAGGACCATTTGTAGGTAGGACCCCTTGTTCCCCAATCAAACTATACCAGTGTTTTGTACTTAATGGTTTGTGCTTCCCACGAGTGACTACCAGAATGTTTTTCTGACATATTAGTATGGGAGACATGTCAGAAGCGTTGATGTGAATGGCTGTCACACGTTGCCAAACCTCAACTAAACAATGAAGAACTTAAAAGTGGCATTAAACGAACAAACCAAAATTAAAATACTTCACAAATGCTTCAAATAGTGGAGCAGAATATTTGGCGATCCCTACTCCTTGGTTTATTTTCTGCAAACCGCTTATCCCTGGCATATATATTTGATATATTCCATTCATACTTAATATCATCTTGAAAACTAACATTTTTATTACATTCAATGCGGTCAGAATATTCAAGCATGAGACATTTTTATAGCAAATACTTCACACAGTATAAGAAAAATGACTTCATTTTTCGTGAGGGAAATGAAGATCTTCTACAACATTGTGAGAAAAGTGAAGACTGCTAAGATGTTAGAGGGATAATTTCTAGTGTGAATATACAGATGGAAAAGGTGACAAAACACCAAAGGTAACAGTGAGGATGTAGTACCCAGCCTACGGTTTCATCATATTTTCAGCACACACAGAAAGAAGGAACTTGCATTTATATAGCGCCTTTCAAATCCTCAACATGTCCCAAATTGTTCGCAACCAGTGAATTACTTTTGAAATATACTCACTATTATGTAGGTAAAGTATGTAGATAAACCTTTATTACCTAAAACATTTGAGATATCCAACATTTATCATTTAAATTTACACAAAGTTGCAACATTAATTGATGTAGACTTCGAGACAAATGTTTAATTTGAACTGACTCCTGCAAATGATCACAATGACCTTTGGGATTGCTTTAGGATCTATTTGATAATGTTCAGACTGTCACACAATTTAGATTCCTTTCCACTAATGATTCCAGATCTATGTCCTCTACTAAAACAAATGCTAGTAAAGGAAATTACTTTATAATGTCCAGACTCAAGGAAGCCATTATGTCATGATGCATGTGCCTTTTTGTCAAGCCTGACAACATGACCATTATCCAGCTTTGAGTTGGAGTGTTTAGGCTGCCAACAACAACAACTTGTATTTATATAGCACCTTTAACATAGTAAAATGTCCCAAGGTGCTTCACAGGAGTGTTATAAGACAAAAAGTTTGCCCTTTCTGAATAGAATCAAACACCCACAAGCAAGCTGTCTTGGACAGTAGATTCAATTCAAACTCAATCTCAGTCTGATTACCTCCAATTTTATGTCTCACTCACTGGCTTTAAAGCTCCTATTTGATTTCTTGCTAGCAAGCAGGAAGATAAACATTAGCAAACAGTGTGGTGTCATGACATCCACATGCAGTGTCAAAGTAATTGCAGTTGTTTCCATGGAAACCCAGTGGTATACACAGACCACAGATAGCAGCATGGAGATTCTAACATACATTCTTCAGAAATGTTTTTTTTCTTTTTACAGTGCAGATAGAGGCCATTTCAGCCCATCAAGCCTGCACCAACACATATCCCACCCTATCCCCGTAACCCCACGTATTTAATCCCCCTAACACTAAGGGTCAATTTATCATAGCCAAATCAACCTAACCCACACATCTTTGGACTGTGGGAGGAAACCGGAGCACCCGGAGGAAACCCACGCAGACACGGGGAGAATGTGCAAACTCCACACAGACAGTCACCCGAGGCCGGATTCGAACCCGGGTCCCTGGCGCTGTGAGGCAACAGTGCTAACCACTATGCCACCATGTTGCCATTCTGGAGGGCTATGAAATTGTCAGAAAAATGTAACGGTCACTCCTGAAATGACCGACCAGAATAAAGCCAAACATACAGCTTCAGGCCATCCTTGTTCTAATTTGATACAGGGACAAAAGTTCTCCACTTTGAGTCCAATTTAAGGCGAAGCTCTCCTTAACATGGTTTCAATCACCCCCAACAAATTCAGTAGGGAGTGGGATGGAACTACCACCTCCACATTTCAACATTTGGTTTCAAACAACTGTGAATAGCTCAGTATCCTTGAAATGATCCAAAGACTGAGAATTTATAGTTCAAGATGCGAAATTCTTCTTTAACTAAGTGCTGGACAAATGGCTAGGCAACTAGTGGGTCTGTGCTCCTATATGGTGTGTCACTGAATCGAAGGACGCAGATTTGTTTTTTATTCGTTCATGGGATGTGGGCGTCGCTGGCCAGGCCAACATTTATTGCCCATCCCTAATTGCCCTTGAGAAAGTGGTGGTGAACCGCTTCTTGAACCGCTGCAGGCCGTGTGGTGAAGATACTCCCACAGTGCTGTTTGGGAGGGAATTCCAGGATTTTGACCCAGCGACGACGAAGGAACAGCGATATACTTCCAAGTCAGGATGATGCTGGAGATTTTCACGCACAGTAGTCTCCAGTTGATGTCAGAATGTCAGAGAGAGGCGCCAGCCACTTTACCACAGAGAGGATGGGATATGGTCGGCCACTCTCGGGAACCTGCCACACCTGGATCAAGAGCAGTACTGACAGAGACAGAGGGGCAAAGAGACAAAGTTACCTTCGTGCCTGCCTCCTCTCAGTTGGGGAAAAATGTGTGCTCTAGAGAGACTTAAGTGAAGAGAACAAAACAACTTCAAATAAAGGGTAAGGCAGATAAATAACTACAAAATGTACGACAGAACATTTAAAACATCACTGGCCATACTACTGCCAAAACTGGATAACGATACAATTAAAATCACACGAATGTAATTTTTTTTTTGAAATCCCAAATGCTTTGGTACAATAAAAGGACTGAGCTGCCAAGATTATGTGTTGTTCCATTATTTCATCCAATGTTTTGACAATGTGAGCCTATTGAGCTTTCAATGACCTATTGCCATTTATTAATACATTTTTTTCACCACTGACAATACCCCTAATTTGAATACAACTTGGAAACCGACTGTGAGGAGGCAGTAAAGCTGTCTTCGTCTAAGTGTGGGGATATAGCTGGCTGACTGCCCAGATTCATTTGCCAGCAAAGTTCGTCAATGTTTTGCATTTCTGAAATGTGCTGGGAGTGATTGTTTTAATACTTTCTAAGGATTTAAAGCTAAATAATGATCCACGGTTATTTGCATAGTTCATCACTTTTACGGGCCTCGATGGCAGTTGTGGAGGTAAAAGAACACCAGCTATTGGTCCACAGCATGGATTTCTTTCCAAAACTTGCATTCTGGCAAAGATTATTGGGCCAGAAATTCGGCTCTTGTCGGGTGAGTACGCGCTGTGTACTCACCCGTAAGGCCACCTGAAGTGTCGGTTTCACGCATGCACTGCGCATGCGCGGGAAACTGGAACTTCCGTTCCCCTGAAGGGAGGGGTTCAGAAGTCGAACGCGTGCACGGGAGAGGCTGCGCGCACGCAGCGAACTTCGGTTTTTTTTCAGGTTTCTCCGGGAGGGTAAGTATGGAGAAGCTGCGCTTTTAAAAAGGAGGCGCAAGGCCTGTTTTTAACAAGGTAAGTGGTTAATTAATTACAATTTAAACATTTTTTCAACATGTTAATCTTTTTTAGATACTTTAAAGAAAGGTAAGTTTATTTTTAGCACCGTTAAAAAGTATAATTAATTTTTTCAAAAATTAAAATTTTTGTTTAAAGTAGTTAATTTATTTAACTTACAGTTATTTTAAAAATGTGATTTTTTTTTTCAATTTATTTGAAGTTTAAGTGTGGTTTTGGGGCCGATCTCTATTCATAGATTTGACAGGTCTTCCTGTCAAATCTATGAATGAAAATGCCCTGCTAGGATTGGCTCTCCATGGCCCACGTGATCCCAGGGGATGCTTCGAACTAACTGCGCCCCTGGGATAAGAACATAAGAACATAAGAACATAAGAAATAGGAGCAGGAGTAGACCAATCGGCCCCTCGAGCCTGCTCCGCCATTCAATGAGATCATGGCTGATCTGATCCTAACCTCAACTCTAAAGAACACAAGAAGTAGGAGCAGGACCAGGCCACTCGGCCCCTGGGCCCGCTCCGCCACCCACAGGGCCTTGACCGATCCGAACTCAAATTCATGTCCAATTTCCAGCCCGCTCCCCGTAACCCCTAATTTCCCTTTACTTCTAGGAAACGGTCTATTTCTGTTTTAAATCTATTTAATGAAGTAGCTTCCACAGCTTCCTGGGGTAGCAAATTCCACAGACCCACTACCCTCTGAGTGAAAAAGTTTCTCCTCATCTCAGTTTTCAAAGAGCAGCCCCTTATTCTAAGATTATGTCCCCTAGTTCTAGTTTCACCCATCATTGGGAACATCCTCACCGCGTCCACCCGATCAAGCCCCTTCACAATCTTATATGTTTCAATAAGATCGCCTCTCATTCTTCTGAACTCCAATGAGTAGAGTCCCAATCTACTCAACCTCTCCTCGTATGTCCACCCCCTCATCCCCGGAATTAACCGAGTGAACCTTCTTTGTACTGCCTCGAGAGCAAGTATGTCTTTTCTTAAGTATGGACACCAAAACTGTATGCAGTACTCTAGGTGTGGTCTCACCAATACCCTATACAACTGCAGCAATACCTCCCTGTTTTTATATTCTATCCCCCTAGCAATAAAAGCCAACATTCCATTGGCTTTCTTGATCACCTGCTGCACCTGCATACTAACTTTTTGATTTTCTTGCACCAAGACCCCCAGATCCCTTTGTACTGCAGTACTTTCCAGTTTCTCGCCATTAAGATAATAACTTGCTCTCTGATTTTTCCTGCCAAAGTGCATAACCTCACATTTTCCAATATTGTATTGCATCTGCCAAATCTCTGCCCACTCACCCAGCCTGTCTATATCCCCTTGTAAGTTTTTTATGTCCTCCTCACTCTCTACTTTCCCTCCCATCTTTGTATCATCTGCAAACTTTGATATGTTACACTCGGTCCCCTCCTCCAAATCATTAATATAGATTGTAAAGAGTTGGGGACCCAGCACCGACCCCTGCGGAACACCACTGGCTACTGGTTGCCAGTCCGAGAATGAACCATTTATCCCAACTCTCTGCTTCCTGTTAGATAACCAATCCTCCACCCATGCCAGAATATTACCCCAAATCCAGTGATTTTTTATCTTGAATAATAATCTTTTATGTGGCACCTTGTCGAATGCCTTCTGGAAGTCTAAATACACTACATCCACTGGTTCCCCTTTATCCACCCTGTACGTTATGTCCTCAAAGAACTCGAGCAAATTTGTCAGACATGACTTCCCCTTCATAAAGCCATGCTGACTTTGTCCTATTAAATTATGTTTATCTAAATGTTCCGTTACTGTCTCCTTAATAATAGACTCCAAAATTTTACCCACCACAGATGTTAGGCTAACTGGTCTATAATTTCCAGCCTTCTGCCTACAACCCTTTTTAAATAAGGGTGTTACATTAGCAGTTTTCCAATCTGCCGGGACCTTTGCTGAGTTCAGGGAGTTTTGGAAAATTATTACCAAAGCATCCACAATTCCTACTGCCACTTCCCTCAAGACCCTAGGATGTAAGCCATCAGGTCCAGGGGATTTATCCGCCTTGAGTCCCATTATTTTACTGAGTACCAATTCCTTAGTGATTTTAATCGTATTTAGCTCCTCCCCCACTAGAGCCCCCTGTTTGTCCAGTGTTGGGATATTCTTAGTGTCCTCTACCGTAAAGACTGAAACAAAATATTTATTCAGCATTTTTGCCATCTCCATGTTTCCCACCATTCATTTCCTGGTCTATCCTCTAAGGGACCTACGTTTGCCTTAACCACCCTTTTTCTTTTTATATAACTGTAGAAACTCTTGCTATCTGTTTTTATATTTTTTGCTAATTTATTTTCATAGTCTATTTTCCCTTTCTTAATCAATCCTTTAGTTACTTTTTGTTGTCTTTTGAAGACTTCCCAATCTTCTATCCTCCCACTAACTTTGGCTACCTTATATGTCCTTGTTTTTAGTTGGATACTTTCTTTAATTTCTTTACTTAGCCATGGATGGCTGTCATTTCTTTTACACCCTTTTTTCCTCAGTGGAATATATTTATTTTGAAAGTTGTAAAATAACTCTTTGAATGAACACCACTGCTCATGTACCGTCTTACCCTTTAATCTATTTTCCCAGTCCACTTTAATCAATTCTGCTCTCATACCATCATAGTCTCCTTTATTCAAGCTCAGTATGCTTGTTTGAGAACCAACCTTCTCACCCTCTAATTGGATATGGAATTCAACCATGTTATGGTCACTCATTCCAAGGGGATCCTTAACTAGGACATTATTAATTAATCCTGACTCATTACACAGGACCAGGTCCAAGGTTGCTTGCCCCCTTGTAGGATCAGTTACATACTGCTCAAGAAATCCATCCCTAAGACACTCAATAAACTCTTCCTCAAGGCTGCCCTGCCCAATTTGATTTGTCCAGTTAATATGATAGTTAAAATCCCCCATAATTATAGCTGTTCCCTTATTACATGCCCCAACTATTTCCTGATTAATACTTCTTCCAACAGAGTTGCAACTATTAGGAGGCCTATATACTACGCCCACCAGTGTTTTTTTCCCCTTATTATTCCTTATCTCTACCCAAGCTGTTTCATTATTCTGATCTTTTGACCCAATATCATTTCTCTGTATTACAGTGATTCCTTCCTTTATTAACATAGCCACCCCCCCTCCCCTTCCTTCCTGCCTGTCCTTCCTGATTGTTAAATACCCTGGCATATTTAATTCCCAGACGTTGTCACCCTGCAGCCATGTTTCTGTAATGGCCACAAGATCATACCCATACATAGTTATTTGTGCCGTTAACTCGTCCATTTTGTTACGAATGCTACGTGCATTCAGATAAAGAACTTTCAAATGTGTTTTGTGACACTTACTTCCTGCTTTTTCCTTATTTAACACTTTGGGGGAGAAATTCAGTATCGCCCCGTTTGGGGCGCAATTATCGGCCGGGCGCAAAGATTAGCGCCTGGCGCTAATTATCACCTCAGACTGCAAACTTGACTTATCGCCCCTGGAGGTGATTGGAGCGCTAAATCAGGCGCTACACACCTGTCTTAAGGCGCAAAGGCCGAGGAGCGAGGCGCTAACTCAGAGCGCGGGCGCAGCGCAGGTGCTGTCAGTTAGCGATGGAACACAGACACACTGGCGCCAGACAGTTCTTAAAGGGGAGGGTCGATCTTGCACTCCAGCCACACCCTGCTCATTGGAGCCTTGAATCTCGGCCTGGAGAGACCTGTGCCTAAATCTTCCAGCCAAGGACTATGGAGAGGGTGAGAGAACGAGCTCAGCGCTTCAGTGAGCGGGCCTTGGAGGCTCTGGTTGGCGCGGTGGAGGGCAGAAGATCTATACTCTTCCCTGAGAGTGGCAGGAGGCCTTTGCCGCGCGAGTACAGAAGAGTGTGGAGGGAGGTGGCTCAGAGCGTCTCCTGCAGGAGCATGGTGCCCAGGACCCATGTACAATGTCGAAAAAAGTTCAACGACCTCACTCGGATCGTCAGGGTGAGTGGCTTTTTTTCAATACCTCTCCATCCCTCCATCTCAACCTCACTCTATGGCCAGAGGGTCTTAAAACACCAATGCACAACACTCATCCAACACCTATGGCCCTCTCATGAAACACACACGCACATTCCACACTTTGCATACAGTAAGGGCTATTCACCTATGGGAGGTACATCAGGCAAGACCATGGCTGCATACAGTAAGGGCTATTCACCTATGGGAGGCACATCAGGCAAGACCATGGCTGTATATTTACTCAGACGCCGTCCTTTTTCTTGCAGGCCAAGCTATCTCATAATAGGAGACAGCAGCAACGGACGGGTGGAGGGCGGCCTCAGCTGCAACCCCTCAGCGATCTTGAGGCGCGCGTCCAGAGGATTGTGGCAAGCCGGGTGATCGGTCCCGTCGCCACTGGAGACGCCGACCCCGTTCTGGAACACGCCTTCCCTGGAGGGGAGCAGGGGGGAAGGGTCTGATGAGGGTGAAGCTCCAGGACCCAGCGGGCTGCAGCAACGCCATGGGGGTAGGGAAGAACCGGGACCTTCTCCCCGGAGGGAGAGTATGCCAGTGACTCCTACTGCACTGGACGCAGAGGAGGAGCGGCTGATCGCAGAAATGAACACCCAGGCGGTGGACATGCACACTGAGCTCATGGGTGCAGTGGGAAGGGTGCCCGAATGCATTGAATCACTGGCAAGGAGTGTGGAGCACTTCGCTGTAGCACAGGCGGATGCCACACTAAAGCTTAGTGCTGCAATTCAGTCTCAGACTGCTCTCATGCAGACTCAGATTGAGGCCACGCGAGCACTGACTGCTGCCATCCTCGATGGTTCGTACACATTTCCCCGGGGCTCTCACCGCGCCGCAGCAGGCCAGCAATCTGTGCTCCAGCAGATTGCTCCGGATGCTGAAGTGCTGCCCCGTGGGAGTGCCAGTGTGTCGGTCGAGCAGGGAGTTGCTGTCCTCTCTCAAGATGACAGCATTCCTGCTGCCACCACTGTCACTTCTCCACTGCACTTGCCACCGCCTGTAGGACAGACTGCTGCCGCCCATGCAGAGTTGGTGCAGTCTGCAGCCGGGCCCTCCAGGCCCAGAGCTGGTCGAGGCCGTCCTTCAAGGGCATCTGCAGTCTCAGGTTCTGACAATCAGCAGCCTTCCACCAGCCTTGCTGCAGCCACTGAGGTCCCATTACGGAGGAGCAGTAGGGTGGGAAGGGGGGAAGTGCTCAAGGGAAGGAGATCACCCTCGAAGGGCAAAAAGTAGGAGGTGTGACAAAATGTTGGTCATTTTTTTATTAAAGGCTAAGGTTCGTGGTCAAACTTTTGGACATTATCTCCAGGTTATGAGAACCAGTTCTGTTAATGACTGTGTTTTTGAGTTTCTTTCTATTAGTTTGTCATGAGGAAATGACACACACAGAGTTTGTGAAATAAATAAGTTTTTGTATTCAAAATATACATGTTTGGTCTTTGGAATCATTGGTGCCTTGGCCGGCTTAGGGGTTGCGGGTTGGTTTCATTCATGTTGTTCTCAATGGCAGAAGCCATTTCCTCAGCAGGGGCCTAGAAGCGGCTTGCTATCAGCCGTTGACGGACGGCCCTTGCAGTTTCAACATTGTGGGCCGCCCTCCCGCCTTGGTGCTGCTGATGATCATCCTCCTCGTCCTCTTCCTCCTCTTCCTCCTCCTCCTCTGGTGGTGCTCCAAGGCCTGGTGGCATTGGCTGGGTCCTGAGGATTGCCATGTTATGCAGCATGCAGCACACAACTACGAAGTGGGAAACTCGCTCAGGCGAGTACTGCAGGGCTCCTCCAGAATGGTCCAGACAGCGGAACCGTTGCTTGAGCACGCCGATTGTGTGCTCAACGATGTTCCTGGTAGCTTGATGGCTCTCGTTGTACCGCAGCTCAGCAGGGGTGTTGGGCGTACGGAGCGGTGTCATCAGCCAGGTGCTCAGTGGATACCCCTTGTCCCCGAGAAGCCAACCAACTGGCTGATGCGGTGCCTCGAAAAGTTCTGCCACAGTAGTCTGGCGCAGGATGAAAGCATCGTGGCAGCTGCCAGGATAGTGGGCATTGACAGCGAGTATCAGCTGTCTGTGGTCATAGACCAACTGAACGTCCAAGGAATGGAACCCCTTTCTGTTCCGGAAATCCTCGGCATTCTCATGCGGAGCACGCAAAGCCACATGCGTGCAGTCAATGGCGCCCTGCACCATGGGGAAGCCCGCTATCCTCGCAAATCCCAGAGCGCGTTCATGCTGCTTGTCTGGGGTCATGGGGAAAGAGATGTACTCTCGTCTCCTTTTAAAGAGGGCATTTGTGACCTGACGGATGCAGCAATGCACCGCGAACTGGGAGATATTGGCGATGTCCCCAGCAGCAGATTGAAATGAGCCAGTAGCATAAAAGTTCAGAGCCACTGTGATCTTCACTGCCACCGACAGAGACGTCCTGGACCTCAGTTGAGGCTGCAGATCTGGCTGCAGCAGGTGGCAGAGCTCAGTGACCACCTCCTTGCTGAAGCGCAGCCTTCGCAAACACTGCTCCTCAGACATATGAATGTAGGAGAGCTGTTGACGATATACCCTGGGAGGGTAAGCTCTCCTGTACAGACGCCTGTTGGCTCTCCTCCGTCTGGCCATGATTGCCACTCTCTCTCTGCGTCTCTGTGTCCTCCGATTCAGCTGGCGCAGGACGACGCCCCCAATCAGTGCAGCCCCCATAGTCTCTTAGCAAGCAAAGTTATGAAGGCCAAAAACCAAAGTACCTGCCAAGTTATGATCAGTAGCCAAAACTACCTCACACAGCGTTGACTCAATGCAGAAGTCTCTCTCTCTCTCCGAATCTCTCTCTCTCTCTGAACGAGTGGTGCAAAAATGTCAACCACAGAGAAAGACAGGAAGAGGCCCCCTTTAAATAGCGCCCCCCCCCATCCCCACAGCAACTGATAGCGTTCCAGTCTTCCGGTCGTTGGTTGCGCCAGGCGGAAAGGTTGGGGGCGCCACTCAATTTCCGCTCCGGGGCGCCACAAGGGCGTTGCACCCTCGTATGACGTCAAGATCTGCGTGCGCAGGAGATCGCGGCGGTAAAGTTTAGCGCCGCCGCAAAATGTCTAGTTAAGTTCGCGAGCGGCGCAAACATCGCTGCGCCCAGGCGCTAGTTGCTTTGCGCCCCATTAGCGCCCTCTTAAGGCGCTAACGGGAGGCGCAACCAACTGAATTTTTCCCCCTTTACCTTTTACTCCATACCTTCTGTCCCTTCCTGACATGCTTTCCTCTGTCTCCCTGCTCAGGTTCCCAACCTCCTGCCACATTAGTTTAAATCCTCCCCAACAGCACTAGCAAACACTCCCCCTAGGACAGCGGTCCCGGCCCTGCCCAGGTGCAGACCGTCCGGTTTGTACTGGTCCCACCTCCCCCAGAACCGGTTCCAATGTCCCAGGAATTTGAATCCCTCCCCCTTGCACCATTTATCTAGCCACGTATTCATTTGAAATATCCTCCTATTTCTACTCTGACTAGCACGTGGCACTGGTAGCAATCCTGAGATTACTACCTTTGAGGTCCTATTTTTTAATTTACCTCCTAACTCCCTATATTCTGCTTTTAGGACCTCATCCCGTTTTTTACCTATATCGTTGGTGCCTATGTGCACCACGACAGCTGGCTGTTCGCCCTCCCCCTCCAAAATGTTCTGTAGCCGCTCCGAGACGTCCTTGACCCTTGCACCAGGGAGGCAACACACCATCCTGGAGTCTCGGTTGTGGCCGCAGAAACGCCTATCTATTCCCCTTACAATTGAGTCCCCTATCACTATAGCTCTTCCACTCTTTTTCCTCCCAGCCTGTGCAGCAGAGCCGCCCATGGTGCCAGGAAGTTGGCTGCTGCTGCCTTCCCCTGCTAAGAACTGGTTGGCACACAGGAAACAAAGAGTAGGAGTAAATGGGTACTTTTCAGAATGGCAGGCAGTGACCAGCGGGGTACCGCAGGGTTCGGTGCTGGGACCCCAGCTGTTTACATTATACATAGATACATAGATAGATACATAGAAGATAGGAGCAGGAGTAGGCCATCCGGCCCTTCGAGCCTGCTCCGCCATTTAATGAGATCATGGCTGATCCTTCAATTCAGTATCCCGTCCCCGCCTTCTCTCCGTAACCCTTAACCCCTTTTGCCTGTAGAAATATATCTAATTCCCTCTTAAATATATTTAATGAGCTGGCGTACACTGCCCTCTGTGGCAATGAGTTCCACAGGTTCACCACTCTCTGAGTGAAGAAATTCCCCCTCATTTCTGTCCTAAATGGTTTAGCCCTTATCCTTAAATTATGTCCTCTAGTTCTGTTCTCACCCGCCAAGGGAAACATTCCTTCTGCATCTAATCTGTCTAGACCTGTCAGAATTTTATACACTTCTATGAGGTCCCCTCTCAATCTTCTAAACTCCAGTGTGTACATCCCTAAACTACATAGTCTCTCCTCATAGGTCAATCCCGCCATTCCTGGTATCAGCCTGGTGAATCGCCGCTGCACCCCCTCCATGGCAAGAACATCTTTCCTCAGATGAGGCGACCAAAACTGTACACAGTACTCGAGGTGTGGTCTCACCAGTGCCCTGTACAGCTGCAGCAAGGTATCCCTGTTCCTGTATTCCAACCCTTTTGCTATGAAGGCCAGCATACCGTTTGCCTTCTTGACCGCCTGTTGCACCTGCATGCTCGCCTTCAGTGACTGGTGTACAAGAACACCCAGGTCTCTCTGTACTTCCCCCTCTCCCAATTTATTGCCATTTAAATAATAATTTGCCCTCCCGTTCCTGCACCCAAGGTGGATAACTTCGCACTTGTCCACATTATAGTGCATCTGCCATTTATCCGCCCAATCACCCAGTCTGTCCAAATCGCTCTGGAGCTTCCTGGTCTCCTCCTCTGAGCCCACCCCCCCTCCTAGTTTAGTGTCGTCTGCAAATTTGGAAATGCTGCATTCGACTCCCTGATCCAGGTCATTAATATAAATTGTGAACAGCTGGGGACCCAGGACAGATCCCTGTGGTACCCCACTTGTTACTGCCTGCCATTCAGAAAATGAGCCGTTTATTCCAACTCTCTGTTTTCTATCTGACAGCCAGTTCTCTATCCACGTCAATACTTTCCCCTTTATCCCATGAGCTTCAATTTTCCATGCTAATCTTTTATGTGGGACCTTATCGAAGGCCTTTTGGAAGTCCAGGTACACCACATCTACTGGCTCTCCCCCATCTATTTTACCAGTTACTCCCTCAAAAAATTCCAATAGATTAGTCAAGCACGATTTACCCTTTGTAAATCCATGTTGACTCTGTCCTATCCTGTCCCCATTTGCTAAGTGCTCGGCTATTTCATCCTTAATGATGGACTCCAGCATTTTGCCCACAACTGATGTAAGGCTTAAATGTTTTGGACGAAGGGATTAAATGTAATATCTCCAAATTTGCGGATGACACTAAATTGGGAGGCAGTGTGAACAATGAGGAGGATGCTAGGAGACTACAGAGTGACTTGGACAGGTTGGGTGAATGGGCAAATGTATGGCAGATGAAGTACAATGTGGATAAATGTGAGGTTATCCACTTTGGTGGTAAAAATAGAGAGGCGGACTATTACCTGAATGGTGGCAGATTAGGGAAAGGGGACGTGCAACGAGACCTGGGCGTCATGGTACATCAGTCACTGAAGGTGGGAATGCAAGTGCAGCAGGCAGTCAAGAAAGCAAACGGAATGATGGCCTTCATAGCAAGGGGATTTGAGTACAGGAGTAGGGAGGTGATGCTACAGTTGTACAGGGCCTTGGTGAGGCCACACCTGGAGTATTGTGCGCAGTTTTGGTCTCCTAACTTAAGGAAGGACATTCTTGCTATTGAGGGAGTGCAGCGAAGGTTCACTAGATTGATTCCTGGGATGGCCGGACTGACATATCAAGAAAGATTGGGTCAACTGAACTCATCCCCCCCAACAGTATCCAAAGCGGTATATCTGTTTGAGAGGGGGATGGCCACAGGGGACCCCTGCACTACCTGCCTGCACCTCCTACTCTGCCTGGTGGTCACCCATTCCCTTCCTGCCTGTACACCCTTCACCTGCGGTGTGACCAACTCTCTAAACGTGCTATCCACGAGGTTCTCAGCATCGCGAATGCTCCAATATGCATCCAGCTGCAGCTCCAGTGCGGTCTGTCAGTAGCTGCAGCTGGATACACTTCCCGCACACATGGTCGTCAGGGACACCGGAAGGGTCCCTGATTTCCCACATAGAGCAGGAGGAGCATAACACGGGGCTGGGCTGTCCTGCCATGACTTACCCTTTAATTAATTGAACTTTAATTAAATCAAATCAATACCACCAATTTCACTCAATTAAATGAATTACTCAAGGGCCCTTGGTTACTAGCACTAGAAATTATAATCACAAAATTAAGATCTTCGAAACTTTATAAACTATGGGGGAAAAATTCAGTTGGTTGCGCCTCCCGTTAGCGCCTTAAGAGGGCGCTAATGGGGCGCAAAGCATCTAGCGCCCAGGCGCGGCGAAGTTTGCGCTGCTCGCGAAATTAACTAGACATTTTGTGGCGGCGCTAAACACTACCGCCATGATCTCCTGCGCCGGCAGATCGTGACATCAGTCGAGTGCGCAACACCCCGGCGCGGATATTGAGTGGCGCCCCCTGCCTTACCGCCTGACGCTAGCAACAACAGGTTGAGGGGAGCGTTCTGCAGTCATGAAGGGAAAGGGGGAGCGCTATTTAAAGGTGACCGCTTCCTGCCTTTTATTGTTGGTGCCATTTTTGAACTACGCATTCTGAGAGAGAGAGAGACTTCTGGAGAGATTCAACATTGTGTGAAGGAGTTTTGGGTACTGAGCAGCACTTTGCAGGTTCATTTTGATTTGCCATTCCTTGTATCGATTTAGAAGAGACTGTGGGGGCTGCACTCTGAGCTCTTTGCCTGGTACTCTCCATTGTTCTTTCCAGCAGATTTGATGTGCAGGTCTCTCCAGGCCGAGATTCAAGGCTGCAATGAGCAGGATGTGGATGGAAAGCAAGATTAACCATTCCCTTTAAGAACTGGCCTGTGCCATTGTGTGTGTGTTCCATTGCTGACTGACATTACATGAGCTTCGCCAGAGCTCTGAGGTAGCACCTCGCTCCTTGGCCTTTGCGCCTTAAGACAGGTGTGAAGCGCCTGATTTAGCACTCCAATCACCTCCAGGGGCGATAAAAGTCAAGTTTGCAGTCGGTGGCGATAATTAGCGCCAGGCACTAATCTTTGCGCCCGGCCGATAATTGCGCCCCAAATGGGGCGATACTGAATTTCTCCCCCGATGAACCTTAACTATCAAACTATAAAGTAGTATAAATACTAACCTGCCGTACTCACCCAATCAGCCGCTCCCTCCTGCCCACGTCACGTTTTGAATCGTGACGTGGCTCTGGAACGCCGCCGCCGGTCTGAGATTGGTAAACCTCTGCAAACAAAATCCCGCGAAAGTGTGTTTAGATACTCACCGGGCCTCCTGATATACACTCACCCCCTTTAGGTTAGAGGAGGTGGAAGGGTGGGGGACACTACAAGTGTAGTGTCTCGGGTTTAGAAACCGCCCAACTTATATACAGGTTAAAAAAAAAACACTTACCCAGCAACCACTGCGACCCGCACTATTAAAGCAATCACCCTGTAAAAGAGGGGCCTACCTGGATACCGCAGGCTTTATAGCCTCGCTGCTCCACTCACTTCTCGCCCAGGTCCGCCGCTGTAAAAGAGGGGCCTACCTGGATACCGCAGGCTTTATAGCCTCGCTGCTCCACTCACTTCTCGCCCAGGTCCGCCGCAAGCACTGCGCGCCGGCAGCTGGAGGAGGCCCAGGACCCGAAGTCCTCGTGGGCCCAAAGCACAGCTGCAGGCGCGGTAGGCAAGTACGCGCGTGATTGGGCTTCTACTCGCTGCATTGCTGATCATCTTCCAACATTCGATGGAATCTGGAACTGTACCCATGGATTGGAGGGTAGCTAATGTTACCCCACTATTCAAAAAGGGTGGTAGAGAGAAAGCGGGGAATTACAGACCGGTAAGCCTGACATCGGTAGTGGGGAAAATGCTAGAGTCCATTATAAAGGATGTAATAGCTGAGCACTTGAAAAACAGTGACAGGATCGGACAAAGTCAACATGGATTTACAAAAGGTAAATCATGCTTGACTAATCTACTGGAATTTTTTGAGGATGTAACTGGGAAAATAGATAAGGGAGAACCAGTAGATGTGGTGTATTTGGACTTTCAAAAGGCTTTCGATAAGGTCCCGCATAAGAGATTAGCGTGTAAAGTTAAGGCACATGGGATTGGGGGCAAGGTATTGACTTGGATAGAGAACTGGTTGGCGGACAGAAAGCAGAGAGTAGGAATTAATGGGTCTTTTTTTGAGTGGCAGGCAGTGACTAGTGGGGTACTGCAGGGTTCGGTCCTTGGACCCCAGCTATTCACAATATACATTAATGATCTGGATAAGGGAACTAAATGTAATATCTCCAAGTTTGCAGATGACACAAAGCTGGGTGGGCGTGTGTGCTCCGAGGAGGATACTGAGAAACTCCACGATGATTTGGACAGGTTGTGTGAGCGGGCAGAAGCGTGGCAGATGCAATATAATGTGGATAAATGCGAGGTTATCCACTTTGGTGTCAAAAACAGAAAGGCAGACTAATATCTGAATGGCAATAGATTGGGAGAAGGGGAAGTGCAATGAGACCTGGGTGTCCTTGTGCACCAGTCGCTGAAGGTAAGCATGCAGGTGCAGCAGGCGGTGAAGAAGGCAAATGGTATGTTGGCCTTCATAGCGAAAGGGTTTGAGTATAGGAACAGTGATGTCCTGCTGCAGTTGTACAGGGCCTTGGTGAGACCACACCTTGAGTACTGTGTGCAGTTTTGGTCGCCTTATCTGAGGAAGGATGTTCTTGCCATGGAAGGAGTTCAGCGAAGATTCACAAGGCTGATACCTGGGATGGCAGGAATGACATATGAGGAGAGATTGGGTCGATTGGGCTTATACTCGCTGGACTATAGAAGAATGAGAGGGGATCTCATCGAAATATATAAAATTCTGACAGGTCTGGACAAACTAGATGCAGGAAGAATGTTCCCGATGGTCGGAGGGTCCAGAACCAGGGGTCATAATCTAAGGATAAGGGGTAAGCCATTTAGGACAGAAATGAGGAAGAATTTCTTCACCCAGAGAGTGGTGAACCTGTGGAATTCTCTACCACAGAAGGTAGTTGAGGCCAAGTCATTAAATATATTCAAGAATGAGTTAGATATATTTCTTAAAGCTAAAGGTATCAAGGGATATGGTGAGAAGGCAGGTACAGGGTACTGAGTTTGGATGATCAGCCATGATCTCATCGAATGGTGGAGCAGGCTTGAGGGGCCGAATGGCCTACTCCTGCTCCTATCTTCTATGCTTCTATGCACCCGCAGGAAGCTGGAAAGACGAATTTCTGGCCCAACATAGTGCACTGCTACGAGCATACACTTGTTGGAACTGCCATTGCTGCCCATAAAAGTAGCATGCACTATGCAAATAACTGTGGATCATTATTTAGCTTACTTTTGCCTTTTTTTAGTCCCTTGTGTGTTTTCCTGACTTGTAGCAATGCTCCAAAAAAACACTTATCTGTACTGATTTTCTCTCAACTTACCTGGGTTTTTTGGGGTTCAGGATTTCCCCCCTCAGTTTCTCCGAGTTTTTGATGCTCAACATAGGGCCTGATCTGTATAGGATCTATCCTTGGCCCCCTCCTATTTCCCATCTACATGCTACCCCTTGGCGACATCATCCAAAAACACAGCATCAGTTTCCATATGTACGCTGACGACACCCAGCTTTACCTCACCACCACCTCTCTCAATCCCTCCACTGTCTTTAAATTGTCAGACTGTTTGTCCGACTGGATGAGCAAAAATTTCCTCCAAGCAAATATTGGGAAGACCGAAGCCATTGTCTTCGGTCCTCGCCACAAACTCCGTTCCCTAGCCACCAACTCCATCCCTCTCCCTGGCCACTGTCTGAGGCTGAACCAGACTATTCGCAACCTTGGTGTCATATTTGCTCCCGAGATGAGCTTCCGACCACATATCTGTGCCATCACTAAGACCGCCCGTTTCCACCTCCGTATCATCGCCCGACTCAGCCCCTGCCTCAGCTCATCTCCTGCTGAAACCCTTATCCTTGCCTGTGTCACCTCTAGACTTGACTATTCCAATGCACTCCTGGCCGGTCTCGCATCTTCCACCCTCCGTAAACTTGAGGTTACCCAAAACTCTGCCGCCCGTATCCTAACTCGTTCCTAACAAGTCCTGTTCACCCATCATCCATGTGCTCACTGACCTACATTGGCTCCCGGTTAAGCAACACCTCGATTTTAAAAGTCTCATCCTCCTGCCCTATAAGCCTCCAAGATACCTGCACTCCTCCAATTCTGGCCTCTTGCTCATCCCCGATTTTAATCGCTCCACCATTGGCGGCTGTGCCTTCAGCTGCCAAGGCCCTAAGTTCTGAAATTCCCTCCCTAAGCTCTCCCCCTCTCTACCTCTCTTTCCTCCCTTAAGATGCTCCTTAAAACCTACCTCTTTGAGCAAGCTAATATCTCCTTATGTGGCTCTTTGTCAAATTTTATTTGATTACGCTCCTGTGAAGTGTCTTGGGACGTTTTGCTACATTAAAAGCGCTATTCTGTATAAATACAAGTTGTTGAAATGCATCTGAAAACTTTACATTTTTAAATTGGCAGAGAATGACTTTAGTGATCCTTAGCATTACACTGGAAGCCCGTACTTGGAATGCTATGTTTATTTTTGGCCACCATGTCAAGAAAAATGACTTGTATTCGAAGAGGTACAGAAAAGACCATCAGGACTGATTTAGATTATAATATGGATAAGCTAGGAGGAAAAATTGGATAAACTTACGCTTTACAGTTTAAAAGGAAGGCAGTTGAATAAGGCCCTCATTAAAACACAGTATATAAAATACACCTAAAGCAGATTATCTGGTCTTTATCACATTGCTATTTGTGGGAGCTTGCTGTGCACAAGTTGGCTGCTGCATTTCTTACATTACAACAGTGACTACACTTCAAAAGTACTTCATTGGCTGTAAAGCACTTTGGGACGACCTGAGGTGTGAAAATCGCTATACAAATGCAAGTCTTTCTTTTTTTTCATTCTTTCTATTAATTGGTATATATAATATAATATAAAGTAGTATATATGGCAAAGCCAGATTATTACGTCAAAGTAAGCCAAGAAAGAAAGCTTGTTAAGCCCGCCCAGCGAGATTCCTGGCCAATTAAAAGGAAGTGGGTCTGATGACGTCATTTGATGACGTGTCATCGGCCGGTTTCCTTAAAGGGGCCATGTCCAAATTGATTTTGACAGTTGTACTGTCAGTGTTCTACAGTATTGAGGTGCTGCAAACACTGACAAGCACTGCACAAAGGTGCAAGGCTGCACCCAGGCTCTCCAATGACTCCCTTCATATGCTTATGGAGGGAGTCACAGCACGCAGGGAGGTTCTCTTCCCTTCCCAGGACACCAACACAGCCTGGTTGCACATTGCACAGGAGGACACAAGCAGGGATGTCGTCAGAAGGACTAGGCTGCAGTGGCACAAACTTTTCAATGATCTCAGTAGATCATGAAACGTTACTGCCAAGCCACACTCAACCTCATCCTGCTGTGCCTCTCATCACATCCCCATCACTCTGCCTTCCCTACCCTACTCCTGCACATCTTTACTCACACCAACTTTACACCTCCACCCGTCTCTCTCTATCTACATTATCACTTCCCCATTTCACTAGTCACCCCTCACACTCACTCTCATCCTACTGCAAGCATACGAACTAACAACACACAAGGGTAGGCACTTGGGTGGTTTAGCCAATGTTCATGTGAAGTTTCTGTTAATGTGCTGTCAAACATTGAAATCTTTATTTTCAGCACTTTGTGTTCTTGGACAGATCTGTGTGCACCTTTGGAAGTGGCTTAGTGAGTTGCAGTGAATGGTGAGACATAAGGGTAACCCCCCGCAATAGTGGCGAGTGTGAAAGGAATGTCATGGGCATTGTATGATGCTTTATGGTGTTGGTGTGGGGTGGTGCCAACCTGGAGTATCATGTGACAGCCAGGGTGTGCACTGTCAAGTGAAGTAAATCTGGCTCTGGTGAGACCATCCCTGTGATCGGGTGCTGATGCCCTGTGTCCTGTGCAGCATCAGTTGATTGCAGAGAAAGGTTGGTGTTGTTGTTGTTGCTGCTGGTGTGCCCGGTGATGCTGGTGTTGGGGCTGATCGTGGTGGGATTCTGAGGACCAAGGTGAGATAGTTTCAAGGGCACCGATGCTGATGGAATAGATGACAGGTGAGGTTGAGATGACAGAAGCGATCTGTCAGTGGTGAGAGAGGTTGTTCCAATGAGATGACACTGGATAGAGAGTTTGCTCCAAACACTTGCAAGCTGCATTAACCTCATTCTGTCTTCCAAATGCAGTAAACAAGAGCTTCTAACCTTGGAAAGTGAAGACCGATGAAATGGGAGCTTTTATAGAACATTTGCAGCTGTCAAGTTTAGAAATCATCCCATGCTGACACAACACCCGATCTCCTTACCTGACGTGATCCCCGAGCAGCGGGGAAGCCATTGGCGAACTCTAAAAATCTAAAGGTAAGCTTAAAATAAGACTTAGTTGCCTTTCAACAATGCATTTAATGATCTAAATTGTCTCCCCTGCCGCTTGGTGTTGGGTCTGTTCAGCACTGACAGACCCGACACCTGGGAGACTCGCTTGGAGGCAGCTTCCTGACCCGCTGTCAATCTTTTCTATTTTGACGGCTGATCCTCCTCCGATCCCGCCCTCTCAGCGCTGGTAAAATTCCAGCCATTGTTACTCAAAGAGAGATGAGTTTTTGGAATAATTTAGGAAGCAAGCTAATTAAAAAAAACAATTGGACCGCAATTGCAAACCAGAGGGGCATCTCGGCCAGCCCATTGACGGCCCAAGACCCACCTGATGCAATATGGAGGCTGGCCTGTAAATGGGAGAACTGGCTGCTTGCCTGAAACAAGCGCTGCTTAAATATACTTAAGGAAAGACATCCTTGCTCTCGAGGCAGTGCAAAAAAGGTTCACTCGGTTAATCCCGGGGATGAGGGGGTGGTCATATGAGGAGAGGTTGGGTAGATTGGGACTCTACTCATTGGAGTTCAGAAGAATGAGAGGCGATCTTATTGAAACATATAAGATTGTGAAGGGGTTGGATCGGGTGGATGCGGGGAGGATGTTCCCGATGACGGGTGAGACTAGAACTAGGGGACATAGTCTTAGAATAAGGGGCTGCTCTTTCAAAACTGAGATGAGGAGGAACTACTTCACTCAGAGGGTGGTAGGTCCATGGAATATGCTGCCACAAAAAGCTGTAGAAGCTACAACATTAATTAAATTTAAAACAGAAATAGACAGTTTCCTAGAAGTAAAGGGCATTAAGGGTTACGGGGAGCGGGCAGGAATTTGGACATGAGTCTAGGTTCGGATCGGTCATGGCCCTGTGGGTAGTGGAGCGGGCCCAGGGACCGTGTAGCCTGATTCTGCTCCTATTTCGTGTGTGCAATTCTGTTAGATGCAGGAGATGGTTCTGTGATAGATAGTAGATTGGCGGTTAGGATCAGATCAGCCATGATCTTATTGAATGGCGGAGCAGGCTCGAGGGGCCGATTGGCCTACTCCTGCTCCTATTTCTTATGTTCTTATGTTCTTATGTATATACAGATCAATGTTCTAAGCCAGTTACAGGACCCGATCACAAAATTCAAGTACAAATGGGCGGAGCATGTGGACATCCAAAAGCACGTTACAGCCAATGAAGTACTTTTGAAATAACAACAGAAAACGCTGGAAAAACTCAGAAGGCCAGGCAGCATCCGTGGAGAGAGAAACAGAGTTAACGTTTCAGGTAGAAGATCCTTCGTCAGAACTGGAAAAAAGCAGGAAATGAAATAGATTTTTCATTTCCTGCTTTTTTCCAGTTCTGACAAAGGGTCTTCGACCTGAAACGTTAACTCTGTTTCTCTCTCCACGGATGCTGCCTGGCCTGCTGAGTTTTTCCAGCGTTTTCTGTTGTTATTTCGGATTTCCAGCATCCGCAGTATTTTGCTATCGTATAAGTACTTTTGAAATGTAGTCACTGTTGTTTTGTAGGCAAACACAGGAGCCAATTTGCACACAGCAAGGTCCCACAAACAGCAATGAGATAAATGACCAGATAATCTGTTTTGGTACTGTTGATTGAAGGAGGAATGTTAGCTAGGAGAACTCCACTTCTGTTTTTGAATTGTGCAACGGGATCTTTTACATCCACCTGAGCAGGCAGATAGGGCCTCGGTTTAATGTCTTATCTGAAAAACAGCACAGCATTCCTCAGCAGTGTCAGCTTAGATTATGTATTCAAATCTCTAGAGTGGGGCTTGAGCCTTCTGACTCAGAGACACTTAGCCAAGGCTGACACTACATTACGTCAGAGATTGTGAGTGTAGCAGACAGCATTACACTGAGACCACATCAAAACGTCAATCTTTTAATGACAGAAACATAAGCTATGAGGGCCAGAACTTACATAAAACACAAAATACTGCAGATGCTGTAAATCTCAAACAGAAACAGAAAACGCTGGAAACACTCAGTAAACCAGGCAGTATCAGTAAAGAAAGGAAAAATGTTGACGTTTCAGGCATTACCCTTTGTGGGAACTCGAAAATATTACAGACGAAGAAGGAACAGAGCACAGGAGAGGAGGGAGAAAAACATAGACAATAAAAGAAAAAGAATGAGCTGTAAAGTGATTAAATGGAGAACAGGAGATGGTTAAATTTTTTTTAAATTCGTTTTTATGGGATATGGGCGTCGCTGGCAAGGCCAGCATTTATTGCCCATCCCTAATTGCCCTTGAGAAGGTGGTGGTGAGCCGCCTTCTTGAACCGCTGTAGTCCATGTGGTGAAGTTACTCCCACAGAGCTGTTAGGGAGGGAGTTCCAGGATTTTGACTCAGCGATGATGAAGGATCGGCGATATACTTCTAAGTCAGGATGGTGGGGAACTTGGAGGTGGTGGTGTTCCCATGCACCTGCTGCCCTTGTCCTTCTAGGTCGAAGAGGTCGCGGGTTTGGGAAGTGCTGCCGAAGAAGCCTTGGCGAGTTGCTGCAGTGCATCTTGTAGATGGTACACACTGCAGCCACGGTGCGCCGGTGGTGGAGGGAGTGAATGTTTAAGGTGGTGGATGGGGTGCCAATCAAGCGGGCTGCTTTGTCCTGGATGGTGTCGAGCTTCTTGAGTGTTGTTGGAGCTGCATTCATCCAGGCAAGTGGAGAGTATTCCATCACATTCCTGATTTGTGCCTTGTAGATGGTGGAAAGGCTTTGGGGTGTCAGGAGGTGAGACACTCGCTGCAGAATACCTAGCCTCTGACCTGCTCTTGTTGCCACAGTATTTATGTGGCTGGTCCAGTTAAGTTTCTGGTCAATAATGACCCCCCAGGATGTTGATGGTGGCGGATTGGCGATGGTAATGCCGTTGAATGTCAAGGGGAGGTGGTTAGACTCTCGCTTGTTGGAGATAGTTATTGCCTGGCACTTCTGTGGCGCGAATATTACCTGCCACTTATCAGCCCAAGCCTGAACGTCGTCCAGGTCTTGTTGCATGCGGGCATGGACTGCTTCATTAGCTGAGCAGTTGGGAATGGTGCTGAACACTGTGCAGTCATTAGCGAACATCCCCATTTCTGAACTTATGTTGGAGGGAAGGTCATTGATGAAACAGCTGAAGATGGTTGGGCCTAGGACACTGCCCTGAGGAACTCCTGCAGCGATGTCCTGGGGCTGTGATGATTGACCTTCAACCACCACAACCATCTTCCTTTGTGCTAGGTATGACTCCAGCCAGTGGAGCGTTTTCCCCCCATTTCCCATTGACTTAAGTTTTACTAGGGCTCCTTGATGCCACACTCGGTTAAATGCTGCCTTGATGTCAAGGGCAGTCAGTCTCACCTCACCTCTGGAATTCAGCTCTTTTGTCCATGTTTGGACCAAGGCTGTAATGAGGTCGGGAGCTGAGTGGGCTTGGCGAAACCCAAACTGGGCATCAGTGAGCAGGTTATTGGTGAGTCAATGCCGCTTGATAGCACTGTTGATGACAACTTCCATCGCTTTGCTGATGATTGAGAGTAGACTGATGGGGCAGTAATTGGCCGGGTTGGACTCGTCCTGCTTTTTGTGAACAGGACATACCTTGGCAGTTTTCCACATTGTCAGATAGATGCCAGTGTTGTAGCTGTACTGGAACAGCTTGGCTAGAGGCGCGGCTAGTTCTGGAGCACAAGTCTTCAGCACGATAGCCAGGATGTTGTCGGGACCCACAGCCTTTGCTGTATCCAGTACGCTCAGCCGTTTCTTGATATCACGTGGAGTGAATTGAATTGGCTGAAGACTGGCATCTGTGATGGTGGGGACCTCAGGAGGAGGCCGATATGGATCATCCACTCGGCACTTCTGGCTGAAGATGGTTGCAAACGCCTTGTCTTTTGCACTCATGTGCTGGGCTCCACCATCATTGAGGATGGGGATGTTCATGGAGCCTCCTTCTCCTAGTAGTTGTTTAATGGTCCACCACCATTCACGACTGGATGTGGCAGGACTACAGAGCTTTGATCTGATCCGTTGATTGTGGGATCGCTTAGCCCTGTCTCTCGCATGCTGCTTCCGCTTTTTAGCATGCATGTAGTCCTGTTTTGCAGCTTCCCCAGGTTCCACCTCATTTTTAGGTACGCCTGGTGCTGCTCCTGGCATGCTCTTCTGCACTCCTTATTGAACCAGGGTTGGTCCCCTTGCTTGATGGTAATGGTAGAGTGAGGGATATGCCGGGCCATGAGGTTACAGATTGTGGTGGAATACAATTCTGCTGCTGCTGATGGCCCACAGCGCCTCATGGATGCCCAGTTTTGAGCTGCTAGATCTGTTCTGAATCTATCCCATTTAGCACGGTGGTAGTGCCACACAACACGATGGAGGGTGTCCTCAGTGTGAAGACGGGACTTCGTCTCCACAAGGACTGTGCGGTGGTCACTGCTACCAATACTGTCATGGACAGATGCATCTGCAACAGGTAGATTGGTGAGGACGAGGTCAAGTAGGTTTTTCCCTCACCACCTGTTGCAGGCCCAGACTTGCAGTTATGACCTTCAGGACTCGGCCAGCTTGGTCAGTAGTGGTGCTACCGAGCCACTATTGGTGATGGACATTGAAGTCCCTCACCCAGAATACATTCTGTGTCCTTGCTACTCTCAGTGCTTCTTCCAAGTGGTGTTCAACATGGAGGAGTACTGATTCATCAGCTGAGGGAGGGCGGTAGGTGTTAATCAGCAGGATGTTTCCTTGCGCATGCTTGACCTGAAGCCATGAGACTTCACATGGGGTCCGGAGTCAATGTTGAGGGCTCCCAGGGCCACTCCTTCCCGACTGTATGCCACTGTGCCACCACCCCTGGTGGGTCTGTCCTGCCGGTGGGACATTGGCTAAAAGGTATGATTCTGTGAGTATGACTATGTCAGGCTGTTGCTTGACTAGTCTGTGGGACAGCTCCCCCAATTTTGGCACAAGTCCCCAGATGTTGGGGAGGTGGATTTTGCAGGGTCGACTGGGCTGGGTGTGCCGTTGCCATGTCCGTAGCCAGGTCGATGCCGGGTGGTCCATCTGGTTTCATTCTTATTATTGTGTTTCGTAGCGGTTTGTTCCATCTGAGTGGCTTGCTAGGCCATTTCAGAGGGCAGTTAAGAGTCAACCACATTGCTGTGGGTCTGGAGTCACATACAGGCCAGACCAGCAGATTTCCTTTCCTAAAGGACCTTAGTGAACCAGATGGGTTTTTACGACAATCCGATAGTTTCATGGCTATCATTACTGATACTAGTAATTATTCCAGATTTATTTAATTAACTGAATTTAAATTCCCAGCTGCCGTGGTGGGATTTGAACTCACGTCTCTGGATCATTAGTTCAGGCCTCTGGATTATTAGCCCTGTGATATTACCACTACGCTACCGTTCCCCAAGTGACAGAAGTAATTATTGTGCAACACAAAAGGAGGCATGATGAGAGAAATTAGAGAGATAAAAGACATATAGAAGACCCAGAGAATGTTTTAAAGCAAGTTAGCTAAGTTTGAGAGGGCAGCATGAAAACCTGGCAAAGTGGAGAAGACTCCAGGAATAAAAACAGAAAATGCTGGAAATATTCAGCCGGTCAGGCAGCATCTGTGGCGAGAGAAACAGAGTTAACGTTTCAGGTCGATGACCCTTCATCAGAACTGGAAAAAGTTAGAGATGTAACTGGTTTTTAAGGAAGTACACAGGCAGGGAAAGGGGAAGGGACAAAGAACACAAGGGAAGGTCTATGCTAGGGTGGAAGGCAGGAGAGATTAAGTGGCATTTACTGATCTCTGACAGAACATTCAGGGGTAGAGTTTCTGCAGGCGTTCCCTGATCTCCTGCCATTTCCGCTGATCTTTCACCTAGAAATTCCACGTGAAGTTGCAGCACGCTTATGCCAATGGAGTCTGGTGGAAGAAAAAAGCAGGTCAATACCAGGGGCGCAGACCATCCTACCAGCAGTGTACCAATGGTGGGTCCCCATCCCAAGCACCAACCTGCTCCCTCCCCCAATCCCCTGCTGCTTTTTCACCCATCCTGTATTCCCAGCACCTCCCGTCTGGGAGAACATGGAAGCGGTGGGTAAGGTCTGAAGTTGCTGAAGTGAATATTAAAACCTAATTTCCACGAAGTCAATATTAAGGCCATATCGTCTTCGGCATAAATGCAGCGTGTAAACTGGGTAAGTAACTCTTTTGGCAGCAAAATGGGGCAGAAGCCATTTACGTTGCTTTTTCCATCCCAAAATTGAACCCACCGAATTCCCTCTCGCTTCCTGTGATCTGCCTGCCGAGTCTCCAGTGAGCTCAGTCACATATATTATAACGATGTCTAGTGGCACTGCGGCTCTGAGTTTCCTGCTTTTACATTCGCAAAGCACTCGGGGTAAATTAGAATTATAAGGTGCAGTTATTGCCAGGATCAGTTGAGACAGGCGGAAATTAGGCATTTCTGAGCCTGAAGTGCATGGATGAGTAAAGGTTGCACTCCAATTTCCAAGCACCCTAGCACATTACTCCCATTTTACACTGGTTTTATGCCTTAATCACTGCTCCAATGGATAAGCAAATAAGCTGATCCAGAAAATTCTGGTGTAAATAACTCCCTAAACCATCGGCAAGCACAGCCCATTTTCCATCGGCATAAAATCGGTGCAACTTCACGTAGAATTTCTAGGCCTTTATTGTACTATCAAAGACCATCGTACATCAGAGATGTTACAATGAAGTAAAGAGAAGGGGGGAAAAATTAGGTCGCGCCCCGTTTGGGGCGCAAATATCGTCTGGACGCAAATATTAGCGCCTGGCGCTAATTATCGCCACTGACTGGAAACTTCACTTTTACCGCCCCGGGAGGTGAGTGGAGCGCTAAAGCAGGCGCTGCACACCTGTCTTAAGGCGCAAAGGCCGAGCAGTGAGGTGCTAACTCAGCGCGCGAGCGCAGCGCAGCTGCTGCCAGTTAGCGAGAGAACACAGACACACTGGCGCCGGCCAGTTCTTAAAGCGGGGGGGGCCAACTTGCTCCCCAGCCACACCCTGCTCATTGCAGCCTTGAATCTCGGCCTGGAGAGACCTGTGAATCCATTTTGCTGCCAAGGATGGAGAGGGTGAGAGAACGAGCTCATCGCTTCACCGAGCGGGCCTTGGATGCTCTGGTTGGCGCGGTGGAGCGCAGAAGATGTATACTCTTCCCTGAGAGTGGCAGGAGGCCTTTGCCACGCGAGTACAGAAGAGTGTGGAGGGAGGTGGCTCAGAGCGTCTCCTCCAGGAGCATGGTGCCCAGGACCCATGTTCAATGCCGCAAAAAGTTCAACGACCTCACTCGGGTCGTCAGGGTGAGTGGCTTTTTCTCAATACCTCTCCATCCCTCCATCTCAACCTCACTCTATGGCCAGA
This sequence comes from Squalus acanthias, assembly GCA_030390025.1. Classification (NCBI taxonomy): domain Eukaryota; kingdom Metazoa; phylum Chordata; class Chondrichthyes; order Squaliformes; family Squalidae; genus Squalus; species Squalus acanthias. The sequence continues at coordinate 152,653,897 of CM059430.1, forward strand.
GGGTCTTAAAACCACAATGCACAACACTCATCCAACACCTATGGCCCTTTCATGAAACACACACACACATTCCACACTTTGCATACAGTAAGGGCTATTCATCTATGGGAGGCACATCAGGCAAGACCATGGCTGTATACAGTAAGGGCTATTCATCTATGGGAGGCACATCAGGCAAGACCATGGCTGTATATTTACTCAGATGCTGTCCTTTTTCTTGCAGGCCAAGCTGGCGCATAATCGGAGACAGCAGCAACAGACAGGTGGAGGGCGGCCTCAGCTGCAACCCCTCAGCGATCTTGAGGCGCGCGTCCAGAGGATTGTGGCAAGCCGGGTGATCGGTCCCGTCGCCACTGGAGACGCCGACCCCGTTCTGGACAGCAATGGTAAGGTCATCACCTTTTTGTCCTCTGTCCTTCCACTTGTCCCTCATAACACCAGCCTTTGACACTTTCAATCCAACTTGCTAACTCGCTGCACTTATTCCTCCCTTACTGCCACCCTGTCCTCACGCTAAAGCCACTCTTGTACCTCCCTGCTTTCAGATGGTGATTCACCAGCTGAGGAGACGGGCCCTGAAGCTGCCACTGGGAGTGAAGCTGCAGCCGAGGAGGAAGAGGAAGCCGGAGCATCAGTGCCACCCTCTCCCGAGGAAGCCCATGCCCACACTGGGAACACGCCTTCCCTGGAGGGGAGCAGGGGGGAAGGGTCTGATGAGGGTGAAGCTCCAGGACCCAGCGGGCTGCAGCAACGCCATGGGGGTAGGGAAGAACGGGGGCCTTCTCCCCAGAGGGAGAGTATGCCAGAGACTCCTACTGCAATGGACGCAGAGGAGGAGCGGCTGATCGCAGAAATGAACACCCAGGCGGTGGGCATGCACACTGAGCTCATGGGTGCAGTGGGAAGGGTGCCCGAATGCATTGAGTCACTGGCAAGGAGTGTGGAGCACTTCGCTGTAGCACAGGCGGATGCCACACTAACGCTTAGTGCTGCAATTCAGTCACTGGCTGCCGTGATCCCATCTCTGACTGCTCTCATGCAGACTCAGATTGAGGCCACGCGAGCACAGACTGCTGCCAACCTCGATGGTTTGTTCACATGTCCCCGGGGCTCTCACCGCGCCGCAGCAGGCCAGCAATCTGTTCTCCAGCAGATTGCTCCGGATGCTGAAGTGCTGCCCCGTGGGAGTGCCAGTGTGTCGGGCGAGCAGGGAGTTGCTGTCCTCTCTCACGATGACAGCATTCCTGCTGCCAACACTGTCACTTCTCCACTGCACTTGCCACCGCCTGTAGGACAGACTGCTGCCGCCCATGCAGAGTTGGTGCAGTCTGCAGCCGGGCCCTCCAGGCCCAGAACTGGTCGAGGCCGTCCTTCAGGGGCATCTGCAGTGTCAGGGTCTGACGATCAGCAGCCTTCCACCAGCCTTGCTGCAGCCACTGAGGTCCCATTACGGAGGAGCAGTAGGGTTAGAAGGGGGGAAGTGCGCAAGGGAAGGATATCACCCTCGAAGGGCAAAAAGTAGGAGGTGTGACAAAATGCTGGTCATTTTTTTATTAAAGGCCGAGGTTCGTGGTCCAACTTTTGTTTAGTGTTTTGGACATTATCTCCAGGTTGTGAGAACCAGTTATGTTATTGACTGTTTTTTTGTGTTTATTTCTATGAGTTTGTCATGAGGAAATGACACACACAGAGTTTGTAAAATAAATAAGTTTTTGTATTCAACATATACATGTTTGGTGTTTGGAATTATTGGTGCCTTGGCCGGCTTAGGGGTTGCGTGCTGGGTTCATTGATGTTGTTAGCAATGGCAGAAGCCATTTCCACAGCAGGGGCCCTAGAAGCGGCTTGCTATTAGCCGTTGACGGACGGCCCTTGCAGTTTCAACATTGTGGGCCGCCCTCCCGCCTTGGTGCTGCTGATGATCATCCTCCTCCTCCTCTTCCTCCTCTTCCTCCTCCTCCTCTGGTGGTGCTCCAAGGCCTGGTGGCATTGGCTGGGTCCTGACGATTGCCATGTTATGCAACATGCAGCACACAACTACGAAGTTGGATACTCGCTCAGGCGAGTACTGCAGGGCTCCTCCAGAATGGTCGAGACAGCGGAACCGTTGCTTCAGCACACCGATTGTGCGCTCAATGATGTTCCTGGTAGCTTGATGGCTCTCATTGTACCGCAGCTCAGCAGGGGTGTTGGGCGTACGGAGCGGTGTCATCAGCCAGGTGCTCAATGGATACCCCTTGTCCCCGAGAAGCCAACCAACTGGCTGATGCGGTGCCTCGAAAAGTTCTGCCACAGTAGTCTGGCGCAGGATAAAAGCATCGTGGCAGCTGCCAGGATAGTGGGCATTGACAGCGAGTATCAGCTGTCTGTGGTCACAGACCAACTGAACATTCAAGGAATGGAACCCCTTTCTGTTCCGGAATTCCTCGGCATTCTCATGTGGAGCACGCAAAGCCACATGCGTGCAGTCAATGGCGCCCTGCACCATGGGGAAGCCCGCTATCCTCGCAAAGCCCAGAGCGCGGTCACGCTGCTTGTCTGGGGTCATGGGGAAAGAGATGAACTCTCGTCTCCTTTTAAAGAGGGCATTTGTGACCTGCCGGATGCAGCAATGCACCGCGAACTGGGAGATATTGGCGAGGTCCCCAGCAGCAGCTTGAAATGAGCCAGTAGCATAGAAGTTGAGAGCCACTGTGACCTTCACTGCCACCGACAGAGACGTCCTGGACCTCAGTTGAGGCTGCAGATCTGGCTGCAGCAGGTGGCAGAGCTCAGTGACCACCTCCTTGCTGAATCGCAGCCTTCGCAAACACAGCTCCTCAGACAAATGAATGTAGGAGAGCTGTTGACGATATACCCTGGGAGGGTAAGCTCTCCTGTACAGACGCCTGTTGGCCCTCCTCCGTCTGGCCATCATTGCCACTCTCTCTCTGCGTCTCTGTGTCCTCCGATTCAGCTGGAGCAGGACAACCCCCATAGTCTCTTTGCAAGCAAAGTTATGAAGGACAGCAACCAAAGTACCAGCGAAGTTAGGATCAGTAGGCAAAACTACCTCACAAAGCGTTGACTCAATGCAGAAGTCTCTCTTTCTCTCTCTCCGAATCTCTCTCTCTCTCCCAGAACGAGTGGTGCAAAAATGTCAACCACAGAAAAAGACAGGAAGAGGCCCCCTTTAAATAGCGCCCCCCCAGCCCCACAGCGATTGATAGCGTTCCAGTCTTCCGGTCGTTGGATGCGCCAGGCGGTAAGGCAGGGGGCGCCACTCAATTTCTGCTCCGGGGCGCCACAAGGGCGTTGCACCATGGAATGATGTCACAATCTGCGCGCGCAGGTGGTCGCAGCGGTAAAGTTTAGCGCCGCCGCACAATGTCTAGTTAAGTTCCGGAGCGGCGCAAACATCGCTGCGCCCGGGCGTTAGCGGCTTTGCGCCCCATTAGCGCCCTCTTAAGGCGCTAACGGGAGGCGCAACCAACTGAATTTTTACCCCAAGGAGTTTTAATGGGGAACTATAAACAATGTTGCCTAGAATTTCCGAAAGGAATTCTCCCGATTGTCCACCATAAATTTAGTGGAGGATCAGCGGAAATGGCAGGAGATCAGGGAACGCCTGCAGAAATTCCACCCCTGAGTATTCTGTCAGAGATCAGTAAGTGTCATACTCTGCGCTATAATACACAGAGGTTGTTTAAAGGATTGGAGGGAGCACGAACAATGTATAAAATCATGACATATTAGGATGAAGATCATAGATCAGAGGATTTTTTAATAAAAGAGATATAAAGAAATATGTTCGACCAGACATTTATGCGACATGAAACAGACTGCAGTGAACAAACCATTTGGGCCCTGACATTTACTCAGGGCAGTGAAGAGAGCGGGGGGAGGGGAGGAGGATTTCCGGGCGGGACGGGTTTCCCGGACCTCCTGCAGAATTTAACGGCAGGACGTCTTTAAAAAAAATTTCAGCAGGTTTCCCACCCGACAGCCAGCCAGAGTGACGGGCTGGCTGCCTGTCGGGCGGGAATGCAGCTGGGGAGTGGATGCCAGGTAGGTAGGAGATCACGGGGGAAGGGGGAGCAATCGTGGGTGGAGCCGGACACTGGGGGGAAGTTGGGAAATGCAGGGGGTGGGGGCGTTGGAGATGGGGTGCGGGGAATCGGAGATCGGGCAGTGGGGCTGTTGGGGGGTATGGGGTGGGTGGTGGGGGTCGGAGATCGGGGATTGGTGGGAATCAGAGATCGCGGGGTGGTGGGAGTCGGAGGTCAGGAGGAGTTGGAGATCGGGGTCAGAAATTGGGGGTGGGGGGAGTCGGAGATCGGAGTGGTGGAAGTTGGAGATCGGGGTCAGAGATCGGGGATGGGGGGAGTCAGTGATCGGGGGAGTCGGAGATCGCGAGGAGTTGGGGGGTGGCCGGCCGATCGCAGGGTGTGCAAAGAGGTAAGCTTGTTGGGCCTGAAGGAAACACTCCTGCTCCTCCTGGCCCACAAGCATTGCTGTAAGTGCACTTACCTCATGGATCTGCCCCTTCTTGCCTCCTTTTTCCTGCCGGGATTCCCGAGCCCTGGGAAACCTGGTCTCCAAGGGTTAAAAATAAAAATCCTGATGAAATGGAGCCACACAGCCTCCTTAAAAGATTTTACTGACTGACCCGTTTCCTGAGAGCGGATTGGTCGACCGCCCGCTGAACCGCCTCCGTTAAAACCGGAAGTGGGCTAGTTGGGGTCGGGTTTGAGATTTAAACATTTTTTACCTCCCACCCGCCCCCAAACCCACTTGCCCTTGGGGGTTAAAATTCCTCCCATGATCTTTTAACTTTCTAAATCATATTGGCCCAGAAATTGATCTCGCTCTGTTCCCGCGGGGGTAAGGAGCAGGCGCGATCTCTCACTCCGCGTTGACTTTTTCAGATCCAGCTCGCAGGAACTTGATGTTCCAGACATCAGCTGGGCAGTGCTTGCGTATCCCACCGGCGTAGTGAATTCGTGCGAGCTGTGGGATCACGTGACTCAGTTAGAGCCAATGGCAGCACACCATCTTCCATTCATAAGTTTCACATACGTGCTGTGAAAGCTATGAATCTTACACCCCCCCAAAATAACAGCTAAACCTCAATTAAATAAAAAAAAAACCCATCACATTAATAAAATAAGTATAGTTAAATAAATTAACCATTTTAAATAAAAAATTAAATTTTTGAAAAAATTTAAAATCTTTTAAAAAGTTATAAAAATAAACTTACCTGTCTTTAAAGTCTCTAAAAAAGATATACCTGTTAAAAAAAATTCAAAAAAATACTTAATTCACTACTTACCTTGTTAAAAGTGGGTCTTACTCCTCCTTTTTCCATTTCTAAAATCTTCCGTCCTTACCTGTGCGTCCAAAGCACTAAGTGCACAGCGTGCGTGCAGCCTGTAGCGCGCACGCGGTGCACCGAGGAACCGCCCCCTTTTCCAAAGACCAAGTGCCGGTTTTCAGCGCATGCGCAGGGCATGCAGAAAACCAGCAATTGGAGAGAGAATACGCGAGAGTACGCAGTGCGTACTCTCGCGCAGCGGGATCAATTTTTGGCCCATCATCCTCAGTTTTGGCATTAGCCTCCAGTACTCACTGACACAGATGTTGGGAAACAGCTGATCAAGCAGCTCATTGAAGTCAAGCTTGGTATTCAGGTTTCATTAATGGCATATGTTAAATTCAACTAATAATGCTCAATGCTATATACTACGACCATACTATTTAGTGAAGTGTAAAAATCAAGACATGTAATCCATGCTTCTCCCCAGTCGATGGCACAAAGTGCACTTTGATGTACAACTTGCTCTGAATTTACCATGTAAACTTCTTCAAACGTGACTGTACTGCCAATGATGCTTAATGGCTGTCAGGGGAGTTACACTAGAATAATAACTTTAATAGCTAGTTGCCTTCATTTTGAACCAATGGAAAATGCATGTCAGTCCTGCTCACTGCAATTACAATTGATAGTGGGAGGAAGTCAAATCAAAATAATTTATTCCATTGCAGTGAGCTATATTTTAACTATCTATTTGAACGATAACTTACAGTTTCAAATAAAAAGAGAATAATACATGCAAGTTAATTATCTCTTTATGGTTGATACAGTAAGCCTCATAAAATGATCAGAATTCCACTTTTTTGGTTGTGCATTGGCATGTGCACTGATATTCTGTACCTTAAAACACATTTTTTTAAATTCCATTTCATGGCATTAGGGTGCCCCTTGGTGCTATTGAATAAATATTAACGGATATAATTATAATCTAATTACATAGGATTACATAGGATATACAGCACAAAAACAGGCCATTCGGCCCAACCAGTCCATGCCGGTGTTTATGCTCCACTCGAGCCTCCTCCCGTCTTTCCTCATCTAACTCCATCAGCATAACCCTCTATTCCCTTCTCCCTCATATGCTTATCTAACCGCCCCTTAAATGCATCGATAATATTCGTGTCAACCACTCCCTGTGGTAGCAAGTTCCATATTCTCACCACTCTCTGGGTAAAGAAGTTTCTTCTGAATACCCTATTGGATTTCTTGGTGACTATCTTATATTGATGGCCTCTAGTTATGCTCATCCCCACAAGTGGAAACACTCTCTCTGTATTCACTCTATCAAAACCTTTCATAATTTTAAAGACCTCTATTAGGTCACCCCTCAGCCTTCTCTTTTCAAGAGAAAAGAGACCCAGCCTGTTCACCCTTTCCTGATATGTATACCCTCGCATTTCTGGTATCATCCTTGTAAATCTTCTCTGCACCCTCTCCAGTGCCTCTATATCCTTTTTATAATATGGCGACCAGAATTGTACGCAGTACTCCAAGTGTGGTCTAACCAAAGTTCGATACAAGTTTAGCATAACTTCATTACTTTTCAATTCTATCCCTCTAGAGATAAACCCTAGTGCTTGGTTTGCTTTTTTATGGCCTTGTTAACCTGTGCCACTACTTTTAGTGATTTGTGTATTTGTACTCCAAGATCCCTTTCTTCCTCTACCCCATTTAGATTTGTATTTTCCAAGTAATATGTGACTTCCCTATTTCTCTTACCAAAATATAATATCTCACATTTATCTGTGTTGAATTCATTTGCCAATTATATGCCCATTCTGCAAGTTTATTAATGTCTTCCTGTAATTTGTTGCAGTCCTCCTCAGTATTGATTATCCCCCCCCCCCCCCAATTTGGTGTCAGCCGCAAATTTAGAAATTGTGTTTTTGATTCCAAAGTCTAAATCATTAATATAAATTCTGAACTTTATAGTTCACAAGCTATAAAGCCCAGCACTGATCCTTGTGGAACACCACTTCCCACCTTCTGCCACTGTGAATACATATTCTTTACCACTACTCTTTGCTTTCTGTCTTGAAGCCAGCTAACTATCTATTCTGCTACTTGTCCTCTGACTCCACATTCTCTGACTTTATTCATTAGTCCATGTGGTACCTTATCGAAGGCCTTTTGAAAATCTAGATAAATTACATCTACTGCATTACCCTTGTCTACTCTCTCTGTTACCGCTTCAAAAAATTCAATGAGGTTGGTCAAGCAAGACTTTTCCTTTTGAAAGCCATGCTGACTATTCATTATTATATTTTTGGTTTCTAGATGTTCTTCTATTTTCTCCTTTATTAGGGATTCCATTATTTTTCCTACCGCCGATGTTAAGCTGACTGGTCTATAGTTCCTTGGACATGCTTTATCTCCTTTCTTAAATATAGGTATTACGTTAGCTATCCGCCAGCCCTCTGGTACTACACCTTTTTCTAATGAATTATTAAATATGTGTAGTAATGCCTCTGCTATCTCTTCCCTAGATTCTTTTAAAATGCATGGATGCAGTCCATCCAGACCAGGAGTTTTATCCTTTTTGAGTTTGATTAGTTTACTTAATATATCTCCTCTTTTAATTTTAAATGCACTTATCTTATTATTAATCTCATCATCCAATATCATGTCCACCTGTTTTATCTCCCTGGTAAATACTGAAGCAAAGTAATTATTTAATATTTCTGCTATCTCTCTATTGCTGCCTGTGGTATTATCCTGTTCATTCCTTAGTGGTCCTATTCCCATCCTAACCTTCCTTTTTTTATTTATGTGCCTATAAAATATTTTGGTATTCTGTTTTATGTTCCTTGATAATTTAATTTCATAGTTTCTCTTTGCCTTCCTAATTGTTTTTTTTTACTTCTCTCCTAATCTCTTCATATCCTCTCTTATCATGCTCTCCCCTGCTGTCCATGTACTTAAAGTATGCCTCTTTCCTTCCCCTTAATTTTTCCCTTATGGCTTTATTCATCCATGGTATCTCATTAGTGTTTAGCTTGTTCTTTCCTTTTAGTGGAATATATTTTTCCTGGGCTCTGTTGAACACCATTTTAAATGTTTCCCATTGCTGTTCTACATCACTGTTTGCCAATATTGTTGTCCATTTTATTTTCCTAAGTTCTATTCCCAGCCCCTCAAAATCAGCTTTTCTCCAATCTATTACCCTGGTCTTTGTCATACTTATGTCCTTCTCAATTAGTATCTTAAAGCGTATTATATTATGGTTACTATTGCCTAGCTGTTCCCCTACTTTTACTTCTCTTATCTGCTGTGGTTCATTCCCCATTACCAGATCGAATAGTGAATCCTCCCTTGTTGGGCTTTTTACATATTGGGTTAGAAAGGAGTCCTCTACGTATTGTAGGAACTCCATTCCCTTATCCCCTTTACCTACCTCTTCTATCCAATTAATATCGGGGTAGTTGAAATCCCCCATGATTATTATTCTGTTTTTTACTGATTTCCCTAATTTGTTTGCATATTTCTTCCTCCGTCTCCCTTCTACTATTAGATGGTCTGTAGACTAGCCCTATTAGTGTGAATGATCCTTTCTTATCTTTTATCTCTATCCACATAGATTCTATTTCTGTCTTGCTGCTAGCTGTGTCACTTTTTTCTACTGCCATTATGTTATCCCTATTAAGTACAGCTGCTCCACCTCCCCTTTTTCCCTCTCTATCTTTTCTAAATATGTTATACCCTGTAATGCTTAATTCCCAGTCCTGATTTTTCTGCAGCCATGTCTCAGTAATCCCTACTATGTCTGGCTCCTCACAACGCATGATTGCCTCCAGCTCCTCTGTTTTATTATGGACACTGTGTGCATTGCTGTACAGACAGTTTAACTCAATTTTAATAGCATTTCCTCTCATTTTATTTTTAACTCTATTTATTCCCTGGTCTTCAATGTCCTCCCTTATTTTACTCTTTCCTATGCTCTCCTTTCCTGTTTTGTTTATATTTAGGCTGGTTTTATTTCTTGTAGATCCCTCCCCCCATTTTACTAATTTAAAGCCTTTGCCATCTCCCTATTTACCCTTTCCGCTAGGACACGGGTACTATCCCGGTTCAGGTGGAGCCTGTCCCATCGGTACAGCTCCTTCCTCTCCCAGTACTGGTGCCAGTGTCCCATGAAAAGGAACCCCTCTTTCCCACACCAGCCCTTTAGCCATGTGTTAATTCTCCTGATCTGACTGTTTCTATGCCAATTTGCACATGGCTTGGGCAATAATCCAGAGATTATTACCCTCAAGGTCTTGCTTTTTAATTTAGCTCCTAACTCCTGATACTCCCTCAGCAGGACCTCCTCCCTGTTCCTACCTATGTCGTTAATTCCAGTGTCTTTTTCGATAATTGTACCACAGTTCCAGAGAGATATTGAACAGATGTCAATCTGAAATAAATATGCATTTTTGTATCCCATTTCAAAACTATTTTTTCATATTTAAAAACTATTTCCAAATATACAGTCTAGTAAAATGATGTATTAAAATGAGTAAAAATATAACAGGGAAAAACTTTAGTTTTATTAATTTGGAATACAAATATGCATAAATATTAAAATGATAAATGATGATGAGGGCGTTATCATTTTAAAATCAAGGATTTCTCAGAACATTGGTTTACTATTACGTATTAAACCTTTCCTATGACCCAGATACATTTGATCTTTTTCTACTTACATAGTGCAATGGCATTCTTTGCCAGAATCTGTCAGCTGTGGCTCAGTGGGTAGCACTCTCTAGGTGGGAGGGGCTAGGAGTAAGCAGGTACTGCTGGTTGCTTGATTACTGCAGGGAGTTGGAGTGAGCTTGTAAAAAGTTGGTGGTGTTTTTTTTTCAGGTTTTAGGGCCTTTTTGGTATCTGATTATGTATCTGACGGGGAGCAAGAACAGAAGGTTACAGAAGAGCTCGAGAGTGAGGAATCAGAGGGGGACAGAGACATGGAAGTGGGGGGTGGGGTGGCATCATGTGGAAAGGGAAAGGTTAGTGAGGGGCAGAAGGAGGGAGAAGGGGCGGCTCCTCAGCCCAAACCAATGCAGGGAAGAGGCTGAAACAGCAGGATGGTTCAAACAGGAGGTGAAAAAGAGCCGGAGGCTGCAGGAAAAAGCAACAGCTGCCTGAAAAGTTGGGAAGGCGCATGAGAGGAGGGAAGGGCCAGAGATTAAATGATGGGGAGATTATCAGGCATACTTCCCTTATTCGGAGCCATGATTACATTGGTCTCGATTAATGTGAACGGACTGAGGGGTGAGAAGAAATTGCAGCAGTTGTTGCAGTGTTTTAAAGGCACTGACTTGTTGTGTCTGCAAGAAACCTTTTGGGATGAGGCTATCCTAGAAAGAGTTCGGAAGGTTTGGAAGGGAGAGGTGTTTGCAAGTTGTGCAAACAATAACCGTAGCGGGGTGGCTGTTTTGGTGAGTCCATCCATAAAAGAGAACGTTGCCTTGGTGGACAAGGACACTGAAGGGAGATTTTTACAGCTAAGGGTAAAAATGGAGGAATTTAATTGCGATCTCTTTAATATCTATGCACCGAACGACCATTGCAAGCGTCACGAGTTTTTTCAATGGTTATTCACTGAAGTGGCAGAGGTGGAAAACCCTTGTATAGTGGGGGATTTTAATGTATTTTTATCTCAGATGGACATTTCAGCCCAGATGACCTTTAAGGATGGTAACTCCAGAGGGATGATTGTAAAAATGATGGCAAATTTAAATTTGAGAGACTTATGGAGAAATCAGAACGCTATAAAAAGGGAGTTCTCCAGAACAGGTTGGGTGGGTGATGCTTTAAAACAGAGCCGAATAGATTTTGTGTTAATGCGGGAAGGGTTAAGTTCTGAGGTGATGGAGATTTATTACAAAAAAGTATTTTTTAGTGACCATTCGGCTTTGGTTCTTAGAATTAGGAACAGCAGAGTTAAGATTGGTCCAGAGGTGTGGATTTTAAACAATCAATACCTGAACGAAATTGCATATAAAGAAGGGATTTTAAATATAATAAAGAATGCTCAGAAGGAACCTTTGTTCTTGAAATAAAGAAGAGTTTGGTGGGACAATTTCAAATATGAGGTAAAAGTTTTTTCGGTACGTTATGGGGAAAGAGAGAGTGGCAGCTAACCGACGTCGAGAAGAGAATATAAACAAAAGGTTTACGGATGTCTGTAAAGCAGTTGACGGAGGCGATAAGGGAGCTGAGACTAAGTTCCGGGTTTTAAAGGAAGAGTGGGAATTATTGCAAGCTGAAAAATGCAAGGGGGCCATTTTCCGTGCAAAGGCTAGAGATGCATTGGAGGGCGAAAGATGCACTAGATATTTTTTTAGAGCAAGAGAAGCTGCGACAGAGATTATCATTAATTGGAGAGTTGAAGGTTGGGGAGAAGATCATTAATGAAAGTGGGGAGATTTTAGAGGCGGCTAGCAGCTTTTATCAAGAGTTATATTCAAAAGAAGACATTTCGAATTTGGCGATGGAGAAGGTTAGTGCTTTTATCGAAGAGGGTTTAAAGGAGGATGAGAGAAGCATGTGTGACAAAGAAGTAGGATTAGCGGAAATAAAAGTAGCAATAAGTGGAATGAAGGGGTGGGGGGAGGGGGGTAAGCCCAGGGTCCAATGGACTAAGTGCAGAATTTTATGAAGAATTTAAAATTGAGGGAAGTCTGGCCCCATCTATGAGGAGAGGTGTCATAAGCTTAGCTTATAAAAATAAAGGGGATAGAAGGGATCTGAAGAATTGGAGTCCCATCACATTATTAAATGTGGATTTTAAGATCTTGGCGAGGGTTATGGCAAATCGTATGAAGGAGTTGTTGCCGCAGATAATTTTGCCCTCTCAGTCCTATGGAGTCATAGGCCTGGGATATCACAGACTCTGTGGTCTCAATCCGAGATGCGATAGAGCTCATGGAAGAGAGTGGGAGGGAGGCTTATGTATTAAAGATAGATCAAGAGAAAGCCTTTGATAGGGTCTCTCATCAGTTTTTATTGATGGTTTTGGAAGCATTTGATTTCGGGGGAAATTTCATTGAGTGGATAAGGATTTTTTATTCAAACATATTTAGCTGTGTTGAATGTAATGGCTTTTTATCCAAGTATTTTCTGATACTTAGGTCAGTGAGACAGGGTTGTCCCCTGTCCCCATTGTTGTACAAAATTGAGAGGTCGCACAACACCAGGTTATAGTCCAACAGTTTTATTTGAAATCACAAGCTTTCTCAATTTTGTCCACCCCAGTCCAACACCAGCATCTCCGCATCATGCCCATTGTTGTACACATTGGTAGCAGAACCCATTAGGTTACATGATGTGTAAGAAACAAGGTGTAGTTGGGATTGCGGTTCCCAGTTCCGGACTGGTGTCGGTGATACACCAATATGCAGATGATACAACCTTAACATTGAGAAATGGGGAGTCAGTGAGGAAAGCTATGGATGTAGTGGAGGAGTATTGTAGAGCTTCAGGAGCCGGAGTGAATTATAGTAAGTCCCAATGCCTGGTTGCAGGAAGGGGTAGGGGGGAATGGTTGAAGGAAAGTTCCTTTAAGGTGGTGGAGGTTTTGGAAGTTCTGGGGGTGCATATGGGGTGCAAGAAAGACAGGGATGAAGTGGATCGATTAAATTGGGAACCAAAGGTTATGAAAATTAAAAAGATTTTGCAAAGATGGGAAAGAAGGTGGTTGAAAGTGCAAGGAAGGGCGACGGTGGTATCCGCTCTCCTGCTATCTAAGCTATGGTACTTATTGACGGTGGAGGATATTCTTGAGTGGGTGGAAAAGTCCATCCGAGAGGCTTGTGTGAGGTGTTTATGGGAAGGGAAACCAGCCTTGGTTGCTTACAATACCATCATTGGACGGAGAAATCAGGGAGGACTCAATTTCCCAGATATTGATTTGAAGAAAAAATCCTTTAGAATCAAGCAGGTGAAGAGATTTCTTCAGAAGTCAAATATAAGTTTTTGGAAGAGTTGTTTTGAGCATTTTTTTAAACGAAGTGGGATAGGAAGGCAGGGGATATTGGCCCATATTTTCCAATGCCTGCGGGTGTGTACGAGCTGTGTAGACACCCGTAGGGACATTGGAAATGCCGGTTTCAGGCATGCAAAGCGCATGCGCTGAAAACCGGCATTTCCGATCTGTCAAGAATGCTCTTGGGAGCCCTCAGGTAAGAGCGTAGATTTTTTTCCGATAGGAGGCATCCGCACGCAGGAAGCCTTCCTATCGGAAATTACGGGCCATTGTATATGGAATACAATAATATGTTTTTGAAATCGATTAAATCTCTCCCTAGGTTTTATAAGGGGGTTGTAGAGACTTGGGCCCAATTTTTAAAAAGTGTGCAGTTTATGCCCAAGGGTGCTGAGGAATTTTTAGAACAGCCCTTATTTTTGAACAGGTGGGTCAACATTGAAGGAGAGGCATTATTTAATCAAGCTTTTATAAAAGCTGGTATTATATGTGTGAAAGATGTATTATATGAGGTAATTCCAGGTTGGTTGCCAGAAGCGATAGTAAGGGACATGGTGTGGGAGGAGGATCAGGAGGTAGAGGAAAAAGCAATTCTGATCATGTATGAGAAGATTGTGAGGACAATGCCACAGGATTGGATGGAAGAAATAAATGCGGAAATCTTCAAAGGAAGTAAAATACGTCCCGCTTTTCCACGCTTTCTGCTGGAGAAAAGGGGGAGAGTTGGTCCAATTTGACAACTGTAATACTCGAGATTTCTATGAGGTGTTTAGAGAATGGAGATTCAAGACACCTGCTGGTCAGGAGTTTTGGCAGAGTATATACCCACAGCTGGACTTCAACAGGATTTGGAAGGGAGTGTGGCAAATTTTAAATGTCCAGAGTGGATTGAACTGAATTTCAAATTGGCTCATAACTGGATTTTTACCATGACGGTCTTGTGTAAGATTGGGCGAATGGAGGGGGCAACTTGCCCAGTGTGTGGGACACGGGATGAGATTCTGTCCCATTTACTGGTGTTATGTTCGCAGTTAAATGATTTTAAGTGCTATGTTTGACAGTTGTGTGAGGCTTTTTTGCTGGGTGGGGACCAAAGAGCGAGAATGGGAATCCCGTGGGACTCAATTTTGAGATGGGGATTGCAGGAGAGTCTGCCCGAGTCTAGCGGAGCGGCAATTAATTTAATGTTCAGTTTGGCTAGATTCGTGATTGTGCAACGAAGGAATGCTCTGTTTTTTAAGGGGAGGAGAATCAATCTGAAAGAGTATTTTAAATATAAGCTAAAAGATCATTATAAGGCTCTGTGGATGTTTTATTCAGAAAGGAATTTAAAGGTAGTATTTTACGATCAATTTTTAAAGTACAATCGATTAATATATGTTACGGGAGACAAATTAAACTTCAGGCTTTGATGTTAATATGTGGTGGAGGAATGGCTGTGCAGAGCGGCGGAATGGATTTGAATGATACAATAGAATGATCACAATGTTGTAAGTGTTCTTAATGTTCAATAAATAATATTTTTAAAAAGTGGGTAGCATTCTTGCCTCTGAATCAGTGGGTTGTGGGTTCAAGCCCTGCATTGCGGCAGTGCAGTACTGAGGGAGTGCTACACTGTTGGTAGGTGCCATTTTTGCTCCGAGCGGATCTTGCCACTTAAATGTCTTTTGATCTTTCTAATCTCCAACCAGGTACAGATGCCATTATGATTCCCCTCTGGAGAACCCTTGTAGTTTGACTTCAAGCACATCTGTAGTTTTTATGTTAACATTAGTGAATTCTAATGTCTCTTTCTTTGGCTCAGTGCCAATTTCTGTCTGATTACACATCTGTGAAACGCCTTGGGACATTTTCCTACATTAATGGTGCTATATAAATATAACTTGTTGGTGGTTGTTAATAGTAAAACCTTTCTGGCAGACAGATGGTTCCACCTTGTATCGTTAGTATTGTTAATGCAGCTTTATTGCACTGTTAGTAAATTCTGCCAGTCAGTTCTCCCAGCGCTTTTGTTAGCATTCACTCCTTACACAAAATGGGGTATAGTTTCTGAGCGCAAATTGCACTTGAAATTGCGCTGGTTATCCAAAGTTCTAAGAGGATTTGGCCTTCATTGCAAGAGGATTTGAGTACAGGAGCAAGGATGTCTTACTACAGTTATACAGGGCCTTGGTGAGACCACACCTGGAGTACTGTGTGCAGTTTTGGTCTCCTTACCTAAGGAAGGATATACTTGCCATAGAGGGGGTGCAGCGAAGGTTCACCAGACTGATTGCTGGGATGGCAGGACTGTCTTATGAGGAGAGATTGGGTCGACTAGGCCTGTATTCACTAGAGTTTAGAAGAATGAGAGGGGATCTCATTGAAACGTATAAAATTCTGACAGGGCTAGACAGACTGGATGCAGGGAGGATGTTTCCCCTGGCTGGGGGGTCTAGAACGAGGGGTCACAGTCTCAGGATACGGGGTAGGACATTTAGGACTGAGATGAGGTGAAATTTCTTCACTCAGAGGGTGGTGAACCTGTGGAATTCTCTACCACAGAAGGCTGTGGAGGCCAAGTCACTGAATCTATTTAAGAAGGAGATAGATAGATTTCTAGACACAAAAGGCATCAAGGGATATGGGGAGAGAGCGGGAATATGGTATTGAGATAGAGGATCAGCCATGATCATATTGAATGGCAGAGCAGGCTCGAAGGGCCGAATGGCCTACTCCTGCTCCTATTTTTCTATGTTTCTATGCAAGTGAAGTTATGGTTCAAGTTTCCACCCAAACTCATTTGCATAATCACAAACATAAAGGGCTGGATTTTGATACTGGGGCGGGTTGGGGTCGTGTCATCCACTTTTCGTGTTATCCACCCGACTGCAATTGGATGTGGGAGATTGATGCAATTTTCACCTAATTGGGCAATTGAGTTCCAGCATGTGGGAACCCATGAACCAATTAGTGTTTTCAGTCTGAAAGTCGCCTCTGATGATGTCATCATTGCTGCTGCATTGAAGGTCTTCAGAGACTGCCTGGCCTTTGCTGTGAGAGGACCTGGATGCAAAATGAGCAACAGCAGTCCTAAGTCTGCTTCCAGATATTTTTACACCACCACTCCCAGATATGTCTCCTCTCCATCCATCCATCCATCCACATAGCTATCCATATATGCATCCCCATAGCCAGCCAGCCAGCGTCAACTATCCAAATGTGCTCCCGCCAGGTTTCACATTCGTGGTTCAGAACAGGCGTGCTTCACGTAGAAAAAGGGTTAAAATCACAAAGGCCTTTCAAAATGGCATTATAGAGGCAATTTAGTGCTTGTTAAGGGCCTTAACAGACGGAGTCGGGACCAGCAGACACGATTTAATGAAAATTGCGTGGAGGCGGACTTGTGCCCGCTCGCCAGTTTTCGCAATTTTAACCCCCCACACGCCTCCAAACCCGCCTCCACGGGTCAATGAAAATCCAGCCCGAAATCTTCCATGCACCAGCGCAATTGGGCAGCGTAATAGAATGTTATTGTTTATTTTTTTTCTTTTCACAAAAAATATTCCTTGATGTATTTAAGAGTGGTAACCTGGTGCAGTTTTATTAATACAGCTGAAAATGGGTTTATCACAAACATTAAGCATTTTTAATAAGCGTATCGAGTCCTCCACCGATGAGTAACCTGATTTAAAATCACTGAAAATGATTTTTTTAAAACTATACTGAACCATTTTTAATAGTTTCATTGGTGTACATTAGTCAGTATCTTAGTAAAGTAAATATTTTTCAACATTAAAAAAACTTTTAAAAAGTGCCCTTGCCCCTAAAAAAATGAGCTTCATTTGAGGATCCTCCTCGAGGCCCGCACACAGGTGCAATCGGGAGAAGCGCGGCATGCTCGTTATTGCGATCTGGGGGCGTGGCCAGTTTTGTGGGCGGGGTCGGCTTCTGCAATATTTTTCAAATCATCATTAAAGATCATAGAAACTTGATTTACGCTCAACGTAACTTGTGCTTAAAATTCCGTGATCCTTTACACTAGTTTGGCCGATTTCAAAAAGAAAGACTTGCATTTATGTAGCGCCTTTCATGACCACCGGACGTCCCAAAGCGCTTTACTGCCAATGAAGTACTTTTTGGAGTGTAGTCACTGCCGTTGTAATGTAGGAAATGCAGTAGCCAAATTGCGTACAGCAAGCTCCCACAAACAGCAATGTGATAATCACCAGACAATCTGTTTTAGTGATGTTGGTTGAACGATAAATATTGGCCAGGACACCGGCGATAACTCCCCTGCTCTTCTTCCAAATAGTGCCATGGGATGTTTTATGTTCACCTGAGAGAGCAGATGGGGCCTCGGTTTAACGTCTCATCCGAAAGACGACCCCTCCAACGGTGCAGCACTCCTTCAGTACTGCACTGGAGTGTCAGCCTAGATTTTCATGCTCAAGTCTCTGGTTGCAATGATCGAACCAGTGCTCTTTCAGCGAATTGCGCAAACTAGCAGAAACTCTAGGCCAATATTTGAAAAAAATTGACAGAAATAAAATTTATTGAAGTTAATCATAATTCTTTTCCAGGCTTTAACCCTTACACTGCTGAGCAGATCCAGGGAAATTCTTGTCTCCCTAAAAAAAAATAAAGACTTGCATTTATATATTGCCTTTCACAACCACCGGACGTCCCTAAAGTGCTTTACAGCCAATAAAGTACATTTTGAAGTGTAGTCACTGTTGTAATGTAGGAAACACGGCAGCTAATTTGTGCACAGCAAGCTCCCACAAACACCAATGTGATAATGACCAGATCATCTGTTTTAGTGATGTTAATTGAGGGATAAAGATTGGTCAGGACACCGGTGGTAACTCCCCTGCTCTCCTTCATAATCGTGCCATGGGAACTTATACGTCCACCTCGGTTTAACGTCGCATCCGAAAGACAGGCACCTCCGACAGTGCAGGCACTCCCTCAGCACTGCACTGGACTGTCAGCCTAGATTTTTGTGCTCAAGTCTCTGGAGTGGGACTGTGAACCCACAACCTTCTGACTCAGAGGCGAGGTCTGGCTTTGCCTGTTTTGTAATTTTTCAGCTCGTGCATTGTGATAATTTGATAGTAATTAAGTTCCTCAAATATCAGGGATAGCTTTATTATTGTAATATTAACATACACCTAAACTAATTGCTTAAATACAATTTTAAATCAAATATTTTACCTGTCATCCATTTTTATGCCACTCACCTTTCAATTTTAGTTATTTTTAATTTTAGTTTTACTTTTTTTTCTAATGTAATCTATTTTAACCTCTCTCTTCTGTTTTGTTGAGTTTGAAACCTTTTACATACCTCTTTTCTTCCTCCCACTGTCAATTTTGGAGTCGGGAGCGACTCTTGGTTTAAATTCAGCTCCAAAGGCCAGTTTTTCACTGAAATTGAATAGCAGCCATGTAAAGGTCAAAGGTCAAAGGTCAACCCTTGACTCACTTTTCCATGTTTAATCAGGGTGCCTTCTCAATTGATAAGTTAAAGTTATTGCTGGCCCCAAAAAGAAGAACACACCCAAACAAATAAACTCACCACAGCACACTGGAGGGTTTTTTTAAAAAATAAAGGTGACTTCTGCTTTAAATAAATAAAAGTTTCAGCGGTGCCTTAGTGGGTAGCACACTCGCCTCTGAGTCAGAAGGTTGTGGATTCAAGAGACTTGAACACATAAATCTAGGCTGACACTCCAGTGCAGTGCTGAGGGAGTGCTGCACTGTCGGAGGTGCCGTTTTTCAGATGAGACATTAAACCGAGGCCCCGTCTGCTCTCTCAGGTGGACGTAAAAGATCCCATGGCACTATTTCGAAGAAGAGCAGGGGAGTTATCCCTGGTGTCCTGGCCAATATTTATCCCTCAATCAACATCACTAAAAACAGATTATCTGGTCATTATCACATTACTGTTTGTGGGAGCTTGCTGTGTGCAAATTGGCTGCCGCATTTCCTACATTACAACAGTGACTACACTTCAAAAGTACTTCATTGGCTGTAAAGCGCTTTGAGACGTCCGGTGGTCATGAAAGGTGCTTTTTTTTTTAAGAAAAGCTATACACCAAAAGACTTGTACATATATCAGGTGTGCTTTCCAATGGATTTGGCTAATTATTTTATTGCAGATATGCTCGGGCAGCAGTTGAAGGGAGCTTTCTATTAATGAGTGTATTCATTTGCAAGTATATTCAAGGGCATCAGTTTTATGGAGCCTGTGATTTCACGGTGTTGATGGTAGCTGTACTTCAGAATGCTCATGGTCCCTAGAGAAACGGTGTTGCCTCTTTACAAACCTTATTAACACACTAGAAAACATTCATTAGCAAACTGTTCGATCATTGCAAGCAGTAATGGCTTGCTTATAATGCTATAATTACAACTCTCAGCACAGGTTAAATTATGCCGCATAGAATGTGATCAAGTATTATTGATTTGGCCTATTGGTCATTAAATAGAAAATGTGCTGATGTAGTTTATCTCTGATGAGTCTGGGCATAGTTCAAACAACTATTGGAGATTTCAGAAGGTATTTTGATTCAGTTTGAAATTGGTAAAGAAAATCGTATTGTTCTTCATTCAATTGTATATAAGAAATAATGAATTAAAAAAGTTTACTCAAATGCAGTTCTCTGAACTACAATTTGTAACATTGCACCTGGGGGGGGGGGGGGGGTGCGGGAGTTGGGCGGGAGTGGGGGGGGGGAAATGGGGGGGTGGGGGTGGGAGTGGGGGGGGGAGTGGGGGAGTGGGGTGGGGCGGGAGTGGGGCGGGAGTGGGGCGGGAGTGGGGTGGGAGCGGGAGTGGGGGTGGGAGTGGGGGGGGAGCGGGAGTGGGGTGGGAGTGGGGTGGGGGGGGAGTGGGAGTGGGGCGGGGGGGGGAACGGGGCGGGAGCGGAGTGGGGGGGGGAGTTCGGGGGGGGAGTGGAGGGGGGGAGTGGGGGGGAATGGGGTCGGGAGTGTGGTGGGAGAATGGGGGGAGTGGAGTGGGGGTGGGGGGGCAGGGGGGGGGGGGGGGAGAGGGGGGAGGGGGGGGAGCGGGGGAGGGGGGGGGGGAGGGGGGGGGGGAGAGGGGGGAGGGGGGGGAGCGGGGGAGGGGGGGGGGAGGGGGGGGGGGGGAGTGGGCGGGAGGGGAGGGAGGGGGGGGGAGGGGGGGCCGGGGCGGAGGGGGGGGGGGGGGGGCGGGGGGGCGGAGGGGGGGGGTGGGGGGGGGGGGGCGGGGGGGAGGGAGGGGGGGGGGGGAGGGGGGCTGGGGGGAGGGGGGGGGGCGGGAGTGGGGCGGGAGGGGGGGGGGGAGGGGGAGGGGGGGGGGGGAGTGGAGGGGGGGGGAGGGGGGGGGGGGGGGGAGGAGGGGGGGGGGGGGGAGGTGGGTGGGGGGGGTGGGAGGGGGGAGGTCGGGGCGGGGGGGGAGCGGAGTGGGGGGGGAGGGACGGGGGGGGGGGAGGGAGGGGGGGGGAGGGGGGGGGGAGGGGGCGGGAGGGGGGGGGGAGAGGGGGGGGGGGGGGGGGGGGGGGGGAGAGGGGTGGGAGTAGGGGGAGCGGGGGAGTGGGTGGGGGGGTGGGCGGGAGTTGGGGGGTGGGGAGTGGGGTGGGAGCGTGGGGGGGCGGGGGCACAGTGGGGGGGAGTGGGGGGGGGTGGGGGGCGGTGGGGGAGTGGGGGGGGGGGGCGGGAGTTGGGGGGTGGGGAGTGGGGTGGGAGTGGGGGGGGCGTGGGGGGGCGGGGGCACAGTGGTGGGAGTGGGGGGGGTGGGGGGGGAGTGGGGGGGTGCAGTGGGGGGGGTGGGGGGGGCGGGGGGGGAGTGGGGGGGGCGGGGGGGGGAGTGGGGGGAGTGGGGCGGGAGTGGAGTGGGGGGGGCGGGAGTGGGGTGGGAGTGGGGGGGGGAATGGGGGGGGTGGGAGTGGGGGGGAATGGGGGGTGGGTGGGAGTGGGAGGGGGAGTGGGGGGAGCGGGGCGGGAGCGGAGTGGGGGGGGAATGGGGGCGGGAGTGTGGTGGGAGTTGGGGTGGGAGTGGGGGGGGAGTGGAGTGGGGGTGGGTGCGGAGTGGGGGGAGGGAGTGGGGGGTGGGGAGTGGGTGGTGAGTGGGGGCGGGGCGGTGGGGTGTGAGTGTGGGGGAGGGGCGGGAGAGGGGGTGGATGTCGGGTGGGAGTGCGGCGGGGGGTGGTGTGGGTGGAGGTGGGGGGCGGTGAGGTGAGGAGTGGGAGTGGGGAGTGCGGGGGGGAGTGTGGTGAAGTCGGGGGGTGTGCGTGGGAGTGGTGGAGGGGGTGTGGGGGCGGGAGTGGGTGGGGGGGTGGGGCGCGTGGGGGAGTGGAGAGGGTGGTGGGAGACGGGGGGGGGGCGGGTGGGAGGGGGGGGCGGAGAGGGGGGGGGTGGCGGGGGGGGAGGTGGGGGGCGGAGAGGGGGGGGGGGGGGGGTGTGGGGGGAGTGGGAGTGGGGGGGGAGTGGGGGGGGAGTGGGGGTGGAGCGGTAGATTGCTGGAAAACCGGAAGTTTTAACGCCACAGTGTGTGTGTGACATCACGGACAAGTTCCCCGTCTGGAAGTCAGCCTGTCGGGCGGGGAACACTGGACAGGAGGCCGCAACCACAGGTAGGTGGGGGAGGGTCTGATCCCGGCGGGGTGGGGTGGTATAATCCCCAATTGGGGGGAGCATGGAGCATGGGGGGCCGGGGCAAAGTACTCCTGCTCCTCCCGGACCGCAAGGATTGCTCCCTGAGGCTGTTCTCACCTCGTTGCAGCCGTTGGGAAACCCGAGGCCTGGGATCCCCGGTCGGCCACAGTTAAACCTGCACAGCAGGTTAAGTCAAAGGCTTCCAGTCTCATTATACTATTTCAAGTGCCAACCCACCTCCTGGGAGCGGATTTGCTGCCCACCCCCATCCCGCCTCCGTTAAACCCATACGTGGGCGTTTGGTTGGGGGGAAGGATTCACATTTTTAACACTTTAACCTCCCACCCGACCCCAACCCACCCATTTTTGGGGGTTAAAATCCCCCCCCCATTGTTTCTCCTTCCTCTGGTCCAATCTAGGTTACAGCCTACAGAGGATAGATTGTCCTCACACAATCTGTCTATTTGCTTCACAAAACTTTCAGAAGAATTTATTCTTATAAAGAAATATACAGGAGATTAGGTCCTGCAGATGGTTAGAAGCATAGAAAGAAAGACTTATATTTATATCGTGCCTTTCATGACGTCAGGACATCCCACAAAGCGCTTTACAACCAATGAAATACTTTTGAAGGGTAGTCACTCAGTGTACTGTAGTCACTACAGTGTCATGTCAGAAACACGGAACAAAGTCCCACAAACAGCAATGAGGTAATGGCCAGATAATCTGTTTTAGTGATGTTGGTTGAGGGATAAATATTGGCCAGGACTCCAGGGAGAACTACCCTACTCTTCTTTGAATAGCAGTGAGAAGTCGCACAACACCAGGTTATAGTCCAACAGTTTTATTTGAAATCACAAGCTTTCGGAGCGCTGCTCCTTCGTCAGGTGAAGTGAAGGAATACAAATCTGATTTGTATTCCTTCACTTCACCTGATGAAGGAGCAGCGCTCCGAAAGCTTGTGATTTCAAATAAAACTGTTGGACTATAACCTGGTGTTGTGCGACTTCTCACTTTTGTCCACCCCAGTCCAACACCGGCATCTCCGCTTCTTTGAATAGCATCACAGGATCTTTTACATCCACCTGCGAGGGCAGATGGGGCCTCAGTTTAATATCTCATCTGAAAGACGGCACCTCTGACAGTGTAGCACTCCCTCAGTGCTGCTCTGGAGTGTCAGTCTAGATTATGTGCTCAAGTCTCTGGAGTGGCACTTAAACCCACAACCTTCTGACTCAGAGGCAAGAGTGCTACCACGGAGCCATGTTTGACACCTGTACATTAGTCTTTCACCAATGAGACCTGGATTCATATCTAGCTTTACTGACGGGATCAAACATACAGAAGTTATAGGATGGTTGGTATGGGAAATAAAAAATGTCACATTGTTTCACTGGCGGGTACTTTTATAAAGTGAGGGCTAAGACAAACCATTGGGATAATGTACAGGGAACTTTAATCTGCATCTGACCCTGCTATGCCTGACATTGAAGTGCTTCCTGTTGACTCTTGTCTAAAAGAGGAAAATGTTCCATTTCCCAGTGCTATTCTTCACATTCTTCACCTTGATGAGCACAAAATTCACCCAGAAAATTAGAGCTAATACAGTATCTAATTTTTAAATCAAATAAAATATCATAAATAAAATGAATGAACACAAATTAATGTATGGAAAAGATCACTTGAACAATTCAACCTCTAATGTGTAGACACTTCAGTCAACATCTTTTTGAGGGGCATGTTGCTTTAGATATTTTCCCCCACCTTTTTCAAGCAGGTTCACCATTTCATGTTTGAAACCATGGGCAGAAGTCTTGCTCCCAAGATCCTACCAATACTGCTGTCTAGCAACTCTTTAGGGCTGGGGTTTAATGGGTGTCTTGCATGTGGCTTTTCTGTGACTGAAATGTGGCTCTTTGAATGTTTTATTTAACTGTGCTGAGTCCCTGTATAAGGGCTGCAGAATAGCAGAGCTTTATCAGGAATAACAAAACATTCCTCTACTAATGAAGATGGGAATCCTAAACTCAGTGTTCACCAACCTGAAAAATAAAACCATTTTTTTTAAGGTGAATATACTTCTTAGGGAATAGACCTTCTGCACTTCTTAACTACCATCACCACCACACTATTAATGGTGGATTAAATAGATTTTTTTAAAGAGTTTTATTCCAGTATTTTTTTGTCAAGTCTGGGAAAGGTTGTGTGAAGTGCTTGTTAACTGCAGAAAAGTAAAATCATTGCCAAATATTTCTGTTGAATTGACTCCTTTCTTGGGGAAAAATGTTAATAAATGCAACATTTTCATTGTATCCAAATTACAGTTATTGAATGTTCGGGGAGATTTTCCTGTTCTTGTGCATGGGCACAGTGAATACTGGAAAATCTGGTGGGGAAGTCTGAGCGTCTGTAAGGGATCCCATCTGATATTCCTTCCACTTAAATGAATGGAGGGAAAAGGTGTGCAATTGCTTCTGCCCCCCCCCCTGCCCAGTTTTCTTTTATGTGCACAAGAGCAGACAAAGCTGCCTCTTAATGTTCAGTGATGACCTTGGCATTAAGTTCTACTGTTTGGGTTGTGATCCAGAGTACCCAAGGATCTTCAATTTGCTGCCATACACATCAATGTGTTTTTCCTCCAAACTTTTCACTACATTTTGTCTTCATTTTTCTCTCTCTCTCTTTCTCATTTACAAAAGTACCCTGATGATACAACAGAAAAGAAAGAGGGAATGAGAGAAGCAAAAAGAAGAACTGAAGCAGAAAGGGGAAAGAGGAAAGTGAGAAGGAGAGAGGGAAAGAAGAACAGTACAAGTGCAGCTGAGAGTAGAGTAAGAGCTGAGGAAGGATAGGGAGATAGGAACTAACAGAGGTAATGAAAGAAAGGGTTTGGAATTGGAATATGAGAGAGGGATTATGGGGATGAGACAGTAAAATCCAGATTTCAAGAAACTAGATAGAAAAAAAATTGTTAAAAGTCACATTGATGATATAGGTTTCAACATTTTGCACGTAGTATACTTGTGCTATAGTTCCAGTGAGTTTAATAGTTAACATACCAGCACACATTATATTTATTCTTTGTCTATGATGTCTACCTCCAGATCTTGAGCTTTGAAAGGTTGGTCTCCGCTGCATTAGTGAGCTGCATCCGCTGCAAAAATGAGAAGTCGTACAACACCAGGTTATAGTTCAACAGTTTTATTTGAAATCACGAGCTTTCGGAGCGCTGCTCCTTCGTCAGGTAAAGTGAAGGAATACAAATCAGCAAAGCATATATAGACAGAGAACAATGCCTGTGTAGCGTACAATGTCAGACGACTACAGTAAATCCTTCTGACTGACCTCGGCAGAGAAACAATCAGGCCAGTCAGGAAGGCATTACATCAAAGACACAGCAAAATACAGCTAAGACAATGAGATGGGGACACAGGGGGTCCAACGTGTCAAATGCTGCAGTCTGTATGTTTAAGCTTTTTACTTTTTTTTTAAACTGGAAATCACATCTGTGAACAAGCCAACGACGACTCGAGTCTGGATGACTCTACGTCATGTAGCGTGACATGAAACCAAGATCCCGGTTGAGGCCGTCCTCATGGGTGCGGAACTTGGCTATCAGTTTCTGCTCGATGATTTTGCGTTGTCTTGTGTCTCGAAGGCCGCCTTGGAGGTGTGATGGAGGGCAGTCAGAAGGATTTACTGTAGTCGTCTGACATTGTACGCTACACATTGTTCTCTGTCTATATATGCTTTGCTGATTTGTATTCCTTCACTTTACCTGACGAAGGAGCAGCGCTCCGAAAGCTCGTGATTTCAAATAAAACTGTTGAACTATAACCTGGTGTTCTGCGACTTCTCATTTTAGCAGGTGTAGGCCAGCTCTCCTGGCTGATTTGTCTTCTTATTTTCCTTCCCTCCTGGTTGAGTTGAGTCTGAATGTAACTGAAGGAGTTGATTATTGAGGAAATTACCAAGAGTAATTAAGCTTTGGGATTATCTTATTTTATTTTACTTGATGCTGTTAATGGCCCTTGTGAGAAGACAGCTTCATCACAGTGCATCAAAAAGGATTTTGATCCGAGTGATGTGAAAAGCAGTGGTTTTGATGGGCACTGCCCTGAAAAAGAATTTTAACCTTTCAACATTACTCCAAAGCAAGCTTTTGGAATTTGGTTGTTCTGTAGAACTTGGAATGCACAGTACGGTATAATCTGGAAAGCCACATAATTAATAGTTTTGCATTAGAGTAGTAGCATTATCTAAGAATTAGAAAAATTGGAATAGAAAAAAATAGTGACAAGTCAACTTCAATTTAATTTTAAGCAAACCACAGATTGATGGTAGCTTCTACATCGATAAAGTAACCAATTTTAAAATGTTTTTGGTGCAATTCAGTACCCATAACTTCCTCAACCGCTGCCCCCAGACCATACTCACCATGGGTGAAGAATTTCCCTGTGTCAGGTGTAACAAGATCATAAAGCTGCCCTTTACAATTCACCTACAATGTCATTCCATCTGGAGCATAGAGCAAGTCTTCCTCCCCCACCCATATGGATAATCTGACAGTTTACCAAAAGTCAGAGCCCTTTTAATTAGCTCAATCCATGTTATAGTCCACATTAATAGGTTGAAGATGTGTGAGCACTGAATAAATGCAAGATGTTGTTGTGACAAACCAACAAATCATCAGTAATGATGTCAGCATCTTCAGAGTGGTCTGAACTAAATATTAGGAAGACCGAAGCCACTGTCTTCTGTCCCCGCCATAAACTCCATTCCCTAGCCACTGACTCCACCCCTTTCCCTGGCAACTGTCTGAGGCTGAACCAGACTGTTTGAAACCTTGGTGTTATATTTGACCTCAAGATGAGCTTCCAACCACATATCCACGTCATCACTAAGACCGCTATTTCCACCTCTGTAACATCGCCCAACTCTGCCCCTGCTTCAGCTCATCTGCTGCTGAAACCCTCATCCATGCCTTTGTTACCTCTAGACTTGACTATTCCAATGCT
This sequence comes from Squalus acanthias, assembly GCA_030390025.1. Classification (NCBI taxonomy): domain Eukaryota; kingdom Metazoa; phylum Chordata; class Chondrichthyes; order Squaliformes; family Squalidae; genus Squalus; species Squalus acanthias. The sequence continues at coordinate 152,680,852 of CM059430.1, forward strand.
CTCCTGGCCGGCCTCCCATTTTCTACCCTCCATAAACTTGGGGTCATCCAAAACTCTACTGCCCGTGTCCTAATTCGCACCAAGTCCCGTTCACCCATCACTGCTGTGCTCACTGACCTACATTGGCTCCCGGTTAACCAACACCTCGATTTTAAAATTCTCATCCTGGTTTTCAAATCCCTCCAGGGCCTCACCCCTCCCTAACTCTGTAATCTCCTCCAGCCCTACAACACTCCAAGATATCTCTAATAATATTTACATTCAGTACAGTGATTAAAAAACACAGTTTCTACAATTAGTCTTTAACGATGATAATACTAACACATGCAAAAACTATTTACATAGAGATGTTAAACTTAATTTACTTTTACACACAGACAGTACACCAGCGATTACCGATCGTTGAAGATCTGTAATATTTCCAGTGTTAAAGCTATTGTTAATCTGGATAGTTGTTTAGAGAAAGCATTGTACCTCTCAATGTTAAGGTATTTCATAAGTGTGTTATTAAGTTCCAGCCATTTACCTCTGGCTCCCATTACGAATCCGAAGAATTGGATTGACAAGCCCTTGGTCATCTCTGCAATCAGCGGTTCCAGGTGTTCGTATTTTCCGGCCTTCTCCGCCCATGCCTTCTCCAGCGCCTTGTTGTCCTCGAACCGCACCGTCACATCGACCACTGCCACCTCCTGCCCTTTGGTGAATATGATGTCGGGCTTTCACAGTCTCCCATCTTGGGTTGTGAATCTGGGCTCGATGTGTGTCGCCCACCTGTATTTGGACACCTGTTCTTTCAACTTGTCCTGGATCTTGTTGTAGCATTTAATTCTCGCATTTTTGACCGCAGGACATCGTCTGGATATGTGTGCTAAAGATTCACTCGCCGCTGAGCATCTTCTACAAGTTTTCACCGCATTGTTGCGGCCGTATGAGAGGGTGTACCTAGTGGGATATAGGTTGCACCTCAACAGTAGTCCCATTATATATTGTGATTGTTTGCGGATGTAGACTGTATTTATCCACGAGTTGGATGATCTGTCGTCTCTGTAGTAATGGATTCCGGAGCCTTGGCCCATCTGGCGAATTCCCATTTTCTCCAGTCCGCGTATCTGTTAACTGGTTTGTTGCTCTTTTCAATTCCAAATATTGCTCTCATCCTCTCTTCTCGTGTCGTATCCAGCAGTCTGGGCATCTCTTTGTCTTGGTTGGCCATCTCTTCGTTCGTTTCCTCCAGTATGCTTGGCAGTCTGGGCACTTCACTGCCTTGGATGGCTTGGGGTGGAATGGGTTCAAGGAACTTTTCAACCACTTTGAGAGTTTTCAGGTTCCTGAACCTCAATGTTCTCCTGGTTGTTTTTACCGCGGTACTGGAACGATGCTCTGATGATCGCATTGTTAGATGTTCCAAGGGATTCGAGTTTCCTTCTGATTGCGGATGGAATTTGTATTTCCAGCTTGGGCAGCCCAAGGCCTCCGTCTTTGTTTCTTGTATATAGAATACCGTCCGTGGTTTCGACTGGGAGATAGAGTATCTCCTTTGCTGCTCTTTTAATCAGTTGGTCCAGATTGGTAAGTGTGTTCTGGGATGCTTCAGTTAGGGTGAGGTGGTAGTCAATCCATGGGATCATATGCGTTTTAAGGATTTCGAGCTTCTGGGTTGGCTTGAATTCGACCTTCCTCAAGCTCTCTATCCATGTGTTTTGTTTTGCGGACCATTTGTCCTCCGTGACTCCTGCCCACGGGTCGATTCGAGCCCCCAGATACTTCTCTAGGTCTCCTGGGGGGGATGTAGCTCACGGGCTTCCGTTGATCTTCCAGTTATCTTTGCAGTTGTATCGGAACGTCTTCCTCACACAACTGAAGTGGAAGCCAGCTGTCTTCTTTATGTTGATGTTGAGACCCGTGTTCTTACAGAATGACTGCAGGATTTTCAGGTTTGTAGCCATTCCTGAGTGGGAGTCGCTGAGGATTGCGATGTCATCCGCAAATGCAAGTGAGGAGCAGTTGATTGCTCTGTTATTGAGTTTCATCTCTACCCCCATATTTGCTCTTTCTAGGGAACAGATAAGGGGGTCCATCGTAATATTAAACAGCAGGGGTGATAGCGGGTCGCCTTGTTTGACTCCCCTTTTGATGTGGATAGGGTCTGTGTTGGTTCTGTCACCCTCTATCACCGTCGTGTTGCTGGTATAGAGACTCTCCACCAGGTGAATGAACCTTCTCGGTACTCCCATCCTTTTTAGACCAATTGAAAGCATTTTGTGGCCGGCCGAGTCGAAGGCCTTTGCTAGGTCTACGAAGACTATAGCCAGATCTTTTTTGTTGCTCTTTGCCCCCTCGATTATATTTTGGAGGATAACGATGTTCTCGTTACATCCCGGGGTCACTGCTATGAATCCCTTCTGACGTGGGTTGAGTTCCACAGCCTCTGAGAGCCTCTTCGTGATTATCTTCGTGAAGAGTCGGAGCAACATTGGCCCGATTGCAATGGGCCTCCAGTTGTCGATATCTTTCAGGAGCTCTGCCTCCTCGGTCTTTAGAATTAGTACTGTTTGGCTTTTCTTTAAAGCCTCCGGAATTGTAGATGATTTTAGCCATAAAGTGAAGAGGCGGGGGAGTATGTTCTCATCTTCTCCCGTGATATTCTGAAGGTCCCCAACCTTCATGCCATCCGGCCCGGCTGCACTCTTTTCTTTGGTCCCTTTGAGTGCCTCTTCGACCTCTTCGACCTTGATGGCTTCCATCAGTATATTTTGGTCGGTATGTGCCCGCTATGTTGCCGAACTGCTGATGTTCGCTTTTGTTGTTTGGGTAGGATAGTTTTGCTACGAAGCAATTTTCAAGTTCCTCCTTGCTCAGAGGGCAGTTTGCTGTGGCTGGAGCACTCATGATTTGGCGTGCCAACATTTTCCTGTCCTTTTTTGTACAGTGTCTGAATAAATTTGAATTTGGCCTTTTTAGAGGCCCACTTCTTTTAGCACCAGAGTTTTGAGCGCTCGCGGCTCTGTGCTTGTTCTTTCTGTGATCGCCCGCCTTTTTCCTCTTTGTAACACGAGGATTTGGCGTGTACTTATCGAGCACCGTCTCCGTGATACTCTCTATTAGACCTATGCACCGGCCTCTGACCTCCGGGTTCTGCATATCACGAAGAAACTCTTCCGCTATGGAGAGCTGATGGTCTAAGTGGCGGTGCTTTGGGAGACCCTCTGCTGGGTTCCTCGGTCGGGCTTCGGCTATGTTTGTAGCTTGGTTGGCGGTGGCGGTTTCCTCGGTTTCAGTAGGTTCCGAATCGTCGTCCAACTCCCCGTCATTGTCCGCGTTCAGAGCCTCTGTCGCCGCTCTTTCTGCCTCTTTACGTAAGGCGCGTCGCTTATCTGAAATCTGCCTGTTTGATTTTGATTTCAGTTCGTTGCCGATTAATATGTTGATGCCTCGCCTCCCGTGGAACTGTTGTTCCAGCTTTATTAGTAGGTCGATTTCTTCCGCCGACCAAATGGTCTGTCTACCGGGTCTTTTGCTTGGAATAAGCGCTGCAGTTCGTTTCTTATTCCTCAGAGCTGGGTGTTTGTGCCTCTCATGCTGGTTGAGACCCCTTTGAGTTGTGAATTTCAATTCGCAAGCTTCGCAGGAGAAGACACCTTCTGTGTTAGGTAACCCTTTACCTTTGCATTTGGCGTAATGGCATGCTATCGAACGGTATTCGCCGGTTTTATTATATTTCCCGCACTTCGTTTGTAAATTATTGATTTGATGTTTTTTGTTCAGGTGTGATCTGAACAATCCAACATTGGATATACTTCATTGCATCGAGAGCAAAACAGTCCATTGATTGGGTATTGTATAATTATTGCTGTCTTTTGGTTTCTGTTTTGTTTTGGTTCGATTCGAATGCCTTCGAAATAAGTGGCATTCTCTGCTGTTATTTGGCTTGCAGTGAGCACTGGCTCTTCACTTAAACTTAGCTACCAAATTCCCAGACCTCTCTGCCATCAAGACTACGCTTCTCCACTGGACTAGTGATTTAGCGACTAGTGGATCGCGAGTGGAGCTCGGGGCCAGGGATCGCGAGAATATCAGTGCTAATTTAATCCTGTGAGAGACAACATCACTCATGTCCGAGGCCGGGACCCAGGAGCGAGGACAAGCCCAGCAGCGAGGTCAAGGCCCAGGAGTGGCACAGCGTGGACCAGCAGCGGGGTCGGGGCCCAGGGAAGGTGCGGCACGGGCCAACAGCGAGGTCGGGAGGACCACAATGCATCCTACGAAACCCAGGCAGAGAGGACCTGCGGGAAGGAGGGCGACAAGCTGATCCTCCTTGGCGACTTCAACGCCAAAGTTGGAAAGGACACAGACCTCTGGGGAGGTGTGATTGGTAGAGAGGGGGTAGGGAAAGCCAACTCCAACGGTACCCTCCTCCTGACGAAATGCTTAGAACATGGCCTTGTCATAACCAACACCTTGTTCTGGCAGAGAGACAAGTACAAGGTTTCATGGCAGCACCCTCGCTCCAAGCACTGGCACCTGCTGGACTACGTCATCGTCCGAGCGAGGGATCGCAAGGGCATACGCATCACCCGCGCCATGACAAGAGCTGACGACTGCTGGACAGACCACCGCCTAATCCGCTCTGTCATCTCCATCAATGTAGCCCCAAAACAGCGGCAGCAACAGAAACAATGCCGCAGGAAAATCAACGCTGGAGCACTCAAAGACCCCGCTAAGAAAGCCCTATTCAGCCTGCGCCTCACAAACAACCTGACGACTCCCAGTGATGCAGAGACACAGAGTGCCCACAGCACCTGGTCTGTACTCAAGGCCTCCATAATCAGCACCTGTGAAGAGACACTCGACCAGGAAACACCAAGACTGGTTCGACGAGAACGACCAGGAGATCCAGGAGCTAATAAGCCGCAAGCGCAAGGCATTCCTGATCTGGAAACAGCAACACAACTCAAGAGCAAGAAAGCAGCTCTACAGACGCCTGAAGGCCGAGGTCCAACAAAAAACTCGTGACCTAAAGAACAGATGGGTGGAGAAAGCGCAGGAGATCCAGCAGCTAGCCGACAACCACGACGTGCGTGGATTCTTTAGCGCAGTCAAGACCATCTATGGCCCAAGCACCCAAGGCCCTACCCCACTGCGGGCCAAGAACAGAGAGGTACTCATCAAGGACAGAGAGGCAGTCAGTGCCCGCTGGAAGGAGCACTTCGAAGATCTCCTTAACCGAGACTCTGTCTTCGATGCGAGTGTCCTCAACTCCATCCCCCAGCATGCTACCCGCCACCACCTCAGCACAACCCCAGCCTGGCATGAGGTTGAAAAGGCCTCATGAGCAGATGGAATCCCTGCCGAGGCGCTAAAGCATGGTGGAGAAGCACTACTGGTGCAAATTCAGGAACTCATTTCTCTTATCTGGAAGGAGGAGAGCATGCCAGGGGATCTCAGAGATGCCGTAATTATGACCATCTTCAAGAAAGGTGACAAGTCCAATTGCGGTAATTACAGAGGAGTTTCCCTGCTGTCTGCCACAGGGAAAGTCATCGCAAGAATCCTCCTCAATCGTCTTCTCCCAGTGGCCGAAGAGCTTCTCCCAGAGTCGCAATGCGGATTCCGCCCACTAAGGGGCACAATGGACATGATCTTCACCGCGTGCCAATTCCAAGAGAAATGCAGGGAACAGCGCCAACCGCTGTACATGGCCTTCTTTGACCTCAAAAAGGCCTTTGACACTGTCCACCATGAGGGATTATGGAGTGTCCTCCTCAAATTCGGTTGCCCTCAAAAGTTTGTCACCATCCTCCGCCTGCTTCACGACAATATGCAAGCCGTAATCCTGACCAACGGTTCCACCACAGACCCAATTCACGTACAGACCAGGGTCTAGCAAGGCTGTGTCATCGCACCAACGCTCTTCTCGATCTTACTTGCGGCAATGCTCCATCTCACCCTCAGTAAGCTGCCCGCTGGAGTGGAGCTAATTTACAGAACAAACGGGAAACTGTTCAACCTCCGTCGCCTCCAGTCCAGATCCAAGGTCGTCCCATCCTCTGTCGTCGAATTACGGTATGCAGATGACGCTTGTGTCTGCGCACACTCGGAGGTCGAACTCCAAACCATCGTTAACACCTTCACCGAAGCGTACGAGAGCATGGGCCTTACACTAAACATCTGTAAGACAATGGTCCTCTACCAACCTGCCCCCGCCACACAGCACTGCCCCCCGATTATCAAAATCCATGACAAGGCCTTGGACAACGTGGACCACTTTCCATACCTCGGGAGCCTACTGTCAACAAGGGCAGACATCGATGACGAAGTCCAACACCGCCTTCAGTGTGCCAGTGCAGCCTTTGGTCACCTGAGGAAGAAAGTGTTTGAAGACCAGGACCTCAAACCCGGCACCAAGCTCATGGTCTACAGAGCAGTAGTAATACCTGCCCTCCTGTATGCCTCAGAGACATGGACCATGTACAGCAGGCACCTCAAAGCACTGGAGAGGTACCACCAACGCTGCCTCCGCAAGATCCTGCAAATCCATTGGCAGGATAGGCGCACCAACGTCAGTGTTCTCGCTCAGGCCAACATCCCCAGCATCGAAGCTTTGACCACGCTCGATCAGCTCTGATGGATGGGTCACATCGTCCGCATGCCCGATACGAGACTCCCAAAACAAGCGCTCTACTTGGAGCTCCGACACGGCAAGAGAGCCCCGGCGGGCAGAGCTAAAAGCTTCAAGGGCACCCTCAAAGCCTCCTTGAAAAAGTGTAACATCCCCACCGACACCTGGGAATCCCTGGCCCAAGACCACACAAAGTGGAGGAGAAGCATCCGGGAAGGCGCCGAACACCTCGAGTCTCTTCGCCGGGAGCAAGCGGAAGCCAAGCGCAGGCAGCGGAAGGAGCACACGTCAACCCAAGCACCCCACCCACCCGCCCCTTCAACCACCGTCTGCCCCACCTGTGACAGAGACTGTAGGTCCCGCATTGGACTCATCAGTCACCTGAGAACTCATTTTTAATGTGGAAGCAAGTCATCTTCGGTTCCGAGGGACTGCCTAAGAGAAGAGAAGCGGAGACACTCAACGTTTTCAAGGGGAGACTGGATAGGCACTTGAGGGAAATAAACTTGCAGGGCTACGGGGATAGAGTGGGGGAATGGGACTGACTGGATTGCTCTGCAGAGAGCTGGCATGGACTCGATAGGCCGAATGGCCTCCTTCTGTGCCGTATGACTCTATGACTCTATGAAAGCATGAGGTGCATGCCAGAAGGAGGATAACGTATCAGGATACCTACATCTTTTATCCTTTCAGCCCAGCCACTGGCCAAGGGCTCAGTCATGCCCTTGCCAAGAATGGCCTGCACCGTCTCCTCCAAGGGGGTGAGGTGAGGCTAGGAATGGGAGAAAAGCCTCATGATTGGTGCAGATTGTTCGTAGGCGAGTGATTGGAGGTGGGGGGTCGTGCATTGAGCAGTGTGTGAGGCTAGTGGTGCAGTTGGTAGGAGACGGCTTTTGAAGATGCATTCACTGACCTTGGCCAGTGGTGTGAGGTCATGAAGCTTCTTTGGGCACTGGAGCCAGGTGGTGGGGGAGACATAAGAACATAAGAAATAGGAGCAGGAGTCGGCCATTTGGCCCTTCGAGCCTGCTCTGCCATTCAATAAAATCATGGCTGATCTTCTACCTAATCTCCACTTTCCTGCACTATCCCCATATCCCTCGATTCCCTTAATATTCAAAAATCTATCGATTTCTATTTTGAATATATTCAACGACTGAGCCTCCACACCCCTCTGGGGTAGAGAATTCCAAAGATTCACCACCCTCTGAGTGATGAGATTTCTCCTCATCTCAGTCCTAAATGGCCGACCCCTTATTCTGAGACTGTGACCCCTGGTTCTAGACTCCCCAGCCAGGGGAAACATCCTCCCTGCATCTACCCTGTCAAACTCTGTAAGAATTTTGTATGTTTCAATCAGATCACCTCTCATTCTTCTAAACTCTAGAGAATATAGGCCTAGTCTACTCAATCTCTCCTCACAGGACAATCCCCCCCCACCAGCCAAGAAACCAGCCTGGTGAACCTTCGTTGCACCCTCAATGGCAAGTATATCCTTCCTTAGGTAAGGAGACCAAAACTGTAAACAATACTCCAGCTGTGGTCTCACCAGGGCCCTATATAATAGCAGTTAGACATCTTGGGGGAGAAATTCAGTATCGCCCCATTTGGGGCGCAATTATCGGCCGGGCGCAAAGATTAGCGCCTGGCGATAATTATCGCCACCGACTGCAAACTTGACTTTTATCGCCCCTGGAGGTGATTGGAGCGCTAAATCAGGTGCTTCACACCTGTCTTAAGGCGCAAAGGCCGAGGTGCGAGGCGCTACCTCAGAGCGCTGGCGAAGCTCATGTGATGTCAGTCAGCAATGGAACACACACACAATGGCACGGGCCAGTTCTTAAAGGGGATGGTTAATCTTGCTTTCCATCCGCATCCTGCTCATTGCAGCCTTGAATCTCGGCCTGGAGAGACCTGCACATCAAATCTGCTGGAAAGAATAATGGAGAGTACCAGGGAAAGAGCTCAGAATGCAGCCCCCACAGTCTCTTCTAAATCGATACAAGGAAGGGCAAATCAAAATGAACCTGCAAAGTGCTGCTCAGTACCCAAAACTCCTTCACACAGCGTTGAATCTCTCCAGAAGTCTCTCTCTCTCTCTCAGAATGCGTGGTTCAAAAATGTCACCAACAATAAAAGGCAGGAAGCGGTCGCCTTTAAATAGCGCTCCCCCAGTCCCTTCCTGACTGCAAAATGCTCCCCTCAAACTGTCGTTGCTAGCGGCAGGCGGTAAGGCAGGGGGCGCCACTCAATATCCGCTCCGGGGCGATACCGGGGCGTTGCGAACTCGACTGACGTCACGATCTGCCGGCGCAGGAGATCGTGGCGGTAGTGTTTAGTGCCGTCGCAAAATGTCGAGTTAATTTCGCAAGCGGCGCAAACATCGCCGCGCCCGGGCGCTAGATGCTTTGCGCCCCATTAGCGCCCTCTTAAGGTGCTAACGGGAGGCGCAACCAACTGAATTTTTCCCCACTTTACTCTTATACTCAAATTCTCCTGTAATAAATGCCAACATACCATTTGCTTTCCTAATTGCTTGCTGTACCTGCATGTTAACTTTCAGTGATTCGTGTTCAAGGTCCCTCTGAACACTAACATTTCCCAATCTCTCACCATTTAAAAAATACTCTGCTTTTCAATTTTTCCTACCAAAGTAGATAAATTCACATTTCTCCACATTATATTCCAGTTGCCATGTTCTTGCCCACTCACTTAGCCTGTCTATATCCCCTTGAAGCCTCTTTGCATCCTCCTCACAACTTATATTCCCACCAGCTTTGCATCATCAGCAAACTTGGATATATTACATTTGGTCCCCTCATCCAAATCATTGATATAGATTGTGAATAGCTGAGGCCCAAGCACTGATCATTGTGGTACCCCACTAGTTATAGCCTGCCAACCCGAAAATGACCCGTTTATTCCTACTCTCTGTTTTCTGTCCGTTAACCAATCCTCAATCCATGCTAGTATATTACCCCCGATCCCATGAGCTCTAATTTTGTTTAATAACCTCTTGTGTGGCACCTTATCAAATGCCTTCTGAAAATCCAAATACCACACATCCACTGGTTCCCCCTTATCTATTCTGCTAGTTACAACCTCAAAAAATTCTAACAGATTTGTCAAACACAATTTCCCTTTCATAATTCCGTGTTGACTCTGCCCAATCCTATTATTATTTTCTAAGTGCCGTTACCATGTCCTTAATAATAGATTCTAGCATTTTCCCAACTATTGATGTCAGGCTAACTGGTCTGTAGTTCCCTGTTTTCTCTCTGTCCCCTTTCTTCAATAGTGGGGTTACATTTGCTACCTTCCAATCCGCAGGAACCATCCTAGAATCTATGGAATTTTGGACAATGACAACCAATGCACCCACTATCTCTATAGCCAACTCTTTCAAAACCCTAGGATGTAGGCCATCCGGTCCAGGGGATTTATTGGCTTTCAGTCCCATTAATTTCTCCAGTACTACTTTTTTACCAATACTAATTTCTTTCTGTTCCTCATTCTTGCTAGATCCTTGGTTGTCCACTATTTCTGGGAAGTTTTTTGCATCTTCTTCCGTGAAGACAGACACAAAGTATTTGTTTAATTTCTCTGCCATTTCCTTATTCCCTATTATAATTTCTTCTGTCTCAGCCTGTAAGGGACCCACATTTACTTTCGCTAATCTTTTCCTTTTTACATACCTATAGAAGCTTTTACAGTCTGTTTTTATGTCTCTTGCTAGTTTACTCTCATATTCTATTTTCCCTTTCCTTATCAATTTCTTGGTCCTCCTTTGCTGAATTCTAAAATCCTCCCAATCCTCAGGCTTGCTACTCTTTTTGGCAGCATTATAAGACTCTTCCTACTATCTTTAACTTCTCTTATTAGCCACAGTTAGACCACTTTACCTGTGGGGTTTTTGTGCCTTAAAGGAATGTATATTTGTTGTAAATTATGTATGAATTCTTTTAATGCTTGTCCATTGTCATACCTTTCAATGTAGTTTCCCAATTTACCTTAGCCAACTCACCCCTCATACCTACGTAGTTTGCTTTGTTTAGATTTAAGAACTTACTTTCGGATTTAACTAAGTCACTTTCAAACTCAATATAAAATTCTATCATATTATGGTCACTCTTCCCTGAAGGCCCCTTTACTACAAGGTTATTAATTAACCCTTTCTCATTGCACAATACTAGATCTAAAATAGCCTGTTCCCTAGTTGGTTCCTCAACATACTGATCTAGAAAACTATCTTGCATACATTCCATGAATTCATCCTCCACACTATTACAGCAAATTTGGTTTGCCAAGTCATTTTGTAGATTAAAGTCCCCCATGATTACTGTATCACCCTTGTTACATGCACCTCTAATTTCCTGATTTATACTCTGCCCTACATTACAACTACTGTTTGGGGGCCTATAAACAACTCCCACCAATGTTTCCTGCCCCTTGCTGTTTCTTAGCTCCACCCAAACTGATTCTACTTCTTGATTTTTGGAACTAAGATCTTTCTCTCTGCTGTCTTTATCCCATCTTTTATTATCAGGGCTATCCCTCCTCCTTTTCCATTTTGCCTATCCCTTCTAAAAGTTATGTATCCTGGAATATTTAGTTCCCAACCTTGGCCACTTTGCAACCATGGGCTCGATTTTAATAGCCCTGAGGAGGCGAGTTTGGAGGCGGGTCGGCAGCGAAAATCGGAAAAAATGGCTTCAGACACCCAACCCGTCTCCATCCCGCCCCCACATGATTTTCGTGAGTGTTGGCTCAGCCGCTCCCAAACTGATCTGACTGGAACCGGTGGGACAGGTAGTTAAGGCAGTTAACAGCCAGTTAACTGCCATGCTAATCCTATTTCTATAGTGGTTTCCCATTTTCGTGCTTCTGGCTCCTGTTTCCAATCTTGTCAGAAACAGGCCAGCTGTAAGGAGACGAGTTGCTGGAGGACATGATTTGTAGTCATTGGTGGAGCACTTTAAAAGCGCTCCTGTAACATGGCTGACATTCAATTACAACAACTTTGTTGTTGGAGGTTTTGGATAAGATTTTGCAAACCTACTAACCTTGTGAGTGTTCAAGCTGACAGCCATCTGCAGTGTGACCTGATTGGAATAATTTCAAGCCACTTTGACTGTGCACTTGCAAGCTTCTTGCCTCAAATGAAATCTATAACCTTTCATCCTGGTTGTCAGATTCGGAGGAAGAGCAGCCGCGGCAGCACCACAACCAGCCACAACAGCGGCACCAGCACCAGGAATGCCAACCTCCTCCTCAGCCACCTTATGATGCACAGGGCGGAAGGCCTCAGCGCAGGGCTGCACCTCGCCGCCGGAGATACCCCCAACACAGGGTTTACAGGCAGAGGATCAGCTTCCTCAACATGACTGAGCAGCAGTGCCAAAGGAGGCTGAGACTTTCGAGAGACATAGTCGGTGAATATGCGCAATGCTGCACCAACACCTGGAGCCCGAGGAGCGTGTGGACACTCCTTACCAGTGGCTGTCAAAGTCACCACCACCCTCAATTTCTTTGCTTCGTGCTCCTTCCAGGGATCAGCTGCAGACATCAGCGGCATCTCCCAGTCGGCCGCACACACCTGCATCACGCAGGTCACCAATGCTCTCTTTGCAAAGGCGCACAATTACATCCACTTCTCCACGGATGGCCCAAGTGTGACGGCGCATGCGGTTGGCTTTGCCAATATGGCAGGCTTGCCAATGGTGCAGGGCTTCATAGACTGCACACATGTAGCCATTAGATCCCCCTATCACAACCCAGCTGTATTTGTCAACCGCAAGGGATTCCACTCCCTGAATGTCCAGATGGTGTGTAACCACAGGAAGATCATCATGCATGTTTGCGCAAAGTACCCTGGCAGTTGCCATGACTCCTTCATCCTGCGCCAGTCTACTGTGCTTCAGCTCTTCCATCCACCAAACCAAATTTCCGGATGGCTTCTTGGTGACAAGGGCTATCCCCTGAAAAAGTGGCATATGACACTGATGAGGAAGCCATCAAACGATGCTGAGGAGCGGTACAATGTGAGTCACATATCCACCAGAAGCATCATCGAACAAACCATCGGCTTGCTCAAAATGCGCTTCCGATGCCGAGACAGATCTGGAGGAGCCTTGCAGTATGCAGCAGTCAGGGTGTCCAGAATCGTCGTGGTCTGCTGTGCCCTGCACAACATCGCATAGCAGCGCAGCTTAGTGCTGCCTGATCAACAAGTGGCTCAGCACACAGCCTGCTCGGAGGACGAGGAAGAGGACAAGGAAGAGGACGAGGAGGAGAACGAGGAGGATGATGAAGAGGAGGAAGGGGAGCGATGCCTTGCAGGGCCGGATGTGGCCAATCCAGCAGCAGGCGACCACATTGCTGGCCGTCAGGCAAGGGATGCACTCATCCATTCCAGATTTGCGTAAACTTACGCTTCAACCACAGGTGGCTGGCACATGGAGATGAATATAAGTCCGATATTCTCAAAACCCCAGGCATCATCTGTCCAATAAACGGTGGTTTGCGCTCAGTGTCACCACCAACATTCTACATGGAATTTGCTCTGAGCCCTCACTCTTGAACTTCCATTTCCCAGAACACAGAGGCCACACTTTAGGTGATCTCAGCAGATCATTAAACCTTTTTCGACACAGACCTCGAACTCACTTCCTCAGCAATTTGCAGCCAAGCTGCCTTGGTTTGCTGAGGAGGCCTCCTCCTTCCATTTCCAGGGAAGAGGACCTCCTGATATCCTCTAACTCCCTCCACAACAGCATGGGGGGAGCCCTCATTGAATCTGGGAGCAGCCTTACTTTTTGGGGCTGCCATTCCTGCAGCAGCCAGCACCTTTAAGAGGAAAAACCTAAAGCTTTTGCAAAGGGGACATGGCCCCTTTAAACTGTTACTCAAACAACGCATCATCAGAGACGAGAATCTGACGTGCTCCAAGCAATTGCCTGGAGGGACCCGCACATCGGCCGTAACGAGGCCAATCAAGGTAAAATCGTAACTGCTGGGCGGCAGCATCCGGGAGCGGGTCCGAAAGCTGCCGAGCAGCGGGCCCGCCCTCAACCCGCCACCATTAATAAAATCACGGCCCACGTCTCCGTCATGCCTATTAGATCAAATCTGTTCATTTCTATCTGCGCTATTAATTCATCTATTTTGTTGCGAATGCTTCGTGCATTCAGATATAGTGCCTTTAGCTTTGACTTATTTCTCTTTTTCCCTGATGTCACCTTAGTCACTGATGCCTTATTACAGGAAACTCTTTGGTATCTGGCACCGACGGGACCGGCGTGATGCCGGTTGATCGAAAGTTCCGGATAACAGAGAGTTATATCTACCGAGGCTATTTTTAACAAACAAAAATAAAAAAATCAAGAAATGTGCAGTATACAGTATTTGGGTACTCACTTATAGAATGTTGTGTTAAATGGATGGTGGAAGATGCTTGATTAAGTACAGTACTGCCAGTTGAGGGTAATCCATAACTCTTTAATTACTTAACAGTAAAACAAAACTTATAAACGACTGTATACAGTACTGTAGTTGACTGTACACTTATTCCGAGTCAGCTGGTTCATCAGGAATATCCGTGCCAGCTGGCTCATCAGGGTCATGCATTTCCACAGATTCCACAGATTCTTCAGGCACTTCCGCTGCTTCGACTCTTTTGGAAGCTTTCTTAAACATGTTGCGGATGTCGGTTTGCTTAGTGGACTCTTGCCTTTTCTGTAGAAACGTGGAATGCAGAATATGGAGTTGCATAACTTCTTGGGCAGAGTAGCAAGTCTGCCTTTCAGCAAATTTGAGGATTGAAGAAAATCCTTCTGCAGCTTTAGCCCAAGAAATCTTGTTCTCTTCAGAAATATCATCCTCTTCACTTTCCATCTCACTTTCCTTTTCTTTCTTTGGATTCAAAACATTCTCAATTTTGAATTCATTCATAATGTTGATATGCTTCTCTCCCCTTTCTAGTCGTTGGCATATCTCGATTTTCTGTTTTAAAGTTAAGACCACTCTCTTCCTTTTGCTTGGACCAGCTTTTGGGAATTCCATAATGCAAGATGGGGGAGATAATTCCCAATAAAGATGGAGAGACACACAGAACAATGGTGGCTAGGAAGAGACTACCAGCAGCGCGGGAGACACACAGTAAAATGGTGTATCAGAAGAGACTACCAGCAGCGCGGGAGACACACAGTAAAATGGTGGCTTGGAAGAGACTACCGGCAGCGCGGGAGAATCAGACTCCCGTTATTGCGGTGTTCAGACTTCCGACAGCGCCAGGAAGCCGAGTAGTGGCACTTTGGAGAACTACCCCCACTGACTAACTCGGCGATCGCGGGAGACTCGGACTCGGACTCGGCAACATTGCCGGTTATTTGAGAGGAGTTTTCGGAGTATGATTTTTGCCGGTTAATAGAGAATTCCGGATATTTAGGTGCCGTTTAAACGAGAGTTTCCTGTACCTTTGTTACTCTCTCTGTCCCTTCCTGACCCACTCTGCTTATTTTTACCCAAAACTCTACTCCGCTCTAGAGCCTTGACATTTCTCTCTTTCCTGAATGCTCCCGCCCCCCCTTCATTAGTTTAAAGCCCTGTCTACTGCCCTAGTTATTCGGTTCGCCAGGACACTGGTCCCAGCCCGGTTTAAGTGGAGCCCGTCCCAACGGAACAGCTCCCTCTTTCCCCAGTACTGGTGTCAGTGCCCCATGAACCGAAACCCCTTCCTCCCACACCACTCTTTGAGCCACGCATTTAAACCTCTAATCTGTTTGTCCCTATGCCAATTTGCGTGTGGCTCAGGTAACAATCCAGAGATTATTACCTTTGAGGTTCTGCTTTTTAATTTGGATCCTAGCTCGTCAAACTCCCTCAGCAGAACCTCATTCCCAGTTCTAACTATGTCATTGGTTCCTAAATGGACCACGACAACTGGATCCTCCCCCTCCACTCCAAGTTCTTCTCCAGCCGCGAGGAGATGTCTTTAACCCTGACACCGGGGCAGGCAACACAACCTTCGGAACTCTCGGTCGCGGCTGCAGAGAACAGTATCTATCCCCCTGACTTTACTGTCCCCTACCACAACTACATTCCCTTTCACTCCTCCGTGGAATGGCCTCCTGCACCATGGTGCCATGGTCAGCCTGCTCATCCATCCTGCAGGCTTTTCCCTCATCCACACAGGCAGCATGAACCTCATACCTGTTGGACGAAGGCAAAGGCTGAGGCTCCTCCAGCACTGCACCTGGGGTCCCCTTACCTGCCTGAGTTGCAGTCACACCCTCCTGTCCTTGACCACTAACCAGACCTGTACCATTACCTAACCTAAGGGGTGTGACTGCCTCCTGGATCAAAGTGTCCAGGTAACTCTCCCCATCCCTGATGCCCTGCAATATCTGCACCTCAGACTCCAGCTCAAAAACTCTGAGCTGAAGTTCCTCAAGATGCAGGCACTTACTGCAAACATGGTTGTCCGGGATCACAGTGCTCTCCACAAACTCCCACATGCTGCAGTTGCGGCACACCACCTGCACTGCCATCCCTATATGACCTTGTTTTATTTAATTAAATTTAATTAAATTAAATGTATAATTAGGTAACTTAGTTTACAGTGTCGTTTCCTGACTACTTACTTGATCTAGATTAAGTTAAGAGTACTGCAATTTAATATCTACCTGTAACACAAAGCACTACAAGTAGTGTAGGCAAAAAGCAACAACCCCTTCCCTCTCCTCTAAATTCCCACTCTTTCCAAATTCCCAGACAAAGCACTCTGTTCAAGTCCACTCTGTTTAATCCCACTCTGTGCAGACACTGCTGGCAGTGACAGCCTCGGTGATGTGGTCCCACATCGTTCTTTCTGGAGGGCCTCCTGGCCCCTGTGGGGAGAGGGCCTGTCTTGCAGTGTTGACCCCCTACAAAAAAGCTGGAGTGCTGCATGGGAGACCCTGGGTGCCCCTTCCCTGGCTTGCTGAGCCATTTGTGTTAGTGCTGAGGCATTTTTCCCATTTTTTTAGGGGTGGAAGACAATTCAGCTTTAAGAGCTGAATATTCACATTGGGTACTTCTTTTTAATAGTAAATATTTTTTAAAAGGCAGAAAGGGCTGCAAACTGCATTGTTTCACGTCATTTTAATTTGTATTGCTTCAGTGTGCATGGCCCCTTTAATTCTCAGACCTCTTCATTACCCACAATTCCTTGCGAGCTCCCCAGCCTCGGTTCCAGAGGCTGTGGGAAGCTCCACACTGCTCCTGGACACGCACTTCATCTCGGATGCCTCCAGCAATGCCACCAGGACGGCGTTGCATGGAAGGTAGGTGCTGCGCCAAACATCTCCATTCCCCCCCCAGATCAATTTTGCTCCGTTAGCGCTGCGGCCATTTTCAGCGGCCGTTAACGCCAGTTGCCGGTGACACTGGCAACTTTGCTGGCTAAAACAAATTTCTCCCCCTAATTTGTTTTCTGTGGTTTGCTTATTTGAAACGGTCCTGGCTGAGATCGTAATACTGAATGTGTAACCAATGGGAAGAAGCAGAACATTGCAAATGATTACTTCTGAGTGACTATGAGTAAGCTTGAGGTTTGGATTAGGAATCACCCGTGGATGTTCAGTGTTTCGATCTCTGAAATCTGAAGTGTGAATTCCAATTCTTTAAGTTATCAGGTATGAGTACTCTCTCCTCACCATGGAATAGTAAAAAGCCCTCAGCTGTCAGACCCTCCTAAGCCAGTGACTAAAGCGACCTCAGCTTATCAATGAAACTATGACTATAATACCTGACGAAGGGTCACCGACCTGAAACGTTAACTCTGTTTCTCTCTCCACAGATGCTGCCTGACCTGCTGAGTATCTCCAGCATTTTCTGTTTTTATTTTATGACTACAATATAATGGTTTCAAAATCTACAAAGCGCTGGATTTGATCGTTCCTGTGCTATAGCTTCTTCTTCCTGCTTCATGAAAATTTAAACAAGCATTTAAAATAAAGAGCTTTGCTTAGTCTCTATTCCTTTTGAATGAGATGTGTGGGTAAAGTGATAGGGGAGAGTCCTTGAAAGCATTAAATGGGCCATTTTGGCTCAATGTCAAAAAAAAAATGAACAGTGTACCCTATTAGCTATGGTGTCCGCAGGGAACGATTTCTCTTTAAGCAACACTGAATGCTGAATGCCTTCTTCAGCACAATGAGAGGTACAGACTACAGTTCAAACAAACTAATTAATTTTCCCTGTTTTACGCCCACACCCTTCCCCCTTTCTCCTCCGATCTCATAAAACCCAAAGTACGATCAAACCACAGACTTCCCTGGCGCAGTCGACAGACTCCTCACAAATGAATAAAAAATTTGCCGAACCCTTTTTTCAATCTGTAGAAATTTTGCGAACCAGAGCCTGAGCTGATTTAAAAGATAACACACTTCCATAGGTAGGTTCTGGAGCTTTGCTTGTGTCACTCTGATGCGCTTCAAACGACATGAGCTTTCTCCACATAAATCTGAATGCGATACTGTAATATTGATTGGTGAGTGGGTGGTAGGTCAATTGCTGTAATAAATACCGCAACTGTTCCGTACATGGGCTACAGGTTGACTCATTTGTTCCTTGTTCCCCTTAAATACAACCGGTAACAGACGCGACCTTCAGCCTCCTGCTCAGCTTAGCATCGGAAAGAGCACAAAGACCACAAATTCTCCATTCCGCTGATGTAAATTAGCAGGCAGCCATTAACCTCGGCCAAACCCGTTACTGGCAGGTTTCCAGCCGACTCGAATTTCTAGGCCTATATGTTTAGAAAATGTTTTAGGGTTCAATTTAATGTTGCCTGCCAATCTTTTCTCGTAACCTCTCTTTGCCTCCCTCCTGTACTTTCCATAATCTTCCTGGTTATTAACTGAATCTTGCTCCGGACATTGGTCATAAGCCTCCTTTTTCTGCTTTATTTTAACTTTTATTTCCTTTGCCATCCAGGGCGCATTAGCTTCGGATGCTCTACCTTTACCTTCAAAGGAATATGCCTAGTTTGTACCTGAACTATCTCTTCCCTGAATGCCCTCCATTGCTCCGTTACTGCTTTACCCTGAAATTGCCTTTTCCAATCTACCTGTGCTCGGTTCTGTCTTAAATCACTGAAATTAGCTCTTCCCCAGTTGGGCAATATTTTCTGGTCTCTTTCCATAATTACTTTAAACTGAATTACGTTGTGGTCACCATTGGCTATATGATCTCCTACTGTAACATACTCCAATTGCCCTACTTCATTTCCCAGAACCAACTCCAACATGGCTTCCTTCCTTGATGGACTGGAGACATATTGGCCCAGAAATTCGCCTCTCCGGCTTGCCGCGGGGGTAAGGATCGTGCGCGCACTTACCTACTGCGCCTGCCGTTGTGTTTTGGGCCCACAGGAACTTCAGCTCCCGGGCCTCTCCCAACTGCCGGCGCGCAGTGCTTGCGTGTTCCAGGGGCGCAGTTAGTACGATGCGTCCCCTGGGATCACATGGGCCATGGAGAGCCAATGGCAGCAGACCATCTTTCATTCATAGATTTGACAGGAGACCTGTCAAATCTGTGAATTGAAATCAGCCCCAAAAGAACAGCTAAACTTAAAATAATTTTTTTTAAAAACCCTTCACATTTATAAAATAACTATAGTTAAATAAATTAACCACTTCAAACAAAAATTAAAATTTTTGAAAAAATTAAAATACTTTTTAAAAGTGATAAAAATAAACTTACCTTTCTTTAAAGTATCTAAAAACGATAAACCTGTTGAAAATGTTTTTAAATGATACTTAATTAACCACTTACCTTGTTGAAAACGGGTCTTACACCTCCTTTTCATAAGCGTAGTTTCTTCACTACTTACCCTCCCGTAGAAACCTGAAAAAAAATCTAAGTGTGCTGCGTGCGCGCAGCCTCTACCACGCACGTGGTTCACCTAGGAACCGCCCCCTTCACCAGACCGGAAGTTCCGGTTTCCCGCGCATGCACAGTGCATGCAGGAAACCGGCACTTCGGGACGTCTTACGGGTGAGTACGCACTGTGTACTCACCCGGGAAGGGCCGAATTTTTGGCCCAATGATCGAGAAAGTTCTCCTGTGCACATATCAGAAATTCCTTTCCTTCCCTGCCCTTAGCACTATGTTTTTCCCAGTCTATATTAGGGTAATTAAAGTCTCCTAATACTACTACTCTATTTTTGTTACACGTCTTTGAAATTTGTTGACAAATTTGCTCATTTCATTCTCACTGTCTGGAGCTCTAAAAAATACTCCCAACAATGTAACAGCTCCCCCTCTGTTCTTTGGCTCAAGCCAAATAGATTCATTCCTAGAACCATCTATTAAATCCTTTCTATTTAGAACTGTAACATCATCCTTAATCTCTTTTTCCTTCTCTATCATTCCTGAATACTTGGTAACCAGGAATATTAAGAACTCATTCCTGGCCTTGTTTGAGCCATGTCTCTGTTAACGCAACCACATCATAATTCTATGTAGCAAATTGTGCCTGCAGCTCACCAACCTTATTAATTACACTATGGACTCCTTTGTCACTTTTGCTATTTTCCTCAATCTGGTCCCTGCAATTTTTGGGATATTTCTAATTTTACTGCTGTTTATATCTTTCTGTCCTCTGATCTCATTTCTGTTCCTTTCTACTATTTTCTGGGTCCCCTCCCCCTGCCAAATTAGTTTAAACCCTCTCCAACAATACTAGTTAACCTCAGCGAGAACATTGGTCTCAGCTTTGTTCAGGTGTAACTCATCCATCTTATACAGCTGCCCCTTCCCCCAGAACTGGTCCCAATGCCCCAAGAATCTGAAACCTTCCCTCCTGCACCACTTCTCCTGCCAAGCATTTAACCTGCACCGTCTTCCTGTTTCTATACTCACTAGTATGTGGCACTGGGAGTAATCCTGAGATTACTACCTTTTGAGGTCCTGTTTTTTAATCTTTTTCCTAGCTCCTGAAACTCTTGCCTGAAGGACCTCAACACTTTGTCTACCTATGTCATTGGACTACGACTTGTGGCTGTTCCCCTTCCCCTCACAGAATGTCCCGCATTCGCTCGGTGATATCCTTTACCCTGGCACCAGAGAGGCAACATACCATTTGGGAATTATGTTTGCGGTTACAGAAACGCCTGTCTATGCCCCTAACTATCGAATCCCCTATGACTATTGCATTTTTACTCTTTTTCCCCAGTGTGCAGTCAAATTTCCCGTGATGCCGGGGGTTTGATTCTCACTGCATTCCTCCAAGGAGTCATCACCCTCCCCGGTATTCAAAACTGAAAACCCAGTTAGCGAGTGCCATTGGCTTGGGGGATTCCTGCAACTACCTGTGTCTTCCTCCTCCCCTGTCTGGTGGTCACCCATTCCCTCACCTCCTGCACTTTCTGGAGCTGGTGGGGTGACCACCTCCTGGAACATACGTTCGAGGAAACTCTCAGCATTCTGGATGCACTGCAGGGACTCCAATGCTCCCCAAGCTCCGAAACTGGCGGCACTTCCTGCACACGTGGATATCAAGGACGCATGAATTGTCCTGGAGTTCCCACATGCAACGAGTCCCTGCTGGCCTGCCATGGTAGTCAATCCACTGACCTCTAAATCACTGAGACTGAGCACTAAAACATTTGACACTGAACTCCAAAAAATCTAAATGTAAACTAATATGACACACTATCAAAATATTTTATAATTGTCTCAGCTTTTACATTTGTCTGTAATTACCAATTTAAAAACAAATCAATTCCTGGGCCTTTGAACATCCAGCAGTAATTTAGTAAAGGCATTTTCTTTTGTCTGGCATTACTAACCAAGGAAATTCAATCACACAAAAATAGATTAATCTGAATTTGAATTTGGAGATCTATCAAACGAGCTGTGTATATTATTTTCTTCCTCTGCGCAGTGTCATTGCGGTAATGTTATTTTCTCAGTGTGATCAAAGAAATGAGGTTGAAGCTGTGTCAGCTCTCTTAAAAAATAGGAACTGGAGACCTTCTCTCTCCTAACTCTCCTGCTTAACATTACGATGCCAGCACTCATGACGATGTGGATAACTAACAGTTAAATCTTTGTGGCAACGCTTCCCCGCCGGTGCAGTGAAGGCAATCGTTAGGGGGTGACGATCGGGAAGAAAGGTAATTAGGAGGTGGAGGGCGGGGTGGCGACTGAGTGCTGGCAACAGTCTGTGAGACTGTAGTGGAGCCGGGAAAAGCACTCCTGCACCACCAGGCTCCACATTCAAGTCAGGATTTTTAAAAACTTATCTTTTTGGTGGCGGCCTGCAGCGATCCCTTTAAGGTTAGGCCACATGTGGACCTGGTTTTTCTGAACGTAGCCAACCCAATTTTGCACAGCCCATTTCAGGCGCTGGACCTGGACGCCTATTTTTTTTGCCTATACTAATATGGCAGGAGCGCACCTCTGGCTTGCAATGAGCACACACTTCTTACCCATCATGTTGGAGGTTCAGGTGCCCATTTAGTGTCTGAAAATAGGCATGACACCATCAAAATTCTCAGCTTGTGTCAAAAAGTTACAAGGGATATTGTTTGAGCCACGCTGGTTGAAATACTTACGGTACACCACAGTCTCAATGACCCGATTTGCATCATGAGATTATAGTTGATAGTAAATTGTAAATGGCAGCGAGAGAGAGAGGGACAAAGCTGTAATTAAACTTGGGATTCAGAAGACATCCATGAATCACTTGAACTTTGCTCTGTGATTGAAGTTGCCATTTGAACCACTAGAGTAAATTATAGCCACTTCACCATTCATAACTCTAGGTTTATTGATGTCTAGCCACAGTTCCTTGAGCTGCTGCCAAACCATGGACAGCACACGTCGGAAGGCAGCCAGTTCCAATGTTATTTAAAGGGATTCTTAACTGCTCTTAGCTGAAACACTGAAAGTATTTGGAGACATTTTACTTCTATTAGATTGTAGTTTTTTTGCTATTTAAATGATTTCAAAGTGCTTGTCGTGGCTGTAAAGCAAAGAAAGACTTGCATTGATGTAACGCCTTTCACGACCACCGGACATCCCATAAGTGCTTCACAGGCAATGAAGTACTTTTTGAAGTGGAGTCACCGTTGTAATGTAGGAAACGTGGCAGCCAATTTGCGCACAGCAAGCTCCCACAAACAGCAATGTGATAATGACCAGATAATCTGTTTTACTGATATTGATTGAGGGATAAATATTGGCCCAGGACACCGAGGATAACTCCCCTGCTCTTCTTCGAAATAGTGCCGTGGGATCTTTTACGTCCACCTGAGAGCAGACGGCGCCTCGGTTTAACATCTCATCCAAAAGACGGCACCTCCAACAGTGCAGCTCTCCCTCAGAGTGTCAGCCTAGATTAATGTGCTCAAGTCTCTGGAGTGGGACTTGAACCCACAACCTTCATAACTCAGAAGTAAGGGTGCTACCAACTGAGCCACAGCTGTACAACTATCTGACTTTTAAGGGGCTTCTGGCAACACATTTTTTCTTCATGAAGGTTGTAGTATATTTGGGTAGAATAAATGAGGGACAACGATATGATGAGTTGCCAGTTCAAGTGTGTGTTTATTATGGAAGGGCGCACTGCGCATGCTCTTACAAATCCATGTGCATAGTAACTGCATACATTATGATAATGTATGAATACATCATAATACATTACAGAGGTCTTTCTGCCAATTCCAGTGTGGCTAGAGGATGAGGTGGAGGAGGAATAGCAGCAACTACCACCTTGCTAAATGGGATAGATTCAGAACAGATCTGGCAGCTCAAAACCGATTTTAATATGATAAGGCAGGATCTGGCCAAAGTGGACTGGGATCAGCTACTTGTAGGAAAATCCACATCAGAGCAGTGGGAGTCTTTCAGAAAGGAAATAGAGAGAGTACAATGCCAACATGTTCCCATAAAGGTCAAGGGTGGGACCAACAAGCCCAGGGAACCCTGGATGTCAAGGGATATACAAGAATGGATTAGGAAAAAAAGGGAGGCTTTTGGCAGATACAAAGGACTAAAAACAGTGGAAGCCCTAGAGGAGTATAGAAAGTGCAGGGGCGTACTTAAAAAAGAAATTAGGAGAGCGAAGAAGGGGCATGAAAAAACACTGGCGGGGAAAATAAAGGAAAATCCCAAGGTGTTTTATAAGTATATTAAGGGCAAGAGGATAACCAGGGAAAGAGTCGGGCCCATTAGGGACCAAAGTGGCAATCTGTGTGTAGAGCCGGAAGATGTGAGTGAGGTTTTAAATGAATATTTTGCATCTGTGTTCACTATGGAGAAGGACGATGTAGGCATAGAAATCAGGCAGGGGGATTGTAATATACTTGAACAAATTAGTATTGAGAGGGAGGAGGTACTAACGGTTTTAGCGGGCTTAAAAGTGGATAAATGCCCAGGCCCAGACGAGATGTATCCCAGGCTGCTGTGTGAGGCAAGGGAGGAGATTGCAGGGGCTCGGACACAAATTTTCAGAACCTCTCTGGCCACAGGGGAGGTGCCAGAGGACTGGAGGACAGCTAACGTAATACCATTATTCAAGAAGGGTAGTAGGGATAAACCAGGGAATTACAGGCCAGTGAGCCTAACATCAGTGGTAGGGAAATTATTGGAAAAAATTCTGAGGGACAGAATTAGTCTCCACTTGGAGAGGCAAGGATTAATCAAGGATAGTCAGCATGGCTTAGTCAGGGGGAGATCATGTCTGACCAATTTGATTGAATATTTCGATGGGGTGACTAGGTGTGTGGATGAGAGTAGTGCAGTTGATGTAGTCTACATGGACTTCAGTAAGGCTTTTGACAAAGTCCCACATGGGAGACTGGTCAAGAAGGTAAGAGCCCATGGGATCCAGGGCAATTTGGCACATTGGATCCAAAATTGGCTTAGTGGCAGGAGGCAGAGGGTGATGGTCGAAGGTTGTTTTTGTGACTGGAAGCCTGTGTTAAGTGGTGGACCGCAGGGATTGGTGCTGGGTCCCTAGCTGTTTGTAGTGTATATTAATGATTTAGATATGAATGTAGGTGGTATGATCAGTAAGTTCGCAGATGACACGAAAATTGGTGGAGTGCTAAATAGCGAGGAGGGAAGCCTCAGGCTACAGGACGATATAGACGGGTTGATCAGATGGGCAGAACAGTGGCAAATAGAATTTAACCCTGAAAAGTGTAAGGTGA
Source organism: Squalus acanthias (assembly GCA_030390025.1). Taxonomy (NCBI): domain Eukaryota; kingdom Metazoa; phylum Chordata; class Chondrichthyes; order Squaliformes; family Squalidae; genus Squalus; species Squalus acanthias. The sequence goes on from CM059430.1 coordinate 152,705,674, forward strand.
TGCATTTTGGGAGGACTAACAAGGCAAGGGAATAGACAATGAATGGTAGGACCCTAGGAAGGACAGAGGATCAGAGGGACCTTGGTGTGCATGTACATAGATCCCTGAAGGCAGCAGAACAGGTAGATAAGGTGGTTAAAAAGGCATTGGGATACTTGCCTTCATTAGCCGAGGCATAGAATATAAGAGCAGGGAGGTTATCATGGAGCTGTACAAAACGCTAGTTAGGCCACAGCTGGAATACTGTGTGCAGTTCTGGTCGCCACACTATAGGAAGGGTGTGACTGCATTGGAGAGGATGCAGAGGAGATTCACCAGGATGTTACCTGGGCTGGAACGCTTCAGCTATGAAGAGAGACTGGACAGGCTGGGGTTGTTTTCCTTAGAGCAGAGAAGGCTGAGGGGGGACCTGATTGAGGAGTCCAAAATTATGAGGGGCATAGATAGGGTAGATAGAAAGGAACTTTTCCCCTAAGTAGAGGGGTCAATAACCAAGGGGCATAGTTTCAAGGTAAGGGGCAGTAGGTTTAGAGGGGATTTGAGGAAAAACTTTTTCACCCAGAGGGTGGTTGGAATCTGGAACTCACTGCCTGAAAGGGTGGTAGAGGCAGGAACCCTCACAACATTCAAGAAGCATTTAGATGAGCACTTGAAGTGCCATAGCATATAAGGCTACGGACCAAGTGCTGGAAAATGGGATTAGAAAAAACAGGGCTTGATGGCCGGCGTGGACACGATGGGCCGAAGGACCTCTTTCTGTGCTGTATAACTCTATGACTCTATGACTAACTGTGCAACCATGAGGCGCTGTGGGCCATCAGCTGCATGCAGAATTGTATTCCACAACAATCTGTAACCTCATGGCCCGGCATATCCCTCTACGATTACCATCAAGCCAGGGGGCCAACCCTGGTTCAATAAGGAGTGTAGAAGAGCATGCCAGGAGCAGCACCAGGCATAATTAAAAATGAGGTGTCAACCTGGGGAAGCTGCAACACAGGACTACATGCATGCTAAAAAGCGGAAGCAGCATGCTATAGACAGAGCTAAGCGATTCCACAATCAACAGATCAGATCAAAGCTCTGCAGTGCTGCCACATCCAGTTGTGAATCATGGTGGACTATTAAACAACTAACGTGAGGAGGAGGCTCCATGAACATCCCCATCCTCAATGATGGTGGAGCCCAGCACGTGAGTCAAAAGACAAGGCTGAAGCGTTTGCAACCAACTTCAGCCAGAAGTGCAGAGTGTATGATCCATATTGGTGTATTCCTGAGGTCCCCATCATCACAGAAGCCAGCCTTCAGCCAATTCGATTCACTCCACGTGATATCAAGAAACGGCTGAGCGCACTGGATACAGCAAAGGCTATGGGCCGAGACAACATCCCGGCTATCGTGCTGAAGACTTGTGCTCCAGAACTAGCCGCGCCTCTAGCCAAGCTGTTCTAGTACAGCTACAACACTGGCATCTATCCAACAATGTGGAAAACAGCCCAGGTATGTCCTATCCACAAAAAGCAGGACAAATCCAATCCGGCCAATTACCGCCCCACCAGTCTACTCTCAATCATCAGCAAAGTGATGGAAGGTGTCATCAACAGTGCTATCAAGCGGCACTTACCAATAACCTGCTCACTGATGCCCAGTTTGGGTTCCGCCAAGACCACTCGACTCCCGACCTCATTACAGCCTTGGTCCAAACATGGACAAAGGAGCTGAATTCCAGAGGTGAGGTGAGAGTGACTGCCCTTGACATCAAGTCAGCTTTTGACCGAGTGTGGCATCAAGGAGCCCTAGTAAAACTGAAGTCAATGGGAATCGGGGGGAAAACTCTCCACTGGCTGGAGTCATACCTAGCACAAAGGAAGATGGTTGTGGTGGTTGGAGGTCAATCATCATAGCAACAGGACATCACTGCAGGAGTTCCTCAGGGCAGTGTCCTAGGCCCAACCATCTTCAGCTGCTTCATCAATGACCTTCCCTCCAACATAAGGTCAGAAATGGGGATGTTCGCTGATGACTGCACAGTGTTCAGTGCCATTCACAACTCCTCAGATAATGAAGCAGTCCATGCCCGCATACAACAAGACCTGGACGATGTTCAAGCTTGGGCTGATAAGTGACAGGTACCATTCGTGCCACAGATGTGCCAGGCAATGACTATCTCCAACAAGCGAGAGTCTAACCACCGCCCCTTGACATTCAACGGCATTACCATTGCCGAAACCCCCACCATCAACATCTGGGGGTCACCATTGACCAGAAACTTAACTGGACCAGCCACATAAATACTGTGGCAAGAAGAGCAGGTCAGAGGCTGGGTATTCTGCGACGAGTGTCTCACTTCCTGACTCCCCAAAGCCTTTCTACCGTCTACAAGGCACAAGTAAGAAGTGTGATGGAATACTCTCCACTTGCCTGGATGAGTGCAGCTCCAACAACACTCAAGAAGCTCGACACCATCCAGGACAAAGCAGCCCACTTGATTGGCACCCCATCCACCACCTTAAACATTCACTCCCTCCACCACCGGCGCACCGTGGCTGCAGTGTGTACCATCTACAAGATGCACTGCAGCAACTCGCCAAGGCATCTTCGGCAGCACCTCCCAAACCCGCGACCTCTTCCACCTAGAAGGACAAGGGCAGCAGGCGCATGGGAACACCACCACTTCCAAGTTCCCCTCCAAGTCACACACCATCCTGACTTGGAAGTATATCGCCGATCCTTCATCGTCGCTGGGTCAAAATCCTGGAACTCCCTCCCTAACAGCACTGTGGGAGTACCTTCACCACATAGACTGCAGCGGTTGAAGAAGGTGGCTCACCACCACCTTCTCAAGGGCAACAAGGAATGGGCAATAAATGCTGGCCTTGCCAGCGATGCCCACATCCTATAAACAAATAAAAAAAAATGAAAGGAACAAGCAGAGGCTTTTCTTATTTTCTTTTGTTTTTAAACATATAGGGGGGGAAAATTCAGTTGGTTGCGCCTCCCGTTAGCGCCTTAAGAGGGCGCTAATGGGGCGCAAAGCAACTAGCACCCGGGCGCGGCGATGTTTGCGCCGCTCACGAAATTAACTAGACATTTTGCGGCGGCGCTAAATACTACCGCCACGATCTCCTGCGCCGGCAGATCGTGACGTCAGTCGAGTGCGCAATGCCCCGGTAGTGCCCCGGAGCATATATTGAATGGCGCCCCCTGCCTTACCGCCTGCCGCTAGCAACGACAGGTTGAGGGGAGCGTTTTGCAGTCAGGAAGGGACTGGGGGAGCGCTATTTAAAGGCGACCGCTTCCTGCCTTTTATTGTTGGTAACATTTTTGAACCACACATTCTGAGAGAGAGAGAGACAGACTTCTGGAGAGATTCAACGCTGTGTGAAGGAGTTTTGGGTACTGAGCTGCACTTTGCAGTTTCATTTTGATTTGCCCTTCCTTGTATCGATTTAGAAGAGACTGTGGGTGCTGCACTCTGAGCTCTTTCCCTGGTACTCTCCATTGTTCTTTCCAGCAGATTTGATGTACAGGTCTCTCCAGGCCGAGATTCAAGGCTGCAATGAGCAGGATGTGAATGGAAAGCAAGATCAACCCTCCCCTTTAAGAACTGGCCCGCGCCATTGTGTGTGTGTTCCATTGCTGACTGACATCACATGAGCTTCGCCAGCGCTCTGAGGTAGCGCCTCCCTCCTCGGCCTTTGCGCCTTAAGACAGTTGTGAAGGGCCTGATTTAGCGCTCCAATCACCTCCAGGGGCGATAAAAGTCAAGTTTACAGTCGGAGGCGATAATTAGCGCCAGGCGCTAATCTTTGCGCCCGGCCGATAATTGCACCCCAAATGGGGCGATACTGAATTTCTCCCCCATAATATCAAGTACATATATGAAGTAAATATCTTTCTTCAATAGTACATGTACCACATAAAGATTCCTTGCATTTTTTTTCTCTTTTAAATTAACGACAAATCCAATTTAGTAACAGGTTTGCGGAGTCTTCCTGATCTCATTACAGAAGGTTTTGGTGTTGAACCAATTTTCGGGCTGTTTTGTTTTGGTTCCGAACTCAAAGATGATCCTGTTTCCATCTCAGACTTATTTGAACCTGGTATTTCAGTTAGTGAAGTCGGAACTGAGTCAAACTCATGTATATGTTCATGAGCAAGTATTTCACGATCATGTTCTAATACTACAACTGATGGTTCATGGTTCATCTCTAGCAGAGACCATTTGGATGAACACTTTGGATTTTGTCACCAATTTCAACCAAATATCTCTTGGTTCCACAAACCTCTACTATGGATCCTACATCCCACTTGTGTGAACTCGGATTGAGAACATGAATGCACTTGTTTTCTTTTAAATTGCGTTCTTTCTGATTTTTGTCATAACATCATTTCTGAATCAACTTTTTCTGTTCAATTCTTGGGGCCAAATTCGGTTGAACAAGACTCAATTGATTTCTCAATCTCCTCTTCATCAAGTTCTGCTGGGGTATGTCCACTTGTAGTGTGCAGAGTAGTTCTGTACTTCAGCAAGAAATTTGCCAAACGTTGCTTCATGCTGATTCCCGAACAACCCTGCAACACTTGCTTTTTGAGAGCTTCTTTCACTATTCTGATGGACCTTTCGGCTGCTCCGTTTGAAGCTGGATGATATAGTGGAACGAGAGTGTGTTTGATACTGTTCCGTTTCATGAATTCTTGGAACATAGCAGAACGAAACTGAGGGCCATTGTCAGAAACAAGCTCTTCAGCTAAGCCATGACACGCAAAGATAGACCTCAACTCATCTATGGTATGTTCAGTTGTAGTATTTGAACCCATGTGTTTCACTTCAATCCACTTTGAGTGACTATCTACAAATACCAGGAAATAATAATTTGCTTTCTCACAGAAGTCTACATGTACTCTGAAAATGTCTACTTGGCCATGACCAGGGTTGCAGTGGAGTTTTGGGTGGTTTGTTTCTGCAATTTTGGCAAATGCTGCATTTGCTGACAGGTGATTCAAGATCACTGTCCAATCCAGGCCAATAAACAAAGCTTCTTGCAATTGATTTCATACTGACGATCCCTGAATGTTCAGTATGAAGTTTGGCCAGAATTCTATCTCTCAAAGAAGTAGGTGCCACCACTCTGTTTTCCCACTTGATACAACCTTGCTCACAAGACAATTCAGTACAACGGTTATGGAATGGTTTCAATTCTATGTCCATGCACTGATCAGTCCATCCATTCAAGGTGTTTCGTACACTCTTTTCAGTACTGAGTCCTTTTGAGTCTCATCTGCAATGTCAGTTGCAGTCACAGAAAAGTCTTTGTTGACTGAACCTAGCATGGAGATCGCACCTTCACTCCCAACACGAGTCAACATGTGGCAACGTGGACAAGGCTTCTGCAATTGCATTTTGCTTTGAATTGCGATATTCAATCGTGCAGTCATATTGTGGCAACAACACTGCTCAACGTTGCATTCTTGATGCGGCCATTGCAGGGATGGCAGATTTGGGCCTCAATATTGCTAGGAGCGGTTTGTGATCGGTTATCAGGGTAAACTTTCTGCCGATCAGGAACTGTTGGAATTTCTTGATTCCAAACACTATGGCGAGTGCTTCCTTTTCATTTTCCACGTAGTTTCTTTCACTCTTTGTGAGGGTTTGCAATGCGAATGCGATGGGTTTCTCTTGGCCATTATCCATTACGTGGCTTATGACAGCTCCCACACCGTAGCTGGAAGCATCACACGCTAACTTAAGCTCACATTCTGTGTCGTAATGCACAAGTAGAGCATCGCTAGAGAGACTTCTCTTACAAGCGTCGTAAGCTTCCTGTTGCGCTTTCATCCACTTCCACTGAACATCCTTCTTGAGGAGCTCATGCAATGGAGCTAACATGGTCGCTAACTCAGGTAAGAAATGCGCGTAGTACTGGACCATTCCAAGGAAAGATCTTAACTCAGACATGTTCTGTGGCTTTGGAGCATTAATGACAGCATCAACCTTTTCCTTCACTGGTTGTAAGCCATTTGCATCAACTTTCAGACTAAGGTACACAACCTCGGGCTGCACAAAAGTACATTTGCTCCTTTTTCAATTTGACGTTTGGGGCATTCAACCTTTGAAGTATATAGCACTTCTAGATTTTCTTCCTCGCTGTTTGTTGCGATCAGCACATCATCTTGATTGCATAATCAATTTGGAACTCCTTGCAAAATCTTATCCATCATAGCCTGGAAGATTTTGGGGGAGGACTTTACACCATACGGCAGCTTGGTGTATGAGTACAGTCCCTTGTGTGTGTTGATGGTGAGATACGGTTGATTCTCTTTGTCAACATTCAGCTGAGCGTAAGTGTGTGACGGGTCAAGCTTGGAGAAGACCTTTGACCCCAAGAGTGCTGCATACAAATCTTGGGATGTAGGTAACGGGTACTGCTCATCGTCAACTGCTTGGTTGATAGTAACTTTGTAGTCACCGCGCAAGTGTACAGTTTTGTCTGCTTTGCGTACTACCACAATCAGGGTAGCCCATTCACTTCTGTCAGTTTTTACTAGTACTCCATTCTCTCTGAGCTTTGCTACCTGACTTTTCAATGCACAGGGGACCGGCCTTGCCTTACAGTAGACAGGCTTCGCGTTGAACCTGATGCGGATATGGGCGTCATACGCAGTGATGCCCTCATAACTGTCTTTCCTACTTTTTCAATATTATGTCAAGTCGCTTCTTTGAGGCATCTGCACGGAAGACATTTTTCCAGTCTAGTTTTAACTTTCTCAACCAGTCTTTGCCCATGAGGGTTGGCCTGTTGTTGTAGCTCGCTACAATAATAGGCAGCTTTACTGACTGGCCATTGTGTTGAACTGTACATTCCATTTGTCCACACGTCTCTCGGATTTCTCCAGAGTAAATTTGTAACTCTACAGTACTCTTTGTAAGTGATACTTGATTAAACTTACTCTCATATGTGTCCTTACTCATGATAGAGCAGTCCGCCGCCACGTCGATACGCATATCAATATATTGGTGGACGGTCACAAGTTTTGTATGGAAGTCTTTCTCACGATACTAGCGTTGCCGCTAGTGACATAGATAGTGTAGATGCCTAGTTCTTCAACATCAGGTGTGTTCACTTCAATATTGTGAACTCCTCCCTTTTGTTGTCGCTGCTTTGCACTGCCACTAGAATGGCTTTTACTTCCTGCTTTAGATCTAGCTCTGCAAGCTGTTGAAATATGGCCTTGCTTCTGGCAGTGAAAACACTTCGTATTTCTCTGTTGGCAGGACTGTGGTGAGTGGTTTCCATTGCAGCAAGAACAATTCACTGAAATGCTCTCACTGACATGCTTTAGGTTCGGCGGTGGCTTTGTGACTGTGGACCGCAGCTGCACTAGTCACTTGAGTTGGACGGCGCTCCCTAGCATTCTTAGACGGCATCTCCATAGATGGGGCAATTTTGCATGATATGTCAAACGTTAGGTTCGGAGTGTTCAGTAAGTTGCACTCTGTGCGCTCATCCACCAGCCCACACACAAGCTTATCGCGCAACACACAATCCAAAAATGTGCTGAAGTTACAATGCAAAGACAGGGTTTTAAGAACTATGATGTTGTGGCGGATCGCCACCTAAACGGGCGCAATCCACTTTTCCGTCCGTGGACAATAAATCGGGCACCTTGCCTTTAAGGCAGGAGAAAAGGAGTGGGCGGGGCCTCAGCACCTTCCAGATTGTAGTGTTAGCAGCCATCTTAGCAGGGAGTTGTAAAAAAAGCCTTGGTGTTTCACACATGGAATTGGCCTTAATTCGTGTTTCGCGGCAGCCACAACAATGTACTCTTGATGGTTTCACTTTGTTTTTGGTTTCTGGTAACAAATTTAAAGATCTCTGCTATTTCTAATGACTTTGGGTAGAAATAGTCCTCGAGTTTCGCGACAATGTCTTTTTTAACGATGGATCTTTTGCTTTCCCGGGCACAAATAGGTTTGTCAATGTTCCGTAGACATCTGGCCCGATCTCCATTAGAAAATTGCTTTTTTTCCGTTCACGAATTGCTTTATTTTGAGCTTGAACATTCTCATCTGCACCTTCAGTCTCAATAATGGCCCGAAAATTAGACCTAATACGGGAGAGTACGCACTGTGTACTCTTGCGTATTAGGTCCCGAAGTGCCGGTTTCCTGCATGCACTGCGCATGCGCGGGAAACCGACACTTCGGGTATTGCGAAGGGGGTGGTTCCTAAGTGAACCGCGTGCACGCTACAGGTTGTGCGCACGCAGCGCACTTAGTTTTTTTTTCAGGTTTGAACGCGCAGGTAAGTGTTGAAGATTTTACACATAAAGAAAGCAGGCGTAAGACCCCCTTTTAACAAGGTAAGTAGTTAATTAAGTATTATTTTAAAAAATTTTCAACAGGTTTATCTTTTTTAGAGACTTTAAAGAAAGGTAAGTTTATTTTTATAACTTTTAAAAAGAATTTAAAATTTTCAAAAATTTAATTTTTTGTTTAAAGTGGTTAATTTATTTAACTATAGTTATTTTATTAATGTGATGGCTTTTTTTAAAATTTAATTGAGGTTTAGCTGTTCTTTTGGGGGCTTGTTGTATTCATAGTTTTGACAGCTCTTCCTGTCAAAACTATGAATGAAAGATGGTGTGCTGCCATTGGCTCTAACTGGCCCACGTGATCCCAGAGGTCGCATCGAACTAACTGCGCCTCTGGGACACGCACACACTGCGCGCCGGCACCAGGGAGAGGCCCAGGAACTGAAGTTCGTGTGGGCCAAAACCATAAAGGTAGGCGCGGAGTGCGATATCGCGGGGGATCCTTACCCCCGCGGCAACCATCGAACTCCAATATCTGCTCAATGTAAGAACTGAATGGTTCAGGAGCTCAGTTATACATGCCAAGGCTTCCGATGAATCTCGTAGGCACAGCCATGATTGTCCCGAGTTGAACAGTGACTCAGCACGCTACCTGTGTACATGTGCGAATCAACATTGCTGTTGCTGTTTATACATACACACGAAGGAAAAGCACCGACGATTCTGCAAAAATTCAGTTTAGGTGTCACAAATTCACCTCAAACTTGTCCACTCAAAGGTTGAACACTGTATCCTTCCATGATCCCTAAAAATGGCTTTGGAATCCCACCCTCATCACCAAAAATGTAGTATATTTGGGTAGAACAAATGGGGGACAACAACATGATGAGTTGCCAATTCAAGTGTGTGTTTATTACGCAAGGGCGCACTGCGCATGCTCTTACAAATCCATGTGCATAGTAACTGCATATATCATGATAATGTATGAATACATCATAATACATTAAAGAGGTCTTTCTGCCAATTCCAGTGTGGCTAGAGGATGAGGTGGAGGAGGAATAGCAGCAACAGAATGAAAGGATCAAGCAGAGCTACAGCTGTAGGGGGACCTAATATAAGAAGGCGAGCGTGCAGGAGTTCTTATAGAATCATAGAATGATTACAACACCGAAGGAGGCCATTCGGCCCGTCGAGCCCGTGCCAACTCTCTGCAAGAGCACTTCAGCTAGTCCCACTCCCCCGCCCTTTCCCTGTAGCCCTGCAAATGTTTTTCCTTCAGGTACTTATCCAACTCCCTTTTGAAAGCCACGATTGAATCTGCCTCCACCACCCTCTCAGGCAGTGCATTCCTAAACACTCGCTGCGTAAAAAAGTTTTTCCTCATGTCTCCTTTGGTTCTTCTGCCAATCATCTTAAATCTGTGTCCTCTGGTTCTCGACCCTTCCACCAATGGGAACAGTTTCTCTCTATCTACTCTGTCCAGACCCCTCATGATTTTGAACACCTCTATCAAATCTCCTCTCAACCTTCTCTGCTCTCAGGAGAACAATCCCAGCTTCTCCAGTCTTTCCACGTAACTGAAGTCTCTCATCCCTGGAACCATTCTTGTAAATCTTTTCTGCACCCGCTCTAAGGCCTTCACATCCTTCCTAAAGTGCAGTGCCCAGAATTGGACACAATACTCCAGTTGAGGTCGGACCAGTGTTTTATACAGGTTCATCATAACTTCCTTGCTTTTGGACTCTATGGGCAGAATTTTCATTGACCCGTGGAGGCGGGTTTGGAGGCATGTGGGGGGTTAAAATTGCAGATTCGAACCCATCCCGCCCCCAACCCGCCTCCATGCCAGTTTCACAGGAGGCGGGTACCTAACAGGTAGTTAACAGGCAGTTTTTTGCCTAATCCCTATTTTTAGCCCTGAAGTGTGGGCTTCCCGACAGGTCCGAACCATGTCATTTTAGCGAGGCGGACCGTGGGTCTGCAGGGGTTGGAGGGGTCGATATGTCCGGTGGGCAGGTGAGTGATGGGTGCATGTGTGCAGAGGTAAGTGTGTAAGGTAAGTGTAAAGTGTGGAAAAAAGTTTTACTTACCTTAACTTCCTCCTGCAGGTGTCAGCCCTTCAGGTCTCGGGAGTCAGAAATCTCACCGGCACAGAAAGCAGAATGGCCGTTGAGCTGTCAAAAGCTGCAGCCTCTGCTTTTTGTTCTGCAGAGATCTCTAAATCAGCCTAAGAGGAAGGAATTAACTTAGAGGACAGATTGTCAGTGTTTGACAGCTTCAAGGAGCTGTCAAACGCTAATATTTCATCTGTCAAAAGCTCTTGACAGATGAAATGTCAATCTGTGACGTCACCTGTTGCCGGGTGGCCCTTAATTGAACAGCTGAGCCCGCTGGGCAGGCTCAACAAGGTCAATCAAGGGAAAATCGAGTGGGTTGGCCACAAGTCGATGGAGGCGGGACTACAACCCAAAAAGTGGGAGTCCCGCCTCCATCACGACCCCTTTGACAAAATCCAGCCCTATGCGTCTATTTATGAAGCCCAGGATTGCGTATGTTTTTTTAATCGCTTTCTCAACCTGCCTTGCCACCTTCAACAATTTGTGCATATTTTTTTTTTATTTGTTTATGGGATGTCGGCGTCGCTGGCAGGGCCAGCATTTATTGCCCATCCCTAATTGCCCTTGAGAAGGTGGTGGTGAGTCGCCTTCTTGAACCGCTGCAATCCGTGTGGTGAAGATACTCCCACAGTGCTGTTAGGTAGGGAGTTCCAGGATTTTGACCCAGCGATGATGAAGGATCGGCGATATACTTCTAAGTCAGTATGGTGTGTGACTTAGAGGGGAACTTGGAGGTGGTGGTGTTCCCATGCGCCTGCTGCCCTTGTCCTTCTAGGTGGAAGAGGTCGCGGGTTTGGGAGGTGCTGCCGAAGAAGCCTTGGCGAGTTGCTGTAGTGCATCTTGTAGATGGTACACACTGCAGCCACGGTGCGCCGGTGGTGGAGGGAGGGAATGTTTAAGGTGGTGGCTGGGGTGCCAATCAAGCAGGCTGCTTTGTCCTGGATGGTGTTGAGCTACTTGAGTGTTGTTGGAGCTGCATTCATCCAGGAAAGTAGAGAGTATTCCATCACACTCCTTAATTGTGCCTTGTAAATAGTGCAAAAGGCTTTGGGGAGTCAGGAGGTGAGACATTTGCCGCAGAATACCTAGCCTCTGACCTGCTCTTGTTGCCACAGTATTTATGTGGCTGGTCCAGTTAAGTTTCTGGTCAATGGTGACCCCCAGGATGTTGATGGTGGTGGATTTGTTGATGGTAATGCCGTTGAATGTCATGGGGAGGTGGTTAGACTCTCACTTGTTGGAGATAGTCATTGCCTGGCACTTCTGTGGCGTGAATGTTACCTGCCACTTATCAGCCCAAGCCTGAACGTCATCCAGGTCTTGTTGCACGCGGGCATGAACTGCTTCATTATCTGAGGAGTTGTGAATGGCGCTGAACACTGTGCAGTCATCAGCGAGCATCTCCATTTCTGACCTTATGTTGGAGGAAAGGTCATTGATGAAACAGCTGAAGATGGTTGGGCCTAGGACACTGCCCTGAGGAACTCCTGCAGCTATGTCCTGGGGCTGTGATGATTGACCTTCAACCACCACAACCATCTTCCTTTGTGCTAGGTATGACTCCAGTCAGTGGAGCGTTTTCCCCCCGATTCCCACTGACTTCAGTTTTACTAGGGCTCCTTGATGCCACACTCGGTCAAATGCTGCCTTGATGCCACAATGCCTTTTATTCCATGGGCTTCAACTTTGCTGGCAAACCTATTGGCCCAGAAATTGATCTCGCTCTGTTCCCGCGGGGGTAAGCCTTCCCCGCGATGTCTCACCTCGCTTATGCTTTTTCAGATCCAGCTCGCACGAACTTGATGTTCCAGACATCAGCTGTGCTGGGCTTGCGTATCCCAGCGGCGTAGTGAATTCGTGCGAGCTGTGGGATCACGTGACTCAGTTAGAGCCAATGGCAGCACACCATCTTCCATTCATAAGTCTCACAGCATGGCTGTGAAATCTATGAATCTTACACCCCCCCCAAAATAACAGCTAAACCTCAATTAAATTTTTAAAAAAAACCATCACATTAATAAAATAAGTATAGTTAATTAAATTAACCATTTTAAATAAAAAATTAAATTTTTGAAAAAATTTAAAATCTTTTAAAAAGTTATAAAAATAAACTTACCTGTCTTTAAAGTCTGTGGCACCATCTCCTCTTTAAAGGCAGCCCATTGTTCGATCACAGTTTTGCCTGCCAATCTTTGATTCCAATTTACAAGGGCCAGATCCATTCTTAACCCACTGAAATTGGCCGCCTTGCAATTAAGTATTTTTATTCTAGATTGCTCCCTGGCCTTTTCCATAGCTAATTTAAACCTTATGATTCTATGATCACTGTTCCTTAAATGTTCCCCTGCTGACACTTGCTCCACTTGATCCACCTCATTCCCCAGAACCAGATCCAGCAATGCCTCCTTCCTTGTTGGGCCGGAAACATACTGATCAAGAAAGTTCTCTTGAACACACTTCAGAAATTCTTCCCCTTCTCTGCGCTTTACACTATTACTATCCCAGTCTTTATTAGGATAGTTGAAGGCCCCCCATTATCACTACTCTATAGTTCTTGCATCTCTCTGTAATTTCCCTGCAAATTTGCTCCTCTGTATCCTTCCCACTAGTTGGTGGCCTATAGAATACACCTAGTAATATAATGGCACATCTATTGTTTCTTAACTCTAACCAAATAGATTCTGTCCTTGACCCCTCCAGGACATCCTCTCTCTCCAGCACTGTAATATTCTCCTTAATCAATATTGCCATCCCACCTCCTCTCTTTCCTTTCCTATCTTTCCTGAACACTTTGGGCTGGATTTTGATACTGGGGCGGGTTGGGGTCGTGTCATCCACTTTTCATGTTATCCACCCGACTGCAATTGGATGTGGGAGATTGATGCAATTTTCACCTAATTGGGCAATTGAGTTCCAGCATGTGGGAACCCATGACCCAATTAGTGTTTTCAGTCTGAAAGTCGCCTCTGATGATGTCATCATTGCTGCTGCATTGAAGGTCTGCAAAGACTGCCTGGCCTTTGCTGTGAGAGGACCTGGATGCAAAATGAGCAGCAGCAGCCCTAAGTCTGCTCCCAGATATTTTTTCACCACCACTCCCAGATATGTCTCCCATCCACCACCACTCCCAGATATGTCATCCATCCAGCCAGCCTGCCTGCACTGCCTGCCTGCCTGCCTGCCCGCCTGTCAGCTATCCAAATGTGCTCCCGCCAGGTTTCACATTCATGGTTCAGAACAGGCGTGCTTCACGTAGAAAAAGGGTTAAAATCACAAAGGCCTTTCAAAATGGCATTATAGAGGCAATTTAGTGCTTGTTAAGGGCCTTAGCAGCCTATCCCGCCTCTTAGAGGTGGGACGGAGTTGGGACCAGCAGACACGATTTAATGAAAATTGCGTGGAGGCGGGATGGAGGCGGGCTTGTGGCCGCCCGCCAGTTTTCGCAATTTTAACCCCCCACGCGCTGCCAAACCCACCTCCACGGGTCAATGAAAATCCAGCCCTTAAAATCCAGGAATATTTAAAACCCAATCCTGCCCTTTTTTGAGCCAGGTCTCTGTTATTGCCATGACATCATATTCCGATGTGGCTATTTGCACCTGCAGCTCACCAACTTATTTACCACGCTTCGTGCGTTTACACACATGCACTGTAAACCTATCTTAGACCTTCTTATATCCTCTCTTAGTCTGACCCCACCTAATACCATACTATCTCTTACTCCAGTGCTATCTGTCTCTCCCAATCCTTTGTGCACCTTGTTACTCCTTTCTAATGCTACATCCTGGTGCCCATCCCCCTGCCAAATTAGTTTAAACCCTCCCAACCAAGTGTATAGGCCCAGGGCAACATTCCAGTAGTTCTCTGAGGAGCAGTGCATAAGGAGGCTGTGCTTCTCCAGGGCGGCTTCACAATAATCTACGGGAGAGCAGATAAGGACATTCATGATGCAACTGAAGCCCCTATCCATTCAGTTTCCCAACCTGCCCAAGGCAGAGGAAATGGTAGAGCACAGAGTCTGCATGGTCCCAGTACAAGCATCCCTACTGGTCCCACAGGCTCCAGCAGAGAGGGCCCAGCTGCAGTGTCCATTGAGGTGACTGCACATTCCATGGTTGACTGCAAAGTGTCAATGCCATGTCTGAGAACCCCACACAAGTTGATCAGCCATGATCTCATCGAATGGCAGAGCAGGCTCGAGGGGCCGAATGGCCTACTCCTGCTCCTATCTTCTAAGTTAGTAGTGGACTCCTCCACACTGTCTGACATGTTGTGGTAAATTCCTGTTCAGTACATTCAGCAATTGCTGGTGCACAGAAAGTATTTTTCTTGTAAAGGCTGGGTCCCTAAGGTCTGCATCTCTGTACTATTCAGCAGAAGTAGCGCGCGAGCTGGCCCTCTTGCGAGCCATTTCCTCGCCATTCCTTTCCATCTACACCTGCTCACTTGTGCTTGGCAAAACACAAGTGGCCTACTCCTGCTCCTAATTCTTATGTTCTTATGTTCTAAAACACACAGTGCAGAACCGTCTAAGTCACTATCTATACCAGGCAGAGTGTTGATTTCTGTGCTGGTGCTAGTGATGGTGCATTTCTGGGAGGGTTCTCCCCTCAGGCCTGAGCCTCCTGAAGGACCTAGAAAAAGGCAGAGGGTCAAAAGTTAACATGTAATGGCAAGGATAAGCAATAGCGGCATAATGCAGCACCAGGTTGGCATGCTGTGTGTGTGTATTTGTGTGTGTGTGAGCAAGAGAGTTAAGTAGAACAAGAAAAGGAAGGGAAGATGCCCAAACTTCCTGCTGTGCATGGTCTCCAGCCTTGCTATGGCCTCCAACCTTGCTCTGGCCTCTAGCCTTGCTATGGTCTCCGGCCTTGCTCTGGCCTCCAGCCTAGCTCTGGCCTCCGGCCTTGCTTTCTGTCCTGAAGCCAGCTAGCTATCCATTCTGCTACTTGGCCCCTGACTCCGCATTCTCTGACCTTATTCATTAGTCTATTATGTGGTACCTTATCAAAGGCCTTTTGGAAATCTAGATAAATTACAGCTACTGCATTACCCTTGTCGACTCTCTCTGTTACCTCTTCAAAGAATTCAGTGAGGTTGGTCAAGCAAGACTTTCTCTTTGAAATCCATGCTGACTATTCATTATTATATTTTTGGTTACTAGATGTTCTTCTATTTTTTCCTTTAGTAGGGATTCCATTATTTTTCCTACCACCGATGTTATGCTGACAGATGTATAGTTCCCTGGACATGTTCTATCTCCCTCTTAAGCATAGGTATTACATTAGCTATCTGCCAGTCCTCTGGCACTACACCTTTTCTAATGAATTATTAAATATGTGTAATAGTGCTTCTGCTATCTCTTCTCTAGATTCTTTTAAAATGCGCAGATGTAATCCGTCTGGACCAGGAGTTTTATCCTCTTTGAGTTTGATTAGTTTATTTAATATTTCTCCACTTTTTATTTTAAATGCGGTTATATCATTTCTAATCTCATCTTTTGATATCACGTCCACTTGATCTATCTCCCTGGTAAATACTGAAGCAAAGTAATTATTTAATATTTCTGCCATTTTGCTATCGCTGCCTGTGATTTTATTCTGACCATCCCTTAGTGGCCCTATTCCCATCCCAACTTTCCTTCTTTATATTTATATGCCTGTAGAATATTTCACTTTTTTGTTTTATGTTCCTTGATAATTTAATTTCATAGTTCCTCTTTGCCTTCCTAATTATTTTTTTGACTTCTCTCCTAATCTCTTCATATTCTCCCTTGTCATGCTCTCCCAGCTGTCCATGGACTTAGTGTATGCCTCTTTCCTTACCCTTAATTTTTCCCTAATGTCTTTATTCATCCATGGTGTCCCATTAGTGTTTAGCTTGTTCTTGTTTTTTAGCATATATATTTTTCCTGGACTCTGTTGAACACCATTTTAAATGTTGCCCATTGCTGTTCTACATCATTGTTTACCAATATTGTTGTCCAATTTAATACTATTCTAAGTTCTATTCTCAGTACCTTCTGTGCAATTCACAAATGTTCTCAAATCTTCACACACCATTCGGTCTTATCACAGTTGATCAGATTGCTTAAGCAGTTTCATTTTTTTGGTGCTACCTTCATCTTCATCACCTTCCATTATAATACATTCTTCAATATTTCAAGAAGACATAAACTAGAGCCACTGCCATAATACAAATGCTCATTCAAAGGTTTTGCCTACTCCCGTGTGCCAAGATATCGTGGTAATTTTCTAACAAAACAAATATGTTTGCTCTGACAAATGTGGCAGATTAAATATTGTGAAAAATCACATCCATTAACATTTTAATTAGACGGCAGTCCCTGTGTTCAAATAGCAACCACATGAGCTTAAAGGTTTTGTGCAATTGATATTCCTTATTTTCAGGACATATGAATAATGAGTTAAACTGATCAGGACTGAATAGACTGTAATGTTAGATGGACAACTTGAAGTTTTGCTTAATCTGCATTTAGTAGATTAAAATCTATAAAGTCAGGGAGAAATTAAATGCAGTTTCCGCTTCTTGTTTATCCTGTGGTTAGTGAACCCTCTCAGATTAACCAAATTGAGTCCATCAGAGTAAATTTTAGCATTGGCTGTTGGAAGTCGTAGGCTTAATGAGCCAAATGCCCTTTTCTTGTTCCACACTTCACAATTTTAAGTAAGGCAACATGCTGATAATAAAGGATCGGCATGAAATAACACAGTGCTGTACGGAATGCCGAGTTCTATCTCTTGGATTCCAGTACTCAAGTTGGGAGTATGTGTGCAGCACCTTCGATCAATTGATTCTTCTGCAAAGTCCTAATCATTTAGCAGCTTTTTAATCTCACTAGGTTCTCTTGCAGATCTTCAGACGCCATTGCCCTCTGTCACAGATCCATTTGGCTTTTCATGAAGCATTTCACATTTGTAGAACAATCAAGTTTACAAAGGCCAGAATAAATATCTAAGACTCCTTATGAAGAGATATGAAGTCACTTCTGTGCTACTTCCCTTTTTTGATGGTCTGCTTTGAATCTGAAGAGCTCTAAACATTTGACACATGCTCGGTGCAAGATATAAAGAGGGATTTTAACTCCCTTCACCCAGTGGAAAACAGGTGGAATGAGAGTTAATATCCAAGCACTAGACTTGGAGCTCTGTTTCCACCCTGTAGCTATCTTAAAGCTGGGTGTCTGAGCCATTCACCTGATGTATAGCCTAATCAGTAAAAATAATGAGGAGGAGGAATTCCTTGAGTGTTTAAGGGATGGTTATCTGGATCAATATGTCGAGGAACCAACTCGGGAACAGGCTATATTGGACTGGGTACTGTGCAATGAGAAGGGACTAATTAGTAATCTTGTTGTACGGGGACCCTTGGGTCAGAGCGATCATAACATGATCGATTTCTCACTCGAAATGGAGAGCGAAGAAATTGACTCAGATACTAAGGTCCTGAATTTAAACAAGGGGAATTATGATGCCATTAAACGGGAACTGAGTAGGTCTGATTGGACAACGTTCCTGGGAGGACTGGAGGTAGATAAACAATGGCAAGCATTTAAAGATAGAATGACAAAATTGCAAAAATTGTTTATACCAATCTGGCATAAAAGGAAATCTAAAAAGGTGACTCAACCGTGGATAACAGGGGAAATTAGAGACAGCATAAAATCCAAAGATAGGGCGTATAAAATAGCCAAAAAAAGCGCCAGAGCGGAAGATTGGGAACAGTTTAAGATAGAGCAAAGGAGGACAAAGGGCTTAATCAAGAGGGGCAAAATAGCTTACGAAAGCAAGCTGGCGGAAAATATAAAAACTAACTCCAAAAGCTTTTATAAGTATATCAAGAGGAAAAGACTGGTGAAAACCAAAGTTGGCCCATTGCAGTCAGATACGGGGGAATATATAACGGGAAATAAAGAAATGGCAGACCAACTAAATGCATACTTTGGGTCAGTCTTTACGAAGGAAGACACAAAAAACCTCCCTGGGATATCGGGAAAAATAGGGACATTTGCAAAGGAGGAACTGACGCAAGTCAATATCTCTAAGGATATGGTGTTAAGGAAGCTAAAGGGATTGAAGGCGGACAAATCCCCAGGGCCTGATAACATGCATCCTAGGGTGCTGAAGGAGGTGGCCCTAGAGATAGCGGATGCACTAAGTATGATTTTTCAGAATTCATTAGACTCGGGAACAGTGCCCATGGATTGGAGGGTAGCTAACGTTACCCCACTATTCAAAAAGGGGGGTAGGGAAAAAGCAGGTAATTACAGACCTGTAAGCCTTACATCAGTTGTGGGCAAAATGCTGGAGTCCATCATTAAGGATGAAATAGCGGAGCACTTAGCAAATGGGGACAGGATAGGACAGAGTCAACATGGATTTACAAAGGGTAAATCGTGCTTGACTAATCTATTGGAATTTTTTGAGGGAGTAACTGGTAAAATAGATGGGGGAGAGCCAGTAGATGTGGTGTACCTGGACTTCCAAAAGGCCTTCGATAAGGTCCCACATAAAAGATTAGCAGGGAAAATTGAAGCTCATGGGATAAAGGGGAAAGTATTGACGTGGATAGAGAACTGGCTGTCAGATAGAAAACAGAGAGTTGGAATAAACGGCTCATTTTCTGAATGGCAGGCAGTAACAAGTGGGGTACCACAGGGATCTGTCCTGGGTCCCCAGCTGTTCACAATTTACATTAATGACCTGGATCAGGGAGTCGGATGCAGCATTTCCAAATTTGCAGACGACACTAAACTAGGAGGGGGGGTGGGCTCAGAGGAGGAGACCAGGAAGCTCCAGAGCGATTTGGACAGACTGGGTGATTGGGCGGATAAATGGCAGATGCACTATAATGTGGACAAGTGCGAAGTTATCCACCTTGGGTGCAGGAACGGGAGGGCAAATTATTATTTAAATGGCAATAAATTGGGAGAGGGGGAAGTACAGAGAGACCTGGGTGTTCTTGTACACCAGTCACTGAAGGCGAGCATGCAGGTGCAACAGGCGATCAAGAAGGCAAACGGTATGCTGGCCTTCATAGCAAAAGGGTTGGAATACAGGAACAGGGATACCTTGCTGCAGCTGTACAGGGCACTGGTGAGACCACACCTCGAGTACTGTGTACAGTTTTGGTCGCCTCATCTGAGGAAAGATGTTCTTGCCATGGAGGGGGTGCAGCGGCGATTCACCAGGCTGATACCAGGAATGGCGGGATTGACCTATGAGGAGAGACTATGTAGTTTAGGGATGTACACACTCGAGTTTAGAAGATTGAGAGGGGACCTCATAGAAGTGTATAAAATTCTGACAGGTCTAGACAGACTAGATGCAGAAGGAATGTTTCCCTTGGCGGGTGAGAACAGAACTAGAGGACATAATTTAAGGATAAGGGCTAAACCATTTAGGACAGAAATGAGGGGGAATTTCTTCACTCAGAGGGTGGTGAACCTGTGGAACTCATTGCCACAGAGGGCAGTGTACGCCAGCTCATTAAATATATTTAAGAGGGAATTAGATATATTTCTGCAGGCAAAAGGGGTTAAGGGTTACGGAGAGAAGGCGGGGACGGGATACTGAATTGGAGGATCAGCCATGATCTCATTAAATGGCGGAGCAGGCTCGAAGGGCCGGATGGCCTACTCCTGCTCCTATCTTCTATGTATCTATGTATCTATGTATGTATTCATGCATATCAGGGTCAATTCACTTAATGGGGATACCGAAGCCACCTTCACGGCCTACTGAGCGGAGGAATCGCAGTGAACGCTCCACTCAGGAGAAGCTGCCGGACACCCAGCGGAGACACCAGAAGACAAATTCAAAACTTACTTTTGTGGGGCCAGGAGGAGCAGGTGTCCTCTTCTCAATCCCATGAAAATAGTTTGGGCAGCTGCCGTCCCGGGCTGCTCCCTCTGCCAGCTTCCGCGTTTCTGAAACCCTCCCGAACTCCTCGCCCCTTGACGACTTTACCTTGCTGTTGGCCAGGTGGCCTCCGGGGCTGCCCGATATAGCGCCATCTGTGCCCGGTGAGCTGCCTCTGGGCGCCCGTTTGGGGCAGGCAGCTCGCCAGCTCTACTTAAATGAGGCCCAGCCATTGAAATGACTTGGGCCTGATGTTACACCTCCACCCGCATGTCCACCAGCTGACTGCCCAGGATACAGTCACGAGCTGAATACCTGAAGCACACGCATGTCAAAAACATGTATATGGCTATAAGTGGCTGTGGAATTTGCAGGCATTTTTACTTGCCTGCTTTTTTGCTAGAGAGCAAGGGACAATTAGGTAAGTCAGGTCATCCCATTTGTTAGCATTCATAATGATAGCAGAAATTCTAGGCCTAGAAATACGAACCTTTAGCGCCAGCCATTAAGGCCGGCTTTGAAGAAAAAAATGGCGGCGGCCTCGCTTCTGCCTACTTCTGCCGCGGAATGCGGCAGCCCACATATTGGGCAGGTCGGCAGCGCTGCGGTTGCCTGCGTTTGCCGTAATTATTTTAATTATCAGGAGAGTGACTTCAATCGACGTGCAATGCCGAATTGATGTACGCTCATCGATTTTGGACGGCGCCGCTCCTCTTACCGCCATTGACTGCGCGTTGAGCCGGGAGAAAGCGGCGGAGAGCTATAAACCATACAGTAAACAGCTGCTGAGATAACTGGTAACTATGGAGAGCTCCGACTAAAGAGTGAAAACTGCTTCCAATGAGATGCATCAAATCTCCCCCCTGGTCAGTCAAACATTATGGGGTAGAAATTAGGTCGCGCCCCATTTGGGGCGCAAATATCGTCTGGACGCAAATATTAGCGCCTGGCGCTAATTATCGGCACTGACTGGAAACTTCACTTTTACCGCCCCGGGAGGTGAGTGGAGCGCAAAAGCAGGCGCTGCACACCTGTCTTAAGGCGCAAAGGCCAAGGAGTGAGGCGCTAACTCAGAGCGCTGGCGAAGCTCATGTAATGTCAGTCAGCAATAGAACACACACACAATGGCACGGGCCAGTTCTTAAAGGGGATGGTTAATCTTGCTTTCCATCCACATCCTGTTCATTGCAGCCTTGAATCTCGGCCTGGAGAGACTTGCACATCAAATGTGCTGGAAAGAACAATGGAGAGTACCAGGCAAAGAGCTCAGAGTGCAGCTCCCACAGTCTCTGCTAAATCGATACAAGGAATGGCAAATCAAAATGAACCTGCAAAGTGCTGCTCAGTACCCAAAACTCCTTCCCACAACGTTGAATCTCTCCAGAAGTCTCTCCCTCTCTCTCTCAGAATGCATAGTTCAAAAATGCCACCAACAATAAAAGACAAGAAGAGGCCCCCTTTAAATAGCGCCCCCCCCCAGCCCCACAGCGATTGATAGCGTTCCAGTCTTCTGGTCGTTGGATGCGCCAGGCGGTAAGGCAGGGGGCGCCACTCAATTTCCACTCCGGGGCGCCACAAGGGCGTTGCACCATGGAATGACGTCACAATCTGCGCGCGCAGGTGGTCGCAGCGGTAAGTTTTAGCGCCGCCGCACAATCTCAAGTTAAGTTCTCGAGCGGCGCAAACATCGCTGCGCCCGGGCGTTAGCGGCTTTGCGCCCCATTAGCGCCCTCTTAAGGCGCTAACGGGAGGCGCAACCAACTGAATTTTTACCCCTATGGGTGGTAAATACTTTTAAACTATACTGTACTACAGGTGTAAGAATCTCAGGGAAAAAAATAAAAGCTGCATTTCGTTAAATTTTATACATTGGGTTTTCTAGTTTAGGAACTTATAAAATAATATGCAAAGTTTTGAAGTCTGTTTTTAAAAGGCCAAGAATTAAGGAAAATTTAACAGCATATTCTCACCAAGAGTTCTTCAAAAGACTGTTGTTGTTAAAAATGTAATTGAACGCTCTTCTGCACGATTTACACCAGTAAACTCGTGGCCAAGAGGTTCATGGTTTCCTTTTTTAAAATTTAATTCACCTGATTTCTCATGCAGCGGTTTAACGACATCTATGCCCCAGTATTTCACTGTTAACAGATGACTGCCCGAGAACGCCGCACCGATCCTTTAGTCGCGACCTTCGGCCTCCTGCTGATGTTACCGCCAGAAAGAGTGCGTTGCACGGGAGCTTCTGTTAAATCCGCAGGCAGCACCAAAATACTGGTGCTGCCTGCGCTCTTTTTGCGGGCGGCTGGTAGCCTTGACCCGCAGTGGCACCGCCCAACATCAGGCTTAATCGAATTTCTAGGCTCTATAGTTTTAAAAGCGCATCTTCACTGCTGCTATGAATGCTTGAATATCTGGGCTAGGCCTGCCTCCATAGCAACTTCTCCAGTGAGGAAACAATTGCCAGGAATTACCAGCACAGCCCGTACAGGGGAAAAATTGCAATCCTCAGGACATCTCCTGTGTGAAATTTCCACCAAACGTGAGGGAGTTAGTGATCATCTCTTAATAATGTCTCTCAATGTCTCTTAATCTCTCCTTTTGTTCTTTCCTCCCCTCCCCCTTTTCCCAGCTTTATGCTTGCTTTAAATCTATTTGATTTCCTGCTTTTTTCCAGTTCTGACGAAAGGTCTTCGACCTGGAACGTTAACTCTGTTTCTCTCTCCACGGATGCTGCCTGGCCTGCTGAGTTTTTCCAGCGTTTTCTGTTGTTATTTCGGATTTCCAGCATCCGCAGTATTTTGCTATCGAGTTAGTAGACCTGTCAGTTTGGGAGAAAATGGCTTCATTGAGACAGCCATTTATCCATGCCTGCTTCCCAGTTGATCACTGTTTCGAATCACATGTGTACATGAATGAAATATGGAGCAATTCTAAGGAGCACTTATGGATGAGTTATATATCAGTTTAATTAATATATTTTAATCAAAGAAGTCCCCATATTTTATTTCAGCAAAAGAACTTAATATTGTGGCTACATGTGGCATTAGTGCATTATTTTGCTGATCAATGCAGAAACACGATTCATGTTAATCTGAATCAGTTTGTGGCCCAAAACTGGGATGGAGCACAGGTTTATCCTGGATCACCTGTTGCCAGAGTCAATAATTACATGCCGTAGGTCTTTTTATACCTCTCGGGTTGGTGGTTGAAATCTTGGCTCAGATCAGTGTTAATATTACAGAGATGGGTCTACGTGACTGCTCAGCTGGTGAAAGCAGCATGTACTGAGCATGTTTATTTTTAATTCATTCTCGGGATTTGGGCATCGCTCGACAGGCCAGCATTTATTGTGCATCCCCAGTTGCCCTGAGAAGGTGGTAGTGAGCCTTCCTCTTGATGTAGGCCGCAAGGTCCCAAGTTTTATTCCCAGTCTGTACTGAGTTACTTTGGGCCCAATATTTACTGGGCCGCATGTTCGGAGCAGGGGTGAGGAGTTATGGACAGGAAACCAGGAAGTATAGGTTTCCTGAATGTCCTGCAGTTTCTGACTGCAGGATACCGTTTTAAGTTTTTTCCGCAGGTTTCCCGCCCTGCTGGCTGCCTCTCGGACGGGAAAGCCTGCAGCAGAAGGCCGCAGCGAAGGAGCAGGTAGGGAGACTGGGAGAGATCGCGGTTGGGTGGGGGGAGGGGAGGGGGTTGTCTAGTGGTGGGGGTGGGGAGAGATCGTGGGGGGGTAGAGCGTGGTCGGGGGGGCGAGATGGTGGTTGGGGTGAGGAGATGGTGGTCAGGGGGAGTGAGATGGTGGTCAGGGGGAGTGAGATGGTGGTCAGGGGGAGTGAGATGGTGGTTGGGGTGAGGAGATGGTGGTCAGGGGGAGTGAGATGGTGGTCGGGGTGAGGAGATGGTGGTCAGGGGGAGTGAGATGGTGGTTGGGGTGAGGAGATGGTGGTCAGGGGGAGTGAGATGGTGGTCAAGGGGAGTGAGATGGTGGTCAGGGGGAGTGAGATGGTGGTCAGGGGGAGTGAGATGGTGGTCAGGGGGAGTGAGATGGTGGTCAGGGGGAGTGAGATGGTGGTCAGGGGGAGTGAGATGGTGGTCAGGGGGAGTGAGATGGTGGTCAGGGGGAGTGAGATGGTGGTCAGGGGGAGTGAGATGGTGGTTGGGGTGAGGAGATGGTGGTCAGGGGGAGTGAGATGGTGGTTGGGGTGAGGAGATGGTGGTCAGGGGGGAGTGAGATGGTGGTTGGGGTGAGGAGATGGTGGTCAGGGGGAGTGAGATGGTGGTTGGGATGAGGAGATGGTGGTCAGGGGGAGTGAGATGGTGGTTGGGGGGGTGAGCTGGTGGTCAGGGGGGCAAGATGGTGGTCAGGGGTGTGAGATGTTAGTGGGAGGGTTCTAGTAGTGGGAGGGAGAGATCATGGGGGTGTAGAACGTGGTGGGCGGGGGGGGGAAAAAATGGTGGTCGGGGCAGGTGATATGGTGGTCGGAGGGGCGAGATGGTGGTCAGGGGGTGAGATGGTGGTCAGGGGTGTGAGATGTTGGTGGAAGGGTTCTAGTAGTGGGAGGGAGAGATCACAGGGGTGTAGAATGTGGTGTGCGGGGGGGGAAATGGTGGTCGGGGGGGTGAGATGATGGTCGGGGGGGTGGGGTGGCAGAGCGGACAGATCACGAGGGTGTTTGCAGGATAGCTTATTGGGTCTGGCGGAAACACTCCTGCTACTCCTGGCCCACAAGCAGTGCTGTAAAGGCCCTTACCTTATGGATCCAGCCTTTCTCGCCTCCTTTTACCTGCCGGGTTTCCCGAGGCCAGGGAAGCCTGGCGGACATGAGTTAAAAATAAAAAGCTTGTTAAAATGGAGACACACAGCCTCCTTAAAAACTGTTACCGACCGACTCGACCTTTGAGAGCGCATTGGTTGCCCACCCCCACCCGTCCCGCCTTTGTTAAAATGTGGGTGGGTTCGAAAAATTTTAATTTTAACCTCTCACCCGACCCAATCCCATCCATTTTGGGGGATTAAAATTACCCATTTGATCTCAGAAGATACTGCATTAGAGCTCCCAACGTTGGCTTTAACATGCCTAGGCTGCAGAGCAGAGGTTAAATTAGCCACGATTCCTGCTCCTGATCACTATCCTGTGATCACTGCTGGAATATACACATTGGAGGAGGACAGGATTGGGATTGGTTATGATCTGCCTGCAACTTTTTGTTTTTTTATTTGGTTTACTGAGGATCTGTATTGCGAGATGCTGTAAGGAAATTACTTGAGCCGGGACTACATTGATATATTGCTGTAAAGGAGCTGGGAGCTAAATGAACTAAGTGAGACTGCTTAAACTCATTTTGCATAGGACCCTTATAGGTAGAAGAGAGAGATTTTCATCCTTCAGTCTAGACTGAATTCGAACCAAGGTCCCAGTAATGAAATGACAGAGGTTTTTTTTTGTAATCTACACTACCTAGCTCCTCCATTGAAATGATTTTTTAGTACATTTTAGTACATTCTGCAAAAAAATAATTAAAACTGAGATCATATACAATGGTTGCGAAATTTGGCAGCTTAGTGGCGGTAGTTAAGGCCAGTTTTGGAAAAAAAAAATGGCGTCTGCCTCACTTCCGGCGCAGCCCGCACTGTTCGCCATCTTGGTGAGGGCAATAGCGTGGCGGGACGTGCGTGCACCAGCAGTATGCAGAGTAGGCAGATAGTAAAGTCAGTCGGCGTGTAACGCTGATTTGACGCACGACCTGCTATTTTGGACATCACCGCTCCATTCAATGCCCTCTCCGCCAGTGCTGTTTAAAGGGAAACATCCAACTTGCAGGTAAGTTGATTTTTTTCTATTGAACTGGCTCTTGCAGAGTTTGTATGAGTACTGGGTTGCTGGAAGACATTTATAAAGTTGGTAAAGTGTGCAGGACATTGGGAAGGCGTTGGCTGCTACTGGCAGGCCTCTGAGTACATCACTTGCTCCCAGTCATGGGAGATCTATTTGCAGTCCCCCTCGGGCTGCAGTATGACAGGGAGATGGAGCAGAGGCAGCAAAGTAGACAAGCTGCCCACAGAGGGAGAAGGAGGTGGAGGAGTGCTCTCAGCAGGAGGCCTTGCCCGCCTAGGGTCTTCAAGGAGCACTTCTCCTACCTGCACCGAAACCAGGAGCAGTGTGTTCGGCGGCTTCGCTTCACCAAGGAGGTGGTCACAGAACTCTGCCACCTCTTGGAACCAGACCTGCAGTCTCAGAGCAGAGCGACGACGTTGCTGCCAATGGGCCTCATGGTGACTGTGGCTTTGAATTTTTTCGCCAGAGGATCCTTCCAGGCTGGAACTGGCGACATAGCAAACATCTCGCAGTTTGCCGTCCATCGCTGCATCCGGGAAGTCACAGAGGCTCTGTACTCTAGGAGAAGGGATTTCATTGTCTTCTCTCTAAACAGAGAGAAGCAGGAGAAGCACGCACATGGCTTTGCCAGGATATCGGGCTTTCCCGTGGTGCAGGGTGCCATCGACTGCACACACGTGACTTTGCGGGTGCCGCATCTCAATGGTGAGATGTACCGTAACCGCAAAGAGTACCACTCGCTGAACGTGCAGTCGGTGTGTGTCCACGCCCAGCACATTATGATGGTGAATGCCCAGTATCCTGGCAGCAGTCGTGATGCCTTCATCCTGCACCAGTCCGCTGTGCCAGCTTTCTTCCAGCCACCACATCGAACCCGAAGGTGGCTGCTCAGCGAAAAGGGCTATCCACTCTACACCTGGCTGATGATTCCCCACCGCAACTCCACCAATCATGGCCAGCAATCATATAATGACTGCCACGCTGCCACGAGGAACGTCATCGAGCAGACCATCGGGGTGCTCAAGCAATGGTTCCGCTGCCTTGACCACTCGGAAGAAGCCCTCTAGTAATCACCGGAGCGGGTGTCCCAATTCGTGGTGGTATGCTGCATCCTCCACAACAGGAGGAGGAGGAGGAAGGGAGGATGCAGCCTACAAATTCCCATTCCGGATGGGCTCTCCGTGACTGCATCATCAGACTCCAGTTCCCCTAAATGAAACCCTGGATCCCCATTGCTCAACACTTTCCTACCTTACCATCCCTCTGTCACAGAACATCACAGCGTCCTCTTGGCCACAATGCTGAAATGAAAGCAACCACAAAACAAACATCCCAAACAGTGATTCATTCCAAAACTACATAACAAAGTCAACTAATCACCCTTATGTATTCCCTTAGTGCCTGTCTTGTGTGTGCCTTTGCCTATCCTAGTGCTCCTACGAAGTGCTACCCCAGTGGCTGCAGCGTGGCTGGTGGAAGGCTGCTGACTTTCAGTGGAGGAGACTGCAGTTGACCTTGCAGGATGACCTCGAGCAGCTCTGGGACTAGAAGGCCCAGCTGTGGACTGTACCACCTCAGCATGGGCAGCAGCAGTCTGGGCTGGCTGGCTGACGGGCAACAGCAAGGGCACTGGCGGAGTGGCAGTGGTGGAAGTCCGAATGCTGTCATCCTGAGAGAGGACAGCAGGTTCGTGCTCAATGGAGCC
Organism: Squalus acanthias; assembly: GCA_030390025.1. NCBI lineage: Eukaryota > Metazoa > Chordata > Chondrichthyes > Squaliformes > Squalidae > Squalus > Squalus acanthias. The sequence continues at coordinate 152,733,532 of CM059430.1, forward strand.
ACTGCCACTCCCCTGGGGTGGCGCCTCAGCAATCCTAGTAATCTGTTGGAGGATAGATTGCTGGACTGCTGTGAGACCCTGCAAGCCCCTTTCCACACTGGTAAATGCAGCCACGGTGGCAGCAGTCTGAGCTTGCGTGGCAGCACTCAGGTGTTGGGTCACTTCCGCTTGTGCTGCAATGGACGCTGAGACATCACCCATCAGACCCTGCCTCATGGTTGTGTCCACAAGTGCTCTAATGGAGTTAGCCACCACTTCCATCCTGGAAATCAGGGCTCCAAGCTCTGTGCAAAGCCCTGTGCAAGGTTGGAGCCAGACCCCTCTATGCTCCTTGACAGTGACAAGAGGCTCTCGGGCAGGCCTGCCAATGCACCAAGTATTTCTGTGTGCATGCCCATCACCCTTCTTCTGAAGGCCACCCCATCAAAGTCCTCATCTGAGTCCTCTGCATTCGAACTCGTGTTCTCACCCTCTGGGGAGCTGACACCTGCGCTACCTTTTCCCCCTGCCCTGGATGCAGCCCACTCGTGCCTGGTAACTCACCACGTGCAGATCCCGCCTCTATACTACCCTCTAAAGTACGCGCAGTGCCATTTTTTGAGCTGGTGTCTGCAAGTGTCAGATTGAGTGACGGTGTCTCTTTGTGGGATGAGGGGGAAGTGGAATGTGAGAAGGAGGATTAAGTATGAACATACCATCATCGTCAATGTTTTCAGCATCGCCAATCACCACGGCCTCAGTGGCGGTCCCTCCAATGATATCCAGCACTTTCTCCTCCAGCTGGGTCAGGATCTGCAGCCGTGCCCCCCGAATGTCAGGTGCTGCTGGCGCCGGTTATGTGCCACCTTGGCCTGCGAGAGAAAGGGAAGTGTGTCAGTGAGTGTGGGGCAATGGTTTGGGTGATGTGTGTCAGTGAGTGTGGTGCAATGAGTTTGGGCGAAGTGTGTGGCAGTGAGTGTGGTGCAATGTGTTTGGGTGATGTGTGTCAGTGAGTGTGGTGCAATGTGTTTGGATGATGTGTGTCAGTGAGTGTGGTGCAATGTGTTTGGGTGATGTGTGTGTCAGTGAGTGTGGTGCAATGTGTTTGGGCGAAGTGTGTCAGTGAGTGTGGTGCAATGTGTTTGGGTGATGTGTGTGTCTGTGAGTGTGGTGCAATGTGTTTGGGTGAAGTGTGTCAGTGAGTGTGCTGCAATGTGTTTGGGTGATGTGTGTCAGTGAGTGTGGTGCAATGTGTTTGGGTGAAGTGTGTCAGTGAATGTGGTGCAATGTGTTTGGGTGATGTGTGTCAGTGAGTGTGGTGCAATGTGTTTGGGTGATGTGTGTGTCAGTGAGTGTGGTGCACTGTGTTTGGGTGAAGTGTGTCAGTGAGTGTGGTGCAATGTGTTTGAGTGAAGTGTGTCAGTGAGTGTGGTGCAATGTGTTTGGGTGATGTGTGTGTCAGTGAGTGTGGTGCAATGTGTTTGGGTGATGTGTGTGTCAGTGAGTGTGGTACAGTGTATTTGGGTGAAGTGTGTCAGTGAGTGTGGTGCAATGTTAGGGTGAAGTGTATCAGTGAGTGTGGTGCAATGTGTTAGGGTGATGTGTGTGTCAGTGAGTATGGTGCAATGTGTTTGTGTGAAGTGTGTCAGTGAGTGTGGTGCAATGTGTTTGGGTGATGTGTGTCAGTGAGTGTGGGCAATGTGTTTGGGTGATGTGTGTGTCAGTGAGTGTGGTGCAATGTGTTTGTGTGAAGTGTGTCAGTGAGTGTGGTGCAATGTGTTTGGGTGAAGTGTGTCAGTGAGTGTGGTGCAATGTGTTTGTGTGAAGTGTGTCAGTGAGTGTGGTGCAATGTGTTTGTGTGAAGTGTGTCAGTGAGTGTGGTACAATGTGTTTGGGTGATGTGTGTGTCAGTGAGTGTGGTGCGGTGTGTTTGGTTGAAGTGTGTCAGTGAGTGTGGTGCAGTGTGTTTGGGTGAAGTGTGTCAGTGAGTGTGGTGCAATGTGTTTGGGTGATGTGTGTGTCAGTGAGTGTGGTGCAATGTGTTTGGGTGATGTGTGTGTCAGTGAGTGTTGTGCAATGTGTTTGGGTGAAGTGTGTCAGTGAGTGTGGTGCAATGTGTTTGGGTGATGTGTGTCAGTGAGTGTGGTGCAATGTGTTTGGGTGATGTGTGTGTCAGTGAGTGTTGTGCAATGTGTTTGGGTGAAGTGTGTCAGTGAGTGTGGTGCAATGTGTTTGGGTGAAGTGTGTCAGTGAGTGTGGTGCAATGTGTTTGGGTGAAGTGTGTCAGTGAGTGTGATGCAATGTGTTTGGGTGATGTGTGTGTCAGTGAGTGTGGTGCAATGTGTTTGGGTGAAGTGTGTGTCAGTGAGTGTGCTGCAATGTGTTTGGGTGATGTGTGTGTCAGTAGTGTGGTGCAATGTGTTTGGGTGAAGTGTGTGAGTGAGTGTGGTGCAATGTGTTTGGGTGATGTGTGTGTCAGTGAGTGTGGTGCAATGTGTTTGGGTGAAGTGTGTGAGTGAGTGTGGTGCAATGTGTTTGGGTGATGTGTGTCAGTGAGTGTGGTGCAATGTGTTTGGGTGATGTGTGTCAGTGAGTGTGGTGCAATGTGTTTGGGTGATGTGTGTCAGTGAGTGTGGTGCAATGTGTTTGAGTGATGTGTGTGTCAGTGAGTGTGGTGCAATGTGTTTGGGTGATGTGTGTCAGTGAGTGTGGTGCAATGTGTTTGGGTGAAGTATGTCAGTGAGTGTGGTGCAATGTGTTTGGGTGATGTGTGTCAGTGAGTGTAGTGCAATGTGTTTGGGTGAAGTGTGTGTCAGTGAGTGTGGTACAATGTGTTTGGGTGATGTGGGTCAGTGAGTGTGGTACAATGTGTTTGGGTGAAGTGTGTCAGTGAGTGTGGTGCGGTGTGTTTGGGTGAAGTGTGTCAGTGAGTGTGGTGCAATGTGTTTGGGTGATGTGTGTCAGTGAGTGTGGTGCAATGTGTTTGGGTGATGTGTGTCAGTGAGTGTGGTGCAATGTGTTTGGGTGATGTGTGTGTCAGTGAGTGTGGTGCAATGTGTTTGGGTGATGTGTGTCAGTGAGTGTGGTGCAATGTGTTTGGGTGATGTGTGTGTCAGTGAGTGTGGTGCAATGTGTTTGGGTGATGTGTGTCAGTGAGTGTGGTGCAATGTGTTTGGGTGATGTGTGTGTCAGTGAGTGTGGTGCAATGTGTTTGGGTGAAGTGTGTCAGTGAGTGTGGTGCAATGTGTTTGGGTGATGTGTGTCAGTGAGTGTAGTGCAATGTGTTTGGGTGATGTGTGTGTCAGTGAGTGTGGTACAATGTGTTTGGGTGATGTGGGTCAGTGAGTGTGGTGCAATGTGTTTGGGTGAAGTGTGTCAGTGAGTGTGGTGCAATGTGATTGGGTGATGTGGGTCAGTGAGTGTAGTGCAATGTGTTTGGGTGAAGTGTGTCAGTGAGTGTGGTGCAATGTGTTTGGATGATGGGTGTCAGTGAGTGTGGTGCAATGTGTTTGGGTGATGTGTGTCAGTGAGTGTGGTGCAATGTGTTTGGGTGATGTGTGTCAGTGAGTGTGGTGCAATGTGTTTGAGTGATGTGTGTCAGTGAGTGTGGTGCAATGTGTTTGAGTGATGTGTGTCAGTGAGTGTGGTGCAATGTGTTTGGGTGAAGTGTGTCAGTGAGTGTGGTGCAATGTGTTTGGGTGATTTGTGTGTCAGTGAGTGTGGTGCAATGTGTTTGGGTGATGTGTGTCAGTGAGTGTGGTGCAATGTGTCTGAGTGATGTGTGTCAGTGAGTGTGGTACAGTGTGTTTGGGTGAAGTGTGTCAGTGAGTGTGGTGCAGTGTGATTGGGTGATGTGTGTCAGTGAGTGTGGTGCAATGTGTTTGGGTGATGTGTGTCAGTGAGCGTGGTGCAATGTGTTTGGGTGATGTGTGTCAGTGAGTGTGGGCAATGTGTTTGGGTGATGTGTGTGTCAGTGAGTGTGGTGCAATGTGTTTGGGTGATGTGTGTCAGTGAGTGTGGTGCAATGTGTTTGGGTGAAGTGTGTCAGTGAGTGTGGTGCAATGAGTTTGGGCGAAGTGTGTGTCAGTGAGTGTGGTGCAATGCGTTTGGGTGATGTGTGTGTCAGTGAGTGTGGTGAAATGTGTTTGGGTGATTTGTGTCAGTGAGTGTGGTGCAATGTGTTTGGGTGATGTGGGTCAGTGAGTGTGGGGCAATGTGTTTGGGCGAAGTGTGTCAGTGAGTGTGGTGCAATGTGTTTGGGTGAAGTGTGTCAGTGAGTGTGGTGCAATGTGTTTGGGTGATGTGTGTGTCAGTGAGTGTGGTGCACTGTGTTTGGGTGAAGTGTGTCAGTGAGTGTGGTGCAATGTGTTTGGGTGAAGTGTGCCAGTGAGTGTGGTGCAATGTGATTGGGTGATGTGTGTGTCAGTGAGTGTGGTGCAATGTGTTTGGGTGAAGTGTGTCAGTGAGTGTGGTGCAATGTGTTTGGGTGATGTGTGTGTCAGTGAGTGTGGTGCAATGTGTTTGGGTGAAGTGTGTCAGTGAGTGTGGTGCAATGTGTTTGGGTGATGTGTGTGTCAGTGAGTGTGGTGCAATGTGTTTGGGTGATGTGTGTGTCAGTGAGTGTGCTGCAATGTGTCTGGGTGAAGTGTGTCAGTGAGTGTGGTGCAATGTGTTTGGGTGATGTGTGTCAGTGAGTGTGGTGCAATGTGTTTGGGTGAAGTGTGTCAGTGAGTGTGGTGCAATGTTAGGGTGAAGTGTATCAGTGAGTGTGGTGCAATGTGTTAGGGTGATGTGTGTCAGTGAGTGTGGTGTAATGTGTTTGGGTGATGTGTGTGTCAGTGAGTGTGGTGCAATGTGTTTGTGTGAAGTGTGTCAGTGAGTGTGGTGCAATGTGTTTGTGTGATGTGTGTGTCAGTGAGTGTGGTGCAATGTGTTTGGGTGAAGTGTGTCAGTGAGTGTGGTGCAATGTGTTTGTGTGAAGTGTGTCAGTGAGTGTGGTACAATGTGTTTGGGTGATGTGTGTGTCAGTGAGTGTGGTGCGGTGTGTTTGGTTGAAGTGTGTCAGTGAGTGTGGTGCAGTGTGTTTGGGTGAAGTGTGTCAGTGAGTGTGGTGCAATGTGTTTGGGTGATGTGTGTGTCAGTGAGTGTGGTGCAATGTGTTTGGGTGATGTGTGTGTCAGTGAGTGTTGTGCAATGTGTTTGGGTGAAGTGTGTCAGTGAGTGTGGTGCAATGTGTTTGGGTGAAGTGTGTCAGTGAGTGTGGTGCAATGTGTTTGGGTGATGTGTGTGTCAGTGAGTGTGGTGCAATGTGTTTGGGTGAAGTGTGTGAGTGAGTGTGGTGCAATGTGTTTGGGTGATGTGTGTCAGTGAGTGTGGTGCAATGTGTTTGGGTGATGTGTGTCAGTGAGTGTGGTGCAATGTGTTTGGGTGATGTGTGTCAGTGAGTGTGGTGCAATGTGTTTGAGTGATGTGTGTGTCAGTGAGTGTTGTGCAATGTGTTTGGGTGATGTGTGTCAGTGAGTGTGGTGCAATGTGTTTGGGTGAAGTATGTCAGTGAGTGTGGTGCAATGTGTTTGGGCGAAGTGTGTCAGTGAGTGTGGTGCAATGTGTTTGGGTGATGTGTGTGTCTGTGAGTGTGGTGCAATGTGTTTGGGTGATGTGTGTGTCAGTGAGTGTGGTGCACTGTGTTTGGGTGAAGTGTGTCAGTGAGTGTGGTGCAATGTGTTTGAGTGAAGTGTGTCAGTGAGTGTGGTGCAATGTGTTTGGGTGATGTGTGTGTCAGTGAGTGTGGTGCAATGTGTTTGGGTGATGTGTGTGTCAGTGAGTGTGGTACAGTGTATTTGGGTGAAGTGTGTCAGTGAGTGTGGTGCAATGTTAGGGTGAAGTGTATCAGTGAGTGTGGTGCAATGTGTTAGGGTGATGTGTGTGTCAGTGAGTATGGTGCAATGTGTTTGTGTGAAGTGTGTCAGTGAGTGTGGTGCAATGTGTTTGGGTGATGTGTGTCAGTGAGTGTGGGCAATGTGTTTGGGTGATGTGTGTGTCAGTGAGTGTGGTGCAATGTGTTTGTGTGAAGTGTGTCAGTGAGTGTGGTGCAATGTGTTTGGGTGAAGTGTGTCAGTGAGTGTGGTGCAATGTGTTTGTGTGAAGTGTGTCAGTGAGTGTGGTGCAATGTGTTTGTGTGAAGTGTGTCAGTGAGTGTGGTACAATGTGTTTGGGTGATGTGTGTGTCAGTGAGTGTGGTGCGGTGTGTTTGGTTGAAGTGTGTCAGTGAGTGTGGTGCAGTGTGTTTGGGTGAAGTGTGTCAGTGAGTGTGGTGCAATGTGTTTGGGTGATGTGTGTGTCAGTGAGTGTGGTGCAATGTGTTTGGGTGATGTGTGTGTCAGTGAGTGTTGTGCAATGTGTTTGGGTGAAGTGTGTCAGTGAGTGTGGTGCAATGTGTTTGGGTGATGTGTGTCAGTGAGTGTGGTGCAATGTGTTTGGGTGATGTGTGTGTCAGTGAGTGTTGTGCAATGTGTTTGGGTGAAGTGTGTCAGTGAGTGTGGTGCAATGTGTTTGGGTGAAGTGTGTCAGTGAGTGTGGTGCAATGTGTTTGGGTGAAGTGTGTCAGTGAGTGTGATGCAATGTGTTTGGGTGATGTGTGTGTCAGTGAGTGTGGTGCAATGTGTTTGGGTGAAGTGTGTGTCAGTGAGTGTGCTGCAATGTGTTTGGGTGATGTGTGTGTCAGTAGTGTGGTGCAATGTGTTTGGGTGAAGTGTGTGAGTGAGTGTGGTGCAATGTGTTTGGGTGATGTGTGTGTCAGTGAGTGTGGTGCAATGTGTTTGGGTGAAGTGTGTGAGTGAGTGTGGTGCAATGTGTTTGGGTGATGTGTGTCAGTGAGTGTGGTGCAATGTGTTTGGGTGATGTGTGTCAGTGAGTGTGGTGCAATGTGTTTGGGTGATGTGTGTCAGTGAGTGTGGTGCAATGTGTTTGAGTGATGTGTGTGTCAGTGAGTGTGGTGCAATGTGTTTGGGTGATGTGTGTCAGTGAGTGTGGTGCAATGTGTTTGGGTGAAGTATGTCAGTGAGTGTGGTGCAATGTGTTTGGGTGATGTGTGTCAGTGAGTGTAGTGCAATGTGTTTGGGTGAAGTGTGTGTCAGTGAGTGTGGTACAATGTGTTTGGGTGATGTGGGTCAGTGAGTGTGGTACAATGTGTTTGGGTGAAGTGTGTCAGTGAGTGTGGTGCGGTGTGTTTGGGTGAAGTGTGTCAGTGAGTGTGGTGCAATGTGTTTGGGTGATGTGTGTCAGTGAGTGTGGTGCAATGTGTTTGGGTGATGTGTGTCAGTGAGTGTGGTGCAATGTGTTTGGGTGATGTGTGTGTCAGTGAGTGTGGTGCAATGTGTTTGGGTGATGTGTGTCAGTGAGTGTGGTGCAATGTGTTTGGGTGATGTGTGTGTCAGTGAGTGTGGTGCAATGTGTTTGGGTGATGTGTGTCAGTGAGTGTGGTGCAATGTGTTTGGGTGATGTGTGTGTCAGTGAGTGTGGTGCAATGTGTTTGGGTGAAGTGTGTCAGTGAGTGTGGTGCAATGTGTTTGGGTGATGTGTGTCAGTGAGTGTAGTGCAATGTGTTTGGGTGATGTGTGTGTCAGTGAGTGTGGTACAATGTGTTTGGGTGATGTGGGTCAGTGAGTGTGGTGCAATGTGTTTGGGTGAAGTGTGTCAGTGAGTGTGGTGCAATGTGATTGGGTGATGTGGGTCAGTGAGTGTAGTGCAATGTGTTTGGGTGAAGTGTGTCAGTGAGTGTGGTGCAATGTGTTTGGATGATGGGTGTCAGTGAGTGTGGTGCAATGTGTTTGGGTGATGTGTGTCAGTGAGTGTGGTGCAATGTGTTTGGGTGATGTGTGTCAGTGAGTGTGGTGCAATGTGTTTGAGTGATGTGTGTCAGTGAGTGTGGTGCAATGTGTTTGAGTGATGTGTGTCAGTGAGTGTGGTGCAATGTGTTTGGGTGAAGTGTGTCAGTGAGTGTGGTGCAATGTGTTTGGGTGATTTGTGTGTCAGTGAGTGTGGTGCAATGTGTTTGGGTGATGTGTGTCAGTGAGTGTGGTGCAATGTGTCTGAGTGATGTGTGTCAGTGAGTGTGGTACAGTGTGTTTGGGTGAAGTGTGTCAGTGAGTGTGGTGCAGTGTGATTGGGTGATGTGTGTCAGTGAGTGTGGTGCAATGTGTTTGGGTGATGTGTGTCAGTGAGCGTGGTGCAATGTGTTTGGGTGATGTGTGTCAGTGAGTGTGGGCAATGTGTTTGGGTGATGTGTGTGTCAGTGAGTGTGGTGCAATGTGTTTGGGTGATGTGTGTCAGTGAGTGTGGTGCAATGTGTTTGGGTGAAGTGTGTCAGTGAGTGTGGTGCAATGAGTTTGGGCGAAGTGTGTGTCAGTGAGTGTGGTGCAATGTGTTTGGGTGATGTGTGTGTCAGTGAGTGTGGTGAAATGTGTTTGGGTGATTTGTGTCAGTGAGTGTGGTGCAATGTGTTTGGGTGATGTGGGTCAGTGAGTGTGGGGCAATGTGTTTGGGCGAAGTGTGTCAGTGAGTGTGGTGCAATGTGTTTGGGTGAAGTGTGTCAGTGAGTGTGGTGCAATGTGTTTGGGTGATGTGTGTGTCAGTGAGTGTGGTGCACTGTGTTTGGGTGAAGTGTGTCAGTGAGTGTGGTGCAATGTGTTTGGGTGAAGTGTGCCAGTGAGTGTGGTGCAATGTGATTGGGTGATGTGTGTGTCAGTGAGTGTGGTGCAATGTGTTTGGGTGAAGTGTGTCAGTGAGTGTGGTGCAATGTGTTTGGGTGATGTGTGTGTCAGTGAGTGTGGTGCAATGTGTTTGGGTGAAGTGTGTCAGTGAGTGTGGTGCAATGTGTTTGGGTGATGTGTGTGTCAGTGAGTGTGGTGCAATGTGTTTGGGTGATGTGTGTGTCAGTGAGTGTGCTGCAATGTGTCTGGGTGAAGTGTGTCAGTGAGTGTGGTGCAATGTGTTTGGGTGATGTGTGTCAGTGAGTGTGGTGCAATGTGTTTGGGTGAAGTGTGTCAGTGAGTGTGGTGCAATGTTAGGGTGAAGTGTATCAGTGAGTGTGGTGCAATGTGTTAGGGTGATGTGTGTCAGTGAGTGTGGTGTAATGTGTTTGGGTGATGTGTGTGTCAGTGAGTGTGGTGCAATGTGTTTGTGTGAAGTGTGTCAGTGAGTGTGGTGCAATGTGTTTGTGTGATGTGTGTGTCAGTGAGTGTGGTGCAATGTGTTTGGGTGAAGTGTGTCAGTGAGTGTGGTGCAATGTGTTTGTGTGAAGTGTGTCAGTGAGTGTGGTACAATGTGTTTGGGTGATGTGTGTGTCAGTGAGTGTGGTGCGGTGTGTTTGGTTGAAGTGTGTCAGTGAGTGTGGTGCAGTGTGTTTGGGTGAAGTGTGTCAGTGAGTGTGGTGCAATGTGTTTGGGTGATGTGTGTGTCAGTGAGTGTGGTGCAATGTGTTTGGGTGATGTGTGTGTCAGTGAGTGTTGTGCAATGTGTTTGGGTGAAGTGTGTCAGTGAGTGTGGTGCAATGTGTTTGGGTGAAGTGTGTCAGTGAGTGTGGTGCAATGTGTTTGGGTGATGTGTGTGTCAGTGAGTGTGGTGCAATGTGTTTGGGTGAAGTGTGTGAGTGAGTGTGGTGCAATGTGTTTGGGTGATGTGTGTCAGTGAGTGTGGTGCAATGTGTTTGGGTGATGTGTGTCAGTGAGTGTGGTGCAATGTGTTTGGGTGATGTGTGTCAGTGAGTGTGGTGCAATGTGTTTGAGTGATGTGTGTGTCAGTGAGTGTTGTGCAATGTGTTTGGGTGATGTGTGTCAGTGAGTGTGGTGCAATGTGTTTGGGTGAAGTATGTCAGTGAGTGTGGTGCAATGTGTTTGGGTGATGTGTGTCAGTGAGTGTAGTGCAATGTGTTTGGGTGAAGTGTGTGTCAGTGAGTGTGGTACAATGTGTTTGGGTGATGTGGGTCAGTGAGTGTGGTACAATGTGTTTGGGTGAAGTGTGTCAGTGAGTGTGGTGCGGTGTGTTTGGTTGAAGTGTGTCAGTGAGTGTGGTGCAGTGTGTTTGGGTGAAGTGTGTCAGTGAGTGTGGTGCAATGTGTTTGGGTGATGTGTGTCAGTGAGTGTGGTGCAATGTGTTTGGGTGATGTGTGTGTCAGTGAGTGTTGTGCAATGTGTTTGGGTAAAGTGTGTCAGTGAGTGTGGTGCAATGTGTTTGGGTGAAGTGTGTCAGTGAGTGTGGTGCAATGTGTTTGTGTGAAGTGTGTCAGTGAGTGTGATGCAATGTGTTTGGGTGATGTGTGTGTCAGTGAGTGTGGTGCAATGTGTTTGGGTGAAGTGTGTCAGTGAGTGTGGTACAGTGTGTTTGGGTGATGTGTGTGTCAGTGAGTGTGGTGCAATGTGTTTGGGTGATGTGTGTGTCAGTGAGTGTGGTGTAATGTGTTTGGGTGATGTGTGTCAGTGAGTGTGGTGCAATGTGTTTGGGTGAAGTGTGTCAGTGAGTGTGGTGCAATGTGTTTGGGTGATGTGTGTCAGTGAGTGTGGTGCAATGTGTTTGGGTGATGTGTGTCAGTGAGTGTGGTGCAATGTGTTTGGGTGATGTGTGTGTCAGTGTGTGTGGTGCAATGTGTTTGGGTGATGTGTGTCAGTGAGTGTGGTGCAATGTGTTTGGGTGATGTGTGTGTCAGTGAGTGTGGTGCAATGTGTTTGGGTGATGTGTGTCAGTGAGTGTGGTGCAATGTGTTTGGGTGATGTGTGTGTCAGTGAGTGTGGTGCAATGTGTTTGGGTGAAGTGTGTCAGTGAGTGTGGTGCAATGTGTTTGGGTGATGTGTGTCAGTGAGTGTAGTGCAATGTGTTTGGGTGATGTGTGTGTCAGTGAGTGTGGTACAATGTGTTTGGGTGATGTGGGTCAGTGAGTGTGGTGCAATGTGTTTGGGTGAAGTGTGTCAGTGAGTGTGGTGCAATGTGATTGGGTGATGTGGGTCAGTGAGTGTGGTGCAATGTGTTTGGGTGAAGTGTATCAGTGAGTGTGGTGCAATGTGTTTGGATGATGGGTGTCAGTGAGTGTAGTGCAAAGTGTTTGGGTGAAGTGTGTCAGTGAGTGTGGTGCAATGTGTTTGGATGATGGGTGTCAGTGAGTGTGGTGCAATGTGTTTGGGTGATGTGTGTCAGTGAGTGTGGTGCAATGTGTTTGGGTGATGTGTGTCAGTGAGTGTGGTGCAATGTGTTTGAGTGATGTGTGTCAGTGAGTGTGGTGCAATGTGTTTGAGTGATGTGTGTCAGTGAGTGTGGTGCAATGTGTTTGGGTGAAGTGTGTCAGTGAGTGTGGTGCAATGTGTTTGGGTGATTTGTGTGTCAGTGAGTGTGGTGCAATGTGTTTGGGTGATGTGTGTCAGTGAGTGTGGTGCAATGTGTCTGAGTGATGTGTGTCAGTGAGTGTGGTACAGTGTGTTTGGGTGAAGTGTGTCAGTGAGTGTGGTGCAGTGTGATTGGGTGATGTGTGTCAGTGAGTGTGGTGCAATGTGTTTGGGTGATGTGTGTCAGTGAGCGTGGTGCAATGTGTTTGGGTGATGTGTGTCAGTGAGTGTGGGCAATGTGTTTGGGTGATGTGTGTGTCAGTGAGTGTGGTGCAATGTGTTTGGGTGATGTGTGTCAGTGAGTGTGGTGCAATGTGTTTGGGTGAAGTGTGTCAGTGAGTGTGGTGCAATGAGTTTGGGCGAAGTGTGTGTCAGTGAGTGTGGTGCAATGTGTTTGGGTGATGTGTGTGTCAGTGAGTGTGGTGAAATGTGTTTGGGTGATTTGTGTCAGTGAGTGTGGTGCAATGTGTTTGGGTGATGTGGGTCAGTGAGTGTGGGGCAATGTGTTTGGGCGAAGTGTGTCAGTGAGTGTGGTGCAATGTGTTTGGGTGAAGTGTGTCAGTGAGTGTGGTGCAATGTGTTTGGGTGATGTGTGTGTCAGTGAGTGTGGTGCACTGTGTTTGGGTGAAGTGTGTCAGTGAGTGTGGTGCAATGTGTTTGGGTGAAGTGTGCCAGTGAGTGTGGTGCAATGTGATTGGGTGATGTGTGTGTCAGTGAGTGTGGTGCAATGTGTTTGGGTGAAGTGTGTCAGTGAGTGTGGTGCAATGTGTTTGGGTGATGTGTGTGTCAGTGAGTGTGGTGCAATGTGTTTGGGTGAAGTGTGTCAGTGAGTGTGGTGCAATGTGTTTGGGTGATGTGTGTGTCAGTGAGTGTGGTGCAATGTGTTTGGGTGATGTGTGTGTCAGTGAGTGTGCTGCAATGTGTCTGGGTGAAGTGTGTCAGTGAGTGTGGTGCAATGTGTTTGGGTGATGTGTGTCAGTGAGTGTGGTGCAATGTGTTTGGGTGAAGTGTGTCAGTGAGTGTGGTGCAATGTGTTTGGGTGAAGTGTGTCAGTGAGTGTGGTGCAATGTTAGGGTGAAGTGTATCAGTGAGTGTGGTGCAATGTGTTAGGGTGATGTGTGTCAGTGAGTGTGGTGTAATGTGTTTGGGTGATGTGTGTGTCAGTGAGTGTGGTGCAATGTGTTTGTGTGAAGTGTGTCAGTGAGTGTGGTGCAATGTGTTTGTGTGATGTGTGTGTCAGTGAGTGTGGTGCAATGTGTTTGGGTGAAGTGTGTCAGTGAGTGTGGTGCAATGTGTTTGTGTGAAGTGTGTCAGTGAGTGTGGTACAATGTGTTTGGGTGATGTGTGTGTCAGTGAGTGTGGTGCGGTGTGTTTGGTTGAAGTGTGTCAGTGAGTGTGGTGCAGTGTGTTTGGGTGAAGTGTGTCAGTGAGTGTGGTGCAATGTGTTTGGGTGATGTGTGTGTCAGTGAGTGTGGTGCAATGTGTTTGGGTGATGTGTGTGTCAGTGAGTGTTGTGCAATGTGTTTGGGTGAAGTGTGTCAGTGAGTGTGGTGCAATGTGTTTGGGTGAAGTGTGTCAGTGAGTGTGGTGCAATGTGTTTGGGTGAAGTGTGTGAGTGAGTGTGGTGCAATGTGTTTGGGTGATGTGTGTGTCAGTGAGTGTGGTGCAATGTGTTTGGGTGAAGTGTGTGAGTGAGTGTGGTGCAATGTGTTTGGGTGATGTGTGTCAGTGAGTGTGGTGCAATGTGTTTGGGTGATGTGTGTCAGTGAGTGTGGTGCAATGTGTTTGGGTGATGTGTGTCAGTGAGTGTGGTGCAATGTGTTTGAGTGATGTGTGTGTCAGTGAGTGTTGTGCAATGTGTTTGGGTGATGTGTGTCAGTGAGTGTGGTGCAATGTGTTTGGGTGAAGTATGTCAGTGAGTGTGGTGCAATGTGTTTGGGTGATGTGTGTCAGTGAGTGTAGTGCAATGTGTTTGGGTGAAGTGTGTGTCAGTGAGTGTGGTACAATGTGTTTGGGTGATGTGGGTCAGTGAGTGTGGTACAATGTGTTTGGGTGAAGTGTGTCAGTGAGTGTGGTGCGGTGTGTTTGGTTGAAGTGTGTCAGTGAGTGTGGTGCAGTGTGTTTGGGTGAAGTGTGTCAGTGAGTGTGGTGCAATGTGTTTGGGTGATGTGTGTCAGTGAGTGTGGTGCAATGTGTTTGGGTGATGTGTGTGTCAGTGAGTGTTGTGCAATGTGTTTGGGTAAAGTGTGTCAGTGAGTGTGGTGCAATGTGTTTGGGTGAAGTGTGTCAGTGAGTGTGGTGCAATGTGTTTGTGTGAAGTGTGTCAGTGAGTGTGATGCAATGTGTTTGGGTGATGTGTGTGTCAGTGAGTGTGGTGCAATGTGTTTGGGTGAAGTGTGTCAGTGAGTGTGGTACAGTGTGTTTGGGTGATGTGTGTGTCAGTGAGTGTGGTGCAATGTGTTTGGGTGATGTGTGTGTCAGTGAGTGTGGTGTAATGTGTTTGGGTGATGTGTGTCAGTGAGTGTGGTGCAATGTGTTTGGGTGAAGTGTGTCAGTGAGTGTGGTGCAATGTGTTTGGGTGATGTGTGTCAGTGAGTGTGGTGCAATGTGTTTGGGTGATGTGTGTCAGTGAGTGTGGTGCAATGTGTTTGGGTGATGTGTGTGTCAGTGTGTGTGGTGCAATGTGTTTGAGTGATGTGTGTCAGTGAGTGTGGTGCAATGTGTTTGGGTGATGTGTGTGTCAGTGAGTGTGGTGCAATGTGTTTGGGTGATGTGTGTCAGTGAGTGTGGTGCAATGTGTTTGGGTGATGTGTGTGTCAGTGAGTGTGGTGCAATGTGTTTGGGTGAAGTGTGTCAGTGAGTGTGGTGCAATGTGTTTGGGTGATGTGTGTCAGTGAGTGTAGTGCAATGTGTTTGGGTGATGTGTGTGTCAGTGAGTGTGGTACAATGTGTTTGGGTGATGTGGGTCAGTGAGTGTGGTGCAATGTGTTTGGGTGAAGTGTGTCAGTGAGTGTGGTGCAATGTGATTGGGTGATGTGGGTCAGTGAGTGTGGTGCAATGTGTTTGGGTGAAGTGTATCAGTGAGTGTGGTGCAATGTGTTTGGATGATGGGTGTCAGTGAGTGTGGTGCAATGTGTTTGGGTGATGTGTGTCAGTGAGTGTGGTGCAATGTGTTTGGGGGTTTTTGTCAGTGAGTGTGGTGCAATGTGTTTGAGTGATGTGTGTCAGTGAGTGTGTTGCAATGTGTTTGAGTGATGTGTGTCAGTGAGTGTGGTGCAATGTGTTTGGGTGAAGTGTGTCAGTGAGTGTGGTGCAATGTGTTTGAGTGATGTGTGTCAGTGAGTGTGGTGCAAATTGTTTGAGTGATGTGTGTCAGTGAGTGTGGTGCAATGTGTTTGGGTGAAGTGTGTCAGTGAGTGTGGTGCAATGTGTTTGGGTGATTTGTGTGTCAGTGAGTGTGGTGCAATATGTTTGAGTGATGTGTGTCAGTGAGTGTGGTGCAATGTGTTTGAGTGATGTGTGTCAGTGAGTGTGGTACAGTGTGTTTGGGTGAAGTGTGTCAGTGAGTGTGGTGCAATGAGTTTGGGTGATGTGTGTCAGTGAGCGTGGTGCAATGTGTTTGGGTGATGTGTGTCAGTGAGTGTGGGCAATGTGTTTGGGTGATGTGTGTGTCAGTGAGTGTGGTGCAATGTGTTTGGGTGATGTGTTTCAGTGAGTGTGGTGCAATGTGTTTGGGTGAAGTGTGTCAGTGAGTGTGGTGCAATGATTTTGGGCGAAGTGTGTGTCAGTGAGTGTGGTGCAATGTGTTTGGGTGATGTGTGTGTCAGTGAGCGTGGTGAAATGTGTTTGGGTGATTTGTGTCAGTGAGTGTGGTGCAATGTGTTTGGGTGATGTGGGTCAGTGAGTGTGGGGCAATGTGTTTGGGCGAAGTGTGTCAGTGAGTGTGGTGCGGTGTGTTTGGTTGAAGTGTGTCAGTGAGTGTGGTGCAGTGTGTTTGGGTGAAGTGTGCCAGTGAGTGTGGTGCAATGTGATTGGGTGATGTGTGTGTCAGTGAGTGTGGTGCACTGTGTTTGGGTGAAGTGTGTCAGTGAGTGTGGTGCAATGTGTTTGGGTGAAGTGTGTCAGTGAGTGTGGTGCAATGTGTTTGGGTGATGTGTGTCAGTGAGTGTGGTGCAATGTGTTTGGGTGATGTGTGTCAGTGAGTGTGGTGCAATGTGTTAGGGTGAAGTGTGTCAGTGATTGTGGTGCAATGTGTTTGGGTGATGTGTGTGTCAGTGAGTGTGGTGCAATGTGTTTGGGTGATGTGTGTGTCAGTGAGTGTGCTGCAATGTGTCTGGGTGAAGTGTGTCAGTGAGTGTGGTGCAATGTGTTTGGGTGATGTGTGTCAGTGAGTGTGGTGCAATGTGTTTGGTTGAAGTGTGTCAGTGAGTGTGGTGCAATGTTAGGGTGAAGTGTATCAGTGAGTGTGGTGCAATGTGTTAGGGTGATGTGTGTCAGTGAGTGTGGTGTAATGTGTTTGGGTGATGTGTGTGTCAGTGAGTGTGGTGCAATGTGTTTGTGTGAAGTGTGTCAGTGAGTGTGGTGCAATGTGTTTGTGTGATGTGTGTGTCAGTGAGTGTGGTGCAATGTGTTTGGGTGAAGTGTGTCATAGAGTGTGGTGCAATGTGTTTGTGTGAAGTGTGTCAGTGAGTGTGGTACAATGTGTTTGGGTGATGTGTGTGTCAGTGAGTGTGGTGCGGTGTGTTTGGTTGAAGTGTGTCAGTGAGTGTGGTGCAGTGTGTTTGGGTGAAGTGTGTCAGTGAGTGTGGTGCAATGTGTTTGGGTGATGTGTGTCAGTGAGTGTGGTGCAATGTGTTTGGGTGATGTGTGTGTCAGTGAGTGTTGTGCAATGTGTTTGGGTAAAGTGTGTCAGTGAGTGTGGTGCAATGTGTTTGGGTGAAGTGTGTCAGTGAGTGTGGTGCAATGTGTTTGTGTGAAGTGTGTCAGTGAGTGTGATGCAATGTGTTTGGGTGATGTGTGTGTCAGTGAGTGTGGTGCAATGTGTTTGGGTGAAGTGTGTCAGTGAGTGTGGTACAGTGTGTTTGGGTGATGTGTGTGTCAGTGAGTGTGGTGCAATGTGTTTGGGTGATGTGTGTGTCAGTGAGTGTGGTGTAATGTGTTTGGGTGATGTGTGTCAGTGAGTGTGGTGCAATGTGTTTGGGTGAAGTGTGTCAGTGAGTGTGGTGCAATGTGTTTGGGTGATGTGTGTCAGTGAGTGTGGTGCAATGTGTTTGGGTGATGTGTGTCAGTGAGTGTGGTGCAATGTGTTTGGGTGATGTGTGTGTCAGTGTGTGTGGTGCAATGTGTTTGGGTGAAGTGTGCCAGTGAGTGTGGTGCAATGTGATTGGGTGATGTGGGTCAGTGAGTGTGGTGCAATGTGTTTGGGTGAAGTGTATCAGTGAGTGTGGTGCAATGTGTTTGGATGATGGGTGTCAGTGAGTGTGGTGCAATGTGTTTGGGTGATGTGTGTCAGTGAGTGTGGTGCAATGTGTTTGGGGGGTTTTTGTCAGTGAGTGTGGTGCAATGTGTTTGAGTGATGTGTGTCAGTGAGTGTGGTGCAATGTGTTTGAGTGATGTGTGTCAGTGAGTGTGGTGCAATGTGTTTGGGTGAAGTGTGTCAGTGAGTGTGGTGCAATGTGTTTGAGTGATGTGTGTCAGTGAGTGTGGTGCAATGTGTTTGAGTGATGTGTGTCAGTGAGTGTGGTGCAATGTGTTTGGGTGAAGTGTGTCAGTGAGTGTGGTGCAATGTGTTTGGGTGATTTGTGTGTCAGTGAGTGTGGTGCAATGTGTTTGGGTGATGTGTGTGTCAGTGAGTGTGGTGCACTGTGTTTGGGTGAAGTGTGTCAGTGAGTGTGGTGCAATGTGTTTGGGTGAAGTGTGCCAGTGAGTGTGGTGCAATGTGATTGGGTGATGTGTGTGTCAGTGAGTGTGGTGCAATGTGTTTGGGTGAAGTGTGTCAGTGAGTGTGGTGCAATGTGTTTGGGTGATGTGTGTGTCAGTGAGTGTGGTGCAATGTGTTTGGGTGAAGTGTGTCAGTGAGTGTGGTGCAATGTGTTTGGGTGATGTGTGTGTCAGTGAGTGTGGTGCAATGTGTTTGGGTGATGTGTGTGTCAGTGAGTGTGCTGCAATGTGTCTGGGTGAAGTGTGTCAGTGAGTGTGGTGCAATGTGTTTGGGTGATGTGTGTCAGTGAGTGTGGTGCAATGTGTTTGGGTGAAGTGTGTCAGTGAGTGTGGTGCAATGTTAGGGTGAAGTGTATCAGTGAGTGTGGTGCAATGTGTTAGGGTGATGTGTGTCAGTGAGTGTGGTGTAATGTGTTTGGGTGATGTGTGTGTCAGTGAGTGTGGTGCAATGTGTTTGTGTGAAGTGTGTCAGTGAGTGTGGTGCAATGTGTTTGTGTGATGTGTGTGTCAGTGAGTGTGGTGCAATGTGTTTGGGTGAAGTGTGTCAGTGAGTGTGGTGCAATGTGTTTGTGTGAAGTGTGTCAGTGAGTGTGGTACAATGTGTTTGGGTGATGTGTGTGTCAGTGAGTGTGGTGCGGTGTGTTTGGTTGAAGTGTGTCAGTGAGTGTGGTGCAGTGTGTTTGGGTGAAGTGTGTCAGTGAGTGTGGTGCAATGTGTTTGGGTGATGTGTGTGTCAGTGAGTGTGGTGCAATGTGTTTGGGTGATGTGTGTGTCAGTGAGTGTTGTGCAATGTGTTTGGGTGAAGTGTGTCAGTGAGTGTGGTGCAATGTGTTTGGGTGAAGTGTGTCAGTGAGTGTGGTGCAATGTGTTTGGGTGAAGTGTGTGAGTGAGTGTGGTGCAATGTGTTTGGGTGATGTGTGTGTCAGTGAGTGTGGTGCAATGTGTTTGGGTGAAGTGTGTGAGTGAGTGTGGTGCAATGTGTTTGGGTGATGTGTGTCAGTGAGTGTGGTGCAATGTGTTTGGGTGAAGTGTGTGAGTGAGTGTGGTGCAATGTGTTTGGGTGATGTGTGTGTCAGTGAGTGTGGTGCAATGTGTTTGGGTGAAGTGTGTGAGTGAGTGTGGTGCAATGTGTTTGGGTGATGTGTGTCAGTGAGTGTGGTGCAATGTGTTTGGGTGAAGTGTGTCAGTGAGTGTGGTGCAATGTGTTTGGGTGATGTGTGTGTCAGTGAGTGTGGTGCAATGTGTTTGGGTGATGTGTGTCAGTGAGTGTGGTGCAATGTGTTTGAGTGATGTGTGTGTCAGTGAGTGTTGTGCAATGTGTTTGGGTGATGTGTGTCAGTGAGTGTGGTGCAATGTGTTTGGGTGAAGTATGTCAGTGAGTGTGGTGCAATGTGTTTGGGTGATGTGTGTCAGTGAGTGTAGTGCAATGTGTTTGGGTGAAGTGTGTGTCAGTGAGTGTGGTACAATGTGTTTGGGTGATGTGGGTCAGTGAGTGTGGTACAATGTGTTTGGGTGAAGTGTGTCAGTGAGCGTGGTGCGGTGTGTTTGGTTGAAGTGTGTCAGTGAGTGTGGTGCAGTGTGTTTGGGTGAAGTGTGTCAGTGAGTGTGGTGCAATGTGTTTGGGTGATGTGTGTCAGTGAGTGTGGTGCAATGTGTTTGGGTGATGTGTGTGTCAGTGAGTGTTGTGCAATGTGTTTGGGTAAAGTGTGTCAGTGAGTGTGGTGCAATGTGTTTGGGTGAAGTGTGTCAGTGAGTGTGGTGCAATGTGTTTGTGTGAAGTGTGTCAGTGAGTGTGATGCAATGTGTTTGGGTGATGTGTGTGTCAGTGAGTGTGGTGCAATGTGTTTGGGTGAAGTGTGTCAGTGAGTGTGGTACAGTGTGTTTGGGTGATGTGTGTGTCAGTGAGTGTGGTGCAATGTGTTTGGGTGATGTGTGTGTCAGTGAGTGTGGTGTAATGTGTTTGGGTGATGTGTGTCAGTGAGTGTGGTGCAATGTGTTTGGGTGAAGTGTGTCAGTGAGTGTGGTGCAATGTGTTTGGGTGATGTGTGTCAGTGAGTGTGGTGCAATGTGTTTGGGTGATGTGTGTCAGTGAGTGTGGTGCAATGTGTTTGGGTGATGTGTGTGTCAGTGTGTGTGGTGCAATGTGTTTGGGTGATGTGTGTCAGTGAGTGTGGTGCAATGTGTTTGGGTGATGTGTGTGTCAGTGAGTGTGGTGCAATGTGTTTGGGTGATGTGTGTCAGTGAGTGTGGTGCAATGTGTTTGGGTGATGTGTGTGTCAGTGAGTGTGGTGCAATGTGTTTGGGTGAAGTGTGTCAGTGAGTGTGGTGCAATGTGTTTGGGTGATGTGTGTCAGTGAGTGTAGTGCAATGTGTTTGGGTGATGTGTGTGTCAGTGAGTGTGGTACAATGTGTTTGGGTGATGTGGGTCAGTGAGTGTGGTGCAATGTGTTTGGGTGAAGTGTGTCAGTGAGTGTGGTGCAATGTGATTGGGTGATGTGGGTCAGTGAGTGTGGTGCAATGTGTTTGTGTGAAGTGTATCAGTGAGTGTGGTGCAATGTGTTTGGATGATGGGTGTCAGTGAGTGTGGTGCAATGTGTTTGGGTGATGTGTGTCAGTGAGTGTGGTGCAATGTGTTTGGGGGGTTTTTGTCAGTGAGTGTGGTGCAATGTGTTTGAGTGATGTGTGTCAGTGAGTGTGGTGCAATGTGTTTGAGTGATGTGTGTCAGTGAGTGTGGTGCAATGTGTTTGGGTGAAGTGTGTCAGTGAGTGTGGTGCAATGTGTTTGAGTGATGTGTGTCAGTGAGTGTGGTGCAATGTGTTTGAGTGATGTGTGTCAGTGAGTGTGGTGCAATGTGTTTGGGTGAAGTGTGTCAGTGAGTGTGGTGCAATGTGTTTGGGTGATTTGTGTGTCAGTGAGTGTGGTGCAATATGTTTGAGTGATGTGTGTCAGTGAGTGTGGTGCAATGTGTTTGAGTGATGTGTGTCAGTGAGTGTGGTACAGTGTGTTTGGGTGAAGTGTGTCAGTGAGTGTGGTGCAATGAGTTTGGGTGATGTGTGTCAGTGAGCGTGGTGCAATGTGTTTGGGTGATGTGTGTCAGTGAGTGTGGGCAATGTGTTTGGGTGATGTGTGTGTCAGTGAGTGTGGTGCAATGTGTTTGGGTGATGTGTTTCAGTGAGTGTGGTGCAATGTGTTTGGGTGAAGTGTGTCAGTGAGTGTGGTGCAATGATTTTGGGCGAAGTGTGTGTCAGTGAGTGTGGTGCAATGTGTTTGGGTGATGTGTGTGTCAGTGAGCGTGGTGAAATGTGTTTGGGTGATTTGTGTCAGTGAGTGTGGTGCAATGTGTTTGGGTGATGTGGGTCAGTGAGTGTGGGGCAATGTGTTTGGGCGAAGTGTGTCAGTGAGTGTGGTGCAAAGTGTTTGGGTGAAGTGTGTCAGTGAGTGTGGTGCAATGTGTTTGGGTGATGTGTGTGTCAGTGAGTGTGGTGCACTGTGTTTGGGTGAAGTGTGTCACTGAGTGTGGTGCAATGTGTTTGGGTGAAGTGTGTCAGTGATTGTGGTGCAATGTGTTTGGGTGATGTGTGTGTCAGTGAGTGTGGTGCAATGTGTTTGGGTGAAGTGTGTCAGCGAGTGTGGTACAATGTGTTTGGGTGATGTGTGTGTCAGTGAGTGTGGTGCAGTGTGTTTGGGTGAAGTGTGTCAGTGAGTGTGGTGCAATGTGATTGGGTGATGTGTGTGTCAGTGAGTGTGGTGCACTGTGTTTGGGTGAAGTGTGTCAGTGAGTGTGGTGCAGTGTGTTTGGGTGAAGTTTGCCAGTGAGTGTGGTGCAATGTGATTGGGTGATGTGTGTGTCAGTGAGTGTGGTGCACTGTGTTTGGGTGAAGTGTGTCAGTGAGTGTGGTGCAATGTGTTTGGGTGAAGTGTGTCAGTGAGTGTGGTGCAATGTGTTTGGGTGATGTGTGTCAGTGAGTGTGGTGCAATGTGTTTGGGTGATGTGTGTCAGTGAGTGTGGTGCAATGTGTTAGGGTGAAGTGTGTCAGTGATTGTGGTGCAATGTGTTTGGGTGATGTGTGTGTCAGTGAGTGTGGTGCAATGTGTTTGGGTGAAGTGTGTCAGCGAGTGTGGTACAATGTGTTTGGGTGATGTCTGTGTCAGTGAGTGTGGTGCGGTGTGTTTGGTTGAAGTGTGTCAGTGAGTGTGGTGCAGTGTGTTCGGGTGAAGTGTGTCAGTGAGTGTGGTGCAATGTGTTTGGGTGAAGTGTGTCAGTGAGTGTGGTGCAATGTGTTTGGGTGATGTGTGTCAGTGAGTGTGGTGCAATGTGTTTGGGTGATGTGTGTCAGTGAGTGTGGTGCAATGTGTTTGGGTGATGTGTGTCAGTGAGTGTGGTGCAATGTGTTTGGGTGATGTATGTGTCAGTGAGTGTGGTACAATGTGTTTGGGTGACGTGTGTGTCAGTGAGTGTGGTACAATGTGTTTGGGTTATGTGTGTGTCAGTGAGTGTGGTACAATGTGTTTGGGTGACGTGTGTGTCAGTGAGTGTGGTGCAATGTGTTTGGGTGACGTGTGTGTCAGTGAGTTTGGTGCAATGTGTTTGGGTGATGTGTGTCAGTGAGTGTGGTGCAATGTGTTTGGGTGATGAGTGTGTCAGTGAGTGTGGTGCAATGTGTTTGGGTGAAGCGTGTCAGTGAGTGTGGTGCAATGTGTTTGGGTGAAGTGTGTCAGTGAGTGTGGTGCAATGTGTTTGGGTGAAGTGTGTGTCAGTGAGTGTGGTACAATGTGTTTGGGTGATGTGTGTCAGTGAGTGTGGTGCAATGTGTCTGAGTGATGTGTGTCAGTGAGTGTGGTACAGTGTGTTTGGGTGAAGTGTGTCAGTGAGTGTGGTGCAGTGTGATTGGGTGATGTGTGTCAGTGAGTGTGGTGCAATGTGTTTGGGTGATGTGTGTCAGTGAGCGTGGTGCAATGTGTTTGGGTGATGTGTGTCAGTGAGTGTGGGCAATGTGTTTGGGTGATGTGTGTGTCAGTGAGTGTGGTGCAATGTGTTTGGGTGATGTGTGTCAGTGAGTGTGGTGCAATGTGTTTGGGTGAAGTGTGTCAGTGAGTGTGGTGCAATGAGTTTGGGCGAAGTGTGTGTCAGTGAGTGTGGTGCAATGTGTTTGGGTGATGTGTGTGTCAGTGAGTGTGGTGAAATGTGTTTGGGTGATTTGTGTCAGTGAGTGTGGTGCAATGTGTTTGGGTGATGTGGGTCAGTGAGTGTGGGGCAATGTGTTTGGGCGAAGTGTGTCAGTGAGTGTGGTGCAATGTGTTTGGGTGAAGTGTGTCAGTGAGTGTGGTGCAATGTGTTTGGGTGATGTGTGTGTCAGTGAGTGTGGTGCACTGTGTTTGGGTGAAGTGTGTCAGTGAGTGTGGTGCAATGTGTTTGGGTGAAGTGTGCCAGTGAGTGTGGTGCAATGTGATTGGGTGATGTGTGTGTCAGTGAGTGTGGTGCAATGTGTTTGGGTGAAGTGTGTCAGTGAGTGTGGTGCAATGTGTTTGGGTGATGTGTGTGTCAGTGAGTGTGGTGCAATGTGTTTGGGTGAAGTGTGTCAGTGAGTGTGGTGCAATGTGTTTGGGTGATGTGTGTGTCAGTGAGTGTGGTGCAATGTGTTTGGGTGATGTGTGTGTCAGTGAGTGTGCTGCAATGTGTCTGGGTGAAGTGTGTCAGTGAGTGTGGTGCAATGTGTTTGGGTGATGTGTGTCAGTGAGTGTGGTGCAATGTGTTTGGGTGAAGTGTGTCAGTGAGTGTGGTGCAATGTTAGGGTGAAGTGTATCAGTGAGTGTGGTGCAATGTGTTAGGGTGATGTGTGTCAGTGAGTGTGGTGTAATGTGTTTGGGTGATGTGTGTGTCAGTGAGTGTGGTGCAATGTGTTTGTGTGAAGTGTGTCAGTGAGTGTGGTGCAATGTGTTTGTGTGATGTGTGTGTCAGTGAGTGTGGTGCAATGTGTTTGGGTGAAGTGTGTCAGTGAGTGTGGTGCAATGTGTTTGTGTGAAGTGTGTCAGTGAGTGTGGTACAATGTGTTTGGGTGATGTGTGTGTCAGTGAGTGTGGTGCGGTGTGTTTGGTTGAAGTGTGTCAGTGAGTGTGGTGCAGTGTGTTTGAGTGATGTGTGTCAGTGTGTGTGGTGCAGTGTGTTTGGGTGAAGTGTGTCAGTGAGTGTGGTGCAATGTGTTTGGGTGATGTGTGTGTCAGTGAGTGTGGTGCAATGTGTTTGGGTGATGTGTGTGTCAGTGAGTGTTGTGCAATGTGTTTGGGTGAAGTGTGTCAGTGAGTGTGGTGCAATGTGTTTGGGTGAAGTGTGTCAGTGAGTGTGGTGCAATGTGTTTGGGTGAAGTGTGTGAGTGAGTGTGGTGCAATGTGTTTGGGTGATGTGTGTGTCAGTGAGTGTGGTGCAATGTGTTTGGGTGAAGTGTGTGAGTGAGTGTGGTGCAATGTGTTTGGGTGATGTGTGTCAGTGAGTGTGGTGCAATGTGTTTGGGTGATGTGTGTCAGTGAGTGTGGTGCAATGTGTTTGAGTGATGTGTGTGTCAGTGAGTGTTGTGCAATGTGTTTGGGTGATGTGTGTCAGTGAGTGTGGTGCAATGTGTTTGGGTGAAGTATGTCAGTGAGTGTGGTGCAATGTGTTTGGGTGATGTGTGTCAGTGAGTGTAGTGCAATGTGTTTGGGTGAAGTGTGTCAGTGAGTGTGGTACAATGTGTTTGGGTGATGTGGGTCAGTGAGTGTGGTACAATGTGTTTGGGTGAAGTGTGTCAGTGAGTGTGGTGCGGTGTGTTTGGTTGAAGTGTGTCAGTGAGTGTGGTGCAGTGTGTTTGGGTGAAGTGTGTCAGTGAGTGTGGTGCAATGTGTTTGGGTGATGTGTGTCAGTGAGTGTGGTGCAATGTGTTTGGGTGATGTGTGTGTCAGTGAGTGTTGTGCAATGTGTTTGGGTAAAGTGTGTCAGTGAGTGTGGTGCAATGTGTTTGGGTGAAGTGTGTCAGTGAGTGTGGTGCAATGTGTTTGTGTGAAGTGTGTCAGTGAGTGTGATGCAATGTGTTTGGGTGATGTGTGTGTCAGTGAGTGTGGTGCAATGTGTTTGGGTGAAGTGTGTCAGTGAGTGTGGTACAGTGTGTTTGGGTGATGTGTGTGTCAGTGAGTGTGGTGCAATGTGTTTGGGTGATGTGTGTGTCAGTGAGTGTGGTGTAATGTGTTTGGGTGATGTGTGTCAGTGAGTGTGGTGCAATGTGTTTGGGTGAAGTGTGTCAGTGAGTGTGGTGCAATGTGTTTGGGTGATGTGTGTCAGTGAGTGTGGTGCAATGTGTTTGGGTGATGTGTGTCAGTGAGTGTGGTGCAATGTGTTTGGGTGATGTGTGTGTCAGTGTGTGTGGTGCAATGTGTTTGGGTGATGTGTGTCAGTGAGTGTGGTGCAATGTGTTTGGGTGATGTGTGTGTCAGTGAGTGTGGTGCAATGTGTTTGGGTGATGTGTGTCAGTGAGTGTGGTGCAATGTGTTTGGGTGATGTGTGTGTCAGTGAGTGTGGTGCAATGTGTTTGGGTGAAGTGTGTCAGTGAGTGTGGTGCAATGTGTTTGGGTGATGTGTGTCAGTGAGTGTAGTGCAATGTGTTTGGGTGATGTGTGTGTCAGTGAGTGTGGTACAATGTGTTTGGGTGATGTGGGTCAGTGAGTGTGGTGCAATGTGTTTGGGTGAAGTGTGTCAGTGAGTGTGGTGCAATGTGATTGGGTGATGTGGGTCAGTGAGTGTGGTGCAATGTGTTTGGGTGAAGTGTATCAGTGAGTGTGGTGCAATGTGTTTGGATGATGGGTGTCAGTGAGTGTGGTGCAATGTGTTTGGGTGATGTGTGTCAGTGAGTGTGGTGCAATGTGTTTGGGGGGTTTTTGTCAGTGAGTGTGGTGCAATGTGTTTGAGTGATGTGTGTCAGTGAGTGTGGTGCAATGTGTTTGAGTGATGTGTGTCAGTGAGTGTGGTGCAATGTGTTTGGGTGAAGTGTGTCAGTGAGTGTGGTGCAATGTGTTTGAGTGATGTGTGTCAGTGAGTGTGGTGCAATGTGTTTGAGTGATGTGTGTCAGTGAGTGTGGTGCAATGTGTTTGGGTGAAGTGTGTCAGTGAGTGTGGTGCAATGTGTTTGGGTGATTTGTGTGTCAGTGAGTGTGGTGCAATATGTTTGAGTGATGTGTGTCAGTGAGTGTGGTGCAATGTGTTTGAGTGATGTGTGTCAGTGAGTGTGGTCCAATGTGTTTGGGTGAAGTGTGTCAGTGAGTGTGGTGCAATGTGTTTGGGTGATGTGTGTCAGTGAGCGTGGTGCAATGTGTTTGGGTGATGTGTGTCAGTGAGTGTGGGCAATGTGTTTGGGTGATGTGTGTGTCAGTGAGTGTGGTGCAATGTGTTTGGGTGATGTGTTTCAGTGAGTGTGGTGCAATGTGTTTGGGTGAAGTGTGTCAGTGAGTGTGGTGCAATGATTTTGGGCGAAGTGTGTGTCAGTGAGTGTGGTGCAATGTGTTTGGGTGATGTGTGTGTCAGTGAGCGTGGTGAAATGTGTTTGGGTGATTTGTGTCAGTGAGTGTGGTGCAATGTGTTTGGGTGATGTGGGTCAGTGAGTGTGGGGCAATGTGTTTGGGCGAAGTGTGTCAGTGAGTGTGGTGCAAAGTGTTTGGGTGAAGTGTGTCAGTGAGTGTGGTGCAGTGTGTTTGGGTGAAGTGTGTCAGTGAGTGTGGTGCAATGTGATTGGGTGATGTGTGTGTCAGTGAGTGTGGTGCACTGTGTTTGGGTGAAGTGTGTCAGTGAGTGTGGTGCAATGTGTTTGGGTGAAGTGTGTCAGTGAGTGTGGTGCAATGTGTTTGGGTGATGTGTGTCAGTGAGTGTGGTGCAATGTGTTTGGGTGATGTGTGTCAGTGAGTGTGGTGCAATGTGTTAGGGTGAAGTGTGTCAGTGATTGTGGTGCAATGTGTTTGGGTGATGTGTGTGTCAGTGAGTGTGGTGCAATGTGTTTGGGTGAAGTGTGTCAGCGAGTGTGGTACAATGTGTTTGGGTGATGTCTGTGTCAGTGAGTGTGGTGCGGTGTGTTTGGTTGAAGTGTGTCAGTGAGTGTGGTGCAGTGTGTTTGGGTGAAGTGTGTCAGTGAGTGTGGTGCAATGTGTTTGGGTGAAGTGTGTCAGTGAGTGTGGTGCAATGTGTTTGGGTGATGTGTGTCAGTGAGTGTGGTGCAATGTGTTTGGGTGATGTGTGTCAGTGAGTGTGGTGCAATGTGTTTGGGTGATGTGTGTCAGTGAGTGTGGTGCAATGTGTTTGGGTGATGTGTGTGTCAGTGAGTGTGGTACAATGTGTTTGGGTGACGTGTGTGTCAGTGAGTGTGGTACAATGTGTTTGGGTTATGTGTGTGTCAGTGAGTGTGGTACAATGTGTTTGGGTGACGTGTGTGTCAGTGAGTGTGGTGCAATGTGTTTGGGTGACGTGTGTGTCAGTGAGTTTGGTGCAATGTGTTTGGGTGATGTGTGTCAGTGAGTGTGGTGCAATGTGTTTGGGTGATGAGTGTGTCAGTGAGTGTGGTGCAATGTGTTTGGGTGAAGCGTGTCAGTGAGTGTGGTGCAATGTGTTTGGGTGAAGTGTGTCAGTGAGTGTGGTGCAATGTGTTTGGGTGAAGTGTGTGTCAGTGAGTGTGGTACAATGTGTTTGGGTGACGTGTGTGTCAGTGAATGTGGTGCAATGTGTTTGCGTGAAGCGTGTCAGTGAGTGTGGTGCAATGTGTTTGGGTGAAGTGTGTCAGTGAGTGTGGTGCAATGTGTTTGGGTGATGTGCCTGTCATGGTTGAATAGCTTACTTGTGTGCAAGGTGTGTGATGTGGGTGTGAGGCTTGCAGCAGTGGTAAGTGTTTGAGGGTGAGGTGAAGCTATGATTGTGAGGTATTTTACATGATTGCTAGCGATTGTTGGTAGGTGAGTGACAGGGATGTGGTGCATTAAGCAGTGTGTGAGGCTAGTGGTGCAGTTGGTGAGATATGGCATTTGAGGATACATTTACTGACGTTGACCACTCATGTGAGGTCATTAAACTTCTTTCGGTACTGGATCCAGGTCTTGGGGGAAAGACTGGTGTCACTGATCACTTCAGCAATCTGCTCCCACTGCCTTCTTACAGTCAGTCTGGAGGGTCTCCTGGCCTCCTGCGGGTAGAGGACCTGTCTCCTCCTTTCGACCCCCTGCACTAAGGCCTCCAGTGCTGTGACAAGAACCGATGTTCCCTTTCTCTGCCCTGTTGAGCCACAGGTACCTTCCACTTTCATTTGCTACACTAACAATGAGGTGCTTCTTTCAGATAGCACCTCGCCTTTAAGAAGTGCAGACTGCATTTCACACTGCAGGCTACCTTTAAATGGAGATCACAGGTCCCACAAAATTGGATCCCCTGCTGAGCGCTGAGCCAACCAGCAGCACATTCAGCACTGAGCTCAGCGTTTCAATCATGTTAATTAGCAGGCAGCACTAATTTCGCGTGCTGCCTGCATTACTTTCGCGCATTGTGATCCCCGTGCCCGTTTTTGGGCCTTATCGTATTTAGCCCCCTACAAAAGGTTACTATAGAGGATTCAAACATATTAAATGTTATTCAATATTATTCATTACTGATCTGCTAACAGAATAGAACTGCTTTTTGGGATTTCATTTTAAAATGCTCAACTCCGAAGAATTAAGAAAACTGGATAATTAGCCACCATGAGCATAGTAGGAAGGTATTCTGTCTGAATCCCTGGATCAATAAGTCATTACAGCTGTGGGGTAGCATGTTCTGCCTACTTTGAAAATGGAAAATTAATTTTCATCTCTTTTTATCCCATGGAGAATCAGCAGCAAGTAAATTTAGTTTTTTTTTCCCATGTAAACTGGAACATTCGCTAAACCTCCAATGAATAATGGAAAATGTAATCTTTGCGAGTATGCCTCACAGCTCTCAGGAAATCAGGCGATGGTTGAAGTGGATTTTGAAGGAGCTGGAACTCTCCTTATAAATAAAGAGCAGAGTGTAAGAATTGAAAAATCTTGATAAAAATTCATGAAGCGAATCTAGGAGGTAGTGCTGTGCTCCAGGGTGTTTTACTCTATCTAAATCAGCACGGTTACATCAGAATAAATTAGTCTCATATTATCCATTGAGCACTAATTATGGTTTGTCTCATTAATAAACCATATGCAGCATACATTACAATACCCAACTCTCTGTAATACTCTGATATGCTATTGCTCTTGGTACAACGTTCACTGTTTAACAATCAACCATTCAATTTGGTTTGGTTTAAATGTTTTCTCTTTTTATTATTTTGGCATTTCTTGCAATGATGTTATAAAGGGTCTATTGGATTCTCAAACAGAGAAACTTATACTGAGGTTCTTGCATCTCACTTTGTATTTGATCTTGATTGTCTCTGTTAGGTACATTTAATCAGTTCTCAGTGAGGAGACTCATATCAAGGTACTGCAATTAACAATGACAACTTGCATTTATATAGCGCCTTTAGCATAGTAAAATGTCCCAAGGCGCTTCACAGGAGCGAAATTTGACACAAAACCGCATAAGGAGATATTAGGGCAGGTGACCAAAAGCTAAGAGGTATGTTTTAAGGAGCATCTTAAACGAAGAGAGGTAGAGAGGCCAAGAGGTTATGGGAGGGAATTCCAGAGCCAAGGGCCCAGGCAGCCGAAGGCACGGCCGCCAATGGTGGAGTGATTAAAATCGGGGATGCGCAAGAGGTCAGAATTGGAAGACCGCAGAGATCTCGGAGGAATCTAATGGGAGGAGGTTACAGAGATAAGATGGGGCGAAACCATGGAGGGATTTGAAAACAAGGATGAGAATTTTAAAACTGAGGCTTTGCCGGACCAGAAGCCAATATAGGTCAGTGAGGACAGGGGTGATGGGTGAATGGGACTTGGTGTTGGATGAGTTCAAATTATGGAGGGTTGAAGGTGGGAGGCCGGCCATATTTCTCTTCATTGCTCTGGTGTATGGGAGAGGGGTGAAGGGGAATGTATCTCTCACAAATTTAGTTTGGGTTTTTTCCCAAAACCTTTTTATTTTGTTCATTGGTTTAAATAAGCAGATTGATCCTATACAGGCCAAAACCGGCATCTTAATTTTCTGTTGAATTTAGCTTAGCAATTAGTTGGTCTAACAATTAAACCTAAATTGCAGTAAAATGGTTTTTGTACAATAGGTAAGAAGTCCAGTACATTCTCCTGTCACCTCGGAAGGCAGAAAATATCACACTACGAATCCACTGCCAACTGGCTAAAACGACTGTTGAATGCATCTATGTGAGAAGTCGCACAACACCAGGTTATAGTCCAACAGTTTTATTTGAAATCACAAGCTTTCGGAGCGCTGCTCCTTCTTCAGGTGAGGTGAAGAGATACATATAGGCACAGCATATATAGTCAGAGAACACAGCCAGATGATTACAGTTAATCTTTCTAACTGCCCTTTATCACACCTCGGCAGAGAGATAATCACGGCAATCAAAGGTGTGGATGGAATGTAGCTATGGTTAAGATAATACAAAGAAGCAGAAACATGGGCAAGATACTATGCAATATAATTGTGACAGAGTGAGACCTGTCCTGTTTTGTTTTACAAGATTGTAGTATTATGTATTTTTTGCTTTATTTTCCATTACACATAGGAACAGCTAAATGATTTCTCTGAACTGAAAGCTGTCTTTCCACTCAAGATTACTAGCTGAGGACAGAATCATGCTGTTTGTAAAATGCCAGCCAGACTGTTTGATCTGGAAATGAATTGGATAAGGGGAAACTGTGTTTGCAGGGTCGGGTGCATATTGTGTTAGCACAACCATTCCCTGGGTATTGTTGATGCTGTATGTCACTGCTCATTAACATGGAATGTGAATACTTCCTAGAATTAAAGGGCAAATGTTGTGAGGCTCTCTTCCTGGCATGGACTCTTGCACAGATTGAAGAGTCAGGTGCAGAGATTTGCCAGTTGGATTTGCGATGCTGCTCAGTCTGCTGCATATTTAATCAGCTCCAACCCATTGCTGTAACCAGCCCTCTCCATCCATGGTGGAGGAATGATGAACAGAAAAGAATAGTTACACGGCCTGACATTTATATATTGGCTCCTTTTGATGTAGCTAGAAGCAGTCTCTTTGAAGATTGCCTTTAACAGGATCTGAGCAGACTAATACCACAGTAAGAATGAGTTAATTGCGTTGGAAACGTGTCCCCACTCAATGAGCCGGGATTTAAAATCCAATATAATTGGAAATAATATTTTTAGAAAGCTATCATATGAAGAAGCCCTGGAGGACCCCACGGAAACTTTTGACCTGCCAGACTTGTATATGAAATAACAAAAGCTCAAAAAGGACAAACACTTACATTAATTAAGTTGGCAAGGGCTAATTATAATTCTGACAGTCACATGTATTCACCCTCCACAGATTATTTTAGCCACAGGACAAAGGCAATTTCATACAGTCACCCCAGACACTCAGAGGATTATCATTTTTAATATGGATTTACTCTATTTAAAATCATATGAAACTAAAGACTAAAAATCTATATTTTCATCACCTATGTATTCCCCTATGCAGTCATCAGCGAACATCCCCATTTCTGACCTTATGTTGGAGGGAAGGTCATTGATGAAGCAGCTGAAGATGGTTGGGCCTAGGACACTGCCCTGAGGAACTCCTGCAGCGATGTCCTGGGGCTGTGATGATTGACCTTCAATCACCACAACCATCTTCCTTTGTGCTTGGTATGACTCCAGTCAGTGGTTCGTTTTCCCCCCGATTCCCATTGACTTCAGTTTTACTAGGGCTGCCAGATTGTTTTAAAATCCCAACTGGTTCACTATTGTCTTTCAGGGAAGGGAACCTACCTGGTCTGGCCTACATGTGGCACTAGTCTCTTAGGGGGAAAAATTCAGTTGGTTGCGCCTCCTGTTAGCGCCTTAAGAGGGCGCTAATGGGGCGCAAAGCTTCCAGCGCCCAGGCGCGGCGATGTTTGCGCCGCTCGCGAAATTAACTAGACATTTTGCGGCGGCGCTAAACACTACCGCCACGATCTCCTGCGCCGGCAGATCGTGACGTCAGTCGAGTGCGCAACGCCCCGGTATCGCCCCGGAGCAGATATTGAGTGGCGCTCCCTGCCTTACCGCCTGACGCTAGCAACGACAGGTTGAGGGGAGCGAATTGCAGTCATGAAGGGAAAGGGGGAGCGCTATTTAAAGGCGACCGCTTCCTGCCTTTTATTGTTGGTGACATTTTTGAACCACGCATTCTGAGAGAGAGAGAGAGAGAGACTTCTGGAGAGAGTCAACGCTGTGTGAAGGAGTTTTGGGTACTGAGCAGCACTTTGCAGGTTCATTTTGATTTGCCATTCCTTGTATCGATTTAGAAGAGTCTGTTGGGGCTGCACTCTGAGCTCTTTCCCTGGTACTCTCCATTGATCTTTCCAGCAGATTTGATGTGCAGGTCACTCCAGGCAGAGATTCAAGGCTGCAATGAGCAGGATGTGGATGGAAAGCAAGATCAACCATCCCCTTTAAGAACTGGCCGGTGCCATTGTGTGTGTGTTCCATTGCTGACTGACATCACATGAGCTTCGCCAGCGCTCTGAGGTAGCGCCTCGCTCCTCGGCCTTTACGCCTTAAGACAGGTGTGTAGCGCCTGATTTAGCGCTCCAATCACCTCCAGGGGCGATAAAAGTCAAGTTTGCAGTTGGTGGCGATAATTAGCGCCAGGCGCTAATCTTTGCGCCCGGCCGATAATTGCGCCCCAAATGGGGCGATACTGAATTTCTCCCCCTTAATCTTGTCTGAAGTGGCCTAGAAAGCCACTCAGTTGTAAACAATCTCGACAGAATACAATCATAAGATAAACATTGAATGGATTTATTAGTAATGACCCAGGCGTCAGAACAAGTCTTTATTGCCACTGGGTCAAATCATAGAATTCCCTAACCACCTGCAGTGGTTCAGGAAGAAGGCTCACTACCAGCCTCTCAGGGCAACTAGGAATGGCAATAAAAATGCAGCTTTGCCCAAATCCCAAGAACAAATTTAAAAAAACCAAAAGATCCAAAAGAATATCAATGAAAACAGAGATTTATGGCTGCTGGTGTATTTAATATTGTTCCCACCATTTCTGCTAAGGAATAATCATGCAGCTGAACACTTCTGATGGATGCAACCCAGTGCAACCCAGTCGCACCCGCACCCTTCAAGATTTTTTTCCTCCCTGTATCGTCCATCTAAATTTTAAGTTAAAATGGATATTGTTCATTGCAAGAAAATTGCAGTGCAATCACTTCTGTGTAAGAACCAACAATCGTTTCTCTTTCCTCATTATCGCAGAATTTGTATTTGTATTCAGGTATAACATTTGTATAGACTGAAAGAGATTAATTACTGTGCTGCCCAAAAGCTTCAGGCTTGCTCCCTGCATCACAAGATGATGAAAGCCATATTAAAGCAAGCATTCTCTCTCTGGTAGATGGATATGTTTTAAAGCGCTTAGACTGTCAACTTGTTTGTTTTAGTTTAAAATGATCATACAGACAGCATTCACCGGCTGAAATCTGCACCAAATTGACAATGTGCCCTTAGGGGAGCAGTACATTTTTCAGTTTGACAACTGCTGCACAGTTTTAATTGAACTATATGGGAGGAAATTTTCAGATCGGTCTTTCTATCTATTTATCACTGATAGCAGTTTGCTACTTTCACAGTATTGCTACTCTTAACACAGCATTTTCTCAACAGAAGTTTTGGGTGGCCAATAACTAGATTAAAAAGATAAATTAAACCAATTATTATTAGAAATCAACATTTAATTTGAATTAGCCAGATTGGGTATGCAGTGAGTTGAGCTCTGACCTTTCATCTATGGGGCTTGGATGCAAAATTCCAACTCATGTGATTAATGTATTGTCTATCTGCTGATTGTAGAGGTCCAATGTAAAGCGAGTATGGGCAACCCCAATCCAGTTCCACGTGGGCCTGGGTTTTTAGTTGAAAACTTCCCTAATTTGGTGTTCATTTAGGAATCTCACTCTCCTTAAGAGAATCCACAGGGTGGCTGATGTTGGAATTGTAAAAGTGTCACTCTGGTGCAGTAATGGATGCTCATGCAGCTGAAGAAGATGGTTGGTGAAAATTAGAGGAGCTTTAGTTTATATCTAACAATGCTACATCTGACCTGAGAGTGCCCAACGTTGACAATCAGACCTTGAAATTATCTCATGGGATTAATGTATGAATGCTTAATAGGGTGGTTTGAAATTCCTCGCTCTGCTACTTTAGTGAGGGCATTAACCTGTTTAAAACAAATTTTAGGATCTGAGTGTTTGAAATTGACAATGTTCAATTTTCTGATGCTAACATCCCTCACCCTTAGGGTTCCCAACTATCCCGCTTTGGGCGGGGCTCTACCGGAATGGGCGATTGGTCTCCCGAGCGCTGCACCTGGCAACTCAGAAGAAACGGTCCTTGTTGGCACAATTCGCACATGCGCAGCACCCTGGCTGTCGTGGCTGACAACCAAACCCGCTGGTCTCCTCGCTATTCAAAAACGCACCGCTTCAGTGCCGGTTGTGAGGATGACGGCATTGGGGCCGACAAAAATCACCTGTAAACTGCGTGAATCCTGAGAGAGCAACTGGGGGAGGGAGAGAAAGAGAGGAGAGAGAACAACACAAACTGGGAGATGGAGAGAGAGAGAAACACAAACTGGGAGATGGAGAGAGAGAGAAACACAAACTGGGAGATGGAGAGAGAGAGACACAAACTGGGAGATGGACAGAGAGAGAAACACAAACTGGGAGATGGAGAGAGAGAGAAACACAAACTGGGAGATGGAGAGAGAGAGAGAAACACAAACTGAGAGATGGAGAGAGAGAGAGAAACACAAACTGGGAGATGGAGAGAGAGAGAAACACAAACTGGGAGAGGGAGAGAGAGAGAAACACAAACTGGGAGATGGAGAGAGAGAGAAACACAAACTGGGAGAGGGAGAGAGAGAGACACAAACTGAGGAGGGAGAGAGAGAGAGAGAGCGAGCAACACAAATTGGGGGAGGGTGAGAGAGAGAAAGACAAACTGGGAGATGGAGAGAGAAGAGAAACGCAAACTGGGAGACGGAGAGAGAGAGAAACACAAACTGAGGAGGGAGAGAGAGAGAGAAACACAAACTGAGGAGGGTGAGAGAGAGAGAGAGCGAGCAACACAAATTGGGGGAGGGTGAGAGAGAGAAAGACAAACTGGGGAGGGAGAAACACAAACTGGAGGGAGGGAGAGCTCATGTCGGCCTGTGATGTGCTCTGTTGTAGTCAGGCAGCTTTGGTGCTTCTCCCTGAGGGCTGAATCTCACCTCCCTGAAGCTGGGCTTCTGCAGTGGAGTGTTTGAGTCCGTGAATTGAATTAGGTTTGGTTTTGGTTTTGGTTTTATTTATTATTTTTATAACTTGCTGTGTATTGTAAAAAGTCATAAAATTGTACGAAAACTTTAGTTAGAAGTTACTTATATCAATGATGTTTTTGTTGGAGCAGCTGTATTTACTTGGTGTTTCTCATTGCAGTCCATACTGTAGAAACATTACTTATCCTTAAATCTTTCTATTCTTTTGATTTATAAATTTATGTTATTCATCTAGCTATAAAACA
Source organism: Squalus acanthias (assembly GCA_030390025.1). Classification (NCBI taxonomy): domain Eukaryota; kingdom Metazoa; phylum Chordata; class Chondrichthyes; order Squaliformes; family Squalidae; genus Squalus; species Squalus acanthias. Next base: position 152,768,525 of record CM059430.1, read on the forward strand.
AAGTCAAATATTTTATTTGGGGCTTGGTGATAATAAGACACTCAACTAAAGTAAATGCAATAACATTTGCAAACAGTGGGCAAATGTCATGTGATTAAGCATCACATGAGCTGTGTCACCTGATCAAATGTCACATCATCAAATCTCCAGGAATATATCAAACCAGAGTTGGCAACCCTACTCACCCTGATGAATATAAAATTCATAATAGTTATAATCAGCCAGATAATAATTCAGAGTGTTAATCTAACATTTGGATATATACTATTTTTCTGACAGATCTAAATCTGCTTTGGGTTGTAGTTTAGGAATTCATGATCATTAACTACAATGCAATTATAGATTTCTTGTGAATTTGCAAAAATTAAATATTCTACCAGCTTATATGTTTCTCAGCATCTTTGGTTACATGGGGACACTGTTTACATGGGCTAACTTAGCCCAGTCATTTTTTTTACTAAAAGCTTTCAGTTGCCAGAAATGTTTCTAAACTGTTGAGCCTATATATAGTCAATCCTTTCTCAGTAAAATGTATCAATTGATTCTGTAATTTAGGATTTAAATACTAGTTTGACTCTGCTCGCGGGATCAACAATCTCCTCTTTGCATTTCGCTCCAGAATGTCTGCTCTCGAACAGTGCCCTTGCCATCCACGATCTTATTGTGGATAATTGCATTGACATCCTGGCTTTTACGAAAACTTGGCTTATTGGTGGTGATATCTTGCCCCTTACTGAAGCCTCCCTACCTGGCTACACTTTCCACCACCTACCTTTATAACCAAATAACAGCTTGGTTCCTCCCCCTACTCTTCTGTTACCATCTCCTCCTTTAGCACCTCAGCTTGTTCCACCCCTCAGCCCTCCTTTAAAATCCTTGTTGTCCACTAACCCCCAAGCTCTACCTTGAGTTTCTCACGGAGATATCCTACCTCCTTTCCTCTCTCAGCCTCTGCACCGAGCGACTCCAGGTAGTTTCAATCTCCATCTCAGCTCTCCTTTGCTGGTCGGGGAGGGCAGAAAACTGGGGGGGTTCTACGCTGACAGTCTGGTCCCGGGTGCAGAGAGGTGATCCTGGGATCTTGTACAGAGTGGGTCAGTGTAATTTTGTTGGGCCAGAAGGAGCACTGGTTAGGCTGCTCTATGCCAGGGACCAATTGGCGGGATATGTGTGGCAACCAACCACCACCCCACCCCCTCCCTCCCCTATTGGTACACAAATTGCGTTGGGGTCATACAATGGGCATAGTACCCCTATTTAAATATTTAAAGAAGGCTCTTGCCTGTTTTCCGGGCGAGAGCTCTGACCACCTAGGACGGGGCCTTGGACAGAAACTGGGCAGGACGATTTGTTTCCCAATTTTCATTTTCCTACTGCCCCACTTTGCTACATGGTTTCTGTGGGATTATTGAGAAATAGTTGGCTTTATCTGAGAATTCCGAAGATATATTTCATTTTAAAGTGGAGCATCGAAAGACCTTAGCAACTCCAATATTGTTATATTGTAGACCTCACCTGAAACAAAAGCATGATTTAGACCACTGGAGCCTAATCAACTGATGCTTTTCTACAGTATGTGAGGTACCAGGCCTGGTTAGTATCTGTGATTTTGTAGGCCTGTTGCTATGGCTAGTTTCCATAGAAACAGAAAGACTTATGTAATCATAGGCACTAACTTGTACCTGGTAAATACTTTAAATTGATAGGAGATAGTTAGAGACAGCTCATGCTGAAGCAGTCTTGATCACAATGTTAACTTGGTCACCATATTTGTATATATGCTATGAGAGCCTATCACACAAATTGCTTCCACGGTTGCCGCCTGTCCGTGGACAGTCTCTTTTTTTTTCTGTGGGCTGTTTGTTTATTTTTAAATGTGTAACCTGGGCAGCAAAGTAAACCAGGCATGAAATGCCCAGTTTTCATGCATGTGACTTCGTTTTTGCCAAGTTTTCTGGGCCACCCTGCATCTCGGTAATAAGCGGCTGCGCTCAGCTCTCATGTTTCCCCTCACTAACATGGCAACTGTGCAATTTCAGACACAATGGGGTAGATCTTGACTTTGTGCGATAGTGTAAAAAGAGTGATAGTGACGCAGCGGCCGGTTTCACATCTGTCCCGATTTTTATTTCCACGAGAGAGATGACTCGCTCTCACCCATTTTACACTATCGCACATCAATGAGCTTTTCTTAAATATGTATTTTCTTGTAACGTATAATGTAAAGAATGCAACCATTGTTTATGTGCTACAACCAAGTAGCTTTAACATTATTAATGATGATTTCTTCTGTTCCACATCTTTACAGCTAAATGGCTGAGAAATTTGCCCGTATCTGATTGGTTTATCAAGATGTCATTGTTGTGACTCCTTATCTTAATCCTTTTCTTCAAAGTAATGCACTGTGAGAACATCCATAACATTCAAAAACACTTCCATACATCCTCTCAGCTGCAATTGGTCCTTGACACTGCATGTTTCTCGTCGGCTAAGTCATGCTGTTGCTGGTGGATCAAGTACTGCTTCTTAGGGTTTCACATCAACCCAATATTACATCTCAGCATTGCTGTACTTCATCAATTAATGGGCCAGAAATTCGGCACTTGCCGGGGGAGTACGCGCTGTGTACTCACCCGTAAGGCCACCTGAAGTGTCAGTTTCCTGCATGCACTGCGCATGCGCGGGAAACCATAACTTCCGTTCCCCTGAAGGGAGGGGTTCAGAGGTGAACCGCGTGCGCGGGAGAGGCTGCGCGCACGCAGTGAACTTCGTTTTTTTTTCAGGTTTCTCCGGGAGGGTAAGTATTGAAGAAGCTGTGCTTTTAAAAAGGAGGCGCAAGACCCATTTTTAACAAGGTAAGTGGTTAATTAATTACAATTTAAAAAAATTTTCAACAGGTATATCTTTTTTAGATACTTTAAAGAAAGTTAAGTTTATTTTTAGCACTGTTAAAAAGTATTTTAATTTTTTCAAAAATTTTAATTTTTGTTTAAAGTAGTTAATTTATTTAACTTATAGTTATTTTAAAAATGTGATGGTTTTTTAAAAAATGTATTTGAAGTTTAGGTGTTCTTTTGGGGCTTCCTGTCAAATCTATGAATGAAAGATGGTCTGATGCCATTGGCTCTCCATGGCCCACGTGATCCCAGGGGACGTATCGCACTAACTACGCCCCTGGGATACACAAGCACTGCGCGCCGGCAGCTGCAGGAGGCCCAGGAGCTGAAGTCCCCGTGGGCCCAGAGGTCAACGGCAGGCGCCGTAGATAGGTGCGCGTGCGATCCTTGCACCCGCGGGAAGCCAGGGAGCCGAATTTCTGGCCCATTGTCTAGAGGGCATTGTCTTCAAAGTAGAGTTTTTTTGGATTTCTTCCCTCTTTCCATGCTTGAAAATGTCCCTTTGTTCACATATTTATACTGCTTACATAAACTGTTAGACTGGAGGCTTGTTCGGGGGATTAAATGCCTAATAGCAGCTGTGTGTTGTTGGCTGTGTTGCTTCCAACAAATGCAAGATCCAGGGTAGGAAAAAGTTTGAATATGAGTGTTCTTACTTGACAGCTGGAACAAAACAAGGTACAGATGTAAGTGAGATTTCAGACCCATTGTGATGCTAGGCGGATATCCAGGAGTATTATTGGGTTACTTTTTAGGTAACTATCACTCTTTTTACACCATCCTGACAATACTGCTTCCACAGAGTACTTTGGAAAGGATTAAACTTGATGGTCCAAGTCAACCACTAATTTTCTAGAGCTCTTGCATTCTTCTAATGCAAGCCTGCTGCGAGTATCAAAAACCATGGCAGGAGTAACAATTCTACCATTTAATTGTCAATGCTGGCACGGACTCGATGGGCCGAATGGCCTCCTTCTGTGCCAGTTATGACTCTATGGGGGAAAAATTGAGTCGCGCCCCCTTTGGGGCACTAACTTCACCGGGGTGCTACTTTTAGCGGCCCGAAAAAATTAGCGCCCCATGCGGCCGAAATTGAATGGTAGCGCCCCAAGAGGGAAGCGGGGCGCTACTGGAAGCGATCCGCCTCCCTCTTGGGATACTGCGAGGGAATATCGCGGCACTATGTGCCGCGGTACTGCAGGCCTTCCTCCCCTTCTTAAAGGGGAGGGGCCTTGCGCAGCACGACCCGGGGCCCAGCTGGGCCACCAGGGATCAGAGTGCCAGCAAAAGAGCCCGGCACTCAAGAGAAACATAGAAACATAGAAACATAGAATCTAGGAGCAGGAGTAGGCCATTCGGCCCGTCGAGCCTGCTCCACCATTCAATACGATCATGGCTGATCATCCAAATCCAGTACCCTGTCCCTGCTTTAATCCCCACAGTACACATATCCCACCCTACCCCCGTATTTAATTCCCCCTAACATATCCCATCCTATCCCCATAACCCCACATATTTAATCCCCCCCCTAACACTAAGGGTCAATTTATCATAGCCAAATCAACCTAGCCCGCACATTTTTGGACTGTGGGAGGAAACCGGAGCACCCGGAGGAAACCCACGCAGACACGGGGAGAATGTGCAAACTCCACACAGACAGTCACCCGAGGTCAGATTCGAACCCGGGTCCCTGGCGCTGTGAGGAACCAGTGCTAATCACTATGCCACCGTGTTGCCCTCATGAAGTGCTGGGCTCACGAAGCGCAGCAGAGGAGGGCTGCAGAGGAGGCCAGAAACGGCAACGGGGGCAGGTGCTGGCAGGCGGCCAGCAATAAAAATGGTCGCCCGGCACCTTGCCTTTAGTTAGTGCCTCCCTGGCCGCAGGTAAGTCCCCTGACCCCTGTCGGACATAGCGTCCGGCGGTAAGTCAGGGGGCGCTACTGAAGATCGCGGCCGGGGCGTGAGCGGGGTGCTGCGCACGGCGATGGCGACATCGCCGGCGGCGCAGCATCACGGGGCGCTAACGGTTACCGCCGCCACTAACCTCACGCTGAATTTCGCGGGAGGCATTGTTGGCGCCGCGCCCGGGCGCTAGTTGCTTTGCGCCCCATTAGCGCCCTCTTAGCAACCGAATTTTTCCCCCTATGACTTATGACTCTATGAGAACAACAAAAACAGCAGAAAATAATACAAACCACTGCCCATATATGAAAATCATTTTTACAAAGTATTACACAGTATTTGCAGCAGGTCCAATGCCAGTGTTTATGCTCCACATGAGCCTCCTCCCATCCTTCTTCATCTAACCCCATCAACCTATCCTTCTATTTCTTTCTCCCTCATCTGCTTATCTAAATGCATCTATGCTATTCACCTCAACTATTCCTTGTGGTAGCAAGTTCCACATTCTAACCACTCTCTGGGTAACGAAGTTTCGCCTGAATTCCCTATTGGATTTATTAGTGACTACCTTACCTTTATGGCCCCTAGTTCTGGTCTCACCTGCAAGTAGAAAGATCGTCTCTACGTCTACCTTATCAAACCCTTTCATAATCTTAAAGACCTCTATCAGGTCACCCCTCAGTCTTTTCCAGAGAAAAGAGCCCCATCCTGTTCAATTTTTCCTGATAGGTATAACCTCCCAGTTCTGGTATCATTCTGGTAAATCTTCTCCAGTGCCTCTATATCCTTTTTATAATATGGAGACCAGAACTGTTCACAATATGCCAAGTGTGGTCTAACCAAGGTTGTATACAAGTTTAACAAGACCTTCCTGCTTTTCAGTTCTATCCTTCTAGAAATGAACCCCAGTGCTTGGTTTGCAATTTTATGGCCTTATTAACCTGCGTTGCGACTTTAGTGATTTGTGTATCTGTACCCCCAGATCCCTTTTTTCCTCTACCCCATTTAGACACTTAGGGCTGGATTTTGTCTTGGGGTCGGGTTGGGGTCGTGTAATCCGCATTTTGTGTTTCCCCCCCCGACTCCAGATTAATGTGGATGCCTGATGCAATTTTCACTTAATTGGGCAATTGAGTTGCAGCATGTGGGAACCCATGACCTAATTAGTGGTTTCAGTCTGAAACCCGCCTCTGATGATGTCATCATTGCTGACTGCTTGCTCTCAGAGATTGTGTGGCTGCTGGTGAGAGAGGACCTTTCTGCATTGCTTCTGATGTGAGTGGACCTGGATGAATATGAGAGAGAGAGAGTGAGAGAATTTTTTTTGCATCCAGGTCCTCTCACAGCAAAGGCCAGGCAGTCTCTGAAGACATCCAATGCAGCAGCATCAGAGGCGACTTTCAGACCTAATACTACTACTACCTTCATCACATCTCCATTATAATAGTGCACCTGCAGCTGATAGTCAGCTATCCACTTGTGCTCCCGCCAGGTTTCACTGGAGTGTTTCACACCAGGCGTGCTTCACATCAGAAAAGGGTTAAACTAGCTACAACGTTTCAAAATAGCATTACAGACCCAATTTAGGGCTTGTTAAGGGCTTTAATGGCCTCTCCCGCCTCTTGCAGGCGGGAGAGAGTCGGGAACCCCGCGACTGATTTTGTCAAAATTGGGTGGAGGCGGGATGGAGTCGGGATTTGGTCGGAAACCCCGACCCCGCAAATTTAACCCCCCACACGCCTCCAAACCCGACTCCATGGGTCATTGAAAATCCAGCCCAAACTTTCCAAGAAGTATGTGGCCTCCTTATTCTTCCTACCAAAATTAACACCTCACACTTATCTATATTGAAGTTCATTTGCCAATTACATGCCCATTCTGCAAGTTTATTAATGTATTCCTGTATTTTGTTGCAGGTGTCCTCTGTCTGAACTATACACTCCAATTTGGAGTCATCTGCAAATTTTGAAATTGTACCTCCAACTCTCGAGTCCAAATCCTTAATGTAAATGGTGAACAACAGTGGTCCCAGCACTGATCCTTGTGGAACACCACTCCCCACCTTTTCCAATCTGAATAACTACCTTTAACCCCTACTCTCTGGGCTAGAAATTCGGTGCATTTGCGCCTCTCGTTAGTGCCTTTTCACCCGGGTGCGGCGCCGATAACGACTCCCGCTAAATTCAGCGGGAGTTTAGTGGCGGTGGTAACTGGTAGCACCCCAATCCGCAGGCAATGACGACATCGGCTATCGTGCTGAAGACTTGTGCTCCAGAACTTGCCGCGCCTCTAGCTGAGCTCTTCCAGTACAGCTACAACACTGGCACCTATCCGACAATGTGGAAAACTGCCCAGGTATGTCCTGTCCACAAAAAGCAGGACAAATCCAACCCGGCCAATTACCGCCCCATCAGTCTACTCTCAATCATCAGCAAAGTGATGGAAGGTGTCATCGACAGTGCTATCAAGCGGCACGTACTCACCAATAACCTGCTCAATGATGCCCAGTTTCGGTTCCGCCAGGACCAATCAGCTCCAGGCCTCATTACAGCCTTGGTCCAAACATGGACAGAGGAGCTGAATTCCAGAGGTGAGGTGAGAGTGACTGTCCTTGACATCAAGGCAGCATTTGACCGAGTCTGGCATCAAGGAGCCCTAGTAAAACTGAAGTCAATGGGAATCAGGGGGAAAACGCTCCACTGGCTGGAGTCATATCTAGCACAAAAGAAGATGGTTGTGGTGGTTGAAGGTCAATCATCACAGCCCCAGGACATCGCTGCAGGAGTTCCTCAGGGCAGTGTCCTAGGCCCAACCATCTCCAGCTGCTTCATCAATGACCTTCCCTCCAACATAAGGTCAGAAATGGGAATGTTCACTGATGACTGCAGTGTTCAGCGTCATTCGCTACTCCACAGATAATGAAGCAGTCCATGCCCGCATGCAACAAGACCTGGACGACGTTCAGGCTTGGGCTGATAAGTGGCAGGTAACTTTCGAGCCACACAAGTGCCAGGCAATGGCTATCTCCAACAAGCGAGAGTCTAACCACCTCCCTTGATATTCAATGGCATTACCATCGTCGAATCCCCCACTATCAACATCCTGGGGGGTCACCATTGACCAGAAACTTAACTGGACCAGCCACATAAATACTGTGGCAACAAGAGCAGGTCAGAAGCTAGGTATTCTGCGGCGAGTGTCTGACCTCCTGACTCCCCAAAGCCTTTCCACCACCTACAAGGCGCAAGTAAGGAGTGTGATGGAATACTCTCCACTTGCCTGGATGAGTGCAGCTCCAACAACACTCAAGAAGCTCGACACCATCCAGGACAAAGCAGCCCACTTGATTGGCACCCCATCCACCACCTTAAACATTCACTCCCTCCACCACCGTTGTACCGTGGCTGCAGTGTGTACCAGCTACAAGATGCACTGCAGCAACTTGCCAAGGTTTCTTCGGCAGCACCTCCCAAACCCGCGACCTCTACCACCTAGAAGGACAAGGGCAGCAGGCGCATGGGAACACCACCACCTCCAAGTTCCCCTCCAAGTCACACACCATCCTGACTGAGAAGTATATCGCCAATCCTTCATCGTCGCTGAGTCAAAATCCTGGGACTCCCTACCTAACAGCACTGTGGGAGTACCTTCACCACATGGACTGCAGCGGTTCAAGAAGGCGGCTCACCACCACCTTCTCAAGGGCAATTAGGGATGGGCAATAAATGCTGGCCTTGCCAGCGACGCCCTGATCCCATAAACGAATAAAAAAAAAATCATCACCGTGCGCAGCTCCTCGTTTTCACCACGCCTGCAAAATTAGCCCACACCCCCGAATCTACGGCAGGTGATGACATAACTTCATAGTTTCTGTTTGCTTTCCGAATTGTTTTTTTGACTTCTTTCCTAACCTTTTCATATTCCCTTTTGTCATCCTTTCCTTTGTTGTCTATGTACTTAGTGTATGCCTTTTTCTTTAGCTTCAATTTTGCCCTTATTTCTTTATTCATCCATGGTGTATCATTACTGGCTAGTTTGTTCTTATTAGTGGCCTATATTTCTGGTAGACTCTAGTGATCACTGTTTTAAATGTTTCCCACTACTATTCTATTTCTTTGTTTGTCAGTTAATTTTTCCAATTTATTTTCCCTAGTTCCATTCTCATCCCCTTAAAATCAGCTTTTTTCCAATGTATTATTTTGGTCTTTCACTTACTTAAGTCCTTCTCAATCTTTATCTTAAACCTTATTATGTTGTGATCACTAGTGCCTAGATGTTCCCCTATGCTTACTTCTCTTATCTGTTCTGGTTCTTTTCCCATTACTAGATCCAGCAGTGCTCCCTCTTTTGCTGGACTTTTTATATACTGGGTAAAAAAGGAGACCTGTGCACATTGTAAAAACTCCAACCCTGTACCCCTTTTTGCTACCTCTTCTTGCCAGTTTATTTGAGGGTAGTTAAATCCTCCCATGATTATTATTCTATGTCCTTTACTCATTTCACATATTTGCTCACATATTTCTTCCTCCACCTCCTTTCCACTATTAGGTGGTCTGTAGTAGACCCCATTAGCGTGATCGATCCCTTATCTTTTATTTCAATCCATATAGATTCTGTTTCTAACCTTCTGTTAGTTATGTCCCTTTTTTCTACTGCCATTATGTTATCTCTAGTTAGTAGAGCTAACCCCCCCCACCCCGCTTATTCCTTCCCTATCCTTTCTGATTATGTTATAACCTGCAATATCTAGTTGCCAGTCCTGTTCTTTATGTAGCCATATTTCAGTTATTCCAACTACTTCTTCTTCTTAGGCAGTCCCTCGGAACCGAGGATAACTTGCTTCCATATTAAAAATGAGTTCTCAGGTGGCTGATGAGTCCAATGCAGGACCTACAGGTGGGGCAGATGGTGGTTGAAGGGGCGGGTGGATGGGGTGCATGGGTTGTCGTGCGCTCCTTGCGTTGCTTGTGCTTGGCTTCCGCTTGCTCCCGGCGAAGAGACTCGAGGTGTTCGGCGCCTTCCCGGATGCTTCTCCTCCACTTTGTGCGGTCTTGGGCCAGGGATTCCCAGGTGTCGGTGGGGAGGTTGCACTTTTTCAAGGAGGCTTTGAGGGTGTCCTTGAAGCATTTCCTCTGCCCACCTGGGGCTCTCTTGCCGTGTCGGAGCTCCGAGTAGTGCGCTTGTTTTGGGAGTCTCGTATCGGACATGAGGACGATGTGACCCGTCCATCGGAGCTGATCGAGCGTGGTCAAAGCTTTGATGCTGGGGATGTTGGCCTGAGCGAGAACACTGACGTTGGTGCGTCTATCCTGCCAATGGATTTGCAGGATCTTGCGGAGGCAGCGTTGGTGGTACGTCTCCAGTGCTTTGAGGTGCCTGCTGTACATGGTCCATGTCTCTGAGGCATACAGCAGGGCGGGTATCACTGCTGCTTTGTAGACCATGAGCTTAGTGCCGGGTTTGAGGTCCTGGTCTTCAAACACTCTCTTCCTCAGGCGACCGAAGGCTGCACTGGCACACTGAAGGCGGTGTTGGACTTCGTCGTCGACGCCTGCCCTTGTTGACAGTAGGCTCCCGAGGTATGGAAAGTGGTCCACGTTGTCCAAGGCCTTGTCGTGGATTTTGATAATCGGGGGGCAGTACTGTGTGGCGGGGGCAGGTTGGTAGAGGACCTTTGTCTTACGGATGCTTAGTGTAAGGCCCATGCTCTCGTACGCTTCGGTGAAGGTGTTGACGATGGTTTGGAGTTCGACCTCCGAGTGAGCGCATCAGTAAACGAAACCGTATGTCAATGGAGCTGCGGACATGTCAGCAGGAGTTTTCGATAAGGAGCTTTCAAAGTGCGAAACCACAGGAAACGTCTGGTATTGGGCAAGATGGTGTATTCGGACAATATAAGACAGCAAGATTAGCACGGCCAGAAGCTAGCCCCGACGGTCGACAGGAAGGAACAGAAGGAGAGGAACTCGAGCAGTAAAACATTGTAATTGTTAATGGGTAAAGTCATGATTAAACACCGTTGTATGGATCTTGTTGCTGTCGAATCAGTTTGTATTTAGTAACTCAAGTGTCCAGACAGACGTTTGGCTTACAATGCAAACCAGATTTTCACATGCCTCATTAGGTCAGCTGCTAGCACAAGGGCAAAGCAGTGCCGGGAGCTTATGCTAATTATTCAAATGATCTGACAGTCGGCTCAAAGTTCTGCAGACCAGCTTTACTCTGGCAGTCGGCCATTCTTGGCACAGTATTGTGCCTGGAGCACGGGCACAAAAGTCACAAAGTCAACAACTCCACCGAGCTGTGTGAATGATGGGTTCTACAACCTGTCGCAGGATGATCCTATTTATGTGCTAACCACCTGTAGGCAGGTATTGGTCGGGTTCCCGACACTAAAGGGCTGATGCTTCCTTCTCCACCAGCTCTTCCCCTCAGCTGGTTGCGCTTGGTGGGCTGGGGAAGACTTGCCTCTGATGCTGGAGGACAAACCTTCCATTTTTTCCAAGTGTAAGCATCAAACATCGGGTTGTGCTGGACGTAAACACACACTCTAAGTTAGCAATAATTTCTCCACAAATCATGCCATGAACTAGAAAGATTGGAAAACAAGAGACAAATAGTCATATTGAATATGTATCCCAGGAACTATAAAAATGGGAAAGCATGAAACAATGAGCCTATTTAATGTGCGATAAAACTATATTATTATGTCCTCCTGGACTCTGTACTACTAATGAAGGCCTGCAGGCAGGGTATCTGCTCTATGTTGACAAAAAGGCAACGGAGAATGGACTCTTGGGTGAGATACTGAAGTGCTGTCAATGCCTAGGAAAGCGTAGTCCGACATAGTCACCATCTCAGGATAGAAATTGTGAAATTCTGAATTACATTGGAATAGTCCGCCCTCCCATGAGTTGCTAGATTAGCATCACAGCTGACTACGCCAGTGCTTCATTTGACAGCTGCAATGCTCGGCGGGGGTTGGGGGTGGGGGGTGGAAGCAGAGATGGTCAATACACTGGAATACATCTGCTCTCCAACATTCAGAATTAGCAGCCAACAGCAAATCGCATTTGCACATGGAGTATCTCACCAAATGTAAACAAAGCAGCATGCAACATTTAGTGATGAAAGGGTTATAAAAATAATCTATGTTTCATTAAACGCTTCTAGCAATCCAAGTACTGGAAATGGAATAGGTGATTAACTCAAGGCTGAAGATTTGATGCATTGCCTCAATAATCTGCAGCACAACCTCAGTCTACTCATATTATGGGCAGTCAATAAACGTTAATGACAGCTAAAATGCCCTTTGTTGATCTTCAGCTGGCTTCTGTGTATATTTCAGAAGCAGGCTTCTGCTCTGCTCTTCCTGAATGAATAGTAGTTATTCATTCCTCCCAGCAGCACCATTACAGATGGCTCAACCTGATGAGGTATTCAGGCAATTCACTGGAACACAATAATGTATTCGACCTTATTCAGGTGCAAATTATGGCAGCCTTCCTTCTTCATTATGGGGACAGGTCAATAAATCGTGAAACACAAGACTTGAGCAATAATAGCAAAATGATGGTCTGAATTTTGCCGGCGCTCAGTAAGGGTTTGGAGGCGGGTCCACTGTCAAAATCTAAATGATTGACAGCGGGTTGGGAACCCGCTCCAAACCCATCTCCATGTAAGTTTCCAAAGCGTCAGGTCTGCGATTTCAGAACAGACCCGACACCAAGTGACGGGGGAGGCATTTAAGATAGTTAAATGCTTGTTAACTACAATCTTGCCAGCTTATTTCTATTTTACCACTATTTTTTTTACAAGGTTCCCGTCGCTCGCGGATCACGTCAGGTAAGTAGGTCAGGTTCTCTATGTCTCCCCATTGCTGTGAATAAGTGACAGCTGCAAAAGTGGTATGAAAGCTACCATTTCACAGCTGGTCACTTTCCAATGTCAGAGGTTTGAGCTTTCAGGACTTGGAAGACACTTTAGAGCTGTATGCAGTTTGGTAGTGTTTGGAGTAAACTCTCTATCCATTGTCACCTCCTTGGAGCAAGCTCTCTCACCATTGACAGATCGCTTCTGTCATCTCAACTTCAGCTGCCATCTATTCCAGCAACATCGGTGCCCTTGAAAAAATCTCAGCTTGGTCCTCTGAATCTCTCCACGATTAGCCCCAGCACCAACATCACCAGGCACACCAACATCACCAACAACAACACCAACATCACCAACAACAACACCACCACCACCAACAACACCACCACCAACAACACCACCACCAACAACACCACCACCACAACACCACCACCAACAACACCACCACCACAACACCACCACCACCACCAACAACAACACCACTACCAACAACACCAGCCTTCTCCACAATCACCTGATGCTGCACAGGACACAGGGCATCAACATCCGACAACATTGCTGCCTGGGAGGCCAGCGATGGCATCACCATGGCTAGATTTACTTCACTTGACGCTGTAAACCCTGGCTGCCACATGATGTGCCAGATTGACACCATCCCACACCAGCACCATAAAGCATCCCTATAATGTCCAAGCCATTCCTTTCACACTCATCACAATTGGGCGTGGGGAGTTATGTCTCAACATTCACTGGAACTCACTAAGACACTTCTAAAGGTTAGCACAGATCTGTCCAATAAGGTAAAGTGTGGAAAATATAGATATCAATGTTTGATAACACATTAACAGAAACTTCACATGAACATTGGCTAAACCACTCAAGTGCCTATCCTTGTGTGTTGTTAGTTGGTATGCTTACAGTAGGATGAGGGTGAATGTGATGGGTGGCTACTGAGATGGGGAAGTGATAATGTAGATAGAGAGGGATGGGTGGAGATGCAAGGTAAGTTGGTGTGAGTAAGGATGTGCAGGAGTAGGGTAGGGAAGTCAGAGTGATGTGGATGTGATGAGTGGCACAGCAGGAGGAGGTTGAGTGTGGCTTGGCAGTAGCGTTTTGTGATCTGCTCAGATCATTGAAAGGCTTGCGCCACTGCAGCCTGGTCCTCCTGATGACATTCCTGCTTTCGCCCTCCTGTGCAATGTGCAACCAGGCTGCGCTGGTGTCCTGGGGAGGTCTCTTCTGCCCATGGGAAGGGAAGAGAACCTCCCTGCGTGCTGTGACTCCCTCCATAAGCATATGGAGGGAGCCATGCGAGAGCCTGGGTGCAGCCGTCCACCTCTGTGCAGTGCTTGTCAGTGTTTGCAGCACCTCAATGCTGTAGAACACTGACAGAACAACTGTCAAAATCAATGGGGACATGGCCCCTTTAAGGAAACCGGCTGATGACGTGTCATCAAATGACGTCATCAGAATCGCTTCCTTTTAATTGGCCAGGAAACACGCAGGGTGGGCTTAACAAGCCCAATTTACGTAAAATCACTTGGAGAGAGCGGGCTGGAGCCGGGAGCGGGACCAGGACCCGCCACCCACCTCTCCTGCCATGAAACCGTCTCCGCTGGCGAAATCGCGGCCGATGTGTTTGTGAGTTTAACTCATATGTTCTACCAAAATGATTAAATAAAATAGTGCCCTAGTGGAAAGGATAAAGGCTAAATAGGGCTGTCGAAAGGACTTTAAACTCGTAAGATGGGGGAGGGATCTGGTGAAAATAACATAAGTCTGAAGACAAAAGAAATAGTTGAGAGTAAAGGTCAGACCAAAATAAGGAACAAGGGTAACATCAACGGTCAGGGAACAAATAAGGTCAGAAAACAGAAATATAAAAGGACTATTAAAAATGAAGTCAAAGGAACAACTATTAAAGATGAACTAAACTGCCTGTACAGTAACGCACACAGCATCCAAAATGAAAAGGGGGAACTGGAGGCAATAATCCGTAGCGAGGAACCAGATGTTTGAAGACCAGGACCTCAAACCCAGCACCAAGCTCATGGTCTACAGAGCAGTAGTGATACCCGCCCTCCTGTATGCCTCAGAGACATGGACCATGGACAGCAGGCTCCTCAAAGCACTGGAGCGGTACCACCAACGCTGCCTCCGCAAGATCCTGCAAATCCATTGGCAGGATAGGCGCACCAACATCAGTGTTCTTGCTCAGGCCAACATCCCCAGCATCGAAGCTTTGACCACGCTCAATCAGCTCCAATGGACGGGTCACATCGTCCGCATGCCCGATACGAGATTCCCAAAACAAGCGCTCTACTCGGAGTTCCGGCAGGGCAAGAGAGCCCCAGGTGGGCAGAGGAAATGCTTCAAGGACACCCTCAAAGCCTCCTTGAAAAAGTGCAACATCCCCACCGACACCTGGGATCCCTGGCCCAAGACCGCACAAAGTGGAGGAGAAGCATCCGGGAAGGCGCCGAACACCTCGACTCTCTTCGCCGGGAGCAAGCGGAAGCCAAGCGCAGGCAGCGCAAGGAGCGCACGTCAACCCAAGCACCCCACCCACCCTGCCCCTTCAACCACCGTCTGCCCCACCTGTGACAGAGACTGTAGGTCCCGCATTGGACTCATCAGTCACCTGAGAACTCATTTTTAATGTGGAAGCAAGTCATCCTCGGTTCCGAGGGACTGCCTAAGAGAAGATTTCCTTGCTTCTGATGTCTGTGAGTTTTTCTTTAAAACGGCAAGTCATTATCTTGTTAGCCAGACATGCCTTCCAAGGTTGAATATGCATTCCACCGAATCCCAGACTTTGTTAGCTGCGATCCTGCAGCTGGGACCTTCAAGTTTATGTTTTCAAAGTTTCTCAGAGGGTCTTCTCTTTAATTGCCCACAGCAGGCTTGGTCAATTTCTGAGTTCAGTTTTAACGAGCTTTAAGCTCCTATTATACTGTCCATCTGTGCAGGAATAGCCATATTCAGAAAAATACACCATCCTGTGAAAGAATTCTGACTTTATTAAACATGACAAACTGGGCTTGAAAATCTGAAAGCCTCAACAAGGAAAAGCTGTAAACAGAATACAGGCTTTTGAGATAAGATAAGTTGTTGACACTGAAACAATAGCCCTATTGAAGCAGAGGGTTAGAGCTTCCAGAAAGTCTGAAGTTTTGGAAAGAGCACAATGGTATAATGTTAAGGTGTCATAAACCAGCACTTCGGGAAATGAAACACAGAACATTAAAGAAACATATGCCTTCGTAAATATGACATCAAATGAAAGACAGGAGACATAATTCTTAATGCAACCAACTGAGGTAGCTAAGAAGACAATGGTGTACCCGGTTGAAGTGTTTTTAATTTACATGTTGTAAAAAGATACAAACGGAAGACTTTCATAAATATGACATCAATAGGTGCAACAGCCATCACATTGTTTTTGTGTTGAACTTGGAACACCTAGGAGACACAAAGTCTGTAATACAACCAGCTGAGGTGACTTAAGAATTGCATAGAAGACCTTCGTAAAAAAGACATCAAATAGAACCACTGCTGTCACATTGTTTTTATGATAAGCTTCGAACACCTACACAGCAGACATAATTCTGAATGCTACAAGCTGAACTAATTGTAAGAATAGAAGGGGTCAACAGAAAAATGACTAGAGATAATTAGCTTACATCAGCAGAAAACTTCAAAGGATATACCACTGAGAAAGAGTATAAAGATTGGATTTTCAAATGGGAAGACAGAATTCACTGGAAGGGGCAAAGCAATTCTCCGACTTCAAAGGTAAGCTCTGTAAGTTTTCAACTCTTTAAGTCTCGGGGATCAAAGGTACTTGTATTTGATTTTGGTGGATATTCTGGAATAAGACTAAGTAAGAAATGTAAAAATGTAACGAAGTTAAGATTTGAGAATAAGGATCTCTGATGATAAGAATTGTAAGCTTTTTGTTTTTGGAATTGTTAAAGTTGCAATTGAATCACCAGCTGTAATCTACATGTCGGTTCTTTAATAAATCTATATTTTTTTAGAATTGTCTCAAATAGTACTTCTGTATCAAACTCGCGAACTCAATTTCCGTAAACTCTTTGGTGAGGAGTTTCAGAATTCTGGAGGAGTTTTCTGGACCCTCATAATATCCGGAAGGTTACAGTCCAGCTAAACTTATTAAAAGTGCTATCTGGAGGACGGTAACATCTTCAGGCTGTTCCTTTCCTTTAGGGAGAGATGGTCCAGACCTTTAGACCCAATTAAGCATCTTTAGGATCCGGCTACCTCTAACTTTAGTTGATGGTGAACGTCTGGGGAATACGCCTGATCTGGGGTAGCCCAAAAGGGGCTAGGACTAGTAACAATCCTTTCACATCAAGGTCGTTCACTTTGATGTAGATCGATTGTACAGCAGCTCAAACTTAAAGGAACATCCCCACCCAAAAGCAATTGGCTGTACTTGGTGGTCAATATTGTTTCAGCCTTTATAAAGGTTCAAAATGGCTTCTAATTATGTGAGAAGTCGCACAACACCAGGTTATAGTCCAACAGGTTTATTTGAAATCACAAGCTTTCGGAGCGCTGCTCCTTCATCAGGTGATCTGACATCTCCACATCATGGCTTCTAATTATGTGTTAGCCATTGCCAAGGCTGGATGGAGGGATGCCAGAGAGAAGAGGTGCTGGTGCTGGGCAATGTTCCCTCTATTTTTTTTTTTCCGTGTGCGGTCCCTTTAATTGGTTGCGCAACCCATTCAAATTTTCGTGCACGCGCCGTTTCTTCCACGTAAAAGCCGATGAGCGGCCTGCGCGGGACCTCCAGCCCGCTGCACAGCCACGCAGCTTAGCAGGAATGTTGGTGCTGGGCAAAGGATGGGTTTGCATGTGGTATAGTCTAGGGTTGCCATTGGATCTGCAAAGGGATTCCTGTCCTGCCCAATTTGGTAGCTGGAACCAAGACAATGGTAAGAAATGAAGATGTAAATAAAGCTGGTGGTATGATGGCAAATTTTTGCAAAGAAATTAAACTCTGCTACCAGTTTGATTCACTCCATGTGATATCAAGAAACATCTGAGTGCAGTGGACACAGCAAAGTCTACAGGTCCTGACAACATCTCGGCTGTAGTGCTGAAGACCTGAGCTCCAGAATTAGCCGCGCCTCTCGCCAAACTGTTCCAGGACAGCTACTACACTGGCATCTACCTGACAATGAGGAAAATTGCCCAGGTATGTCCTTCCCGCAAAAAGGACTAACCCAACTCGGCCAATTACCGCCCCATCAGCCTAGTTTCAATCATCAGAAAGTGATGGAAGGTGTCGTCGACAGTGCTATCAAGCGGTACTTACTCACCAATAACCTGCTCACCGATGCTCAGTTTGGGTTCCGCCAGGACCACTTGGCTCCAGAACTTATTACAGTCCTGGTCCAAACATGGACAAAAGAACTGAATTCCAGAGGTGAGGTGAGAGTGACAGCCCTTGATTTCAAGGCAGCTTTCGACTAAGGAGCCCCAGTAAAACTGAAGTCAATGGGGATAAGGGAATCTCTCCAGTGGCTGAAGTCATACCTAGCACAAAGGAAGATGGTTGTGGTCATTGGCGGCTAATCATCTCAGCCTCACAACATCGCTGCAGAAGTTCCTCAGGGCAGCGTCCTAGGCCCAACTACCTTCAGCTGCTTCATCAATGACCTTCCCTCCATCATAAGGTCAGAAGTCGGGCTGTTCGGTGATGATTGCACAGTGTTCAGTTCCATTCGCAACTCCTCAGATAATGAAGCAGTCCATACCCGCATGCAGCAAGACCTGGTATGATATTATGAAATGTATTGATATTTGAGAACTTTGCTTTTGTGAGATTATAAAATGTATTGATTTTTATGTGTATTCCTTTTTCTTGTTAAATCGCTCTTACTGCTAACGAGACATGACTGTTGGTGGTTAAGACTGTGCAAAATGCAGCTATGTTTCTGTAGAAATGGGGCCTGAGAGTAAATCAGGTTTGTGCAGAGATAAAAGCGTTGGATCTAATGCTTCTACATCCTGTTTTTTGCACAGCTAAATTATGTGCTAAACGAACAAGTTTTGCAAAAGCAAACTACAGCTATTTTCAGTTATTGATTAAAACCTGTGTCTTGCGAAGTCTATGTCATATGCAGGGTCGAGAGGAATAAAAAGAGACATTGAGACTGAAGGTGTCAGCCAAGATAAGGGAAGTGTACATGCCGAACCTGGTGTGGATAGACATGATTGGACTTTGTTAGTCAAATGATCAGAACTTTGAAGGATAAAAGGAGACTGTTTGACCTGAAATGTACAGAGGGAGAAGAACACCCTGAATCAACCACAGCCTGCTCAAGGTAGACACATGCTGGCTTTAGCCTAACACCTTCCTGGCTAGGAGAAGAGAGGGAGGCGACCCACGCTAACACTGTCCGAATCCATTGCAAAACTAGGATAGAAGGGTTAATTGGCTGAGTACCCTGAAATCCTTACACTAGACAACATTCAGGATTGGGCTGATAAGTGGCAAGTAACATTCACGCCACACAAGTGCCAGCCAACGACCATCTCCAACAAGAGAGAGTCTAAACACCTCCCCATGACATTCAAAGGCATTACCATCACTAAATCCCCTACCATTAACATCCTGGTGGTCGCCATTGATCAGAAACTCAAATGGAACAGCCACATAAATGCCGCGGTACTAGAGCAGGTTAGAGGATGGGTATTCTGCAGCAGGTGGCTCACTTCCTGACTCCCGTAAGCCTCTCGACCACCTACAAGGCACAAGTCAGGTGTGCGATGGAATACTCTCCACATGCCTGGGTGGGTGCAGCTGCAACAACACTCAATAAGCTCAGCCACCACGCAGGACAAAGCAGTCTGCTTGATCGGCAGCCCATCCACTACCTTAAATATTCACTCCCTCCATCACCCGTGTACTGTGGCTGGAGTATGTACTATCTACAGGATGCACTGCAGCATCTTGCCAAGGCTTTTTTGACATCACCACCCCAACCCAAGACCTCCATCACCTAGAAGGACAACGGCAGCAGGTGCTTGGGCACACTATCACCTGCAAGATCCCCATCTGTTTGAGAAAATTCCTTTTATCCCTTACTCTCTGATTCCAATTATCTCTCTATCCATGTGGTCAAATCGCCTTTAATTATATGTGCCATTACCTTTAGCTAGTTTCAGATTCTGAGTGCTGACTTTTTAAGCACATAATTATGAGGAAAATAAATGTTACCGTCTTGAGATTTCAATTGGTTACTGCACTGCCTAGTGGAGTACAGAGTTGTACAGACCAATAGCATGCTGGGTTCAATCTGTGATGAGTTAGCTGATCTCAGTAGTAAACTAGAGTTGTAATAACAGCACAGGAGTCCATTTGTCCCATGGTACCTGTAGAATCATAGAATCATAGAATGGTTACAGCACGGAAGGAGGCCATTTGGCCCGTCGAGCCCGTGCCGGCTCTCTGCAAGAGCACTTCAGCTAGTCCCACTCCCCCGCCCTTTCCCCGTAGCCCTGCGAATTTCTTTCCTTCAGATACTTATCCAACTCCCTTTTGAAAGCCACGATTGAATCTGCCTCCACCACCCTTTCAAACAGTGCATTCCAGATCTTAACCATTCGCTGCGTAAAAAAGTTTTTTCTTACGTCGCCTTTGGTTCTTTTGCCAATCATCTTAAATCTGTGTCCTCTGGTTCTCGATCCTTCTACCAATGGGAACAGTTTCCCTCTATCTACTCTGTCCAGACCCCTCATGATTTTGAACACCTCTATCAAATCTCCTCTCAATCTTCTCTGCTCCAAGGAGAACAACCCCAGCTTCTCCAGTCTATCAACATAACTGAAGTCCCTCATTCTTGGAATCATTCTCGTAAATCTTTTCTGCACCCTCTCTAAGGCCTTCACATCCTTCCTAAAGGGTGGTGTCCAGAATTGGACACACTACTCCAGTTGGGGCCGAACCAGTGTTTTATACAGGTTCATCATAATTTCCACGCTTTTGTACTCTATACCTCTATTTATGTAGCCCAGGATCCCCTAAGTCTTTTTAACTGCTTTCTCAACCTGCCCTGCCACCTTAAACGATTTGTGCACACATACCCCCAGGTCTCTCTGTTCGTGCACCCCCTTCAGGATTGTACCCTTTAGTTTAAATGTCCTCTCCTCATTCTTTCTACCAAAATGTATCACTTCACACTTTTCTGCGTTAAATTTCATCTGCCACATGTCTGCCCATTTCACCAGCCTGTCTATGTCTTCCTGAATTCTATCACTCTCCTCCTCACTGTTCACTATACTTCCAAGTTTTGTGTCATCTGCATATTTTGAAATTGTGCCCTGTACACCCACGTCCAAG
Organism: Squalus acanthias; assembly: GCA_030390025.1. NCBI lineage: Eukaryota > Metazoa > Chordata > Chondrichthyes > Squaliformes > Squalidae > Squalus > Squalus acanthias. Next base: position 152,789,573 of record CM059430.1, read on the forward strand.
TCATTAATATATATCAAGAAAAGCAGTGGTCCTAGAACGGACCCCTGGGGAACACCACTGTATACCTTCCTCCAGTCCGAAAAACAACCACTAACCACTACTCTCTGTTTCCTATCACTTAGCCAATTCCGTATCCATGCTGCCACTGTACTGAGATTCAGTGTTTCTGTGTGTACACTAGGGGGAAATTTTTCCTCTCTTTTCCGTTTATGTCAAAATCATAAATGTGTTTTATATATTTACATATATGATTTTTTCTTCAAATATGAATATCCCCCCCCCCCATTTCAACCAGAGGAGGACAGAATTGGACTTGACTGTGTGGCCCACAACCCCACAGTCAAGTGGCCTGCCAACATCCATTGTCCGAGCTCATGCATGAAGCGTTGCCACTAGAGTAAGATATTGGAGAGTTTTAGGCACCCGTGGAATCATTCCCTAATGTCAGCTCCTTCAAAAGAGGAGGGAGAAAGGGGAGAAGATAGAAAGAATTAAAAAAAATAGACCTAGTTTCTGCAGCAAGGTGAAGGCGAGCTCACACGTGATAATATTGGATGATGCTGTAATGCTTAAACCTATCTACACAGGTCGATGTTTATCCAAATGTTTTTATTAGACTGTGACAATCAACATGTAATGGTTGTTAGCCTCAATATAATATTATTACTAAATATGAGTCAATATCCATGTCCCTGTTGTCACTTCAGCCTCATATGATTTCTCTTACAAATGAGCATTGATTTAAGGTGTATTAGGAATGATTGCTATGGTGATAACTAATGCATTCTTGGCATATAAATTTATGCGTTTGCCATGTTTATATTGAAGGAGACTTGTCATTATTGTCTGTATGTATTTGCTTTCATCAATGCAAATTGAAAATTTAAAAAAAGATACCCATCACAGATAGATGATAAAATTCAGATCTTTCTCTCAATTCCCTGCCTTCCTGTCCTAAAGCTGCTGACTGATGCTGAGGTACGGCTCTTCAGATAATTCACCAAAGTGACCATTCCCCGTGTGTGGAATGAGGCAGTGAGTGTGAGCAGGCTATTCTACCATGGAGGAAGTATCACAGTCAGGCGTGATCCTGATCTCACATCCATACCTACACACTTGCCAGCAGCGATCACTGGATAGAGAGCAGGAGTAGGAACTTAGGCTGTTTTATTAGCTGCTTCTTAGCCTTTATCTACGAGGCTATTTGTAGTACCCCCACTGGCAGTATTCATTGAGATCTGCTATCTCAGCACAGACTGGGGATCGAAACTGGGGCCTTCCTGTCCATTATGGCTCAGGCCACATGCAGTGTCTACTAACTAAGTGGATTTTCATTTGTTCAAAGTATGTTTATAAGAAAGAACTCTTAAAGTTGTATCTATTCTTTAGTCGTCCTTCAGAAATCAAGGCATTTACTGAGTGTTGGAATAGGCATTTGGTGATGTAGACCAGGTATAAACTCAAATGATTTATATAGGTTGACCCTGTACAGGTTCATCCAATATCCATGACTATCATTTGACTGGCCAGAAATTATCTATTACATCACAGTAAAGGAGGAGGTAGTAGAGAAATTGGATAGGATGAAAATAGATAAAACAGGAGGTACTTAAAAGGTTGGCTGCACTCAAAGTAGAAAAGTCACCCAGTCCGGATGCGGTGCATCCTGGGTTTCTGAGGGAAGTAAAGGCAGAAATAGCGACGGCTCTGGCCATAATCTTCCATTCCTCCTTAGATATGGGGGTGGTGCCAGAGGACTGGAGGATTGAAAATGTTACACCCCTGTTCAAAAAATGGGTTCCTCATAGCCCTGTAAATAGCCGGCAACTACAGGCCTGTCATTTTAACGTCGGTGGTGAGAAACCTTTAGTGACAATAATCCAGGACAAAATTAATTGGCACTTGGAAAAATATGGGTTAATAAATGAAAGCCAAAATGGATTTGTTCAAGGCAAATCGTGTTTGAGTAACTTGATTAAGTAACTTGATTGAGTTCTTTGATGAAGTAACGGAGTAGGTTGATGAAGGTAGTGCGGTTGAAGTTGTGTACATGGATCTTAAAAGGCGTTTGATAAAGTACCACATAATAGACTTGTTAGCAAAATTGAAGCCCATGGGATTAAAGAGGCAGTGGCTGCATGGATACGTAATTGACTAAGGGACAGACAGCAGAGAGTAGTGGTGAGTGGTTGTTTTTCAGACTGGAGAAAAGTGTGCAGTGTTGTCCCGAGGGGTTGGTGTTGGGACCACTGCTTTTTTTGATATATATTAATGACCCGGATTTGGGTATACAGGGCATAATTTCAAAGTTTGCAGATGGCATGAAACTCAGAAATGTAGTAAACAATGAGGAGGATAGTAACAGATTCCAGCAGGACATAGACAGACTGGTGAAATGGGCAGAATTGAGAGGTCGCACAACACCAGGTTATAGTCCAACAGTTTTCTTTGAAATCACAAGCTTTCGGAGCTTACTAACTACTCCTTCGTCGGGTGAAGTAAAAAGATACAGAATCGCCAAAGCATATATAGATAGAGAACAATGCATGTGTACCTTACAATTGCAGACAACTAAATTAAATCATCCTGACTATCTGCCGAAGTGTGATAAAGTTAATCAGGTCAGCCAGGAAGGTACCACATCAAAGACATAGCAAGATACAACTGAGACAATGAGGTGGAGTCGCAGGGGGTCTAACGTGTCAAAAGCTGCCGTCTGTATGTAAAACGAAAAGCTTTAAAATTGTCTCAGTTGTATCTTGCTATGTCTTTGATGTGGTACCTTTCTGGCTGACCTGATTAACTTTATCACACCTCGGCAGATAGTCAGGATGATTTAATTTAGTTGTCTGCAATTGTAAGGTACACATGCATTGTTCTCTATCTATATATGCTTTGGCGATTCTGTATCTTTTTACTTCACCCGACGAAGGAGTAGTTAGTAAGCTCCGAAAGCTTGTGATTTCAAATAAAACTGTTGGACTATAACCTGGTGTTGTGCGACCTCTCAATTTTGTCCACCGCAGTCCAACACCGGCATCTCCGCGAAATGGGCAGACACAGGGCAGGTGAAATTTAACACAGAGAAGTGTGAAATTATGCATTTTGGTAGGAAGAATGATGAGTGGCAATATAAACTAAATGGTACAATTTGAAACGGGGTGCCGGAACAGAAATATAGTAACAGGAGGAGGCCATTCAGCCCCTCGAGCCTGCTCCGCCATTAAATGAGATCATGGCTGATCTGCGACCTAACTCCATATACCCGCCTTTGGCCCATATCCCTTCATACCTTTGGTTAACAAAAAGCCATCAATCTCCAATTTAAAATTAACAAGTGATCTAGCATCAATTACTGTTTGCGGAAGAGAGTTCCAAACTTCTACCACCCTTTGTGTGTAGAAGTGTTTCCTAATTTCACTCTTGAAAGGTCTGGCTCTAATTTTTAGACTATGCCCCCCTAGTCCTAGAATCCCCAACCAGCGGAAATAGTTTCTCTCTATCTGTTCCTCTTAATATCTTGAAAACTTCGATCAGATCACCCCTTAACCTTCTAAATTCTAGGGAATACAACCCTCATTTGTGTAATCTCTCCTCGTAACTTAACCCTTGAAGTCCGGGTATCATTCTGGTAAACCTACACTGCACTCCCTCCAAGGTCAATATATCCTTCCTAAGGTGTGGTGCCCAGAACTGCTCACAGTACTCCAGGTGTGGTCTAACCAGGGTTTTGTATAGCTGTAGCATAACTTCTACCCCCTTGTACTCTAGTCCTCTAGATATAAAGGCCAGCATTCCATTAGCCTTTTTGATTATTTTCTGTACCTGTTCATGACATTTTAATGATCTATGTACCTGAACCCCTAGGTCTCTTTGGACCTCCACTGTTTTTAGCCTTTCACCATTTAGCAAGTACCCTGTTCTATCCTTTTTAGGTCCAAAGTGGATGACCTCACATTTGCCTACATTGAAATCCATTTGCCACAGTTTTGCCCATTCACTTAATCTGTCGATATCCCTTTGTAATTTTATGCTTCCATCTACGCTGCCTACAATGCCACCTATCTTTGTGTCATTGGCAAATTTGGATATATGACTTTCTATGCCATCATCTATGTCATTAATAAATACTGTGAATAGTTGAGGCCCCAACACAGATCCCTGCGGGACACCACTAGTCACATCCTGCCAATTTGAGTATCTACCTATTATCCCTACTGCCTATCTCCTGCCGCTCAGCCAATTTTCTAAACATTCAATCAGGTTTGTCAGGCATGACCTACCTTTCAAAAATCCATGCTGGCTCTCTCTGATCAACTGAAAATTTTCGTGGTGTTCAGTCACTCTATCCTTAATTATAGACTCTAGCAACTGTAGGTGGTTTGCTCTGGTGGTTCGAATCACCCCTCCTACTTAGTTTTATACGACAGGAATTACGGTGAACAGGAATGGGACGCAGACAAGCTTTTCGGACTCAACCGTATGGTGTTTAATAAAGTTAACACACACACCCGGCTCCAGTACGTAAAATGCCTGGTGGTGTAAAACAAACAGTACAACAATACAACTTGGCCCGTCGAACAGGCCCCTGTCTCGTATTAAGACACACTGTGTTGCAATACAGAGTATAACGTGGACTTGACCCACAAACCCCGAAACATACACTATATAATACACACAGAACCTTCCCACTATAAACCCCTTTGGCTTGGTTGGGATACACAACACCCCCTCACCCCCTCTTATTGCTTAAGATAAAAAAAAATCACGGGATTGGGGGTAATATTCTGGCATGGATAGAGGATTGGCTATCTAACAGAAGGCAGAGAGTGGAGATAAATGGTTCATTCTCAGACTGGCAATCAGTAACTAGTGGTGTTCCGCAGGGGTCAGTGCTGGGTCCCCAACTCTTTACAATCTATATTAACGATTTGGAGGAGGGGACCAAGTGTAACATATCAAAGTTTGCAGATGATACTAAGATGGGAGGGAAAGTAGTGAGTGAGGAGGACATAAAAAATCTGCAAGGGGACATAGACAGGCTAAGTAAGTGGGCAGAGATTTGGCAGATGGAATACAATACTGGAAAGTGTGAGGTTATGCACTTTGGCAGGAAAAATAGTAGAGCAAGTTATTATCTAAATGGCAAGAAACTGGAAAGTACTGAAGTACAAAGGGATCTGGGGGTCCTGGTGCACGAAACTCAAAAGGTTAGTATGCAGGTGCAGCAAGTGATTAAGAAGGCCAATGGAATGTTGGCTTTCATTGCTAAGGGGATAGAATATAAAAATAGGGAGGTATTGCTTCAGTTGTACAAGGTATTGGTGAGACCGCACCTGGAATACTGCATACAGTTTTGGTGTCCATACTTAAGAAAAGACATACTTGCTCTCGAGTCAGTACAAAGAAGGTTCACTCGGCGGCACGGTGGCATAGTGGTTAGCACTGGTGTCTCACAGCGCCAGGGACCCGGGTTCGAATCTGACCTCGGGTGACTGTCTGTGTGGAGTTTGCACATTCTCCCCGTGTCTGCGTGGGTTTCCTCCGGGTGCTCCGGTTTCCTCCCACAGTCCAAAAATGTGCGGGTTAGGTTGATTTGGCTATGATAAATTGACCCTTAGTGTTAGGGGGGGATTAAATATGTGGGGTTATGGGGATAGGATGGGATATGTTAGGGGGAATTAAATACGTGGGGTTACGGGGATAGGGTGGGATATGTGTCGGTGCAGGCTCGATGGGGATTCTGTGTGGGAAAGCAGGGACAGGGTACTGGATTTGGATGATCAGCCATGATCGTATTGAATGGTGGAGCAGGCTCGACGGGCCGAATGGCCTACTCCTGCTCCTAGTTTCTATGTTTCTATGTAATCCCGGGGATGAGGGGATGGACATATGAGGAGAGGTTGGGTAGATTGGGACTCTACTCATTGGAGTTCAGAAGAATGAGAGGCGATCTTATTGAAACATATAAGATTGTGAAGGGGTTGGATCGGGTGGATGCGGGGAGGATGTTCCCGATGATGGGTGAAACTAGAACTAGGGGGCATAGTCTTAGAATAAGGGGCTGCTCTTTCAAAACTGAGATGAGAAGGAACTACTTCACTCAGAGGGTGGTAGGTCCATGGAATATGCTGCCCCAAAAAGCTGTAGAAGTTACATCATTACATAAATTTAAAACAGAAATAGACAGTTTCCTAGAAGTAAAGGGAATTAAGGGTTACGAGGAGCGGGCAGGAATTTGGACATGAGTCTAGGTTCGGATCGGTCATGGCCCTGTGGGTAGCGTAGCTGGCCCAGGGGCCGTGTAGCCTGATCCTGCTCCTATTTCGTGTGTCCAATTCTGTTAGGTTCAGGAGGTGGTTCTGTGATAGTAGATTGGCGGTTAGGATCAGATCAGCCATGATCTTATTGAATGGCGGAGCAGGCTCGAGGGGCCAATTGGCCTACTCCTGCTCCTATTTCTTATGTTCTTATGTTCACACAGTACCGGTGGTCTTAAGAATGCGTGGGCTTGGACAATGCTCACCCTGATTGTCCGTTTTCTTGCTCGCTGCTCCCCTGTGTAGAGTGTGTCTCCTGGTTCCGTATCGCCGATGCAGTATCCAAGTCCCAGTTTCGTGGTTCGTTCCTACAGTCGAAGAGCAAGGCGAGGCTCTTGTCGCTCGTGGTGGTTTAGAGCAAGCAAGAGAGACAGTGAGAGAGAAAGGCCAAAGCTGCCTTCTCTATATCCTCTCAGGTCTGTGTAGTTGCAGTAATGTCTTTTTAATCACTCTTCTTTGTCTGGTTTCCCACCTTTCGGGGCTATCCCATCTAGGTGCTGGTGATAATGGCAGATGATAGGCCGCACTTCTCACCTGATCCTGGGTTAAGTGGCTTCCCATTGATTTACAATGGCCCTTTTTGGTCCGGTTCCTGCCTTTTGGGGCTATCTCATCTAGGTGCTCGTTACTATTAATGGCAGATGATGGGCCGCACTTCTCACCTGATCCTGGGTTAAGTGGCTTCCCATTAACTTACAATGGCCCCCTTTTGTCCGGTTCCCGCCTTTCAGGGCTATCTCATCTAGGTGCTTGTGACCGTATGAGTCATCTCCCCAGACCCATTGTCTTCCCAGAGAATTCTGTCTGCCCAGACATTCTCCCATAATTAGTTTGTAGGCCTGGCTGGAATCTCCTGTCCACGAACACCTGGGCCCCTCCCATCTTCTCCAACAGGCTGTTGGTAACAATCATTCAAATAGTCTGAAATGAACTTGGGGCCTGCGTTCGATGCTTACACAACTTCCCGATAACAAATGTTAAGCTAACTAGTCTATAATTCCCTGGTAATAACAACAGAAAACGCTGGAAAAACTCAGCAGGCCAGGCAGCATCCGTGGAGAGAGAAACAGAGTTAACATTTCAGGTCGAAGAGGTCTGACGAAAGGTCTTCGACCTGAAATGTTAACTCTGTTTCTCTCTCCACGGATGCTGCCTGGCCTGCTGAGTTTTTCCAGCGTTTTCTGTTGTTATTTCGGATTTCCAGCATCTGCAGTATTTTGCTATTCTATAATTCCCTGGTTTCCCTCTCTCGCCATTTTTAAATAGCGGAGTGACATGTGCAATTTTCCAATCTAAAGGAATGGTTCCTGAATCAAGAGAACTTTGGAAGACTATAGTTCGGGCATCTGCAATGTATGCACTTACTTCCTTTAAAACCCGGGGATTTGTCTCTCTTTGGTGCCATTATTTTCTTCATTACTGTTATTTTACTTACATTAATTTTATTGAGTCCCTGTCCCTGATTTAGTTTCCTTGGGATTTCCTCTTCCTCTACTGTAACTACTGACATGAAGTAATTATTCAACATGTCCATCATTTCCTTATTATCATTAATAATATTACCGTTTTCAGTTTTTAAGGGGCCAACATTGCTCCTGACTACCCTCTTTTTCCTCATATAATTGTAAAAAAAATTTGTGTTGATTTTGATATCCCTTGCAAGTTTCCTTTCATAATCCCTTTTTGTAGCTCTCACTATATGTTTTGTGACCCAGAAAGATCTGGGGGTGTATGTACACAAATCTTTGAAGGTGGCAGAACAAGTTGAGGAGGCTGTTAAAAAGACATACGGGATCCTAGGGTTATAAATAGAGGATAAATAAAGCAAGGAAGTTATGCTACATCTTTATAAAACACTGGTTAGGCCCCAGCTAGAGTACTGTGGCCGGTTCTGGGCACCACACTTTAGGAAGGATGTCAAGGCCTTAGAGAGGGTGCAGAGGAGATTTACAAGAATGGTACCAGGGATAAAAGACTTCAGTTACATGGAGAGACTAGAGAAACTGGTGTTGTTCTCCTTAGAGTAGAGAAGGTTATGGGGAGATTTGATAGAGGTGTTCAAAATCGTAAAGGGTTTTGATAGAGTAAATAAGGAGAAACTGTTTCCAGTGGCAGCAAGGTCGGTAACCAGAGGACAGAGATTTAAGGTAATTGACAAAAGAACCAGAGGAGACATGAGGAAAAAAATTACGCAGCGAGTTGTTATGATCTGGAATGCACAGCCTGAAAGGGTGGTGGAAGCAGATTCAATAATAGCTTTCAAAAGGGAATTGGATAAATACTTGAAGGGGAAAAATTTGCAGGGCTATGAAAAGAGCGGGGGTTTGGAACTAATTGGATAGCTCTTTCAAAGAGCCAGCACAAGCACGATGGGCTGAATGGCCGCCTTCTGTGCTGTATCATTCTGTGATTCTATGATCTCATAAAAGCCAGGGTTTGACCATGCCATGAATCTCTTTATTATTTAATACAAGTTCTCTTGGAAGATGTGGAAATACCAAGAGATCATCTAAATTCCTTGATAAATGGATGAATCAAATGTTACAGAAACTATGATTAGCTAGACATGTACATATGACCTGGGATGCTTATCTTCTCTAGGTATGTTACAATGGACCTGCTTTCATTCCATGCAGAATTATGGAAGGAAAATAAGACAGGGTCCCTGTAGAATAGTGTATAATATAATAGGAAAAATAGGTTAACAATACAAAAGTCAGTATTTGTATAATGAGAATATAATAAAGACTAACACATGGTTTAGATTAGGTTGTTAAGATTCCTACGGGGAATGCTAAGTAAATAAAAGTTGTCTGGTTAATGCAATTTGAGAAGCATCAAAGGGCTTGTGTAAGAATTATAAACTGTCTACGTTTCAGCTGTTATTGTGTTAAGGTGTGATATTTATAACCATGCAAAATTGTCTTATAATCTACATAAACAAAGCCTACATTCCAGTGAGAATGGAGTGTCTGTGGTATGACATTGCCATCTACTGGTGTAGAAGCATATGGCAATAAAAATCACATGACAATAATCTCAGAATTGATAAATCTAGAGCAAATCAGCTGATATTGTCTATCTAGGTGTATGAACACACTCACTTCCAGTAATTCTTGGGCGTGTCTATTTGCACCACTCTGGTGGAATCAGCATACTTTGTTATTGCCACCAAAGGATATTGCAAGACAATACACACACAACACTTTGTCTGGAATGTGTAATTTGATCCAGTCTGCTGTAGAGTAATTTAAGTTCTCTGCAATGTGTGATTTGATCCAGTCATTGTCAGGCAGGCTACAAAGTTCCAAGGCACTAACGCTACTGATTTCAGAGATCAGACCACGCTGACATTCTTGAGTTCAGAGAATGCACAGCGTTGACACTATCAAGTTCAGAGAAAGTAGACCCGAGAGATATTCTGTTATAGTAAGTATATAGATGTATATCTGGCTTGTACTTTCTGTCTATATTAATAAAACCAACAAGTTGATTTATCTTTGGCATCTGAACTTATATATTTGGATCAATCTACTCAGTTGATCTAACAGTCCCTTCTCATGATCAATGTACAACGACCCTCTTTTGGAAATACCGGTGACTGGATGCCAGTTGAGGACAACATCGGGCTCAGCTATGATTTAGTTGACAGGGCCAATGTTATGAATATGTGCTCCTGGCAGGGTGAGTCACTCATTGGGAGCACATATCCAGAGATTGTGGTCAGACTCCCAGTGATTTTCTATGCATTCATTCCCAATATATTCTCCCAGTGTGGCTCTCCATTGGGAATGCACATTCATAAAATCAGCCCTCAAAATCAGAGAGTCTGATTGCCAGCACTGTCCAGGCCTACAGATGAATAATTGTCTCTATTCCCTTCTCCCAGTTTCTCCGTCTCCGCCGCATCTGCTCCGACAATGCCACCTTCCATACCAGTGCTTCCGACATGTCTTCCTTTTTTCCTCAACCGAGGATTCCCCTCTACCGTGGTCGACACGGCCCTCGACCGTGTCCGTTCTATCTCCCGCACTTCTGCCCTCACCCCAGCCCCTCCCTCCCGGAACCACGATAGAGTTCCCCTTGTCCTCACCTTTCACCCCACCAGCCTCCACATTCAACGGATCATCCTCCGCCATTTCCGCCACCTCCAACGTGATCCCATCACCAAACATATCTTCCCCTCACCTCCCCTTTCAGCATTCCGAAGGGACCGCTCCCTCCGAGACACCCTAGTCCACTCCTCTATCACCCCCAGCACCCCTTCCCCTTCGCCCGGTACCTTCCCGTGCAAGCGCAGGAGATGCAACACCTGCCCTTATACATCCCCCCTTCCCACTCTCCAGGGCCCCAAACACCCCTTCCAGGTGAAACAGCGATTTACTTGTACTTCTTGCAATCTAGTATACTGTATTCACTGCTCACGATGTGGTCTCCTCTACATTGGGGAGACCAAACGCAGATTGGGTGACCGCTTTGCGGAACACCTCCGTTCAGTCCGTAAGGGTGACCCCGAGCTTCCGGTCGCTTGTCATTTTAATTCACCCCTCCACGCCCACTCAGACCTCACCGTCCTCGGCCTCGTGCATTGTTCCACGGAAGCTCAGCGTAAGCTCGAGGAACAGCACCTCATCTTCCGTTTAGGCACTTTACAGCCTTCCGGACTCAATATCGAGTTCAACAATTTCAGATCATAACCTCGGCCCCTACCACACATATATACATTTTATCCACCCTTTTGGTCTGTGCCTTTTTCCTTTTTCCTTTTTTTTTCTCTCTCTCCCCCTACGGCAGCTGTCTCTCATTCTGCCAGCATTTCACACCTCAACTTTTGTTTCTTAACCTGTCCTATTACCATCTCGTCTTGCCTTGAGCATCTCTTAATGTCTCTACTTACCATAGACCACCCCTTTTGTTCTTTTATTCCTCCCCCCCAGCCTCCCCCTTGCATTTTTATCTGTTTAATTTCCTGCTCTGTTCTCAGTTCCGACGAAGAGTTTCGACCTGAAACGTTAACTCTGTTTCTCTCTCCACGGATGTTGCCTGGCCTGCTGAGTTTTTCCAGCGTTTTCTGATGAATAATAGCCATTGGGCGAGGTACTAAAAGAAATCTCTGCCTGAGAACAGTTCCCCCCTCCCCCGCAATATACCTGCCAACCTGGAAAACTGACAAAAGTTAACAAACAGCTTTAAAAAGTTGATACAGACCCCAGAAAGTCGACAATTCAAAAACGGACCTGATGTAAAATCAAGTGTTTGCACATGCTTTGTGACGTAAGCTGTACAACATTCCTTCACTTGTACTGAAGGAATAAAAACACACATGCCTGAAGGGGGAAATTCAAATGTTGAATCTGTGATGCTTCTAGGGCTTCAGGGGGCATTGAGAACATTTTGAATTAAACATGATGCCTGCTGGTGAATTCTAAGCACTTATATACTTCACCATTAATAGAGTTTTAATCTTAAAAAAGACGGAAAAACAAAGTGATGCTTGGATTTCCAACAGAATATCAATTACCAAAAGGTTAGCTCAACAATCACTTTCCCAACACCCCAGTTCACAAAGGCACTCAGGGCCCTCTTGCTCTCAGACTGTACCCCATCCAACTCACCACCCATTTAACAGAAACACTGGGGCCAATCTTTGTCTTCAGGTGTAAGTCACTTCTAACTTGGTTTGCACTGCTCTGAGACTTGCCTGAGTCTCAAGTACAAATAGCAATTAATCTTCTGGTTTAAGCTTACTTGCATAATTATTCTCAATTCCAGATGCAAACTCATACGGCACTATTGGCAGGAGAGGACAATTGTATATAAGTCAAATTTAAAGGGATGGAGATGTCACAAGGAGAGGAATGAAAATTCAGAAGACGTCTGGAGAGCATGAGAATGCATCTCAACCCATCAGCAGCCTTTGCCAAGGCTGAAGGGGCGGGACCTAAGACGTGGTAGGCCAAGATGAAGGGAAAGGGTTCCTTCCCTCTGTGCAGGTATGAATCTGTGGACAAATGATGGCACAGCCCAGCGCTGTCAATAAAGTCAAAGTGGTGCTGCATGTGATGCTTGCAAGGAGGTTTGTCCTCGGTGCCACTCCACAGCACTCTTTCATAGGTCATAGGAGGAGGAAGGTGACGATGAAGAGGATGTTGAGAAGCCACCAAGCTGTCGCAGTTGCATGACACAGCCCCGTCGGACAGCAGCACATGCCAGACCTGCAGCTGTCCCCCAAAGAGCACCATGCCAGTGGAACATGGGAGGTGCGATCAGACTGCCCAGGAGAACCCTCCAGAGATGCAGTCTTCAATAGCTCCATAACAGGGGCCAGTTGCTATGAGATGAGGGCCACCTCAGTCCCGTGACCCTTCTATGCAGTATGAGGAGCCAAAGACCTCCTGCAATGCTGCCCCCCTCAGATGGCACTTAGAAGAAGCAGGATGTAGGTGCCCAGCTCTGCCCAGGGGTTATGAGTACACCAGACAATAATCAGTAAAGAAAGAGTGAGAAATGGAGTATGAGGAAGACATTTAGAAAGATGAAGGTAGACCAATACAAAACAATAAACAAAGGAATAAAAGCTTTTACATTTAATTGTTTAAAAAATTGCCATTATAAGAGGCTGAGTTCACACCAAACTCTGAGCTTGATAAACCACTCAGGCATAGCCTTGCAATTTTTACTTGACCAATGAAGCTTGACGGTTGAGTGTGTTGGCTAAGAGAGAGAACATCTTCTTTCCTTGGATATTTTCCACATGTCTCTGTCACTTATCCCCACAGCCAAGAAGCTCATGTGTCAAGCGCTTAAAATTCTCTCTATATTCCCCTGGCTTAGCCTATTTATAGAATTCTGAAGATTGGCATTAAGAAGTTAAAAAACTAAATCGGTTAAAAACACTAAATAATACCCAGTTACAGATAATCAATGGTGACAGTGAAGTATTTATACAACATAAATAGCCACAGACAGGTTTCTGCCTTTCATATATTTCTACTTATTAAGTGGCATTACCTCAGTGTTCTATGGCCCCAAATGGCTTTTGGTCTCTAAGGGTAACACTTTATGATCTGCAGTAAAAGCATTTTGGTTTCATTAACTGTCATCTAAAAAGAATTTATGAAAGATGAGGCACTCTCATAATTTAAATAGTGCCCAAGACACCCTAGTAATTTAGCTCTAAAGAGGATTTTGATTTCAACAAAAAACAGATTGCTTTTATAAAATTCAACAACCCGGATGAAGGATCTGGGTTGAGCAGCATGGAAAAGAAGGCAGGGTAAATCAAGAAGTACTGGTTAGGCGAAGCCAAAGCGTAGCTTTTTAATACCCACAGATAAGAGAAGGAAGATAAAAGTGAGGAAGATAAGGGGCTCCATAATTTTTAGTTCCTGGGAAAGAATGAGTTGGAGTAGGAACCAGTGTGACGAGCCTTGATCCACAAGCATTTTGTTCAGCCCCTTCCAAACCTGTAGGCTGTTTTCTTTTTTGATCTTGAAATAAATAACGAATGAGCTAATTAACAAGAATCTTCAAGTGACAGCAGTTGCAACAGGGTTCAATCTGCCACGCGCCAGGGTCTGATATAAGGATAGAAGCGGTCATGCATCAGTTGGTTTTGCTCCATACAGGTGTGGCAGGAATTGGGGAGAGCTCCATTAGCTGTGAAAACAACCAGCTGAAGCTCTGCATGCTGGTTAGCTCCAAGTTGGTAGAATCAACCTGGAGAGAACATAAGAACATAAGAACATAAGAAGTAGGAGCAGGAGTCGGCCATATGGCCCCTCGGGCCTGCTCCGCCATTCAATAGGATCATGGCTGATCCGAACCTAGACTCACGTCCACTTCCCTGCCCGCTCCCCATAACCCTTAATTCCCTTATCAGCTAGGAAACTGTCTATCTCCGTTTTAAATTTATTTAATGTCGCAGCTTCCACAGCTCTCTGAGGTAGCAAATTCCATAGATTTACTACCCTCTGAGTGAAGAAGTTTCTCCTCATCTCAGTTTTGAAACGGCAGCCCCTTATTCTAAGATTATGCCCCCTAGTTCTAGTCTCGCCCATCAGTGGAAACATCCTCCCCGCCTCCAGGTTAGTAATTGTTCAGCATTGGCCTACAGAATCAATGCATAAATATTCGGTTAGTAGGACAGAACAGCTCCTTTAACTGGGGGACGGTGCTGGGAGGATCTTGAAGCAGACAGAAGCTCTGATCCTGGAACAAGGGGGTAGGTTTTTGTGTCGAAAGTGGACTGGCGAAGCGGAATGCCCGTCCGTTGTAGAACCCCTTTCCCTCCCCGATTTTCAATTCCGCAGAAAATTCCATGTGGGAGAGTGTTAGATTACCACCCTACGGGCAGTGAAGACGAAAATCTAGCCCAATGTCCTTCCAAAAACTTGCTTCCAAGCCAGCGTACTGGCAGCCTTTTATTTACAATCTATAGACTGTGCCTCCAGTTGCCCGACACTACTTTTGCTTTCGCCCACTCTCCAGTGAGACCACGGTGGAACTGGGGGGGCTATCCCACTTTTCATACTGGCAATTGGAAGCCCCCAATCAAACCTCTAGGCTGAGAGAAAGCAAGAGAAAATGTCAGCAGGACTTGCACCTGTAGCCAGTTGTGCCGTGGACTAGAAAGGAGAGATTAAAAAGAAGGTAAAAGACAGCAATAGAAAAGTGATGCAGAAAAGGTGAGAGAGAAAAAGGATAGAAAACAAGAAAAAGGAGAAAAATATGTTTTCACTGCCTGCCTGCAACATTGGGAAAGACCAGGCTTCATGGATGATATTCAAATACATCCACAGAGTTTGCTCACTGGCCTCCCACCATCAGTATGATTATATTCTAAAGGATAAAAACGACCAAGACAGGCATCTCATTTTAATTGTTAAAACGTGAAATGATCCAGTAGATGAAGCTTGCCTGTTTTAATGGGGCTTTGCACCCGCTTCGTGTGTGCTCCAGCCAATGCCCAGGCAGTCACCAGGAGTCATGACTTGTTGATGCTAACTATAATTGGAGCAGTGACTTGGAGCAGACTAATTCGTGAGAATAAGAAGCAAACTTGGATTGAAGTATGTACAGGCCTCTTTCTGCGACCCATGTGATGGACACAACATGTTGGTTCTGAGCACAAGGTGTTGCGTTGTGTATGCAGCTGGCTCACAACTAATATCTCGCACCTAGGATTTGCCCAAAGTTGACAGCTCTGTTTTCTATTAATGTGAGAATGACAACACATCGGCCTAGAAATTCCGTCCCCTACGGGTGTGTACGCGCTGTGTACTCACCCGTAGGGCCAACGGAAGTGCCGGTTTTACGCATGCACTGCGCATGCGCTGGAAACCGGAACTTCCGTTCTCTGCAGAAAGGGTGTGACTGGACAAATGCCTGCGCTGGACAGGCAGCGCATACGTCAGAAACTTCCGTTTCTTTCACAGTTTTATCAGTCCAGGTAAGTCGGGAACAGCTGTGCCTAGAAAAGCAGGCGCAAGGCCTGCTTTTAGTAGGCTAATAGTTTAAGAAAGTAAAAAAAAAAAATTTCCACTGATTTATCATTTTAAAATACTTTAAAGAAAGGTAAGTTTATTTTTAGCCCCGTTAAAAACTTTAATTATTTTTTTCAAAAATTTAAATTTTTGTTTAAAACAGTTAATTTATGTAATTTATAGTCATTTTAAAAATGTGATTTTTTTTTTTAATTTATTTGTAGTTTTACTTATGTTCTGGGGCTGATCTCTATTCATAGATTTGACAGGTCTTCCTGTCAAATCTATGAATGGAGATTCCCTGCTCTGATTGGCTCCCCATGGCCCACGTGATCCCAGGGACGCTGCGATCCGCCTGCGCCCCTGGGATACGTGTGCCCTGCACACCGGCAGTTTGAAGAGGCACAGCAACGGAATTCTGCGCCTCCCGGGAGCCCTCTGGTCCAGGCGCAGATCTTTCCGGATCGCAGCCCTCCGCCCGCACTGAAAACCGGCATTTCCGATCTGTCAAGAATCCTCTTGACAGATCGGACACCTGCCCTGGAGAAGGGCCTCTGCGGGGGGAGAGTTCCGCTTTCTGCAGAACCTGCGCCCGCTGAAAACACTTAAAAATCTTATGCCTGGTAAAAGCAGGAAGGCCTGCTTTTACCAGCATAAGAGTTGAAAAAATAAAAAAATAAAAAACAAATTCACTCATTTACAATTTAACAATACTTTTTAAAAAGGTAAATTTATTTTTAGCCCTGTAAAAAACTTCAATTATTTTTTTCAAAAAATTAAATTTTTGTTTAAAATATTTAATTTAATGTAATTTTAACTCATTTTAAAAACGTGATTTAAAAAAAAATTTATTTAATGTTTTGATGTGTTTTTGGGGTGATCTCCATTCCTATATTTGACAGGTCTATCTGTCAAAAGTATGAAGGGAGATTCCCTTCTCCCATTGGCTCCCCATGACCCACGTGATCCCAGGGACGCTTGTGAACCGCCTGTGCCTCTGGGATACCTGGGCCCTGCGCATTTTGACTGTGGAGAGACCCAGGATCGGAAATGGCCGGACCTCGGGAGCCCTCAGGTAAGGGCGTAGATTTTTTCCCGATAGGAGGCATCCGCACGCAGGAAGCCTCCTATCGGAAATTACGGGCCATTATATATTCTCAGAAATGGGCACAGGGAACTAGTTAGTTTAATGACTTAAACTGAGTCCAGTGTGCAAATTGGTTTGATGGAAAGTGCCCTTTGCGTACTGTTTCTGATCACTATGATCCAGTCACCCCACTGGAATGTGTGTGGAAGTTAGGTGAGTGCGTAATTGGGCTTAGCTGTGATAATTCATGGCTATCGTACAGGCTACAAACACTCACTCACTAGGTGAGGGACCAGAAGACTGCAGGCTCCAAGAGAGCTGTATTGTAATGGAGTCAACACTTTCAGAAGAATAGTGGAAAAAATTGGATGAAGGAATGTAGGCCGGTATGAATAGCACAAAGACTGATCTGAGTGGACCTGATTGAATATATACTTGAACTCTTATTGCATCCTCCTCCATAGTTAAAAATGATCAAGTAATGACAGACTGAGCTTTGACAGGGGCAGAAATTGGTCCTCGTGCACCCGTTATGCAGGCGGAAGACAGGAACAAAAAGGCCCCATTTCAGGCTGCGACTCCCCACGCCTGATCTGCGCCCGCGTTACAGGCGCCGCCATTTTGGTAAAGCCGGCTTTGCAGGCGTCCCAGGCGTTTGGCCACTTGCGTCTGTAAATGAGGGGCCGAACCCCTGTTTTAGGCCCCCTTGCAGAGGTTAGTTTCAATTGAGTGGGAGCAGGAGCCTGGTCGGCTCCGGTTGAGAATCTTAAGTGGTGGCTGCAGGTTAAGCACAACCGCCACCAAAAGATAAGTTTTTTTTCTAAAAAAGATGTTTTTTAAAACATTCCTATGGAGCCAGGAGGAGCAGGAGTTCTCCTCCGACTCCATTGTCCTCACGATCGCCCTCACCCACTCTTCCTCCGCCCTCCTCCCCCGCACACTGTTGCCGCTCCATCCTCCAACGCCCCCCTCCCCGGGACTTGCCTTCGGGACGATAATCTTCTGAGTGAGATGCGTGATCTGCCTGTGGAGGCTCGACAGGCGACAGCAGCTCATGCAAAAATTGTTAATGAGGCCCGAGGACCAGGCCAGCCTCGGGCATCCCTGTTGGGGCATACTCTGTCGGCTGCTGCCGATTAAAACCGGCCATAACTAATTTCCACCCCTATGTCTTTTTGCCAAAGAATCAAATAATAATCACCTATAAACAGAGTCAGATTAAGAGCAGAAAGCCAAGTCTTGGTAAACACACAGTGCTCAAGGGACGCATATGAAATCCTACTATGTCAAAGGACCAGTGAAAGCATCTGCCTTGAAAGCCTGTGTGAAGAAAAATAGTATCACCGATATTTTGGAGATTATCAAGGCTCCTGAGGACTGAATTAACAATTATTTTTATACATTCCAACTACCCGCACATTAGCCCATGTATCAACTTGTCTGTGTTTCGGAAGAAAATTCAGCTTTTTTCACAGGAATTAGATGTTGTCAATCAGATCAATTGAAGTCCAGGACTGAAGATGCTAAAACCAATCAATTAGATGTGACTTCTCCAACTGTTGGCTGTTCACAAATTTGAGGCAGAAAGGTTTTATGATGAGCTGCTAAAATGTAGTTTTTAAAATCTTTTTATTTTCCTCAAAGGAATTGTCTGAGGCATACTCGGCTATTGCCTTATGTGAAGATTTATTTTCTCTGACCCCCCCCCCCCAATCTTCAGCCCCTTCTCTCCCCAACCATCATTCCCCAGTCTTACTCTCTCTTCCTGACACCGCCACCACCCCCCTCCAGTCTCCCTCTCTTCACAGAGCCCTGATCCCTCAACCCCCAGTCCCCTGTCTGCCTCTCCCCTCCCAATCCCCTGCTCCCGAGTTCCTGTTTACCCTAGCCCCGCATCTCTTCCTGCTCTGTGTCTCTTTCTCTCTGTCTCTCTCTCTCTTCTGACCCCCGGCCCCCAGACTCCCGGCCACCAGCCAGTCCCGCTTCCGGTCACCCGGAAGCGGGGACTGGCTCTCTGCGGCAGGCTGGGTGACGTCACCGAGCTGGGGAGTCTCTCTGCAGTGACAACCAGTGACGTTATAGAGTGGGGCCGTCACAATGATATTGGCTGTAGCCCAAATCCATCGTGCAGAAGGCACAATAATGATGCTGACTGTCATTCTCTCAGAAACATGTGTCCAGAGTAGGAATTAGGCCTAATGGCATTTGTAGTGCTGAAACATGAAGTAGCTTTATATGATTTATGATTTCTATGGAGCATATCACTGAACCAAAGTACATTCATGACATAGAAGAAAGAAATTGCTTTCTACCATGATGTACGTTTTTGGAATATGCAACTCCCCGGTAAAGACAAGCATTGAATGAAAGAAAAGAAAAACTCCAGTGGATTAAAATGGAACTTGTGTTATTACCATTCACAGGTTATTTAAAGACCTTTAGCAAAGATAAGGTAGAAGGGTACTGCTGTTGCATTGACTAATAAGCATCTTTCTCATAGTTATTTTCTGTTGTATAATAGTTCTTGTGACCCCTTCAGGAGCCTAACAGGAGAGTCTACGGGTGGGGAATTTTTCGGGGGGTCAGCGGGCGTGCTTGGTGGCGGGTCGGGTGGGAAAAGAAAAAACCACCGACACGCACCTTCCCAGATGTCGGGTCTGTCATCGCTGAACAGACCCGACACGCAGTGGCGGGGGAGCCAATTTAGATTATTAAGAGCTTGTTAACAGGCACTTAAAAAAACTATTTTAAGCTCACTTTTAGATTTTAAGAGTTCGCCCACGGCTTCCCCGCTGCTCGGGGATCACGTCAGGTAAGGAGGTCGGGAGTTGTGTCAGCATGTGATGATTTCTTAGCTTGACAGCTGCAAATGTTCTATAAAAGCTCCCATTTTGTAGCCGTTCACTATCCAACGAACTGACCCCGGCCGCATCGGCCACGCCGAGGTAGGCGAAATCGCAACCTTCATGTTGGGTGTGCCCATGATGGTTTTTCTTTTCTTAGCGAGTGCCGCAGCTCAGCCTCTAAGCAAAAGGCATGTGAAATTTCAATGGCCCAAAAATTACTGTGGCAGGCCAACAAACAGCACCTGCTGTTAGTTAGACTTGCCCTTGCTCATTTAATCTCCATGGTATTTTGTGCTGCAAGTTGCTGGAAGAGCCAGATGGAAATGGATCTACAGGGCATCTGAGATCTGAGTGAACAGGGCAAGCAACTGTGTATCTCCTTAACCAATCAGATTGAAGGATTGAGAAATAAACAGCGCAAGGACTGAGTAGGAAGTGTAAATTAGAGTGGGTGAATTCAATGCCAAATCAGGTACAGAAAGAGAAATAAAGAGAGGGAAAGAAAGATTGGATTAAGAGAGAGAGAAAAAAGGAGACTGAAAGAAATGTTAAAAAAAAATTTCCAGCAACAATTAACACCGGAAGGAATGAAACGCCACACTTATAATAGTTAATTTTCAGTGCCAGAGAGGTTGACTGGCAGTAATTAACACTTATCACGTCATTAAAAGGGGACTTAGACTTGAAATGGCTTGACTTAATTTTCTGTGGCGAGTTGATTTCATATCTACCATGCAAGTACAGGAACTTCACGCTGCTCGATGCATTTGAATGGTGAGCCAGACAACAAGATGCCATTTTCGTGAAGCTAATAGCTAATAGCAGCACATCTCAGACAACAACTTCTCGATTTCCGCGTTTAATCGCGCATCTACCCTCGCCTGAAGTTGCAGTGGCATTTGCCCATAAATAACGGCGAGCGCAATTAGCCAGGCTGTCATTTTGATAGCAATTTGTGGGCCATTGTTAACACTTTTCTGGGAAGCCTAGGTTCCAACTGAGTCAAAGTGAGTTACAAGTGACCCTTTTTCTTCGTAGTTTCAATAGTTGCATTACCTTTCCCCGACGAAAAGATTATTAAAGTTTCCGTCACTACTTGTTAGGGTGAAAATTATAGGGCTTAAAGCAGCAACGTAAAGAGTTAAAGAATGTGCTGTAAAAGGTGAACTCGTAAATACAGAATGGTTTCGCTGACACAGTGCGATGAGTAATGTCTGTGGTCAACATGCGTACGTGCGAAACAACTTGAGGCCCCCCAAGGAGGAACAATGACTACAATAATAGCACAATAATAGCACAACGGTTACACTTGAGAACCCATCACCGCATGACCAGCCAGTCCGGCCGGACAGATGTGACGTAACACTCTGTATGTTTATAATTTCGGAAGGGAAGTAACAAGAAAATTTAGCTTAAAGTGCAGATTATAATTAGGAGCTTGTTGCTGGGGGAATGTGATTGGGTGAAGACATTTGTATGTAATGAATTGCGTATCCGACCCTATAATGTATAAAAGAAGTCCCAATACCACTGTAACGACGAGAAGTTGATCACTAGATCGCGGGGTCTATGGCTCTTCTCTGTTAAATAAACTGTGATCTTCTGCTTTGAGACAGACTTGAGTGAATTCATTTTTCACCAACACTACTATTCTTAAAAAAGCAGCAGATTGCAAAATAAAAAAAATGTCTTTGCTTTGCCACAAGAGAATAAATTCCTCTCGCCTGACCTTTCTGTGCCTTGCACCTATTAACTCAGTCTCTGTATCTGGGAGCCAGCTTCTACAATGCACACGAGGGGAGGATGGTAACTTCTGTTCCTCGGGATATTTTTTCCCTTCCCCTTTGTACAGGTACCTGGTGCTTCCCTGTAGCAGCATGGCTACAGTCAGGAGTTCAATGGTGTGCGGCTGAAGAAATTGATGGAGAGAGTCATGAAGCTAGCCAATCACAGAATTATTTAAAAAATGACGAATGAAAAGGCAAACACAGTAAAATGTCAAAAGAGAGAAAGGGAATTAAAAAAACTTACCAATTCGCTTTTCTTAAGGCAGTACCTTCAGACAAAATGCACTCATGTAAACTGTTACATAACAGCAAAACCCAGGGCTGTTAAAACAGCAGCAGATATAACAAATTGCAAATGAATAAAAACCTTTAAGCCATTGCCCAGGTTGCTCATTTGGGTAAGAAATCGAACCCATGCTGGTAGTTCAAGTTACTGTACCACATTATCTCACTCTTTTCATTTTAAAATGATCTTGCTTCTTTTTCCCACATTACAACAGTGACTACACTCCAAAAGTACTTAATTGGCTGTAAAGCGCTTGGAGACGTCCGGTGGTCGTGAAAGGAGCTGTATAAATGCAGGTCTTTCTTTCTTTTTGCAATAGTTGGAATGGTTTAAAAAAAAACTCTTGAGAATTAAAAGTTCCCTCGTTGATGGCTTTTAACCTGTAAAATTTAATAGCTCGTTTCAACCAATTTATCACAGACAGTTCTGCTTGGAATGCCATAACTATCTTTACAAGAACATATTGTACTCATCAGTATTCTTTAAGAAAAACAATTTAAGAAGGAAACCTGAAACAAACTTGCCGTCAATAACTTTAGTTAATAAGAGCAGGCAATTCTATTCTGTATTCCAGTGCATACCCGGAATTATATAACCTTCGCAGTACTTTGCACCAGTGCTTTCCATCATAACTGTAATGGCTATCTTCAAGGTGATGACCCCAGGAATGTCAGATTTATGTTCAAATTCAATTTAAATGCAAATCCCGCTGCTTGATGATTATGAAGCCTTTTTTAAGTATACACCTTGGCAGCAAGTTCAATTTTTTTTTATAAACCACCCCAATACCTCAGTTGGTAAATTCACTCCCTGGTGTCTTACTGAGCTCAAGGATCCCAGACTGAATCGCCAGCCTGTGTTGAGTTAGCCGGGCAGTGATCACAGCAGTGCACAACCTCTGCAGCTCTGAAAGAGGAAAACGAGGGATCCTCCAATGAATTTCATTAGGAGTTAAGGAAATGATGTGAAGCAAAGAATTCCCGTCTGATTTGAAGGGTCGCTATCCAACGGCACTGTTGGAATGTGCGTATCTGTGGACATCGGATGAGGACAGGGGCGGACTGGTCAAACAGCTTGCCATTGTTTGCTATCTGGGCTCATGTGATGAATGGCCACTTGGGTGAAGCATTGGAAGTGCCGGGGGGCGTGGGGGGGGAGGGTGGGAGTGGGTCAGCCTCGGTAGAACTATACAGCAGCACAAGTCAGCACCTTCAGGGGAGAAGGAGAAATAAATTGGAGGGGGCAATAAAAAAGAGCTCAAGTAACCAACTCAATGAAGGGAAAAATCCTGAGTAAAAAACAATATTATGGAGTCAAATAGATTTTTAATGGTTCCCAATGTGCATCTAGTTGGATTGCCACTGGTGAGTTGCTGAAACAGATTTAACAGCGAATGGAATGGAAATTTCTACATCACTTCATCTCAGAGCAGTTGTTTTCATGCACCTAGCAGTGTAGCATTTACATCTTTTCACAGCAATGTACAGGAAAATGATCTACCTGGAAGGATTCTGAGATACATTTAAAACTGAACAACCAATGTGAGCTGGCTCCATTAATTATGTTTAGACTTTGTCAAATGCATGAAGCTTTTTTTCACTTCCCGCCCCCCTGGTTAAAAAGTAGTACGACTCTGCAGTATTTCAAACATAAACACAAAAAGAAGGCGTCATTGTGGGGGTGGAAGGAGAGCAGGATGCCATTCATTCAGGTTTTGTTGAGATTTTTAAACAAAGTTTGGGTAAAGAGCTAATCTACTGCACAATTTACACATTGTAAGACAATTGAAAGCAATTTGCCAGTCCCATTGGAAGTTAGAAAAGAACAGCTGGTTCTACTACCTGCATCGCTTCCATCATTTTTATAAAGATTAATTGGGTGGAATTGTCCTGTCTATGGTGATACTGGCAGCTGTTTAATGCATTAAGCAGACCACCGTCCAGCAGAGTACTGAGCCAGACAAACCAGAAGGTGCCAGGTTTCCTCTCCAGTCTGTGCTGAGTTCGCTGATCTCAGCTAGGGAAACATTTAGGGTATTAAATTATTCCCAGTGCCCTATGATTACAAAAAATAGGCACGTGTGGCCTTTGGACGAGGGCAGAATCAGATTTGGCTGAGATGCTCCCCATGGTTGTAAAGCCTGCCATCGCTCACTGTCTGGGTTCATACATGAAAATGGCCAGTTGCGAGAGGTAGCCAAGGTCGGTGGAGCTGTACTTCAGCCTGAATTAACGTTTTCAGGAGAGAAAGGGAGAAAATTTGAAGGAGGGAGAATCAGAATTGTCATTTTGGTGTTAATCCTGCTTTTGTTTTTATTCCTGCAACCTTCGATTTTAGTAAATTATACTGCAATTACTGCCCAAGTAGTAACTTCCTGATACAGCACAGAAAGAGGCCCTTCGGCCCATCGTGTCCACGCCGGCCATCAAGCCCTGTCTATTCTAATCCCATTTTCCAGCACTTGGTCCGTAGCCTTGTATGCTATGGCGTTTCAAGTGCTCATCTAAATGCTTCTTGAATGTTGTGAGGGTTCCTGCCTCTACCACCCTTTCAGGCAGTGAGTTCCAGATTCCAACCACCCTTTGAGTGAAAAAGTTTTTCCTCAAATCCCCTCTAAACCTCCTGCCCCTTACCTTGAAACTATGCCCCTTGGTTATTGACCCCTCTACTTAGGGGAAAAGTTCCTTTCTATCTACCCTATCTATGCCCCTCATAATTTTGTACACCTCAATCAGGTCCCCCCTCAGCCTTCTCTGGGGAAAACAACCCCAGCCTGTCCAGTCTCTCTTCATAGCTGAAGCGCTTCAGCCCAGGTAACATCCTGGTGAATCTCCTCTGCACCCTCTCCAATGCAATCACACCCTTCCTATAGTGTGGCGACCAGAACTGCACACAGTATTCCAGCTGTGGCCTAACTAGTGTTTTGTACAGCTCCATCATAACCTCCCTGCTCTTATATTCTATGCCTCGGCTAATGAAGGCAAGTATCCCATATGCCTTTTTAACCACCTTATCTACCTGTCCTGCTACCTTCAGGAATCTATGTACATGCACACCAAGGTCCCTCTGATCCTCTGTCCTTCCTAGGGTCCTACCATTCATTGTGTATTCCCTTGCCTTGTTAGTCTTCCCAAAATGCATCACCTCACACTTTTCAGGGTTAAATTCCATTTGTCACTGTTCTGCCCATCTGACCAACCCGCCTATATCATCCTGTAGCCTGAGGCTTCCCTCCTCGCTATTTACCGCTCCACCAATTTTCGTGTCATCTGCGAACTTACTGATCATACCTCCTACATTCATATCTAAATCATTAATGTACACTACAAACAGCAAGGGACCCAGCACCGATCCCTGCGGTACACCACTGGACACAGGCTTCCAGTCACAAAAACAACCTTCGACCATCACCCTCTGCCTCCTGCCACGAAGCCAATTTTGGATCCAATGTGCCAAATTGCCCTGGATCCCATGGGCTCTTACCTTCTTGACCAGTCTCCCATGTGGGACTTTGTCAATAGCCTTACTGAAGTCCATGTAGACTACATCAACTGCACTACCCTCATCCACACACCTAGTCACCCCCTCGAAAAATTCAATCAAATTGGTTAGACATGATCTCCCCCTGACAAAGCCATGCTGACTATCCTTGATTAATCCTTGCCTCTCCAAGTGGAGACTAATTCTGTCCCTCGGAATTTTTTCCAATAATTTCCCTACCACTGATGTTAGGCTCACTGGCCTGTAATTCCCTGGTTTATCCCTACTACCCTTCTTGAATAATGGTACTATGTTAGCAGTCCTCCAGTCCTCTGGCACCTCCCCTGTGGCCAGAGAGGTTCTGAAAATTTGTGTCAGAGCCGCTGTAATCTGCTCCCTTGCCTCACACAGCAGCCTGGGATACATCTCGTCTGGGCCTGGGGATTTATCCACTTTTAAGCCCGCTAAAACCGCTAGTACCTCCTCCCTCTCAATACTAATTTATTCAAGTATATCACAATCCCCCTGCCTGATTTCTATGCCTACATCATCCTTCTCCATAGTGAACACAGATGCAAAATATTAATTTAAAACCCCACCTACATCTTCCGGCTCTACACACAGATTGCCACTTTGGTCCCTAATGGGCCCTACTCTTTCCCTGGTTATCCTCTTGCCCTTAATATACTTATAAAACACCTTGAGAATTTCCTTTATTTTGCCCGCCAGTGTTTTTTCATGCCCCTTCTTCGCTCTCCTAATTTCTTTTTTAAGTACCCCCCTGCACTTTCTATACTCCTCTAGGGCTTCCACTGTTTTTAGTCCTTTGTATCTGCCAAAAGCCTCCCTTTTTTTCCTAATCCATTCTTGTATATCCCTTGACATCCAGGATTCCCTGGACTTGTTGGTTCCACCCTTGACCTTTACGGGAACATGTTGGCGCTGCACTCTCTCTATTTCCTTTCTGAAAGACTCCCACTGCTCTGATGTGGATTTTCCTACAAGTAGCTGATCCCAGTCCACTTTGGCCAGATCCTGCCTTATCATATTAAAATCGGCCTTCCCCCAATTTAAAACCTTTATTTCCGGTCCATCTTTGTCCTTTTCCATGACTACCTTAAATCTCACCGAATTATGGCCACTGTCACCAAAATGCTCTCCTACTAACACTTCTACCACTTGCCCGGCTACATTCCCTAGAATTAGGTCCAGTACCGCCCCCTCTCTTGTAGGACTTTCTACATGCTGGCTCAAAAAGCTCTCCTGGATGCACTTTAAGAATTCTGCACCCTCTAAGCCTTTCACACTCTGACTATCCCAGTTAATATTGGGGAAGTTGAAATCCCCTACTATTATTACCCTATTATTTCTACACTTCTCTGAGATTTGCCTACATATCTGTTCCTCTATCTCCCCTTGACTGTTTGGGGGCCTATAGTACACTCCCAGCAAAGTGCTTGCCCCCTTTTTGTTTTTAAGTTCTACCCATATGGCCTCATTAGAGTAACCTGCTAAGATATCATCCCTCCTTACTGCAGTAATTGACTCCGTGATTAATATTGCAACACCCCCTCCTCTTTTACACCCACCTCTGTCTCACCTGATTCTATACCCCGGAATATTGAGCTGCCAGTCCTGCCCCTCCCTCAACCAGGTCTCTGTGATAGCAACAATATCATACTCCCATGTGTTCATCAACACCTTCAATTCATCTGCCTTACTCGCAAGACTTCTTGCATTAAAATAAATGCCATCCAGCCTTGCCATACTCCCTTGTGCCATTGCATATTTGCTCTGCCTTCCAGACTGACTTGTTTTTTCCTCTATATTTGGCTGTGCATCACCCCTTACTATAGCTCCACTCCATATCCCATCCCCCTGCCAAGTTAGTTTAAACCTCCCCCCCACCCCCGCCCCCCGCCCCAACAGCACTAGCAAACCTCCCCGCAAGGATGTTGGTCCCGTTCCGGTTCAGGTGCAACCCGTCCAACTTGTACAGGTCCCACCTTCCCCAGAAGCAAACCCAGTGATCCAGGAAACTAAAGCCCTCCCTCCTGCACCAACTCTTTAGCCACGCATTCATCTGCTCTATCCTCCTATTCCTATACTCACTAGCACGTGGCACTGGGAGTAATCCAGAGATTACAACCTTTGAGGTCCTGCTTTTTAATCTGCTACCTAGCTCCCTAAATTCTTGTTGCAGGACCTCATCCCTCTTTCTACCTATGTCGTTGGTACCAATGTGAACCACAACCTCTGACTGTTCGCCCTCCCCCTTCAGAATGCCCTGCAGCTGTTCAGTGACATCCTTGACCCTGGCACCAGGGAGGCAACATACCATCCTGGAGTCACGTCTGCGGCCACAGAAACGCCTGTCTGCACCCCTCACTATTGAGTCTCCTACCACTAAACAATGCTTTGGAATAAGATTAACCAATCAAAATATCGCTAAATAATTGATCCCCCTGACTTTGTATATAACACTCATGCCATACATTTGTGCTATAAAGAGGAAAATTTGGAGGAACAGAAATCAATATTGTCATTTTGGTGTTAACCACAGTTATTCACACATATATTACAGCCCATGGAGTAAATTACTAATAAAATCAAGTATAACTGGTGCATTTGAATAAAATTAGCCAACTATTGACTCTGCAGACAGCATGCATAACCTATACTTGTGCTATAAATCACAATTGAAGTAGAGTTAGTTCAGCCAATAGTAATGAATCTTGACAGTTGACTATAGAAGGAGAACAGAGAAAAAAGATGGATCTGGAGGATGAGGTATTGTTCTTTTGAAAAATTCACCCATGAAGAGGCACAGTGGTAGCCCACTCGCCTCAGAGTCAGATGATTGTGGATTCAAGCTGCACCTCAGAGACTTAAGCACATAACCTAAGGCTGATGCTGCAGTGCCATGCTGAGGGAGTGCTGCACTGTTGGACGTACTGTCTTTTGGATGAGACGTTAAACCGAGGCCCCGTCTTCCCTTTCAGGTGGATGTAAAAGATTCTCTGGCACAATTTGAAGAAGAGCAGGATAGTTCACCCAGTGACCTGGCCAATATTGTCCCTCAACCAACACCACTAAAACAGATCATCTGGTAATTTATTTCATTACTATTTGTGAGCCATGCGTGCACAAAATGGCTGCCATGTTTCCCTGCATTACAAATGACTAGACTTCAAAAGTTCTTCATTGGCGCTGAAGTAGTTTGGGACGCTCGGAGGTTGTGAAAGGCACTATATAAATGCAAGTTCTTTATTTATGTAGTAACATGTTTCATTGGTTGCATAAATAACCGGTATGATTGAAGCTGTAGCTCTGAAGATTGCTCTTGCCATGAATGTCTATAGTTCTGGCTCTTCCCAAGTTTCAGGGAATGATTTATTCAGGTATTTCACAGTCAACCATGTCCAGCTGCAACTGCAGAGGTCACTGATGTACTGCTAATGAGGCCTTCCCAAAAGTTGGTGCACAAAAGCTAGCTACAGAAAAAAAAAACTCTCAGTGATAGCTAATTCTTCAAGGGTAATTAATGTTGTTGACTGTAGACATTTTGACATACATGCATCTCCCCAGAAAACATTTGTCTACATGAGTAATAAATTATTGAAGTCAATACATTTGCAGATGGCCTGCAATGCATAAAAATGTTCTATATCTATGCCAAAATACTCTGCAGTGGAACTAAAAAGTTTGCTGTCAATTGGATATTGTCCAGATGCATTAGCTGATAGAGTCCTGACCGTAATAGAAGGGCCACTACAAGACAAGAAAAACAATGGAGGGGAATGTGAGATTAGAACAGTTGAGCAGTCAATGGAATTTGAAGGTTGTTCTTTAACAAATCTATTACATAAAATGTAACAGATATAACCCACTAAATGTCCAGGTAGTAGGAAATTCTTCTCAAAACAATTTTGCTTGTGAGCTGAGCAAGTCTGCCAACTTATCTGGGGCAGATAAGTGCACGTCTCTATGGGGCTCTTGCCACTATGGGGCCCCTGGTAAAATGCACCATCACTAGGGTTGCCTGGAATGAAAGATTAATCTCCCCTCCACTGCTGTGAGCAACGCAGGAGAAAATAGGGAAATAGAGTTCGCAGTTTGCGTGTCATGCCTATGGACTTTATTCACCTGCTCACAGTGGCCTCCCAAATCTAGGAACTTCTAGTGGCAAACACTTCACACCCCCAGTCTCATGAAAAGTCACAAGTATCTGCAGTACGGAGCTATTAAGACTGGGGGGAAACAACAGTGTGGAGTTCTAGGCTTAGCAATGGGCTAGGCTTTGTTGTTATGTAGGACCAAATGGCATTACTTAAAACTGCAGTATTTCAGCCGAAATATTAATCTTAAATATTCATGGTAATTACAGGATTTTTTGTCTCCTGATGGATTCCAGTCTAACGTTGAATAAATGCTCCACATTTATCTTCTGCCATTCCTTCCTCTTTAAAACATTGCCCTGTTAAAGTAAGGAGTTGAAATAAGAATCTGATAGCAGGCAAATTCAATTATTTTGAGGAGATGGTGCATGTAGCAGATCTATCTTGGATCGTTCTTACTGAGAAAATACTGCAATTAAAATATTCACTGGTTTGGTGTTTTGTATCCTTAATTATAATTAGATACCGATTCTGGTTAATTGTTGTGATAAAATAGAGCCCTGGGTATTAAACTTGCAGAATTTACCGATAGCTGTTATTTTATTTTATTCTTTTGTTTGTGACAAAATTAAGCAGTTTCATTTAAGCATGGTATATTGTGGTTTGATTTGCTTTATTATTAATGCAATGTGTAAACATTATGCCAGCTCATTTTACTGCATATTTTAATGTTTTAATGGATTGTGGGGTGGGGCGGTTGTACGAGGGTGCAGAGGGGCCCCGCATGTTCTTGGTGCCCCAAGAATTCTTATCCGGCTCTGCAACTTAGTGCCAATTGGTAGGCAATTTGGTGCCTACTTACTAGGAACTGTTATTGTGCTCACACGAGAAAAGATGTGAGCTGGCAATGGGGGTGACTGTCTGTGTTCTCAGGCAATTTCTAATGTCTCAATGTCTTCTGTGTACTGCCAGCAAAAGGCAACTCACAAATATACAAAAGTGAGAAGTCGCACAACACCAGGTTATAGTCCAACAGTTTTATTTGAAATCACAAGCTTTCGGAGCGCTGCTCCTTCGTCAGGTGACGAAGGTGACTTCACCTGACGAAGGAGCAGTGCTCCGAAAGCTTGTGATTTCAAATAAAACTGTTGGACTATAACCTGGTGTAGTGCGACTTCTCACTTTTGTCCACCCCAGTCCAACACCGGCATCTCCGCATCATGGCCACAAATATACACTGCTAGGGATCCTCCCAGTGTGGCACAGCTGCCATTCTTGGAGGAAATGGGACGTTGCAGGAGGAGACGGCTCCATGAATATCCCCATCCTCAACCATGGAAGAGACCAGTACGTGAGTGCAAGACATAAGGCTGAACTGTTTGCCAGCATCTTCAGCCAAACGTGATGAGTAGACAATCCTACAAGACCTCTTCCTGAGCAATGTCCTGGCCAATATTTATCCCTCAATCAACATAACAAAAACAGGTTATCTGGTCTTTATCACATTGCTGTTTATGGGAGCTTGCTGTGCGCAAATTGGCTGCCGCATTTCCTACATTACAACATTGACTACACTTCAAAAAGTACTTCATTGGTTGTAAAGCGCTTTGGGTGGTGTGAAAGGTGCTATATAAATCCAAGTCTCTCTTTCTTTCAATGATCCCCCTCATTTTCTTTGGGTGCATGGCCCATTCACAGTTTCGTGGATGCACAAAATTAAACATTGAAAAAGCCGGTCCCGCGCAGCCGCGCAGCTTAGAGGGAATGCTGCTCCTGAGGTCCCCACCATCATAGCTGTCAATATCCAACCAATTCACTTCACTCCATGTGGCGTTAAGAAGTGGCTAAATACACTGGACGCAGCAACAATGGGCCCTGACAACATCCCAGCTGTAGTGCTGGAGTCCTGAACACCAGAATTAGCTAAGTTATTCCAATGCAGCTGCGACACTACCATATATCTGACATTGTGGAAAATTACCCAGGCATGCCCAATCCACAAAAAACAGGATAAATCTAACCAAGCCAATTACAGTCCTATCATCCATCTCCCAATCATCGATAAATTGATGGAAGGAGTCAATACTGCTAACAAGTGACACTTACTCACCAGTAACCTGCTCGCCGATACTAAGTTCAGGTTCTGCCAGAACCACTTGGCCCCTGAGCTCATCACAGTCTTGATCTAGACATGGGTATAAGAGCTGAATGCCAGCAAAACTGAGAATAATGGGAAAGCACTCCATTTGCTGGAGTCACACCTGGCACACAGGAAAATGATTGTGGTTGTCAGAAGTTAATCTTCACAGCCCAAGGTCATTGCGGCCGGAGTTCCTCAGGGCAGTGTTCCTGACCCAACCATCTTCAACTGCTTCATCAATAACCTCCCTCTGACCTAAAATCAGGAGTGGGGCTATTTGATGATGATTCTACAGCTCCATTTACAATTACTCCAATAATGAAGCGGCCCATATATCAATTCACAGCAGGACCTGTACAGCATGCAGGCTTGAGCTGACAAGTGGCAGGTAACATACACGTACCACGTAAGTGAACAGGTAATGACCGTCTCCAACAAGAAAAATCCCAACCCCCTTCTCTTGACCTATAACACCACCACGAGCATTGAGTCTCCTACCATCAACTTCTTGGGTGTCACCATTAACCAGAAGCTTAGCTAAACTAGCCATATTTACAAGAATAGGGCAGAGGCTGGGTACTCTGCAGTGAGTTGTTCACCTCTTGACACCTCAAAACTTCCACCATCTCCAAGGCTCAAGTGTGATGGGATGCTCACCACTCGCCTGTTTGAGTACAGCCACAGCAACACCCAAACGTATCAACACCTCCCAGATAAAAGCAGTCTGCTTGATCAGCACCCCTGCCACTGAACTCAAAATCCAACTCCTTCACAGCTATGGGACGATCTATCCCTGTGGTAGAAGGTGTCTGCAGACCAGCTTAGTTACATCCAATCTAATGAGGTATGACTGGTCGCCTCTGCCGTACCCAGGTAGAAGTGTTGGGGTCCATAAATGCAAGTCCTAAGATGTTGACAGAAGTGGACATTATCCCTCAGGTGTTGAAGCACCACATGAACTTGTTTTCCTCTTCTAAATCATGGCACACTAGAAGAGCCTCGAAAGGAATGCCCACCCTTAATACTTTGCCACAATTTAATTGTAGCAGTGAGTAACAATACTGAGGCTGAGTCTTGCAAATATTCTTATGCAGAATTGCCACAGCAACAGAAACTAATGCAGGGAGCAAAATGCAGTTAAGCATCAATGTTTATTGGGAAAAAACACAACACCACCTTCCAGGTGAAACAGCGATTTACTTGTACTTCCTGCAATTTAGTATACTGTATTCGCTGCTCACGATGTGGTCTCCTCTACATTGGGGAGACCAAACGCAGATTGGGTGACCGCTTTGCGGAACATCTCCGTTCAGTCCGTAAGGGGGACCCCCGAGCTCCCGGTGGCCTGTCACTTTAATTCTCCGCTCCACTCCCACTCTGACCTCACCTGTCCTCGGCCTATTACACTGTTCCACGGAAGCTCAGCGTAAGCTCGAGGAACAGCACCTCATCTTTCGTTTAGGCACCCTACAGCCCTCTGGACTCAATATCGAATTCAACAATTTTAGATCATAACCTCAGCCCCTGTCACATTTATATTTTATTTTATTTTTTCATCCACCCTTTTGTTTGCCCCCCCCTTTTTTTTCTCCCCCAGAAGCTGGCAGCTGTCCTTCATTCTGCCAGTGCATTTCACACTACATTTAGCCTCAACCTGTTACATTAACACCACCTCTTGCCTTGATCATCTCTTAATGTCTCTCAATGTCTCTTAATCTCTCCTTTTGTTCTTTCATCCCTCTCCCCCTTTTCCCAGCTTTATCTTGCTTTAAATCTATTTCATTTCCTGCTTTTTTCCAGTTCTGATGAAAGGTCTTCGACCTGAAACGTTAACTCTGTTTCTCTCTCCACAGATGCTGCCTGGCCTGCTGAGTTTTTCCAGCAGTTTTCTGTTGTTATTACAACTTTATTGTAAATGTCTTCTAGAGAAATCTAGCTTCAAGAATCCAAATTCAACAGGCCAGGCATATTTTATATGGGCAAGGTGAGTGCCACGATGGAGCTTGTCCAAAGAAGGTCAAATCTACACATTACAATGAGGGTTTAGCACTGCAGCCTCCCTTTGCCTACCATTTTTCTTCATTGCAAAATGCAATGAAGGTGAAATTGGACTTTTGCCACCCGTTATATGACACGCCTGATATTCATTTCTATTGCAGTCAATGGAACTGAACAAAGGGCAGGGCGTATAAAGGGTGACCAATGTGATCCCGCCTGTTTTGCGCCCCAGCCTATGTCGAATTTCACCCCCAATGCAATTCATGCCCAGTACTCACCCCCAGTGAGGTTCCACTGGCAACGCTGTGCTTTGCAAAATCATAGCTTATATTCAAAGAATTTTGTAAATCACAATTTTATTACCCTTCAATAATCAGGACATTTGCTTTGAACTGAAAAAAAATAGATTTGTGTTGTTTGCAGTTTCTTAGCCATAGGGTGAGCAGAATCCGTGTGTGCTCCTGTCCAGCTACAGGCTGACCCCATTCCTCAGGCAGTGCATGGACAGTCACAGACAGAATAGGCTCATTATCAAGTCTGTCACTTTGGCTGATCGAAAAGGATGTCAGGGTTTGAGCTGGACCAGTTTTTTTTTAAAACCACAATTATTATATAAATACACTTTCATTTTTGTAAATTACCAACCTCCAGAGACAAGAGTACACTCTGTTCTCATTTTTCTTGAAGAGGATGCTTTTTTTTGCAAGTGAACATTCAAGAATAATTAGTTGATTCTTCAAGCCGTAGCTCATTTCTGGCCTCGTCCGACCTGTGCTGAATGGATACGATGATTGTAAATAAATTGAGCAACAATCCTGCCTCGCGGTGATCTTTTGCCTTTACAGCTGTTGACTCTCTTCCAGAAACGTAGAAGGATCAGTATCCTCATTGCAATCTTCCTTTACTCATTGTGGCATCACATATTTACTTAGATTGACTGGATTCTCTGAAAAGTAATAATCTGAGAGACAAAGAAAATAATACTCAGTTCACCACAACTTTTCCTCCGGAGCATATCTCGAGTTAATCTGGTAAAAAGTGACTTTCTGCTCTTTCAACTTCAGTCAACATCTTGGAACATAGGAACGCAGGAACAGGAGTAGGCCATTATGTGGAATTATGTAACCGCTTCAAAAGAATGGATTAATGCAAGTCTCAGGTATATGATAGCTTCATTGAATATTAAAAGAAACTAGAGCTATAATATGTCATCCAAGAGATTTCAGGATCACCTTACATATTGTATATAAATATGGATTTTCTAACGAGTGCAAAAACTCTTGAAAGGAAAAGCAGGAAGAGCTGTGTGTGGGTGGAACTGACAGGTGTTTACATGAGCATATCTGTATGAAGCTGAATTTCAAATCCAAAATACACCACGTTTGGTCCACGCGCTGAATGCCTGACTTTGGCCCAGTTCAAGCACTCTAGGTTCAGATGCGCCTGTAAATGTTTTTAAAAAGCACTGCTGTGACCAGTACCATTTTCCATATCTTGCCATTCTCTTCTTATCATCCTAGAGACTGACAAATGAGTAGCTGATTGAAGCTACAGCTATATTGATGCGCATTTAATAATTGTTTTACAATTAAAACCAATTTCCCACTGGGAGCTGCATTCAATTACTAGCATCCTAGTGGTTGGTGGGGCAGAAAGGGTTCAATCCCCTATGGCAGTCGCATGGGGAAGAGGCCTGGTTTCAGCCCCCGATGATGTCGAAGCGGGGGGGGGGGAGGGTCAGTATGTGGTGGGATACTGGGAGAATGTGAAATTCCTGATCATGTAGTAGCTATTTGCAGCATTTTTGCTCTCTGGTGGGCGGATGGCTGAGGAAGCGTGCATCGGTTCGGTGAGAGTGAAGTGTTCTAGCGAGGCTTATGCCCACCTACGGTTATTGGGATCAGACTTTATTTTGGCGAAGTACGGCCTGATTTTCAGGGTGTTAGAAGAAGAAACCCTCCAAAATGCTCATCAAAAATATCGGCCTAATAGATAGAGGATATACCAGGGGTGAGGTAACCAACAGCATTGTAGGTGGGCTTATTATAAGCGATTGTGATTTTTGTGCTTTTGGGTCTAATGGGCCCACTCTTGGTTTCATGAACTGTGTTCTTTCTCATTGAATAGCACAGCATCATCTGCCATATACACAGTGAAGTAACAATTAAACAGAAGAGTAATTATTCTGCTACAACATTTCAAGTTTTAAAAGAAATTGGGTAGGACACCACAAAAATGCTTCGTAATCCAGCTGAGAAATTGTGACATTTTCCTCATCCTTGCCTCACCTTCGGCAAGTTAGATTAAGAAAAGTGTATGCTTTTTCTCAGCCATAGGACTGCTCTTGGACTTCCCTTCATTACATGTTATCACAATAATAAAGCAGAAGTCACTCAATCTCTATTGGATCTGCCGTATATCTTAAAATTTGTTTTGAAGGCATCAAACTCTGAAGAACAATAATTGCTGGGGAATGTGGATCCATCAGTGAATAGAATATCACCACAAAATAGAATATAATTGATACATAGGAGTGATCACAATGCAGTAATATCATTTTATGACAGCATGTCGACTGTGCCTTTGAGACTTCCTCCCACACCATAGAATTGCAAGCCATCTGCTGAACCTGGCACTGTTGTGAGGAATTTTATAAATCAGCCCAGAATGTTAAGGAAAGGCGTAGTGGATTGA
The DNA here is from genome assembly GCA_030390025.1 of Squalus acanthias. Classification (NCBI taxonomy): domain Eukaryota; kingdom Metazoa; phylum Chordata; class Chondrichthyes; order Squaliformes; family Squalidae; genus Squalus; species Squalus acanthias. The sequence goes on from CM059430.1 coordinate 152,825,814, forward strand.
AATGCTCTCTGGTTGAGAGTAGACATTTCAAGCACCTCAGTGTCATTTGCGATCAGCAAAAGCAACCTGATTGGTTAGTAACACCTCAACGCTGTACAGTGTAAATGAAGGGTCAAACAATGTCATAAATCATTCAAATTAAGTGCAAATTGGTTTCCAATAGGAACTGTGCAGCTTCATAGAGTCATAAAGTCATAACGGCACAAAAGGAGGCCATTCGGCCCAGCGAGTCTCTGCCGGCTCTCTGTAGAGCAATCCAGTCAGTCCCATTCCCCCGCTCTATCCCCGTAGCCCTGCAAGTTTATTTCCCTCAAGTGCCTATCCAGTCTCCCCTCGAAAACATTGAGTGTCTCCGCTTCCACCACTTCCGTCGGCAGCGAGCTCCAGGTCCTCACCACTCGCTGCATTAAAAAGTTTTTCCTCACATCCCCCCTGTATCTCTTACCCAAAACCTTAAATCTGGGTCCCCTAGTCCTTGTACCATCAACTCGTGGGAACAGCCTTTCCCCGGTTAGCCTATCCAAACCCGTCATAATCTTGTACACCTCTATCAAATCACCCCTCAACCTCCTTTGCTCTAATGAAAACAAATCCAGCTTCTCCAACCTGTCCTTGTAACTAAGATCCCCCATCCCCGGAACCATTCTGGTAAATCTCCTCTGCATCCTCTCAGGGCCTTCACATCCTTCCTAAAGTGTGGTGACCAGAACTGGACGCAATACTCCAGTTGTGGCCTAACCAGCGCTTTATAAAGGTTCAGCATAACTTCTCTACTTTTATACTCAATACCTCTATTTATGAAACCCAAGATCCCAAATGCTTTGCTAACCACTCTCTCAATATGTCCTGCCACCTTCAGGGACCTATGCACATGAACTCCCAGGTCCCTCTGTCCCTGCACACTCTTTAAAACTGTGCCATTAAGTGTATATTGCCTCTCCCTGTTCCTTCTGCCAAAATGCATCACCTCACACTTCTCTGTATTAAATTCCGTCTGCCACTTGTCTGCCCATTCTGTTAGCCTTTCTATGTCCTGTTGCAGTCGATTGGTATCATCCTCACTGTTTGCCACACCCCCAAGTTTGGTGTCATCGGCAAATTTAGAAATTCTACTTTGTATTCCAATATCCAGATCATTTATATATATATATATAAAAAAGCAGTGGCCCCAGCTCTGACCCGTGGGGAACACCACTGTCTACCATCCTCCAGTCTGAAAAACAGCCATTTACCACAACTCGCTGTTTTCTGTCCTTACCTCAATTCCTTATCCAAGCTGCCACTGACCCACCTATTCCATGAGCCTCAATTTTGTTAACCAGCCTTCTATGTGGTACTTTAGCAAACGCCTTCCGAAAATCCATGTAGACAACATCCATTGCATTCCCTTCATCGATTCTCCCTGTTACTTCATCAAAAAATTCAAATAGATTAGTCAAACATGATCTGCCTTTTACAAATCCATGTTGGCTCTCCTTAATTAGCTTAAACCTCTCCAAGTGCCCGTTAATTTTTTCCTTGATTATTGTTTCTAAAACTTTACCCACCACTGATGTTAAACTGACCGGCCTGTAGTCACTAGGATTGTCCTTACACCCTTTCTTGAACAATGGTGTCACATTTGCCACTTTCCAATCCTCAGGCACCTCCCCCGCATCTAGGGAAGATTGGAAAATTATGGCAAGCCCTTCCGCTATCTCCTCCCCCAATTCCCTTAGCAATCTGGGATGCAAACCATCTGGACCAGGTGACTTATCAACTCTAAGCATACCCAGCCTTTTTAGTACATCCTGTCTATCAATTTTCACCCCTTCCATTGCTTCTACCTTTTCCACTTCTACCGATATTTTGTCAGCATCCACCTCCTTAGTAAACACCGATACAAAGTACTCATTGAGAATTCTAGCCTTGCCCTGCGCCTCTAAGCATATAACACCTTCTTTGTCCCTAATAGGCCCCACCCCGCCTCTTACTACCCGCTTACTGTTAAATGCCGGTAGAAGATTTTTGGGTTCCCTTTTATGTTAACCGCTATTCTACTCTCATATTCTCTCTTTGCCAATCCTATTTTCATCTTCACTTCCCCTCTCAACTTATTGTATTTGGTCTGGTTCTCCCTTGAAGAATTCACCTGACATGCATCATACACCCTCTTTTTTTGTTTCATCATCTTCTCTATCTCCCTTGTCATCCAAGGAGCCCTTGCTTTGGTTCCCTTACCCTTCCCTTTTGTTGGAATGTACCTAGCCTGTACTTGGAACATCTCCTCCTTAAAGATCACCCATTGTTCCGTTACAGTTTTTCCTGTAAGTCTTTGGTTCCATTTTATCCTGGCTAGATCCTTTCGCATCCCATTGAAGTTAGCCCTATTCCAGTTTAGAAGTTCCACTCTAGATTGTTCCTTGCTCCTCTCCATTGCTAATCTAAATCTTATGGCACGATGATCACTCGTACCCAAGTGTTCTCACACAGACATCTGGTCGACCTGGCCCACCTCATTCCCCAGCACCAGATCTAGCAATGCCTCCTTCCTAGTTGGGCCAAGAACATACTGGTCAAGGAAATTCTCCTGAACACATTTCAGAAATTCCTCCCCCTCCTTTCCCTTTACCCTAGCATTATCTCAATCGATATTTGGGTAATTAAAGTCCCCCAATATCACCACTCTATAGCTCTTGCATATCTCTGCGATTTCCTTGCAGATTTGCTCCTCTACCTCCCTCTCACTATTTGGAGGCCTATAGAATACCCCCAATAGCGTGATCATACCCTTTTTGCTCCTCAACTCTAACCAAATGGATTCTGTCCTTGTCCCCTCAAGAATATCCTCCTTTCCAACACTACAATGTCTTCCTTAATCAGCACTGCCATCGCACCTCCCTTTTTTCCTTTCCTATCTTTTCTGAACACCTTGTACCCTTGTATATTAAGTGCCCAGTCCTCACCGTTTTTAAGCCACATTTCCTTTATTGCCACAACATCTTATTGCCAGATGGCTAATTGTGCTTGTAGCTCACCAACCTTATTCACCACACTTTGTGCATTTACATACATGCATTCCAAACCCATTTTTGAATTTTTCTTAGACTGCTCCTATCTAATATGTTACTACTTCCACCTCTAGTACTACTTTCTTCTCTAGTACTATCCAACACACTCACTCTTTTATGCACCTTATTCCTCTTTTCTACTCCTATATGCTGGTGCCCAACCCCCTGCCAAGCTGGTTTAAACCCTCCCCAGCAGCACTAGCAAGCCTCCCCGTGAGAATATTGGTCCGGCTCTGCTGAGGTGTAACCCGTCCGGCCTGTACAGGTCCCACCTTCCCCAGAAACGGTCCCAATGCCTCAGGAATCTAAAGCCCTCCCTCCTGAGCCATCTCTCCAGCCACGCATTCATCTGTTCTATCCTCCTATTCCTGTACTCACTAGCACGTGGCACCAGGAGTAATCTGGAGATTACTACCTTTGAGGTCCTGCTTTTTAATCTCTCTCCTAGCTCCCTAAACTCTGCCTGCAGGACCTCATCCCTCTTTCTGCCTATGTCGTTGGTACCGATATGGACAACCACCTCTGGCTGTTCACCCTCCCCCCTCAGAATGCCCTGCAGCTGCTCAGTGACATCCTTGACCCTGGCACCAGGGAGGCAACATACCATCCTGGAGTCACGTCTGCGGCCGCAGAAACACCTGTCTGCTCCCCTAACTATCGAATCCTCTACCACTATTGCTCTTCCACTCTTTTTCCTCCCCCCCCCTGTGCAGCTGAGCCATCCGTGGTGCCGTGGACTTGTCTCTGGCTGCACTCCCCAGAGAAACCATCACCCCACCAGTACTCAGCACCGAAAACTGGTTGGAGAACGAGATGCACTCCGGGGACGCCTGCACTACCTGCCTGGTCCTCCTCTTCTGTCTGGCGGTCACCCATTCCCTCTCTGCCTACATACTCTTAAGCTGCGGGGTGACCACCTCCTGAAACGTGCTATCCACGTAGCTCTCAGCCTCGCGGATGCACCGCAGTGACTCCAGCCGCCGCTCAAGCTCCAAAACACGGATCTCGAGCTGTCGCAGCTGGTGACACTTCCTGCACATGTGGCTATCCAGGCTACGCGAAGCGTCCAGGAATTCCTACATGGCACAGGATGTGCACTCCATGGGACTGAGCTGCCCTGCCATGCCTCTATTTAATAAACTAGAACTAACTTAGCAGAAATAAACTTAAAACTTAAAAAAAACCACTCACCAGCTACTCACCAATCAGCTACCTCCTTTGTGCCGACGTCACTTTTTCTACTCTGACGTCACTCTTTCGGATTCTGCCTCTGTTGAGTTGCTGCCTCTCTCGCTCTGCTCCCGCTCTGGTCTCGCCCAGGTCCGCTGTCTCCTCTTCCTCTCGCGCTCTTTATAGCACCGCTGTTCTCGCTCCTCTCGCCGCTCCTTGCCACTGCTCTCGCGCTCTGTACAGCGCCGTACCTCTCGCTGCTCCTCTCGCCGCTCCTCTCTTCAGTATGTTTGAGAGAAAGATTGGGAATACTTCTTAAAACAAAAATGGGATGAAAATGAAAAAGGAAGGAAAGTCTAGAGGGGATTAATTTGTTCAATGTAATGTCTATTGAGAAAAATATGTATAAAACTATTCATTTTAAAAAAAAGAAAAATTAGCAAACTGCTTCCCCCAGTGGAGAATCTCCTTGTCGGTAGTTTATTTTCCTCAAATTGCTGTTCCAATTGTAATCAATGGAACCACTCCGGATATAGGCAGTTCTTTCCTTTTAGTGGCATTACTGGAGCAACTTAGAGACAAGGGGCTCGATTTTACCAGGCCCGAGTAAGGTGGGTTTGGAGGATTGTGAGTTGTCCAAATTTCAAAAAATGGCGGCCTGGCCCGATCCCGCCTCCATCCCGCCTCCGAGCACTTTTCCCACATTCGTGTTTTCAGACCCCGTTTCCATCCCGCCTCCAAGAGGCGGGCTAGGCCCTTAAGGCCCTTAACAACCACTTAATTGCCTCTATAATCCCATTTTGAGCGGCCTTTCTGATTTTTAGACATTTCCCCCATCCTACACGCCTCCTCTGGAACATGCCAGTGAATCCTGGCGGCCTCACAAGTGGATTGCTTACTAACAGCTGCAGCTCCACCATTAAAAAGGAGTTTTCACCAATGATCACTTGCAGGTGGCAGAACTTTGTTGTCTCCGGTCTGGGGGAACTTTTAGCAGGCATACTCATTGTTGTGGAAGTTTGGAGCCTGACACCCACCTCCAGTGTGACCTCCTGGGAAACCCCTCTCCCCACCTTGACTGAGCGCTTCCTCAACTGAGGCATATACCAGAAGCATGGCAAACATTTATTTCCTTTCCTCCTGGACATCAGATTCGGACGAAGACCAGCCGCAGCAGCAGCAGAACCATGAACAACAGCAGCACCAACAGCAGCACCAACAGCAGCAGCAACAACAGGAGCGCCAAGCTGCTGCTCACCCACCTGAAGCTGCACAGGCCAGAAGGCGCCAGCGCGCGACCACATTGCTGGCCGGGATGCAAGGGACGCACTCATATTGGCCAGATTTGCTTAGCCTGCACAATCAAACACTTTTGCCTCGCACCTTCTTACCAGACCATCGACAATTGACAAGAACCTGCGGATTCCTATCACTCTGACCACTGTACTGACAATTGCGAGTCGCCCTAAGCCCTCAATGTGGAAGACCCATTTGCAAAATGACACAGGCCACAACTTCAACAGTTTGCCATCAAATCTGTTTATGATACCATGACAAGGATGGCTGGTCAAAAAACAATACATCACAACACCCAAGTGACTACCCTTGTGACTACTTGTGCTTTATCTTCCTCTTACACGTGCTCCTACGTGGTGCTTCCCCTGTGGCTTCAGCAGATGTGGTGGCCCCTTGCTCACTTTCTTGCTGCTCCTGTCTCAACACCTTTGGTGGGCGTCCTCTGGGGTTGCGAACCTGTGAGGGCTCGGCATCAGTCTGCTGCTCCTGCGGCTGTGCAGGGGCTGAGACCCCGATCTCAGTTGGGTGAGGACTCTGGTGGGGCTCTAACCGAGGGCTTTGCAGTGGCATGGTCGTGTGAGCGCTTGGAGAGGAGCCCCCACTTCCTTGTTCTCTGCCACCAACATCCCTCTCATGGGTCAGCCCCACTTCAGAGCTAGCAAGTGGCTTGACAGCACCTTGCTGCACTTCAGGGGGGCCATGAGGACCAGTTTCTGCACTGGAAGTCCTACTCCAGAGGACTTCCATGAAGGTCTGGTTTCTCTGCTCAATAGATGACCATCGCTCCTCAAGAGATGTCATTCTATTCTGAACAATGACCATGTTTTCAAGACCCTGGTGACTAATCTCCTCCATGGCCGTAGCCATCCTCTCCTCTACCGTAGCCATCCTCTCCTCTACGGTAGCCAGCCTTACCACGGAGGTAGCCATCCTTTCCATGGAGGTTGCCATCCTTTCCACGGTGATGCGTTCATGCGCCAATGCCTCCACAAAGGCTCTGCTCATGTTCGCAATGGTCTCCTCCATTTGCTCCACACTCGCAGCGACCCTGGAGATAAAACCTGCCAGAGACTCCTGCACCTGTTCCTGGAGTTCCAGCACCGCTCTCCTTCTGGATGGACCCGGAGGCACAGGGTCGACATGCAGCTGAGCCGAGCTGGCAGAGTCCTGCGCCCTCCGACGAGGACTCTCTACTGCTGTCCCTGTCTCCATCATCTGCTAATGCTCACTTGTGAGCTGTGATGCACCAGGTGACAACACTACTCTATCTCGCGAAGGTCCCACCGAGGTGTGAGTGTCTGCGCTGGTGCTGGGTGCACTTAATTCTGGTGATGCTGCACCCTCAGAGGTTGCAGCTTCCTCTGAGGAGGCTGGAGGCTCAGGCTGTTCCTCCTGGACAGTGGGGACGGGGGCTGTCAATGGTCCTGTGGGGGAGTAAAGGAAAGAGTTAGAGATGTGAGGCCAAGGTTACATCCACATTGAATAGTGCAGATGATCATCAGAATCATTATCAGTGACTCATGCAATGTCAATGAGAGAGATGCCAAACTATTCTGTCACCAGCTTGTTGTGATGCGCCCGTCTGTCCGTCCCCCCGCTTGGGAATCGTCCTCGATCCCAGTGATTTCCAGGGCTGCCTCCTCCCAGGCGGTGAGCTGGGCTACTGAGGGTGGCCCTCCACCTGTCATGGGTCTTTCCCTCTTATTGTGGGCTCTCTTTTCCTGCAATGAGGGACACAAGTGGAGTTTGAGTGAGAATGAAGGAGTGAGTGTAGTGAATGCATAGCATAGATGCTTAGAAGGAGACAAAGGACCCTCCCTGTGTGTTGTAAGTTGTTGTCGTTGCATCACAGTGAAAGGGAGTGTGAGGGCTGCATGGTCGAATAGTTAAGTGAATGTGACCATAGAGAGAGAGGGAATGGATAAGGGTGCAGGGATGTAAATGTCAAGTGGGATGTGGAGGAAGAGGTTGGCAAAGCAGAGTGCTGGTGAGGAGAGGCGATGGGGATCAGATTGAGGGTGATGGGAAAGTCATCCTCACTTTTCCTGTGCGGAGAAGGTCATGAAACCTCTTCCTGCATTGCAACCAGGTTCTGTGGCTCATCGAGATGGAGTTGATCTCCTGGGCCACTTGCAACCTCACAGCTTTAGTCTGCTGGGGTGGCTTTTTTCTCCCTGAGGAAGGGAAGAGCACCTCCTTATTCGATCTTGCTCCCTCCACCAGAGCTTGGAGGGAGGGCTCATCGAAGCGTGGAGCACACTTTGGCCTATTGGTGGACATAGTCGATCAATGAAGTGCTTACTACAATGGCCATAAAGTTTGCAGTCTCCAGAAGAAGCAAGGCTGCTTGCAAGCCTTAAATCCAGCAGCATTGATGACGTCATCGGAGGCGACTTTCTGGATGAAAAGACTCATTGGGCCAGGGGTTCCCACACGCTGAAATCAATTGCCCAATTAGGGCAAAATCGCACTTTTTCCCCACTTCAATTCGGAGTTGGGATCCTGACACGAATACCACCTGACACGCCCCAGCCCGCCCACACTGGCAAAATCCAGCCCAAGGAAACACAACACGACAAGTGTTTGTTTGCGTAAGAAGTTTGACATTTTAAAAAAATCTATGTTTTTTTTCCTAGTAGACAATGGGGGAGAACTTTATATAAAGAGTACACCCCCAAGACTTTCCTTCCTCAATAGAAAGAAGTTGCATTGATTTAGCACCTCTCACAACCTCAAAACGTTCCAAATTGCTTCAGTGCCCCAGCGAAGTACATTTGAAATGTGGTCACTGTTGTAATGCAGCAGCAAAATTACACACATAACGGTCCCACAAACAACAATGTGATAAACAACCAAATAATTTGTTTTTGGTGCTGTTTGTTGAAGGATAAACGATGGCCAGGATACCACCCTTGCTCTTCTTCAAATAGCATCATGGAATCTTTTACATCCACCTGAGAGAGTAGACAGGTTTAACATTTTATCTAAAAGAAAGCAGTGCAGTACCCTCTCAGTATCAACCTAGATTATGTACTCAAGTTTCTAGAATGGGGCTTGAACTCATAACCTTATGCCTCAGAGGATAAAGTGCTACTACTGAGCGAACTCTGCCACGTATAAGAACTTAATGTTGCAGTGCTCCACAGTTTCTGCACGTCTTAAAGGAGCACACCTAATTGTTCTTTCTAATATCATTGAGGGTTAATTCTTCAGTATCACTTGAGTTCTGTCTCTCTGACTAAGAGCACGCATGGAGAGAAGGGGCAAGAGAAGAAGACTGAATCCAAACCTCACTTTTCTGAATTTTATCTCTGTTATGAAGACTTGAATATCTTACAGCAGAAGAAAACATTTTAACAGGTGGTCTTTCCTACGTGATAAGATCATATATCCAACTGAGAGTCAGTGTGGCTTTTAAGAACCCAGGAAAAGTAGCCTGAGTAAAACTGAGGACAGACAAATGAGGGCAATGGAACATTTATCTTTGCGCATGTTTTTTTCTTAATTTGCAAGATTTATCCAGTACTTGACATCATCTTGAATGCTGTTCTGATGATACCACTGTAATTAATGTAGGATTATGCTGTAATGAGAATGTGCTTCCTGCTATTATGGTTACGTGTATACTGAGGAAAGGAACAGTGCCAAACCTTAGCACTCACAGATCTGTGTCATTAAAAGAGAGGATGACAGCAGTGTATAAAAAAATACTAGTTACATTTCTAGTCAAAACAATTCTTGTAAAACGGTAGGCATCGGGAAAGTGTTAGGAATATGATTGATGATCAAAAGAATGACATACGTTGGAAACCCTTTTAAACAGATGAGGGTAAATTTACCAAATCCTGCGCTCCCAGCTCTCTCTATCTACCCCACACTTTCCTCAAATATGGATCCCGTTAGGACCATGGGTTTGGTGAATTTACCCTATGGTTTTGTTTTATATGATACATTTCTAAACCAAAATGAGTGAGAATTGATGGGCCCAGTCTTGCTGTTCATTAATAGATTCCATTATACATGTATCAGAGCTCTCCCAGCCTATCAATTCTTCTTGTCAATCACCGAGCTGATAGTCTTCCTCCTGCACCTAGGCAATTACTACGGCCTCTGCACAGCCCACATGTTCATCTATTACAAAACCTGGGTGGATCTATAAAATCGTACAAGGAATGAATGTGATATTTACTCTGTGGCTGAATAGTACTGATGGTAAATATTTACTCATGGCTCACATGAGCTATTATAAATGTAAATGTGCAAACAGTGGAACAGATAAATTGGGGTGTTGTTAGCTTAGGAGATCCTTTGGAATGTATTCACTCACTAACTAGATATCACTGAGGCCAGTTAATCAAGTGGCCAATGGGGGCCGTCTGGGATCATCAATCCCACTGATGCCAGCATTGTGTGCCCTGAGTAAGATTGCTAACTGAACTAAGTCAATAGAAATGTGCGAAGGGATGTGTTACAATGCACAATATCGCTTCATTTTTGTTAAATTACATTTTGAAAATACATTGTCGCAATTATCAATACATTGCACTGTGTTTCATTCTGAGATTGCAGGACCCAGGAGATGATTATCCCAACCTAATACAATTCCAAGATATTCCAAAGCTTAAAAGACGCCATAGGTGACAGATGGCAATAAATTCCTTTTGCCAGACATTCTACTATCATAATAAAGAGATGATTTTCAAAATATGAGCATCTGGACATTTGATCCTTCAGACTTAAGAATCCTTCTTATGTTGTAGTACCTTTACCTTTTGTTTGTTAGGAAAGATCTAATTCATTAAATATTTTCTTCTCTACCTATTGAAAGAGCCGCAAGTCATGTTACTGCTGTTAATTAGTAATCAGTACATTGCTTTCTAGCAAATGCACCTGTTTTCAGAGCACGTGTATGAGTCTAATGAGATTTCATATTGACTCACAGCCTGAGGACCTGTTTAGGTTAGAATATTGTTTAAACTGTGCCATGGCAGATTCCCTGTCATTAAAGTATAGTCAAAATATTTGCCGTAAGCAATTTTGGACCATTACATCTCTGTTTTTATATTCATTCTGCAATATGTTTTTGTAAAGATTTTACTTCCCAATTTTCTCTGTCTCAGATTTATATAAATTCCATATTATGTACCTAGATAAACGCACAGCAAATATGTTTCTGAAATTATTCACCTTTTCGGCAAGCAGATTTTCTTTTGCAACTTCACTAAATAAAATTTCTACTTACCAGAACTGTTGCTGCGGAACCTTAACCGGAGGTAGATAGTACTGGAAAGGAATAGTATACTCCTTCAATAGAGATGCTGAGTGAATGAAGCAGAGAAGAGGAGCACAGCAAGAAGACAGGGAAAGAAACAATCAAGAACTCGAGCTGGAAGGACCAAAACTAAGTGAAATCTTTCTGGAACTTAGCGATAACTCGAGTTACCGTCGGGTGCTAATTTCTTTCTTTCTCTGAATGTTATCGGCAGGGAGTATTGACTGCTGTTCAGTGAAGACCACAGTTGAGTTGAGAAATGTTCCAGCCAATGGAACTACTGACCCACTATTTGGTGCATCCCTTTCACCGGTGATGCTGCTGCCAGCATGAGGGATGCCACATAAATGCATGTTCTTTGGACAGGATGGGGAGGAACAATCTACGAACAGAGAGACCTGACAAGACAGGAGCTCCAGACCTACAGCCAGAGCCTGGCAATGTGGGGGGGGAGAGGGTTGGGTTCAAACCCTAGGCTGCTGAGCGGGTGCCGGATGCCTGCCCTTGGGGGGGAGGGTGGGGGGCGCGAAGGATGAGTAGAGATGAGGGGGTGGGGGAGTGTAACCATGGGCCAGTCCAGTGCCCGTACTTAGTGGCCGGCTTGACTCAGAGCAGCACTGTCAGAGGCCCGTATCGTCTCAACATCGATTTTTATATTCTCATTCTTGTGTTCAAATCCCTCCACGGCCTTGCCCCTCCCTACTCCGTAACCTCCTCCGGCACTACAACCCTCCAAGTTCTCTGTGCTGCTCCAATCCTGGCCTGTTGCGCATCCCTAATTTTAATCGCTCCACTATTGGCGGTCGTGCCTTCAGCTATATAGGCACTAAGCTCTGGAATTCCCTCCTTAAACCTCTCCGCCTCTCCACTTCTCTCTCCTCCTTTAAATCACACAATCCCCACAGTGCAGATAGAGGCCATTTCGGCCCATCGAGCCTGCACCAACACATATCCCACCCTATCCCCGTAACCCCACGTATTTAATCCCCCTAACACTAAGGGTCAATTTATCATAGCCAAATCAACCTAACCCGCACATCTTTGGACTGTGGGAGGAAACCGGAGCACCCGGAGGAAACCCACGCAGACACGGGGAGAATGTGCAAACTCCACACAGACAGTCACCCAAGGCCGGATTCGAACCCGGGTCCCTGGCGCTGTGAGGCAACAGTGCTAACCACTATGCCACCGTGTTGCCCCTTAGATGTGCCTTAAAATCTACCTCTGTGACCACCTGTCCTAATTTCTCCTTACATGGCTCGGTGTCAAATTTTGTTTGATAACGCTGCTGTGAAGCGCCTTGGGACGTTTTACTACGTTAAAGGCGCTATATAAATGCAAGTTATTGATGTTGTTGTTGCTGATAAAATACCTATTCCTCCCGCAGCTGCCAGAACGGTGGTTTTAGGGACTCTCGGTGAGGACAGTTACTTAGCTGCAAAAACAAAAGCAGTTGGCCTGCAAATTGAAATGGATGAGCTGCGTACTTGGCCGCAGAAGAAAACCTAGGAGGAATTCAAATGGAGGCTGGAAGAATTAAAGCAGGACATGGAAGTGAATTGAGCCAAAGTAACCACGGAATGGGGAAATGTTCACCAGCCAGTAGCCCCAGTTGGTAGAGCAGCAAGTAAAACAGTGGGCCAGAAGCTGTAGTAATTAAAATCAGAGGTGAGCTACCTTATAACCTAATCGATGTAATTGACAACAATTTCTCACCTTACATATTTTGGTTTTGTTGAGGCTTATAGGGCTGGATTTTGATACTGGGACGGGTTGGGGTCGTGTCATCCACTTTTCGTGTTATCCACCCGACTGCAATTGGATGTGGGAGATTGATGCGATTTTCACCAAATTGGGCAATTGAGTTCCAGCATGTGGGAACCCATGAACCAATTAGTGGTTTCAGTCTGAAAGTCGCCTCTGATGATGTCATCATTGCTGCTGCATTGCAGGTCTGCAAAGACTGCCTGGCCTTTGCTGTGAGAGGACCTGGATGCAAAATGAGCAGCAGCAGCCCTAAGTCTGCTCCCAGATATTAGAGAGAGAGAGAGAGAGAGAGACAGAGAGAGAGAGAGAGAAAAAAAAATATGTGCTCCCGCCAGGTTTCACAATCGTGGTTCAGAACAGGCGTGCTTCACGTAGAACAAGGGTTAAAATCACAAAGGCCTTTCAAAATGGCATTATAGAGGCAATTTAGTGCTTGTTAAGGGCCTTAACAGCCTATCCCGTCTCTTAGAGGCGGGACGCAGTCGGGACCAGTAGACACGATTTCATTAAAATTGCGTGGAGGCGGACTTGTGTCCGCCCGCCAGTTTTCGCAATTTTAACCCCCCACACGCCTCCAAACCCGCCTCCACGGGTCAATGAAAATCCAGCCCATAGAGTTTCCGCATCTTCCTTCAAATCAGCCCCGTGATATTTCAGTATGTACTTTTTTAAATTAGGAAACCTAACTGAGGGCCGAGACCCATAACTGCGGAACACCCACTGAAGATGAGGGAGAAAATTTAAAGATGTGATTGATATGAGTCAGACTGCCTCCCAATAATTTTCGCTCATTCTCGCTGCAAAAGACAAGCCTCTCCTCACTATGATCTGAAGCATAACCTTATGCATATACTGTACGGGATACAGCCTACCATGTTGCAGAAGACAGACAGGCCTAGAAATTCGGTTGGTTTGCGCCACCCGTTACCGCCATGAAATGGCAGAAAAAAACGGCAGCCAGCGCTCTACCGCCAGCTGGTGGTGGGCCCCGCAGCGGCCGTCATCTTTGGCAGGTTGGCAGCGCTGTCGTGGACTGCCATCAGCGAAAGTATTTTAATGAGTTGGAGCGCGAGGTCAATCAGCGTACAACGCCGAATTGATGCCAGCCCATTCAGTTTGGAGTTCTCTGCTCCCATTGCCGCCCGTGCGGTGAGTGCTGCCGCTAAAAGGTGTTTCAGCAGCGTTAGCGGCCATGAGGAGTCTGGCAGGACTTACGAGGGTGGAGGCTGACAAGTGGAAAACACCTCAGATGGACGCCAGAACTTCACACGCCTCCTTTACCAAGGTTCTTCTTTTAAACTTTCATTTTTTGCCCATCAGTGGGGTGCATTTCCTGGCCGCTTTCCGGGAGGCCTACAGTGTTTGTGGGCCAGTAAATCAATGGGTGAACTCCATTGTAACGATTGAAGATGACCTCTGATAAGATCTCTTTTATCTGCATTCATTTCATCAACTATTAAAAAATCCACAAACATCGGATGGCAGCTAATATTTTTGGAGCAAGTACGGCGACTGTTCGGGTCACTCCTTTCTTCCCCGTTCCCCTGCACTGCAAGCAGGAGACAGAGGCGACCTTTGGCCTCCTTCTGAGAGTAGCACTGCAAAGAGCACGTTGCGCTAGAAAATCAACAGCACGCTGATGTTTATGAGCAGGCAGTACCAAAATGCGGGTACTGCCTGCACTCTCGCAGCTGGCGGACATTACCCTTGGCCGCCGATGTTACCAGCTGGTTTCCAGCATTCTCCAATCTCTAGGCCACAATATCAACCGTGCAAAACAATTTTCGTAACAGGCTAAACAATAAAAGAAAGAAATAAAAACAGAAAATGCTGGAGAAACTCAGCAGGTCAGGCAGCATCTGTGAAGCGAGAAATAGAGTTAACGTTTCAGGTCGATGACCCTTCTGACGAAAGGTCATCGACCTGAAACGTTAACTCTGTTTCTCTCTTCGCAGATGCTGCCTGACCTGCTGAGTTTCTCCAGCATTTTCTGTTTTTATTTCAGATTTCCAGCATCCGCAGTATTTTCTTTTTGTCATAAAAGAAAGAACTTGCATTGATGCGTCTTTCACGACCTCACAATGTCCCAAAGTGCTTTACAGCCAATTAAGCACTTTAGAAGTATAGTCACAAATGTAGGAAAAGCAGCAGCCAATTTGCCCACAGCAAGTCCCACAAGCAGCAATGAAATAAATGACTAGATCATCTGTTTTTTTAGGTTTTGGTTGAGGGATAAATGTTGACCAGGACACTGGGAGAAATCCCCTGCTCTTCTTGGAAGTAGTGACGTGTGATCTTTTCCATTCACCTGAGAGGGCAAACGGGACCTCAATTTATTATCTCATCTGAAAGACGGCACCTCTGACGATGCAGCACTCCCTCAGTACTGCACTGACGTGCCAAACCTAGATTATGTACTAAAAATTATTAGGAGTGTGGCTTGAACCCACAGACTTCTAATCCAAAGGCGAGCGGCCGACCAGTGAACCAAGACTATTGAACAGGTTTAGGTTTGAATGGAAATAATTACAGAAGCAAGCTGTACAGATAAGATATTGAACTGCACAATACAGTACTCGAAGTTTAGAGACAATTTCCAAGGGGTTAATCAAAATAAACTGGTC
This sequence comes from Squalus acanthias, assembly GCA_030390025.1. Taxonomy (NCBI): domain Eukaryota; kingdom Metazoa; phylum Chordata; class Chondrichthyes; order Squaliformes; family Squalidae; genus Squalus; species Squalus acanthias. Next base: position 152,840,993 of record CM059430.1, read on the forward strand.
AGTTCAGACCTCTTGAATTCTTCTTACAGAACTTGAGATGAAGTAATTTTCCAAAAGAAATATATGATTTTCTTTCCTCAGTGAAAATAGAATAGACTTTTTTAAGAATGATGTAAGCACAAGTTCACAGAGCTTAATTCATTCCCATTTTCCACAGCAAAACAAACCAGATGCCATGCACGTGAAATGCGTTCTTTTTATATACTTAGAATTGCTTTGAAGAAACAAGCACATGCTTTGACAGCTGGTCTGTCAGATAAAAGCGATCAGCTGAATAATATTTACAATCCATGTACACAAAGGCATGAGGATAACCATTTGGGACTGTTTATGAGGGCTGTGAGTACACATCATTTGAGTTTGGATAATTTCAACCCACAGTAGACATTAGACATATTCCATACACATCTGGATCAAAGCACTTTTAACAATTGATTTTTCTAATCATTTTATGATGCCTCAGGGATCCAGGCCATGATCCTGGCTTGGACACTGCCAGTGGGGCCCACCTCTATCTTTCAGGAGACCAGTGGGCATTTTCCCTCTCGAATGGAGGCTCAAGCCCTGCGTATACAGGCAGTGTAGTTCGTGACCCCAAGTATCTGGGTCCAGGCCTATTTTCCGGCCCTTCCATCACTCTGTTTACTATTTCCTTACTATTCATGCAAAATGATGATACCCAGAACTAAAGGTAGAGATAAAGAGAATTAGACATGCTAAAAACCTTAAATAAAACCAGAAAATGCTGGATCATACAGCAACTGTATCAGCATCTAAAAAGGGGAAAAATGGGTTATTGTTCCACGTAGAGAGCCTTCATCAGAACCGACAAAACTTGTCTTTTCTCTTTTCGGATGCCAACAGACCTGCCATGTACTTCAAGCATTTTCTGTTTTTACATAGGTACATAAGACCATGAGGCTAATTCCCTGACTGGGTGTTCCCAGTGGGGAGTGGCACTTGTAGGGAGTGTTGGTCAGGAAATGTGGATGGAATATCAAAACCCACGATTTCAGAATCAGCTGTGAGTATCACTCCTAGCAAAGGAGCACCCAATCAGGGATTCAGGCCTAGTATCCATTTATTTCTATGATCTGCACACGAACGTACAAATATGCCTATTTTCTTTTTAAATATTCAATGAAAATGAAGCTACAGTATATCCCTGCAGGTTTACTAAATCTGCAATATTTTGAAAGCAGGCAAAAAATCACTAACTCTAATTCAAATGTAAACCAACTCTAAACCAAACATCAACCCATCAGTAATTAATAAAAATCACAGAAGTGAAAAGTGTAATTAGCTGCTTAGTGGCCTTGGAGGTTGAAGGTAAAAATCGCACACTAATGCTAAGGCTTCATGAGATAGACAATTTTTGAATGGGTCTACAGTTCATTTCTTCCACAAAAGATCAGTCTTGTTGCCTAGGAAACCAACATCATAGCGTCACATGTATTTACGCAGGGTGCACAGTAATACCTGCCTTGGAGCTGACACTGCTCTGTGTATTGTACAAAAGCTCTATGTACCTAATTCCATCGGCAACGCACTACATGCATTTGGCTTCTATATATATCTGGAGTATTTCAGTAGTTCCTACTGGCTGCACTTTTTCTTAAAGAAGCCTCTTAAAAATTATATAAATAACATTGAGCATAATTGGGTTTTTTCTCATATGCAATTGGTGAAAATAGATTAAATGTGTGCATCCTTAAACTTGGTTAAGAAAAACGTTTTTTTGCAATTTTCTTAATATTCATGTGAAGAAGTCCATACTAATTCTGATGGGTTACAGATTCAGTCCATCGTTGTCCTGTCTGTCAAACCTCACCTTGGCCTATGGAAATCCTTTGCTCCCTCTGTCTTCCCTTTCTCCTATAATCTAAATGCTTTTAAAACCCAAGCTTTGCATCACCTAATTAACTACATTTATTTTGTCTTCTCTCTTACTCTTTCCACCCTTGGGAGTGACCTGTACTTTGGGGCTTTGACCTTCACCTCGGTTTCTCAGTTTAAAAACAGAAGAGATTTTGAGGCCTCCCGCCCAGTGGAAACTAGTTGCCAGTGCCCTGTGGTAGTGCCCTGAAAATGGTGGCAAATGGCTTATCGCCCTGTTCCCACCAACGGTGTGACTGTCTCTATCATCCCTCGGGCCTACCACTGGGCAGTCTGCGTGCCTGCCTGAGTTAGACAGTAGGCCCTTTTAATATGCAAATCAGGATCCTATGATGTACATAGCTCCTGATTGTCATTTTAGGACAGCACTGGGCAGAGTGTGCGTCGTACACGCTCTGGCCAGTATTTGCTGGCAGTCTGGCCAAAGAGAAGCCCAGCAGGTAAGTTTTATTAATGTATTTTTATGGGGCCGAGAGGAGCAGGAGTGTTCCTCCGGGCTCCACAAAAGCAACCTGGGCCACTGCCGCAACCAGTTCCCCCAGCACCGTCCCGAGAACGGACCCCGCGCCAGACCTACTTTCTTCTGGCCCAGAGACAGGCGGGACAGTTGGTGCCGCGGTGGCCTGGAGCCGCTGGGTGCTTGTTTTCCACCCACAGGCCGCCGGCCCTGTGCTAACGAGGCCTGTCCCTCGAAACAAAGGGCCTCAGTTGCTCCACCACCAGCCCGAAACCCTGTAGTCAAAATCTACCCCCCCCCGCCGAGACTCCATAGTCATCTATAAATTTAAACACATCAATCATCTTTCATAGGTGTCTCGAAGTCAAATGAACTGCCACCCTCTCACCTATCAAATTGCAGTGGAGTTAAAGTATGTGAGAATTGGCTCTCAGAAATTGTTATGTACTGTTTGAGGCTGGCACAGGAGATGTTTGGTCAAATCTAATTGCCTTCTGACAATTCTGTGGAGAATTAAAGGCTCTCCAGATAAACAGAACTATTGACCCCTCTTAACTGGTGAACCTGTAGCATCTTTGTTGAGTTATTTAGAGCTGATAATGAATCACCTCTTGAGGTTGTTGTCATCTCTTCACCCGATAATGGAGCGTTGATAATTATTCTGCACACTGGTTCACTCCATTAGTCAATCGCACTCTCTCTGATTGGTATTCATAACTGTCAGAAGATATAAATTTCAGCTAGCTTAAAAATCTAAAACCTAAACGCAGCGATTTCATTTTTTTAAAGGGTAATTTGAAGAAAAAGGCAAAAAAGATATCTAACTCGATTAGGAGATCCCAATATGAACTTTCCTAATTTATTCCTCCTAAGCTCCAGATATGTTATCGTACACAGTGTTCTTCCTTGCTGCATCTTCACCATGCTGAGTTCAAGACCTATTCTTCTACTCTTCTAGCCCATTCCTTCCAAGGAATTCAGAAGTGTGAAACTTCCTACCTTCCTCAGTCTTCCCTTCCTCCCAAAATCCATAGGGGGAAAAATTCAGTATCGCCCCGTTTGAGGCGCAATTATCGGCCGGGCACAAAGATTAGCGCCTGGCGCTAATTATTACCTCCGACTGCAAACTTGACTTTTATCGCCCCTGGAGGTGATTGGAGCGCTAAATCAGGCGCTACACACCTGTCTTAAGGCGCAAAGGCCGAGGAGCGAGGCGCTACCTCAGAGCGCTGGCGAAGCTCATGTGATGTCAGTCAGCAATGGAACACAGACACAATGGCCCCGGCCAGTTCTTAAAGGGGAGGGTTGATCTTGCTTTCCATCCACATCCTGCTCATTGCAGCCTTGAATCTCGGCCTGGAGAGACCTGTACATCAAATCTGCTGGAAAGAACAATGGAGAGGCCCAGGGAAAGAGCTCAGAGTGCAGCCCCCACAGTCTCTTTTAAATCGATACAAGGAAGGGCAAATCAAAATGAACCTGTAAAGTGCTGCTCAGTACCCAAAACTCCTTCACACAGCGTTGAATCTCTCCAGAAGTCTCTCTCTCTCTCTCTCAGAATGCGTGGTTCAAAAATGTCGCCAACAATAAAAGGCAGGAAGCGGTCACCTTTAAATAGCGCTCCCCCAGTCCCTTCCTGACTGCAAAACGCTCCCCTCAACCTGTCGTTGCTAGCGGCAGGCGGTAAGGCAGGGGGCGCCACTCAATATCCACTCCGGGGCGCTACCGGGGCGTTGCGCACTCGACTGATGTCACGATCTGCCGGCGCAGGAGATCGTGGCGGTAGTGTTTAGCGCCGCCGCAAAATGTCTAGTTAATTTCGTGAGCGGCACAAACATCGCCGCGCCCGGGCGCTAGATGATTTGCGCCCCATTAGCGCCCTCTTAAGGCGCTAACGGGAGGCGCAACCAACTGAATTTTTCCCCCATCGGGTTTTAAAATCGAAACCAATACTTCTTGAGTTATTGCATCTTTTCTCTCACTCTTTTCAAACTTGGTTCTGTCCCGTACAATAGGCCTTAGCCCTACACCTCCATTCTCAATAATAGGCCTTAGCCCTACACCTCCATTCTCAATAATAGGCCTTAGCCCTACACCTCCATTCTCAATAATAAAAGAGAAATACAACTTTTGCAGTGCATTTTCAGTTGGAACTCTCATGAGAATATGAGCAGACACTACTTGGCAGCTGTCTACCTCTTGAGCCGTGAAGATACAAGCTTTGCCTTTCATAGTTGCTCAGTTGAAATGAATGCAGATGTTACTTGAATTTTGAAACAAGTTTACCACATGCCTGAATCTCTTAAGAGCTTAAAAAATACTAATAGAGAAAACATTGTAGGTTTGTACTCATTAATATCAAGTAGATGCTTACTGATTAAATTCATGCATGGGTGCCCTGGTTAATCAACTCTCGGTTATATGGGGATGTGACAATGATCACTCACCTCACAGTAAGTGGTATTCCACTCATTCTAAACCATCTTCAATTAACCATATAGAGTATATGTTTGCCACAAAAGCTCTAAATTCACAGCCACAAAATAGATGGGCATCAATGGAGGATAGATGGCTATATATGAAAATAAATGGACAACTATGGAAAATAAATGGGCATCTATGGAGGATGGAAACCAGAGGCTCATAGACATCCTTTCTAGGAGGGATGTCAGTAGAGACGTGGGTCCTCATGGCCCCTCTGATGTGCAGCAAGGTGCTCTCCAGCTCCTTGCTAGCAGAGAAGTGCAGGTGGCCCATGAGAGAGATAATGGAAGTGGGGGCTCCTCTCCAAGCTCTCACACTTCTCCACCCCTTGCCAACCCCTCGATCAGAGACTCAGATGCCTCCCCCAGACAGCGATGGCCGAGTCTGCCCCTGCACAGTCGCAGGAGGGGCAGACATTGGCGGGGCCCTCACAGGCTCCAAAACCCAGAGGACGACCGCCAAAGGTGTCTAAGCAGGCGCAGCAGGGAAGTGAGGAGGCTGCCTCTACCTCTGCTGAAGCCACAGGGGTAGCATCACATAGAAGCACACGGAAAAGAAATATGTCACACAAGTAGAGTCACAAGGGTAGTCACTTGGGTGTTTTCTTAAGTATTATTGTAAAGTTTACGTTCAATTCATCTTTTGTATTAAATCATTTATTTTGAAAACTCTGCGGTCCTTGACAAATTTGTGTGCACAATTGGAAGTGGCAGGGTGAACGGTCAGGGCTACCTTAAGCTCCAGCAATGGAGTGACTGTGAAAAGAATGAACTGTTTTTTGTAGGGATGCTTTATGGTATGGATGTGGAGTGTAGCCAACCTTGCTACGAATGTGCCAGCCACATGGCTGTGCTGCGTAAAGTTAAGTAAATTTGGCCATGATAAGGCCATCCCTAGCCTCATGGGCAGCAATGTGGTCGTGCATACTGGTGGAATCTGGACTGCCGGCTCCTCCAGGTCTTCCTCATCCTCGTCTTCTACCTCCTCCTCCTCTGAAGAGGCTGTGCGTTCTGCACCTTGTTCCTCATGCAGTGCTAATCTTCGCTGCTGTGCAATGTTGTGCAGGGCGCAGCAGACCACGACGATTCTGGTGACCCTGGCTGGTGCATACTGAAGGGCTCCTCCAGATCTGTCCAGGCATCTGAAGTGCATTTTGAGCATGCCTATTGTTTGCTCTATGAAACATCTGGTGGAGATGTGGCTTTGATTATAATGTTCCTCAGCCTCAGTACTTGGCCTCTTCAAGGGTGTCATGAGCCACATCTTCAGTGGATAGCCCTTGTCTCCAAGCAGCCAGCCGGTAAGTCTGTTTGGAGGTGCGAAGAGTTGAGGGATGGTGGACTGGCGCAGGATGAAAGAGTCATGGCAGCTGCCAGGGAACTTGGCGTACACATGCTTGATGATCTTCCTATGGTTGCAGACGAGCTGCACATTGAGGGAGTGGAAGCCCTTGCAGTTGACAAAGACTGCTGGGTTATGATGGGGTGCCCTGATGGCCACATGTGTGCAGTCGATGACGCCCTGCACCCTTGGGAAGCCAGCCAGAGCGGCAAAGCCCAGCGCATACTCAGTAACACTGGCTTCATCAGTGGAAAAGTTTATATAATTGGCAGCCTTGTCAAAGAGGGTATCGGTGACCTGTGTGATGCATCTGTGGGCGGCCGACTGCGAGATGCCGCTAATGTCTGCTGCAGATCCCTGGAAGGAGCTTGAGGTGAAGAAGTTGAGGGCGCTGGTGACTTTGACAGCCACTGGTAAGGGGTGTCCACCCGTTCCTCTGGGCTGCAGATCTTGTTCCAGCAATGTGCAAATGTCTGTGACGACCTGGCGCAATAACCTGAGCCTCCTTTGGCACTGCTGCTCAGTCATGTTGAGGAAGCTCATCCTCTGCCTGTACACCCTGTGTTGGGGGTATCGCCTCCGGCGCAGTTTAGCCCTGCGCTGATGCACTCTGCACCAAACATTTGCTGCAAACACTTGCAACCTGCATAAAGCTCAATCTGTCTTCCAAATGCAGTAAGCAACAGCTTGGAAAGTGAACAGCTGTGAGATGGGAGCTTTTATAGCACCTTTCAAGCTGTCAAGTCTTCAGCTGATTCCATGGCCATTCAACTCCCACCTCAGCTTAACAGACGTGATCCACGAGCAGCGTGGAACCCGTGGGCGAGCAGGTAAAGTCTAAAGGTGAGCTCAAATTTGTTCTTAATCATCTGTTAACAAGGTCATAATGACCTGAATTGACTCCCCCGCCGCTGCGTGTCGGGTCTGCTCAGCGCTGACAGACCCGACATTTGGTAAAGTCGCGTGGCGGCGGGTTGACAGTGGGGACCCCTCCGTCCTTGGAAACTACTGCCCCATCTCCGACCTCCCTTTCTTCTCCAAAGCCCTTGAACGTATTGTCACCTCCCAAATCTGTGCCCATCTTTCCCACAACTCCATGTTTGAATCTCTCCAATCAGGTTTCCACCCCTGCCACAGTACCGAAACAGCTTTTATCAAAATCACAAATGACATCCTATGTGACTGGGACAAAGGTAAACTATCCTTTCTCATCCTTCTCAACCTGTCTGCAGCCTTTGACACGGTTGACCACTATATCCTCCTCCAACGCCTCTCCACCGTCGCCCAGCTGGGTGGGACTGCACTCGCCTGGTTCCATTCTTATCTATCTAATTGTAGCCAGAGAATCATCTGCAACGGCTTCTCTTCCCACTCCTGCATCATTACCTCTGGTGTCCCCCAAGGATCTATTCTTGGCCCCCTCCTATTTCTCATCTACATGCTGCCCCTCAGCGACCTCATCCAAAAACACAGCATCAGTTTCCACATGTATGCTGATGACACCCAGCTCTACCTCACCACCACTTCTCTCGACCCCTCCACTGTCTCTAAATTGTCAGACCGCTTGTTCGACATTCAGTTCTGGATGAGCAGAAATTTCCTCCAACTAAATATTGGGAAGACCGAAGCCATTGTCTTCAGTCCCCGCCACAAACTCTGTTCCCTAGCCTCTGACACAATCCCTCTCCCCGACAACTGTCTGAGGCTGAACTAGAGTGTTTGCAACTCCCTTGGTGTCATATTTGACCCTGAAATTAGCTTCCGACCACATATCCGCAGCATAACTAAGACCGCCTATTTCCACCTCCGGATCATTGCCCGACTCCACCCCTGCCTCAGCTCATCTGCTGCTGAAACTCTCATCCATGCTTGAGTGCTGGGCTGATCACGCGGGATCATGGCTGCCTTGGTGGTCCAGGTAAGTACTTTTTAAACTGCAGAGCCTGCAGCGATGGCCCTTCCCTTTAAGAGAGGGAAGGAGTCTTTATATGCGTCAGCGCTGCACGGCCCAGTGTGCAGCGCTGCTGAAGTGTCCGCCCCGCTCTCCAGCATTAGCGCCCTAAGAAGGATGTGAAGCACTTGATTTAGCGCTCCACTTCCCTCTTGGGGCGCTAAAGCTCAATTTCGCGGTCGCCGGCGCTAATTAGCGCCAGGCGCTAAGGTTAGCACCGAGGCGATGTTAGCGCCCTAAAATGGTCAATACCGAATTTTTCCCCCTTAATGTTTCTGACTGCTATTCTGGAAGATTTCAAGCATCTATTTTGAAGAAGGAAAATTAAGCACTTAGCCACAAGACTGATAAAACATTCTAGGTAATTTAAGCTATCTTTAAAAAAGTGAAGTGTAGCTTGCATCCTTTGGCTTTGTGTACAAAGAGGGCGAACTTCAGCACAGGTTCTCCGTAAGTTTGATGGAAATGCCGCAGAAACCTCCGGAAAACAGCATAAAGGTTTTTCAGGGTTTCTGCAGCTGTTCCACCAGAACGATTGTGGAAATTTACTCGTCCAAATGTTCAAAGAAAAATGTAAAACTTATTCCAGAATAGAACCTGCCAGAAAATCTGTAATAGGCATTGAGAGGCATCATTCCTGATATGAGGTTCAAATTTAAAAAGGGCGCCCCATCTCAGTCGAAAAATGTTGTCACCTTTTCACCGATCAGCCACAACATTTCAAATGTTTACTCTGTCTGCTGACTAAGGAGCCGTCCATAATTGTCATCATTTGAAGAGTACTCTGGCAGGGAAATGGGTTGTGATTTTATTTTATTTCAAATGATCGATATTCATAATGTATGTCAGTATTCAAAAGAGTACCTTTTGCAAAAATGTCAATTATGGGTGATCCCTAATGATTTGCAGGATATTTGAGTGCACTAACACCTACTTTTTGATGTCACAGCCATTAATAGTCTTTTGTATCTCAAGGAGATGGAGTGAGCTGACAGATGGTGGCATAGAAAAGCAGCTAAAAACTAATTTAAAAATACAATACAAGCTATTTTTAATCGAGAAACCCAAGAACATAAGACGTAGGAGCAGGAGTAGGTTATTTGGCCCCTCGAGCCTGCTCCGCCATTCAGTAAGATCATGGCTGATCTGATTTTGGCCTCAACTCCACTTCCCTGCCCGCTCCCCATAACCCTTGACTCCCTTACCTTTCAAAAGTCTGCCTATCTCCACCTTAAATATATTCAATGACCCAGCCTCCACAGCTCTCTGGGGAAGAGAATTCCAAAGATTCACGACCCTCTGAGAAAAGAAATTCCTCCTCATTTCTGATTTAAAAGGGTGCCCCCTTATTCTGAAATTATGCCCCCTAGTTCTAGATTCCCCCACGTGGGGAAACATGCTCTCTGCATCTACCCTGTCGAGCCCCTTCAGAATCTTTTATGTTTCAATAAGATCCCCTCTCATTCTTCTAAACTCCAATGAGTATAGGCCCAACCTGCTCAACCTTTCTCATAAGACAACCCCTTCATCTCCGGAATCAACCTCGTGAATCTTCTCTGAACTGCCTCCAATGCAAATATATCCAGGGTACTTAAGGAAGTGGCCCTAGAAATAGTAGATGCATTGCTGGTCATCTTCCAAAATTCTATAGACTCTGGAACAGTTCGCATGGATTGGAGGGTAGCTAATGTAACCCCACTATTTAAAAAAGGTGGTAGAGAGAAAATAGGGAATTATAGACCGGTTAGCCTGACATCGGTAGTGGGGAAAATGCTCGAGTCTATTATAAAAGATGTAATAGCAAAGCACTTGGAAAACAGTGACAGGATCGGACAAAGTCAACATGGATTTACAAAAGGTAAATTATGCTTGACAAATCTATTGGAATTTTTTGAGGATGTAACTGGTAGAATTGATAAGGGAGAACCAGTGGATGTGGTGTATTTGGACTTTCAGAAGGCTTTCAACAAGGTCCCGCATAAGAGATTAGCATGCAAAGTTAAAGCACATGGGATTGGGGGTAAGGTACTGACTTGGATAGAGAACTGGTTGGCAGACAGGAAGCAAAGAGTTGGAATAAATGGGTCTTTTTCCGAGTGGCAGGCAGTGACTAGTGGGGTACCGCAGGGATCGGTGCTAGGACCCCAGCTATGCACAATATATATTAATAATTTAGCCGAGGGAACTAGATGTAATATCTCCAAGTTTGCAGACGACACAAAGCTGGGTGGGCGAGTGTGCTGTGAGGAGGATGCAGAGAAACTCCAGTATGATTTGGACAGGTTGGGTGAGTGGGCAAATGCATGGCAGATGCAGTATAATGTGGATAAATGTGAGGTTATCCACTTTTGTGGCAAAAACAGGAAGGCAGATTATTATCTGAACGGCAATAGATTGGGAAAAGGGGAGGTGCAATGAGACCTGGGTGTCCTTGTGCACCAGTCGCTGAAGGTAAGCATGCAGGTGCAGCAGGCGGTTAAGAAGGCAAATGGTATGTTGGCCTTCATAGCGAGAGGATTCGAGTACAGGAGCAGGGATGTCTTGCTGCAGTTGGACAGGGCCTTGGTGAGACCACACCTTGAGTATTGTGTGCAGTTTTGGTCGCCTTATCTGAGGAAGGATGTTCTTGCCATGGAGGGAGTGCAGCGAAGATTCACCAGACTGATACCTGGGATGGCAGGAATGACATATGAAGAGAGATTGGGTCGATTAGGCTTATATTCGCTAGAGTTTAGAAGAATGAGAGGGGATCTCATTGAAACTTATAAAATTCTAACAGGACTAGACAGACTAGATGCAAGAAGGATGTTCCCGATGGCGGGTGAGTCCAGAACCAGGGGTCACAGTCTAAGGATAAGGGGTAAGCCATTTAGGACTGAGATGAGGAGGAATTTCTTCACCCAGAGAGTGGTGAACCTGTGGAATTCTCTACCACAGAAGGCAGTTGAGACCAAATCATTAAATATATTCAAGAAGGAGTTAGATATAGTTCTTAAGGCTAAAGGGATCAAGGGATATGGGGAGAAAGCAGGGACAGGGTACTGAATTTGGATGATCAGCCATGATCTCATTGAATGGCGGAGCAGGCTTGAAGGGCCGAATGGCCTACTCCTGCTCCTATCTTCTATGTTTCTATGTTTCTATGTTTCCTTGGGGGTAGAAATTAGGTCGCGCCCCATTTGGGGCGCAAATATCGTCCGGACGCAAATATTAGCGCCTGGCGCTAATTATCGGCACTGACAGGAAACTTCACTTTTACCGCCCCGGGAGGTGAGTGGAGCGCTACATTAGGCGCTGCACACCTCTCTTAAGGTGCAAAGGCCAAGGAGTGAGGCGCTAACTCAGCGCACGAGCGCAGCGCAGCTGCTGCCAGTTAGCGAGGGAACACAGACACAATGGCGCCGGACACTTCTTAAAGCGGGGGGGGCCACTTGCTCCCCAGCCACACCCTGCTCATTGCAGCCTTGAATCTCAGCCTGGAGAGACCTGTAATCCATTTTGCTGCCAAGCATGGAGAGGGTGAGAGAACGCGCTCATCGCTTCACCGAGCGGGCCTTGGATGCTCTGGTTGGTGCAGTGGAGCGCAGACGATGCATGCTGTTCCCGGAGAGTGGCAGGAGGCCTTTGCCACGCGAGTTCAGAAGAGTGTGGAGGGAGGTGGCTCAGAGCGTCTCCTCCAGGAGCATGGTGCCCAGGACCCATGTTCAATGCCGCAAAAAGTTCAACGACCTCACTCGGGTCGTCAGGGTGAGTGGCTTTTTCTCAATACCTCTCCATCCCTCCATCTCAACCTCACTCTATGGCCAGAGGGTCTTAAAACCCCAATGCACAACACTCATCCAACACCTATGGCCCTTTCATGAAACACACACACACATTCCACACTTTGCATACAGTAAGGGCTATTCACCTATGGGAGGCACATCAGGCAAGACCATGGCTGTATATTGTAAGGGCTATTCACCTATGGGAGGCAAATCAGGCAAGACCATGGCTGTATATTGTAAGGGCTATTCACCTATGGGAGGCACATCAGGCAAGACCATGGCTGTATATTGTAAGGGCTATTCACCTATGGGAGGCACATCAGGCAAGACCATGGCTGTATATTTACTCAGATGCTGTCCTTTTTCTTGCAGGCTAAGCTGGCTCATAATCGGAGACAGCAGCAACGGACGGGTGGAGGGCGGCTTCAGCTGCAACCCCTCAGCGATCTGGAGGAGCGCGTCCACAGGATTGTGGCAAGCCGGGTGATCGGTCCCGTCGCCACTGGAGACGCCGACCCCGTTGTGGACAGCAATGGTAAGGTCATCACCTTTTTGTCCTCTGTCCTTCCACTTGTCCCTCACAATACCAGCCTTTGACACTTTCAATCCAACTTGCTAACTCGCTGCACTTATTCCTCCCTTACTGCCACCCTGTCCTCACGCTAAAGCCACTCTTGTACCTCCCTGCTTTCAGATGGTGATTCACCAGCTGAGGAGACGGGCCCTGAAGCTGCCACTGGGAGTGATGCTGCAGCTGAGGAGGAAGAGGAAGCCGGAGCATCAGTGCCACCCTCTCCCGAGGAAGCCCATGCCCACACTGGGAACACGCCTTCCCCGGAGGGGAGCAGGGGGGAAGGGGCTGATGATGGTGAAGCTCCAGGACCCAGCGGGCTGCAGCAACGCCATGGGGGGGGGAGGGAAGAACGGGAGCCTTCTCCCCAGAGGGAGAGTATGCCAGACACTCCTACTACAATGGACGCAGAGGAGGAGCGGCTGATTGCAGAAATGAACAGCCAGGCGGTGGGCATGCACACTGAGCTCATGGGTGCAGTGGGAAGGGTGCCCGAATGCATTGAGTCACTGGCAAGGAGTGTGGAGCACTTCGCTGTAGCACAGGCGGATGCCACACTAAAGCTTAGTGCTGCAATTCAGTCACTGGCTGCCAGGAACCCATCTGAGACTGCTCTCATGCAGACTCAGATTGAGGCCACGCGAGCACTGACTGCTGCCATCCTCGATGGTTCGTGCACATGTCCCCGGGGCTGTCACCGCGCCGCAGCAGGCCAGCAATCTGTTCTCCGGCAAATTGCTCCGGATGCTGAAGTGCTGCCCCGTGGGAGTGCCAGTGTGTCGGGCGAGCAGGGAGTTGCTGTCCTCTCTCACGATGACAGCATTCCTGCTGCCAACACTGTCACTTCTCCACTGCACTTGCCACCGCCTGTAGGACAGACTGCTGCCGCCCATGCAGAGTTGGTGCAGTCTGCAGCCGGGCCCTCCAGGCCCAGAAGTGGTCGAGGCCGTCCTTCAGTGGCATCTGCAGTGTCAGGGTCTGACGAGCAGCAGCCTTCCACCAGCCTTGCTGCAGCCACTGAGGTCCCATTACGGAGGAGCAGTAGGGTTAGAAGGGGGGAAGTGCGCAAGGGAAGGAGATCACCCTCGAAGGGCAAAAAGTAGGAGGTGTGCCAAAATGCTGGTCATTTTTTTATTAAAGGCCGAGGTTCATGGTCCAACTTTTGTTTAGTGTTTTGGACATTATCTCCAGGTTGTGAGAACCAGTTATGTTATTGACTGTTTTTTTGTGTTTATTTCTATGAGTTTGTCATGAGGAATTGACACACACAGAGTTTGTAAAATAAATAAGTTTCTGTATTCAAAATATACATGGCTGGTGGTTGGAATTATTGGTGCCTTGGCCGGCTTAGGGGTTGCGTGCTGGGTTGATTAGTGTTTGTAGCAATGGCAGGGGCCCTAGAAGCGGCTTGCTATTAGTCGTTGACGGACGGCCCTTGCAGTTTGACCATTGTGGGCCGCCCTCCTGCCTTGGTGCTGCTGATGATCATCGTCCTCGTCCTCTTCCTCCTCTTCCTCCTCCTCCTCTGGTGGTGCTACAAGGCCTGGTGGCATTGGCTGGGTCCTGAGGATTGCCATGTTGTGCAACATGCAGCACACGACTACGAAGTTCGAAACTTGCTCAGGCGAGTACTGCAGGACTCCTCCGGAATGGTCCAGACAGCGGAACCGTTGTTTCAGCACGCCGATTGTGCGCTCAATAATGTTCCTGGTTGCTTGATGGCTTTCATTGTACCGCAGCTCAGCAGGGGTGTTTGGCGTACGGAGCGGTGTCATCAGCCAGGTGCTCAATGCGTACCCCTTGTCCCCCAGAAGCCAACCAACTGGCTGATGCGGTGCCTCGAAAACTTCTGCCACAGTAGTCTGGCGCAGGATGAAAGCATCGTGGCAGCTGCCCGGATAGTGGGCATTGACAGCGAGTATCACCTGTCTGTGGTCACAGACCAACTGCACATTCAAGGAATGGAACCCCTTTCTGTTCCTGAATTCCTCTGCATTCTCTCGCGGAGCACGCAAAGCCACATGCGTGCAGTCAATGGCGCCCTGCACCATGGGGAAGCCCGCTACCCTCGCAAAGCCCAGAGCACGGTCACGCTGCTTGTCTGGGGTCATAGGGAAAGAGATGAAGTCTCGTCTCCTTCTGAAGAGGGCATTGGTGACCTGCCGGATGCAGCGATGCACCGCAAACTGGGAGATATTGGCGAGGTCCCCAACAGCAGCTTGGAATGAGCCAGTGGCGTAGAAGTTCAAAGTCACTGTGACCTTCACTGCCACCGACAGAGACGTCCTGGACCTCAGCTGAGGCTGCAGATCTGGCTGCAGCAGGTGGCAGAGCTCAGTGACCACCTCCTTGCTGAATCGCAGCCTTCGCAAACACAGCTCCTCGGACATATGGATGTAGGAGAGCTGTTCACGATATACCCTGGGAGGGTAAGCTCTCCTGTACATGCGCCTGATGGCCCTCCTCCGTCTGGCCATCATTGCCACTCTCTGTCTGCGTCTCACTATCCTCCGATTCAGCTGGAGCAGGACGACGCCCCCAATCATTGCAGCCCCCATATTCTCTTTGCCAGAAAAGTAATGAGGTACAGCAACTAAAGTAGCAACAAAGTTAGGATGAACTAGGCAAAACTACCTCACATAGCGTTGAGTCAATGTAGAAGTCTCTCTCTCTCTCTCTCCGAATCTCTCTCTCTCTCTCAGAACGAGTGGTGCATAAATGTCGACCACAGAAAAAGACAGGAAGAGGCCCACTTTAAATAGCTCCCCCCCCAGCCCCTCACCGATTGATAACGTTCCAGTCTTCCGGTCGTTGGAAGCGCCAGGCGGTAAGGCAGGGGGCGCCACTCAATTTCCGCTCCGGGGCGCCCCAAGGGCGTTGCACCATGGAATGACGTCACAATCTGCGCGCGCAGGTGGTCGCAGCGGTAAGTTTTTGCGCCGCCGCACAATCTCAAGTTAAGTTCTCGAGCGGCGCAAACAGCGCTGCGCCCGGGCGTTAGCGGCTTAACGCCCCATTAGCGCCCTCTTAAGGCGCTAACGGGAGGCGCAACCAAGTGAATTTTTACCCCCAAAACTGTACGCAGTACTCCAGGTGTGGTCTCACCAACGCCCTGTACAGTTGTAACAGGACTTTCCTACTTTTAGGGGTAGAAATTAGGTCGCGCCCCATTTGGGGCGCAACTATCGTCTGGACGCAAATATTAGCGCCTGGCGCTAATTATCGGCACTGACTGGAAACTTCACTTTTACCGCCCCGGGAGGTGAGTGGAACGCTAAAGCAGGCGCTGCACACCTGTCTTAAGGCGCAAAGGCCAAGGAGTGAGGCGCTAACTCAGAGCGCTGGCGAAGCTCATGTAATGTCAGTCAGCAATGGAACACACACACAATGGCACGGGCCAGTTCTTAAAGGGGATGGTTAATCTTGCTTTCCATCCACATCCTGTTCATTGCAGCCTTGAATCTCGGCCTGGAGAGACTTGCACATCAAATGTGCTGGAAAGAACAATGGAGAGTACCAGGCAAAGAGCTCAGAGTGCAGCTCCCACAGTCTCTGCTAAATCGATACAAGGAATGGCAAATCAAAATGAACCTGCAAAGTGCTGCTCAGTACCCAAAACTCCTTCACACAACGTTGAATCTCTCCAGAAGTCTCTCCCTCTCTCTCTCAGAATGCATAGTTCAAAAATGCCACCAACAATAAAAGACAGGAAGAGGCCCCCTTTAAATAGCGCCACCCCCAGCCCCACAGCGATTGATAGCGTTCCAGTCTTCTGGTCATTGGATGCGCCAGGCGGTAAGGCAGGGGGCGCCACTCAATTTCCGCTCCGGGGCGCCACAAGGGCGTTGCACCATGGAATGACGTCACAATCTGCGCGCGCAGGTGGTCGCAGCGGTAAGTTTTAGCGCCGCCGCACAATCTCAAGTTAAGTTCTCGAGCGGCGCAAACATCGCTGCGCCCGGGCGTTAGCGGCTTTGCGCCCCATTAGCGCCCTCTTAAGGCGCTAACGGGAGGCGCAACCAACTGAATTTTTACCTCTTATGCTCCATTCCCTTTGCAATAAAGGCCAACACTCCATTTGCCTTCCTAATTACTTGCTGTACCTGCATGCTAATTTTTTGTGATTCACGTACAAGGACCCCCAGATCCCTCTGTACCTCAGCATTTTGTAATCTCTCCCCATTTAAATAATAATTTGCTTTTTTATTTTTCCTACCAAAGTGGATAACCTCGCATTTTCCCACATTAAACTCCATCTGCCAGATTTATGCCCATTCACTTAGCCTATCTATATCCCTTTGGAGATCCTTTGCGTCCTCCACACAATTTGCTTTCCCACCTATCTTTGTATCATCAGCAAATTTGGCTACATTGCACTCAGTCCCTTCATCCAAGTCATTCATATAGATTGTAAATAGTTAGGGCCCCAGCACTGATCCCTGCGGCACCCCACTAGTTACAGTTTGTTAAGGATCAAGGCTTGTAGTTCAGGACACCCCCAAAAACTGAAAAGCGTGGGAGATATGATGACATAAATCAAGAACTCGTGGTTAGGTCATAAAAGACTGTAGACTATAGAAGGTAGTGAAGTATATAATTTTGAGACCATGGGAAAGAATGAGGTAGAGTGAGAGATGGTGGCCCTGAGCTTCCATGGGGGTTTCTCAGCCATTTTCAGCTGTTAGGCCATTTTCTCTGATTATCTCACCACAGTAGCAGTTTGCACCTCCTAAAAATGGATGCTACAAACTCAATTATTTTCCAAGTGCACTTTATCCCATTGTAAACCAGATTGATCCTCATTCGCCGTTTTTTTTAATTGACTATCTACCCTAGAATGGCACTGTTTTATATGTTTAGGCTCTCAAAGCCCAACAGTAAATTGCAGACTAATAGTGCTATCAAGACTGAATGAAGAGCATGTGGTGTCCTCAAGAGCAAAACGTTGGTAAAAGGAATTGCATAAATAATGAAAACCTCCAGTCAGAGAAATGGCAAATGTCTACAGTTTATGTTTTGAGTTTTGAAAAATCAGGTGGCTTTATTCCAATGCACAGATTTTGGTATTTCCAGTTTAAATTGCTGGGGTTCCTGTAGTGTAGATAATTATAGAATCATAGAAATTTACGTCACAGAAGGAGGCCATTTGGCCCATCGTGTCTGTGCCGGCCGAAAAAGCGCTATCCAGCCTAATCCCACTTTCCAGCTCTTGGTCCGTAGCC
Organism: Squalus acanthias; assembly: GCA_030390025.1. Classification (NCBI taxonomy): domain Eukaryota; kingdom Metazoa; phylum Chordata; class Chondrichthyes; order Squaliformes; family Squalidae; genus Squalus; species Squalus acanthias. The sequence goes on from CM059430.1 coordinate 152,858,682, forward strand.
TTGTAGGTTACAGCACTTCAAGTGCATATCCAAGTACTTTTTAAATACCTTTACCACCCTTTCAGACAGTGAGTTCCAGACTCTTACCACCCTCTGGGTGAAAAATGTTCTCCTCAAATCCCCTCTAATCCTTCTACCAATTATTTTAAATCTGTGACCCCTGGTTATTGATGCCTCTGCTAAGCGAAATAGGTCCTTCCTACCCACTCTATCTAGGCCCCTCATAATTTATACACCTCAATTAAGTCTCCCCTCCGCTTCCAAAGAAAACAACCCCAGCCTATCCAATCTTTCCTCATAGCTAAAATTCTCCAGTCCTGGCAACATCCTCGTAAATCTCCTCTGTACCCTCTCTAGTGCAATCACATCTTTCCTGTAATGTGGTGACCAGAACTGTACGCAGTACTCCAGCTGTGGTCTAACTAGTGTTTTATACAGTTCAAGCATAACCCCCCTGCTCTTATATTCTATGCCTCGGCTAATAAAGGAAAGTATCCCGTATGCCTTCTTAACCACCTTATCTACCTGTCCTGCTACCTTCAGGGATCTGTGGACATGCACTCCAATGTCCCTCTGTTCCTCTACACTTCTCAGTATCCTACCATTTATTGTATATTCCCTTGCCTTGTTAGCCCTCCACAAATACATAATGTTAACATAGATGTGTTTCTGCCACCGGGTGTGTTGTTTGCTCTTAAAGGACAATTGTGGGGAGATTTCCTGTGTGTCTTGGGTGCAGTGAAATTGCAAACTAGCTTTTTATTCACACATTTATGATTTTACTACACTTAATGCACAGAAGAAATCTTTCCTCCACTTTACTTAAATGTGGCCCATATTATATTTTTTCAACAAAATATAGCAGTCCTGTACATATCCTTTCACACTGCAACTTATGTTACTCTTTTTTTCCATTTTTTAACACTTTCTGTATAAACACATCTACTATCTCAATTTCCTAGGCAGAAACCCAAATGCAGCAGTTCCCCTGACAGAAGGACCTTCCAAGTTGCACCCAGTACCCTTAGATTGGAGGATCTCTGAGAGGGCTGGCAGCAACATCCTCCTGCCTTCGAAAGGTCAATTATTTTTTCCCTTTCAGATGCAGCAAGAAGGAGGCTTTTGGGGGCTGGAGGCCTTCTGGCTCCTGTTTTGGTGACAGCAGCCTAAATGGCCCTGAAGCCAGTGGCTTGTTACCTCTCAGGCCTGCAACAGCAGTCGACTTTACCCCTCTGCTTCTGGGCTTAAGCCCCTTCTACAGGAAGAAGCATTCCTGATCCAGATGTTGTCTGAAGGTAAGTGACACAGCTCTGTGGAAACCTGTCTTGTGAAGCAGAGGTGATGCAGACAGATCTCCTCTGATATTCGGAGTAGTCTATAAATGCAGGTTCTGGGCTACTGATGGGTGTGGCCAAAACAATTCAGGTGTTGTATTTGTTAGCCCCTCAAAAACTCCTCTTCCTTATCTCAATTATGCAGCATGTTCAAAACTCCCAAAAGAATCCTCAACTCTTAGTATGGTGCAAGTTCAATGTCAGCAGTAACCAAGAATAATGGAGCATAGTTTTGCCAGGGAACAGAAAAATAAAAATAGTGGACTACCTAGAAAAACCATGCATTAAGCATATAAAAGCACCAAAAAAGCACAGAAATATTATCTATGAACAGAAACCATCATCTTCCTTTAAAAAGGCCGGGTCGTGAGACTCTGCTGCACCCAGATGTTATGAGTAAGGCTGGAGCTGTGGACAGAGCCTAGCCCAAAGTCGTGAAAGTCAATAATGAACCGTTAATAAGGGGAATTTAATATTAAAATGAGGCCACACTTGCTGGTAGGCTAGTTGCAATTTTTGCTCCAAAATCATCTGTCAGGTCCTCACTAAATCAGAGCTTAACACTCAGCTTTGAAACCTTTCTTTTTATGACAATCACTTTTCTTGTATTAAATGGAATGTTCCATGCCAGTTGCCAATGATGGCTTGGCTTCAATGTAACCCATCAATGACCCCACACCAATGAAAGATGTCTAGTTTTCAGTAAAAGTACATTCATTGAGACAATCGAAGAGATCAATTAGCAGGTGAGAAGGCTTAAAATAAGCCTGCGAGCAAATTGCACTCTCATCACGGCACAGCAAATCGGCTCTATTACTTTACTTTGTAGGAAGGTTCAAAGATAATTGATATGTGAAGATGTCCTTATCGATGCTTGCCTGCGTCAATCAACATCATTTTTCATTTGTGCTCGCTCAGTCCATTAAAAGCAGCCATTTTTACAAGGACAGTGAAGTCTGGCAGAACATTTTTGCTAAGCCTGTGCAGAGAGGTGAATATATATAAATAATGAATATCTTAGAACATTGTTTTTGGGGGGTTTTTTGCGGTGGGGGGGGGGGGGAGGCAAGGTTATGTACCTTTTCCTTTTTTTAATTATTTTTTCTTCTCCTTCGCCCCACCCCACCCTCATCATCACCTCAAGTCTCCGTGCACCAACTGCAGCTAAAAGGTGATAAAGGTTTTCCGTTCACAGCTGCCACCAGTACTACTGTTGAGCTGACTGTCAAGTAATGCCACATGGTAACCCAATAGTGATGGCTCTCCCATGAATGACAAACATCAATGTTTTATGCTAACAATGTTTCCCGAGCCCCATCAGTGTGTCAGTGTTTGCTGACAAAATGAGCACTTTTACTGCCCCTGGTAAGTCACCCCAGAATGCCCCAATTTCTTATGTGGGCTTGCATGAAGCTCAGGTAGTTGTGACATTCGTGCAGAGGTTGGGGGACGCATGGGTCCCACGTTAGCGGCACTTAGCATTTGACAATCAACTGATAAAGAATTAAAATTCTTTCAGTGGATTGTTTTCATGACCTGCGTTGTCTGCTATAGATGCTGTGTGACCCAAGTCAAACATTTGAAGGTGAATTATACCCTGTTTTGTGAAAGAAACAGTGGTAGATTAATTGGGTATAACTGTGGCTTCAGCTATAATAAGCTCATCTCCCACTGCGCTCGATGCTACAGGCAAAGCTTATAGATCTCAGTTTTCACGGAAGAGATTGAATTGAGAAAGTGATCCCAAAACACTAGTCAAAATACTGGAATTTCATGTAATAAAGTAGAATTTAGCTAATTAGGAGCATAGTAATTCAGCAGCTCGAGCCTGTTCTGCCATTCAATGAGATCATGGTTGCTCTGTATCTTAACTCCATCCACCCGCCTTGGCTCCAATTCCCTTAATACCCTTGGCTAGCAAAAATCTATCAATCTCAGATTTAAAATTATTAAATGAGCTAGCATCTATGGCTTTTTGTGGGATAGAGTTCCAGATTTTGTGAAGAAGTATTTCCTAACTTCTAGCCTTCTAAATAAAAGGGCTAACGTGACATTAGCCTTTTTGATAAATTTTTGTACATGGAGCCCTAAATCTTTTTGAACTTTCACTGTTCCTAGCTTTTCACCATTTAAAAAATTCATGGACCTATCCTTTGTGGGTCCAAAATGGATGACCTCACACTTATACAATAGCAAGATACTGCGGATGCTGGAAATCCAAACCAAAAACAGAAAATGCTGGGAGCGCTCAGCCGGTCAGGCAGCATCTATGGAGAGAGAAACAGAGTTTACAGCTGGAATTTTCCGGGGTGGTAGCGGGTGCGATCGGTGGCGGGTTGGGCGGGAAAGTTGTTATTTTTGACAACGGGTCGGGAACCCGCTGTCATCTTTGCTCCCACACGCCTTTCCCCCAGGCGGAGCCGACCCGACCAGCAGCAGCGGGGGACCCAATTGAGATGATTATCAGGTAGTTTACAGGCACTTAAGAGCCTTTTTTCACTTACTTTTTAAATATCCCTGCATGGTTTCGAGAACCACGTCTGTCAACCTGAGGCAGGAGTTCAGTGGCCATTGCTCCAGCTGATTACTTGACAGCATCAAATGTACAGTAAAAGCTTCCACCTGATAGATGATCACTTTCCTCAGGCAGAAGCTGTTGCTCAGTCCATTTCCAGCACAGATTCCGCAGGCTGCAAGTGATTCCAGCAAAGTCTCCATCCAGTGTCACCTCATTGGAAGAACTCTCTCACCACTGACAGATCGCTTCTGTCATCTGTACTTCACCTGCCATCTGTTCCATCAACATGGGTGCTGTTAATACTGTCTCACCTTGGTCCTCAGAATCGGACCACAATGAGCCCCAACACCAGCAGCTCCAGGCACAACAGCAGCACCAACAACACCAACCTTCTCCGCAATCACCTGATGCTGCTCAGGACAGAGGGCATCAGCACCCGAGCATATTGCTGCCTGGGAGGCCAGGGATGACCTCATCATGGCTAGATTTAGTTAACTTTACGCTGTACACCCATATGGCTGCCACATGATGCACCAGGTTGGCACCACCCCACACCAACACCATAAAGCATCCCTACAATGCCCAAGCCATTCCTTTCACACTCATCACCATTGCGGGGGTACCGATATGTCTCACCATTCACTGCAACTCACGAAACCACTTCCAAAGGTGCATACAAATCTGTCCAAGAATGCAAAGTCTTGAAAATAAAGATTTTTATGTTTGACACCACATTAACAGGAACTTTACATAAAAATTGGATAAAACTCCCAAATGGCTACCCTTGTGTGTTGTTAGTTGGTATGATTGCACTAGGTTGAGGGTGAGTGCGAGGGGTGGCTAGTGAGATGGGGATGTGATAATGTAGATAGAGAGAGAGGGATGGGTGGACGTGCAAAGTATGTTGGTGTAATGAGTAAAGATGTGCAGGAGTAGGGTAGGGAAGGCAGAGTGATGGGGATGTGATGAGAGGCACAGCAGGATGAAGTTGAGTGTGGCTTTGTACTAACATTTCCTGATTGAGTGAGATCATTGAAACATTTGCGGCACTGCACCCAGGTCCTCCTGAACACATCACTGCTTGTGACCTCCTCTGCAAACTGCAACCAGGCTGTCTTTGTCTCCTGGGGAAGTCTCTTCCGCCCATCGGAAGGGAAGAGGACCTCCCTGTGTGCTCTGACTCCCTCCATAAGCATATGGAGGGAGTTATCGGAGAACCTGGGTGCAGCCCTCTGCCTCTGTGCAGTCATTGTCAGTGTTTGCAGCACTCCAATGCTGTAGTGCACTGACAGCACTATGTTACATTAACCTTCAAATCTAATGTGGCCAGGGTCCATTTAAAGATCCTGGCTGAAAACGCGTCATGAATGACGTCACCAGACCCGCTCCATCTCATTGGGCCAGGTAACGCACTGGGTGGGCTTAATAGTCCCCATTAAGGTAAGTTCATTTTCAACAGCGGGATGGAGCCAGCAGCAGGGTTGGGACCCGACATGGCCACTGCCCGCACCGGACCCGCCAAGGTAAAGAAAATTCCTCTCCACAGATGCTGCCTGACCTGCTGAGTGTTCCACAGGGGTCAGTGCTGGGTCCCCAACTCTTTACAATCTATATTAACGATTTGGAGGAAGGGACCAAGTGTAACATATCAAAATTTGCAGATGATACAAAGATGGGAGGGAAAGTAGTGAGTGAGGAGGACATAAAAAACCTGCAAGGGGACATAGACAGGCTAAGTAAGTGGGCAGAGATTTGGCAGATGGAATACAACACTGGAAAGTGTGAGGTGATGCACTTTGGCAGGAAAAATCCTAGAGCAATTTATTATCTTAATGGCAAGAAACTGGAGAGTACTGAAGTGCAAAGGGATCTGGGGGTCCTGGTGCACGAAACTCAAAAGGTTAGTATGCAGGTGCAGCAAGTGATTAAGAAGGCAAATGGAATGTTGGCTTTCATTGCTAGGGGGATAGAATATAAAAATAGGGAGGTATTGCTTCAGTTGTACAAGGTATTGGTGAGACCGCACCTGGAATACTGCATACAGTTTTGGTGTCCTTACTTAAGGAAAGACATCCTTGCTCTCGAGGCAGTGCAAAAAAGGTTCACTCGGTTAATCCCGGGGATGAGGGGGTGGTCATATGAGGAGAGGTTGGGTAGATTGGGACTCTACTCATTGGAGTTCAGAAGAATGAGAGGCGATCTTATTGAAACATATAAGATTGTGAAGGGGTTGGATCGGGTGGATGCGGGGAGGATGTTCCCGATGACAGGTGAGACTAGAACTAGGGGACATAGTCTTAGAATAAGGGGCTGCTCTTTCAAAACTGAGATGAGGAGGAACTACTTCACTCAGAGGGTGGTAGGTCCATGGAATATGCTGCCACAAAAAGCTGTAGAAGCTACAACATTAATTAAATTTAAAACAGAAATAGACAGTTTCCTAGAAGTAAAGGGCATTAAGGGTTACGGGGAGCGGGCAGGAATTTGGACATGAGTCTAGGTTCGGATCGGTCATGGCCCTGTGGGTAGTGGAGCGGGCCCAGGGACCGTGTAGCCTGATTCTGCTCCTATTTCGTGTGTGCAATTCTGTTAGATGCAGGAGATGGTTCTGTGATAGATAGTAGATTGGCGGTTAGGATCAGATCAGCCATGATCTTATTGAATGGCGGAGCAGGCTCGAGGGGCCGATTGGCCTACTCCTGCTCCTATTTCTTATGTTCTTATGTTCTTATGTTCCAGCATTTTCTGTTTTTGACCTCACACTTATCTCCGTTGAAATCCATCTGCCACAATTTTGCCCACTCACTTAATCTATTATGACTTTGTGTAATTTTATGCTCCCATCTACACTACTTACTATGCCACCAATCTTTGTTTCATCGGCAAACTTGGATATATGGCTCTCTATTGTGTTATCTAAGTCATTAATAATTATAGTGAATAGTTGAGTCCTCAGCACAGATCCTTTCAGGACACCACCAGTCGCTTCCTTCCAATTCAAGTACATGCCAATTATCCCTACTTTCTGTCTTCTACGGCCTAACTAATCTCCTAACCAGGTCAATAATTTGCCTTCAATTCCATGGGTTTTAAATTTGTCTAAGTAGAAAGTGTTGGCCTTGTCAGAGCCCTATAGTCAGGGCTGCTTTTGACTCCTTGGTTGTTATATGAATTGCCAACTATTTGGGGGTTGAGTCAGCTTTTTGAAAGCGATTTGTTAGCTATTTTCTCGGTTGGCGCATGACATGAATCTTGTCATTCATGTATGAAGTAATACTGGGCGGCCTGCTGGTGGTGCTGTCCAGGGAGTGTATAAATACTCGGGCATGGGCCCAGCTTGCTTAGGACATTCCTCAACAGGAACTAGTGAAGAACACAACTAGATCTCCATATTGAAAAACAGTTGATTAAAGCTTTGTTTAACGCTTAGACCAAGTGCCTAGTAGTTTTCTTACGTCAGCGCATATGCCAACAATATGTTTCACGCCCCCTCCATTGGGAAATTCCTGGCTTCCATTTGGTGGCTGCTAAAGGAGATAACTGAAATCGGCAAATCAGAATGAAGGGGGAATTCATGTACATAATCACTTATTGGGCCAAAAATTCGGCCCTTCCCGGGTGAGTACGCACTGTGTACTCACCCGTAAGGCGTCCTGAAGTGCCGGTTTCCTGCATGCACTGCGCATGCGCGGGAAACCGGAACTTCCAGTCTGGTGAAGGGGGTGGTTCATAAGTGAACCGCGTGCGCGGTAGAGGCTGTGCGCACGGAGCAAACTTAGGGTTTTTTTCAGGTTTCTACGGGAGGGTAAGTATTGAAGAACCTACGCTTTTAAAAAGGAGGCGCAGGACCCGTTTTCAACAAGGTAAGTGGTTAATTAAGTATAATTTAAAAATGTTTTCAACAGGTTTATCTTTTTTAGATACTTTAAAGAAAGGTAAGTTTATTTTTAGCACTGTTAAAAAGTATTTTAATTTTTTCAAAAATTTAAATTTTTGTTTAAAGTAGTTAATTTATTTAACTTATACTTATTTTATAAATGTGATGGTTTTTTAAAATTTATTTGAAGTATAGCTGTTCTTTTGGGGCCGATTTCAATTCATAGATTTGACAGGTCTTCCTGTCAAATCTATGAATGAAAGATGGTCTGCTGCCATTGGCTCTCCATGGCCCACGTGATCCCAGGGGACGCATCGCACTAACTGCGCCCCTGGGACACGCAAGCACTGCGCGCCGGCACTTGGAGCAGGCCCAGGAGCTGAAGTTCCCGTGGGCCCAGAGGTCAACGGCAGGCGCGGTAGGTAAGTGCGCGTGCGATCCTTACCCCCGCGGCAAGCCGGAGAGGCGAATTTCAGGGCCACTGTGCCACACAAGAGCATCAGACTTTTTTGCACATTTCACATCTACACTTTGCATCTGCTTTGTCAATGTATAATATCTTTGCATGTATGGAGTTATCCTCCATCCATAATGGACTAGCTCAATTCCTTATACCATTAAAAAATATCAACTTCAAAATTAAAAACTCAGCCAACAAGAAATCTTTCCACATGCGGTTTTTCTTTCAAGTACAAAACAAAACGCTAAAGATTTTTCCACACATTGGAGAAGGATAGTTTGGTAAACTGTATCAGAGTCTGCAGAGGTCAAGTAGGACAAGGAATGGTGCACTATCCCTCCTCCTCCTCCTCCTCCTCCTCGACCTCTCTGGAGTCTTTGACCCAGTTGGCCAAACCTTCATCCACCAATACTTCTCCTCTGGTGACCAGCTCAATGGGTCTAACCCAGTTTGGATCCACTCTTACCTATTCAATCATAGGCAGAGTATCTCTACCAATGGCTTCTCTTCCCACCCTGACACCTTCACCTCGAGAGTCCACCAAGGATCCATCCTTGGCCTCCTCCTCTTGCTTTTCTACTTGCTGCCCCTTGGCGACATCATCTGCAGACATGGGGTCAGCTTCCAGATGTAACTGATGACAACTAGCTCTACCTCTTCACCACCTCTCTTGACCCCTCCATTGCCTCTGTGCTGTCGGACTGCTTGTCTGAAATCCAGTCTTAGATGAACTGCAGTTTCCTCCAGCTAAACATTAGGAGGACTGAAGCCAACATCTTTGGCTCCCGCCACAAAGCCGCAAACTCTGCAATACTGCTCGCGACTCTATCCTCCTCTCCAGCCACTGTCTCAAGCTGAACCAGACTATTTGAAAAACCAGCATCCTACTCAATGCAGCTGAGTTTCTGACCCAGATCCTCTCCATCACAGACTGCCAACTTCGACCTCTACAGAATCAAATACCTCATTCCATCTGCCACTGAAACCCTCATCCATGAATTTGTTACTTCCCGACTCAACTATATCAATGCTCTGCTGGTCAGCCTCCCAAGCCCCACCCTCTGTAAACTTCAGCTCATGTGAAACTCCTATTGCCCATTTCCCATCCTGCATCAAGTGCCGCTTGCCTGTTAAGCCTATCCTTGCTGAGGGAGTCGCCTACCTTGGCTCCCAGTCCTCCAACATCTCAAATTTAAAATTATCATCCTTGTGTTTAAATTTCTCAACAGCTTCACCCATTCCTATCTCCGCAACCTTCTCCAGTACTACTAGCCTCCACGAGCTGTCCATTCCTCGGACTCCAGCATTCTCTCCCCGCTTTGCTCCACCATTGGCGGCCATGCCTTCAGCTACCTAGGCCCCACACTCTAGAATTCCCTTCCCGAAACCCCTCCATTTTTCCACTTCCTTCAAGACCTTCTTTAAAACCTACCTCTTGTCCAAGCTTTTGATCACCCCTCCTACTATCTCCTTCTTCGGCTCAGCATCGATGTTTCTCCTTACACTGCTGTGAGGGACTTTGAGACATGTGTTAACGGCACTATATAGTATTTGTAGTTGTTGATCTTTTTTGAGCTATTTCAACAACATGATAAGATGCTATATAAATGCAAGGTGTTTTATTTATTTTTTAGGAACGTGTTCTGATTTTACAACATTTCATCTTAATACATTGAGTGAGAGTTGGATGACTGTGGTAGCAGCCTATAAGCAGCCAGAGCTGTTACCACAGCAACCATGCAAGTGATTCACAGTTTAAAGAATCCATAGTCAGGATGAAGCACAATATTGTGTGATGAGCAGCCTTGTGCAAGGTTATTGAATGGTTCTCTTGTCCTGTGAGCACAGTAATACAATCAAGCACTCAAGTGCAGCAAGCTTATACTGTTGGTCTCTCAAAATATTTAAAGGTAGAGAGTGAGAGAAAGAAGGCAACTAAGGGATCAGAGAGCGATAAGACAGACTGAGAAAGGTACAGAAGAAAAATTTAAAATGAAGAGAAAATGATAGTATTAGAAGTATGATAGAATAAATGAGGTGGAGGCAGAGGGACAATATTTAACGTGCTTGGCAATGCAACAACATCAAATATATTGGTTGATGTATTTATGTCTGAAAACAAACCATCCCTTATTTGCTCTCAAGGAAGAAAATAAATATCATTGAGCCTTTGAGAATTTCTAAATGAAGTTTTTCACAAAGTAGAGGTTATTTTGACACTTTTTCATAACAGCTAGTATCTGTCACAATTGGGAATGAAGATCAATCGAAGGCGCTAACAGGAAATGCCTCAAACCTCGTGTTTGTAGCTCGTCCGTATTTTACAGCTAAAAGTTACAATCTCATAATGAGCCATTGCTGTCCAAAGTGTTTTTTTCAACAAAAAAAAGCCATTTGGAGATAGAGCAGAAGTGGCATCAAAAAGCGACCCATCATTCCAATAAAGTAACATTGGCTGGTTAGAATAGGAGCAAGAGAATCTGAGCAAACATCCAACCTGACAGTGTAAATTCAATTGTTACTTATCCCTTTTTGCTGTTGCTTCCTGCCTCCTGCCTTAAGTTCTCTCTTGTGCCACATACCATTTGCCAACTAAGTGGGGGACATTAGCAGGTAGCCTGCTCCTAAGCGCCAGCCTCTGCTACCCTGCTACCAACTGCTAGGAGGTGTATGAGAACTTGTTCATCAATTCAGAGGGAAAAAGAAACATTGCCACTTTATCTATTGTGTCAGGATCTGGCCAGCATAGTCTTTAAAGGGCCAACTTTCCAGAACCCATGTTGAAGAGCACAACACATGGGCCCCAACTTCCTTTCAGAGCTCATTTTAATATTGAGAGCATTATATGGACAGGCGTTCTGCACCGTGAATAAGCACAGTCAATACCTTTTATTGCAGTGGAAAGTTAGATGGAACGATTGAATGAAGTTGGTATGATGTTATTAAGGCCTGCAGCAGCACTCTAATTTCCTGTGCATCATGATTGTTCCTATTCAGGGTGCATAGCGCTTGCCCGCATAATACCCCCAGTATTAAAATGAACTATGACAGGAAATTGGGGTACATGTGTTGTGCTCCGCAACATGAGCCCCGGAAAACTGGCCCTTTAAAGCCTACTAAAAAGCAGCCTCCTTAAGCACTGCTCTTCACTGAGGTTCAAGAAAGTTGTTATGAAAGCTTTAGGAGAAAGTATCTAGAATGAACTTCCTGTGGCTGGATCTTCTTGTTGATGCCTGAGTGCCTTGAATTTTTTTCTGCAGGCCACTGCCCCTCCAGTAATTCCTCCTTTTCCTCTTCAGAACTCCCGATCCTCCATTTGGATTTCCCAATCTATGGAGGGATTTGAAAACAAGGATGAGAATTTTGAAATCGAGGTGCTGCTTAACCAGGAGCCAGTGTAGGTCAGCGGGCACAGGGGTGATGGGTGAACGGGACTTGGTGCGAGTTAGGACACAGGCAGCCGAGTTTTGGTTCACCTCAAGTTTACGTAGGGTAGAATGTGGGAGGCCAGCCAGGAGTGCATTGGAATAGTCAAGTCTAGAGGTAACAAAGGCATGGATGAGGGTTTCAGCAGCGGATGAGCTGAGGCAGGGGCGGAGACAGGCAATGTTACGGAGGTGGAAGTAGGCAGTCTTAGTTATGCTGCGGATATGTGGTCGGAAGCTCATTTCAGGGTCAAATATGACACCAAGGTTGCGAATAGTGTGGTTCAACCTGAGACAGATGTTAGGGAGAGGGATGGAGTCAGTGGCTATGGAACGGAGTTTGTGGCGGGGACCGAAAACAATGGCTTCGGCCTTCCCAATATTTAATTGGAGAAAATTTCTGCTCATCCAGAACTAGATGTCGGACAAGCAGTCTGACAATTTAGAGACCATGGAGGGATTGAGAGAAGAGGTAGTGAGGTAGAGCCTGGTGTCGCCGCGTACATGTGGAAACTGATGCTGTGTTTTTGGATGATTTCGCCAAGGGGCAACATGTAGATGTGAAATAGGAGGGGGCCAAGGATAGATCTTTGGGGGACACCAGAGGTAACAATGAGGGAGTGGGAAGAGAAGCTGTTGCAGGTGATTCTCTGGCCACGATTAGATAGATAAGAATGGAACCAGGCGAGTGCTGTCCCACCCAGCTGGGCAACGGTGGAGAGGATTCAAACATGGAATTGCGGGAAAGATGGGCACGTATTTGGGAGGCGACAACACGTTCAAATACTTTGGAGAGGAAATGGAGGTTGCAGATGGGGTGGTTGTTGGCAAGGACGGAGGGGTCAGGGGTTGGTTTTTTGAGGAGAGGGGTGATGACAGCAGATTTGAGGGAGAGGGGGACAGTATCTGAGGAGAGAGAACCATTAACAATGTTAGCTAACATGGGAGCCAGAAAAGGAAGTTGGGTGGTCAGCAGTTTGGTGGGAATAGGGTCGAGGGAGCAGGAAGTGGGTCTCATGGACAAGATGAGCGCGGAGAGGTCATGAGGGGAGATTTGGAGAGAAACTGGAGAAAGATGGGAGTTCAGGGCTAGGGCAGGGGGGAACCTCAGAGGAAGTTTCGCATGGTGGGCTAGGGGAAGGAAGGGAAGTGGCAGAAGCAGTTGAACGGATGGTCTCAATCTTAGACACAAAGAAGTCCATGAGCTCCTCACACTTGTTGTCGGAGGTGAGGGTGGAGGAGACAGGGGAGAGGGGTTTAAGAAGATGGTTAGCAGTACAGAATAGGAACTGGGGTTTATCTTTGCATTCCAGAATGATTCTGGAATAGTGAGTAATTTTTGCAGATGAGAGCAGGACCCAATAGTGCTTTATGTGGTCCAGCCAGATCTGGCGGTGAATGGCTAAACCAGTTGTCCGCCATATCCGTTCAAGTCTGCGTCCCTTGGACTTAAGGGAGCGGAGATGAGGGTCGTACTGGGGGAATGGCCAGGGTGAGAGAGAGTAATTGTTTTAATAGGGACTAGGGCATCAAAGGTGGTGGTGAGGGTGTGGTTGAGCAGATCGGTAGCTGCAGAAATGTCTTGGTGAATGGAGGGCAAAAGGCTGGACAGTTGGGATTTCATAAGTGTAGTTGTAAAAGAGATGGGAGAGAGTTTCTCCAGGGGCGGACACAGAAGGAAGTAGGGTTGGGGGGGGGGGGGGGTGGGGGGCGGTGGAAAGGGGATGTGGGTGGAGAGCGATACGAGGAAGTGGTCAGAGATGGCCTTATCTGCGATTGACACGGTGGGAGTAGCGAGGCCACGAGAGATGGCAAGGTCGCGGGGGTGGCCGTGTATATAGAACACAATGATCCCTGTGCTGTTCCAGCTAAGGAAATGTCATCTGTGGAAAGCAACTAGTTATGGTTGAATATTGAAGATATGGAAATGGATAGGTATTCTGGACTCGTGCTTACTTGCTATTGGGGTCAAAGGAAAATGTTGTAGAATTTTCTTCCATGTGCCTAAGTCCATGATATGGCAGATGTACATGGTTAGTGGCAGAAAAGACCTTAATACGCAAATGGCCTGGTATGTTTGTTGTAATATGTGATCCAATATTCTTGTTAGAACAAATTTATTTGATAGTAATGTTACTTGAATTCTTTCTTCACTTTTGGGGATCTACCCTTTCATGTCTCTGTAGGGAGAATACTTCATGCAGTGGGTCAGAAAACAATTCTTTCATCTCTAGGGCATGGGCTTAAATCCAGCACAGATCAAGGAGACTTAAGTGAATCGACTCAACCCAATACTTAGCGGGTGCCAAGTAATTTCAACCCCAGAGCACAAAACTGTACAAATTAGCACAAATTGATAATAAATCTCAATCAGAGGCACCGTAAGAATGGCTGGTGTGGGAACTGGAAGAATTCTTGTTGATGCAGTAGGTGGTAGTTTTCTGAAGTTAGCATTAACACAAAATAGTGGAGACTTTGCTCTGCATCAACCCCACCTATACCTGGCCTGAGATTACTTAATGCTGAAGTGAGAGAAGTGTTACATTCATCAGCCTGATATCCCTCACCTTTATGAGCACAAAAGGTCTCCATAAAAAAATGCCCAATGGACTCGTACTAACAATACAGACTCAAATTGGGTACCACGGCAGATCCTCCCTTGAACAGGAGGATTTAACTTTTACTTTTTAAAATGTAAAATCTAATTTCCTGTCAAGCAACACAACCTGGGCTGTAAAACAACAAATCATTCTTATTTATTTATGTCACAATGATCTATGAATTTTAAATAAATGTAATAACATTGAGATGAGAATATGTAATGTCATTTTTTATTTCCATTCAACCATAAACTTATGCAGACGTGAGGTGAACTTAAAGTAGCATACTAATTAATATTTAATGGTTGGGTTGATCCAGTCTAACACATTTTTAGCAACATTGTTTCAGGCAGTCACAATTAAAAATTAATACAAATTTGTGAATTTTTTATTTACGTGACTAAAACAACATTTATCACCAGAAATCTAGGCAGACTTAACCTACCAGTATGTTATTATCACTAAACACTGATCTATAAATTGGCAGAAGCTCAATGTTCTTTTATGTTTATTGATAGCTAGGGTCCTGCTGAAAGCGTGAGAGTGTGAAAGACATTTTTAGACCGTGAAGAGACAAAGAGAAATGGGTGCTGTTGCCTGTTAGAGCACTGTTCCTTCATACAGACCTAAAAAGATCCAGGTTTGGTTCTGTAATCTGTGCTAAAGTAACTAGTTTCAACATGGCAATGGTGGGGCAGTGCAATTAAATATTAACCAAGTCATTGATATATATGGTGTAAAGCTGAGGCCCCAGAACATATCCCTGGGTAACATCAATTGTCAGATCCAGCCTACCCTTTATCCCCACTCTCTGTCTCCTACCTCCCAATCAATTTCCAACCCCAATCAAAAGGCAACCTTCAATTCTGTGTGCTCTCATTTTTGCTAATAGTCTCTTGTGTGGTACCTTATCAAATGCCTCTGGAGGTCCATATAGATAACATCCATTGATGTTCCCTTATGGTCCATATAGATAACATCCATAGATGATCCCTTATCTGCCTTATTAGTGATTGTCTCAAAAAATCCAACTAGATTAGTCAGACATGATCTCTCTGATCAGCTCATATTTTTTCAAGTGTTCACTTTATCCCTAGTGTAAGATTCTAGTAGCTTCCACACAACTGATGTTAAACTGACAGGCCTATCGTTAGCTGGTTTCTCTCTCCCACCCTTCTTAAATATTGGAGTATCATTAGCAAATTTCCAATCTAATAGCACAATTCCTGAATCAAGACTGCTTTGAAATATTATAACTAACACTTCTGCAAATTCTTCACCTACTTTTTTTAATACCCTGGGTGGAAACCATCAGGTCCTGGAGATTTGTCAATCTTCAGTCCCATTATTTTCTCCATTTACCTTTTTTTTACTTGAATATTTTGCAAAAAATTTTGACAGATGAAATGTCATACGATGACATTCTCTGCAACCGGCTTCCCCTTAATTGGCTTGCTAAGGTCAATCAAGGGAAAATAGCGTGGGTTGGCCACACATCGATGGAGGCGGGACATCGACCTGCCAAGCAGCAGTCCCGCCTCCAACGCGCCCCCATTAACAAAATCGCACCCCTGTGTCTGTAGATTTACCCATTAAACAGTTCGGCCCAGTTTACAGTGGTCAATTTATTTGTCATTTCTTCTAAGTGTACCTTACTTAAATTTAAAACCTTGGTTTATGACTCTCCTTCTCCCTTTCAAACCTAGTATCAAATTCAATTATATTATGATCATTATTCACAAAATCTTGGAAATAGATATAAAAAAAACTGGCTGAAGGGTAGAAAACATAAGAACATAAGAACATAAGAAATAGGAGCAGGAGTAGGCCAATTGGCCCCTCGAGCCTGCTCCGCCATTCAACAAGATCATGGCTGATCTGATCCTAACCGCCAATCTACTATCACAGAACCATCTCCTGAACCTAACAGAATTGGACACACGAAATAGGAGCAGGATCAGGCTACACGGCCCCTGGGCCCGCTACGCTACCCACAGGGCCATGACCGATCCGAACCTAGACTCATGTCCAAATTCCTGCCCGCTCCCCGTAACCCTTAATTCCCTTTACTTCTAGGAAACTGTCTATTTCTGTTTTAAATTTATGTAATGATGTAGCTAAACAATGGATACTTGTTGGAGGAATTAAGTTAGAGTGGCGACAACTGTTGGCTGAGGTGCCACAGGTTTTGAAACAACAACTGTTTCTAATTTACATCAACGATTTGAATTTAGAAACTCTCTTAGCTGGGGAATTGAAAAATGGACAGAAGGAAATGGAAAATAGCATTCAATATCCTTGTCCTCGTCAGAATATGTAACTCAGCATTGAAGCACAACCCTCAGACAGGCAATTATCAGTTTGACCTTAAGTTCTCTTTTGATTGTGCTGACTGGCCATTTGCTTATATGACGTCGCATTTTACATTCTGTGCATTTCCTTCTTTATTTGGTCCCCAGGTCAGTTTTTAATCCTGGTTCACTCAGAGCTGGATTTTGTCAGTGGGGGCGGGTCAGGTGGTTGGCAGGTCCTGCCCCTGCCTCCGAAGTGAGGCGGGACAATTGAGCGATTTTGCCCTAATTGGGCACTTGATTTCCAGCGTGTGGGAACCCCTGGCCCAATGAGTCTTTTGGTCCTGAAACTCGCCTCTGATGACGTCATCTATGCAGCTGCATTTAAGGCCTGTAAGCAGCCTTGGTTCATTTTCTGCCATACAACTTTGTTGCTGAGACTTCTGAAGGATTAGTGGTGCAAACATGGCAAGCTCAAGACCCAAGTGCGCACCCCGCTTTGATGAGAACTCCCTCTAAGCTCTGGTGGAGGGAGCAAGTGCTCATAAGCAAGTGCTGTTTCATTCTTCTAGGAGGAAAAAACCTCCCCAGCAGACCAAAGCTGTAGGGCTGCAAGTGGCACAGGAGGTCAGTGCCATCTCAATGTGCAGCAGAACCTGGCTGCAGTGCAGAAAGAGGTTTCATGACCTTCTCCGCACAGGAAAAGTGAGTATTACATCACCATGACCCTCAATCTGCTCCCCATTGCCTCTCATCACCAGCACTCTGCTTTGTCAACCTCCTCCTCCACATCCCACTTCACCCTTACATCCCTGCACCCTTACCCATTCCCTCTCTCTGTATGTTCACATTCACTTAACTATTCGACTATGCAGCCCTCACACTCCCCATCACTGTTATGCCATGACATCAACTTACAACACACAGGGAGGGCCCTTGGTCTTGGGACCTCACTCCATCTTTGTGTCCTTCTAAGTATCTATGCTATGGATTCTCTACACTCACTCCATCATTTTCACTCAAACTCCTCTTGTGTCCCTCATTGCAGGAAAAGAGAGCCCACAATAAGAGGGAAAGGGCGAAGACAGGAGGAGGGCCACCCTCAGTAGCCCAGCTCACCAGTGCAGAGGAGGCGGCCCTGGAGATTGTGGGAGTGGAGGAGGATGCACAAGTGGGGGACGGACAGACGGGCGCACCAGAGCAAGCGGATGACAGAATAGTTTTTCATCTCTCTCATTGACATTGCACGAGTGACTGATCTTGATTCTAATGCTCTAACAGATTGACTTATGAGCATCTGCACAATTCAATGTGCATGCAACGTTTATCTCACATGTCTAACTCTTTCCTTTAGTCCCCCACAGGACCATCGACAGCCCCCCTCCCCACTGTCCAGGAGGAACAGCCTGAGCCATCAGACTCCTCAGAGGAAGCTGCAACCTCTGAGGGCGCAGCGTCAGCAGAATTAAGCGCACCCAGCACCAGCGCAGACACTCACACCTCAGGGGGACCTTCGCGAGATAGAGTAGTGTTGTCACCTGGTGCATCACAGCTCACAAGTGAGCATCAGCAGATGGTGGAGACAGGGACAGCAGTGGAGAGTCCTCGTCGGAGGGTGCAGGACTCTCCCAGCTCGGCTCAGCTGCATGTCGACCCTGTGCCTCCGGGCTCCATCCAGAGGAGAGCGGTGCTGGAACTCCAGGAACAGGTGCAGGAGTCTCTGGCAGGTTTTGTCTCCAGGGTCGCTGCGAGTGTGGAGCGGATGGAGGAGTCCATCGCGAACATGAGCAGAGCCTTTGTGGAGGCATTGGCGCATGAACGCATCACCACGGAAAGGATGGCAACCTCCGTGGAAAGGATGGCTACCTCTGTGGTAAGGCTGGCTACCGTAGAGGAGAGGATGGCTACGGTAGAGGAGAGGCTGGCTACGGCCATGGAGGAGCTAAGTCGCCAGGGTCTTGAAAACATGGTCATTGTTCAGAATAGACTGACATCTCTGGAGGAGCGATGGTCAGCTATTGAGCAGAGAAACCAGAGCTTCATGGAAGTCCTCTGGAGTAGGACTGCCAGTGCAGAAATGGGTCCTCATGGCCCCCCTGAAGTGCAGCAAGGTGCTGTCAAGCCACTTGCTAGTTCTGAAGTGGGGCTGACCCATGAGTGGGATGTTGGTGGCAGAGAACAAGGAAGTGGGGGCTCCTCTCCAAGTGCTCACACGACCATGCCACTGCAGAGCCCTCAGTCAGAGCCCCACCAGAGTCCTCACCCAACTGAGATCGGCGTCTCAGCCCCTGCACAGCCGCAGGAGCAGCAGACTGTTGCCGAGCCCTCACAGGCTCGGCACCCCAGAGGACGCCCGCCAAATGTGTCGAGGCAGGAGCAGCATGAAAGGTGAGCAAGGGGCCTCCACATCTGCTGAAGCCACAGGGGTAGCACCACGTAGGAGCACGTGCAAGAGGAAGATAAAGCACAAGTAGTCACAAGGGTAGTCACTTGGGTGTTCTGTTGTGTTTAATTCTGAAATGCCATCCATGAATTAATGTTATAAAATGACTTGATGGCAAACTGTTGAAGTTGTGAGCTGTGTCATTTCGCAAATGAGACTTCCACATTGAGGGCTCAGGGCGACTTGGAATTGTCAGTATGGTGGTCAGAGTGATAGGAAGCCGCAGGTTCTTGTCCATTGTTGATGCTCTGGTAAGAAGGTGCGAGGCAAATGTGTTTGATTGGGCAGCCTAAGCAAATCTGGCCAAGATCAATGCATCCCTTGCATCCCGGGCAGCAATGTTTTCGCGTGCTGCTGCCGCTGGTTGATGCGCCTCCGCAAGCTGTTCATTGTCGCTCTCCTCCTCCTCCTCCTCCTCCTCATCTGAGGAGGATATGCAATGAGCCACTTGTACCTAAGGCAGCTGCAAGCCACGATGCTGTGCCATGTTGTGAAGTGCACAGCAGACCACGACGATTCTGGAGACCCTGGCTGCTGAGTACTGCAGGGCTCCACCTGATCTATCAAGGCATCTGAAGCGCATCTTCAGCAAGCCGAGGGTTTGCTCGATAATGGATCTGGTGGAAATGTGGGTGGAGTTGTAGCGCTCCTCAGCTTCGTTGGATGGCTTCCTGAACGGCATCATTAGCCATGTCTTCAGGGGATATCCCTCGTCTCCAAGTAGCCATCCGCAAAGTTGGTCTGGCGGACTGAAGAGCTGAGGCACACTAGACTGCTGCAGGATGAAGAAGTCATGGCAACTGCCAGGGTACTTGACGCAAACATGCAAAATTTCCTTATTGTGGTTACACACCAGCTGCATGTTGAGCGAGTGGAAGCCCTTGCGGTTGACAAAAATACCTGGATTGTGATGGGGTGCCTTAAGGGCCACATGTGTGCAGTCTACGACGCCCTGCACCCTTGGAAAGCCTGCCAGATTAGCAAATCCAACCGCACGCACGGTTACACTTGCTTGATCCTTGGAGAAGTTGATGTAATTGTGCGCGTTAGCAAAGAGGGCATCGGTTACCTGCGTAATGCTAGTGTGTGCAGCCGCCTGAGAGATGCCGCTGATGTCTGCTGTTGATCCCTGGAATGAGCCTGTAGCAAAAAAGTTGAGTGCAGTGGTGACTTTGACGGCCACTGGTAAGGGGTGTCCACCCGCTCCTCTGGGCTCCAGGTTTTGTTGCAGCATTGCGCAGATGTCACCCACTACCTCTCGCGAAAGTCTCAGCCTCCTTTGGCACTGCTGCTCAGTCATGTTGAGGTAGCTCATCCTCTGTCTGTAAACCCTGTTTTGGGGGTATCTCCTGCGGTGACTTCCTTCCCTGCGCTGGCGCCTTCTGGCCTGTGCAGCTTCAGGTGGGTGAGCAGTAGGTTGGCGCTCCTGTTGTTGCTCCTGCTGTTGGTGCTGTTGTTGTTCCGGGTTCTGGTGCTGCCGCGGCTGGTCTTCGTCCGAATCTGATGTCCAGGAGGAAAGGAAATAAATGGTTCCCATTCTTCTGGTATATACCTCAGTTGAGGAAGCGCTCAATCAAGGTGGGGAGAGGGGTTTCCCAGGAGGTCACAGTGGAGATGGATCTCAGCCTCAGAACTTCCAAAATGAGTAAACCTGCAAAAAGTTCTCCCAGACCTGAGAAAAGAAAGTTCTGCCACCTGCAAACGATCATTGTTGAAAACTTTTTTATGGTGGAGCAGCAGCTGTTATGAGCCCGCCAGGATTAACTGGCGTGTTCCAGAGGAGACGTGCAGCACGGGGGAAATGTGTTAAACTCAGAAAGGCCTCTCAAAATGGCATTATAGAGGCACTTAAGTGGTAGTTAAGTGCCTTTTAAGGGCCTATCCCACCTCTTGGAGGCGGGACCGAAACGGGGTCTGAAAGCCCGCATTTGGGAAAGTTGCTCAGAGGCAGGTTGGAGGCGGGTTCGGAGCCCGACCCCATTTTTGGCAACTTTCCCACCTGACCCGCCTTCAAACCCGCCTCCTCGGGCCTGGCAAAATCCAGCCCTCCGTGTTTGACTAGACTGATATGGACACTGAGCCAGAGGCAGCTTGAATATCTCTAGTGCAAAGAAGCCATCACACCCCCAAGTGTAAAGCAACAAATGCGGATAGTGTCTCTTTAAATAATGAGTAATGAATCCATCATACCTACAGGTACAGCTGCTTTGTTGCATTTTTCTACTGTCTATCCATGAAAGCTTTTCTTTTGTATACAGCCAATCAATCCATTGCACTCAGTAATTACCAGAGCTTTGAGCTGGTATATGGCTCAAAATAGCCTGCACTTCTAAGAGACTGTCAGCCTGGAGATGAACAATGTGCAAGAAGGACATTTAGTCCTTGTACAATCCAGTCCTTTCACGGATACCTTCTAAGATTGTAAGAATCCTTTTGAGCTATCAATTTCCTAATGCAGCTTTCAGAGAACGCCTGGACGTGTTACCACATAATAATACTCACAGATAACAGGGTCTTTGAGAGATAGTAAAAATCTCTCTTCCTGCATTTAAAATACAGAGGATCAAGAGTTAATCATTGATGTGATTAAACTGCAGTTTGGTCCTCTATAATTTAATACATTATTCAAAGTGACTGAAATTTAAATTTTGAATAGATGGATGTGGAGCAAACCTTCACAGAGTGCGGTACAAACATGGCAATTTAGTCTCAGATCTCATCGCCTCATGTGAAACTAGACTTGGAATTGTTTGCTTTCTTACTGATCAGGTTCTAATGTTGGCTGCAAATTGTGGCGACATTATAGCAAAACATTTTTAAAATATTTCTCTCACTGAACAATTTTTTTTTCTGGCAATTTGGCAAGTTTAAAGTGACAACCTATGTTGCGCACCGAGAATTTCCTCAGGGGTTCTCCCGATTGGCTGCTGCAGCTTCGGCAGAAACATCGGACAGACACGTAGCCGGGCTGTTCAGTCGTTCGCTAAAGTTACAGTGGTCAATCGGGAAAATCCCCAAGGAAATTCCCGGCGATGCTTTGCATTTTTAAAGGAGTGTCTTGTATTTTGTATGAATTCTGCAGTGCAGCTAACTGGTCCCGCCTTGTTTTAGGTCAGTTGGAGTGACAGACACAGTAGTGAACTATCTTTGGGCTCATGCTCAACGACATCTCAAGAAGGGCTTTAGGAAATGCCTGAGAACCCTACCCCTCCTCCCCCCCCCCCCCCCTCGCCATCCCCTTTCTCTTGTGTTTATAGGGCACTATTCTCCCCATTTGATTCAACAGCTGCTTTTGCTTCTTTCTTCCCTTTTTGGTCCTCACCTTCGTTTCGTACAGCTTCCCTTACGTCATTGAGCTCTACAATATTGGTTATTCTCTGAGTGCTCCAGATTGAGCCTAGGGGCAAGGGCAGATTAACGCACGGCCTACAGGGCCCGATCCCAGGTGACGCCAGCCAAACATTGGGGGCCCCAATCAAAGGCCCTGTGCAAATTATGGGGTGCCCCAGTAAAACTCAGCATAATTCAGAAAAACTGCACGCAACTGTTTGATCAAAGTCAGCCGATTTGTTTCAGAATTACTTTATTATGAATGCAGTATGTAAATATTCTACAGGTCTATTTCTTTCAGTGTGTTTTAATGGATGGAGGGAGGGCTGGTTGTGCGAGCTTTCCGGCGGGGTCCCAAATGATCTTGGTGCCCAGGGCCCCGAGAATTCTCAATCTGGCTCTACCTAGGGGTATCTTAATTATTGAGAGCTAAATATTTGTACCTTGACTGCTTAAAGCTAATTGTTAAATATTTGATTGTTTTTCTGTTTGGATTTGTAAGTTATTCATTTGTAATGATGGGTTTTTTCACACCTGAATTTATTACTACAAATATTTTATAAACAGTTAAAAATCATAAGCAAAAACGTAAATACTCTACCAAACATTTTGACTTTGGTCCTGTTTAAATCATGGAAATGTTAGTTATGGACTGCAAATGATGAGGGTTGAATCATCTCTATTGTAACATTAGATTAATATCCTGCACTTCTCTGTCAATTACCATTGGGATCAAGGAGAAACTTCACGGAATTTTCTCTTCTTTGGTACATTGCCTGTGGTTATTCATATCCCACAGAATATTAATTAAAGGAGTTGGGGGAGGCTGTAACCGTGCAGGCTGTACTCAGTTTACTGAAAGGATAAGCTCAGTGAATTTGAATTGTTCCATTCAGATACTTATGCAGTTAAGTGAAATCCTACAGAACTTTTCTAGAAACGGTTACAAAAATTGAATTTTTAATGGTGATTAACTTGTGCTTATCGAGCAGAGATATAGTCACTACATAGGAACAGGAGTAGGCCATTGAGCCCCTCGAGCCTGTTCCGCCATTCAATTAGATCATGGCTGATCTGTACCTCAATTACATTTACCCGCTTTTGCTTCACATCTCTTGACACCCTTCTCTATCAATAATCTATCGATCTCAGTCTTGAAGGTTTCAATTGATCCAGCAGCCACCGCCTTTTGGAGAGAGTTCCAGATTTCTACTACCCTCTGTGTGAAGAAGTGCTTCCTGATTTCACTCCTGAATGGCCTGGCTCTAATTTTAAGGTTATGCCCCCTTGTTCTGGATTCCCCTACCAGAGGAAATAGTTTCTCTGTATCTACCTTATCGAATCCTTTTATCATTTTAAAAACCTCGATTAGATCACCCCCTCAATGTTCTATACCCACGGGAATACAAGCCAAATTTATGAAATCTGTCCTCATAACTTAACCCTTTAAGCCTCGGTATCATTCTGCTGAATCTGCGCTATTCCTCCTCCAAGGCCAATATATCCTTTCTGAGGTACGGTGCCTAGAACTGAACGCAATACTCCAGATGGAGTCCGACCAAGGCTCTATACAACTCAGCCATAACTTCCACCCCCTTGAAATTAAGGGCAACATTCCATTAGCCTGTCTGATTGCTTTTTGTAAAATCTGTCCCCTAGCTTTTAGTGATTTGTGTCTTTTCTCCTCCACTGTTCCGAGCTTCTCACCATTTGGAAAATACTGTGATTTATCTTTCTTGGATCTAAAGTGGATGACTTCACACTTCCCCACATCGAGCTTCATTGGCCACATTTTTGCCCAATCACTTAATCTGTCTATGTCATTTGTAACTTCCTGCTCCCATCTGCACTACTCACTGTGCCTTCAAACTTAGTGTCATTTGCAAACTTGGTTATACAACTCTCGATTGCTTCATCCAAGTCATTGATATTTATATAGTGAAAAGCTGAGGCCCCAGTCCAGATCCCTGGGGAACACCACTTGTCACATCCTGCCAATCATAGTACATACCCTTTATCCCTACACTCTGTCTGGATTCCGCTAAGGTCCCGGCAGACTGGAAAACTGCTAATGTAACACCCTTATTTAAAAAGGGCAGTAGACAGAAGGCTGGTAACTATAGACCGGTTAGCCTAACATCTGTGGTAGGTAAAATTTTGCAGTCCATTATTAAGGAAACAGTAACAGGACATTTGGATAATCATAATTTAATAGGACAAAGTCAGCATGGTTTTACGAAGGGGAAGTCATGTTTGACAAATTTGCTGGAGTTCTTTGAGGAAGTAACATATAGAGTGGATAAAGGGGAACCAGTGGACGTAGTGTATTTAGACTTCCAAAAGGCATTTGACAAGGTGCCACACAAAAGATTATTGCTTAAGGTAAAAAATCACGGGATGGGGGTAATATTCTGGCATGGATAGAGGATTGGCTATCTAACAGAAAGCAAAGAGTTGGGATAAATGGTTCATTCTCAGACTGGCAATCAGTAACTAGTGGTGTTCCACAGGGGTCAGTGCTGGGTCCCCAACTCTTTACAATCTATATTAACGATTTGGAGGAAGGGACCAAGTGTAACATATCAAAATTTGCAGATGATACTAAGATGGGAGGGAAAGTAGTGAGTGAGGAGGACATAAAAAACCTGCAAGGGGACATAGACAGGCTAAGTAAGTGGGCAGAGATTTGGCAGATGGAATACAACACTGGAAAGTGTGAGGTGATGCACTTTGGCAGGAAAAATCCTAGAGCAATTTATTATCTTAATGGCAAGAAACTGGAGAGTACTGAAGTGCAAAGGGATCTGGGGGTCCTGGTGCACGAAACTCAAAAGGTTAGTATGCAGGTGCAGCAAGTGATTAAGAAGGCAAATGGAATGTTGGCTTTCATTGCTAGGGGGATAGAATATAAAAATAGGGAGGTATTGCTTCAGTTGTACAAGGTATTGGTGAGACCGCACCTGGAATACTGCATACAGTTTTGGTGTCCTTACTTAAGGAAAGACATCCTTGCTCTCGAGGCAGTGCAAAAAAGGTTCACTCGGTTAATCCCGGGGATGAGGGGGTGGTCATATGAGGAGAGGTTGGGTAGATTGGGACTCTACTCATTGGAGTTCAGAAGAATGAGAGGCGATCTTATTGAAACATATAAGATTGTGAAGGGGTTGGATCGGGTGGATGCAGGGAGGATGTTCCCGATGACGGGTGAGACTAGAACTAGGGGACATAGTCTTAGAATAAGGGGCTGCTCTTTCAAAACTGAGATGAGGAGGAACTACTTCACTCAGAGGGTGGTAGGTCCATGGAATATGCTGCCACAAAAAGCTGTAGAAGCTACATCATTAAATAAATTTAAAACAGAAATAGACAGTTTCCTAGAAGTAAAGGGCATTAAGGGTTACGGGGAGCGGGCAGGAATTTGGACATGAGTCTAGGTTCGGATCGGTCATGGCCCTGTGGGTAGTGGAGCGGGCCCAGGGACCGTGTAGCCTGATTCTGCTCCTATTTCGTGTGTGCAATTCTGTTAGATGCAGGAGATGGTTCTGTGATAGTAGATAGTAGATTGACGGTTAGGATCAGATCAGCCATGATCTTATTGAATGGCGGAGCAGGCTCGAGGGGCCGATTGGCCTACTCCTGCTCCTATTTCTTATGTTCTTATGTTCTTATGTCTTCTACGCCTCAACAAATTTCCAACCCATGTCGCAAGGTTGCCTCCAATTCCATGCACTTTCATTTTTGCTAATAATCTCTGGTGCGGTTCCTTATCAAATGCCTTCTGGGTGTCCGTATAGATAATATCCATCGACACTTCCTTATCCACCATGTTAATGACCTCCTCAAAAAATTCAACTAGATGGAGATGGACTTTATATTATAGTTAAAGTTGTCTGTATATTATCCATTACAATAGAGTAGCTTTTCTATTTCCTGTTGGTCTGAGCTGCATTCAAACCTGGATGCTAGGAGCGAAAGATGGGTGCTCTAATCCATATGTCAACTACCTTCAATCTCACACCTTACTGCAGCAATCATTATGGTTAGTCTGGAGAGTCTTGTTCTTCAGCGTCCAACGTCAAATCACAATTTGAAATAATATTTTTGAACATATTAATTTAAATACAAATACAGGATTCATAATGAAGGCCAATGGGATCTGATATGTATCCTTTGAGAAGGTTGGCCCTGCTTACTGCATGTGAAAATTAATTAACAATATTTGAAATTGATTTCTAGATATCAACAACTCTTTTTTAGATTCTTTTCATTGAAACTGGGGCTCTTTTCATTAAAATAAGATGGTTAAGAAGGGATCTGATAGAAGTGTGAAAGGTTTTCACAAAGTAAAAACGGAAAATCTATTTTGATTGGTTAGTGAGTCAGTAGCTAGAGGTTATAAATTTAAGCTCATCACCAAAAGAATGAAGGGAGACATTAGGGGGGAAAAGTTTGGTTGGTTAGCGCCTCCTGTTAGTGCCTCCGGGGTGCGCTAATGGGGCGCTAGGAACTTGGCACCCGAGCGCAGTGATTTTAGTGCCGCTCGCAAAATTGACCAGTCGTTTTACGGCGGCGCTAAACACGACCGCCACGATCACCTGCACCCGCAGATCGTGATGTCAGTCAAGCGTGTCATGCCCCGGTAGCGCCCCGGACCGGATATTGAGTCACGCCCCCTGCCTTAGCGCCTGCCGCTAGGAATGACAGGTAGAGGGGAACGTTTTCAAGTCGGGAAGGGGCTGGGGGAGCGCTATTTAAAGGTGGGCGCTTCCTGCCTTTTCTTGTCGGCAAAATCTTTGGTACACGCAGGTTGAGAGGGAGAGAGACGTCTGGAGAGATTTAACACTGTCCTAGGGAGTTTTGGCCCTCAGCACCACTTTTGAGCACTGAGCTCTTTCCCTGGGCCTATCCATTAGTGCTTCCAACACAATTGCTTTCGAGGTCTCTCCAGGCTGAGATTCAAGGCTTCAATGAGCAGGGTGTGGCTGGCCTTCAAGAATGCCTCTCCCCTTTAAGAACTGGATGGCGACAGTCTGTCTGGCTTCCATGGTGACTGTCATCGCCTGAGCTTCAGTAGCATTCTGAGGTAGAACCTCGCTCCCCGATGTTAGTGCCTTAGAGAGGTGTGTAGCGCCTGATTTAGCGCTCAAATCACCTCCAGGGGCGATCGAGGCGAATTTTGCAATCGGAGGCGATAATTAGCGCCGGGCGCTAAACTTTGCGCCCGGCCGATATTAGCGCCCCAAAATGGGCGATACCCAATTTTTTCCCCCTAGGGATTTTGTTTTCCACAGATGGTTGTTGAATGGCCTACCAGAAACAGTGGTTGAAACTGTGGGCCATTGCTGGCCGCCGCTCGCCTCCCTTCCCTCATCCTGGACTCACCTAAGAATCTCAGTCAGCATCCCAGCTGATCAAATTCACTCCATCCTCGCGACTGGTGAGCTGGCCCTGGGGTTCTGTCTGGCGCCCACAGCTCGCCAGTTCTGGGAATCAGTCTGGCTACCAGTCTGTAAATGTCAATATTGATCATCTAATGGAAATTATTGTCTTCACAGGATGCTCAAGTCAAAATGTCATCTTTGCTGTGTTGACAAAATGTGCTAGAATATCCTCACTGCCTCAATGACGATTCATTATTTGGAGATATCCAGATGCTATTTTTTTCAGCTAACGTAAAAGAAGTCATCTTGACATTCAGAGATATGTCAAAATAATTCTGTTGCTTCCTGAGTTTCTCTGGATAAAACATAGAGCAGCTGAATACCTCCTAAATTATGTAAATCTTCCAGAGCCCAGCTGTTGCAACATTACACAGGAGGCCAAATCATACAAACTGGAGCTATTAGTATGACTGGCAAGTTCCAGCCAACCCATTTTGTGCCTGTTCCTGTCAGAGGTATTCTATGCTTATTTTAAATCCAAGTCACTTTGAGTAATTTCAAGTTTCTGACACAGCCACACTCACAAATCTCCTAATGATACTATTATAGAGTCATAGCGTCATAACAGCACTGAAGGAGGCCATTCAGCCCATCTAGTCTGTGCCGGCTCTCTGTAGAGCAATCCAGTCAGTCCCATTCCCCCGCTCTATCCCCGTAGCCCTGCCAGTTTATTTCCCTCAAGTGCCTATCCAGTCTCCCCTTGAAAACATTATGGGGGAGAAATTCAGTATCGCCCCATTTGGAGCGCAATTATCGGCCGGGCGCAAAGATTAGCGCCTGGCGCTAATTATCGCCTCCGACTGCAAACTTGACTTTTATCGCCCCTGGAGGTGATTAGAGCGCTAAATCAGGCGCTTCACACCTGTCTTAAGGCGCAAAGGCCGAGGAGCGAGGCGCTAACTCAGAGCGCTGGCGAAGCTCATGTGATGTCAGTCAGCAATGGAACACAGACACACTGGCGCCGGCCAGTTCTTAAAGGGGAGGGTTGATCTTGCTTTCCATCCACATCCTGCTCATTGCAGCCTTGAATCTCGGCCTGGAGAGACCTGTACATCAAAACTGCTGGAAAGAACAATGGAGAGCCCCAGGGAAAGAGCTCAGAATGCAGCCCCCACAGTCTCTTCTAAATAGATGCAAGGAAGGGCAAATCAAAATGAACCTGCAAAGTGCTGCTCAGTACCCAAAACTCCTTCACACAGCGTTGAATCTCTCCAGAAGTCTCTCTCGCTCTCTCTCAGAATGCATGGTTCAAAAATGTCACCAACAATAAAAGGCAGGAAGCGGTCACCTTTAAATAGCGCTCCCCCAGTCCCTTCCTGACTGCAAAACGCTCCCCTCAACCTGTCGTTGCTAGTGGCAGGCGGTAAGGCAGGGGGCGCCACTCAATATCCGCTCCGGGGCGCTACTGGGGCGTTGCGCACTCGACTGACGTCACGATCTGCCGGCGCAGGAGATCGTGGTGGTAGCGTTTAGCGCCACCGCAAAATGTCTAGTTAATTTCGCAAGCGGCGCAAACATCGTCGCGCCCGGGTGCTAGTTGCTTTGCGCCCCATTAGCGCCCTCTTAAGGCGCTAACGGGAGGCGCAACCAACTGAATTTTTCCCCCTATGTGTCTCCGCTTCCACCACTTCCGTCGGCAGCGAGTTCCAGGTCCTCACCACTCGCTGTGTAAAAAAGTTTTTCCTCACTTCCCCCTGTATCTCTTGCCCAAAACCTTAAATCTGTGTCCCCTAGTCCTTGTACCATCAACTTGTGGGAACAGCCTTTCCCCATCTAGCCTATCCAAACCTGTCATAATCTTGTACACCTCTATCAAATCACCCCACAACCTCCTTTGCTCTAATGAAAACAAATCCAACTTCTCCAACCTGTCCTTGTAGCGAAGATCCCCCATCCCCGGAACCATTCTGGTAAATCTCCTCTGCACCCTCTCAAGGGCCTTCACATCCTTCCTAAAGTGTGGGGACCAGAACTGGATAACTGAGGCTTTCCTCTAACACTTTTGTCTGCATTCATAGCGAGACAGCAGTTTCAATAACCAGACCGAGTCTATGAACCAAAACCTGTTATAAGTGCCGAGGTTTAACAATTAACCTTAGTCATGGCATATTCGTCACTGAAATTATGTGAGCTGCCCACCACATTATCCCATCCCTTCTAAACATGGAAAATAATACAGTCAAACCAGTGCATGCAGACTAAAACTGCTTGGTTATTTATTTGGAAGTTAAATAATATACAGAAGCCATAAGACATAGCAAGATACTCAACAGAACTATACATAAAAAAATAAAACTAGAATCAGTTAACACAGGGGTTAATGCACCCTTTTTAGAACAGGGTTTCTTACATAATCTAACAAGTAACATTCAGGTTTATCTCTTGGTAAACCATTAAGATTGAATATTGTATGTGGAAGACACAAATCCTAGTTTATCCAAAGTGTTTGGATGCCTTTGCCAGAACCAGTGCTCGAAGCTTTGCTCTGATCCATTGGTTGTGGGACTGCTTAGCTCTGCCTGTAGCCTGCTGCTTTTTTCATGTTCAGCACGTACCCTGTGCTGTAGCTTCACTAGACTGGTACCACATTGTAGGTTATGCCTGATGCTGCTCCTGGCACACCCTTCTCCACTCCACATTGAACCAGGGTTGGTCTCACAGCTTGAAGCTGATCAAGGATTGAGAGATATACTTGGCCATGAGGTTACAAATTGTGATGGCATATAATCCTGCTGCCCATGATACCTCATTGATGCTTAGTTTTGAGCTGCTAGATCTGTCCTACTTAGCACAGTGACAATGCCACAGTGCATGATAGATGATGTCCTCATTATGGAGATGAGACTTTGCGGTCATTTTCAACTTTGCTGCCTGATTTCAATGGAATGAAAATCGGGCAGTTCTACAACATGCGGGCAATCTGCTCAAGCGGTGAAGTTGAAAATTACTCCTTGGTCTTTACAAGGACTTTGCGGTGGTCACTCCTACCAACGCTAGCGTGGACAGACATGTCTGAAACAAGTAGATTAGTGAGGCTGAAGTCAAAAATGGCCACCCTTCACAGTAGGACCTCCAATGCCTAGTCGCTGAATGGGGCTGTACTTATATTGGTCACAAACTTTGATAAAGACGTAAGGGATCTTTATACAGACCTCTAGCGATACAGTTAGCTAAAGATATTTTTTTAATATTAAATTTACCCTTTCTGAAATCAAATATCACATTTAAAAATAAATGCAGAGGTCTTCCTATTTGCCACAGGCAGAGATCTGGAAATAGGCTGCACTTGGCCAGGAGGAACTGAGGAGAAAGTTTGTAGATAGACAGTACCAACATATAATCACATACAAACTCCCATTTGTAAATCAAAGACATTTGTAAAAATCTAGGGATTTAATTATTTAGTTAGTGAATGTTAATGTGGATTAATCCCATAGTGGAGTTCCATTTCAGTAGTTCTACTGATGGTTGGAGGATGTTCTCAAACTGATTTTATGTTATGTTGGAATAGGTGACTTGGCAGTGATTAAAGCATTTGATCTGTTTCCTTCGTCCCCCTCCACTCCCCTTCCCAATACTTCAACTAGCTCTGTTCCTGCTCATTTCTAGGTCTCTGAAGCCTGAGGGGGAGAAATTCATTATAGCCCCCTTTGGGGCACTAACTTTTAAAAGTTGAAAAAATTAGTGGCAGGCGCTAATGTTTTTCAACTTTTAAAAAATTCGGGGTTTGCGCTCCAGGAAGGAAGTGGAGAGCTAAATCAAGCTTCCTGGAGCGCAAGAGGCAGCAGGCAGGGCGATAGGTGTGCAGCACTGGGCTGTGCAACGCTGCCACATTGGAAGACTCCTCCCCCCCCCCCCCCCCCTTAAAGGGAAGGGCCATCGCTGCAGGTCTGCAAGGAAAAAATTTACCTGGTCCCTGACAGCAGCTGCGATCCAGCCCGATGCACTGCAGCAGAGTTCCGGGCTGATCGATCACTGGTGAACAAAAATGAAAAAAAAAACCAGAAAGACCATTTGAGAATTTTTTCCACTTACCTCGGCCACCTCGCCTTTAAGTACCGCCCCCGAAGCGCCCGGCCTCCCGATGAACGCCTCCTGCAGCTGTCGGTGTTTTCGCCCGGCGACGCTGCAGGGGGCGGAACCGAAGTTCAGGTCCGGGGCGCTACCAGGGTGATGCGCACGGCGATGACATCATGAGCTCCAGGCGAAGGAGATCAGGGTGCAACGCCATACCGCTGCCGCAAATCTCCCGGTCGATAAGTGATTAGTGCCCCGTTATCGCCCCCCAGAGGCAATAACGGGAGGTGCTAAGGTATCCAATTTCTAGCCCATCGTATCTACATGGATGGAACTTTGGACCAAATTATGGGGAAGTAATATTGGCTTTGCTTTATTTGCTGTTATATGTTACAAGCATAAAAAAGACAGCCAAAGAAAGTGGCAAAGATGCATTTCACAGGTAATACTTTACAAAGTTGATGTTTAACATTTCTTAAAGGAGAAGCGTAGCAGAGGGCTTCTCTCTCTCTCTCTCTCTTTCCTTTCCATTAACACCTCTGCAATTCTATTAGGATTTATTTTTATTAGAATACAAAGAGTTGTGCCTGTCTTGGATCTAACTCATCTTACATCCTATTGTGTCAGCTGTGGCTCAGTGGGCAGCACTCTCACCTCTGAGTCTGAAGGTTGTAGGTTCAAGTACCCACTCCAGAGACTTGAGCACACAAATCTAGGCTGACACTCCAGTGCAGTACTGAGGGAGTGCTGCACTGTCAAAGGTGCCACGTTTCAGATGAGATGTTAAACCAAGGCCCCATCTGCCCTCTTGGGTGGACATACAAGATCCCATGTCTTGGCCAATAGTTATCCTCAATCAACATTACTATAACACATTATCTGGTCATTATCACACTGTTGTTTGTGGGACCTTGCTGTGCGCAAATTGGCTGCTGCGTTTCCTACATTACAACAGTGACAGCACTTCACTAGCTGGGATGTCATGAAAGGCGCTATATAAATGCAAGTCTCTCTTGTTTTCTTATCTCAGTAATGTAGAAAAATACTCCTTCCAATCCACTAGAGGGCATGAAAGTCAATGAAACAGATTCCTAAAAAGTATTCATATTTAAAACACTCCAAAAATGTGTTTTATCATCTGTACATTAAATAATTGACATATAATTATAATTAAAATCAATGTGATGCCCAAACACCACCTGGACAATATAAGAAAATCTATTCTTTTACTCACTGCGGTATTAAAAATTAATTTTTAGCAACCTGACCTCGCCCAAACACAAGCAAAACGACCATTTTGGGATCTCCAAACAGCTTTGTCAGCATTTGTTTCTACAGTGCAGCAACCCCTATGTGTTTATGAAATGTCATTTTAGTCTAAAACCCCATTATTTATGATATATAGTTCATTTAATTGCCAAATATTTAAAAATGTTAACATACCATTAGTACCTGAAGCAATTTTAAATGTGTCAAGGCGGCATTGCATTTTGAATTTCTTGTACACGTTATATTCTGTAAAGAGCAAATCACTTTGATGTGGTCGGGTGCTCTAGATCAATTTTGTCCCAGTTGTTCATAACCAGATACATTTGCAGTAATCTGAACTTTCTGATGTGGGAGTGACTTGATATAAATTAAGCCGCAAAAATGTGCACACACATTTAGCAAATAAAGACGCAAAACAAAATACCATTAATGCAACACTTTGGTTAGCGTGCCACCATACTACTCCACATGAAGTGTAGCAAAAAAAAATCATATCATAAACAAAGGTTTTATATAAATGGGTAAAAATCGGCTCCAGACGGGCTGAGTTACACTTGGTGGCTGTAACAAAAGAGGAACAGATCACCAGAGGAACTTGCATAACCCGGCTCCAGACTGGCTGCAGACCAACATAATCTGGCTACATTAAAGATGCTGGGAAAAAAGAGAGCGTCAATCAGTTCTGAGGTTGTCTTTGATGAAACCTCAGAGTTAGCAAGCAACTGTCCCAGGGATGTTGATCCATAAAAGAACCGTGTGGAGGAAGCTCGCTCTCTGCCTCGCTTCTTCTTCCAGATTACTTCCTGCACGACTGCCCTGATCCCGAGAGGAGGCCATGTGCTACAACACAACCAGTGAGCATCGAAATATTTAGACAAACAAGCCTGAGCCAACCATGAGTATATGTAAATCTTTCGTTATGGGGTTAGTATAGGATGTTTTCTAATAAGGGTCTGCATTTTGGGAGTCAGAAGGGTTTTCTTTGTTTTTCTTAAATCAGATAGTCCGGGTGCTTCTTCTCAGAATCACAGAATCCCCACAGTGCAGATAGAGGCCATTTCGGCCCATCGAGCCTGCACCGACACATATCCCACCCTATCCCCGTAACCCCACGTATTTAATCCCCCTAACACTAAGGGTCAATTTATCATAGCCAAATCAACCTAACCCGCACATCTTTGGACTGTGGGAGGAAACCGGAGCACCCGAGGAAACCCACGCAGACACGGGGAGAATGTGCAAACTCCACACAGACAGTCACCCGAGGCCGGATTCGAACCCGGGTCCCTGGCGCTGTGAGGCAACAGTGCTAACCACTATGCCACCGTCTTCGAAGGGGCCCATGATCGTGCGTGCGGTGGCTTTGCAGATGGTTTTGGAGATGGCAGCTAGCAGAGAGCGATGAACATTTGGAATGGACCTCCAGGCAGAGTAGCGGAGGAGTAAATCCAGGAATCATTTATGAAACGATTAAATGCAGAAATGCAGGAGTGTAAAGTAATTCTGGAAGGATGAATTCGAATTGGCCGAGTAGCCTTCCTCATCTATGAGTATCTTGTGATCTTGTTAGATATGGTATAACTTGGTCAGCAATGATATTCTACCTTTATATATATTCACATGTGCTTTGACAAAACTATACAATTAAGTAATTGCTAAATCCTAGCCAATCTAGTCACAGATCGACAGTGCCTCATTATTTTGTATTCATTAAAGTGAAGAAGTAAGTGTTAGGGAATGGAACACTTTCCACTTTGGCACACGGGCCTTAATTTGCTGAGTATATAACAGCAGCGAAGAAACATTTTATTGTAATTGTTGTGCCTAAATCTAAGGAAACTTTGCGTCACTGTGGTCTCTTTTACAGTTAAAGTCTGTATAAATGGGATATGAACATGGCATATCCCAGTACTCCTTCTCCCTATTTACATCAAAGGCTACAAACAAGAAACTGATGATAAGAAAACATTGGCCCAAAAATTCGGCTGAATACGGGAGAGTACGAACTGTGCACTCTCGCGTATTCGGTCCCGAAGTGCCGGTTTCCTGCATGCACTGCGCATGCGCGGGAAACCGACACTTCCGGTATGGCGAAGGGGGCGGTTCCTAAGTGAACCGCGTGTGCACTACAGGCTGTGCGCACGCAGCACACTTAGGTTTTTTTTCAGGTTTCAACGCGAAGGTAAGTATTGAAGATTTTACACATGAAGAAAGGAGGTGTAAGACACCCTTTTAACAAGGTAAGTAGTTAATTAAGTATTATTTAAAAAAAATTTCAACAGGTTTATCTTTTTTAGAGACTTTAAAGAAAGGTAAGTTTATTTTTGTAACTTTTAAAAAGAATTTAAATTTTTTCAAAAATTTAAATTTTTGTTTAAAGTGGTTAATTTATTTAACTATAGTTATTTTATTAATGTGATGGTTTTTTTTTATTTATTTGAGGTTTAGCTGTTCTTTTGGGGGTAATTTGTATTCATAGTTTTGACATGTCTCCTGTCAAATCTATGAATGAAAGATGGTCTGCTGCCATTGGCTCTCCATGGTCCACGTGATCCCAGAGGTCGCATCGAACTAACTGCGCCTCTGGGACACGCACACACTGCGCGCCGGCACCAGGGAGAGGCCCAGGAGCTGAAGTTCGTGTGGGCCCGAAACACAACGGCCGGCGCGGAGTGCCTTACCCCCGCGGCAAGCCTCCGAGTCAAATTTCTGAGCCAATGTTTCTGTAGGTTTAGGGGCTGACATTAAGGCCATAGAAACATAGAAAAATAGGAGCAGGAGTAGGTCATTCGGCCCTTCGAGCCTGCTCTGCCATTCAATATGATAATGGCTGATCCTCTATCTCAATACCATATCCCCGCTCTCTCCCCATACCCCTTGATGCCTTTTGTGTCTAGAAATCTATCTATCTCCTTCTTAAAAATATTCAGTGACTTGGCCTCCACAGCCTTCTGTGGTAGAGAATTCCACAGGTTCACCACCCTCTGAGTGAAGAAATTTCTCCTCATCTCAGTCCGAAATGTCCTACCCCTGAGACTGTGACCCTTTGTTCTAGACTCCCCAGCCAGGGGAAATATCCTCCCTGCATCCAGTCTGTCTAGCCCTGTCAGAATTTTATACGTTTCAATGAGATCCCCTCTCATTCTTCTAAACTCTAGTGAATACAGGCCTAGTCGACCCAATCTCTCCTCATACGACAGTCCTGCCATCCCAGGAATCAGTCTGGTGAACCTTTGCTGCACTCCCTCTATGGCAAGTATATCCTTTCTGAGGTAAGGAGACCAAAACTGCACACAGTACTCCAGGTGTGGTCTCACCAAGGCCCTGTACAACTGCAGTAAGACATCCTTGCTCCTGTACTCAAATCCTCTCGCTATGACGGCCAACATACCATTTGCCTTCCTAACTGCTTGCTGCATCTGCATGTTTGCTTTCAGTGACTGGTGTACAAGGACAACCAGATCCCTTTTTACATCAGCATTTCCCAATCTATCACCATTTAAATAACTCTACCTTTCTGTTTTTCCTACCGAAGTGGATAACTTCACGTTTATCCATGTTATACTGCATCTGCCATGCATTTGCCCACTCACTCAACTTGTCTAAATCGCCTTGAAGCCTCTTTGCATCCTCCTCACAACTCACAATCCCACCTAGTTTCATGTTGTCAGCAAACTTGGAAATATTACATTTGGTTCCCTCATCCAAATCATTGATATATATTGTGAATAGCCGGGGCCCAAGCACTGATCCCTGCGGTACCCCACTAGTCACTGCCTGCCACCCCGAAAAAGACCCATTTATTCCTACTCTCTGTTTCCTGTCTGTTAACCGATTTTCAATCCATGCCAGTATATTACCCCCAATCCCATGTGCTTTAAGTTTGCACACTAACCTCTTATGTGGGACTTTATCAAAGGCCTTCTGAAAATCCAAATACACCACATCCACTGGCTCTCCCTTATCTATTCTACCAGTTACATCCTCAAAAAACTCCAGTAGGTTTGTCAAACACAATTTCCCTTTCATAAATCCATGTTGACTTTGTCTAATCCCGTTGATATTTTCTAAGTGTCCTGTTATCACATCCTTTATAATAGACTCTAGCACTTTCCCTACTACTGATGTTAGGCTAACCGGTCTGTAGTTCCCTGTTTTCTCTCTCCCTCCTTTTTTAAATAGTGGGGTTACATTTGCCACCCTCCAATCTGCAGGAACTGTTTCATAATCTATAGAATTTTGGAAGATGACAACCAATGCATCCACTATTTTCATGGCTACCTCTTTTAGTACTCTGGGATGCAGATTACTGGGAATTTATCAGCTTTCAGTCCCATTCATTTCTCCAGCACTATTTTTTTACTAATACTAATTTCCTTTAATTCCTCCTTCTCACTAGACCCTTGGTTCCCTAGCATTTCTGGGAAGTTATTTGTGTCCTCTTCCATGAAGACCGAACCAAAGTATTTGTTTAATTGCTCTGCCATTTCCTTGTTCCCCGTTATAAATTCTCCTGTTTCTGACCGCTTTTATGTTCCTTGCAAGTTTACTCTCATACTCTATTTTTTCCCTCTTAATCAATCTCTTGGTCCTTTTTTGCTGAACTCTAAACTGCTCCCAATCCTCAGGCTTGCTACTTTTTCTGGCAACTTTATATGACTCCTCTTTGGATCTAATACTATCCTTAATTTCTTTTGTTAGCCATGGTTAGGCCGCTTTTCCTTTTGTGTTTTTGCGCCAGAAAGGAATGTATAACTGTTGCAATTCATGCATTCGTTCCTTAAATGTTAGCCATTGCCTATCCACCGTCTTGCCTTTTAATAAAGCTCCCCAATCTATCATAGCCAACACACTCCTCATACCATCGTAGTTTCCTTTGTTTAGATTTAGGACCCTAGTTTCGGATTGGACTTCTTCACTTTCCATTTTAATGAAGAATTCTATCATGTTATGGTCACTCTTCCCTAAAGGACCCCGCACAACAAGATTATTAATTAACCCCTTCTCATTGCACAATACTAGGATAGCCTGTTTCCTAGTTGGCTCCTCAACGCACTGGTCTAAAAAACCATCTCGTACACACTCCAGGAATTCATCCTCCACAGTATTATTGCTAATTTGGTTTGGCCAGTCTATATGTAGATTAAAGTCACCCATGATTACTGTAGTATCCTTGTTACATGCATCTCTAATTTCCTGTTTGATGCCATCCCCTACATTACCACTACTGTTTGGAGGCCTGTAGACAACTCCCACCAATGTTTTCTGCCCCTTGGTGCTTCTTAGCTCCACCCAGACTGATTCTACATCTTGATTTTCTGAGCCAATATCCTTTCTCACTATTGCTCTGATTTCATCCTTTACTAACAAGGCCACCCCACCTCCTTTTCCTTTTTGTCTGTCCTTCCTAAATATCGAATATCCTTGGATATTCAGCTCCCAGCCTTGGTCACCCTGCAGCCATGTCTCCGTAATCGCAATTATATCGCCTTACTGTTACAGGTTCTGTGCATGTGTGAAGATGCCAACACCTGAATTTAAAAAGCTAGAGTGAAATCAGGCAACACATTGGCCCAGAATTTGCGGTCGGTATGACGGCGTACCGCCTTTGTAATGGACAGCAAGTTCGGGATTTCCGCATGCGTTCGAGCATGCGCTAAATCCTGAACTTGCGATCTCTCAAGTTCCGACTTGACAGATGATCCGCACCGATATTGAAATCCTAATTGCTGGTGCAGAGTTGGGCTAATTGCCCACCAACTGCCCAGCAATCACATATGAAAATTTTACGGCTGGTGCAAACAGGCACAGGGCCTGTTTGCACAGCGTAAGAGGATACCCGTCAATAAAAAATCTTCATCTGATGCTTTTTTGTTTATATGTTACTGTATTGGAATTTTTTTTTTAAATAACTGCAACGACGTATGTTGAGATGCAGATAACATCGCAATGATGATTTTCATTTTAAGAGTACAATGCTGTCACCATTGTAAACAAGAGGAGTTGTCCACCACTTCTGAGGCGAAAGTAATGATCCCTAAAATGAAGAGCTTAATTTCCGTTGACCTGAATAACCTAGTCAATCACAACATTTAATGTTCTGAAGCATAGCCCCAAGTGGATCAGCGATTAATATTGAATACTTTTGCCATCGAAATTCTCTGATAGAGACGGATTTATAGTCCATATCTATAGTCATGCTCTTCTCCGATTCATTTGCTGTAATAGATTGCTTTTTTCTCCAAATAGGTGACATCCAGAAACATATAAAGATGTCGAACCTCAGTGTCTCATTTGGGACGACACCCAGAGAAAATGTGGAATATTAGCACAAATATTAATTGACAGTCATACACACAAAATCATCTAATAACTTATAGTGGATGTTGTTATTTTTTCTGCAATATGTGGTTCTTTAAAAGAAATGGGGATGCGGCATATGTTAATTTAACTGAATTTCACCCTGATTCTCCCGAGTGCCATTAAACTACTGCAAAGAATTGTAGTTCAGGATAAAAGATCAATTCCATTTCTCCAAATGACATGTTGCTTCTGTTTGCTGATTGGAGCGCCAGCCCATGTGATCCCAGGTAGGCTTCACGCACACGGTGCGTCCCTGGGATCCATGGGCCACTGCGCTGCGCTCAACTCTGCAGCGCCTGACAGCAACTTTTCGTTTGGGGGGCTCGCAACAGGTAAGTGCGCATTCGCTTCGGATGCCGGCAGCGTAATCCTTGATTATGCCGCCGACCGCAAAATCCGGGTCATTAAGTTTACAACGTGCAATATTCCTATGTCCCTGCATCATTTCACAACTACTGTTGAGACTAATAAAAAATGTGAATCCTGGAAATCTGAAATAAAACAGAAAATGCTAGAAATACAGCAGAAATTAATTAGTGATAACTATTGTGGTAACACAATACAGCTTCCTGTGACTCGAACTTTATTGCATCACTTCCTGTGATTAGTCCAGGATAAATACTGGACTGATCAGTTGGATCCTGGAGAGGCATAGAGTAAGACCTCTTTTGTATGTAGCACCTTTTTAGTTGATTAAAGCTTACTTTAAGTTCACCACGCGTAAGGCTCATTCTTACGACAATTTAATCAACTTTGAAAAACTTCGCACTCAAACTTTTTGGACGAACTCGGAACTAAGGATCCAGGGAATCACCCATCATGGAAAACATCCTTAAACCATCGCGTCTTGACTTGGACCCAAACACCCCAGCAGCCGGTAAGGTGTGGAAACACTGGTATCGCACCTTTGACAATTTTCTTGAATACTGCAGGGCTGATGATGACTCAAAGTTGCGGATACTCATCAACTGTGTCACCCCGAATGTATTTCAGTATGTGGAGGAATGGGGCAGTTACGAGGAGGCAATTCGGACACTTAAGAGACTATATACTAAGACACCGAATGAGGTCTATGCCAGACATCTACTAGCTACAGCCCAACAAAGGCCGGAGGAATCCATTGATAAATTCCTCCAAGAGCTTCGCAGACTTAGTATGGACTGTAACTTTCAGGCGGCCTCAGCTGAGCTGTACCGTGAAGAAATGATCAGTGATGCTTTCATCTGCGGGCTTGCCTCCCCATTTATACGCCAGCGTCTACTGGAAAGTAAGACACTTGAGCTTCAGAGAGCTTAGGACATGGCTTGCTCTCTAGATCTGGCAAAAAGAAATGCAGACCTTTATACAGTGCCCAGACCTCGGTCTACTGCCTTAACTACAGTCAGGCAATTTAAGAGGCCACAGGTGAACTCTATTAGGGAGGTCTTTATCCCTGACGATCAATCTGATGACTTCACTGATGAAGAGGATGATGACCCCACTGTGGCAGCCTCTTGGCAATCTAAGAAATGCTTCTTTTGTGGTGATGAGTTTCACCCTCGGAAATTCTGCCCTGCTCGCAATGCGTTTTGCAGTCATTGCAACAAAAAGGGTAATTTTGCAAAGGTTTGCCTATCAAGAGCCTCTACGAGGGCTTATCAAGCTAAGTCCTACCGAACTGCCCCGGTAAGGGCCTATCAAGATGTTCCGGCTAAAATCTATCGTGCTTCCTCTTGGGTTTCCTCTCGAAGAAACACACCTAGAGTTTCAGCCACTCTTTGTGCAACGACACCAATTACAGCTGCTTGTCCTCAGAACCTATTCCATGCAGCTACAAAAGCATCAATTAATGGACATACTTTAGATGCCTTAATTGACTCAGGTAGCACTGATAGTTTCATTAGGGAACAGATTGTTGCAGAGTTAAAGCTACATGTTTTCCCATCGGACCAGGCAATTGCGATGGCTCAGTCATCACTTAATACCAGAATTTCTGGCTTTTGTATGGTTGAAATAACACTTAATTGTCACAGGTATCCCTCCACCCGGCTTTCGGTGCTCAAGGACTTATGTAGTGATCTTATCTTAGGGCTGGATTTTCAAAAGCAGCATAAGAAGCTCACCGTTGAGTTCGGCGGATCCAAACCTGAACTCACTATTTCTAATATACTACCTCGATTACCGTTCTGTGCATTGTCAGCAGCTTCACTGGATGAACCCTCACTGTTTACCAGTATCCCTCCTCGATGCAAACCGATTATAACAAAGTCACGACGTTTCAGTCAGGAAGACCAGTCTTTTATTGCGGCTGAGATTTCTCGGCTTTTAGCAGAGGATATCATCGAGCCTTGTTCGTCGCCATGGCGCGTCCAGGTCGTTATTGTTAAGAACCCTCTACAACCTCACAAGAAACGGCTGTGCATTGACTATTCACAGACCATCAATCAATATACGGACTTGGACGCATACCCATTGCCGCGCATCGATGATATGGTTAATAAACTGGCTGAGTACACGGTGTTCTCAACATATGATCTGAAAAGTGCCTATCATCAGGTACCCTTGAAGGTCTCAGACAAGCAGTATACGGCCTTTGAAGCCAATGGACGGCTGTATCAATTTTGTCGCCTCCCCTTTGGGGTCACTAATGGAGTGGCTGTCTTCCAGCGAGCAATGGATGACCTGGTCAAACAGGAAGACTTGAAGGATACGTTTCCTTATCTGGACAATATTACTGTCGCAGGTCGCAATCAGCGGGAACATGACGCCAATCTCCAACGATTTTGGATGCACTCCAGCACCGTAATTTGACATTAAATGCGGCTAAATCCATTGAGTCACAACCAACCATCAACATCCTTGGCTATTGTGTGGGCAATGGCATCATTAAACCTGACCCTGAAAGGCTTCGCCCACTCCAAGAACTCCCGCCACCTAAGAATCCGGCCTCCTTGCGCCGGGCCCTCGGCCTGTTTGCATACTATGCTAAATGGATTCCTAACTTCTCGGACCGAATCCAACCTCTACTGAAGGCCAGCACATTCCCACTAGACACAACGGCTGTTGCAGCCTTTAACCTCCTGAAAAAACAGTTGAAGAAAGCGGCTCTTCACTCCATCGATGAGAGTCTTCCTTTTGTTGTTGAGTGTGATGCCTCGGAGGTGGCGATCTCGGCCACTCTGAATCAGGAAGGTCGTCCGGTGGCATTTTTGTCCAGGACTTTTCAAGGGGCTGAGCTACATTATCCTCCAGTCGAGAAAGAAGCTACAGCCATCATAGAGGCAGTACGGAAGTGGAGTCATCTCCTAGCTCGCCAGCACTTTACCTTAATCACGGACCAGCGATCGGTCGCCTTCATGCTCGATAATCGAAAACGGACCAAAATTGAAAATAATAAAATCCAGCTTTGGCGGCTGGAATTGGCCTCTTTTGGTTACACCATCCACTATCGACCTGGCAAGGAGAATGTGGCTCCGGATACCCTCACACGAGCATTCTGCTCCGCCATGGCACCCTCTACGCTCGTAGACATCCATGATGGGTTGTGTCATCCGGGCGTTACTCGCATGCTACACTTCGTGCGGTCCCGAAATCTCCCATTCTCTACCGGGGATGTAAAGAAGATGTGCTCGGACTGCAGAGTCTGTGCGGAATTGAAACCTCAGTTTTTCCGCCCCTCGGGTGGTATACTCATACATGCGACCCAGCCAATGCAACGGCTTAGCATCGATTTTAAGGGGCCGTTGCCCTCTTCAACTCACAACACTTATCTATTGACCATGGTCGATGAGTATTCCCGTTTTCCGTTTGCCTTTCCCTGCCCCAATATGCTGACGACCACGGTTATCAGCTGCCTTGAGCAGGTATTTGCTTTCTGTGGCATGGCATCCTATGTTCATTCGGATCGGGGCCCTTCTTTTATGTCAGGAGAACTCAAGGCCTATCTCTCGGAACGGGGTATTGCTGCCAGCAAAACGACGCCTTATCATCCGGTCGGGAATGGGCAAGTCGAGCGTTATAACGCTATCATCTGGAATGCGGTACGTCTGGCTTTGAGATCTCGGGGCCTACCCAACCAGCAATGGGAAGCAGTACTTCCAGACGCATTACACTCCACACGGTCCCTCCTTTCGACCGCCACAAATACGACGCCTCATGAACGGTTCTTCCGATTTCAGCGTCGCTCATCCTATGGGATATCTCTCCCGTCATGGCTGACTGCACCGGGACCAGTGCTACTCCGAAGATATGTCCGGGCGTCTAAGAATGACCCCCTGGTAGATGAGGTTGAGCTCACTGACGTCAACCCTACCTACGCCTATATTCGGTATCCTGACGGTCGGGAATCTACCGTGTCATTGCGGGATCTGGCTCCCTGCCCGCCGAAACATAGAGGGACACCAGGGGATGATATTGTACCAGGCACATCTCTGGGCTCGCCAGGTGCCTCTCATCACGATCTGGATCTGACGCCGGCTGGTACCTCACTCCAGCGTGCCGACCTGGGGCAGACTGACTATGAGCCCGTCGGGGCTCGCACGCGCAGCCACGATCCACC
Organism: Squalus acanthias; assembly: GCA_030390025.1. Taxonomy (NCBI): domain Eukaryota; kingdom Metazoa; phylum Chordata; class Chondrichthyes; order Squaliformes; family Squalidae; genus Squalus; species Squalus acanthias. The sequence goes on from CM059430.1 coordinate 152,902,587, forward strand.
CCGTACCGTACGCTCGGAAACGGATCTGCCACAGCCCTGCCCGACACCCGTTCGGGCACCAGTACACAGTCAGGATCGTCCTGACCCCTCACAGAGCGGGCTGGATCACTCGGACTCTGGTCCACTGCCCGCGGCGGGTAAACGGGCTAGGGGCCCTCTACCGCTACGAGAACCCAAACGGGTGCGGCTCTCCCTCGTCCAGCGGCTACGAAATGGAGGGAGCATCCCGGCCTCCTAATCTTTTGGGGGGGGAGAATGTGGTAACACAATACAGCTTCCTGTGACTCGAACTTTATTGCATCACTTCCTGTGATTAGTCCAGGATAAATACTGGACTGATCAGTTGGATCCTGGAGAGGCATAGAGTAAGACCTCTTTTGTATGTAGCACCTTTTTAGTTGATTAAAGCTTAGTTTAAGTTCACCACGCGTAAGGCTCATTCTTACGACAACTATTGTTAGCTTTTTTCAACCTTCATTTTTATTTCCCCTTTAACTTTCCTTTATTCACTCTCTTTATTTCTTTTAACTGTAATAGTTTCTATTTGTCTTGACTCTATTACCTTTTGCCTGCCTGTAATGAAACCATAGCCTTTCTGTTTTCTGTATTGATGTTATATACACTGATAAGACAATTTGTAGAAGTAATCTCAAAACAACTTTTATATTGATTCGTAGGCTATATATTTATCTGCAGCTGTCTCAATTACGATCCTTTGCTGGAAAAGTCAATATATACAGAGCGAGAGAGGGCGAAAGAGTGAGCTCAAAGCTGGAGAACACAACATTTTCCCACCTTTTGTGCCCTGATTCAAAATTAAGCACTCAGAGGACAGGAATAACATGGTTTAATGTAGGATAAGGCATACTCTACACTGCTGCAATAACGTATGTTATCCTCATTCTCTGGAGAGCAACTGCCACCTCACCAGTGTGACATTTTTACTTTCCATCCCAACCTTTGTTGTGACCTCTCTTTAGTAAGACTGCTAAACTGGTGCCAAATTATGGCCAGTGTTGTACCAACCCCATGAGAGGCGATTTTCATCCCATCAGTCTCACCTATAGCGCAAGACTGCCCACAATGCTGCACAAATTGGCGCTAAGCTTTTCGGGTAAGGCCTCCAATTGGGTAACATTTTTAAACTAAATGTCTGAGACTTGTCACAAACTTGCTCCAATTAAAGCCTTTTAAAGGTGCGCTATTATCATGAAAAATGTGTTTAGCAAATCATTTTTTGATATAGCTGAAGGCCATTCAGCCCATCTAGCCAATTCCTTCAACAGACCATATACGACCTATCGTATCATGGACTTCACACTATCCATTTAATCTTCTGAGGGAAGAATCTATATAAATATCCCTCATCTCAATGATAAGCAAGCAAAACTCCAGAACACTCAGCCAACCTTCACCTTAAACCTTTATCGGCTGTCCTCAACAGATAATATTTAACAGATAACATCCCTACTTCTGCCACTGCTCCAAAAACAGGATCACATCTTTCCTTATAATGTAGAATACTCTTCCAACCTAGCTACTCCTCCAGCTCTGTTTTTAAGAAGCTAATTGACTCAGTCTCAAGTGCTTTTGCTGGAAGCCATTCTACAGATCCACTAACCTATGTGTGGACAAGTTTCTTCAATCATTTGCCTCATTTAAGGCCTGTTAATTTAAACCTCTAAGCTCTAATTCTACACTCACAGTCCAAATCTAATGGTCTACTGGGGGTTGGAGTAGAAGAGTAAGGAAGTCTTGCTACAATTGTACAGGGCCTTGGTGAGACCACACCTGGAGTGCTGTGCATAGTTTTGGTCTCCTTATCTAAGGAAGGATATACTTGCCTTGGAGGTGGTGCAACAAAGGTTCACTAGATTGATGCCTGGGCTGTCCTATGATGATAGGTTGTGTAGAATGGGCCTATACTCTCTGGAGTTTAGAAGAATGAGCGGTGATCTCATTGAAACATACAAGATTCTGAAGGGGATTGACAGGGTAGATGCTGAGAGGTTGTTCCCCCTGGCTGGAGTGTCTAGAACTAGGGGACATAGTCTCAGGATAAGGGGTAGGCCATTTAAGACTGAGATGAGGAAGAATTTCTTCACTCAGAGGGTTGTGAATCTTTGGAATTCTCTGCCCCAGAGGGCTGTGAATGCTGAGTCTTTGAGTATTTTCAAGGCTGAGATAGATAGATTTTTGGACTCTAGGGGAATCAAGGGATATGGAGATTGGGCGGGAAAGTAGAGTTGAGATCGATGATCAGCCATGATCTTATTGAATGGCGGAGCAGGCTCGAGGGGCTATATGGCCTACTCCTGCTCTTACTTCTTATGTTCTTATGTACTTACATGTACATCATCTTCCTTTCAGCATTTTAAAGAGCTGGATTATTTCTCTCTCAATCTTTTTTACTCTAATGAAAACTAACTAACTTTTGCGAATGTCCTCTCAAAGCTAGAGTCCTATGTACGAGAATTATTCTTGTTGTTCTTCTCCAAACCCTCTGAAATGCATCTATGCTTGGGAGGGGGAAAATGTCGCAATAATGTGATGATGCACTTCAATGTAGTTTACATCATCCTTATGTGTACTTGGAAAAAGCAAAGATCTGTGAAACCTTTTTACAAAGGCAGTGCCTCTTTAAAACTGTCCATCAAAAGGATTCATTAATTTTAACAACTTTATAACTTATAATGGGTTTTTTAAAGTAGAAATCTACAACGTGCATCTACAGTCTGAAGGTGCGCCCAGTCTGAAGTGACATTTGCAGATAACATATCTCAGGAAATCGCTGAAACACAGCCCATGATATTTAATCCATTAAAATAATAGAAGGAAAATCATATGTTAGGTGCATGCAATTTCCTGAGATGTTGAAAGAGCCAGATTGCAGAAACGCCCCTCTAGGCTACTATGATGTTAGACCAAAGGCATGCTGTAACAGCTTTGCTGTTTGCAAAGTGGATGTCCTGCCAAAGTTAGGGAGAGACTGGACCAGTAAAGTCTTATTTTAACATGGACTACTGAGAACTCCCCGAATGGCTCAGTGGGTAAATGCTACATGTCATACTGATCCATACCAGCCAAACCATGGTCTGTGCAACATTCCTTGGACTCTGGATCAGTTCCGATGGAGTGGAGGGTGGCCAATGTAACCCCTCTTTTTAAAAAAGGAGGGAGGGAGAAAGCAGGGAATTATAGACCGGTCAGCCTGACATCGGTCGTGGGTAAAATGATGGAAGCAATTATTAAAGATGTCATAACAGACCATTTGGAAAGTGGCGACATGATAGGTCCAAGTCAGCATGGATTTGTGAAAGGGAAATCATGCTTGACAAATCTTCTGGAATTTTTTGAGGATGTTTCCAATAGGGTGGACAGGGGGGAACCAGTAGATGTGGTGTATTTGGACTTTCAGAAGGCCTTCGACAAGGTCCCACACAAGAGATTGGTGAGCAAAGTTAAAGCACATGGGATTGGGGGTAATGTGTTGACGTGGATTGAGAACTGGTTGGCACACAGGAAACAAAGAGTAGGAGTAAATGGGTACTTTTCAGAATGGCAGGCAGTGACCAGCGGGGTACCGCAGGGTTCGGTGCTGGGACCCCAGCTGTTTACATTATATATTAATGATTTGGACGAAGGGATTAAATGTAATATCTCCAAATTTGCGGATGACACTAAATTGGGAGGCAGTGTGAACAATGAGGAGGATGCTAGGAGGCTACAGAGTGACTTGGACAGGTTGGGTGAATGGGCAAATGTATGGCAGATGAAGTACAATGTGGATAAATGTGAGGTTATCCACTTTGGTGGTAAAAATAGAGAGGCGGACTATTACCTGAATGGTGGCAGATTAGGGAAAGGGGAGGTGCAACGAGACCTGGGCGTCATGGTACATCAGTCACTGAAGGTGGGAATGCAAGTGCAGCAGGCAGTCAAGAAAGCAAACGGAATGATGGCCTTCATAGTAAGGGGATTTGAGTACAGGAGTAGGGAGGTGATGCTGCAGTTGTACAGGGCCTTGGTGAGGCCACACCTGGAGTATTGTGCGCAGTTTTGGTCTCCTAACTTAAGGAAGGACATTCTTGCTATTGAGGGAGTGCAGCGAAGGTTCACTAGATTGATTCCTGGGATGGCCGGACTGACATATCAAGAAAGATTGGGTCAACTGAACTTGTATCCTCTGGAGTTCAGAAGAATGAGGGGGGATCTTATAGAGACATTTAAAATCCTGACTGGTTTAGACAAATTAGATGCGGGCAGAATGTTCCCAATGTTGGGGAAAACTAGAACCAGGGGTCACAGTCTAAGGATTAAGGGGAAGCCATTTAAGACTGAGCTGAGGAGGAACTTCTTCACCCAGAGAGTGGTGAATCTATGGAATTCTCTTCCACAGAAGGTTGTTGAGGCCAGTTCGCTAAATATATTCAAAAGGGAGTTAGATATAACACTCACAACTAGGGGGATCAAGGGGTATGGCGAGAAAGCAGGAATGGGGTACTGAGGTAGCATGTTCAGCCATGAACGCATTGAATGGCGGTGCAGGCTCGAAGGACCGAATGGTCTACTCCTGTACCTATTTTCTATGTTTCTATGTGCTGAGTTAGCTGATCCTAAGAGTGCTGGCTGTGGGGTTGATGCAATTAACCTCAGCATCTCCAGGTTGATGGGGGAATAGTCAGTCAGGATTTTTACTCATGATTGCTATATGGTAATGCTGGAAAATGCTCATGGTCAAAGGTCAAGTAAGGATAGGATTGGGCTTCTATGCGATACCCACCCCCCCCCCCCCCCCCCACCTCCCCCCAGGAATAATGACTGACCTGCCAAAAATCACTGTATGAGCTCAGTGGTCAGTTGAATGAGTTACCATAATTGCATAGTTGCAGAGACACAATCCAGCATGAGTCAGTACTCTCAGAAGAGAAGGTATGAAACGGGAAAAGAAACAGCGACTGTAAATTTGAAAATAATTAGCAGACTGTTCAACCAAATCGTTAAGTTTTAGTGAGGTAAATTATGGCATATGACCTCTTTATGGAAGTGGGCTATCTAATTGGCTCTATTATGTTTTTGATGGAGCAAGAAATTGAATTATGGAATCAAGCTGAAAGGGAATACCAGAGCTTTACCATCCTCGCCAAAATTGTCAAAGACAATGGGGTAGAGTTTCCACTTTGGGCGCAATCAGCGATCTGGGCGCAAATTGAGCCCAAAAATGCGTTAGTTTTGAGCAGTGTTTTTTCTCCCCTCGAGTTTCCGCTCAAACTCATTTGCATATCAGCAAACGTAAAATCTGCCCTGAACCAGCGCAATTGGGCAGCGTTTTAGAATGTCATTTTTTTTTTTTAAATTGCATTAAAAAATATTCCTTGATATAGTTGAGCGTGGTAACTTGGTCCAGTTTGATTAATACAGCTGAAAATGGGTTTATCACAAAAAATAAGCATTTTTAATCAGAGTGTCTCGTCCACCACCTGTGAGTAACCTGATTTTTAATAATTGTAAATGACTTTAAAAAACTATACAGAACCATTTGCTAGTTATATTGGTGTACAGTAGTCAGTTTCTTAGTAAATTAAAAAAATGTTATTCAAAAAAGCTTTTAAAACGTGACTATTTTAGTGTCCTTGCACCTAAAAGAACCAGCTTAATTTTTAGAACCTCCTCAAAGGCCCCGCAAACAGGCGCAATTAGCGGAAACTCAGAATGGTGATTAATTTGACCTGGGTGCGTGACCAGTTTGGTGGGCGGGGCTGGCTTCTAGCGGATGTTTTTTAAACTAGCACAAAAGATCACGAAAACTCGATTTGCGCTGAACGTAATTTGCGCTTCAACTTCCGTAATCTTTTGCGCTGGTTTTGCTGATTTTGGATGAAATGCGTCGAATAAACTAGCACAACCGAGTGGAAACTCCAGGACCTAATGTTAACAATCTCTGCTTCTGCTGTTCTAGGTAGTCGAAATTTGCATTCAATTAATCTCGGGTGAAACTCTCAATGCAATGTTTAAGACCTAAAAAAAAAAGAACATTTTCATGCATAGCACTCCTTGATACTCGAGTTCAGCAGGCTAAAATCTACGGTTGAAAGCTTTACCATTACGGGAACGGGGGCATAGTGTTTATTTTCCTGGGCTAGTAATCCAGAGGCCTGGACTAACGACCCAGAGACACGAGTTCAAATCCCACCACGGCAGCTGGGGAATTTAAATTCAGTTCATTAAATAAATCTGGAATAAAGAGCTAATGTCAGTAATGGTGACCATGAAACTACCGATTGTTGTAAAAAAAAACATATGGTTCACTAATGTCCTTTAGGGAAGGAAATCTGCCGTCCTTACCCGGTCTGGCCTATATGTGACTCCAGACCCACAGCAATGTGGTTGACTCTTAACTGCCCCTCTGAAATGGCCTAGCAAGCCACTCAGTTTTCAAGAAGGCACCTCACCACCACCTTCTCAAGGGCAATTAGGGATGGCCAATAAATGCTGGCTTTGCCAGCGACGCCCACATCCCGTGAATGAATAAAAAAAGGAATGAAGCTGTGTCTTTTTCTGTAGAAAGCTTTAGTGTATTGTGTTTAAGCTCTCCTGGAGCATACTACTTTTAGTGCCCATTTTGACAGCTAGTAATGGTATCGCTTTTGACTTCTTCCAGCCGCACAATACAGCAAGGTACAGATTAGCATAACTGCTGCTCCTCCTCCACCAGTGCAGTAGAATGCTCAGCCAAACTTACAAGAACCTGCAGAAAGAATACAAAGTAGACATGATTCAGGAACAAATTAGGTTACCTTTATTCTATACAGAAAAAGCAATAACTATAAGATGTGTGCCTGGCATTGCTACGCGTGGGTGATAAATAGCCCTCCACTGCACAAAAATGTAAATCATTCCTGTTTACAAACTGCATTCTTATTCTTTGTTGAGAATTCTCACAATCTAATTTTCCATTCGCTAGTCTGTCCAGGCCATATGCCACCTGTGGACAAGGGCAAACAGGAAATCTGCTGCTGAACCTTTGTCACTGCTACTTCAAACTCACCTACAGGAGGTCCATATGAGCAGCACTGACGCTGACATTTTTTTCCCATGTTAACCCGTCCCCTACATCCCCCCTCTCCTGGCCTGGCCTCTTCTCAGTGCCTCCCCACAGGAATGCTGGCTGCTGAGATCTGCAACAGGATAGCGTGCAGCCTTGAACTTTCTCTAACCTGTTCCACTGCCTGGTTTAAAAAAAAATGCCTTTGTATCCGAGGAATAAGCAAAGTCAAATCATAATTCAGCATTCCCTATAGAGGTGTATATTGTCCTTTTTTTTTTACTCATTGTTTTTCCTATAGGCAGAGACTGTTGAAATAGATTTGGTGGAAAAATGCTGAGAGAAGCTAAGAGTGAAAGCATCTGAAAAACTGGAAAGATAAGTCATGAAAACTGGAGCTTTCAGTGCAGGTGGGAAAATAATACCAGTACCCAGGTTAATTCCCAATGGGGAATTTTATGCGGTCCGGTTACAGTGCCAGCAGGCACGTACTGTGGTAAACTAACCTTGCATCGGTTTGGAAGGTTCGCTCATTGTATTAATCGGAATATGCTGATTGGCTGATGTGGAAGCAGCACACTGAGTGCATGGGGTGAATATCCAGTAAGTCAGCAGCTCGTAACAGCCAACTCTGACACCCTGCCCACCTGATTATTAGTGTGTCCTCCGCCCCCCCCCCCCCCCCCCCCCGCCCCACTATCGGCACCAATGCTGCCAATGCACATGACCACATAATCAGCCCCTATCTCTGAACTGTTCAAAGAAAAACGCGCTTGTATAAACGACTCAAAGTGTTTCACACAATGAATTACTGTTTTGGAGCGCAGTTACCATTGTTTCATAGACAAACATGCTGGCCAGCTTGCACATGCAAGATCCCACAAAGAGTAATGAGATAAATGGCACAGTTAATATGTTTACAGAGTGAATTAAAATTACAAGCTGCACACCAAATTTTGGGGGCGATTTTTGTCTGCTGTCCGCCGCATTTCCTGGCAAGTCTGCGTACGGCAGCGGCATGAAAATCAGCGGCTCTCTCATCCCGCCAAGATCTGGCAAGAGGTCCGCCTCAAAATAGGGGTCTGGAACTTCTCACCCGATACAGGTGGGAGCCTTTTTCAAAAGTGGGTCCTATGCCCATTGTGGTACCTCACCATGATTTTCGTGGACCAATGGGTGGGGTGTGCACCTTTAAAGTGACCACTGCCGGCCGCTTCAAAAACGGCTGAAATTTTATTTTCTTTCTTTTTTCGTGGAGCCAGGGAGGAGCAGGAGTGGTCCTCCAGGCCCCACAAAAATACTCTAACCCGCTGCCGGACCCTGCATGGAACCTCCCCAGGATTGCTTCTCCCCTCCCCATACTGTCCCAACTCAGCGTAGGAGCTGGCCAATTTATCCGCCCTCCCCAGTCGATGAGCTGCCTCTGAGCGCCCGCTCACATCCTAATTAGGCCCAACCACCAAGATGGTTCGGGCCCCTTTTCGCAGCGAACTAAAATCGGCCCCGTTGTTTCATGCCAAGAATGTGTAAAATGAAACCTTGGTCCGTTGCTGAGATATAAAAAGAAACCAGAAGTGGGCATTTTGGTCCTCTCCTCTATAACGCATTATAGAGCCAATTATCTGAATGCATGTTTCTGGCCCACTAGGAGTGCTTTCTGAAACTCTGCCCCGATGAGACATCTTTCTGTATGTGAAGATCTTTTACAGAAGTTTAATTATTGATGACTCGTGTCCACTAGAAACTGGTTTCAGAAATGGCCAAACTCATTTCATTCAGGACGCTAACTGCTTTCAGACACAGGAGATTTTCATCTCATCAGCCTAGCCTGGATATGAAGGAAACAGAGATGAAAGGAGAACACCCTAACCCATTGCGGCACCCAGTCCCAAGTGTTGCTGATTTATGATGCCAATCATTCTTGTATGGGTTGAAAGAAGTTGCTTAATACTGGCAGAAGGCAGAGGGAAGGGTCTTCAGGGGCACAGAATGGTATCTAATTGGCTGAAGCAAGCCCCAGTTGTGCAATGAGTCTAAGATGGACAGGAAGATACTATAATCTGATCATCTTTGGGGAAGGGGGCATCGAGACTTTTTAAACGATATCACTGTGGAAAAGAACTTCTATAAACCTTCATCATAAAATATTGACGCTATATGTGTATTAAACAATATCCAGGTTTTACCTTACACACTGCATGACAATAAAGTGATGTACCAGTTTAGCTGCGTAGAGCTTTCTTACCAAATACAAACTGGTCCGATTTGTTCCCACATGCCTGCTGTATCTCTGCAGTATTCCAGCCTACAGTATCCTGCAGTATCCAGTGGATAACGAGCACAGCTTGAAACGGCCAACCAACCTGCAAATTTAAAAAGTGAAGAGTGTTACAGAGTACAGTGTATCCTTCTTCATTAACCTCTGGCCCAAATGTAACTCCGAATGATCGCAGTTTGATGGACTTTCAAACTAAGAAAATTTCAGTAAGAATGCAAAAATTCTTGTAGTGTGGTTGCTGGAACTGTAAGTAGCTCAGAAATCACTGGCCATGGAATTATTGATGATGTTTGATGCATATGAATGTGTATGTACATACATCAGTGTCCGTTCCTTTTACTATTTCTCTAAAGTGCCCCGAGCAAGCCTTTGGCTTAGTGGTTAGCATTCCCATCACTGAATCAGTAACTGTAGGATTCAATGCCTGGCTCCAGACAGCCCTGGCAAGTGGAGACTGCAGCTCCGGCTCTAAATTTTGGGTTGACATCCAGTGGGGTACTGGCATCCAATGGGTGGCGGTGACCTCCACCCACCCTATCGATGTGTTATGGGATCCCTAAAACCCAAAGAAGTGTGAGGTAATGCATTTGGGGAGGGCTAACAAGGCAAGGAAATACATAATAAATGGTAGGATACTGAAAAGTGTAGAGGAACAGAGGGACCTTGGAGTGCATGTCCACAGATCCCTGAAGGTAGCAGGACAGGTAGATAAGGTGGATAAGAAGGCATACGGGATACTTTCCTTTATTAGCCGACTCATAGAATATAAGAGCAGGGAGGTTATGCTTGAACTGTATAAAACACTAGTTAGGCCGCAGCTAGTGTACTGCGTACAGTTCTGGTCACCACATTATGGGAAAGATGTGATTGCACTAGAGGGGATACAGAGGAGATTTATGAGGATGTTGCCTGGGCTGGGGAATTTTAGCTTTAAGGAAAGATTGGATCGGCTGGGGTTGTTTTCTTTGGAACAGAGAAGGCTGAGGGGAGACTTGATTGAAGTGTATAAAATAATGAGGGGCCTAGATAGAGTGACTAGGAAGGACCTATTTCCCTTAGCAGAGAGGTTAATAACCAGGGGGCATAGATTTAAAGTAATTGGTAGAAGGATTAGAGGGGAGTTGAGGAGAAATGTTTTCACTCAGAGGGTGGTGAGGGTCTGGAACTCACTGCCTGAAAGGGTGGTAGAGGCAGAAACCCTCATTTAAAAGTACTTGGATATGCACTTGAAGTGCCATAACCTACAAGGCTACGGACCAAGAGCTGGAAAGTGAGATTAGGCTGGATAGCTCTTTTTCGGCTGGCACAGACACGATGGGTCGAACGGCCTCCTTCTGTGTCGTAAATTTCTATGATTCTATAAAACTCTATTCTGCCGTATAAGGCTAGCAACGGAATCGGCTGGTGTAATCTGCTTATAGAATATGGAATTGATAGCAGCAGTACGACCTCGAATCAGGAAATGCGCCCAAACAAAAGTGGGAAATGTTTTATGTTAAAGGTGCTATATAAATGCAAGTTGTATGAGGTAATTCGCTAGATTGTTCAAAGATAAGGAGGTGGGGGATGGGGGGTGGGGGGGTGGGGTGGGTAGGCAACAGTTGCGGCCTAAGGGGAAGGAAGGTGAGGGCTGTGGCCTAGGGAAGAGAATAAGGGATAATCTGCATAAAGCAATTTGTGGACAGAGACAGGGTGAGGGGATGTGTTAAATGCTACTGTAATAATGAGTCCTATACCTATTGAAATAAAATGAATGAGAAGGAACCTTGCAGTAGTACATAATATAATAGTGGAATAGAAAAGGTTAATTCTCTGCACTAGTTCAAGTTAAAGGACAATTGCAGAATCAGGACTGGCATCAGGAAGCACCTCTTAACAGTGTGATTAATACCTGGGACAGTCAGCCAGTCTGGAGTCATTCTAGAGCCAGTTAGATGTTGTTATGCAGGAATTATAGGTATGAACGGAAAGGACGAGCTAGATTTTATCTTTTATCTCTAATTATCTTTATGATGTTTCATCATTCAGCCCCAGAAGCAAGAAGATAGTAGCTGCAATCAGAAGACCAGCTACCACATGATCAATTTTTCTTGATTATTTTAAGGATTTTTTGTGTTAATATACTTGAATTATGGTTCCTGTATTTTAATAGCGTTTTAAGTCCAGGGAATCACCACGTCCTAGCCAGACAGACTCATTCAAATGACATTAGTAGGTCTGTTCTTGGCCAGTTATCTATGTTGAGCAGGGATCCACATTCTTCCTGGTCTTGGATGCTCTTACACATGGTGCTGTAGCGCAACTACAATGTTTGGTAATGACTGAGGACATAGAAAATCAACACTAAGAATTCATTGAGTTTTACCCTGCATTCTGCTCCAAAACATGAAACAATTTCTCAACACAGCAACTTGTGATGAACTCCTTTAGTCACTTCCCTTTATTTTGTCATTTGTTTGATTGCCAGTACAGGGTATCCTCGCTACACCAACACTTTCTTTTGGTCCCCACTGTTGCTATTTAGATCTAACAGCAACTTAATGAAACACTATGTTGCTAACAACTGCTGTATACCTCAACTGTGTTTCACAGTAAGTTCCCACCCTACCACAGCTGATCTATATCAATTTTGACATCACTTTATGTTGACATCACTAGAATGCTCTCTAGATGTAAATCTCAATCAGTGCTGGAATATCACAACTAAGTGCTTCAGATGAAAACTGGCGCATTATATCATCTGAAAATACAGGGCTTCTAGTATAGACAGTTTTATATTCACAATATTTTATATACAGGCAACAGGAGTTTATCTAAAGTATTTTTAAGTTGATTATGTACACACACACACAGTGGAACCTTGTTACGTGGGGTAGAATCGAAAATAGTTCCATATTGTGACAAAAATGACATTTTTATCTATAATAGATTATGCAATTGGTTCTTCCTTGCTGATCATGGCACACACACGAATAAATTAGGTTTAATTACAGAAAATAGCTCAGTCTAGTTGGCATATATCAGTATAGCCAAATTAAGTCAAGGAACTCATGGGCGGCATTAGGTATATCAGTAAGTCAGAATACAGTGACAAAGGTTCTTGATTCAACCTTTGGGCTTGCTGCATTCACCTAGTGGGGAATTTTTCGGGGGTCAGCGGGCGTGTTCGGTGGCGGGTCGGGTGGGAAAAAAAAATTTGACAGCAGGTCAGGGCCCCGCTGTCAACCCACCGCCATGGTCCCAGATGTCAGGTATGTCAGCGCTGAACAGACCCGACACGCAGCAGCGGGGGAGGCAATTCAGGTCATTATGACCTTGTTAACAGCCCATTAAGAAGTATTTTGAACTCACCTTTACATTTTACGAGGTCGCCCGCGGGGTCCACATTGCTCGGGGATCACGTCAGGTAAGCAGGTCGGGAGTTGTATGACCATGGAATCATCTCATTACTTGACAGCTGCAAAAGTGCTATAAAAGCTCCCCTCTCACAGCTGTTCACTTTCCAAGCTCAGAAGCTGTTGCTTACTGCATTTGGAAGACAGATTGAGCTTTATGCAGGTTGCAAGTGTTTGCAGTAAACTCTCTATCCAGTGTCACCTCATTGGAACAACCTCTCTCACCATTGACAGATTGCTTCTGTCATCTCAAGTTCACCTGCCATCTATTACATCAGCATCGGTGCCCTTGAAACTATCTCACCTTGGTCCTCAGAATCAGACCACGATCAGCCCCAACCCCAGCAGCACCAGGCACACCAGTAGCACCAACAACAACACCAAACTTCTCCGCAATCAACTGATGCTGCACAGGACACAGGGCATCAGCACCTGACCTCATTGCTGCCCGGGAGGCCAGGGATGGCCTCACCATGGCCAGGTTTACTTCACTTGACACTATACACCCTGGCTGCCACATGATGCGCCAGGTTGGCACCACCCCACACCAACACCATAAAGCATCCCCACAATGACCAAGCCATTCCTTTCACACTCATCACCATTGCGGGGGATACCGTTATGTCTCACCATTCACTGCAACTCACTAAGCCGCTTCCAAAGGTGCACACAGATCTGTGTGAAAATAAAGGTTTCAATGTTTGACAGCACATTAACAGAAACTTTACATGAACATTGCATAAAACACCCAAGTGCCTACTCTTGTGTGTTGTTAGTTGGTATGATTGCACTAGGATGAGGGTGAGTGTGAGGGGTGGCTAGTGAGATGGGGATGTGATAATGTAGATAGAGAGGGATGGTGGAGGTGCAAGGTAAGTTGGTGTGAGTAAGGATGTGCAGGAGTAGGGTAGGGAAGGCAGAGTGATGGGGATGTGATGAGAGGCACAGCAGGATGAGGTTGAGTGTGGCTTTGCAGTAATATTTCGTGATCTACTGAGATCATTGAAAGGTTTGTGCCACTGCAGTCTGGTCCTCCTGACAACATCCCTGCTTGTGCCCTCCTGTGCAATGTTCAACCGGGCTGCGTTGGTCTCCTGGGGAGGTCTCTTCCGCCCATGGGAAGGGAAGAGAACCTCCCTGCGTGCTGTGACTCCCTCCATAAGCATATGGAAGGAGTCATGGGAGAGCCTGGGTGCAGCCGTGCACCTCTGTGCAGTGCTTGTCAGTGTTTGCAGCACCTCAATGCTGTAGAACGCTCATAGAGTTATACAGCACAGAAAGAGGCCCTTTGGCCCATCGTGTCCGCGCCAGCCATCAAGCCCTGTCTATTCAAATCCCATTTTCCAGCACTTGGTCCGTAGCCTTGTATGCTGTGGCGTTTCAAGTGCTCATCTAAATGCTTCTTGAATATTGTGAGGGTTCCTGCTTCTACCATCCTTTCAGGCAGTGAGTTCCAGATTCCAACCACCCTCTGGGTGAAAAGGTTTTTCCTCAAATCCCCTCTAAACCTCCTGCCCCTTACCTTGAAATTATGCCCCCTGGTTATTGACCCCTCTACTAAGGGGAAAAGTTCCTTTCTATCTACCCTATCTATGCCCCTCATAATTTTGTACGCCTCAATCAGGTCCCCCCCTCAGCCTTCTCTGCTCCAAGGAAAGCAACCCCAGCCTGTCCAGTCTCTCTTCATAGCTGAAGCGTTCCAGCCCAGGTAACATCCTGGTGAATCTCCTCTGCACCCTCTCCAATGCAATCACATCCCTCCTATAGTGTGGCGACCAGAACTGTACACAGTATTCCAGCTGTGGCCTAACTAGCGTTTTGTACAGCTCCATCATAACCTCCCTGCTCTTATATTCTATGCCTCGGCTAATGAAGGCAAGTATCCCATATGCCTTTTAAACCACCTTATCTACCTGTCCTGCTGCCTTCAGGGATCTATGTACATGCACACCAAGGTCCCTCTGATCCTCTGTCCTTCCTAGGGTCCTACCATTCATTGTGTATTCCCTTGCCTTGTTAGTTCTCCCAAAATGCATCACCTCACACTTTTCAGGGTTAAATTCCATTTGCCACTGTTCTGCCCATCTGACCAACCCGTCTATATCGTCCTGTAGCCTGAGGCTTCCCTCCTCGCTATTTACCGCTCCACTGACAGCACAACTGTCAAAATAAATTTGCGCATGATCCCTTTAAGGAAACCGGCTGATGACGCATCATCAAATGACGTTATCAGACTCGCTTCCTTCAATTGGCCAGCAAACGCGCTGAGCGGGCTTAACGAGCCCAATCAGGGGAAAATCATTTTGGATAGCGGGCTGGAGCCAGCAGTGAGGCCGGGATCCACCACTGATGTCGCCCGCCACAGACCCGCCGAGGTTGGGGAAATCGCAGCCCTAGAGATTGGGAAAGTAAAGGCGCACTCTGGCTTATGAGGTGCAAAGGGTCATTTACTAGAGTGATATATAACACTGAAGCTGAGGAAAATATCTAGTGTAAAATTTCAGAAACATAATACCATATTTGAATACAAGAGGATTGGTCACCTGTACTGAAGCAATATATAACAGTACAATTTTTGTTAAAAAATGGAACAGAAACAAAAAATGCTGGAAATACAGACAATCAGTCAACATCAGTAAAGAGAAAACACAAGCTAATGTTTCAGGTGTGTACCCATTGTCGGAACTGAAAACTGAAGATCAACATAAATTTTAGTTGGTTCGTGGGGGGGGGGTGGGGGAAAGGGGAGAAACAATGAAGTGGCAATTTCTCCTCGTTGCACCCACCTAATGACATTGATGGTCGGGCCTCATTTAAATAGAACAGGCAAGCTGCCTTCATTAATCATACTGCTTCTAGCTTGCCGTTGGGAGGGTGGGAAATCCAGACTGATAAAGGCCTTCCGCATCACCTTAAAGGAGGGGTGAAAAGATTGCAGGGTCAACAGAACAGCGGATCCTATTTAACTGCCTTTAGTTCGCTTTTCTCTTTAAGCTTAGGACATGGCTTTTCTCTTTAGAGCGGAGGAGGATGAGAGGCGACTTAATAGAGGTTTATAAGATGATGAGGGGGATAGATAGAGTGGATGTTCAGAGACTATTTCCTCGGGTAGAGGAAGCTGTTACAAGGGGGCATAACTATAAGGTGCATGGGGGGAGATATAGAAGGGATGTCCGAGGTAGATTCTTTACTCAGAGAGTGGTTGGGGTGTGGAATGGACTGCCTGCTGTGATAGTGGAGTCGGACACTTTAGGAACTTTCAAGCGGTTATTGGATAAGCACATGGAGCACACCAGAGTGATAGGGAGTGTGATAGCTTGATCTTGGTCTCGGACAATGCTCGGCACAACATTGAGGGCCGAAGGGCCTGTACTGTGCTGTACTGTTCTATGTTCTATGTTCTATGTTCTATGGATCCACGGACCCAACAGTCTTCTAATACCTTGCCTAACTGGCCATTCTTCACATGCAAGCAGGCTATTTGACTATAGTTGGGGAGGAACACCACTAAGCTTTAATCTGTTTTCACCTCAACATCTACACATGTATTTCCATAAGGGGCTACTACATAGCCATCAGAAGCGTATACAGATTTTTTTAGCCCAGAGACACTGTTGGTGAAAAATTAATTCACTCAAGTCTGTCTCAAAGCAAAAGATCACAGTTTATTATTCAAAGCGCCCTGGGAGAAGCGTCATAGCCTCGCGGTCTAGTGACCAGCTTCTCAATTTAATAGTGGCAGCCAAGCTTCTTTAAACACTTCAAGAAGCCAGAAAATACAAACATCAGCACAGTTATTACATCATGAGCGACCCTTAGGGTCTCTAAAAACAACTTGATTAGAATCTTACAATGTTAGCGAAACTCATCCTCTACTTCTGCTTATGTCGAATAGGGGTCAGCCAACTGCGCTGCAAGGTTTCATTCTTACGCCTATTCAAGGTTAGTTTATTATAGAAAACAATGATTCACGTTTTTGTTCTGCAGTGTCTGCATTGTCTACACCGCAGACCAAGCAAGCTGGTCTTTATCTAATTATACCCCTGTCTCCATCGGCTTGTAGCCTTCGGGAGATACTTTGACCTTTACTATAGTCCTTTAAGCAGTTCAACTAATCTTAAACATTGGCCCACAAATTAAACATGGATGGTTCCCGCGGGGGGTAAGGATTCCCCGCGATATCGCACTCCGCGCCTACCTTTTTGCTCCGGGCCCACACGAACTTTAGTTTCAAAGGCTCTCTCTGTTGGAACCGTGCAGTGCTTGCGTGACCCAGAGGTGCAATTAGTTCGTGCGAGCTCTGGGATCACGTGATTCAGTTAGAGCCAATGGCAGCACACCATCTTTCATTCATAGTTTTGACGGCAAGAGCTGTCAAAGCTATGAATACTACAAACCCCCAAAAGAACAGCTAAACCTCAATTAAATTTAAAAAAAGCCATCACATTAATAAAATAAGTATAGTTAAATAAATTAACCACTTTAAACAAAAAATTAAATTTTTGAAAAAATTTAAAATCTTTTTGAAAGTTATAAAAATAAACTTACCTTTCTTTAAAGTCTCTAAAAAAGATAAACCTGTTGAAAAAAATTTAAAATAACACTTAATTAACTACTTACCTTGTTAAAAGGGGGTCCTACGCCTGCTTTCTTTGTGTGTAAAATCTTCACCACTTACCTGCGCGTTCAAAGCTGAAAAAAAAACTAAGTGCACTGCGTGCGCGCAGCCTGTAGTGCGCACGCGGTTCACTTAGGAACCGCCCCCTTTTCAATACACGAAGTGCCGGTTTCCCGCGCATGCGCAGTGCATGCAGGAAACCGGCAATTCGGGATCTAATACGCGAGAGTACACAGTGCGTACTCTCGCGTATTAGGTTTAATTTTCGGCCATTACAACTGATTTGCCCTTACATTATTACAATTAATTTTTTACCCTTACAGACACAGAAGCCAATTGTAGATCCGCACTATCCCATTGTCCTAGCTTGGGTCAGCTCTTTCATCACATACCAAGGATTGAGTCTGGCATCTTCTCAGTTCATGCAATTCAGCAGCACACCAGAGAGAACTGGATGGCCCCATCATCATCACTGCTAGACAACCAGGGAATGCAATGGATACCAATGTTAGATTGATAAGTATAAATGACCATGTATAGAGTCTTAAATAAAGCTCATCTACCTTTGTCGAAGTTGTTGCAACCAAAGGCAACAGCCGCCACGATGATGTGGTGCCAAAGGCATTGCAGTGGTACCAAGGCCGATCACTCATACATCATAGATGCTACACATACAGTGAGTGGGCAGAAGCGTGGCAGATGCAATATAACGTGGATAAGTGCGAGGTTATCCACTTTGGTGTCAAAAACAGAAAGGCAGACTATTATCTGAATGGCAATAGATTGGGAGAAGGGGAAGTGCAACGAGACCTGGGTGTCCTTGTGCACCAGTCGCTGAAGGTAAGCATGCAGGTGCAGCAGGCGGTGAAGAAGGCAAATGGTATGTTGGCCTTCATAGCGAAAGGGTTTGAGTACAGGAACAGGGATGTCCTGCTGCAGTTGTACAGGGCCTTGGTGAGACCACATCTTGAGTACTGTGTGCAGTTTTGGTCGCCTTATCTGAGGAAGGATGTTCTTGCCATGGAAGGAGTTCAGCGAAGATTCACAAGGCTGATACCTGGGATGGCAGGAATGACATATGAGGAGAGATTGGGTCGATTGGGCTTATACTCGCTGGAGTATAGAAGAATGAGAGGGGATCTCATCGAAACATATAAAATTCTGACAGGTCTGGACAAACTAGATGCAGGAAGAATGTTCCCGATGGTCGGAGAGTCCAGAACCAGGGGTCATAATCTAAGGATAAGGGGTAAGCCATATAGAACAGAAATGAGGAGGAATTTCTTCACCCAGAGAGTGGTGAACCTGTGGAATTCTTTACCACAGAAGGTAGTTGAGGCCAAGTCATTAAATATATTCAAGAATGAGTTAGATATATTTCTTAAAGCTAAAGGTATCAAGGGATATGGGGAGAAGGCAGATACAGGGTACTGAGTTTGGATGATCAGCCATGATCTCATCGAATGGCGGAGCAGGCTCGAGGGGCCGAATGGCCTACTCCTGCTCCTATCTTCTATGTTTCTATGTTACACATCACTTACCTCCAACAAACTGAATTGCTCCCAGGAGGCATCCGATAGTTCTGGAAATAAGGTTACTGACACAGCACCCTAATACTGCAGCGAATGCAGCACGACACAACCCAGCCCTGTCACCACAGTACTGATCTGCCAAGATAAACTGGGGATGGCAGTGAAACCAGCATAACTCCCACATTCTTCAACCACCTCCAACTTCTTGTCAGATCTCACAGGGTAGGGGCATCTCCTGAAGGTACCAAAGGAGACTTGCTGCTGTGGCTGGGAACCCATCCGCCAGTCGGGCATGAAGTAACCAGTGGAACAGACTGCAGCAGCAAAGAGAGACAGAAGTGCCCAGATCAACCCGACATAAGTCAGTGCTAGGACCCATCTTAATATTGTTTTCTTTTTGGCACAGCACTATGCATCCCATTAAGTATATAAACAATCTTCTAGGTTTTTTGCACATTGTATTTGATGTCAATGAAGAGCTTTAAAGATCTGGACATTTAAAAACAGCAAAATGCAAAGAAGAGAGTTTAAATTCTTAGATGCTGATTTCTTGTGCCGTGAGTTCCTTTTGACGTCAGTGGTTTTTTTCTTTATAAATTATCGGACTGTCTTAGGAGTCCTTTGAAAACTCTTGGCAATCTCAATGGGGGGGTCCTCAGTTTGTGGCTAGGCATCTATGGCAGCGTTTTTGATTAAAAAACATTTCTAACATCTGAAGGACGATAGAAAAATCAGCGAGACTCCAATGCAACAATAACGAGCTTCCTCTAATCCTGATCCCTGCAATTACAAACAGTAATTTGAATTTATTAAAAGCCTTTCCTAAGAGCAGAATAGGAAATATCTGGGGCGTCAATCTTTCATTTTGGGAGTTGAACACTGGTAATACTGGCATCTACTTAAAAACAAAGTATTTTTAATAGTGACCTAATACAGCAAGAACAACAACAACAACAACTTGTATTTATATCGCATTTTTAACGTAGTAAAACGTCCCAAGGCGCTTCACAGGAGCGTTATAAAACAAAATTTGACACCAAGCCACATAGGGCAGAGGACCAAAAGCTTGGTCAAAGAGATAGGTTTTAAGGAGCGTCTTAAAGAGGAAAGAGAGGTAGAGAGGCGGAGAGGTTTAGGGAGGGAATTCCTGAGCTAAGGGCCGAGGCAGCTGAAGGCACAGCCACCAATGGTGGAACAATTAAAATTGGGGATGCTCAAGAGGCCAGAATTAGAGGAGCGCAGAGATCTTGGTCAATTTACATTTAAATTAATGCAATACTGGCCAACATTTCTGGTTGAAAATGGACGGCGAGGGGGCAATGTCGGCTTAGAAGGTTTTGAGGAGGAGCATTACAAAAGCTATTCTGGGAGTCCCATGTCATCTAACAGTGATGGTCAAACACAAATGCAGTGAGCTGGTATTCTAGGGTGTCCAGCACACAATTAGCACTAATTGATAATCCTTAATTAGAACACCCACAGGTCGGCATGGTGAATGGACAACATATCCTGTTGGTTCAATAGGAGCGCTCTTCTGAGGTTGGGACAGAGTAGAAGGAATTCTACTCTACATCTAGAGACCCTGGCAGTACTTGATGATGACACTGGGTGCCTGAAATTGGAATGTGTTCCATGTCCCAACATTGATATCTCTTACCCTTAATGACGACAAAATTCACACAAAAAGTACCAACACTCTTATGGAATAAGCACTTGCCAGGTATTCACAGAGGTGCAGCAGATGTGATATTTTAATATTTTTACTAAGCAAATAATATTTATTGAGAAAGGAAATTGAATGGCAACAGGAAGACTTGTAAGTTGCTTTTGTGACCATGCAAAGAGCTATAATTCAGTCAGAGGGCAATATATACCGTCTCGCAAATTGATAAGCACAAAATTCATGAAAGGAAAAATGAAAATAGATGTTTTCTACATTTTGGAATGAAATGTTCTCAGATTCCCAATTATAAACTTAAAATTGAATTCTTGTCTGAAGGTCATAGGATGGATATAGATGAGGAAGGCCATTTAACTCACCTTAACCAATCAATCCAGAAATAACCTACAGCTACTGCCATTACAATAAACAACTGTTTCATAAATGATTCCAGGGTTTATTGCCTCCGCTGAAGTCAAGTATTGATCACTCTTTGTGTGAAGAAGATTTCACTCTTAGTTAATCATTTCTCACAAAATATCAATCTAATGTATGAGGACGTTTGCCGTTTGAGAACATAAATAATCTCAGAAGTCTTTTTTCTATGTTTTATACAGTGTGCCTTGCAGGTAATCTGTAGATCCATCTGTACAAGGATGATATTCTTATTTAAAAATAGAACTATGGGCCAGAATTTGCAGTGGGTATGACGGCGTACTCTGGGAGTAGGCCGGCATACCGCCTTTGAAATGCACAGCAAGTTCGGGATTTGCGCTAAATCCAGAAAAAACTCATGCGGAAATCCCGAACTTGCAATCTGTCAAGTTCCGACTTGACAGATCATCTGCACCAACACCGCACCAATATTGAAAACCTAATTGCTGGCACAGAGTTGGGCTAATTGCCCACCAACTGCCCAGCAATTACGTACAAAAATTTTACGGCTGGTGGAAACAGGCACAGAGCCTGTTTCCACAGCGTAAAGGGACACCTCCTGACAAATCCAAGTAATTTTAAAAAACTTATGAGGCTGGAAATGGAAGCATTTGAGGATTTTGGCCATGGAAAGTATTTATTTGTCCATGAAACGTTCGGCGGAAACGGTTGCTACATTGATAAAATTATTCATTTTTTGGCATCTATGCGGAGCATAAGCTGAAAAAAAATCCAAACTGAAAGTATCGATGTTTATCCCGGAAGGCTCTAGTAATGAGGGTTTTTTTTCTCTCTGAATGAATGAGAGACCTTCTTTTTACTGATTGCAGCACCAGACCCACGTGATCCCAGGTACGCTTCTGCCCCTGGGATCCGTGGGCCATTACGCTGCCCTCTAGTAAGCAGCGTCAAACAGCAAGTTCGCGAAGGAGGGTCCCCAGTAAGTTCGCATTCTGTTCGGATGCAGACGGCGTACTCCATATGTACACTGCCGACCACAAAATCCAGGCCTATATGAGCAGCTGAATAAGAATTTTCTTTAAAAAATAAATCTTCAGAAAAATACTGTAATAGTGACTGTATTTATAGACACATGATACAATTATACATCCCTTATACCAATTTACAGTTACAACTCATAAAATATAAAATATTCTGAATGAGATCTTAATGCCCATTGGAGTACTTATTAACGTTAAACTTCCCTGCATTACATACTATAAATATTATTGCTCATCAAAGTGAGGATGTCAATTATTTTTCCAGCTTTGTGAGCTGGCATCTATTGCCTGAACTCTAGAAGTGCCTCTCTTGAAGTGCACTGTGACCAGCTTCTCCAGTTATTCCTGGCTAACTGTGGGAAAGTGTCTCGGTTTCACCCTTTGGGCTGGACTTTTCCAACCTCGGTGGGTCCGGGGCGGGCGACGTCGGTGGCGTGTGGGGACCCCGCATCTGTCTCGATCCTGGCCTCCAACAAGATATTCCGATGATGGGGCTTGTTAAGCCCGCCCTGCGAGGTTCCCGGCCAATTAATAGGAAGCGGAAGCCGGTTTCCTTAAAGGGGCCATGTCCAAATTGATTTTGACAGTTCTGCTGACAGTGTTCTGCAGCATTGAGGTGCTGCAAACACTGACAATGACTGCACAAAGGTGCACGGCTGCACCCAGGCTCTCCCATGAGTCACAACACGCAGGGAGGTCCTCGTCCCTTCCCATGGGCGGAAGAGACCTCCCCAGGAGACCAACACAGCCTGGTTGCACATTGCACAGGAGGACACAAGCAGGGATGTCGTCAGGAGGACCAGGCTGCAGTGGCGCAAACCTTTCAATGATCTCAGTAGATCACGAAACGTTACTGCAAAGCCACGCTCAACCTCATCCTGCTGTGCCACTCATCACATCCCCATCACTCTGCCTTCCCTACCCTACTACTGCACTTCTTTACTCACACCAACTTACCTTGCACCTCCACCCATCCCTCTCTATCTACATTATTACTTCCACATCTCATTAGCCACCCCTCACACTCAGCCTCATCCTACTGCAAGCATACCAACTAACAACACACAAGGGTGGGCACTTGGGTGGTTTATCCAATGTTCACGTGAAGTTTCTGTTAATGTGCTGTCAAACATTGAAATCTTTATTTTCAACACTTTGCGTTCTTGGACAGATTTGTGTGCACCTTTGAAAGTGTCTTAGTGAGTTCCAGTGAATGGTGAGACATAACGCCACCCCCACGGCCCCCCCCTCCCCAATGGTGATGAGTCTGAAAGGAATGGCTTGCATATTGTAGGGATGCTTTATGGTGCCAGCCTGGTGCATCATGTGGCAGTCAGTGTGTACAGTATTAAGTGAAGCTAATCTGGACATGGTGAGTCCATCGCTGGCGTCCCGGGCACCAATGTGCAGGGGTGATGATGCCCTGTGCCCAGTGCAGCATCAGTTGATTGCGGAGAAGGTTGGTGTGGATGTTAGTGCTGCTGGTGTGCCCAGTGATGTTGGTGTTGGGGCTGATTGTGCTGGGATTCTGAGGACCAAGGTGAGATTTTTTCAAGGGCACCAATGCTGATGGAATAGATGGCAGGTGAGGTTGAGATGATAGAAGTAATCTGTCAATGTTGCGATCGGTTGTTCCAAGGAGGTGACAGTGGATAGAGAGATTACTCCAAACACTTCAAAAGTGCATAAAGCTCAAAAGTGGGTTCAAAATACAGAAGGCTGAAGCTTCTGAGATTGGAAAGTGACCAGCTGTAAAATGGTAGCTTTTATACCACCTTTGCAGCTGTGACCTAATGAAATAAATGGAGAGTTGTTCAGAACCCGACATACTTAACTGGCGTGATCCCCGAGTGACGGGAACCTCGAGGGAAACTTGGGAAAATGCTTTGGGCGTGGTAAAATGTTGATTCAGTTGCTTTAACTACCCTGACAACTATCAGAATTGCCTGACCCGCCGCTCAGTGCCGTGTCTGCAAAGCGCAGGCAGAGCCGGCACTGGGGAAACTCACAAGGAGGCGGGTTCAGAGCGGGATACCGGTCCCGCTGTCAATCTTTTTGATTTTGACAGCGGACCCACCTCCGAACCCGCCTTCTGAGCGCCGGCAAAATTCAGCCCATTATGTGGATCAAGTGAGATGCAAAATTCACAATGTGTTGGATCACAATGAAAGAACAGTATGTGGCATAGAATCCTCAGATACCAGTGCACTGTGGGACTGCAGCCCTGCTGATTTTGCATTTGTATCCAAAGAGTTGGACACTGATTAGGAGGACTCAGCGATTTCAAAATGATTTACTTTAGAAGCTGGTAGAGTGGAAAGAATTATCACACAGTGTCAGATGACATCACTAAACTATTGCCATGCAGTACCTTATGAAATACAGCAAGTATTTCTGTATTTTCAGTCATCATGGGCTGGATTTTGATACTGGGGCGGGTTGGGGTCGTGTTATCCACCCGACTGCAATTGGATGTGGGAGATTGATGCAATTTTCACCTAATTGGGCAATTGAGTTCCAGCATGTGGGAACCCATGAACCAATTAGTGTTTTCAGTCTGAAAGTCGCCTCTGATAATGTCATCATTGCTGCTGCATTGTAGGTCTTCAAAGACTGCCTGGCCTTTGCTGTGAGAGGACCTGCAAAATAAGCAGCAGCCCTAAGTCTGCACCCAGATATTTTTACACCACCACTCCCAGATATGTCTCCTCTCTATCCATATATACATCCATCCCCATAGACAGCTAGCCAGCCAGCCAGCCTGCCTGCCTGCCTACAACAAGGGTTAAAATCACAAAGGCCTTTCAAAATGGCATTATAGAGCCAATTTAGTGCTTGTTAAGGGCCTTAACAGCCTATCCCGCCTCTTAAAGGCGGGACGGAGTCGGGACCAGCAGACACGATTTAATGAAAATTGCGTGGAGGCGGGATGGAGGCGGACTTGTGCCCACCCGCCAGTTTTCGCAATTTTAACCCCCCACACGCCTCCAAACCCACCTCCACGGGTCAATGAAAATCCAGCCCCATGAGTTTGATTTTCTTTACATACAAACAGATAATAGCAGATATACTTCTCAGAATATTGCTCTGTTTGTTTCTTACCTGCAACAGAAAGGATTACTGCTTCCTCAATATTGAGAAAATGTGTGGCCACTCGCAATTTAATGCTTGATTTGAGGGACTCCTCATACTTTATACATCTTGGGGATCCAAGGGTTCTACAACTGTTTGAGACAGAATGTGATTGATTTCTGGGAGACATGGATTACCCTCTCTAGACATGGCCATGATACCTCTGTGGGGCCCCCAAGGCCTACAAGAAGAGACCTGTAACTATGCACATTTTAGAGGCAGAAATATAATTCAGTTAATCTTTGGCCTCCTAAATTAAGGTTTGCGGTGTTTGGACCAGTCTGCCACTGCCTCAGACTATGAGCCAGAGTGAGTTAGCAGAATGATTATTGTGTTGCATGCTACACAATAATGTCATTAAAAGAGGCATTTGCAGATTTCTTGAAGTAGAGCTGCGGCACGGCAGGTCCCAAATAGAGAATGAAAACAAACATGAACCCCCTGCAGCACACCAGCCAGTGCCTGCAGCACACCAGCCAGTGCCTGCAGCACACCAGCCAGTGCCTGCAGCACACCAGCCAGTGCCTGCAGCACACCAGCCAGTGCCTGCAGCACACCAGCCAGTGCCTGCAGCACACCAGCCAGTGCCTGCAGCACACCAGCCAGTGCCTGCAGCACACCAGCCAGTGCCTGCAGCACACCAGCCAGTGCCTGCAGCAGCATAGGTGCGATGGGCACCAATCAGCAATTTGTATCCTTGAGGTCTGTACCTCAGCCCCTTCCATCATGATAAATAGTGACTCAACCTTTGTAGCTTTGCCAAACTCACTAATATCTTTTGAAGTGTGCACATCTGGGGTGGTGCCTGGTTCAAGTAATGTGGGTGACACAGAGTACTGAGGTGTGCATGAATAGGCTTCTTGGTATTGGTGTAAAAAAACATATGGCACGGGATATGTATATAAATATTATTATGCATAGTAACTAACTTCTGAAACCACCGTGCACTGCACAGCCTCCCAGCCTATGACATCCGTAAGGCTTAGCTTATAAAGGGTAGGGGCTTTATCTGTTGCATGTCTCTAGTACCAACATAGGAAGCCTGTTAAGGCTGGCTTTTGCTGCAAAATTTGCCTATATAAAAACAGTAACCACAGGTCAAACCTAATTGTTTGTGAATCACTTTAGCTTGGCATGCACTGCCGTCCTGACCGATGGCAATATCATGCAGCTGTGACTTCTGGCTGGCTTGGTCTTCATCATTCTCTTCATCTGCCACCATCATCTTCCACCGTCTGTGGCACCCCTTGCTGCAGTGGATCTGCAGGAAAGGAACAGTTCAGCTGTCCCTCCTTAGGATTAAGGAAATAGAGAAGGGGTTGATGGTCGTGTCTGTGTGGTGCTTCAGAGGGATGCCATGGCCATAGTCTAGGTACTCAGTCAATAGCCTGGCACCAGCAAGATGCTACTGACCTCACCCTCTCCCTCGGCAAGAGCTGAGTGCCTCCCCATGAGATGCACAACCTTGTCCTTGAAGGGGATGAGGTGCTTAAGGTTGGGGAAGCCCCCCACCCCCAGTGGCTAGCTTGTGGGGGAAATTACGCGCCAATTTGTCCTGCAGAAAGATAGAGTAACTGAGGGTAAAGTTAGCATTTGAGTGTGTGCCAGATGGCATTAGAGAGGTGAAGTAAGAGATGTGGGGTATGAGGTTATTAAAGTGGAGGAAGGGTTTTAGGGTTGTACATGTAAGTAATTATGATAAACTTGTATCGAACCCTGGTTAGACCACACTCGGAGTACTGTGTGCAATTCTGGTCACCATATTATAAAAAGGATATAGAGGCACTGGAGAGGTTGCAGAGATGATTCACAAGGATGATACCAGAAATGCGAGGGTACACCTATCAGGAAAGGATGAACAGGCTGGGTCTCTTTTCTCTTGAAAAGGGAAGGCTGAGGGGTGACCTAATAGAGGTCTTTAAAATTATGAAAGGTTTTGCTAGAGTGGATACAGAGAGAATGTTTCCACTTGTGGGGAAGAGCATAACTAGAGGCCATCAATATAAGATAGTCACCAAAAAATCCAATAGGGAATTCAGAAGAAACTTCTTTACCCAGGGAGTGGCGAGAATGTGGAACTCGCTACCACAGGGAGTGGATGAAGCGAATAGATAAGCATATGAGGGAGAAGGGAATAGAGGGTTATGCTGATAGAGTTAGATGAGGAAAGACAGGAGGAGGCTCGAGTGGCGCATAAACACCTGCATAGACTGGTTGGGCCGAATGGCCTGTTTCTGTGCCATATATCCTATGTAATCCTATGTAATTGCTGTGGGGGAAGCTAGCTAGCCATAGTACAAGATGCCAAGTTGGAGCATCTTAACCAAGAAGCATTATGAAGGGTTAGTTGTGGAAGTTTAGCTTTAAGAGAGTAAAGAGCGTTGGTGCCCAGGGTGGGCAGTGTGCTAGCTTGCCAGCCCTGCTGAGGATATGGAACTTCTTGTGGTACTGTTCTTCCGTCCTGGGGGATCAGGGAGTTGGCACTCAGTGGCAATGCCACCTGTCTCCAAGTGACACAAGTGATAATTCTTTGTGTCTTGGTGGCAGGCATATCCGTAAGTCTGTTCGCAGTGCCTTCAATGACCACCACCCCCCCTCCCCCACCCCGCCCCCTTCCCCAGGTGGACGTGGAGGTCTGAATGAGTGAAACATAGAAACATAGAAGATAGGAGCAGGAGCAGGCCATTCAGCCCCTCGAGCCTGCTCCGCCATTCAATGAGATCATGGCTGATCATCCAAATTCAGTACCCTGTCCCTGCTTTCTCCCCATATCCCTTGATCCCTTTAGCTTTCAGAAATATATCTAACTCCTTCTTGAATATATTTAATGAATTGGCCTCTACTGCCTTCTGTGGTAGAGAATTCCACAGGTTCACCACTCTCTGGGTGAAGAAATTCCTCCTCATCTCAGTCCTAAATGGCTTACCCCTTATCCTTAGACTGTGACCCCTGGTTCTGGACTCCCCAGCCATCGGGAACATCCTTCCTGCATCTAGTCTGTCTAGTCCTGTTAGAATTTTAAAAGTTTCAATGAGATCCCCTCTCATTCTTCTAAACTCCAGCGAGTATAAGCCCAATCGACCCAATCTCTCCTCATACGTCATTCCTGCCATCCCAGGTATCAGCCTGGTGAATCTTCGCTGCACTCCCTCCATGGCAAGAACATCCTTCCTCAGACAAGGCGACCAAAACTGCACACAGTACTCAAGATGTGGTCTCACCAAGGCCCTGTACAACTGCAGCAAGACATCCTTGTTCCTGTACTCAAACCCTCTCGCTACGAAGGCCAACATTCTTTTCCTCTGTCGTGGTGCCATGCCCAGCTGCCCTCTGGTCACAGGTGGCATTTGCATATTTATAATGCTGTCCATGTGTAATAAAAATATTGGTAAGAGATGCAATGAAGTAATTTTACGGAGAAATGAAAAAGCCAAGCACTTTGCTGCTTGTCCCCCAGTGTTCCGCTGAAGAGCACAGGCAAGTATATCCTTCCTTAGATAAGGAGACCAAAACTGTGCACAGTACTCCAGGTGTGGTCTCACCAAGGCCCTGTACAATTGCAGCAAGACTTCCTTACTCTTTCACTCCAACCCCCTTGCAATAAAGACCAACATGCCATTTGCCTTCCTTATTGCTTGCTGTACCTGCATGCTAGATTTCTGTGTTTCCTGTACGAGGACACCTAAATCTCTCTGAACACTAACATTTAATAGTTTCTCACCATTTAAAAAATATTCTGTTTTTCTATTCTTCCTACCAAAGTGAATAACCTCACATTTCCTCACATTATACTCCATCTGCCACCTTACTGCCCACTCACTTAACCTGTCTATATCCCTTTGCAGGCTCTTTGTGTTCTCCTCACAGCTTACTGTCCCACCTCGCTTTGTATCATCAGCAAACTTGGATACATTGCACTCGGTCCCTTCATCTAAGTCATTAATATAGATTGTAAACAGCTGAGGCCCAAGCACTGATCCTTGCAGCACCCCACTCGTTACAGCCTGCCAACCCGTTTATCCCTACTCTCTGTTTTCTGTCCGTTAACCAATCCTCTATCCATGCTAATATATTGCCCCCAAACCCATGAGCCCTTATCTTGCATAGCAACCTTTTATGTGGCACCTTATCGAATGCCTTTTGGAAATATTAACAGTAAAACGGTTATCAGAGGAGCGGTGATGCCAATTAGGTCGGAGACCTATTGGTGGAGGCAGAAGGCATGGCTGAGGTACTAAATGAGTAGTTTGCATCGATATTTACCAAGGAAGAGGACTTTACCAAAGCTACGGTAAATGAGGAAGTTGCCCGGATACTGGATGAGATGAAAATTAGATAAAGAGGAGGTATTAGGAAGGCTGGCAGTACTTAAAATAGATAAGTCAGCTGGTCCGGATGGGATGCATCCAAGGTTGCTGAGGGAAGTAAGGGTCGAAATTGCGGAAGTGCTGGCCACAATCTTCCAAGCCTCCTTATATACAGGGGTGGTGCCAAAGGACTAGAGGATTGCAAATATTAAAACCCTGTTCAAAAAAGGGGAGAAGGATAAACTTGGCAATTACAGGCCAGTCAGTTTAACATCAGGTGGTGGAAAGCTCTTAGAAACAATAATCCAGTAGAAAATTAACAGCCACTTGGACAAGCATGGACTAATAAAGGAGAGAGATTAATATAGGATTTGTTAAGGGCAAATCGTGTTTGACTAACTTGATTGAGTTTTTTGGTGAGGTAACAGAGGGTGGATGAGGGCAGTGCAGTTGATGTTGTGTATATAGACTTTCAAAAGGCTTTTGATAAAGTACCATATATTAGGCTTGTTAGCAAAATTGAAGCCCATGGGATTAAAGGGGCATTAGTAGCATAGATGCAAAATTGGTTAAGAGATACAAAACAGAGAGTTGTGGTGAAGAGCTGTTTTTCGGACTAGAGGGAGGTATACAGTGGAGTTCCAAGGTTCAGTACTAGGACCACTGCTGTTTTTGATATACGTTAATGTCTTGGACTTGGGGGTACAGGGCACAATTTTGAAATTTGCAAATGACATGAAACTTGAAAGTGTCGTAAACAGTGAGGAAGATAGTTATAGACTTCAAGAGGACATAGGCAGGTTGGTGGAATGTGCGGACACATGGCAGATGAAATTTAACACAGAAAAGTGTGAGGTGATACATTTTGGTAGGAAGAATGAGGAGAGACAATACAAGTTAAATGGTACAATTTTAAAGGGGGTGCAAGAAAGAGAGAGACCTGGGGGTGTTTGTACTCAAATCTTTGAAGGTGGCAAGACAGGTTAACAAAGCAGTTAATAAAGCATGTGGGATTCTGGGCTTTATAAATAGAGGCGTAGAGTACAAAAGCCAGGAAGTTATGCTAAACCTGTATAAAACACTAGTTCAGCCCCAGCTGGAGCATTGTGTCCCATTCTGCGCACCACACTTTAGGAAGGACGTGAAGGCTTTGGAGAGAGTGCAGAAGAGATTTACTAGAATGGTTTCAGGGATGAGGGATTGTAGTTACATGGAGAGACTGGAGAAGCTGAGGTTGTCCTCCTTAGATCAGAGAAGGCGGAGAGGAGATTTGATAAGAGGGGTTTAAAATCATGATAGAGTAAATAAAGAGAAACAGTTTCCAATAGCTGAAGGGTCGATAACCAGAGGGCACAGATTTAAGGTGAGTGGTGAAAGAGCCAGAGGCGACATGAGGAAAAACATTTTTACGCAACGAGTGGTTAGGATTTGGAATGCACTGCCTGATAGGGCGGTGGATATAGATTCAATAGAAGCCTTCAAAAGGGAATTGGCTAAATACTTGAAGAACCCTGACAAAAGGTCTTTGACCTAAAACGCTAACCCTGCAGTGCCAGCCATGGCTCAATGGGAGCTCTTGCCTCTGGTTCAAGCCCGGCTCTAAGGACTTGAGCACATAACCTAGGCTGACACTCCAGTGCAGTACTGAGGGAGTGCTGCACCGTCGGAGGTGCCATGTTTCGGTGGACATTAAAGATCCCATCTCACTATAGCGAAGAAGAGCAGAGGAGTTCTCCCCGGTGTCCTGGCCAATATTTAAATCTCAGTCAACAACCAAAAACAGATTATCTGGTCATTATCACATTGCTGTCTGTGGGACCTTGCTGTGTGCAAATTGGCTGCCGCGTTTCCTACATTATAACAGTGACTACACTGCAAAAGTACCTTATTATCTGTAAAGCACTTTGGGGGTGTCCTGAGATCATGAAAGGCGCTATATAAATGCAAATCTTTCTTCTCTTTCTACTTCCCTCTCTCCATAGAACCTGCCTGACCTGCTAAGTCTTTCCAGCATTTTCCGTCATTAGCACAAATTGCCCTTACCTGCCCTTCCAAGGCTTTCGGTACTGTCCTTATTCCTTCTATTGTGTCATGCAACCTTTTCAATCTCTGCTCTCTGCCCATTAGCCACCGTGGACCCACCATCCATCAACAACAACAACAATAATGACAACTACTTGCATTTATATAGCGCCCTTAGCGTAGCAAAACATCCCAAGGTGCTTCACAGGAGCGTTATCAAATAAAATTGGAGACCGAGCCACATAAGGAAATATATGACAGATGACCAAAAGCTTGGTTAAAGAGGTAGGTTTTAAGGAGCGTCTTAAAGGAGGAAAGAGAGGTAGAGAGGCAGAGAGATTTAGGGAGGGAATTCCAGAGCTTAGGGCCTTGACAGCTGAAAGCAGGGCCACCGATGGTGGAGTGATTAAAATCAGGCATGCGTAAGAGGAGGAATTGGAGGAGCGCAGAGATCTTGGAAGGCTTGTAGGGCCAGAGGAGGTTACAGAGATAGGGAGAGGCGAAGCCACAGAGAGATTTCAAAACAAGGATGAGAATTTTAAAATTGAGGCATTGCCGGACGGGGGCCATTGTAGGTTAGCGAGGACAGGGGTGATGTGTGAACAGGACTCGGTGCGAGTTAGGATACGGGCAGCAAAGTTTTGGATGAGATCAAGTTTATGTAGGGTGGAAGTTGGGAGACCAGCCAGGAGACCATTGGAATAGTCAAGTCTAAAGGTAACAAAGGAATGGATGAAGGTTTCATCAGCAGATGAACTGAGGCAAGGGGCGAAGTCGGGCAATGTTACGGAGGTGGAAGTAGGCAGTCTTGGTGATGGAGCAGCTATGTGGTCGGAAGCTCATCTCAGGGTCAAATACAACACCAAGGTTGCAAATGGTCTGGTTCAGCCTCAGACAGTGGCCAGGGAGAGGGATGGAGTCAGTGGCTAGGGAACGGAGTTTGTGGTGGGAACTGAAGACAATGGTTTCGGTCTTCCCAATATTTAGCTGAAGGAAATTTCTGCTCATCCAGTACTGGATATGGACAAACAGTGGGACAAATCAGAGACAGTGGTGGGGTCGAGAGAAATAGTGGTGAGGTTGTGCTATGAGTTGTCAGCGTACATGTGGAACATGACGTTGTGTTTTCAGACTTATATTTTCGTTTGAGAGAGATGACCCAGAAAGACCTATGTCTCTTGTATCACATCTCTTTTCATGATTCTATGTTGCAAACTGTGAGCAAGCATCTTGTGATCAGATGTCACCTCCAGGAATATCTCCAAACAAAGTTGGCAATCCTACGGGAGTATTCGATTATCTCAGTCTGTACCTATCCCTAACATCTCCAATCCTATTTCCATCACGCCACCCAGAGATTTCATTTTCAATCAAGTTTCCATTATTCCGCTTTTGTATCGGCAACCATTCAGAGCTACAAGCTGGTTAACAGAAAATACATTATTACATTATTGGATTTCTCTAACGGGCTAGCTGAAGCATTGAAGTAAGATTCCCTGCTTTCTCAAACGAACTGCATTAAACCACAGTCCTAGATCAATACAGGTAGGAGCTATACCATTTAAGGGCTTTTTCAGAAGAGTGCAGAGAAAAAAATACTACACTTATTACAAATCTACTTAATTAATAATAGTATCAACAACACACACTATCATATTAATCATCCATTTTCAGAAGGTAATTGGCTATCACTTAGATGAATTTAATTAAAGTCACAGTCCCTCCTGGCTCTACGAGATAAACTGAAATTAAAACCGTTGTATTGGCAAGCTTTTTGGGGGATGGGGTCAAGCTACATTTCTGGATGAGTCAGGAATAACCTGCTTTGTAATCTGATTACTGGCCTATGTTTTGCAGTGGACACTAACTTTGCAAAACTGTCTTTCAGTTAACTTTTCATCAACATTTAAAAAAAATATAGGTTTTACTAGGTGACAATTATTAGGTGACAATAACCCTTTAAATGAGTGCTGTAGTAGATCATGCTCCCCACTAACCAGAATAACCCTTTAACTAGTGCATAACACTCTCTGCTTACCAGGTTCTCTGAAATCCATGAATAGGGATCTGCATTTACACTATAATAGTGTCGTCTTAATTAATGAATCCACCATTTTTGAAGTTGGTTTCTGTTCTTACTAAAAATCAGAAATGTTGTAAAACTCTGAGCATCTGTTTGGTGCCTCTTTACAGCATTCAACTGGGATTGGCAATTCAATGGTGTAAGAATCATAACAACCTTCTTGGACTGATCCAAACTATTCCAGTTACTGTTTTGTTTTGGCAGTACTGCAAGCTGAAGTCAAAAGATCACTGTTAGTAATGGAAACAAACTGCACACTGTCAGGTTGCTCCATCGAGCACTCAGATGCCCCAAATCAGCAGTGGGATGGCACTGAGTGTCTAGGAGTGCAGGCCCCCTATCTCCCAACTAAGATATGGACAAAATTACGTCGATTGGAAAAAGTAACGTTTGCCTCCTCCTGGAACTGGGCAGGTAGCAAGTAGTCTGGCTCCTTCTTATAGGGGATCACATCAGTAAAACCCCTCCCTGCATCAAGCATCCTGCCTGGAAGAGGAGGCAGACGAACACTGGAGGGAAATAAATCACTAGTGGTTTGTGTGTGTGCATAAGCACGTGTGTGTGAATAAATCACTAGTGTTTTGTGTGTGGGTGTGCATGTGTGTGTGAATAAATCACTAGTGTTTTGTGTGTGTGCATAAGCACGTATGTGTGAATAAATCACTAGTGTTTTGTATGTGTGTGAATAAATCACTAGTGTTTTCTGTGTGTGCATGTGTATGTGACTAAATGACTAGTGTTTTGTGTGTGTGTGTGTTCATGTGTGTGAATAAATCACTAGTGATCTGTGTGTGTGTGTGTGAATAAATCACTAGTGTTTTGTGTGTGCGTGTTCATGTGTGTGAATAAATCACTAGTGTTTTGTGTGTGCGTGTTCATGTGTGTGAATAAATCACTAGTGTTTTGTGTGTGCGTGTTCATGTGTGTGATTAAATCACTAGTGTTTTGTGTGTGTGCACGTGTGTGTGAATTGATCACTAGTGTTTTGTCTGTGTGCACGTATGTGTGAATAAGTCACTAGTGTTTGCTTGTGTGCACGTGTGTGTGAATAAATCACAAGTGTTTTGTGCGTGTGTTCATGTACAGTGTGAATAAATCACTAGTGTTTTGTGCGTGTGTTCATGTGTGTGTGAATAAATCACTAGTGTTTTGTGCGTGCGCGTGCACGTGTGTGAATAAATCACTAGTGTTTTGTGTGTGCGCATGTGCATGTGTGTGTGAATGAATCACTAATGCTTTGTGTGTGTACGTGTGCATGCGTGTGTGAATAAATCACTAGTGTTTTGTGTGTGTGTGCGCACACGTGTGTGTGAATAAATCACTAGTGTTTTGTGTGTGTGTGCGCACACGTGTGTGTGAATAAATCACAACTGTTTTGTTTGTGTGCCTGTGCACGTGTGTGTGAATAAATCACTAGTGTTTTGTGTGTGTCTGTGTAGCTAAATTTGAGTAATATTGAAGATAAATCACTTCATTTACACAACCAATATATATGTTTTTATTCAAGAGCTGCACTCATGTTAATCCTCTACCCCTCAGCCTGGATCTTACCTAATAAATGACAATAATAACTGCAGGATCCGTTTCTCTCTGCTAGGTACACATGTCATCACATAACACGTTTAAACACTTCAAGTAGAAGCTCACCATCTGAAGCTAGGGAAGGGAAGGGTAGCGATCCCAGTCAGCAGGCGCGCACACACACACACACACACACCATGCAACTTATACTTTTATTGCGACTTTTTTTCAATAGGAGGAACCAGAGTTTGGAGGTAATTAGTTCCAAAGTCATGAATAAAAATCATTCAATCACTTAGCTTGAATTCAGGAGGGGTACAGCTAATATGGATAGGTGAAGTCAAGTCAGACCAGATTATCATCTTGGAATATGACCATTAGTGCAGTAATGATCTCCTGATATTTGCGGCTCGTGATGTCTTTATGCTGCACGTACTGGTCTGACACTGGGACCTGCTTTGAAGTGGTGAAGAGCCATCAGTACTACCTGCTCCACATCACCTACTGCTCAGGAAAGGGTAGCTCTGTGAAAATGTGTAAGCATTAACTGAGCTCTGCTCAGTAACATGCTAAATGCTGGTGACAACATTTAATGTTAGTGAGAGATGACTGTCCTGTTAGCACTTTACTAAAACTAACAAGATAAAGACAGTTCAGCAGAGACTGGCGAACTTTAAAAATAATGAACATTCCTTTTGCATTGGCTGAAATGATATCTCAGCTGGCATGAGCCGACTGCCTACAGGTGGTTTCACAATAGATACCCAAAACTGAACTGGTTTCAGCTTCACAGTGATGCAAAATGTGCAGTATTATTAGCATATTATTAGTAGGATTTTATGGGCGCAGGCCTCCTATAAACCCAGCCATGGCCTTGATATGTATTATACTTGCATATTGTTAAGAGGGCCCCCTGATGGGAGCAAGCATACTATAGTGATTACACTCAGGGTCTCCTCTTCGACTGGATGCTATATCCAGAGAGAATGTTCCCAGAGAGTCTGAAATAAAAGCAGCCATTACATTACCACACCAACTTGAGTGTTTATTGGATGTAACAGGTCTCGTCATAGGATATAGACAAAGCATGCCCAACTATGACAGTGGACAAGTAGAAAATTCCTGACCTTGAAAATACAAAGGACTTCGAGTAATTGGTGGTTTCCACCAGCTCCCGGTTAAACAACGCCTCGTTTTCAAAATTCTCATCCTTGTTTTCAAATCCCTCCATGGCCTCGCCCCTTCCTATCTCTGTAATCTCCTTCAGCCCCACAACCCCCACAACCCCCCGAGATATCTGCGCTCCTCTAATTCTGCCCTCTTGAGCATCCCTGATTATAATCGCTCAACCATTGGCGGCCGTGCCTTCTGTTGCCTGGGCCCTAAGCTCTGGAATTTCCTGCCTAAACCTCTCCGCCTCTCTACCTCTCTTTCCTCCTTTAAGATTCTCCTTAAAACCTACCTCTCTGACCAAGCTTTTGGTCATCTGTCATATATTTCCTTATGTGGCTCGGTCTCCAATTTTATTTGATAATCGCTCCTGTGAAGCACCTTGGGATGTTCTGCTACGTTAAGGGCGCTATATAAATGCAAGTTGTTGTTGTTTTCCAAATACCTTTTTTCATGAAGACATTACCTCTTTAAGTTGCATTATTTATGTAGTATATCATACTGATCAGAATTAAAAGCCATTGTAACTGAAGTGCTTCCTCTTAAAATTTGACAGCTGATCAGTAAAACGGCAGGTTCTCAGAGCTGAAGCAGTTTTCTTGGGTGACATGTTGTGACCGATGTGTATTTCAGAATCACATCCTGTGAGGAATGTGAAGCTAGAAGCCAAATCTCTTGACAGTACTCAGCAACCGTTTACACTGCTCTTCCAGGCCAATATTAGCCACTGTGCAGCACGTGACAGTGTTACACAATTATACTGTCGCAGAACTGCAGCCAGGCATCGGCTTTACCCACGGCGTATAGTATCACGGTGTTAGACAAACACATTACATCAGGAGGACTGTGGTCATGAATTTGCATTACCCACTGCCTAAAATGTCACATTATTATTATACAAGCACATTGCATCAGCCCACCATCCTCAAACCTCTATCTCCTGGAAAGATATGGATGCAAGTATTATATTTTAATTCTGTCTTACAAAATAGCAATAAATATAGGAGACTGACTTTAACATGCGTGGCATACAATGCAGCAATACAATTAGGTGTTTTTAATAAACATTTCATTAGAATTGAAGAAATCACTCATTCTTGGAGGCATAAGGACATATCATCACAAAGGTAAAAGTAGCTGGATGTGTAGAGCAATAGATATTTCACTCAATCCCTCCAGGAGTCCATTCCTAAGGCTCAAAAATAAGATGCTGAAGGCGCAAAATTCGGATCCGTAGATCCCGTTATTTGGGCGCTACGCGTGCCCTTAGAGGTCTAAAATGGAATCGACGCCGCCCGTGCACACTTCTGGTGCAAGTCACTCCAGGCGCCAGATTGGTGAGGGCGACAGCTTGCACGCAGTGAGTGTCTGCCGGAAGTATGCAGATTAGGCAGATCATCGCGTCTGCACGCTGATTTGACACCAGCTCTGCCATTTTGGAGCTCAATGCTCCAGCTAACGCCCTCTCTTAAACTCGCACAGCTGCACACGCATTCAGCAGCAGGAAGGACACCCCACCGGCACTATTTAAAGGGATCATCGACTACTTTCAGGTTAGTTGCTAATTGATTTCTCCTGGCTGTTGCTGTGATTGTACAAGTGTTTGGTGCTTTCTAGAGTTCTTTAAAGTTGCTAAAGTCTACAGGGAGTGGTGTGGCAGATGCTGAAGGACTTTGTCCTGACTTTAAGTCTTCTGCACAAACCAGTTGCTCCCAGACATGGGTGCACTAGTAGGAATTCCCCTTGGAATACAGCATGACTTGCAGAGAGGCCACGCAGAGCAGGACAAGCTGCTGAAAGAGGGAGAAGGAGGAGGGGGGAGAAGGGCTCTCAGCAGGAGGCCATATCGGCCCAGGGTGTTCAGGGAGCAATTCTCAGCAAGGAACAGTGTGTGAGACGTCTGCGCATCAGTAAAGGCGTCCTCACTGAAATCTGCCACCTGCTGCAGCCACAACTGCAACCTCAGAGCAGGGCAAGGACCGCATTGCCAGTGGCTGTGAAGGTGACCGTGGCGATTAACTTTTACATGCGTCGGGCTCCTTCGAGGCTGGAGCTGGAGATATTTGCAGCATCTCGCAGTTTGCCGTCCAGTGTTGCGTAAGGGAGGTCACTGAGGCTCTCTATTCAGAGAGCGGACTACATTTCATTCTCTCAGGCCAGAGAGCAGCAAGCGGAGCGAGCACGGGGCTTCGCTCGGATTGCAGGGTTCTCCATGGTGCAGAGTGCCATTGACTGCATGCACATCGCTTTGCGGTCGGCGCATATCAACTGTGAGATGTACGGCAACCGAAAGGGATTCCACTCCCTCAACGTCCAGCTGGTGTGCGACTATAGGCAGAGAATCATGCAAGTCGATGCCGGGTATCCTGGCGGCAGTCATGATGCCTTCATTCTGCGGCAGTCCGCTGTGCCATCTGCATTTGAGCCAGCACAACAAACCAAAGGGTGGCTACTGGGCGACAAGGGCAATCCGTTGACGACATGGCTCATGACTCCGGTGCACAACCCATGTACACGTGGGCAGCATGTATACAATGAGAGCTATGCTGCCACACAAAATGTGATAGAGCAGACCATTGGCGTGCTGAAACAACACTTCTGCTGCCTGGATGCTCTGGAGGAGCCCTGCAGTACTCGGCAGAGTAGGTGTCAAGATTTGTCATGGTCTGCTGCATGCTGCACAACCTCACCATCCTGAGGGCACAGCCCTTGCCACCAGCTGTATGGCGAGCAGCAGGAGGCGCAGGATGCAATCTGTTTGGGTGATGCGGCTGTCATGGTTGAATAGCTGGCAGTGTGTGAAAATTAAGAGATGTGGGTATGAGCCACATTGAGCAGTGCTAAGTGTTTGAGGGTGAGGTGATGCTATGAATGTTAGGTATAAGTCGTGATTGATAGAGCTTGTTGGTAGGTGAGTGATAGCGGTGTGGTGCATTGAGCAGTGTGTGAGGCTAGTGGTGCAGTTGGTAGGATATGGCATTTGAAGATGAATTCACTGACCTTGATCACTCGTGTGAGGTCATTGAACTTTTTGTGGCACTGCATCCAGGTCCTCGGGGCTTGACTCCTGGCATTGGCCGCCACGGCTATCTGGTCCACTGCCTTCTGAGCATTACATCCTGTTCTCACCTGATGTCTACACATGCGTATGTTCTAGGGGTTATTGAATAGTGATCAGAAGCCGAAACTCTGATTTTTCCCATCTGTAACTCTGGGAAACTGAGACCAACTCCAACTCCCCAGTTAAGATCAGCTAACTAAGCATATTACAGGAATCAAACCTGGAAGCTTCTGGGTCTATATCAGTGTTTCTCAAACGTGTTTGGTTGCAAATGCGTTAGTAATCACGGACCCCCCATCTAACTTATAATACTATATAATACTCATAATATGAAAGTGCTGACAACATCACTCCTTCGCTTATGTCATATTTCCCTTTACCATCTCCCAGAAAAATAAAACTAAATTAAACTGAAAACATTCAATAATAAAACTACAACATGCAGTTTCCATAAAAGCCAATCGGCAATTTATATTTATTTACTATTTTTATTGTTTGTTTTATATCTGTCCACAAATTTTCACTTTTTAAAAACTTTTATACTTTATTTGACAGCCACCGACGAAGCTATATCGTTATAGGTTATTTGCACTTTAGCTCAGTTTGGGGATTTTTTATATACCACTGCAAAAAAAAGATTTATCATGTGTAAATAATGAGAAAGAAATTCTATTACTGATTTGATAAACATGTCTTGCTAAACATTTCTCTTATTAGTGAGATTAGGTCATCATTACAGTATGTAGCTTGCCCGTGTTTTTATTGTGGGTTATTTGAGGTAGGATGCGGTGCACATAATGCTTTTAAATTAATATGCATTGATATCACTAAAATCTTGTAAAATCATAATATTTAACACAGCAGATGTGATTTCTAGTACGCCGAAAATCTCTAATACCCTGGCCCGTAATTTCCGATAGGAGGCTTCCTGCGTGCGGATGCCTCCTATCGGAAAAAAAATCTACGCCCTTACCTGAGGGCTCCCGAGGTCCGGACACTTCCACTCCTGGGCCTCTCCACAGTCAAAGTGCGCAGGGCCCACGATTCCCAGGGGCGCAGGCGGTTCGCAAGCGTCCCTGGGATCACGTGGGCCAGGCCAGCCAATAGGAGAAGGGAATCTCCCTTCATACTTTTGACAAAAATGAGAAGTCGCACAACACCAGGTTATAATCCAACAGATTTATTTAAAATTACAAGCTTTCGGAGCTATCCTGCCCCTTCTTCAGGTAAAGTTACAATGAGTGAATCTACAAAAGTTCACAGAATATAAACACAGATACTACAGAGATACAATCTTTCCTTACATCAAATACACACTCAGTGTAACTTTACCTGAAGAAGGGGTGATAGCTCCGAAAGCTTGTAATTTTAAATAAATCTGTTGGACTATAACCTGGTGTTGTGCGACTTCTCATTTTTGTCCACCCCAGTCCAACGCCGGCATCTCCGCATCATACTTTTGACAGATAGACCTCTCAAATATATGAATGGAGATCACCCCAAAAAGACCATCACGTTTTTAAAATGAGTTAAAAATTACATTAAATTAAATATTTTAAACAAAAATGTAATTTTTTGAAAAAAATAATTAAAGTTTTTTACGGGGCTAAAAATAAACTTACCTTTTTTAAAAAAGTATTTTAAAATTATAAATGAGTGAAAAAAAAAATTATTTATTTTTTACTTTTTTCAACTCTTATGCTGGTGAAAGTAGGCCTTACGCTGCTTTTACCAGGCATAAGATTTTTAAGGGATTTCAGCGGGCGGAGGTTCTGCAGAAAGCGGAACTCTCCCCCCGCAGAGGCCCTTCTCCAGGGCAGGCGTCCGATCTGTCAAGAGCATTCTTGACAGATCGGAAATGCCGATTTTCAGCGCATGCACTTCACATGCCTGAAACCAGCATTTCCGATGTCCCTACGGGTGTGTGCACAGCTCGTACCCACCCGTAGGGATCGGAAAATGCGGGCCCCTGTCTTGGGGGTGTTAGTGTAAGTTGCTGGTTTTGTATCGGGCAGCCTCTGCCTATTTGAGGAATGGGTTGTGTCATCGTATTGGAATTCCGGCACCCTGCAGGAGTGATGAAACTTACATCAATGCTCATCCACGGTTTATACAGCAATTTAAATGAGTAATTCCTAGCTGCAGTTCAGCA
This sequence comes from Squalus acanthias, assembly GCA_030390025.1. Classification (NCBI taxonomy): domain Eukaryota; kingdom Metazoa; phylum Chordata; class Chondrichthyes; order Squaliformes; family Squalidae; genus Squalus; species Squalus acanthias. The sequence goes on from CM059430.1 coordinate 152,943,999, forward strand.
CAACAAGTGAGTTGCGGGTCATTACAAACTTAATGGGCCAGAAATTCGGCTGTTGTTGGGTGAGTACGCGCTGTGTACTCACCCGTAAGGCCACCTGAAGTGTCGGTTTCCTGCATGCACGGGAAACCGGAACTTCCGTTCCCCTGAAGGAAAGGGGTTCAGAAGTCGAACGCGTGCGCGGGAGAGGCTGCGCGCACGCAGCAAACTTCGATTTTTTTTTTCAGGTTTCTCATGGAGGGTAAGTATGGAGAAGCTGCACTTTTAAAAAGGAGGCGCAAGGCCTGTTTTTAACAAGGTAAGTGGTTAATTAATTGCAATTTAAACATTTTTTCAACAGGTTTATCTTTTTTAGATACTTTAAAGAAAGGTAAGTTTATTTTTAGCACCGTTAAAAAGTATAATTAATTTTTTCAAAAATTTAAATTTTTGTTTAAAGTAGTTAATTTATTTAACTTATAGTTATTTTAAAAATGTGATTTTTTTTTTTCAATTTATTTGAAGTTTAAGTGTGGTTTTGGGGCCGATCTCTATTCATAGATTTGACAGGTCTTCCTGTCAAATCTATGAATGAAAATGCCCGGCTAGGATTGGCTCTCCATGGCCCACGTGATCCCAGGGGACGCTTCGAACTAACTGCGCCCCTGGGATACGCAAGCACTGCCCCGCCGGCAGCTGCAGGAGGCCCAGGACCCGAAGTCCTCGTGGGCCCAAAGCACAACTGCAGGCGCGGTAGGAAAGTACGCGCGCGATGCTTGCACCCGCAGGAAGCCGGAAAGCCGAATTTCTGGCCCAATGTTGACACCTACGGGAGGCATTTTTGAGATTAAAATGTTGTTAGTTCGGTTTCCAGAATTTGAATTTGCAACCGTTGTTAGGTGTAAGGCCGGCCCTGCTCAGTAAGCACGTACACGTTATTTTGCGGACCCCCTGGAAAGTCTCTACGGACCACCGGTAGGAGAACCACTAGTCTATATAACAACAACAACAACAACAACTTGTATTTATATAGCACCTTTAAAGTAGTAAAACGTCCCAAGGTGCTGCACAGGAGTATTTTAAGACAAAAAATTTGACACCGAACTACATAAGGATAAATTAGGGCAGGTGACCAAAAGCTTGGTCAAAGAGGTAGGTTTTAAGGTGCGTCTTAAAGGAGGAAAGAGAGGTAGAGAGGCGGAGAGGTTTAGGCAGGGAATTCCAGAGCTTAGGGCCTAGGCAACAGAAGGCATGGCCACCAATGGTTGAACGATTATAATCAGCGATACTCAAGGGGGCAGAATTAGAGGAGCGCAGATATCTCGGGGGGTTGTGGAGCTGAAGGAGATTACAGAGATAGGAAGGGCAAGGCCATGGAGGGATTTGAAAACAAGGATGAAAATTTTGAAATCGAGGCACTGCTTAACCGGGAGCCAATGTAGGTCAGCGAGCACAGAGGAGATGGGCAAATGGGACTAGGTGCGAGTTAGGACATGGGCAGCCGAGTTTTGGATGACCTCAAGTTTACGTAGGGTGGAACGTGGGAGGCAAACCAGGAGTGCGTTGGAATAGTCAAGTCTAGAGGTAACAAAGGCATGGATGAGGGTTTCAGCAGCAGATGAGCTGAGGCAGGGGCAGAGACAGACGATGTTACGGAGGTAGAAGTAGGCGGTCTTTGTTATGCTGCGGATGTGTGGTTGGAAGCTCATTTCAGGGTCAAATATGACACCAAGGTTGCGAACAGTGTGGTTCAGCCTCAGATAGATATTAGGGAGATGGATGGAGTCAGTGGCTAGGGAACGGAGTTTGTGGCTTCGGACTTCCCAATATTTAATTGGAGAAAATGTTTGCTCATCCAAAACTGTATGTCGGACAGGCAGTCTGACAATTTAGAGACCTTGGAGGGGTCAAGAGAAGAGGTAGTGAGGTAGAGCTGGGTGTCGTCAGCGTACATGTGGAAACTGACGCTGTGTTTTCGGATGATGTTGCCAAGGGGCAGCATGTAAATGAGAAATAGGAGGAGGCCAAGGATAGATCCTTGGGGGACACCAAAGGTAATGATGCAGGAGCGGGAAGAGAAGCCGTTGCAGATGATTCTCTGGCTACAATTAGATAGATAAGAATGGAACCAGGCGAGTGCAGTCCCACCCAGCTGGACGACAGTGGAGAGGCATTGGTGCAGGATGGAGTGGTTAACCGTGTCAAAGGCTGCAGACAAGTCACGAAGGACGAGGAGGGATAGTTTATCTTTGTCACAGTCACAAAGAATGTCATTTGTGACTTTGATGAGAGCGGTTTCAGTACTGTGGCGGGGTGGAAACCTTATTGGAGGGATTCAAACATGGAATTGCGGGAAAGATGGGCATGGATTTGGGAGGCGACAACACATTCAAGGACTTTGGCGAGGAAAGGGAGGTTGGAGATGGGGTGGTAGTTTGCAAGGACGGAGAGATCAAGGGTTGGTTTTTTGAGGAGAGGGGTGATGACGGCAGATTTGAGGGAGAGGGGACAGTACCTGAGGAGAGAGAACCGTTAACAATATCAGCTAACATGGGAGCCAGAAAAGGAAGTTGGGTGGTCAGCAGTTTGGTGGGAATAGGGTCGAGGGAGCAGGAGGTGGGTCTCATGGACAAGATGAGCACCGAGAGGACTCACTTGGTTCTCAACTGTGCGCAGTACCACACCAAGTGGAATGAGCTTGGCGGCCAAATTACAAAACAGAAATACCCTCAAGCCTAAACCAGTCAGAATACAAAATAGTAATTCACCAACATTTTAAAACAAAACATTATCTTTTCTACCCCATGCTGGAAGTGGCCATTTCGTGGGTAACAGTCATGTGATTTCATTAATTAGTTACATCAGTGCCCTCTGCTGAACAACCAAACACATACTCACAAAATAACAGACCAGATTATTCATGTTAACCTGCTAAACATGGTGTGATTTTTAAAAATTATTTTCTTCCATCATTTTTAACTTTATTATGTATTTTGGATTTTCACTCGATGATGCACTTGGGCACAATTAACCTCATTGCTTCATGTGTTTGCAAACAAATAAAAATAAGGTTTGGTAAATATTTTATTTCCATCAACTCAACACCCATCAGGGGATGGTGTGGTGCAATAAGCTGTCACACTAGCCTTTCACCTTTAGCGCCCACATTCAAATCTAGCCAAGACTGGTGGGATAAAAATCACCTTCTGTTGGTTGACCTAAGGGCTCAACATGTAATGAATTTGAACAGTCTCAACCCAGTTTAAAGTGAGCATTGGGGGACCTGGGAGTGCTTCATCCTAAAAAGGAAAGATAATCCATTTCCCAGCACGAACATATCAATTCCAAATTGATGTTACTGTTATTTAATAAATTAGGTTTTAATTTATTCTACCTCCAATAGATAGACCTAATTTTGCAGTACAGTATTATGCAATTCAAGTCTGTGCTACACATGTTTATTCTAAAAACATTTCCCTGTGAAATTGTGAAGCTGATTAACAATCTACCTGCTGCACAGTAAATGGGCACCGTGTTAATCTCATGCTATTATTGAGCAATATCATCAGCTCTGATGAAATTGGAATGAAATTAAATGTTGCTTCAGAGACCAGAGCGTCAGGAGAGGATTTAAAACAGTTATCACTTCATTACTCACGCTTCGCTACTTCTGGACTATTTAACATGTTAAACTATTGATTTTCAAGAATTGAAATGAAGCCTGCAGTTGGCTTTATGAAGAATACAATTTAACCCTTCAATGGATAGTGGTGGTTTTCTTCCCAGGAGGAATTGCTTTAGTTCAATAATCTGGTGCTGCAGTGGGTTAAAATGTTCTCCTTTCCCATCTGGGACATGGGTTCAAATCCAGCCAGATAGATGGAATGAAAGGCTCTTCTCGACTGGCAACTATGATTCCTAACTGACATGAGTCTGGACAGTCTTAATGTAGATCCTAGCAGACATAGGTCCACAGTTCAAAACTATCCACAGTTTAGATGAAGTGTGTACAACATTAGTCAGAGAGGCCACATGAATAATTAGTGCTGGAAGTGTAAAAATTCACAGGTGCAGTGGAGTTAAGGAGTATCGCTGGGGCAGGATCGAAGCAGCATAAACTCTGCATCTGATGAAATCACCAGATTGCAATATTTTTCTGTATTTGTTGGCTTCATAACATGATGGGAATTTTTCCAGCCCTGGGGAGGCAGGTATGGAGGCAGGACTACCGGGAAAATGGCAGAAACTGGGAGCGGGTACCGACCCCGCTCCCAACCCACCTCCATACCATCTTCCCGGGTGGTGGGTCCCCGAGTCGTGCAGGGACCCGTCTCTTCGAGGCGGGAAGGGGATTAGAGCCAATTAACTGCCTGTTAACAGGTAGTTAACAGGCAGTTAAGAGGTTTATCCCCATTTTACGCCTGCAATTGCGGGCTTCCCGACGGCTGCGAAGCTCGCCAGGGTCATCCGAGGTGAGCAGTGGGTCTACAAGGGTGAGACGAGTCGAAATGTCCACTGTAGAGGTGAGTGATGGGTACAAGTATGGACAGGTAAGTATGAGAGGTGAGTGTAAAGTGTTGGAAAAGTTTCCTTACCTTTGCTTCTTTCTGCAGGCTTCAACCTTTGAGGATCCAGAGGTGCCTCATTCTCAGATGCAGCAGCCATCTGCTTTCTGCTGAGGAGAGAGGTCTTGGTGAGCCTGTGTGCAAGGGCTCACCTTAGAACAGAGATTGTCAGTGTTTGACAGCTTCTCAAATTTTCGACAGATGAAGCGTCATACGCTGACGTCATCTGTCACCGGCTTTCCCTTAATTGGACGGTAAGCCCACAGGGCGGCTTAACAAGGCCGATCAAGGGAAAATAGCGTGGGTTGGTCAGACATCGCTGGGGGCGGGACTGAAACCCGGAAACCAGAAGTCCCGCCTCCAGCACGTCTCCATTGAGAAAATCCAGCCCGATAGTTCTGTTAATATATTCAAATTATTTGAAAAAAAGTTGAAAACCACTGTGTTAGACCTCATAATGAATATCGGGAGGGAGTAGAGGAGGCGATCGAGGGGAGTAGTGGCATCAATTGGGGGTTGAGTTTTAATGTGGGGTCGAGAGGCGTACTCCTGCTCCTCCCAGCTCCACATTCAGGTAAGTATATTTTAAACACCTTGTTGGTTGCGGTCCCTTGTAATGATCATGTGCTTCCTGCCCACCATACTGGAGGCATAGGAGGCCTTTAACACCTGAAAAAAAAAGGTGCTGCACACTCGAATTTCTAGACCGCTGAGTCTGCCTTAGGTCCTTTGCACCTTTCCGGGCGAATGTGCTGATTATTAAAAATCAGAGCATTAGAAATGTATAAAACCAAGCAACATTTCTTACAGGGAATGTTGCACCTTGCAAGTCAATGTTGTGAATAAAATCTCACAGATGGGCAAATAAAATTGGTCAATATGGTTGATACTGTGAGATTTGCTAATAAAAAAAAAGTATTTGAACAGTCTGACTGACGCACCTCAAACAGCGAGTAACAGAGAGTAAACAATACCTCATACAGACTAAACGACATAGGTAGGAGAAGGGACGGGGATTTAAAACAGGAATTTAGGGAGCTAGGTTGGAAGCTGAGAGCCAGTACAAACCATGTTGTAATTTCTGGTTTGTTGCCGGTGCCACGTGCTAGCGAGTTGAGGAACAGGGAGAGAGTGCAGATAAACACGTGGCTGCAGGGATGGTGTAGCGGGGAGGGTTTCAGTTATGTGGATAATTGGAGCACATTCTGGGGAAGGTGGGACCTGTACAAACAGGACGGTTTGCACCTGAACCAGAGGGGCACCAATATCCTGGGAGGGAAATTTGCTACGGCTCTTCGGGGGAGGTTTAAACTAATTTGTCAGGGGGATGGGAAAAAGGGCTGTAGTCCAGGAGCCAGTGGTGAGTGTAGGGAGGTACTGAGGAGGGTATCAAGGTCGCAGGAATGTACCGGCAGACAGGAAGATGGCTTGAAGTGTGTCTACTTCAATGCAAGGAGCATCCGGAATAAGGTCGGAGAACTTGGAGCGTGGATTGGTACTTGGGTCTACGATGTGGTGGCCATTACGGAGACATGGTTAGAACAGGGACAGGAATGGTTGTTGGAAGTTCCGGGGTATAGATGTTTCAGTAAGAGTAGGGAAGTTGGTAAGAAAGGTGGAGGAGTAGCATTGTTAATCAAGGATAGTTTAACAGCGGCAGAAAGGCAGTTCGAGGGGGATCTGCCGTCTGAGGTAATATGGGCTGAAGTTAGAAATAGGAAAGGAGCGGTCACGTTGTTAGGAGTTTTCTACAGGCCCCCAAATAGTAATAGAGATGTGGAGGAAGAAATTGCAAAGCAGATTATGAATAGGTGTGGAGGTCACAGAGTAGTTGTCATGGGTGACTTCAACTTTCCAAATATTGATTGGAACCTTTATAGGTCAAACAGTTCGGATGGGATAGTTTTTGCACAGTGTGTGCAGGAGGGTTTCCTGACACAATATGTGGATAGGCCGACAAGAGCTGGGGCCACGTTGGATTTGGTACTGGGTAATGAACCGGGCCAAGTGTTTGATTTGTATGTGGGAGAGCACTTTGGAGATAGTGACCACAATTCGGGAACTTTCACTATTGCAATGGAGAGGGATAGGGCCATACGGCAGGGCAGGGTTGATAATTGGGGGAGGGGTAATTATGATGCGATTAGGCAAGAATTAGGGAGTATAAGATGGGAACAGAAACTATCAGGGAAAGGCACAAACGAAAAGTGGAGCTTTTTCATGGAGCAATTACTGCGTGTCCTTGATAGGTATGTCCCTGTCAGGCAGGGAGGAAATGGCCGAGTGAGAGAACCATGGTTCACAAAAGAGGTTGAATGTCTAGTCAAGAGGAAAAAGGAAGCGTATGTAAGGATGAGAAAACAAGGTTCAGTTGGGTCGATTGAGGGGTACAAGGTAGCAAGGAATGAGCTAAAAAAAAGAGCTTAGGAGAGCTAGGAGGGGGCATGAGAAGTCCTTGGCGGGTCGGATCAAGAAAAACCCCAAGGCCTTTTACTCTTATGTGAGAAATAAAAGAATGACCAGGGTGAGGGTAGGGCCGGTCAAGGACAGTAGTGGGAACTTGTGCATGGAGTCAGAAGAGATAGGAGAGGTGATGAATGAATACTTTTCGTCAGTGTTCACCGAGGAGAGGGGCCATGTTCTTGAGGATGAGAGTGTGATAAAGGTGGATAGGCTGGAGGTGGTAGATGTTCTGAGGGAAGATGTTTTCGCAAATTTGAAGAACCTGAGGGTCGATAAGTCCCCTGGGCCAGATGGGATATATCCTAGGATTCTTTGGGAGGCAAGGGAGGAGATTGCAGAGCCTCTGGCTTTGATCTTTGGGTCCTCACTGTCCACGGGAATGGTGCCAGAGGACTGGAGAGTGGCGAATGTTGTTCCTCTCTTCAAGAAAGGAAATAGGAATGACCCTGGTAATTATAGGCCGATTAGTCTTACTTCGGTGGTTGGTAAGATAATGGAAAAGGTCCTGAGGGATAGGATTTATGACCATTTGGAAAGGGGCAACTTAATCAGGGATAGTCAACACGGATTCGTGAAGGGTAAGTCTTGCCTAACAAATTTGATTGAATTCTTTGAGGAGGTAACTAAGTGTGTAGATGAAGGTAGAGCAGTTGATGTCGTATACATGGATTTTAGTAAGGCGTTTGATAAGGTTCCCCATGGTCGGCTCATGAAGAAAGTAAGGAGTTGTGGGATAGAGGGAAATTTGGCCGATTGGATAAGTAACTGGCTATCTCATAGAAGGCAGAGGGTGGTGGTGGATGGAGCATTTTCGGACTGGAGACCAGTACCAGCGGTGTGCCACAGGGGTCGGTGCTGGGTCCTCTGCTGTTTGTGATTTTTATCAATGACTTGGAGGAGGGGACTGAAGGGTGGATCAGTAAATTTGCTGATGACACCAAGATTGGTGGAGCAGTGGATGAGGTGGAGGGCTGTTGTAGGCTGCAAAGAGACATTGATAGGATGCAGAGCTGGGCTGAAAAATGGCAGATGGAATTTAACCCTGATAAGTGCGAGGTGATTCATTTTGGTAGGGCAAATTTGAATAAGGATTACAGGGTCAACGGCAGGGTTCTGAGGAACGTGGAGGAACAGAGGGATCTGGGGGTTCATATCCACAGATCTCTGAAGGTTGCCACTCAAGTGGATAGAGCAGTAAAGAAGGCCTATGGTGTGTTGGCGTTTATTAACAGAGGGTTTGAGTTTAAGAACCGTGAGGTTATGCTGCAACTGTACAGGACCTTGGTGAGACCACATTTGGAATATTGTGTGCAGTTCTGGTCACCTCACTATAGGAAGGACGTGGAAGCATTGGAAAGAGTGTAAAGGAGATTTACCAGGATGCTGCCTGGTTTGGGGGGGAGGTCTTATGAGGAAAGATTGAGGGAGTTGGGGCTTTTCTCTTTAGAGCGGAGGAGGATGAGAGGCGACTTAATAGAGGTTTATAAGATGATGAGGGGGATAGATAGAGTGGATGTTCAGAGACTATTTCCTCGGGTAGAGGCAGCTGTTACAAGGGGGCATAACTATAAGGTGCATGGGGGGAGATATAGAAGGGATGTCCGAGGAAGATTCTTTACTCAGAGAGTGGTTGGGGTGTGGAATGGACTGCCTGCTGTGATAGTGGAGTCGGACACTTTAGGAACTTTCAAGCGGTTATTGGATAAGCACATGGAGCACACCAGAGTGATAGGGAGTGTGATAGCTTGATCTTGGTCTCGGACAATGCTCGGCACAACATCGAGGGCCAAAGGGCCTGTACTGTGCTGTACTGTTCTATGTTCTATGTTCTAAATGGCACCTCATTCTAAGAAAAGCTGTCAGTTACAAGGTTTGTCCGCACATTGATGAACACACTTTATTAAAACGTTTTATGAGACAAGAGATCAATAAGAAACTCCTAATAGATAGTGAATTTTCTATAAAGGAAAAGATGATTACTAATTGGATAACCCTCAGTCCGTCCAATTGTTTGAGCTACCTCTAGACATCAGTTTTATCAGATGAGTGTCGGAATCCTTTCTCTTCAAACCCTTCTGTGTGCCATTCGCTCAAGACTTCACCAACTGCAGTTATACAATATCCAATCCATGTCAGGTTATACAAGTGATATACAACAGTATCTCAATGAAAGACGATACTGTTCCACCAGGGTTGTCACTTGTCCAGTTTTGAACTTTACCTTCTATTTTTCTTGTGTGCTGACTGAGTAATTTCCAAAATTCAAACCGGGCAACAAAAGTTTGTTTTTCTATTTACTTCTGTGTCTCATCATGCACAAACCTTAATTATTGGGGCTATTGAGGCTTACATTGATTTTTCATCAGGAACAAAAAACAAACCTCAGAACAGCTATGGTCCTGCTCCTGTCTCCTTTTGATACGGATAGAAATATCTGGTAGACAGACAGGCACCTAGGAACCATTGTGTACTGTTAAGAACCTGGCGGAGCTAAGTAACAGGAACATGAAAAGGCCGATCACATGCTTTTGTTCCCTAATACGCGTTTGTAAGAAGCGGTCAGAATTAAGGAGACACCAAGCAGTAAAGAACCTATCCGATGAAAGGTCATCGACCTGAAACATTTCTCACCACAGATGCTGCCTGACCTGCTGAGCGTTTCCAACATAGAAATATAGAAACATAGAAAATAGGTACAGGAGTAGACCATTCGGTCCTTCGAGCCTGCACCGCCATTCAATGCGTTCATGGCTGAACATGCTACCTCAGTACCCCATTCCTGCTTTCTCGCCATACCCCTTGATCCCCCTAGTTGTGAGTGTTATATCTAACTCCCTTTTGAATATATTTAGCGAACTGGCCTCAACAACCTTCTGTGGAAGAGAATTCCATAGATTCACCACTCTCTGGGTGAAGAAGTTCCTCCTCAGCTCAGTCTTAAATGGCTTCCCCTTAATCCTTAGACTGTGACCCCTGGTTCTAGTTTTCCCTACCATTGGGAACATTCTGCCCGCATCTAATTTGTCTAAACCAGTCAGGATTTTAAATGTCTCTATAAGATCCCCCCTCATTCTTCTGAACTCCAGAGGATACAAGTTCAGTTGACCCAATCTTTCTTGATATGTCAGTCCGGCCATCCCAGGAATCAATCTAGTGAACCTTCGCTGCACTCCCTCAATAGCAAGAATGTCCTTCCTTATATTTTGTTTTTATTCCTATCATCAGCAGTCAATCAGTCACCGATACAGTCATATCATTTAAAGCACCCAAACAGGCCATTTATCCCAATTGATTTCTGCTGGTGTTGATGCTCCACACGAGCCTCCTCCCACCTTATTTCATGACACACTATGAATGACTCACAAAAGAATAAAACGTTGAAGAGAATAAAATCTCCATGCAAAGTCTCTATCTCCCTTTCCTATATTCTCCAGTGAAAGCTGTCCCCGTTGAATGAACAATTGTTAAATGAATAAAACGTTTAAATGAAATGCAAAAGTCTGGATTTAATCATTTAAGCGTTATACAGCCTCGCTAAAGCTGACATGTTAAGCCCCTTTTTTGACAATCGTTGTGTCAAATTCTTTTTACAAGCACTTTTGCTTTCACGCATCACCCCTGTGCTCGCTGACCTACATTGGCTCCCGGTTAAGCAATGCCTCGATTTTAAAATTGTCAGCCTTGTTTTCAAATCCCTCCTTGGACTCGCCCCTCCCTATCTCAGAGTCATAGGGTTATACAGCACAGAAAGAGGCCCTTCGGCCCATCGTGTCCGCACCGGCCATCAAGCCCTGTCTATTCTAATCCCATTTTCCAGCACTTGGTCCGTAGCCTTGTATGCTATGGCGTTTCAAGTGCTCATCTAAATGCTTCTTGAATGTTGTGAGGGTTCCTGCCTCTACCACCCTTTCAGGCAGTGAGTTCCAGATTCCAACCACCCTCTGGGTGAAAAAGTTTTTCCTCAAATCCCCTCTAAACCTCCTGCCCCTTACCTTGAAACTATGCCCCCTGGTTATTGACCCCTCTACTAAGGGGAAAAGTTCCTTTCTATCTACCCTATCTATGCCCCTCATAATTTTGTACGCCTCAATCAGGTCCCCCCTCAGCCTTCTCTGCTCTAAGGAAAACAACCCCAGCCTGTCCAGTCTCTCTTCATAGCTGAAGTGCTGCAGCCCAGGTAACATCCTGGTGAATCTCCTCTGCACCCTCTCCAATGCAATCACATCCTTCCTATAGTGTGGTGACCAGAACTGCACACAGTATTCCAGCTGTGGCCTAACTAGCGTTTTGTACAGCTCCATCATAACCTCCCTGCTCTTATATTCTATGCCTCGGCTAATGAAGGCAAGTATCCCATATGCCTTTTTAACCACCTTATCTACCTGTCCTGCTGCCTTCAGGGATCGATGTACATGCACACCAAGGTCCCTCTGATCCTCTGTCCTTCCTTGGGTCCTACCATTCATTGTGTATTCCCTTGCCTTGTTAGTCCTCCCAAAATGCATCACCTCACACTTTTCAGGGTTAAATTCCATTTGCCACTGTTCTGCCCATCTGACCAACCCGTCTATATCGTCCTGTAGCCTGAGGCTTCCCTCCTCGCTATTTACCACCCCACCAATTTTCGTGTCATCTGCGAACTTACTGATCATACCTCCTACATTCATATCTAAATCATTAATGTACACTACAAACAGCAAAGGACCCAGCACCGATCCCTGCAGTACAGCACTGGACACAGGCTTCCAGTCACAAAAACAACCTTCGACCATCACCCTCTGCCTCCTGCCACTAAGCCAATTTTGGATCCAATGTGCCAAGTTGCCCTGGATCCCATAGGCTCTTACCTTCTTGACCAGTCTCCCATGCGGGACTTTGTCAAAAGCCTTTAAGAAGTCCATGTAGACCACATCAACTGCACTACCCTCATCCACACACCCAGTCACCCCCTTGAAAAATTCAATCAAATTGGTCAGACATGATCTCCCCATGACAAAGCCATGCTGACTATCCTTGATTAATCCTTGCCTCTCCAAGTGGAGGCTAATTCTGCCCCTCAGAATTTTTTCCAATAATTTCCCTACCACTGATGTTAGGCTCACTGGCCTGTAATTCCCTGGTTTATCCCTACTACCCTTCTTGAATAATGGTACTACATTAGCTGTTCTCCAGTCCTCTGGCACCTCCCCTGTGGCCAGAGAGGTCCTGAAAATTTGTGTCAGAGCCCCTGCAATCTCCTCCCTTGCCTCACACAGCAGCCTGAGATACATCTCGTCTGGGCCTGGGGATTTATCCACTTTTAAGCCCACTAAAACCACTAGTACCTCCTCCCTCTCAATACTAATTTGTTCAAGTATATTACAATCCCCCTGCTTGATTTCTATGCCTACATCGTCCTTCTCCATAGTGAACACAGATGCAAAATATTCATTTAAAACCCCACCTACATCTTCTGGCTCTACACACAGATTGCCACTTTGGTCCCTAATGGGCCCTACTCTTTCCCTGGTTATCCTCTTGCCCTTAATATACTTATAAAACACCTTGGGATTTTCCTTTATTTTCCCCGCCAGTGTTATTTCATGCCCCCTCTTCACTCTCCTAATTTCTTTTTTAGGTACCCCTTTGCACTTTCTATACTCCTCTAGGGCTTCCACTGTTTTTAGTCCTTTGTATCTGCCAAAGCCTCCCTTTTTTTCCTAATCCATTCTCGTATATCCCTTGACATCCAGGGTTCCCTGGGCTTGTTGGTCCCACCCTTGACCTTTACGGGAACATGTTGCCGTTGTACTCTCTCTATTTCCTTTCTGAAAGACTCCCACTGCTCTGATGTGGATTTTCCTACAAGTAGCTGATCCCAGTCCACTTTGGCCAGATCCTGCCTTATCATATTAAAATCGGCCTTCCCCCAATTTAGAACCTTTATTTCCGGTCCATCTGTGTCATTTTCCATGACTACCTTAAATCTAACCGAATTATGGTCACTGTCACCAAAATGCTCTCCTACTGACACTTCTACCACTTGCCCGGCTACATTCCCTAGAATTAGGTCCAGTACCGCCCCCTCTCTTGTAGGACTTTCTACATGCTGGCTCAAAAAGCTCTCCTGGATGCACTTTAAGAATTCTGCACCCTCTAAGCCTTTCACACTCTGACTATCCCAGTTAATATTGGGGAAGTTGAAATCCCCTACTATTATTACCCTATTATTTCTACACTTCTCTGAGATTTGCCTACATATCTGTTTCTCTATCTTCCCCTGACTGTTTGGGGGCCTATAGTACACTCCCAGCAAAGTGCTTGCCACCTTTTTGTTTTTAAGTTCTACCCATATGGCCTCATTAGAGGAACCTGCTAAGACATCATCCCTCCTTACAGCAATAATTGACTCCTTGATTAATATTGCAACACTCCCTCCTCTTTTACACCCCCCTCTGTCTCACCTGAAGATTCTATACCCTGGAATATTGAGCTGCCAGTCCTGCCCCTCCCTCAACCATGTCTCTGTGCTAGCAACAATATCATACTCCCATGTGTTCATCAACACCTTCAATTCATCTGCCTTACTCGCAAGACTCCTTGCATTAAAATAAATGCCATCCAGCCTTGCCATACTCCCTTGTGCCGTTACATATTTGCTCTGCCTTCCAGGCTGACTTGCTTTTTCCTCTATATTTGGCTGTGCATCACCCCCTACTATAGCTCCACTCCGTATCCCATCCCCCTGCCAAGTTAGTTTAAACCCCCCCCCAACAGTACTAGCAAACCTCCCTGCAAGGATGTTGGTCCCGTTCCGGTTCAGGTGCAACCCGTCCGACTTGTACAGGTCCCACCTTTACCAGAAGCAGACCCAGTGATCCAGGAAACTAAAGCCCTCCCTCCTGCACCAACTCTTTAGCCACGCATTCATCTGCTCTATCCTCCTATTCCTATACTCCCTCACTCACCAAACTCACAGCTTAACACTCTGTTCCGATCTGCACTCTGTGACAAACTGCACTCTAGCCTCCCCTAGTTATACTGCTGAGATTTAAATGAGTGAGCTCTCTGGTAGTTACAGAACCAGATTAGACCACTTAATTAATAAACTACTCTCACCTGCTCTGCAGCACAGAGCTTGCTTAGCCCTGCCCAAGCCTGGAAGAAACTTAAAACTTGAAACAGTAAATTTAAATGCTAATTGCAAGCACACAAGACTAGAATTTATAAAAATAAGAGATTAACCTTTAAGATTTACTCTCTCACTCACCAAACTCGCAGCTTAACACTTTGTTCCAATCTGCACTCCGTAATCTCTGCAATCTCCTTCAGCCCCACAAGCCCCCAAGATATCTGCATTCCTGTATCAGCTGTGGCTCAGTTGGTAGCACACTTGCCTCTGAGTCAGAAGCAATTGTGGGTTCTAAGTCCCACTCCAGGGACCTGAGCACATAAAGTTAGGCTGACACTCCAGTGCAGTGCTGAGGGAGTGCTGCACTGTCAGAGGTGCCGTCTTTTGGATGAGACGTTAAACCAAGGCCCTGTCTGCTCTCTCAGGTGGATGTAAAAAATCCCATGGCACTATTTCGAAGAACAGCAGGGGCGGTGTCCTGGCCAATATTTATCCTCAACAAAAACAGATTATCTGGTTATTAGCACATTGCTGTTTGTGGGAGCTTTCTGTGTGCAAATTGGCTGCCGCGTTTCCCACATTACAACAGTGACTCCACTTCAAAAAAGTACTTCATTGGCTGTAAAGCGCTTTGAGATGTCCTGGTGGTTGTGAAAGGCACTATATAAATGCAAGTCTTTCTTTTAAAACCTACCTCTTTGACCAGGCTTTTGGTATCCTGGCCTAATATCTCCTTATGTGGCTCGGTGTCAAATTTTGTTTGATAACGCTCCTGTGAAGCACCTTGGGATGTTTTACTACATTAAAGGCGCTATATAAATACAAGTTGCTGTTGTTGTAGCAGATGTGAAAATCGACTCATAACCAAGTTAGTGATGTCTTTTTCACCTCATCAGATGCTGGGGACTCAAGCACTTTTGGTTATCAATGTGACAATCACTTTTGTTTAGGTGTGAAAGCTGTGTCATCAGGTGCTAATGCTCAAGCCTGATGCTAATAACTAGCTGGATGACCCAGTTCATCCAGTGTCTCCAATTAAAAGGCAAGCATTAATTTATAAATTGTTAAAAAAGAACTGTGCGGTATCGCTAGATGTGAATAACCTGATTTTAAAGATTTTATAAGTTCTTTTTTAAAGACTAATTTCCTAATATCTGTCCTAAAAGTACTCTTCTCCGGTTTGAACCTGAGCCCCCTGGTTTACTTCTGCAGTTTAATTTAAAGCAATATTCTGGGTTCACTTTTTCTATGCCTTTAACAATCTTGAGAAGTCGCACAACACCAGGTTATAGTCCAACTGCTTTATTTGAAATCACAAGCTTTCGGAGCGCTGCTCCTTCGTCAGGTGAAGTCCTCTACAAGATCATGTCCCAGTCGCTACCTTTCCAGGCTGAAAAGTTAAGTTTCTCCAGTCTTTCCTCATAACTTAGACCCTGATACTGCGGATTAGCCTCGTGGCTCTTCTCTGCACCATCTCCGGTGCTTGAATGTCTCTTTTGTTTCTTGGCGACCAGAACTGGTCTCAGTACTCTAGTTGTGGTCTGACTAGTGCACTAAAATGCTTGATCATCACCTCCTCTCACTTCACATTCTATTGTTTTGGCTATGTTGTTCAATGCTCTACATTAAAAGAAAGATTTGCATTTATATAGAACCTTTCACAAGCTGAGGATGTCCCAAAGTGTTTTACGCCCAATTGAATACATTTGAAACGTAGTCACTCGTGTAATGTAGGAAACACGGCAGCCAATTTGTACAAACAGCAATGTGATAATGACCAGATAATCTGTTTTTAGTGATGTCAGTTGAGGGATAAATATTGGCCAGGACACCCCTGCTTTTCTTCGAAATAGTGCTATGGGATCTTTTACGTTCACCTCAGAGGTCAGACGGGGCCGCGATTTAACGTCGCGTCTGAAAGACAGCATCTCCGACAGTGCAGCACTCCCTCAGCACTGCACTGGAGTGTCAGCTTAGATTTATGTGCTCAAGTCTCTGGAGTAGGGTTTGAACCCATGACCTTCTGACTCAGGGACAAGAGTGCTACCCACTGAGCCATTCCAAAAAATGGAAAATCTCACACCGGTGCAGTAAGGGGTACAATGGGTACTCTTCTGGCTTCGGGACTCGGTCACATTGTCAGAACCGTATAGAGGCAACTTTACCCAACATCTAACACTTGCTCTGCCTGACCTGAGAGGATTCGAACATGGCGCTGACATCCATTCTTTTGATCAGCCTAGCAATTCAAAAAAGTTTGTTTTCTCCAACAGATGATTTTGTTTTCAAAAAATAACGATGTAGCACATAGAAAACTCTCATATGGGATGGGGGGGGCGGGGGGAGGAGGTGTTAAATCCATGGTCTTATTCACAAATAGCCTGGCAACACTCACCGTGCAAGATCACACTTGGGAATAAGCACTAAAGCTAGGCAGCAAAAGCCTGCTGCTGGTGTCTGTGGCAACTATCAATTCTTTCCAGAGAGATGGGAAGAAAACCGGAGGAAAAAAAAATTGCAGAAAAAAATACATACGTTGAATTTATGTACCCATGGTACAGGATCTGTGCTGCTTAAACTATGTCAGTTTTACTGCCCCAATGCTCAGGTAATTAGCTGGACCACTGATTAAATCTGTCAACGGTTAAGTCATTATAACCTGGGTCACTTGAGTTCAGATTCAGAACATGATTTACAGCAGCCCGGTCAGATACTAACCATACAAAGCAACTTGAGCCTTTTCAAACCATGTAATATCTGACTAGCTGACTTCATTTTCTATTTTTACAGATGTGCTTTTCAGGATAATACAATCAGAGAATACTGAGTATAGGAAACAGATAGAGGGACAGATATAAGTAGAGCACTGCTACTGATTGACATCAACAGCAAGGGCACACAGATTAGGTCTGGTTGAGTCAAGGCCTTAATCAATCACGGTGTCCTGCTCTCCTCTGTAGATTATACTGCTCCTATGTGTCAATCAGAAAATCCAAAACTAATATTATTTACCACAGTATATACTCATTCTCGTTGGTGGCTTAAACGTTAGTACAAAATTCTGGTCACTCTCACAATGAAACTGGCTTCAGACCGGACGGACAGGGCTGCTGGGTTTTGCTCCAGTTCATGTGTGTGTGATTGAACCAGTTTAAATTCTCCTTTGTAATTTCACTTTTGAGCTTGCTCCAATAACGCAGTGCGTGACTTATCATGTGATGGGAGACTGAGCCGTACGCTCCAGGAAGGACTCATGTTTGATCATGGTCTGTGTTGAGTTATTATGGCCGGAATTTTCACACTGCAGAGAGTGCGGGTTTGGGGGGGGGACGGGTCGGCAGTTAAAAGCTCTGAAATTGACAGCGCGTCGGAAACCTACCTACATCCCGCCGACTTCCGCATTTAACTGGGGCGCGTTTCGCAGCGGGCCACGGACCCGCTCGGGCGACCTTATTGAAGCACTTAACTGCTCGTTGAGAGACCCTTCAGAGCCTTTTTAAAGTGAGGTTTCGTCTCTAACTGCTTGTGCACGGGATTCACGGACCTCGGGAAGCTCGCCTGTGAAGGGGAGGCGGGAGCTCAGTGGCCATTGTGCTACTTCATTAAGTGACAGCTGGAAAAAAACACGTAAATACACACACCTTACACCTGCTTCCTTGCCGAAGGGAAAGGCTCTTGCTGACACCATTTTGTGCAGAGATTTTGCTTTCAGGAGTTTCCAGGCGATTTCTGCAATCTCAGAATCCACTCTCACTACATTGCAAGTCACTCTCAGTACATTGTAGGATTGTGCCACTGATCTCCACTTTACCTGGCATCTATCAGATCAACATGGGTGCCTCTTATGCTGTTTCACCTTGGACCTCAGATTCGGACCAAGATGAGCCCCAGCACCAACAACACCAGCAACAGCAGCAGCAGCAGCAGCAGCCTTCTTCTCACCGACCTGATGCTCCACAGGAGAGAGGGGATCAGCGCAGGGCTGCACCGCGCCGGAGGTGATACCCCCAACACAGGGTATACAGGCAGAGGATGAGCTTCCTGGACATGACTGAGCAGCAGTGCTTCAGGAGGCTCAGGCTATCGTGTCAGGTCATGGCAGACATTTGTAGCTTGCTGGAAGAAGACCTGCTGCCCAGAGGACCTGGTGGCCACGCCTTACCAATGGCTGTCAAAGTCACCACCGCCCTCAGCTTCTTCGCCTCAGGCTCCTTCCAGGGATCTGCAGCAGACATTTGCAGGATCTCGCAGTCGGCCGCCCACAGATGCATCACCCAGGTGACCGATGCCATGTTTCACAAGTCAGCCAATTATGTCAACTTTGCCACTGATGAAGCCAGTGTTACTGAGCGGACGCTCGGCTTTGCGGCTCTGGCTGGCTTCCCACAGGTGCAGGGTGTCATCGACTGCACACATGTGGTCATCAAGGCACTCCATCATCACCCAGGAGTGTTTGTGAACTGCAAGGGCTTCCACTCCCTCAATGTGCAGCTCGTCCGCAACCACAAAAAGATCATCATGCATGTGTGCGCCAGATTCCCAGGTTAGGACTCTTTTATCCTGCATCTGTCCATCCTCCCTCAGCTCTTCACACCTCCGAACAGACTTACCGGCTGGCTGCTTGGAGGCAAGGGCTATCCACTGAAGACATGGCTGATGGGGGGGGCACTTGATGGACCTGTGGGAGAGTAAAGAGATGAATCAGAAGTCTTATGATGAGAGTGTGTACCGTTACCATTATGCGCATGATGACATTTCACTGGTTGCTGACATCAGTCACCATGAGTGACTGTTGTACGCCATGTGGGATATTTAATTCTGTCACCAGGTAGCTGGGAGGTTCTCCTCTCTCCGTCTCCCACCGCCAGCAGCTCTGCCACTCCACTTACTTCCAGCACCTCCTCCCCTGCTGGCATCAAGTCGTGTATATTGGAGGGCCAGCTCCGGTTCTTTCTCTCTGTTGTTCTGCGCTCTCTTCTCTTGCAAAGAGGGAAAGAAGAGAACTTTGAGTGAGAGTGATGGAATGAGTGTAAGGGATGGATGGGCTACATCTGTAGAGGGTGACTATAAGGGACTGACATGACATTGGCAAATGGCCTCCTTCTGTGGTGTTACTTTCTAGGATTGCATTAGGCTGAGGGCGAGTGTCAGTGGTGGATGGTCAGATGGGGATGTGAGTAGGTGCATCGACAGAGAGGGATGGGTGCACCTGTAAGGTAGGTTGGTGTGAGAAGTGACATGCAGGAGTAGGCTTGGGAAGACAGAGTGATGGGGTTGGGGTGACATGCACATCAGGATGTAGTTGAATGTGGCATTGCACTCACCTTTCCTGACCTCATGAGAGCATTAAATCTCTTCCGACACTGTATCCAGGTGCGGCTCACTACACCCCATGCTGCTGACTTCTTGGGCGATCTCCAGCCATGCCCTCTTGCTGCCACTGGCTGGTATCTTCCCTGACTCCCTGGGGCAGGACTTCCAGGGAGGAATCCGAAAACTTGGGTGCAGCCTTCTGGCGCTGAGACGGCATCCTTCTTTGCACCCTCACAGTCAAAGTCTTGGATGGATAAGCATAGGCACCTCTCCCAAACACATCTGAGCCTCCTACAACAACCTTCAACTGTGATGTGTGCAAGACCCCTTTGAATATCTGAGCTGAAGGCGAGTCATCGGTGACGTCATCAGACCCGCTCCAGTTTATTGGCCGGGAAACCCACATGACTCATTCAATTGATCTAATTCAGTTAAACGCGCACTGATGAAAAGTTCGTAATGGCGACCCACTACGCGGCCCCCACGCACCCGACCCGACCCGACTCAAAGGTAAAAATTGACTACTTTATCCCAGCTGGTGGCAGCAGTCAGCGGTCCTATAATTGGCTGTAGCATCCCTCGGCCAGAGAAGAAAAAAGTCCACCAGTTCTCCCTCTTGATTGCTGTCCAATGACTCCTGCTAAAGAATGCATGTGTGTGGACGGCAATATTGCAATTTCTTTCATTGTCGAATAACCCGCTTGGCCCCCCCCCCCCCCCCACGGTCTCGGCTCATACATGAGCAATTGCCTGAGGTGTTGGGAGGCTGCTTTCACCTTTGAGCTTTACCCCACCATTCGGTCCTTCAGGAGATGAAAGAAGAATATTGGGAGAGAAAGTAAAATATCACTGTCGTTCCTCATACAGCAACTTAAACCACACAGTGTGCTTGGCAGTGCCCAGTGTTGGGAAAATTACTGCTCAATTCTGCTGCCAACTATCATGGAGCAATCAGTACTTTTGAATATGTCACATAGAGGTTGAAAAGATTATGATGCACTAATCTAGCTTCAATCTTGTACTTTATGAAATCACCTGAGCTGCTAAGTCTTGTCCTGCCTCACAAATTCTGCTACTGTCTGTATCAGTAAAGGAGAAGGAAGGAATTTGCACTTATAAACCACCTTTCACATCCTCACATCCCAACGCACTTCACAGCCAATGGACTACCTCTAAAGTGCAGCTACTGTTGTTATGTGGCAAACATGACAGCCAAGTCCCACAAACAGTAAATGAGATAAATGACCAGTTAATCTGTTTTGATTGAAAGATGAATATTGATCACTGCACCAGGAGGACTCCTTTTTCTTCTTCTATAGCTGCATGGGATCTTTAAATTACATCTGAACAATTAAAGGGAGCTTCAGTTTAACGTTTCATCAGCAATAGAGCACCTCTGACAATGCTGCATTGTAGATAGGAACATACAAAATTGACGGGCAGGAAAAGAGCAGGTGCTCCATCAAGCCTGCTTCAGACCGTGATGGCCGGAGCATCATGCCTAAACACTGCTTTCCTCCCCCAACCCCCCGCCTCTCCCGCCCACCCCCTCTCCCCTCGCAGCCATGTAATCTTCTGGGAGAGGCAAAAAAGGCAGAGAAAAAACCCAGGGCCAATAAGGGAGAAATCTAGGAATACAAATGCATAATCCCTGAAAGTGTGAGGCAAGGTAGATAAAGCCATTAAAAAAAAGGCTAATAGCATTTTAGGTTTTATAAATAGAGGTATGGTGTACAAACACAAAGTTGTACAAAGCAATGTCAGAGTACTGTGTACAACTTTGGCACCCATTATGGAAAGGACATTAAAGCCACAGACAGTAGGAATTGTAGATTCACCAGGAAGATGCCAGGAATGGGAAACTACAGTTATGAGGAGACTACTTGAAATGCTGGCACTGTGTTCACTGAAGTAGAGAAGGCTAAACATAGAAACATAGAAACTAGGAGCAGGAGTAGGCCATTCGGCCCGTCGAGCCTGCTCCACCATTCAATACGATCATGGCTGATCATCCAAATCCAGTACCCTGTCCCTGCTCTCTCACACAGAATCCCCATCGAGCCTGCACCGACACATATCCATCCCCACCCTATCCCCGTAACCCCACGTATTTAATGCCCCCTAACATATCCCATCCTATCCCCATAACCCCACATATTTAATCCCCCCCTAACACTAAGGGTCAATTTATCATAGCCAAATCAACCTAACCCGCACATTTTTGGACTGTGGGAGGAAACCGGAGCACCCGGAGGAAACCCACGCAGACACGGGGAGAATGTGCAAACTCCACACAGTCAGTCACCCGAGGCCGGATTCGAACCCGGAGATATAAAAAAGGTTTAATTATAAATTTTCAATGGTCGATGCAGGACTATGGGGAGAGAGCAGGGCATTAGGATTAGTATTAGATAGCAAAGAGCCAACACAAACCTGACTGACCGAATGGCTTCCTTCGGTGCTGAAAACGTATATGGGCCTATTCCTTCCTCAACCAACACCAACATAAACAAATTACTGGTCATTTTTTTCTGATTGCTGTTTGATGCTGCCATGTTTGCCCTCATAACAATAGTCTTTCACTTCAAAGTAATTTATTTTAAATGAAGCCCTTTGCGTTGTTTCTGAGGCTACGTAAAGGCAAGTCTTTCTTTTTACACCAATGCATCAATTCAGCTGCCAACCATGTCACAGAGCACCATCTTGTGGAATTGCTCCTGAACTGCAGCCTCAAATTACCACGGTGGAAGGATGTCAAGAAACGCTGATTTTCATCTTCACCACTCGGACAGTAAACTGGCAAATGAAAATCAGGTGGATTTTTATAACAGGCGGCCACTCCACCAGACAGTGAAGGTGAAAACTACCCCCACAATTTCTTTGTGCGTGTTGACTATTACTGAACATTATATGGACATAGAATCAGATAGATTCTACTCTGGATAGTTCTAAATATTGATTGTGACGTATAATCCCATTCTAATATGTCCTGGATATACAATTTCTCTATTAATGCAACAGATTATTTCTCGTTAAACCTAAACATTGATGATGCGAGTAGCTTCTTTAATTCTCCCAATGAACAGCGCGCTGCAGTGGTTACCACGGGAACCAGTGAGGAACTAATATTCTCATAACTCAAAAGCTGTGTTAAAATTATTTTTAAATTGTGCATCAACATAAGTTTGGAGATGTTGACACGCCTGAAGCAGCAACAACAACAACAATTTGCATTTATATAGCGCCTTTAATGTAGAAAAACATCCCAAGGCGCTTCACAAAAGCAGGGTTAGCCAAAATGGGCACTGAGTCAAAGAAGGAGTATCAGGAGGGGTAACTAAAACCTTGCTCAAAGAGGTGGGTTTAAGGAGAGTCTTAAAGGAGGACAGCAATAGTGAAAAGGCAGAGGGGTTTAGTGGAGAAATTCCAGCAGTAAATTCAAAGCTGTGGAGATTTAGGGTAAACTCTGGAAATGGTTATAAAAACTGTTTGAAAGGGAGGAAGCAATGATTATTTGTTTGAGGAGCTATGCCAGTGTGGGTGGGGTGGGGTGGGGGGGGGGGGGTGGCGGGGGGAATACTGAGTTGGGTACCTCAGGGCTTAGTGCTGCGACCACTACTGTTTGTAATTTGCATAAATGACCTGGATTTAGAACCTCAATGCAAAATGGTCAAATCTGCAGATGATACCAATCCAGGAGGGCCAGTGGAATTGCAGAGGCAGCTCATAAACTACAGGATGAACTGGACAAGATACATAAGTGGGTAGAACAATGGCAGATGAAATTTAACGCAGCGCTACACATAGGTATAAAAAAAAAGATGAGGCCCATAGCTCATGGATGGTGTTGAAATAGTTAATAATGAAGCTGAAAGAGACCTAGGAGTTTTAATAGACTGGTGCTGAACACTACCAACTAATGTAGAGCAGCAATCAACCTGAGTCAATAGGATGTTGAACTTTAGCCAAAAGAGTAGAATGTAAGTCAGAAGAGGGAATGGTCAAACTTTTAAATGCTCCAGTCAGACTGCTCCTTCAATACTGATCCAGTTCTGGTTGCCTAGAAACAGGAGAGACATTTAAGCGCTGGAGATAGTGCAGAGAAGAGCCTCAAGGCTAATCCCCAGTGCCAGGGTCTGAGTTATGAGGAACTTAACTTCTCAGCCTTGAAAGGAGATATCTGAGAAGTGATCATATAGAAGTATAAAAGATTGTTAAAGGTATAGAAAAAGTTAACCTAGAACATTACTTCGAATTAAACTGCAGAAGGAGAACTAGGGGGGCACAGGTTCACACCTGGAGAAGGGGACTTTTCGGACAGATATCAGGAAATTTTTCTTCACACAAAGTGATCAACGTGTGGAATAAACTTCCAGATAGAGTAGTGGAGGCGAAAACCCTGAAATCATGCAAGAAACAATCAGAAGCTACAATGGTTGAGAGTTGGGGGGGGTTTAACCTGTGCATGGATGAATTGAATGGGCCGAATGGCCTTCCTCATCCGTAATTATCTTGTGAATTGTTTCTTCTCTCGGAAGCGCTCTGGGACATTTTATTATATTTACTGCACTATTTAGCAGGCTTAATAGCTGAATGGCCCTTTTTCATGCTATGCTTTCTTACTAAATCACCCATTAACCCTCGAAGCCATAAAGAGATTTACAGTTTATACTTCTCAATTCAAAGTTGCTTCATTCAAATTATTTAATACTTCAAATGCTAGCACTAACTTCTCACTTCAATGTGTAATTTACATTGCTTAATTCAAATGAATAAGTGATTCCACCTTTTAGCGCGAAAAATTCAAATTATCAGAAGTAGACTGTGTTATGTTAAATATCTGTTATCTGCCCACTGACCAGTGTCACTCCGTCAGTCATTCTTTGGGGCTCTGTTGATGATGTAAAATGACTGGTTAGAGGAAACCTGAGGTCAAACTGATTGTGCGTAGGATCCTTACAACTGAGAGAGAGAGAGAGAGAGAGACTTCTGTAACAAGATCCCAAGTTTTTACAGCAAAGGTGAATGACGCTGTCCCAAGTTTATGAATTGTGTTCTGGGGTTCCAAGTAAAACTTAACATCACCAGCATCCGATCTCTCCCCCAAAAAAAAAAGTGTTTCTCCTTGCGGTGAACTCATGCACAATTGGGCATTTTCTCCGTCTCTACTCTCTCTGGCCCTATCAGAATTCAGTGAAACCTGGGGAGGGAGGGGAGGGGAGGGGGGTTAGGCTATCAGATTAAAATGAAAGCTTTCGAAGAAACTAATGAAGACCACATGGACTATCCCTGCCTATACCTTTAATAATAAGAAGCTAAAATTTGGATCTGCGCACGTGTTGGCAAACGCTGCTCCTTTCCCAGCCCGAGTCCAAAGCTGAAGCATGTTAGATTTAAAATCTGCGTAGAGTTTACATTTGCAGTAAAATATAGGTGCAGTACTTCTGGAATGTTCTCTTTGAGCTCAACAACAGCTGGTTCCAGTTATGCCCAAAATAAGATGACCCATGTGCTTTCAATTGCTTTCTGACAGTAAGCAGAAATATCTGTATGGGGGAGTTCTGGAATTTTCCTGCTGTTACTTATTCTGGACTCACAGCACTCTTCAGTTTGGAGACTGTTACCACAAGCTGTCAGTTTAATGTTAACAGAGCTGCAGAATTCCAGAGATAAATTTCACTGGAATGATTTAATAGAATGGGACAACATGCTCCCCAGCCTCACCCCATAAAACATGTTGAGAGCTCGATACTGAAATTGCTCATTATTTTTGTGCGTGGGGGGAGGGGTGGAGACAAGTTTGGCCCTGGATTATTGAATTTTACAGTCTTTCCTCTTATTTAATACAGAAAACATAACGTTCGAACACAGGTAACTTCTATGTATCTGGTATGCCATTTGCACCAAATACCCATGAGATATTGAGGTTGTTTTTAAGGACAACAGCCCTGAGAAGCCAGGAGTAACAACTTAACATTTCAATAGTGTTCATTATGTACAAATAGACATATCAGGCACTTTACAAGGCGATGGATAGTGAATCTTCTTCTTAGGCAGTCCCTCGGAACCGAGGATGACTTGCTTCCACATTAAAAATGAGTTCTCAGGTGACTGATGAGTCCAATGCAGGACCTACAGTCTCTGTCACAGGTGGGGCAGACGGTGGTTGAAGGGACAGGTGGGTGGGGTGCTTGGGTTGACGTGAGCTGCCTGCGCTTGGCTTCCGCTTGCTCCCGGCGAAGAGACTCGAGGTGTTCGGTGCCTTCCCGGATGCTTCTCCTCCACTTTGTGCGGTCTTGGGCCAGGGATTCCCAGGTGTCGGTGGGGATGTTACACTTTTTCAAGGAGGCTTTGAGGGTGTCCTTGAAGCATTTCCTCTGCCCACCTGGGGCTCTCTTGCCGTGCCAGAGCTCCGAGTAGAGCGCTTGTTTTGGGAGTCTCGTATCGGGCATGTGGACAATGTGACCCGTCCATCGGAGCTGATCGAGCGTGGTCAAAGCTTCGATGCTGGGGATGTTGGCCTGAGCAAGAACACTGACGTTGGTGCGCCTATCCTGCCAATGGATTTGCAGGATCTTGCGGAGGCAGCGTTGGTGGTACCTCTCCAGTGCTTTGAGGTGCGGCCCATCTACGGCCCAAGCACCCAAGGCCCTACCCCACTGCGGGCCAAGAACGGAGAGGTACTCATCAAGGACAGAGTGGCAGTCAGTGCCCGCTGGAAGGAGCACTTCGAAGATCTCCTTAACCGCGACTCTGTCTTCGACGCGAGTGTCCTCAACTCCATCCCGCAGCATGTTACCCGCCACCATCTCAGCACAACCCCAGCCCGGCATGAGGTTGAAAAGGCCATCCGACAACTGAAGAACAACAAGGCCTCAGGAGCAGATGGAATCCCCGCCGAGGCACTAAAGCATGGCGGAGAAGCACTACTGGCGCGAATTCATGAACTCATTTCTCTTATATGGAAGGAGGAGAGCATGCCAGGGGATCTCAGAGATGCCGTAATTATGACCATCTTCAAGAAAGGTGACAAGTCCGATTGTGGTAATTACAGAGGAGTTTCCCTGCTGTCTGCCACAGGGAAAGTCATCGCAAGAATCCTCCTCAATCGCCTTCTCCCAGTGGCCGAAGAGCTCCTCCCAGAGTCGCAATGCGGATTCCGCCCACTAAGGGGCACAATGGACATGATCTTCACCGCACGTCAATTACAAGAGAAATGCAGGGAACAGCACCAACCGCTGTGCATGGCCTTCTTTGATCTCACAAATGCCTTCGACACTGTCAACCGTGAGGGATTATGGAGTGTCCTCCGCAAATTCGGCTGCCCTCAAAAGTTTGTCACCATCCTCCGCCTGCTTCACGATGACATGCAAGCCGTGATCCTGACCAACGGTTCCACCACAGACCCAATTCACGTACAGACCAGGGTCTAGCAAGGCTGTGTCATCGCACCAACGCTCTTCTCGATCTTCCTTGCTGCAATGCTCCATCTCACCCTCAGTAAGCTGCCCGCTGGAGTGGACCTAATTTACAGAACAAACGGGAAACTGTTCAACCTCCGTCGCCTCCAGTCCAGATCCAAGGTAGTCCCATCCTCTGTCGTCGAATTACAGTATGCAGACGACGCTTGCGTCTGCGCTCACTCGGAGGTCGAACTCCAAACCATCGTCAACACCTTCACCGAAGCGTACGAGAGCATGGGCCTTACACTAAACATCCGTAAGACAAAGGTCCTCTACCAACCTGCCCCCGCCACACAGTACTGCCCCCCGATTATCAAAATCCACGACAAGGCCTTGGACAACGTGGACCACTTTCCATACCTCGGGAGCCTACTGTCAACAAGGGCAGACGTCGACGACGAAGTCCAACACCGCCTTCAGTGTGCCAGTGCAGCCTTCGGTCGCCTGAGGAAGAGAGTGTTTGAAGACCAGGACCTCAAACCCGGCACTAAGCTCATGGTCTACAGAGCAGCAGTGATACCCGCCCTGCTGTATGCCTCAGAGACATGGATAGTGAATGGACATAGAGTGGATGGGGGAAAAGAAAGAGGGTGAGGAGGGACCAAAAGTACAGTAGAAGACAAGGGTCTTACGGAAATTTTTGAAGACAGGGTGGGAGGTGGCAAAGCAAAGATGCTAAGGGAAGGTGTTCCAGAGGGTGGGGGTGAAGGTGGCTGAAGGAGGGGCCACAACTGGTAGAGCAAAGGAAGTGGGGCATGCAAAGTAGGCTGGAAGAGGACTAGAGGGTACACATAGGGACATAGGGCTGGAGATCATGGATGTAAAGAAAGGAGCAAGGGCTTTAAAGTGAGCGTGAGAATCTTAAAGTTGATTCTCTAGCACATGGGAAGCCAATAGAGTTTGGTGAGGGCAAGGGTGATGGGGATGGGGGTTATAGTATGGGTGATGACTTGTAGTTTATGAATGGTAGAAACAGAAAGGCTAGCAAGGAGAGCATTGGAGAAGTCCAGCTGCAACATGATAAAATTGGGTGAGGATTCCCACTACTGTGTTGAATAGACACTCGTTTATTGAATTGAGTGGTACAGTGACTTCATGCATTGTCCTTTCACCTCTGTGACCTGCGTTCAGATCTAACCCAGACAAAGAGCATGAAAGTTTCCCCTCTCTGTCTTAAATAAAAGTTTGAGCAGTGTTGCCCAGTTCCATATTGAGCAAACCCGGCAGTAAATTGCCCGCCTCACTCAGGGAGGACACAGGGATGGCTGGTGTGTGAAGTGAGTAAGTTCACACTGGTGCAGCAGGGTTACTCTGGTATGGTGGGGGTTAGCATGCATTGTGGGGGCAGAGTAAAGGGTACTTTGTTGTGCAGCTTGCTATGCTATACCTGACCAGGAAGTGGCTGAATTGAGAATGTGTTCCATTTCCAAGCACTAACATCCCTGCCTTGATGAGCAAAACAACAAAAATCACCAATATATCTTAGAAACATGAGAAGTCGCACAACACCAGGTTATAGTCCAACAGATTTATTTAATTTTACAAGCTTTCGAAGCAGTTCGCTCCTTCGTCAGGTAAGTTAGCAATGAGAGAATCTCCCAGAATTCACAATTTAAACCCAGACAAAATCTATTCACATTATTCCTTACAACAAAGAGCACAGCCAAGACAATGAGATGTGTCCCAGGGGGTCCAACGTGTCAAACCACCTTGCTGGCTGCATATCCTGTCAATTTGTGTTCTTGTGTTTAAAAAAAAACACCTGGGAAGACCGGCCATGATGTCAAGTCACGTTCTGTATCGTGACATGAACCCGATATTGCGACTGAGGCCATCCTCATGAGTGCGGAACTTGGCTATCAGTTTCTGCTCTATGATTTTGCGCTGTCGTGTATCTCGAAGGCCGCCTTGGAGAACGCTTACCCGCAGATCCGAGGCTGAATGCCCCTGGCTGCTGAAGTGTTCCCCGACTGGGAGGCAACCCTCCTGCCTGGCGATTGTTGCGCGGTGTCCGTTCATACGTTGTCTCAGTGTCTGCATGGTCTCGCCGATGTACCATGCTCTGGAGCATCCTTTACTGCAACGTATCAGGTAGACAACATTGGCTGAGTCACATGAGTATGTACCGTGTACCTGGTGGGTAGTGTCCTCACGTGTAATGATGGTATCTGTGTCCATGATTTGGCATGTCTTGCAGAGGTTGCCGTGGCAGGGTTGTGTGGTGTCTTGGTTGCTGTTCTCCTGAAAGATGGGTAATCTGCTGCGAACGATGGTACTTTTGAGGTTAGGCGGCTGCTTGAAGGCGAGTAGTGGAGGCGTGGGGATGGCCTTAGCAAGGTGTTCGTCGTCATCGATGACATGTTGAAGGCTGCGAAGAACATGGCGTAGTTTTTAATTAAATAAATCTGTTGGACTATAACCTGGTGTTGTGCGACTTCTCATTTTTGTCCACCCCAGTCCAACGCCGGCATCTCCACATCTTAGAAACATGTAAGATAGTTTCACAGTGAGCTGATATATTTCAATACTACCTGTATCTCATCACAGTGCTTAGGGAACATATGGGGAAAAAAATTGCCAAATGCTTTCTCAAAAAGACAGTGCTACTTTTAAAAGAGTATTTGCATGTAAACAATTACCTAATTCTCTAAACAACTGCAAAGCAAGTATTCATGCTGTGTATGGGATCTGTGATAGCCACCCACAGTCAAATAACCAAGGACTAGATTCTCTGTCAATTCAGATGTTCAAGCTCCTGCAGGAAGAGTGCCAATTCTGCCAGTTTGTCATAAAAAATTGTTCCCCTTCACCCAAATTACCTCTCTCGGTATGCTAATCTACATTAGCTCCCCAGTCCCCCAGTGCCGCAAATTTAAAATTCTTATCCTTGTGTTTAAATCACTCCATGGCTTTGCCTCTTCCTATCTCTATAATATCCTCCAGTGCACACAATTCCCTGCACCCTTCCCCAACCCCAACTCTCCACTCCTCTAACACCAGCCTCTTGTGCATCCCCCCCTTTTCCCCTCCATTGTCGACACTTCAGCTGTATAGGCCCCACGCTTTAGAATTTCCTCCCAAAACCCCTCCACTTCCTTCTCCTCCTTTAAGACACTCTTTAAAACCCACCTCCTTGACCACATTTTATATCCTTCTTTCACTTGGTGTCCATTTTAAACTTGCTCCTTTGTGAAGCACTTTGAAACATTTTTCCGTGTTAAAGGCATGATATAAATGCAAGTTGTTGTTATTAAGGATTTTCACCTCTGAAATGGTTAGCACAACAAGACAGTAACTTCATAATGTGGGAGAAAATGGCTATTAATAAATGGATTCTCCAACCTAATAAACATAGAAACATAGAAACATAGAAGATAGGAGCAGGAGTAGGCCATTCGGCCCCTCGAGCCTGCTCCGCCATTCGATGAGATCATGGCTGATCATCCAAACTCAGTACCCTGTACCTGCCTTCTCCCCATATCCCTTGATACCTTTAGCTTTAAGAAATATATCTAACTCATTCTTGAATATATTTAATGACTTGGCCTCAACTACCTTCTGTGGTAGAGAATTCCACAGGTTCACCACTCTCTGGGTGAAGAAATTCTTCCTCATTTCTGTCCTAAATGGCTTACCCCTTATCCTTAGACTGTGACCCCTGGTTCTGGACTCTCCGACCATCGGGAACATTCTTCCTGCATCTAGTTTGTCCAGACCTGTCAGAATTTTATATGTTTCGATGAGATCCCCTCTCATTCTTCTATACTCCAGCGAGTATAAGCCCAATTGACACAATCTCTCCTCATATGTCATTCCTGCCATCCCAGGTATCAGCCTTGTGAATCTTCGCTGAACTCCCTCCATGGCAAGAACATCCTTCCTCAGATAAGGCGACCAAAACTGCACACAATACTCAAGGTGTGGTCTCACCAAGGCCCTGTACAACTGCAGCAGGACTACCCTGTTCCTATACTCAAACCCTTTCGCTATGAAGGCCAACATACCATTTGCCTTCTTCACCGCCTGCTGCACCTGCATGCTTACCTTCAGCGATTGGTGCACAAGGACACCCAGGTCTCGTTGCACTTCCCCTTCTCCCAATCTATTGCCATTCAGATAATAGTCTGCCTTTCTGTTTTTGACACCAAAGTGGATAACCTCACATTTATCCATGTTATATTGCACCTGCCATGCTTCTGCCCACTCACCCAACCTGTCCAAATCATCCTGGAGTTTCTCGGTATCCTCCTCGCAGCACACACTCCCACCCAGCTTTGTGTCATCTGCAAACTTGGAGATATTACATTTAGTTCCCTTATCTAGATCATTAATGTATATTGTGAATAGCTGGTGTCCAAGGACTGATCCCTGCGATACCCCACTAGTCACTGCTTGCCAATCGGAAAAAGACCCATTAATTCCTACTCTCTGCTTTCTGTCCGCCAACCAGTTCTCTATCCAAGTCAATACCTTGCCCCCAATCCCATGTGCCTTAACTTTACACACTAATTTCTTATGCGGGACCTTATCGAAAGCCTTTTGAAAGTCCAAATACACCACATCTACTGGTTCTCCCTTATCTATTTTCCCAGTTACATCCTCAAAAGATTCCAGTAGATTAGTCAAGCACGATTTACCTTTTGTAAATCCATGTTGACTTTGACCGATCCTGTCACTGTTTTTCAAGTGCTCAGCTATTACATCCTTTATAATGGACTCTAGCATTTTCCCCACTACCGATGTCAGGCTTACCGGTCTGTAATTCCCCACTTTCTCTCTACCACCCTTTTTGAATAGTGGGGTAACATTAGCTACCCTCCAATCCATGGGTACAGTTCCAGATTCCATCGAATGTTGGAAGATGATCAGCAATGCATCTACTATTTCTAGGGCCACTTCCTTAAGTACCCTAGGATGTAGATTATCAGGCCCTGGGGATTTATCGGCCTTCAATCCCGTCAATTTCCCTAACACCATTTCCCTGCAAATGCTGATTTCTTTCAGTTCCTCCCTTTCATCAGACCGTATGTTCTCCAACATCTCTGGGAGGTTATTTGTGTCCTCCTTTGTGAAGACAGAACCAAAATATGCATTTAGTTGGTCTGCCATTTCTTTGTTCCCCATTATAACTTCCCCCACTTCTGACTGCAAGGGACCTACACTTGATTTCACTAATCTTTTTCTCTTCATATATCTATAAAAGCTCTTACAGTTAGTTTTTATGTTCCCCACAAGCTTACTTCTTAATTAATCCCTTTGTCCTCCTTTGTTGAATTCTAAACTGCTCCCAATCCTCAGGGTTACCGCTTTTTCTGGCCAATTTATATGCCCTCTCCTTGGATCTTATGCTATCCCTAATTTCCCTTGTTAGCCACGGTTGAGTCACCCTTTTTGTTTTATTCTTATGCCACACTAGGATGAACAAATTCTGTAGTTCATCCATGCAGTCTTTGAATGTTTGCCATTGCCTATCCACCGTCAACCCCTTGAGTGACATTCCCCAATCAATCCTACCCAATTCGCGCCTCATACCATCGTAGTTTCCTTTATTTAAATTCAGGACCCTAGTCTCTGATTCAACTACTTCACTCTCCATCCTAATGAAGAATTCTATCATATTATGATCACTCTGACCCAAGGGGCCTCATACAACAAGATTGCTAATTAATCCTTTCTCGTTACATAATACCCAGTCTAAGATGGCCTGATCTCTGGTTGGTTCCTCGACACATTGTTCCAGAAAACCATCCCGTAAACATTCTAGGAATTCCTCCTCCACAGTATTTTTACTAATTTGGTAAGCCCAATCTATATGTAAATTAAAGTCACCCATGATGACTGCTGTGCCCTTACTGCATGCTTCTCTAATTTCCCTTTTAATGCCATCCCCAACCTCCGTATTACTGTTTGGAGGTCTATATACCACTCCCACTAACGTTTTCTGCCCCTTGTTATTTCTCAGTTCTACCCTTACAGATTCCGCATCATCAGAGCTAATATCCTTCCTTTCAATTGTGTTAATCCCCTCTTTAACCAGCAATGCTACCCCACCTCCCTTTCTTTTTTGCCTATCATTCCTAAATACTGAATAACCCTGGATGTTGAGTTCCCAGCCTTGGCCACCCTGGAGCCATGTTTCTGTAATCCCAATCAAATCGTATTCATTTACCTCTATTTGTGCAGCTAATTCATCCACCTTGTTCCGACTGCTCCTTGCATTAAGACACAAAGCCTTCAGGCTTGTTTTTTTAATGCTCTCAGACCTATACGAATTATTATTTACTGTGACCATGTTTGATTTAAACCGTTGAGTTCTTTGCCTTCTACTTTTGTTTTTCTGATTTTTTTTTTAAATGAACAAATGTAAGGGTTTGCTCGTTTCATGGATGATTAGTCTGGGAGCTGCCTTGCTGTCCATTCAATGTGATTTCAGTCTGCATCCTACTCACTTATACTGGCCAGCCAGCTGGAAAAGTCAGACACACTGACAGAAATCCCCAGTGATAAAACTGTTATTGAAAAAGGTTTCTGTAAATCAGTCAAATTATTATTGAAATACAACATGTGCGACATCAGGATCCCCACCATTGGGACCCCTTTTAAAAAATCAGTCATAATGAGTTAAGATCGGCTCGTCTATCTACCTCTGCCTATGATTGTCTAAATATTTAGAGTTGATCACAGGCAGAGGTACAGACATACACATTGATAGACAGGAAGAAAGAGAGACATAGAGACACACTCAGAAATAGAGCGGGGAAAACGAACCATCGACGCACATAGATCAAGGGAGAGCGTACGCACTGCCAATAACAGAAGCATGGAAAAACAGAACACAAGCACAGCAACAGAGGAAGGCATATTGGATGTAGAAAATGAGACTAAAGAGGACTGACAGAGAGAAACAAACACAAAGGCACAAAGAAACACTGATATTTAGACAGAAATATGAGCAGAGAGGAGGAAATACAAAGACAAAAAGAGGGAGATGCACAGATTGGCAAAGACAGAAACACAGACACATATACAGTTGTACAGTGTTGGAGAGAGAAAAAGAAAGAGAAAGAGATGTATACATTGAGATGGGGACATAAAAATAGCGAGGAAGAAAGAGACACATAGAGGCATACTAGATGCAGAGAGAGTTGGAGACCCTGAGATGTAGACTACCTGCGAATATATTGATGCGGAGATGCCGGTGTTGGACTGGGGTGGACAAAAGTGAGAAGTCGCACAACACCAGGTTATAGTCCAACAGCTTTATTTGAAATCACAAGCTTTCGGAGGAAGGAGCAGCGCTCCGAAAGCTTGTGATTTCAAATAAAGCTGTTGGACTATAACCTGGTGTTGTGCGACTTCTCACTTTTGTAAATATATTGGCCTGGATCTTGCTGTCAGCGGTGAAGAACGGTGCTCTTCATTCACCATGCTGACAGCTGCCCACAGACTTTTCACAGGCTTCTCAGTGTAGATTTCCTCTACTCTGGCGTCTTTTCCAGCACGGCGCCCTCTACAGTGGATCTGTGACACCTGTGAGCAAGTCAAGAACCAGCGAGGCTCTTCAACCAATCAGATTGAAGAATCCTCACTGAGACACACGTACGGGGATGATTTTAACCCTACTCGCTCAGCAGAAACCTAGCGGGTGAGCAGTTAAAATCACCCTGGCTCTTACCTGTCCGAAAGCCGCCATGATCGCAACATCTGCAATTTTAGCCTGCTCTCCTGAGCAGGCAGCAAGGACACGCACCCAGAGACATCAGGGTCCTTCTTTACATATGCATGTTGTGGCCCGATGACATCATTGAGACACAACTGTAATTTTAACTCAGGCCTGAGCAAGGAATCCACCTGGAGTTAAAATCGGAGCCGTAGAATCCAAACCCCAGGAAGTATAAAGCAGGAAATATAAATTAGATTTAAATGATATACAGAAAGCAAAATAAAGATTGGAAATACAGATGGGATTAAGGGAGGGAGATAAAAGAGACAGACAAAAAAGTTTAAAAAAAATTAATTTTAATTTTTTTTAATATCTCCAACGCTAATTTTTTTCTGAGGGAATGAGACTCCACACTTGTAAAATTAATTTTTCATGGCCAGAGAGGTTGTTCAGCAGTAATTATCAGTTATCACACCGTTAAAAACTCACTTACTCCTGAATGCACCAGCCCTAACTTTTTCAGCCATTTTTAGTGGGGAACTAGTGCGCAAGTACCCCAAGTTCATTCCATTACAGTGATTTCAATGCTGAGTCTATCAGCGAGGACTGCAACAGCGCACCCTGTGGAGGAACGGGGTATCTTTGACAGCAACTTTAGGATTTCTGCATTTAACTGCGCCTGTGCGGACACCTCACTGTTATTATTACCGCAAAATCCGGGCCCTTTTTTTTATACTAACAAATCTGAAAAGATAAAAAGCCAATATAATTGACTCCTTGCAATTAGGAGTCAGGTTTATTCTCACAGATTTTAGCAAGGCCTTCCAAAAATGCTTTCCTAAATAGTCACATTGGTCAGTGACTGAGCCCTTACAATGTGCAGTATACTAATTTACTTAGAAAGAAAGACTTGCATTTATATAGCGCCTTTCACAACCACTGGATGTCCCAAAGCACTTTACAGCCAATGAAGTACTTTTTTGAAGTGTCGTCACTGTTGCAATGTAGGAAACGCGGCAGCAAACTTGCGCACAGCAAGGTCCCATAAACAGCAATGTGATAATGACCAAATAATCTGTTTTTGTTATGTTAGTTGAGGGATAAACATTGGCCAGGACACCGGGGATAACTCCCTTGCTCATCTTCAAAATAGTGCCAGAGGATCTTTTACGTCCACGGCAGACAGGGCCTCAGTTTAACGTCTCCTCTAGAAAGACAGCACCTCACTCCCTCGGCACTACACTGGAGTGTCAGCCTAAATTGTTGTGCTCAAGTCTCTGGAGTGGGACGTGAACCCACAACCTTCTGACCCAGCGGCAAGGGTGCTACCCACTGAGCCATTGGCTGACACTAGATTTGATTGTCCCTTCCTTTGTATTTCCTTAAATTAACCCTCCTTTTATGTTCTTCCTTTTTTTTTTCTTCTCAAGAGTTTGCATTTCTTCACCAATAGTGTTCCATATAAAGTATCTGCTCCCTTTACCTTCGAATCCCTATCAGAACCAAATGTTCAACAAATTCCTTTTGAAAGAAGTAAATGGGCTTAGGCATGAATTACCTTTTGCTTGGAGTCCTTTCCTCATAACTCCTCTAAAGGGCAGTTAGAAAGATTAATTGTAATCATCTGGCAGTGTTCTCTGACTATATATGCTGTGCCTATATGCATCTCTTCACTTCACCTGACGAAGGAGCAGCGCTCCGAAAGCTTGTGATTTCAAATAAAGCTGTTGGACTAGAACCTGGTGTTGTGCGACTTCTCACATTTGTCCTCTATAGGGAGTTGCAGAGAAGTTTATTCTGATCTCCGTTCTTTTCCAATTTTCCCTTTGCTCACCTCCTCGATCTGATTCCAGTAACTCCAGCTGAGTGGCAGTTCCAGGGCTGCCTGCAGCCCCTTGGTACCTCACCCAAACACCTAGACAGTAAATTTTGGTACGCAAGACATAGAAGGCATGACAGTCCTTTTCTCACTCATATTCCAGCAGGGGCCACTGAATAGCAATACAAGACTGCTGCCCTAGGAATTGAACTCGGGATTTTTGTGGTCTGTGTAGATTAGCTCTACAGCACTAGCCTATCTGGGGAACATGGGGTGCCAATTTCTAATCTTGCTTGAAATCTTCAATTTTGGTACTCTTGCCTTATAGCCATAACATTAGGACAAGTGATTTGACAACAATAAATCATTTGCTGCAAGAAATCACTTGTCCAATATATGATCACAGTAATTTCTTGCCGGATTGGAAGAGGTTCTGGGTTGGAAACAGTTAATCGAATCAGGTTCACTAGAACAGACCTTGTGACCTGAGAATAAATCCTTTGAGGTAACATGAGTCTTACTGCAGTTGCCTTAGCAACAGGTCCTCTGTTTATAGCTGGGGTCAGTGCAACAACAGTGTGTTCTGGCCTCTTGCCCTGAAGACCTAAGGAGAGGAGTGAGATGCAGTTGGTTTTTGGAGCATTAAAAAGGCAGCTGGGAAAAGACTAAAACCAGAATAAGGAAAGGGGTCAGTTCCGCAGATTTCTGAGCTCAGTAGTGGATCAGGAAGTAGCAAGTACTTCATAGGAGTACTCTGACAACCCCTGCTTACCTAAGCCTTGAAATTAAAATGTGGGATAGTAGCATAAGAATGTTTAACACATTTATCTAAAATGACTTTGTTTGGTAATTTAGCAGAGGCATTATTAAGCTGTTTAAAATGAATAATTATTGCGTCCATTAAACTGTTCATAAATTGTTATCCCAACAGAATTTAAAAGCCATAATTTTTTTTAAATCATCATAAAACGTTAACCCCCCCCTCCCCCCCCCCCCCCCCCCCCCCCCCCCTGTATTTAACCCTGAGTGGAGTTTCTGACCCCATATCCTCTCCGCCTACTTGTACCTCTGCAACATTGCACCATCTCCACCCCTGCCACAGCTTATCTGCTGCTGAAACCCTCATGAATGCTTTTGTTACTTCTAGATTTGACTATTCCAACGCTCTCCTGGCCGGTCTCCCATCTTCCACCCTCCATAAACTTGAGGTCATCCAAAACTCTGCAGCCCGTAACCTAACCCGCACCGAGTCCCGTTCACCTGTGTTTGCTGACCTACGTTGGCTCCTGGTCCACCAATGCCTTGATTTTAAAATTATCATCCATGTTAAAATCACTCCATGGCCTCACCCCTCCCTATCTCTGTAACCTTCTCCAACACTATGACCCTCCAAGAACTCTACAGTCCTCCAACTCTGGCCTCTTGTGCAAACCCCGCTCCCTTTTTCCCACCATTGAAGGCCGTGCCGTCAACCGTATAGGCCCTAAGCTCTGGAATTCCCCCCACCACCCCTAAACCTCTCCACCTCTCCGCCATTCTCTTACCTTCTTTAAGAGCTTCCTTAAAACCTACTTCTTTAATCGAGCTTTTGCCCACCCACCCTAATATCTCCTTCTTTGGCTCGGTGTCAATTTTTGTTTGATTACGATCCTGTGAAGGGCCTTGGGACGGTTTCCTACGTTAGAGATGCTTTATAAAGACAAGTTGTTGTTCTCTTTTTACTTTTGTGAAAATTATGGCAAGCCTCTTACTCCTCTGAAATGTATATCTCAGAAGCTGACTGCAAGAAATTCTGTCATATTCTTAAAGGTTACTGAATTACTGCATATGGCAGGCCTGACATGTATTAAAGTTTGTACACAGCTCTCTTGATGTTCAATTGGTAGGTGTACTTCACAGTAGAGGACTGAGCCATACAGATCAGAAAGGTTCCAGGCTCCATCCCTGGTCACAAGGAGCATGAAACTCGGTCTTTGTATCTGAGACTAGGAAGGGGATAAGAACATCAGTCAGGTTTCCCATCCAAAGCTTTATCCAAAGTCCCTTGCTGGCGATTCACGCTCCCAGTGGGAAGGCGGCAGAAGTGTGTCGGAGACTCGGCAGATTTGAACTGCCGAGTGTCATCTGAATTCCACCAATCAGCTGTTTGGCCATTTCCAGTGGAAAGTGGCAACTGGTTGGCAGGGAAGGACGGGCATCAGGCGGCCCGGAGACCATGCACTGGCATTGGAAGAAGCGGGGGGCGGTGGGGTGGGTGGAGGGTGGTTGCAGGGTCTCGTGGCTGGGCAAGGAGGCAGGGTTGCAGAGGCTCAAACTTTCCTTATGGATCTCACAGGAGCATTCCTGCTCTTCCGGGCTCCATTATGGAAAGATTTTATTAACATACCTTTCACGGGCCTCGCTGGCTTTCCGAGAGGTTTACCTGGCGGGCGCCCCATTCAAAAGCCGGTTATAATTCCATCAGGGTCCCATGTACGTCGTGGGACCCCAATTTGCATTTATCAATGAGGTTGCCTGGAGTCCAACGGAGCCTTATACACCCTCGATAACCAACAACATTAAAATTGCAGATCGGTGGGAACTGAGCGGGAAATGACGCCACTCCATTTTAACTGCTCCCCGATTTCATTCCTGCCGGTCGGGGGGGGGGGGGAGTTAAAATTGGCCCGCTGATGTCTGGATAAGGGCTGAGTAGAGGATCGAGTCAGCTGTGATGCCCTACCGTTGAATACGCTACCAGCACTCACTGCCTCGGCACACAGAGAAGGGCCACTTCGGTTAGATTCTGGAAGGCTGAACCCCAGCCAAGGTCAGCATCTTAAGAAGATGAGGGGAGAAAACAGGACGGGGGTTAAAGCTTGCATGTAAACAGAAAGCAAGAGTAACAGCTTTTGAGAGATTGGACCTTCGTCCACTTTTACTCGGGATGTAGGCAATGCCAGCCAGGTCGCACTTACTGTCCATCCCTGGTCGCTCTGAGAAAGTGGTGGTGGGCTTTCTCCTTGTGGTAACGGTGCTCCCGCCGACAGTGAATAGCTCTGAATAGTTTTCCTTAATACTCCAAGCTGTTGTG
This sequence comes from Squalus acanthias, assembly GCA_030390025.1. Lineage (NCBI taxonomy): Eukaryota > Metazoa > Chordata > Chondrichthyes > Squaliformes > Squalidae > Squalus > Squalus acanthias. The sequence continues at coordinate 152,983,445 of CM059430.1, forward strand.
CTCTCAGATTACCTTCTATCTACAAATCATGGCTTCAGGCATCAAATTCCAAATGAGATGTTTAGAGCCCATAAAGAACATTCCTGTGAAAAAAATGACCTACTTTATTTATTGACAGGGATCAAGGAATAAATCTAAATGGAAACAGATTGTAAGCAGAGACTAGGTGACTCCCGCTAAAATGTTATTTTAATTAAACACAGAATTACTTGTAAAGTTTGGAGCAGTGCTGCCTGGCAACAGTGCATTAGAAACATTCGATTATGGATTGTTTTCCCCCCCCCTTACCTCCATGCCCACAATAACACATCTATTTTTCCCATTTTTATTAAGGTGTCTCTTTAGGCACAGAAAGCAAATCTAAAATTATAAAGTGTCTGTGATACTGTGCCAGATATAAGTAGACCAGCACAATTAATGAATGAAATGCTGTAGGTAGATTAGAGCTGTGCCTGGAATATTTAGCACTGTCAGCCAATCCTCTTCTGGCTTCCTTTTGTGTCTTAACACTCAGTACCTTGCAAGCTTTGTGTTGGCCAGAATAGGAATAGTTGACTATGCCAAATCTTCTGAGGTGGGACCTGATTAGATCTACAGAGTAAGTCCTGGTTCTGGATTGAGCTTCCTGCTGGGAATATGCTAAAGAGAGGGAGGGGCGTGGTGGGAGTATCTAGTGCAGGTGTAGCTCTTAAAGGGCCGCAGCTGCCATTTAAAAGGGAGCATTTTCACTGTAGCAAAATGATCACTGGCAGCAAAGGTTGCAAAGCTGTTGCACTCTGCTTACATAAAAACTCCCAGTGATGGAATTGTGGAGCTACTGCTTCACAAAATGGGCCAGAGGAGGATAGCCCTTATGACACTGAAGGGCACCTCCCCAACCAAAGAGTCATCCAGACTGCTTAGGAGGAGGTAGCAGAAAGTGTGAACACGATATCCAACATTCAGAGGACCTGGAGCAGTAGAGGAAGCAGTTTGCCAGCCTCTGCCAACTTAAGACTACCCAGTATTTCTGTACACAAAGCAGATGGGCGGAGAATGCAGGACACAAAGAATTCCTTTCAATCAGTTATGGCTTAACTGAGACCAGATGCAAAGCACTCAGAAAACCTGAGGAAGATACAGGGATAGGGGGAGATATCAGCAGTGAGATTAGTTTGGATTGTTCTAGTAAAGAGTTGAAACAGACATGATGAGCCAAATGGCCTCCTTCTGTGCTGAATGGTTCTATAAACCTTACAGTGTTCTCTAGCTTCATATGCATGACCACACTGCAGCACAGTAATTGTTCGAGCTTAAAACTAGAACTATGGTGACATCTGTAAAGGACTACCCAGAAAGCAAACTCCCAACAAAATCTGGCTACATAATACGGGTTAATTTACTCACACACATTGGAAGACAGCTGGAGAAAAGCCACACAGGGCACTACACTTTAGGAAGGATGTCAAGGCCTTGGAAAGGATGCAGAGGAGATTTACTAGAATGGTACCAGGAATGAGGTATCTCAGTTATGTGGCGAGACTGGAGAAGTTGGAATTATTCTCTTTAGAGCAGGTGAGATTTAATAGAGGTGGTCAGAATTATGAGGGGTTTTGCTAGAGTAGATGGGGAGAAACTGTTTCCAGTGGCAGAAGGGTCGGTAACCAGAGAACACAGATTTAAGATCATTGGAAAAAAATCCAGAGAGGAAATGAGAAAAAAAAATTTACACAGCGAGTCGTGCACTATCTGAAAGGGTGGCGGAAGCAGATTCAATAGTAACTTTCAAAAGAGAATTAGATAAATACTTGAAAAGGTGAAATTTGCAGGGCGATGGGGAAAAAGCAGGGGAGTGGGGCTAATTGGATCGCTCTCTCAAAGAGCTGGCACAGACACAATGGGCCAAATGGCCTCCTTCTGTGCTGTATGCTTCTAAGAGGAAGGCCTGGAAACTTTTTGCTCCTAAAAGCATTTTAAGACACTATTGTCAAATCCAGGGGTGGGGATTGAAAGTGTGATGCGGTAATGTATTATGTTTTTAATTCTCTCCTGCTCAGCGCCAAAGAACAATCTTGGAAACTAGTCCTTGACTCCCTGCTCTCTACAAACCTGAGTGTGACGAACAGAAAAGGTTATTACTGTAGGAAGCTCACTGAATGAATGCTCCTAGTTTTCAGATAAAGAATGATAAAAGCCACAACACTTTGCTAGTCTCCTAATAAGTAGTGAATTTGGACCAGCATCAGTAATACAAACTTATATGTGAGTACAGGAAACTCTTTATTAACCAGCACCCAAATATCCGGAAAGCTCTCTTAACCGGCAAAATTCTTTAGTAGGTAACCGGGGTTTTCCTTCATCTCTCGTTTAAAATTAACTTTAAAAAAAACCCTGAGGCGTTTGCCTTGTATCGGAGCGTGTAGATTGGGAGGGGAATGTGCAGCCCGGGTAGGCAGCGGACACGACAGATGGTCAGCTGGCGGTCCCCGGGGAGACGGAGCTCCGAATGCAGGCGCATGTCAATGTGTACGGGGCTCTCGTACGTTGGGAGATATAACTCTCCGTTATCCGGACTTTTTGATTAACCGGCACCACGCCGGTCCCGTCGGTGCCGGTTAATAAAGAGTTTCCTGTATTTTGTCCAACAACCACAGTGCCTCTTTAAGTATTCATCTCTAGCTCAATGAATCGAGAAGAACTGTAGCAGGCTGCCAAGCCATATCCCTCTATCTAGGCTGAGAGCTATTCAACGACCTCTCCCGCGGAGAAACCTTGTGAACCATCCCCTGCTGTGAGAAACTCTGCCCCTCCATGTTAGTTCTCACAGGCATCTGGACTGTCAATGTACATGCTGCAAATGGAATGCCACCTGGCCTGACCTGCACAATCGAGGCCAGGCACAAAGCCTTTTACCTTAAATTGATTAATTTCAGGACAAAGGAAGCAGTCTGTTTTAACTGGTTTCTACTTGCTTTGCAATTAAAATGTATTTGTATATGAAAAATACAATCTTTCTGTGAATAGTTCCTCCACAGCGGCAATTTCCAGCCAACAATAAGGAATGTGAATTCTACCCCCAACTCAGAAAGTAAGTCTGGAGTAAGACCAATTTAAAATGACGATCCACATAAATATGGATATTAAGAATATAGGGGTAGAATTTCTGCGGGAATCCCTCCGATCTTCCACAATAACTTTGGCAGAAGGTTGGCAGAGGCCCTGGAGAAGTGGCAGAAAGCGTCGATTATGCTGTTGCATCGAGGTTTATGCCAGCTTGTGCCAAAGTTATCCAGAAGATCAGGGAACCCCTGCAGAAATGTACTCCATAGAGGTTTTCTTACAATTTGAAATGTAACAGAAATTCCTTCTGTGTCACATGAAGTCCATCCGGGTCCAAACTAATAAATTGTGATTGTTTTGTCCTTTTTCCTTTCATTACAAAGATAGGGACTAGGGGTGAATGATTTTTTTATCAACTGATTGGTGTTAAAATGAAAATAGTTTTTTCCTTTGAGACCACCAGCTAGGAACAATGTCATGTTGGTATTGTCTGTGAGGAGCCTTTTGATTGTCTGAGCTGGTAATTGATCAGGTAAGGGCAGACGTGGGGATGTTCGCTGATGATTGCACAGTCTTCAGTTCCATTCGCAACTCCTCAGATAATGAAGCAGTCCATGCCCGCATGCAGCAAGACCTGGACAGCAGCAGCAGCAGCGACGGCAGTGCGGACCTGGGAGGAGCGGCGAGGTGGTGGTGGCGGTATAAAGAGAGCCTGAGGCGCAGGTAGTCCCCACAGCAGCAGCGGCAGAGCGGACCTGGGAAGAGCGGCGAGGTGGCGGTGGCGGTACCAACTCAGCACCGGCAGAATTTTCAAAGAGTGACGTCAGAAGTCAAAAGTGACGTTGGCACAAGGGGAGGGAGCTGATTGGTGAGTATCTGGTAAGTGTTTTTACTTGGCTTTCTTAAAGTTTTGAAGTTTATTCCAGCTAGTTTAGTAAATTAGAGGTTAATTAGAGGTATGGCAGGGCAGCTCACACCCGTGGAATGCACATCCTGTGCCATGTGGGAAGTCTTGGACACCTGCCCTGGTCTGGACGACCACATGTGCAGGAAGTGTCGCCAGCTACAGCAGCTCGAGCACCGGGTTACGGAGCTTGAGCGGCAGCTGCAGTCACTGCTGTGCATCCGCGAGGCTGAGAGCTACATGGATAGCACGTTTCGGGAGGTGGTCACCCCACAGCTTAAGAGTGTGCAGGCAGAGAGGGAATGGGTGACCGTCAGACAGACGAGGAGGACCAGGCAGGTAGTGCAGGGGTCCCCTGAGCCCATCTTGCTCACCAACCAGTATTCAGTGCTAAGTACTGGTGAGGGCGATGGTTCCTCTGGGGAGTGCAGCCAGAGCCAAGTCCACAGCACCATGGAAGGCTCAGCTGCACAGGCAGGGGGGGAAGAGGAGAGGGAGAGCAATAGTGATAGAGGATTCAATAGTTAGGGGAGCAGACAGGTGTTTCTGCGGCCGCAGACATGACTCCAGGATGGTATGTTGCCTCCCTGGAGAGGGGAGGGTGAACAGCCAGAGGTCGTGGTCCATATCGGTACCAACGACAGAGGTAGGAAGAGGGATGAGGTCCTGAAGGCAGAGTTTAGGGAGCTAGGAAAGAGGTTAAAAAGCAGGACCTCAAAGGTAGTAATCTCCGGATTATTACCAGTGCCACGTGCCATGTGCTAGTGAGTTCAGAAATAGGAAGATAGAGCAGATGAGAGATGGTGTAGGAGGGAGGGCTTTAGATTCCTGAGGAATTGGAACCGTTTCTGGGGGAGGTGGGACCTCTACAAGCCAGACAGGTTGCACCTCAATGGGAACGGAACCAATATCCTCACGGGAGGGTTTGCTAGTGCTGTTGGGGAGGGTTTAAACTAGCTTGGCAGGGGGATGGGAACCTAAGCATAGAATCAATAGGGAGGGAAGAAAAACTGGAATTGGAAAACAAAAACGTAGAAAGTAAATTGGAAGGACAGAGGAATCAAGGGCTAGATAGTAGTCAACAAGGAGGTTTGCCTGTACTAAATGGTATATACTTCAATGCAAGGAGTATAGCGAACAAGGCAGATGAGCTGAGGGCACAGGTAGATACTTGGGACTATGATATTACAGAGACGTGGCTGAAAGAGGGGCAGGTATGGCAGCTCAACATTCCTGGTTACAGGATTTTCAGATGGGATAGCGAGGGAGGTAAAAAGGGAGGGGGGGTCGCGGTATTGCTTAAAGAAACTATTACAGCTGTGAGGAGGGATGATATGTTGGAGGGATCATCAAACGAGGCCATATGGGTCGAATTGAAAAACAAAAAAGGGGCGATCACACTGCTGGGAGTGTACTACAGACCCCCAAACAGTGAGAGGGAGCTACAAGAACAAATATGTAGACAAATTTCTGAGAAGTGCAAAAACTATAGGGCAGTAATAGTAGGGGATTTCAACTACCCCAATATTAACTGGGTTAAAATTAGTGTGAAGGGTATAGAAGGTGCAGAATTCCTAAAATGCATCCAGGAGAACTTTTTTAGCCAGTATGTAGCAAGCCCAACAAGGGAGGGGGCGGTTCTGGACTTAGTTTTAGGGAATGAAGCTGGGCAGGTAGAAAGCGTATCAGTGGGGGAGCATTTTGGTGCTAGTGACCATAATTCTGTTAGATTTAAGGTAGTTATGGAAAAGGACAAGGATAGACCAGGAATAAAAATTCTAAATTGGGGAAAAGCAAATTTTGCTAAGCTCAGAGGGGATTTAGCCATAGTGGACTGGAAACAGCTACTTGAAGGTAAATCAGTGTCAGAGCAGTGGGAGGCATTCAAGGAGGAGATCCGGAGGGTTCAGACCAAACATGTGCCCTTAAAGAAAAAAGGTGGGACTAACAAATCTAGAGCCCCCTGGATGGTTAGAGACATACAGGGTAGGATAAAGAAAAAAAGGGAGGCGTATGACAGATACCGAGGGCTAAATACTCCAGAATCTTTAGAGGAGTACAGAAAGTGCAGGGGTGCAATTAAAAATTATATTAGGAAAGCAAAGAGAGAGCATGAAAAATTCTTGGCAAGTAAAATCAAGGAAAACCCAAAGATGTTTTATAAATATATTAAGAGTAAGAGGATAACTAAAGAAAGGGTAGGGCCTATTAGAGATCATGAGGGTAATCTATGTGTGGAGGCGGGAGATGTCAGTCGGGTTCTTAATGAATACTTTGCGTCTGTTTTCACAAAGGAGAGGGACGAAGCAGACATTGCTATCGGGGGGGAGGAGTGTGAAATATTAGATGTAATAAACATAGTGAGAGAGGAAGTATTAAGGGGTTTAGCAGCTTTAAAAGTGGATAAATCCCCAGGCCCAGATGAAATGTATCCCAGGCTGTTAAGCAAAGCAAAAGATGAAATAGCAGAGGCCCTGACCATTATTTTTCAATCCTCTCTGGCTTCAGGTGTGGTGCCGAAGGACTGGAGGACTGCTAATGTGGTACCCTTTTTTAAAAAGGGAGAGAAGGATAGACCGAGTAATTACAGGCCAGTCAGCCTAACCTCGGTGGTGGGAAAATTATTGGAAAGAATTCTGAAGGACAGGATAAATCTTCATTTAGAAAGACACGGATTAATCAAGGATAGTCAGCACGAATTTGTTAAGGGAAGATCGTGTCTGACAAACTTGACTGAATTTTTTGAGGAGGTTACAAGGAGGTTAGATGAGGGTAGTGCATTTGATGTAGTGTATATGGACTTTAGCAAGGCTTTTGATAAGGTTCCACATGGCAGACTGGTCACGAAGTTAAAAACCCATGGGATCCAGGGAAAAGTGTCAAGTTGGATTCAAAACTGGTTCGGAGACAGGAAGCAGAGGGTAATGGTTGATGGGTGTTTTTGTGACTGGAATGCTGTTTCCAGTGGGGTTCTGCAGGGCTCAGTACTAGGTCCCTTGCTTTTTGTGGTATATATGAACGATCTTGACTTGAATATAGGGGGTATGATTAAGAAGTTTACAGATGATACTAAAATCGGCTGTGTGGTTGATACCGAAGAAGGAAGCTGTAGAATGCAGGAAGATATCAATAAATTGGTCAGATGGGCAGAACAGTGGCAAATGAAATTCAATCCGGAGAAGTGTGAGGTCATGCATTTGGGGAGGGCTAACAAGGAAAGGGAATACACATTAAATGGTAGGACACTGAGTAGTGTAAAGGAACAAAGGGACCTTGGAGTGCATGTCCACAGATCTCTGAAGGTAGCAGGCCAAGTAGATAAGGTGGTTAAGAAGGCATACGGAATGCTTACCTTTATTAGCCGTGGCATAGAATACAAGAGCAGGGGGGTTATGCTTCAACTGTATAAAACACTAATAGGCCTCAGCTAGAGTACTGCGTGCAGTTCTGGTCACCACATTACAGGAAAGATGTGATTGCACTAGAGAGGGTCAGAGGAGATTTACAAGGATGTTGCCGGGAGTAGAGAATCTGAGCTATGAGGAAAGACTGGATAGGCTGGGTCTGTTTTCCTTGGAACAGAGGAGGCTGAGGGGAAACCTTATTGAGGTGTATAAAATTATGAGGGGCATAGATAAAGTGGATAGAAAGGACCTATTTCCCTTAGCAGAGGGGTCAAAAACCAGGGGACACAGATTTAAAGTAACTGGGGAAGGTTTAGAGGGGATTTGAGGGGAAATTTCTTCACCTAGAGGGTTGTGGAGGTCTGGAACTCACTGCCTGAACGGGTGGTAGAGGCAGGAACCCTAACCACATTTAAAAAGTACTTGGATGTGCACTTGGGATGCTCTAACCTGCAGGGCTACGGACCTAGAGCTGGGAAGTGGGATTAGGCTGGATAGCTCTTTGTTGGCCGGTGCGGACACGATGGGCCGAAATGGCCTCCTTCCGTGCTATAACTTTCTATGATTCTATGATTGGACGACATTCAGGCTTGGGCTGATAAGTGGCAAGTAACATTCGCGCCACACAAGTGCCAGGCAATGACTATCTCCAAAAAGCGAGAGTCTAACCACTGCCCCTTGACATTCAATGGAATTACCATCGCCGAATCCCCCACCATCAACATCCTGAGGGGCTACCATTGACAAGAAACTTAACTGGACCAGCCACATAAATACTGTGGCAGCAAGAGCAGGTCAGAGGCTAGTTATTCTGCGGCGAGTGTCTCACCTCCTGACTCACCAAAGCCTTTCCACCATCTACAAGGCACAAGTCAGGTATGTGATGGAATACTCTCCACTTGCCTGGATGAGTGCAGCTCCAACAACACTCAAGAAGCTCGACCCACCATCCAGAACAAAGCAGCTCACTTGATAGGCACCCCATCCACCACCTTAAACATTCACTCCCTCCACCACCGGCGTACCGTGGCTGCAATGTGTACCATCTACAAGATGCACTGCAGCAACTCGCCAAGGCTTCTTCAGCAGCACCTCCCAAACCCGCGACCTCTACCACTTAGAAGAACAAAAGCAGCAGGTGCACGAGAACACCATCACCTACAAGTTCCTCTCCAAGTTACACACCATCCTGACTTGGAAATATATCGCTGGTCCTTCATCGTCGCTGGGTCAAAATCCTGGAACTCCCTCCCTAACAGCACTGTGGGAGTACCTTCACCACATGGACTGCAGCGGTGCAAGAAGGCAGCTCACCACCACCTTCGCAAGGGCAATTAGGGATGGGCAATAAATGCTGGCGCCCACATCCCAGGAACGAATAGAAAAAAAGTAATGGCCCAGAAATTGATCTCGCTCTGTTCCCGCGGGGGTAAGGCTTCCCCGCGATCTCTCACCCCGCTTGTGCTTTTTCAGATCCAGCTCGCACGAACTTGATGTTCCAGACATCAGCTGGGCAGTGCTTGCGTATCCCAGCGGCGTAGTGAATTCGTGCGAGCTGTGGGATCACGTGACTCAGTTAGAGCCAATGGCAGCACACCATCTTCCATTCATAAGTTTCACATACGTGCTGTGAAATCTATGAATCTTACACCCCCCCAAAATAACAGCTAAACCTCAATTAAATTTTTTTAAAAAACCATCACATTAATAAAATAAGTATAGTTAAATAAATTAACCATTTTAAATAAAAAATTAAATTTTTGAAAAAATTTAAAATCTTTTAAAAAGTTATAAAAATAAACTTACCTGTCTTTAAAGTCTCTAAAAAAGATATACCTGTTAAAAAAAATTCAAAAAAATACTTAATTCACTACTTACCTTGTTAAAAGTGGGTCTTACTCCTCCTTTTTCCATTTCTAAAATCTTCCGTCCTTACCTGCGCGTCCAAAGCATGAAGTGCACAGCGTGCGCGCAGCCTGTAGCGCGCACGCGGTGCACCGAGGAACCGCCCCCTTTTCAAAAGAGCAATTGCCGGTTTTCAGCGCATGCGCAGGGCATGCAGAAAACCGGCAATTGCAGAGAGAATACACGAGAGTACGCAGTGCGTACTCTCGCGCACCGGGATCAATTTTCGGCCCAATGAGTTTTATGAGGAGGATAAGCACACAATATATGCACAATCTTCATTTCCTAGTCATTGCAGGCACTAGCTGTCACATGAGATGGCTGTAGTCCTAGGCACTTTGTAAAACCTCATCTCACAATCTTTTTTCTTACAGATTTCCCTTTCGTATCTGCTTTAAGGAGAAGGCAGATGTTAATATAAGGACATATTTGCAGGAACTATCTAAGGTGTAATTGTACCCGTCTTTCATGCTTCCTCTGGTCTGTGTTCTAGTCCTGGTCTGGATTTTGAATATTAAATTTAAACTAGAGTGGCATGCCCGTAAGAATACCCATGCAAGGAAGATATATAGCTCTCTAACAACCATAACTGTACAGGCAGCGGCAAAAGAAACTGTTCCACTTTAGACAGCTACCAAGAAGGCTGCATCTAATTTAAGATCTTCCTTTGTGCTACAAGGCCAAATCTTTGCAGATATGAAGTTGTTCAGAGATATCCAGCAATAACACCTATGTCCTTTTAAGAACAAGGATGCAACTGATGGGAACGGGCCTACTTAGAAGTGCCTGATTTAAAGAGGCACTCAATCTATCAGGTGCTGCTCCTGCCTCCTAATTGTATTATCAGTTGGACTTCTTGTTTAAGTAAAATTGTAGGTTATAATGAGCCTTGCACATAGTCAGTGCATCTGCTCCAAATGCACACTGCGCACGTGCACACTGCATTTTGCAGTGCTAGGCCACAGACCGCATGCCTTCTAAGACAAGGACCTGGTGCCGTTACGCTAATTTATCGGCCCCACAGCATAGTGCTATGTAAGTACTATTTAAAAGGATATTGGTATTATGCAACCAGCATTCTAACAAATGTTTCTTTCTGTTTTTAAGAGTACTTTTAAAACCAGCCAGAATCCTGAATGGCACAAAGAAGGTAGCATCTCACAACATCCACCATCACTCACTCCACTTGTTGCAAACACCAGCGGGAGTACATTCACTCTGGGGCTAGAAGGTCAGCTTGACAGGGAATATTGGGTGACTCACGGGGCATGTGAGTAGAAGCATGTGATGGTGGCAGTGGAGGAGCAGGAACATTAACCCCTGGAATTATTCCCAGGCCTGCCTGAGCCATCTCACTTAATCCTTACTCGAGCAATTATTCAAATTTAAACTGCTGTGTAAGTGTGTATATGACTGACAGATCCTTTTCAAATTTGAATTGCGGGATATTCAAAGCTGAGAAAGTCATGGTAACGCTACTCTGGGATATAAAAGACTGAGTCTGAATCAGAGGCGTAAGTTTGCAATTCCTGAAACAGAGGAAAAATTGGTTTGAATTTCCAATATACAGTTTTGATTAATGGCTCCCACAGTGATAAGGGATTTAAAAAAACACTATTTAGATATTTATATAGGGTTAGCTTAGTTCTTAAAGTTACAATCTTTTATTTATTTTGAAGGACTTGGTTGGAAAGTCTATGGTAACCATATAGCTATTTTATATAACTTACTTATTTGCTTAATCATATTTTGTAAAATGTGCTTAATATTTTAAAGTGAAAACAAGGCCTGCTGTGATCCTACACTGCTTTTGAATATTGTTATGACATCTTATTAAGGCATTGGATAAGTCCAGTAGAATGCAATTACCAGACAGGGTCTGCTGTTCATTTCCTGGCACATTACCGAATGCTTCTCTGAATCTCAAGGCAAGGATATACACTCTTGAAAGCATGGGGAGTTAGGACCTAGCCATGAGAGATCCAACATACGAGAGACAGAGTAAGAAGTTAAGAAAATATTTTAAAGCATAACGGTTATATACAGGAGAATAGATACTTAGAAATGTGCTATACATGGTAGAACATACCTAGGAGTGTATTAAACACAGGATAATATATGTAATAATGTTAAACACAGGATAACAGATATTTAGGCGCTTATAGTAAGGCAATAACATACAAAATACATATGTTTCACTGGTATGTGAGTTTAAATTAAATCCAATATCATTAAATATATTCAAGAAGGAGTTAGATATATTTTTTAAGGCTAAGGGGATCAAGGGATATGGGGAGAAAGCAGGGACAGGATACTGAATTTGGATGATCAGCCATGATCGCATTGAATGGCGGAGCAGGCTCGAGGGGCCGAATGGCCTATTCCTGCTCCTATCTTCTATGTTTCTATGTTTACAGTTCAAGTCATATGGTGCCCCAGAAGCAACTGTATATATTATATACAGTAACACAGCATGAATGTGTTCCAAGAACAAAATACATCTCAGGGTTCAGATGGCACAGATATATTGCTGAACCTTTACTCTCATATTTCATGGGGATCATCTGAACCCCACTGCGCATTAATCCAGGGTAACGCACTTTAACCTATGTGTTATTTGACTGAGGTATAACACTCCTGTATAGAATACATTCTGTGATAGGGACGATAAAACTTTTGCATCTATCATGGAATAATGCACTGTGCTTTACAGAAAGATGACCAATATATTTTATGTATTACAGAGCAATATAGTAAAATGACTATAGGAGTAAAACAGTTTTTACTTCTCTCTATTTATGCTGATTCAAATATTTCAAGTCTGTCATTTTCTTTTTGGTAAAGCTTCCAAATTCTTCACATCTTTAAGTAGTTGATAAGCACGTTCCACTTTGCAAAGAAGCCATTCTTAATGTGTGGATTAGAAACCACATCTCATAAAAGGGTGGGATGCGGAATGTGCTCCTTGCAGATTCCAAAGGACTACAGCTGCTACAGCAAAACCACAAACGAGTAACAGGGAATGAAAGAGATGACTGGACTTTCCAATTACTCAGTTGATAAATGCACACTCGCTGAGCTATGCAGACGAGGAAGTCCGTAGGTTCAAACCCGGCCGGTCTGTGCTGCGTTAGCTAATCTCATCCACGATGGAGATAGCAATCGTTCGACTGGCCTCAACTTCCCCTGAATTAGAGGGAGGAAAAATCATCGAGGGTTCATGTACCAGAAATTGCATGTATGTGGGCATCAGGTGAGAACAGGATTGAGCTCATCTATCGTGCCCCCTGTATTCAAATAGCTGCCGACGACACTCGCACATAAAGGATGGCCACGTGGGTGAAATTTGGAGGGCAGGAAGGGGAATTTCAAAACAAATAACTGGCAAGACATAAAGGAAGCAACCAGTAGGAGAAAGCAGTAAAAGCAGCTTATTTTGCAAAACTATATCATGTATAGATTAGAAAGGCAAACAGAATAAACATAAATCACAAAGAACTTGAAGCTGTTTGCGTAAATAGAGATTTCAGTTTTTTTAAATGAGTTTTGCACGTATCGTTGTGAGGGATGTCAGCGCAGCGGGATGTAACAATTTTACATTTTTGAGCCTGGAGTTTCAATCTCAACCAGTCCCAGGTCATGCATGAGCTGGAGTGTGTTACGGGATGGACCATATCCAGAAAAAAAACCTTCTGTTCCGCTGCAGCAACTACTCCTAGGTCAAGTATAACACAGGCTAAATGTAGATTAAACCTCCCTGTATTCTGCTCTTACAAATATGCCCTAACACCAACATAAGAATAACCTCCTGAATGAAATGCATCATGGTGAATTTTTTAATTCTCATTTAAGTCATCACTATGGCTGGAGCAGCATTGTTTGCAGAATCCATTTTTTTCCCCATTGTTTCTGAAGCTCCATCACAGGGGTGGAGGAAGGAAGTTGATGTATTTCCCAGAAGTGATGCCTTCCACAGTCGAATAACCTGATGATATTCACTGAAATATTCACGTATGAAGAATGGCCGCTTAGGTGAGGCAGTGCAGGGCAGCAGGCACCCATTGAACTGTACTTCAGCATGAGTCAGTGCCATCAGGAGAGGAAAGGAGAAAAGGGAGAAGAACAATTCGGAGGGTGGACTGAATAAAAGATTTTATAAATGTAATCTTCAATGCATACAGTGATTTTTTTTTTAACAACTGATCTGACCACTGATGAGTCGCAACATGAGAAATGTGTCACATTACAACATAATCATTGTAAATCCAAACGCAGTGATCAACCAATTCGAGATTGTGAAATAAGCTTGGCCGCTATCATTAAACAATAGCTGCCCACAAACCTGGCTGGGCCTGAGACTAAGTATGGGTTCTTGTACTGGAGCGCCATCCAGCAGCATAACATATGGGCCCGGATTTTCTGGGGCCTATGACCGCGTACGCGGTGCATACGTGGCTGTAAGTACCGCGCAAGTTCTGGGTTTACGCATGGGCTGCGCCTGCGCAAAGACCCAGAACTTGCGATCTGTCAAGAATGTTCTTGACAGATCCTCCGCATCCCCGGGAAATGGACATCCGCTGGTGGAGAGCTGGGCTATTTGCCCAACTCTTGCCCAGCGAATGCCCATGAAACTCTTACGCCTGGTAAAAGCAGGCGTAATGCCTTCTTTTACCAGCGTAAGGGTGAAAATAAATATTAAAATAACATTTTTTAAATCATTTTAACATTCAAAAACCTTTGAAATTAGTTTGTGTTATTTTTGGCCCCTTAAAAAAAAATTTAATTTATTTTTCAAAAAATTAAATTTTTGTTTTAAATGTTTAATGAAATTGTATTTTAATTAATTTTAAGCATGTAATTTTTTTTAAATTCAAGGTTGTGTACATGTGTTTTTTGGGTGATTCCTATTAAGCTTATGGGGATTCCGTATGGAAATGAAATCCCCATAAGCATAAAGTGAATCCCCTTTCTGATTGGTTGGGCCGGCCCACGTGATCCCAGGGACGCTTGCGAACCGCCTGCGCCCCTGGGAAACGTGGACCTTTACGCAGGCCTACGCGTAGAGGCCCAGGAGCGCGAGTCTCCGTGGATCCAGGACCATCAGGTAGGTGCGGAGATTTATTGCGGTTCGGAGGCATCCGCCCGCGGGAAGCCTCCGACCGCAAAATCAGGTCCATGATTTCCAGTAAGTTCAAAAGCATTCTTCTGAGCTTCTATTTTATTTTTTCAATGTTTGTTCTGGAAAAATAAATTTGCATTTATCTAGCACCTTATCACACAACTTGTAGGTGTTATAAAGTTCAAATGCATGACAGCAATAACGTCCAAAACAAAAGCAAAATACTGCGGATGCCAGAAATCTGAAAATAAAAACAGGAAATAGTGGAAATACACAGCAGGCCAGGCAGCAGCTGTGGAGAGTAAAACAGAGTTAACGTTTCAGGTCAGAACTGAAAAAAGTTGGAAATGTGACGGGTTTTAAGCAAGTACAGAGGCAGGGAAAGTGAGGAGGGGAGGAAAGAACAAAAGGGAAGCAATAATATCCATCTGTTCCTGAGCAGCAAACAGCCCACGCACTTCAGATACTTGTCCACCAAAAGGTCACAGAGAGGTCACAGGGATGACTGGTGTAAAAAAAATGGAATGTCCCATCAGTGCAGTAGAGGGCACCCTTCTGAAGCATGAGGCATTAGATGGAAAGAAGTTCTAGTCCCATTTTACTAAGCAGAAAAACATTGCGATAAAAAATGCTTTTAGTCTAACCAACCCCCTTCCCCTTCTCACAATATATTCCGACCTGGTTTTGAGATTAGCTGTAGCTGAGCTGCAACTTTGGACATGGCATCGTTCTACTTTACTCAACTTGCAAACTGTGACCTCTGCCCTTGTCAGGGTAATAAAATATTTCCGCTAACTGACTGTGTTTTTGGTGGGATTTTTTGATGACATGAGCAGCCTAAACCAATTCATGGACACAAGTCACTGACACAGGAGACTAACTGACCCTGGAAACAGCAAGTTAGGTTTTCAATTGAAAAAAAATCTTTCAAACAACTGCTGTTACACTTTCACTGTATGCATTATAACTGAACACTAAGAAGGAACTTGCTTTTATTTATATAGCATCTTTCACATCCTCAGTCGTCCCAAAGGGCCTCACACAGTCAGTTAATTACTTTTGAAGTGCAGTCACTGTTGTAACGTAGGTAACTGCAGCAGCTAATTTGCACACAGCAAGGTCCCACAAACGGTGTGATAAATGACCAGGTAATCTGATTTTTAGTGACGTTGGCTGAGGGATAAATTTTGGCCAGGACACTTGGAAAACTCCTCTGCTCTTCATACAATAGTGCCGTTTGAATCTTTTACATCCACCCAAGAGGGCAGATGGGGCCTCGACTTAACATCTCATCAAAAACACGGCACCATTGACAATGCAGCACTCCCTCAGTAATGTACTCCACCTATATTCTATGCTCAAGACTATGGAGTGAGGCATTAATTCACAGCCTTCTAACTCAAACGAGCACTCTACTACTCAGCTAGCACTGTACAAATTAAAAGAAAAAAAACTGCAAATATAGGCCAGTCAGCATCTGTAAAGAGAGAAGAAAAGTTAACGTTCTGATAAAGTATACACCTAAAACATTAGTATGTCCATTTTCCCCACATTTGCTGCATTTTCTGAAAGATGCCAGTGTTGGTGTATGGAATGTTTTGCTTCCAATTTTGGCACCTATGGGTTGTAATTTTACGAGTTTATGCTTCTGATGCAGAGCCTTGTTCACCCGGAGCACACAGCGGGAATTTAAGTGCATGCTTCCAATTTTCTGTCCATTAAAATTCCCAATACACAGTCCTGGTGGTAAGGTTTCATGCCAGAAATATGAACCCAGAAAATTAACCCTCTACGATCAGCAAAAAGCACTGCTAGGTTCAATGTCAAACAAATTGGATGCAGAGTAACGCTCCGACTACTTTCCTCAACAATATGCCTCAGTCCCAACCTCAGAAGAGCAGCCCTGACTGCACCTCTGTAACATATTCCATTTCCCACAGTGAAAATTCTTTTAGCCTCCTGAATGGAGATTTTAATGCTAAATTATGGGCAATTTTGCACTATTGGCTCATACACACAAGGAACTGGGCTCTGCCAGGTTATTGGCTGCCAAATTTATTTCATGCAGAACCTTTACAGCCTTTAGAAAGTGCAGACTTTCATCCTCTCAAACTGGGCTAGATTCAAAACCAGGTCCCAGAAACAGAAAGATGGAATAATTAGGGGTGTTATTATAAATATAATTTGGTGCATGTTCACAGAACGCTATCACTATCAGAATGGATGTGGGTTTTAGCAAGTTACAGACAAAGTCTGCAGGTAATGAATGTGTTAAATGAGTAATTTGCCAGGATATTCACAGACATTGTTCCAATGCAAGGGTGGAGACAGTGGTCGGAGGCAGAGGAAACATACTGTGTATTGTTTGCTACTGTAATCTGAAGAGATGAGAGGGATTTTCCTGCCACAGATATTTAAAGATCATGGCCTGACTGAATGCTAGGGAGTGGCTACAGGATGGAGCAAGGGGGGTAGTGATACTGCAAAAAGAGGAAGCGTAGGAAGCTTTAACCAAACATATTTAAAAATTATATAATCTGTCCTTAGAAACCACAAAGAATCACCACGAACATTTTAATTTCATTTGGGATGACTTATATGAGCAACTCATGGAAACATCTTGATATACAGACATTGCTATTAAGTTTGAGACATGAGGGAAACATCCAAGAGCTGGAAGTGGTGCAGAGGAGGGTGACAAGATTGATTTCTAGGGTCAATTAACTAGGGTCAGTTATGAGGAAATGTTAGAAAAGCTTAAGCCCTGATTTAACCTAACACACCCAGTGAGAACGAGCCGGACAGCCATTTTACACCCCACCCGATTTTCCACTCAGTGACATCAATGGAGCCCATAGTCGATTGGGGGAGGTGGGGGGTGGAAATCTAGCATTTGACCCGAACACGGCTCAGGTCAATTTAAATTGGCACTTTAGACTTTTCATTCTTGAGTGGAGGCAAAGGAATCTTGGGAGGTATACAATATACTGTTTGGAATTCAAAAGTTTAATATGGTGCACTATTTCAAGTTAAACCATAACTGCAGGCGAAGGATAATAGGGCACAAATGGATACAAGCCACGTAGAGGATTGAAAAATATCTGAAAATGTTTTCCAGGTAGTGTTAGTAGAGGTAGTTAGACACTGTGATGGGAGAACAGTAGGTTTCGATGGAAGGATAAGCTAGATAGGCCAAATGGCCTTCATCATTTGTACTTATCTTTGTGAAGTCCCAAATGTGCTCTTTCAATAATCAGCATTGAGCTAGCTCTGCTTTTCAATATAATATGCAAGTATTTTGCCTTTACTAACCCAATTCAAGCAACAGAATTCTTATTTCCTGTTACATTTGTGTTGCTGCTATCGGCAGTTTTGACTTCAATGGCAATGCTGTAAATGGTCCAGGCTCTTCTAAAGGCAGCGATACTACTGAAACTGGCCAAGCTCAGTCTGTCTGTACAAGCCAACAATGTGGTTTCCACTCCTTGCCCTATACAGATCTTCTCCAGATAACAACTTGCATTTATATAGCGCCTTTAATGTACTGAAACGTCTCGAGGTGATTCACAGGAGCGATTATCAAACAAAATTTAACACCGAGCCACATAAGGAGATATTAGGACAGATGACCAAAAGCTTGGTCAAAGAGGTAGGTATTAAGGAGCGTCTTAAAGAACATAAGAAATAGGAGCAGGAGCAGACAATTCAGCCCTTCGAGCCCGCTCCACCATTCAGCAAAATCATGGCTGATCTTCTACCACAACTCCATCGTCCCGCACTATCCCCATATCCCTCGATTCCCTTAGTATCCAAAATCTATTGATCTCTGTCTTGAATATACTCAATGACTGAGCATCGACAGCTTTCTGGGGTAGAGAATTCCAAAGGTTCACAACCATTTGAGTGAAGAAATTTCACCTCATCTCAGTCCTGGTATATCACGCTGTTTGTCTGACCCCTTATTCTGAGATTGTGACCCCTAATTCTAGAATCCACAGCTAGGGGAAACATCCTCCCAGCATCTACCCCTCAAGCCCTTTAAGAATTTTATATGTTTCAATGAGATCACCTCATTCGTCTAAACTCTAGAGAATATAGGCCTAGTCTACTCAATCTCTCCTCATGGGAGGAGGTGTAGAGAGGCGGAGAGGTTTAGCTAGGGACTTCCAGAGCTTAGGGCCTAAGGCAGCTGAAGGCACGGCTGCCAATGGTCGAGTGATTAAAATCGGTGATGTGCAAGAGGCTAGAATTAGCTAAGCACAGAGATCTCGGAGGGTTGTAGGGCTGGCAGAGGTTACAGTGATAGGGAGGGGTGAGGCCATGGAGGGATTTGAAAACAAGGATGAGAATTTTAAAAATCAAGGTATTGCCAGACTGGGAGCCAATGTATGTCAGCGAGCACAGGGATGATGGGTGAATGGGACTTGGTGCGAGTTAGGATACGGGCAGCAGTTTTGGATGAGCTCAAGTTTATATAGGGTGGAAGATGAGAGGCCGGCCAGGAGAGCATTGGGATGGTCAAGTTCAGAGGTAACAAAGGAATGGATGAGGGTTTCAGCAGCAGATGAGCTGAGGCGGTGAGGAGTCGGGCGATGCTACAGAGGTGAAAATAGGCGGTTATTGTAATGGAGCAGATATGTGTTCGGAAGCTCCTCTCAGGGTCAAATGAAACACCAAGGTAGCGAATGGTCTGGTTCAGCCTCAGACAGTTGCCGGGGAGAGGGATGGAGTCAGTGGCTAGGGAACGGAGTTTGTGGCGGGGACCGAAGACAATGGTTTCGGTCTTCCCAATATTTAGTTGGAGGACATTTCTGCTCATCCAGAACTGGCTGTCGGACAAACAGTGAGACAAATACTAGGAAAGATCCTTGGTCAAAAAATCAAAGAAATTGGAGCTTTCGAACAATGGTACATGCCAATGCTGTGGAGATCCCCCCCCCCCCCCCCCCCCCACACCCCACACAATCCCCTCACCCTGTAAATGGAGGTCCCACAGCATTGGACTCTCCAGTGTATTACCATAAAACCTTTTGTAGTATCTACTGCTACGTGAACAGCTTTCAGGGTTTAGTTTTAAATTCAAGTGAGAATAATTTGTTTTCATCTGTTGGTAGTACTCGTGGTGCACTGTTGAGGTGGCATGGCTAACATTTCAGGGTATTCATTCCATTATTAAACCCCTAGCAAAATTACAATGCCCTTTTAAAAAAGAACAGAATCCCGAACTAATATAGTAACAAACAAGTCTCAACCTCTGGACCATCTGAAGTTGTCCTTTTGGCCTGGCATAGCTCCAGTGCTACACTTAATGTCATGTAAATGCAATCAGGTTAGAGTTCAGAGAGCTGAAAAGTCACGGATGCGATTCGAACCGTCACATTAAACAGTGCTATGTCCATGAACATATTCATTATGGAGGATCAAAAACTGACGCAGTTGGAAATAACTGCCTCAGTTCCAGCTAGGTACACACCAGCTACAATTGAGAGAGCGACAAGGCATCCTGTTGCCAAGGCTTCTACTGATACTGTTTAAGGTTGTTGCTAGGAGGCACGTCAGAGCAGCCCAGTGATAGTCTTCCCTTCTTTTAAGATACAAGATTGACTTAGTACTTCTCGCAGCACCACAGCTGCAATAAGGAACTCGGCAGAGTGGGAATGGAACTTGCACCCAACTACTGCATGGCGCTTGTGCCCCTGTGACAGGCCTTGATTTAGTGTTAGAGTTGGCACTCTTGTAATTAAGAGTTTTTAGATTAAATTGGTAACTCAACTTATTAAGATTATTGCCTTTCAATATTAATTAAAGGGGCAGGGAGGAAGTCAGCACAGTCAGATTCTGGCTAGGATCAGTTGCTCTTTCCCAGTTTCTATAGAGTGGTGGGTGATTACAAACACATTTCAGTCTTGTCCCTGGGGTAACGTGCTTTCAAAGTCAGATTACGTTGACTTTGCCTTGTTGGCACCAGCATCCTGCAATATCCTTTAAAACATTTCCATGGAAACCAAACAGTCAGGGTGTGGAACCACACTGTCAGTTGTAATAAATCTCAATTTGAAGCATCTATTCTGATTAAAAACATACTTTATAAAATGGCACCATATTAAATCAGAGTGTGCAAGGAAGGAAAGCCTTCATGACATATCTGCTATGGTCTAAAACCCTTGTATGGTTGGACCCCAATTGCTGGTTCAATGACCTGTTTTTTGAGATTTGAACACAGCTGTCTTGGCATCCTGGATCATTTAAGGAGGCGGTGAAATCCAAGGTGCTCATTACATTGCCAGAGTCTGAAAAGACCACCCAAGGATTCCAAGATTTGGGAAAATCCTGTATAGTTTAAAACACACACTTCTAAGCTGGAAGTTAACAGGTTTTTTTTTTTTACAGCCCATCCAATAAATATTTTATAACTTCTTTTTGGTAACTTATTCTGTGTTTATATATATTTTTTTTTAAAAAGGGGGTGAAATTGATCTTGGGTGGTAGCGGGAAGTGGGCAAGAGAGAAGCGACAGTCCATTTTACACGTCACCCGATTTTCTTTTCCATTGAAGTGTTGATGTGGAAAATGAGAGAACTTGTTAATTGAACAATGGTGTTCACATTCATCATTCAGTATATGAATCCATGAATCAAACATTCTGTATTTTAATCTTTACTGAGGGATTTACCGCCCCATAGCTGCTCGTGAAGCAACTGGACGATGAATTGGGTGGCAGCGGCACAATAGAGTCACTTCATCTGTGCTCCAGTTACTGATTAAGGCATGTAAACATCACAGGACGTGATAAAGACTGGGTTTTAACTACATGTTCCCTACTCAGTCCTCTCTCTACATTGCTCTTATAATGAATAAAATTACTTTGCTTTGACATTAGACATTTTAAGTTTTTCACTGTTTATGTGGGTCGTATTATGCCAGAATACAATTAGCAAGAAAGACAACACAGAGCGGATTTGATTACAATTTAGAAAACATTTCTATTAAATATACAATAAACAATACAACTGAGAAAATACAAAATACAGTTGGTTTTAACTTAAGAGCAAAAAGCCAGCTTTAAAAGTCTAACAATAATTTTGGATTATATACAACAGAGTAAAAAAAAATGTATTTTTAAAAAAAGGCACCACACATCTGAGATTTATTTCCTAATTGTTAAGTGCACAACTTTGAGTAATCAGATGCCTGCATATCAAAACCTTGAAGATAGGCATCATTACCAGTTCCTAGTTCTTTTTTTTTTAAAGTTTTGCTCCACCCTTACAATGAGGCTAATTTTGAAACTTGAATAAAAATCAGCTTTTGAAATGCTATATACAGTCATGACTTGGTATTTAACTAGGTTATTCACAAATTTGAACAAGAAATTACTATTTTTATGTGCAGGACAGAGTGGTACAGTGCAATGTTACAGGCTTTAGAGCCAGCGCCATTTAAATATATGTACATTATATACCTTTTCCCTCTAAAACAATTGGTTTAGTGCCTCAATATGTAGGTGAAGTGACTGTTACTTCTGAAGGTTAGCTGGGTGACTTATTTTTCATATGTAACTGACTCCCATTTACCCATTAGTTTCTGACATTAGTCAATTCCGTTTCTAGCCTGCGCATCTCATTTATTCTTTTGCACAGGCGAGTTTCATTAGTTTGAAATTGGCTTCTTAAAAGCAAACTCTTTTTATATAAATTATTGTACATACAACTTTCTGAATTTATCATAATTATAGGTTTATGACAGAGCTCTTCATATAGTCACCCATTACTGAACATAGTTCGGTTTCTACTAACTGGGCTCTGATAATAAGAGGGCACCACTTTAATCCCAAACAGGACATCACCATCTCACTGGGCTAGTCAGTGCAGCAATTTCCATCAACTTGAAGTCATCGAAAAGTAAAAATTGGTAAGACTCAGATAAATATATGTTGGATTAATCACAACTGATTAACACACTATAACACACACTGCATGAGGAGTTTCTATTGCAATCTCCTTAGCATTGTCTGGATTTAATGCTCAGCATTGAATCAAGACTCAGATACTCCTGTTTTGTAACTCCCTCCTAGGTATCTGTTATTCTATGGCCTTTTAACAGGGCTCCTACACTATTGTGGGGTTATGGCATTTAAGGGATATAACTGTTGTATAGCAGCATTTCTGATATATTCCAGGCATAACATTATTATGCAACCAGTCACTAACTTATGTACTAAAAGATATCAAGTCACAACTGTAATATAAATTAGGTAAATCTACATTAGTTATACACATTTCTTGTACAAATGATGAATAGAAATATATTCAAAAATATTGAATCTAAGTGAGAAATTGGCTGGGAAATTTGACTGTCAAAAGTAATTAATTGCATTTTTAAATAAAAAGAATGTAAGTTCACCCTCTAGTGATTATGATCACAGCTATCCTAGCAGAAATGCTGCCAAGTAGAAGTGGGCCACATTTTCACATGAAACAGGCAGACAATTAAGAGAGTCCACGCTCTACTCTACCCACACGCTCCACAAGCTCCCTTGTCACCCAGTTCCAAGCCAACTCAGGACCAGCATTAAGAGGACCGGACATAGGTCTCCTATCTGCTCTCTCAGTCAGTAAATGGCACTGAATGGGAGGAGGAGCAGTGAAACAACCTGAACAGGAGGGAGAAGATAAATTTAAAATGGAGCAATTCGTGTCATCAAAAAATTTGTATGAACCATAATGGTGGGCATATGAAGTTTTCATTATATGTCCACTTGAACTCTGAAAAACATCCAGTAGCTCAATTACTGTTTTTGTTCTTCCAAAGTGTTTTGAGCTATCCAACACCAGAGTGAAGTACTATGGTTTATAGGTCTATCACTAATGGTGGTAGTGGTAATGGCAGTGGGAGCAACTGACAAGTCCAATTTTGTTTCCTACAGTGCATTGGTAACAGCATGCTCAATAAAAAACTGTTTACAAGGCTGCAAATTGTGTTACTAATTTTTTTCTGGATTATTGAGCTATCATAATGCCTTACAAATTATAAAAAGGTTTGATAGCAGATCGATTAAGCAGAGCATAAGGCTTCTTTATGATCTGGTTATACCTGCGGAACAAAAGATGAACACCTGTGCATTAAATGCACACCAAAAATATGCTACCGTCACCAAATTCCACAGATTTGGGACTCAGCTGGATTATTATTGACACCACAGGACTTACATACAAGTAAAAAAAAGTCTGGTGCATTTACAACAATCCTATTTTAACCAATAGACTGAAATGTACATGAACTACAATCTGCCTGAAGCTAGAAGATACATTAAGACTGGACAAAATTTGCAGGATCTCAGGATGATGTAACAAAACTAACCAATTATCCTGTAAACAGTGCACAGGAGATGCAAGTCTAAACCCCATTTGTCAAGGTACTCTGCAATACATGGTTGCAGTGTTACTTACAAGTTTCTACGCTACAGTTTACATATTTAAGAAGCAAATTGCTAAAGCAGAATGATGTCCTGAATGGACACACCATTTTTTCGGGGGGGAGGGGGGGTGGGGGGGGGGGGTGCATTATCACATAGCCTGCATCTATACTGGGTCCACATGTGTTTTAGCCCCATCAGTTGTTTATACAGTGAAACTGGTCTATTATGACAATGTATGGGACATATTTCAGGAGGTCTTCCAAGACTGGTTGAAACCTGAAGTAGTTGCCTGCGGTAAACTGGCTAATCCTAGCCAGGGAAGCAGTGGTAGGGACTTTAGGGAGCTTTACAATTAGTCTGGGTGTCCATTTGCTACAGAGGAGGAGAAAAAAAAAGTCAGCCAGGATTCATGCTCCTGAATGTTATCCAGTGACACGAGTTCGAAAGCGCCCATGCATGGATGATAGGTACAAACAGAATTGGGGTCAGCTGTGAGGTACTCACAGTTAAATAACCATTCCAACACTGTTTTGGCTGATGCATCAAGAATATTCACTTCAATGAGGTACTGGAAGATTGTCAGTGCCACAGAACCATGTGTCGGTATGAGTCAGTGGCTTCAGTCAGAAAATGGAGAAAATTGGGAGGGAAATCCCTGGAACCATTAAATTTAGCACTGGGACTTAAGAGTCTCTCTATATCTGACCTAGGGGACCATAAAGGCAGATTTAACTTCAATTGTTAATGAACAGCTTCATATGCCTTTACACACAATCTAGACTGTTTGAAATATCCATCTTCAAATTGTGCATTCCGGTTTTTTGTAATCCTGAATAAAAACAGGAGGAAGCCTGATCTTTTTGCCGGGATCGAATGGTTTGGCGATTCGGTGCGACTCTGGCCGGAGTCTTTTCTCCTCCTCAAAGGCTGTTTGTCCACCTTTACTACAATGTTCAATGGTCAAAGAGTGGTTCTCGAATACATAGCTGCTCGTGGTCTTATCAATATACTGCTCTATTTCTTTGTGTACATAATACTTTCATTTACAAATGGCAAATGTATTCACTCGAGTTGGAATGTATTGTACAAGGCAGTGCAGATACTTGTTGAAACAGTTCATACTGATACTGGTCTATGAAGGGCCAGGTGGATAATTTATCTTTCCATGTATATTGTTTATAAAGAATGAGAATATAAAGCATATACATCCTTTAGTCCATTTTTGTTTCTTCCTTTAGTGCTTTAGCTTTATATGCACTTCACCTGCTATAGATTAGGATCCACTTTACATATTTTTTCCCCCAATGGACCTCTATGAGATCAGGTTTTGTATTTCTGATTCCCTTTATTGCCTCCTCACTCTGTCTGAGACGAGAGGAATTTAAATCAGGATTTCCACCATCTCGTTATCAGTAAGGTCCTGCCCAAATGGAGAAGAGGGGGCTCTCCTGTCAAATGTACTGCTCAGGAAAGAAGCACCATCTGTATAAAAACACAAAAACAGAACAGATTCGTGACTAAATTGAGTTTTTACAACTTCAGTATCATATAATCTTTAAGGGAAAGCTTCAAATAAATCTCAGCATTTAATACAAAGAACACTCCCCCAATATCTGGTTCCGATTGAAGATTTGGGACACGTTTCAAGGGCACTCAATTGCAACAAATTATTTTATTACTTATTGTTACGGTCATATTGGAACAGTGTATAACTTTGGGCACTTTTTCTTCAAAAGATTACAGAAGTATTAAATTGCGTTCAACAATAAGCAATAGCAATTCAAAGTTATGTAGTGATAAAATTGAACTTGTATTCACTGGAGAAAATATTTAGGTTTTTAATATGCTAAAAGCCATCAATCATACAGATGTAAACATGTTGCCGAACATACTGACTGTAGAACTACAGCATAAAAATACAACACTGGCAGGTTTCAATTTAGACTAGAAATTGGAATAATTTATTTTATCTTCTCTCAGAGGAGATTTGTAGAAGGCTATCATCAAAGTAATTAAAGCTAAATTCACTGAAAAAGTACCTGGATGAATATTTGATTATCAAAAGGATCGAAGGTTAAAAGTGTAGAGACATAGATGATTAAATGCTGTATAAAACATTATGGTTCCAGTCTTTTTGGGACTTTGGGCAACAACTAAGACCGCCTACTTCCACCTCCGTAACATCGCCCGTCTCCGCCCCGGCCTCAGCTCAACTGGTGCTGAAACCCTCATCCATGCCTTTGTTACCTCTAGACTTGACTATTCCAACGCACTCCTGGCTGGCCTCCCACATTCTACCCTATGTAAACTTGAGGTCATCCAAAAACTTGGCTGCCCGTGTCCTAACTCGCACCAAGTCCCGTTCATCCATCACCCCTGTGCTAACTGACCTACATTGGCTCCCAGTTAAGCAACGCCTCGATTTAAAAATTCTCATCCTTGTTTTCAAATCCCTCCATGCCCTCGCTCCTCCCTATCTCTGTAATCTCCTCCAGCCCCACAAACCGCCCCCCCCCCCCCACCTCAGAGATATCTGCACTCCTCTAATTCTGGCCTCTTGAGCATCCCTGATTTTAATCACTCAACCATTGGCGGCCGTACCTTCAGCTGCCTAGGCCCTAAGCTCTGGAATTCACTCCCTAAACCTCTCCGCCCCTCTACCTCTCTCTCCTCCTTTAAGACGCTCCTTAAAACCTACCTCTTTGGCCAAGCTTTCGGTCACCTGCCCCAATTTCTCCTTATGTGGCTTGGTGTCAAATTTTGTTTTATAACACTTCTGTGAAGCACCTTAGGAAGTTTTACTATGTTAAAGGCACTATATAAACACAACTTGTTGTTGAGAATGCCATCTGTGGAATGCAACCAGTCAGGCTTATACAATGTATATTGCAGTGCTTGACGGACATCCGGGAATTTTGCTGTTCGCTTTTGGTGGGGAAGAGTCATCTGAAAATATCACAGGAGAAAATTCCATTTCATCTACACAGTGAAAGTAAATTTTAAAGTGGTTGCTCACCACTTACAGATAGCAGCCTCTGAAAGCTTGAGAGATTACTGACTGCCTTTCCTTACCAGATGATGATGTCACTGCCTGCTACTGACTAAGTAAAAAACTAGGTGTTGTATTTGTTTTACTTTTTTTTGTGAATTTTGTGCTCATCTTAATGAGAAATGTCAGTGATGATGAATGGAAAAAATTTCTATTTTTGTCCCCTAATATCTGCATTCACAGGTCAGGTATAGAATCTTACTGCCAGTAGGCAGACGAGACTTCCGTCTCCTCAGTCTGGCCTCAGTGTCTACAAACAGGATTTCCACTCCTGATGGTTATCCAGTCATCCCTTTAGGAATGTGAACCCATGTAGGTATTGGTTGAGGACAGAACTTAGCTTAGATGTTTGTTCCCTACACCAACCCCACTCTTTCTCCTCCCCCCCCCCCCACCGCCACCCCCATGTACAAACAGTCAACCAGTCATCATCTGTGCTTATAGAATCATAGAATGGTTACAGCACAGGAGGCCATTCGGCCCGTCAAGCACCTGCCGGTTCTCTGCAAGATATATGAAGACTGGTCAATTAGACAAGATACTAGAATGCTACTAGCATCTATGAAACCATAACCAAACATAAGTAACAACAGAAAATGCTGGAAACACTCAGCAGGCCAGGCAGCATCCGTGGAGAGAGAAACAGAGTTAACGTTTCAGGTCTGGGACCCTTCATCAGAACTGGAAAAAGCTGGAGATGTAACAGATATTAAGCAGATGCAGAGGCAGGGAGGGGAGGAAGGAATTGAAGGAACATACTGTGCTTATGTAAGAGGCAGGAAAGATAAAATGTTGCAAATGGGGATGGCAAAATCATACAGCATGAAAAATGGGGGCAGGGGTTATAGTTTGAAATTGTTGAATTCAATGTTGAGTCCAGAAGGCTGTAAAGTGCCTAATCGAAAGATGAGGTGCTGTTCCTCGAGCTTACGTTGAGCTTCATTGGAACAATGTAATAGGCCGAGGACAGAGAGATCAGAGTGGCGGTGAATTAAAGTGACAGGCGACTGGAAGCTCAGGGTCACCCTTACGGACTGAACGGAGGTGTTCCGCAAAGTGGTCACCCAATCTGCGTTTGGTCTCCCCAATGTAGAGGAGACCACATCGTGAGCAGCGAATACAGTATACTAAATTGCAAGTACAACAAGTAAATCGCTGTTTCACCCGGAAGGGGTGTTTGGGGCCCTGGACAGTGGGAAGGGAGGAGGTAAAAGGGCATGTGTTGCATCTCCTGCGCTTGCACGGGAAGGTGCCAGGCGAAGGGGAAGGGCTGTTAGGGGTGATTGAGCAGTGGATCAGGGTGTCGTGGAGGGAGCAGTCCCTTCGGAATGCTGAAAGGGGAGGTGAGGGGAAGATGCGTTTGGTGATGGGATCATGTTGGAGGTGGCGGAAATGGCGGAGGATGATCCGTTGAATGGGGAGGCTGGTGGGGTGAAAGGTGAGGACAAGGGGAACCCTATCGTGGTTCTGGGAGGGAGGGGAAGAGGTGAGAGCAGAAGTGTGGGAAATGGAACGGACACAGTCAAGGGCCGTGTCAACCACAGTAGAGGGGAATCCTCGGTTGAGGAAAAAGGAAGACATGTTGGAAGCACTGGTATGGAAGGTGGCATCGTCAGAACAGACGCGGCGGAGACGGAGAAACTGGGAGAATGGAATAGAGTCCTTACAGGAAGCGGGGTGGGAGGAAGTGTAGTCCAGGTAGCTGTGGGAGTCGGTGGGCTTGTAGTGGATGTTTGTCGAAAGCCGATCACCAGAAATGGAGACGGAGAAGTCAAGGAAGGGAAGAGAAGAGTCGGAGATGGACCATGTGAAGGTGAGGGAAGGGTGGAAATTAGAAGTAAAGTGATTGAACTTATCTAGTCACTGCCTTCAGGACGTGTGAGTAAAAAACGGGTATTTTATTTTTAAAGTTAAGGAATCACTATGGCTATATTTTGTTCCCATTGACTGTGAATGATGGGTATCTAGGCCAATATAGTTTTTTTTGGACTGCGTTCCAAGGTAATAGTAAATCTCAAGGTTAACAATTGATGAAATGGCCAATCTTTACTCTAGTGGTTTAGGCTATCTCAACTCTTCAACGTACTACAGCCTGGCAACACATGATTAACCTGTATGTAAAGTGAGGGTACAGGACATATACCATTAAATACAATACCTGGTTTTTCCATACATGCAGGGCTGCTACTGCCTAGCTTTCCTTGCGATGGCGTGACAGTACCCAATTTGTTATGCTCGGGACCTCTTTCTGTCTGGGTGCTGCTGTCCCGGCTTCCTGTTTTAGAATGCGCTGACAAAAGTGGCGTGGAGGGTAGCACTGGTGAAGAGGAGGAAGAATGCGACTCATTTCTATCTGTGCTTAGCAGAAAACCTGAAAGAATGGGGGGAAAAAAAACACAAACTTAATAAAATGCCATTTTTTTGGCTATCCAAGTAAGTGATGGTTTCTGCTGGGTAACACGAATAACAAATGCCCAAGCAGTCACTGCCAGTCGGAAATAGAAGGAAACAACCAACCTACAAGCAATTCTATTTTACAACTCTGCTTTTTGGTCAATCTTATTTCAGTTTTAAACCCAATACATTTAGAAATACACTTCTTTGACAGACACGTAACGAATTCTGCAGAGTCAAAAAATACTTCATTGTTATCTTAACTCCTTTGGTTGACTATTAGTGCTATTGAATTGTATCATAATTTTCATATAGAGAATGGTTTATGATGTTCATTATAAATCTTGTAATTTTTTTAAAAACAAGTTTACCCAAACTGCCTTTCCAGCTCTTGTCTTCCCTCTTCTCCTCAATTATTGGGTTACTGGACAGAAGTGTGGAATAGGAAGAAAGCCCAGACGTAGCATTGGAAATAGAAACTAGAGACTTTGAAGGTCTTAAAGCAGTTGGTTGTTCCGTTTTGGCTTGTTCTCTCCGTGACCTCTGTTGGAGGACTTTGATCATAGCATCCTTCTCAATAATTTGAGCATGAAGAGTCTTAATCCTGGAACAACACACACACACACAAAATAAATAAATATATTCAATGTTTCAAACCAAGGCTCCTTTAAAATGTTTCAGAATCAGGGTACATTAGAAATCATGTAGAGGAATGGGATCACCGGGAAAGCAGACACTTCCCAAAGGGACAGATGAAAGCTGCGTGTGAAATAATCCAGTCACCTTGCACTGTTCTTCCTCAACTCCTGACAGACAATTCTAAAGTAGCACTGGAAAAGGCCTAGGAACAGGTCACCCATCTTTAATGCTGGCTGGAGATCTTTACACGGGAAGTAAAGGATAACAGCCATGTGCTCCACCCAGAGGGAGATATGTAAACGATTAAGTCACTCTACGACATGCTCACACATTTTCTCGTGGCTAGTTCCAGACCAGTGCTGGCAGAGGCCTGGAGTTGGCTGCCTGTTTTTCTCTTGCCTGCTATTTGGGATTTTGGTGGAGGGAGGGAGGAGGGGAGGGAGGGTTTTTATGCCATGTAACATACAATATATTATGATTTATGTTAATTAAATAAGTCAAAGTATGTTTCAATTGAATGGTATTCTGAGATTTTTTAAATTGGTGTTTTGGGAATTTAATTCTAATGATTCTGTCCATTTTTCCACTAAAATTGTAAATCAGCGTCCTCAAATATATTATATTTCATTTAGTTATGTACTAAATTTTTTATCTTACTTCCTTGAAAGTTAAGGATAAATAGGAAGATGGTGGGGAAGATGTAGCAGGTTACAAGCAAACATGTGGCAGGACTGTGGACTGGCAGCACACGTGTCCTGGGCAGAGGTCTTTGACTTGCTGGAATTTGGGTAGTCGTGCTGGAGCACGGAAGCACTGTGGTGAGGATGCTGAGCTTATCCCAAACTGAGGGTGTCACGGAGTCTAAGATGGGGCTGGAGGGTTCTGGGTTTAGGAGTACTGGAGAGAAGCTCAGCGAGGTTAGCAGAACTAGGGGTTTCTAGCAGCAAGGCATAGCTCGGGGGAGTGGACAGAGTCGGGAAACATTAGGGGTGGGGGAGTTCGTGTGGTTTGGGTGGGTTAGTGTGGTTTGGTAGAAGTGCGGATCCCCAATTCTGTAAACACTAAAGGGTATCCTGGAATATAGGAGAATATCCTACTATAGTGCCAGGGTCAAGGATGTCACTGAACGGCTACAGGGCATTCTGAAGGGGGAGGGCGAACAGTCAGAGGTCGTGGTTCACATTGGTACCAACGACATGGGTAGAAAGAGGGATGAGGTCCTGCAACAAGAATTTAGGGAGCTAGGTAGCAGATTAAAAAGCAGGACCTCAAAAGGTTGTAATCTCTGGATTATTCCCGGTGCCACATGCTAGTGAGTGTAGGAATAGGAGGATAGAGCAGATGAATGCGTGGCTAAAGAGTTGGTGCAGGAGGGAGGGCTTTAGTTTCCTGGATCACTGGGTCTGCTTCTGCGGAAGGTGGGACCTGTACAAGTCGGACGGGTTGCACCTGAACCGGAACGGGACCAGCATCCTTGCGGGGAGGTTTGCTAGTACTGTTGGGGGGGGGGGGGTTAAAACTAACTTGGCAGGGGGATGGGATACCGAGTGGAGCTATAGTAGGGGGTGATGCACAGCCAAATAGAGGAAAAAACAAGTCAGCCTGGAAGGCAGAGCAAATATGTAATGGCACAAGGGAGTATGGCAAGGCTGGATGGCATTTATTTTAATGCAAGGAGTCTTGCGAGTAAGGCAGATGAATTGAAGGTGTTGATGAACACATGGGAGCATGATATTGTTGCTATGAGAGAGAGAGAGGGGCAGGACTGGCAGCTCAATATTCCAGGGTATAGAATCTTCAGGCGAGACAGAGAGGGGTGTAAAAGAGGAGGGGGTATCGCAATATTAATCAAGGAGTCAATTACTGCTGTAAGGAGGGATGATATCTTAGCAGGTTCCTCTAATGAGGCCATATGGGTAGAACTTAAAAACAAAAAGTGGGCAAGCACTTTGCTGGGAGTGTACTATAGGCCCCCAAACAGTCAGGGGGAGATAGAGGAACAGATATGTAGGCAAATCTCAGAGAAGTGTAGAAATAATAGGGTAATAATAGTAGGGGATTTAAACTTCCCCAATATTAACTGGGATAGTCAGAGTGTGAAAGGCTTAGAGGGTGCGGAATTCTTAAAGTGCATCCAGGAGAGCTTTTTGAGCCAGCATGTAGAAAGTCCTACAAGAGAGGGGGCGGTACTGGACCTAATTCAAGGGAATGTAGCCGGGCAAGTGGTGGAAGTGTCAGTAGGAGAGCATTTTGGTGACAGTGACCATAATTCGGTGAGATTTAAGGTGGTCATGGAAAAGGACAAAGATGGACCGGAAATAAAGGTTCTAAATTGGGGGAAGGCCGATTTTAATATGATAAGGCAGGATCTGGCCAAAGTGGATTGGGATAAGCTACTTTTAGGAAAATCCACATCAGAGCAGTGGGAGTCTTTCAGAAAGGAAATGGAGAGTACACAACGCCAACATGTTCCCGTAAAGGTCAAGGGTGGGACCAACAAGCCCAGGGAACCCTGGATGTCAAGGGATATACAAGAATGGATTAGGGAAAAAAAGGGAGGCTTTTGGCAGATACAAAGGACTAAAAACAGTGGAAGCCCAAGAGGAGTATAGAAAGTGCAGGGGGGTACTTAAAAAAGAAATTAGGAGAGCGAAGAGGGGGCATGAAAAAACACTGGCGGGGAAAATAAAGGAAAATCTCAAGGTGTTTTATAAGTATATTAAGGGCAAGAGGATAACCAGGGAAAGAGTAGGGCCCATTAGGGACCAAAGTGGCAATCTGTGTGTAGAGCCGGAAGATGTGGGTGAGGTTTTAAATGAATATTTTGCATCTGTGTTCACTATGGAGAAGGATGATGTAGGCATAGAAATCAGATAAGGGGATTGTGATATACTTGAACAAATTAGTATCGAGAGGGAGGAGGTACTAGCGGTTTTAGCGGGCTTAAAAGTGGATAAATCCCCAGGCCCAGACGAGATGTATCCCAGGCTGCTGTGTGAGGCAAGGGAGGAGATTGCAGGGGCTCTGACACAAATTTTCAGAACCTCTCTGGCCACAGGGGAGGTGCCAGAGGACTGGAGGACAGCTAACATAGTACCATTATTCAAGAAGGGTAGTAGGGATAAACCAGGGAATTACAAGCCAGTGAGCCTAAAATCAGTGGCAGGGAAATTATTGGAAAAAATTCTGAGGGACAGAATTAGTCTCCACTTGGAGAGGCAAGGATTAATCAAGGATAGTCAGCATGGCTTTGTCAGGGGGATATCATGTGCAACCAATTTGATTGAATTTTTCAAGGGGGTGACTAGGTGCATGGATGAGGGTAGTGCAGTTGATGTAGTCTACATGGACTTCAGTAAGGCTTTTGACAAAGTCCCGCATGGGAGACTGGTCAAGAAGGTAAGAGCCTATGGGATCCAGGGCAATTTGGCACATTGGATCCAAAATTCGCTTAGTGGCAGGAGGCAGAGGGTGATGGTCGAAGGTTGTTTTTGTGACTGGAAGCCTGTGTCCAGTGGTGTACCGCAGGGATCGGTGCTGGGTCCTGGGTCCTTTGCTGTTTGTAGTGTACATTAATTATTTAGATATGAATGTAGGAGGTATGATCAGTAAGTTCGCAGATGACACGAAAATTGGTGGGGTGGTAAATAGCGAGGAGGGAAGCCTCAAGCTACAGGACGATATAGACGGGTTGGTCAGATGGGCAGAACAGTGGCAAATGGAATTTAACCCTGAAAAGTGTGAGGTGATGCATTTTGGGAGGACTAACAAGGCAAGGGAATACACAATGAATGGTAGGATCCTAGGGAGGACAGAGGATCAGAGGGACCTTGGTGTGCATGTACATAGATCCCTGAAGGCAGCAGGACAGGTAGATAAGGTGGTTAAAAAGGCATATGGGATACTTGCCTTCATTAGCCTCGGCTAATGAAGGCAAGAGCAGGGAGGTTATGATGGAGCTGTACAAAACGCTAGTTAGGCCACATCTGGAATACTGTGTGCAGTTCTGGTCGCCACACTATAGGAAGGATGTGATTGCATTGGAGAGGGTGCAGAGGAGATTCACCACGATGTTACCTGGGCTGGAGCGCTTCAGCTATGAAGAGAGACTGGACAGGCTGGGGTTGTTTTTCTTAGAGCAGAGAAGGCTGAGGGGGGGACCTGATGCAGGTCTACAAAATTATGAGGGGCATAGATAGGGTAGATAGAAAGGAACTTTTCCCCTTAGTAGAGGGGTCAATAACCAGGGGGCATAGTTTCAAGGTAAGGGGCAGGAGGTTTAGAGGGGATTTGAGGAAAAACTTTTTCATCCAGAGGGTGGTTGGAATCTGGAACTCACTGCCTGAAGGGGTGGTAGAGGCAGGAACCCTCACAACATTCAAGAAGCATTTAGATGAGCACTTGAAACGCCATAGCATACAAGGCTACGGACCAAGTGCTGGAAAATGGGATTTGAATAGATAGGGCTTGATGGCTGGCGCGGACACGATGGGCCGAAGGGCCTCTTTCTGTGCTGTATAACTCTATGAGGAGGTGAGAAGGAGTTCCAGGCAGCTGGAAGCATGAGGGATAAGATCCCAAAGTTTGCAAGCATTTGGGGGCGGGGGAAGAGTCGCGAGCTCTGCAAATACTGGAAAGGGCATTTGCAGGGTGTAGCAGCATTGTAGCAAGCCTTGGGATAGGGGAGTAGGGAAGGGGGTAGGAAGAGTATTCATAGGGTCTGAAAGCACTGGGAGGAAGGGCCTCAAGATCTGGGAGTAATTGAGAGGGAAGCCTAGACTCCTGAGAGGGTGCGCTGTGGTGTGGGAGCAAGAGGGGGGGGATCGGTATCTGGCTCCGAGGAGTCATGATCTCACGGAGATGGGGGAGGGGCTCAGCTGGAAACTTGACAGCAAAATAGCTTTTAGGCCTTGCGGATGAGCGCGTTCACAATGCGACCAAGGATGGGCATTAAATGTGACCTTGCCAGTGCGCCCATAGCCTGTGAACAAAAAAAAAAGGAAGAGGTTGAACAGGGAGGACCACTGATGAGCTGGAACTTGAGGGGGGGGGGGGGCATCAGGGGTTTTGTAGCAGCACCAGGAAAGGTCTAAACAGTATTGGTAACCAGAATCAGCGAGATCTTATTAGCAACATGGTAGGGAACCCGGCTGGTGGTGGTGGGATTGGTTTCGGGCTACATTTACTAGGAATCCAGCAGGGGCTAGTTGTGTCAGGGGAGAGGATCAATTTTCGCTGGCCTGAGGCAGGTAAGTGCTGTGGAGACCAGTGCCACCTAACTTAGAGATTGAGCTGGGAGGACTCAATCAGAGGTAACTGTAATAAGTAGCTAAGTTTAAGCGTGACAGATTGGCATGACAGAAAAGGCTGAAGACAAAAGAACAGGAAAGTAATTACAGAAAGTGTGTGCTACACACACAAGACTGAATATATATATATATATATATATATATATATATAGAGATAGATATATATATATATATATATATATATATATATATATATATAGATATATATATATATATAGATATATATATTTTATTTATTTTTTTTAATTCGGTCACAGGATGTGGACGTTGCTGGCAAGGCCGGCATTTATTGCCCATCCCTAATTGCCCTCGGGAAGCTGGTGGTGAGTCACCTTCTTGAACCGCTGCAGTATTTCTTTGTAGCGGTTTGGTACAATTGAGTGGCTCGCTAGGCCAATTCAAAGGGCAGTTAAGAGTCAACCACATTGCTGTGGGTCTGGAGTCACATACAGGCCAGACCGGGTAAGGGCGGCAGATTTCCTTCCCTAAAAAGGACATTAGTGACCCAGATGGGTTTTTATGACAATCCGGTAGTTTCATGTTCACCATTACTGACACTAGCTTTTTTTTTTTAAAAACCCCAGATTTATTTAATGAACTGAATTTTAAATTCCCCAGCTGCCGTGGTGGGATTTGAACTCTCATCTCCGGATCATTAGTCCTGGCCTCTGGATTACAAGTCCAGTAACATAACTACTATGCTACCGCTCCCGGTGATAGTGGCAGATCTCCCGTGGTGTTACTCATGGGTAGTCTGGGGTCTGATGTTTAGTGGCTTTAACGGCACGGTTGAGGGGCTCCCTGTGAGAAGTGGTCTAAATTGGCACATCGTGAGGTCAATTAAATGCTAATTGCTGTTGGACCTATCGCTACATCAGCAGCAGCATGGCTCCTCTCCTTGGGAGGAGGTCAGGTTACGTATAGATGAGAGAGAGAGAGAAATGACAGGCTTTTTCTTTCTATTTTTGTACATATTTTTTTAAAAAGCTTATGATTCGTTGTTATTTCATAAAAAGTGTGATATCTGACATGTGACATCTGAAGTGAGAGGATACAGAATTGCATAAAATAGAATATAAATCTATATAAAGTTAGCATATTAGTGCCAATTAAGCAAAACACTCGTGAAATTTTCTCCCTGCAACTTTTTAAAAATACAGGTTGAGCAAATACAGATTTGGTGGCAGGGTCGTCCGGAATCCGTAAAATGTTCCGGAATCCGGACACCCTGTCAAACCGCAACCTGGGCCCAGGCATTTCCGGACTCGGAACATGTTTCTGATGTCCGAAGTCCGGAAACGCCCGAGCCCAGGTTGCGATATTTCCGGACTTCGGACATTGGAAACACATTCCGAAGTCCGGAAAAACACGAAAACCGGCTCGGCCTCGGTCCCGAGGTTGCCAGATTCAGGACGCTCAACCTCTAAATATAATATATATATATTTTTTTTTTTTTACAAACACAGTAGCACATTCTAGTATGAGGTTACCAATGCATCTTGGCCCACCTGCTTTCCATGTCAAGGCACCTCCTATTAGCCATTAGGATTTCCTCCTCTTCCTTCTGAATCCGAGCTTCCAAGGATGTTTCGTAGCTACCATTTGGAGAATGACCTAGAACTGTGGTATCCCTAACAACAGACAGGACGACCGAAATTAGTGCTGCAGTTGACTCCACCTAAATTCACATCATTTAGCTTTGCCCATGATTTAGTGAGCAAATTCATCAACCGCTGCGTTACCGAGTCGTACAGACACGGGGTTCTCAGGCTCGATTCCCAGCCTGTGCTGCATTAAATGATCTTAGCCTGGGTGGCAACGAGTGCGCCACAACTGGCTTAACCTCCCTGGGCTAGGTTCCTGGTGCCGACTGTCGTTCAGTAGCCCGATGGAAATTGTGCACGAACATTGGGCGAGAATGTGTCAGTGCTCGGCTGTGATGCCTGCTGTAATTAAAAAGGCTGCTGACACTGTCGAGGGTGACAGATGAAGAATGGTCACTTGGGTGAGGTACCAGAGGGTTGTGACCTATATGGAACCCTACACCTGTCAAGAGTCAGTGCCCTTCATAAGGTAATTAGGGGAAATAATAAGTACACATCTCATTCAAAGGTTTAGTTGGTATACACCAAACCCCAATCATGTTCACTCTGTTGTACATCCTCATTCAAGTACAACCTTTGCAATTCTGATGAACAAACTTCTTTTCAATTATTTAGTTTTAACGCACATTGCACCAACTGTACTTAAGTCCAGAAGTTTCAGTGAGAGCAAAACATTTCAAAAATCTAATCTCTGCGAAAAATATGTTTTTCTTTAGAGCTTTCTGTTTTTATTTATGATGTGGAGATGCCGGTGTTGGACAAATGTGAGAAGTCGCACAACACCAGGTTATAGTCCAACAGCTTTATTTGAAATCACAAGCTTTCGGAGCGCCTGACGAAGGAGCAGCCGCTCCGAAAGCTTGTGATTTCAAATAAAGCTGTTGGACTATAACCTGGTGTTGTGCGACTTCTCACATTTGTTTTTATTTAGTCAGAATTGCTGAATGAAAACTATTTGGGTTGCAGTGTAAAGATTTGGTGAATTTGCTCACTGAATTGGCTATATTGAATCTGGAGTCTGATAGGCATCTTGATCCAAGTGTTACATTCCTTAGCAAAGTAGCAGTGTGTTTATTAGGACCAAACTGTACCTAAGCCTTCTTCAGTGAGTTCAGGACAGGGTTCCGTTCTGCCCTGCCTGAAGCTGGATACGAAGGCAGCTATAATTTGTTGTTTGGAAAATACAGATGAACCTCTGGCCCACGGTTAGCATAGTGGTGAAGACACTTGCTTCACTTTGTGGGTCTAGCAATGATGTGCACAGAAACTCAAACATGATGAAAGTCATCTGTGAGGATTTCATCAAGTCTCAGCTGATGGGAAGAACTAAATTATAAAGGGAGTGGCATAAATCATACAACTTTAGTTTTGATGCATGTTGCACCAACTGTACTTAAGTCCAGAAGTTTCAGTAAGAAATAAATATAAACTCAAAACAAAAAATTGGTTATTTAAAATCAATCTGTCACTGACAGTTTGCAGGAGGCTTGTATGAAATAATTTACAAATGCTTCTGTAACTTGGCCCCATATCAGTTCTCCTTCCTTTTGCTAGTTTCAAAGCAGAATTCCTGAAAGCAACAAATGGCATGAATAACTATTCATATTTATAATTTATCTTGATTCTAAAAAGGATCCTTCCTTCCTTCCCCTCACTCTTGTGCATGGCAAGAGCACAGAGAGATTACACTATCTGTTGCAAAACTCTCATGAGTCAGAAGGTTGTGGGCTCAAGCCCCACTCCAGAGACTTGAGCACAAAAATCCAGGCTGACATTTCAGTACGGAACTGAAGGAGTGCTGCAGTGTTGGTGGAGGTACCATCTTTCAGATAAGATGTTAAATCAAGACATCTGCCTTTCAGATGGACATTATTCGAAAAAAGCAGGGGAGTTCTGCCAATGTTCTGGCGAATATTTATCCCTCAACCAACATCTCAAACAGATTATCTGGTCATTTCTCTCATTCCTGTCTGTGGGAGCTTGCTGTGTGAAAATTGGCTGCTTTGTTTCTCTACATTACAGCAGTGACTACACTTCAAAAGTTCTTAACTGGCTGTAAATAAAGTGCTTTGGGACGTCAGACGGCCTTGGAAAGTACAGTATAAATGCAAGTTCCTTCTTTCTATCTTTTTGCGTGTATTTGCCTTCTTTTGCCCTTGGTTATCTCTACTTTTTAGTCTCTTCAAAGTCACATTTCTCTGCTGCAACCATGGGGGGAAAGGCGGGGGAGCGGCTAGGGGTAAATGAAGAGGACAACCTGCTCTCGGACCACCACCAAGATTGCTCTTGATCAGCTACTGGGAGGCAAATGGAAGTATTATGTAATAGGTTCCCCATCTGCTATTTTTCCCTCTTTACAATGGAGGTCAAAAACTCAAAGTTTGCCGGGGGGGGGGGGGTTGGAGGGAGGAAGGAGGAAGAGGGCGCAATTGATCCTGCGTCACTCAATTTTGAGGCCACTCCCTTTTATAATTTGTAAAAAGTAGAAACAAAATTGTAATCGCATATAAGGCTCATTATATTCAGCACTCCTAGAACCTGGCTGTGACAATGCGGTTTATGGCAGAGATGTACGTTTTGAGGCTACTCCAACATAAGCTGTACCTTTGAGCCGCTACTGTAGCCGCTGCATCCAATGCAAACTGGCGCATCACGCTTTCTTCCAGATACTTCTGTTCCCACTTGGTCATATCAGCCTCCAAGGCCAGGATTCTCTCCTCCTTCTCACGCAGCAGCTCCATTAATGCCGTGGCATTATACTCGGGGGTACTGGCCGTCTGGGAGGTACCCTGACGCTGTGCAAGCCCCCCCCAAAAAAAAAGGACAAACAATCAAATGACATCTTACATTGACGTATCTCAACATCAGCATTTGTTTCTGGAATGGGACGGGCCTTCCCGGAAGCATG
This sequence comes from Squalus acanthias, assembly GCA_030390025.1. Lineage (NCBI taxonomy): Eukaryota > Metazoa > Chordata > Chondrichthyes > Squaliformes > Squalidae > Squalus > Squalus acanthias. The sequence continues at coordinate 153,023,137 of CM059430.1, forward strand.
TTCAAGAATAAAAATCCATTTTGATTTAAAAGTAGTGCTTCATATTTTTCCTCTCTCTATAGGTTCTCCCACCCCATTAGGCAACATCCTTCTGCAGAGAGGACAAGCGGGCGGTCTGCTCTCAACTCTCTGGTTGGCTAATGCACAACAATTGCAGGATTTGAATAGCCCTTCATATTTATGGGGCGGGTGGGGGGGGTTGCTTCCTTCAATTTTCTCACCTCTTCTCCTGAAGATTATGGCTCACGCTGCGATATAGTTCAAGAGTGCAAGGCCATCCTACAGTACCTCATACAAGTGGTCATTCTTCACATTGAGTGGCGTCAGAGTATTGGTAGCCCATACAACAATTGTTAGTAAATGCTGACCTCACCCAACATCCAGGCATGCCACAAGACTCACCTGTATATAGTCATCAGGAGCAGGAACCCTGGATGGCTTTTCCTCTCCCTGATCAAGGACACTGAGGCTAACCGTAGTTGTAGATCGGTTAAGAACTTTAAAAGCATGGAACCAGAAAAGCCCATTCGGCTTATCAATTCAAGTCCAGTCTTTCCACATACTGTATAATATCTGCCCATCAGGGAATGTACCCCAAATATCTAATCTTGAGGGAAAAGTACTGCTTAAACGCCCTAATCCCCAAAGGTAATCATATGAAAACATTAAAATTTAAATAGCAATGACATATAAAACTGGCAGACGTTTGCAATATACCTGCTGCATCCGAAGGGATTCCAATTCCCTTTCAAGCCTGGTTCGTAGCCGATGTTCAAGCTGCTCCCGTTTCTCGCATGCTGCCTGGAGTTGGATCAGGGCCTGCTGCATTCTTTCTACTTTGTCCACATACACCTGCTTCCTCTTCAGCTACAACCAGAAGAAGAGAAAAGTGTTTGAGCAAGACCATAGAGAAAACCACAGGGACTGTGAATCACAAGGTAGACAATGAATGCAACGTCACGACTTGTTAGCATTTAAATCATTGCACCATCATTAACTCACTACTGCTGCAGTGCGTCTAAACAGCTTATACTGGAGATCAGAAAGCATGGTCAGATTTGAACACATCCAAAAGTATTGAAACCTCTCACTTTCAGGAGAGCCTCCTGATAATACTTCTATCAGATAGCAGTATGCATTCTGGTTGAGAACAAACTGGCATAATACCATTAAGGTCTAAATTCAGTGGAACTAAATTAAACTCTTATACTGTACTCACAGTATGGCCCATGGGTTATTTGTAGACTATCTCCCCTTCACCTGTGTCTCACGGCAGCATATCGGGGTTTCCACTCTGTGGCCCTAAAGCTGACAATCTGGCCCTCGAAGCCAAGGCAACTTTGTCCTATTTGGGCTTATATTTTTTTTAATTTGTTATTATGTTCTGTTTGACCTTTGACAGCCTTGAGATTTGAAAAGGGCTGTTCTTGGCACTATTCATTAGTAGATAAATCCTAAACCAGAACACCAAGATCTGTTTGCATCAGCAGTTTAAGATATCTGAACATTAATAGGAACATGGGTTTAATGTGGCCCCACAAAGTTGCATGGTATGCACCCACGTGGCCCATGGAGACAAAAAGTTGAAATAACCCTGTGGCTCTGGGTCTCCATGCATGGCCTGGGATATTGGGATTCAGCACTCCTCCTTCTTGTACTCACCAATAAAAGGAGACAAGGTTATCCCAGCTTCCATACAGCAAGAGCAGTATTTTGTGTTTAAAACAGAACTGCTTAGTAGAAAGTTTGGTCGAACAATTTTCCTCCCATCTTCTTGTGGGAAAGTGCCTGCCTTTCAGCAGCTGCCCAACAGTTTAAAACCAGGTGTTCAGAGTGTGGGTAGTCACAGGCACCGGCCTGCGTCCCGTTCGTATGGTGTAACATACTAAACAGCCCGGAGAGCAACCCTCAATCAAAACACTGTGTTTGGGATTGTAGCCTTTGCCCTCCCTCCACACAAAAAGGTGAGTAACCACTTGCAAGAATCATTGTTCTTCAGCCATGAATTATCAACACTGACGAAAAGGCAGAAAAATAAAGCAGAGTTGTAAAGCAAAGTGATTTATATTCTCATTTTACACTAATGTAATTGCTGATCACACTGTGTTCGAATCTCTCACTTCCTCACACTGGTTGTATCACCTCTGGGCTTGCAAGTTTAGAGATTTTTATGCTGTCAATCTCCAGTTATTGTGTTTAGGTGTTTTTTTCCCCTCTCTCTCTTGCACCACTAACATTTACTGAGTTCAGAGAACAGGCAAGTAACCTGCTCCTGAGCCTCTTCCGACATCACTAATTAGCTGCATGGATTGTGTGTGACAGGTGTTACCAAGAGGAAGAAAGGAATTTTTACTCTTTTAAAAAAAAGGATCTTCTCGATGAATATTGCAAAAAAAAACTTAAAACAATACATGAGGGTTCTGACCATGAAGTTAATACATTTTTACTCCATATATCAAAGTACTGTACCAGAACTTAATTGGCTTTTGAAAATGTTCTATGTGAGACAACAGCAGCAAAAATTAAATATGAAAAGGTTAGCTTTCGTAAAATTAAATTCTATTTAAAAAATTACACAAAAGCTTTCTTCCTAGTTGCATTCACTGAAGAAATTCAGTTTCTTTTGGGGATAAGTTTCCTCCATGTTTAGTCATTGAATATCCCTTCCTGCATCTCTATGGCTCTTGCTGCCCCCATATAACCAAGGACACGTGCATAAGGCTGTTCCCAGGTGGCTGTGAATGCTCTCTCTAACCATGCACTTAGAGGCAACTGGGTGTTGCCAAGGCATGACTTTTCTCTCTGATTATCTCCAGCCCTTCCATACCAACAGCCAGGAGATCTGTTAACCTCCGCCTGGCACAACTCATAACAGGAGCTCAGCAGAGACCTACTTGAGTCTGCATTCATCCCTGTTCTGTGACACAACACATAAAAAGCATGAGGAACATGCAGTTTGTGTACATGCCAAACGTGCGCTCATATACCTCTTTTCTAGCAAGTTCAAAGTGGCATTCTCTCCTGGATCAGTGGTGAACTGCAAGTGCCCAAAGACCTCAGCTTAGCTCATTTGGCAGCACTCTCACTTGAGTCACAAGGTTGTTGCTTCAAGCTCCACTCTAGTACTTGAGCACATAATCTAAGCTGACACTCCAGTGTGGTACGGCTACATTTTCCAGAGGTGCCATCCTTCACGAGATGTTAAACAGAGACCATGGGCTGGATTTTCAATGACCCGTGGAGTCGGGTTTAGACTGCCTGGGAGGACTTGGTTGGAAAAAAAAAAATTCTGTCTCGGTCCTCTCACAGCAAAGGCCAGGCAATCTCTGAGACCAGGCAGTCTCTGACCTGCAATGATGACATCATCAGAGGCGACTTTCAGACTGAAACCACTAATTGGTTCATGGCTTCCCACATGCTGGAACTCAATTGCCCAATTAAGTGAAAATTGCAGGCGGGTGGATAACACGAAATGCGGATGACACGACCCCAACCCGCCTCAGTATCAAAATCCAGCCCCATGAGATTGATAGTAACCGCAAACCCCCCCCACCCCACCCCCCCCACAACCAGGGGGGGCGGGAGTGGAATAAACCCTAAAAGTCAAGGAGCACATTTTTATGGTGGCGGATTGCAAGGCATGTATGTGTCCCATCTTGGAGAGACGGGATACTTCATTATCATATTTAAAATCGGGATCCCACAGTACAACTGGGAGCCGGATTTAAATTTAATAGCTGCCGGCCGGGTTTCCCAGGATTTGGGAAACCAGGTAGTGTAAGGGAGGTGAGATCTACCAGCTCAAGATGTTAAGTGCTTTTTATAGCAATTATAGTGCTCCCCCCGGGCCCCTCAAGCAAACCTTTGGTCTAACCTCTTCCGATTGCAGCCTTTCTCTCCCCACCCCGCTGCGATCGGCGACCTCCCCCCCCCCCCTCCAACCCCCAATCTCCGGCCTGCCCCGCGATTGACCCGCTACCCCCTCCAACTCCCGCTTTCTCTCCGCGGCCCCCCACCCCCACCCCACAACCTGCCTCGTGATCGCCGGGGACCATCCCCAAGGGTCACAGGTTGCGTCCTCCTGCCATTGGTTTTCCCACCCGGCAGCCGGCCAGCCTGTCAATTTGTCTAGTTTTTGCCGAGTGGGAAACGGAAGGAAAAAATTATAATGAGGTCCTGCCGTTAAATTCGGCATAACCTTCGCGTCCTCAGCATGGCTGGGTTTCCCCCATCCTCTACTCCGTAAATATCGGGGCCCATGTTTCAGATGGACGTTAAAAATCCAAGGCACTACTTGACGAGCAGAGAGCTCTATCAATGTCCTGGCCAGTAGCCTTCCTCAAGCAATACCACCAACAGCTTAACTGGCACTTTATTTTATTGCGGTTTGTGGGATATTGCTGTGTGCAATATGGCGGCCACGATTGTCTGCACAACAGTAACTGGAATGCAATTTATTGTAGTCGCAGCGCTGCCGGACATTTCTAAGAGACGCGATAAGGAACTTCATGAATGCAAGTCTTACTTTATTATGAGTACCGTGTATAATTAGGATAGAACAGAGGGATGAAAATATTTAGTAAATACTGTACTGAAAAAAGGGAAGTAAAATTGATTTTTGGCCACTGATCTTTCATTAACTTTGCCTCAAAATGTCCAGAGTTTGAATTTTCATAGCATTCTGGATATATTAAAAACATCACACAGCATACAAATATTACCTAATTGTAACTGCATTCCTGATGTACTAAAAGTTTTGCTGTTACACCAGTCACTGGATTTCCTTATCAATTACTAAAGTCATAATTCTGCGCATAATTTAGGGATCCAGTTTTAACCAATTCTCTTGGCCTGATAAGCCGTGGTCTGTAGTTAAGAGATGCAATCAGGACAGTAACTCCACGCCTGCAGCGAAGAGCCAAGCCAAATGTATTAAATTACATTCAGGAAGGGCGATACTTCCGTCAGGCTTGGGGAACTGAGAGAGGACAGCATCAAAACTGACCACAAACTACCAAGCAGTCAAGACACAAGGAATGCAATAAAAGATTTTTGAGGCAATTTCATTCTCTAAATGCATAAAGTACCACAGAGTCGACAGTTAAATTCTCAAAAGGCATGAACTAAAAAAAATAGCAAATATTGAGGGAAAAAAGCTGTAATGTGGATGTTAAACAACTGAAACATGATGGATACTGTGCCATATTTTCCCTCTCCCCAACCTTCCAGCAAGTCCTGCAGAGAGTTGAATTGCTCTACTAATGCCACTAAAAGGCAGCAACAGCTGTCTGGGGCTAACCCTCCAATTATTGTGCCCAAACTTTCCCCTGTAATGCAACCAATAGGGAAGGGCATTTTATATATACAATAAAAGGTTGTACATATGTGGAAAGCTGATGTGATCTTGCATGCACAAAACAGCCACTTCTGCATGTGTGACTGTGAAACAGACACACTTGCACATCCATGCATGGATTTTTAAAATGCAATCATTTAAAAGCTGACATTTATTGTCCAGTTTTCATTTCTAAAAATTACTGGACTGCCACTTCAGAAACTTGACTGCCCAGTTCATAAGTGGTTGGACGATCACCCAATCCTAAAATTCACTTATTTCTCCAAATTTTCTCCACTCCTGAAGACATTGGCCCGGATATTCCGATCCCTGCGGGTGTGTACGCGCTGTCTAGCCACCCGTAGGGACATCGGAAATGTCGGTTTCAGGCATGCACTGAAAACCGGCATTTCCGATCTGTCAAGAAAGCTCTTGACAGATCCTCCGGCTGCCCTGGAGAAGGGCCTCTGTGGGCGGATAGTTCCGCTTTTTGGAGACCCTCCGCCCGCAGAAAACCCTTACAATTCTTACGCCTGGTAAAAGCAGGCGTAAGGCCTGCTTTTACCAGGATGAGTTGAAAAAAAGTTAAAAAAAATTTTCACTGATTTATCATTTAAAAATACTTTAAGAAAGGTAAGTTTATTTTTAGCCCTGTAAAATACTTTAATTATTTTTATAAAAAATTAAATTTTTGTTTAAAATACTTAATTTATTGTAATTTCAAGTCATTTTAAAAATGTGATTTTTTAAAATTTATTTAAAGTTTTACTATGTTTTTTCATTGATCTCCATTCATATATTTTACAGGTCTTCCTGTCAAATGTATGAAGGGAGATTCCCTTCTGTGATTGGTTCCCCATGGCCCACGTGATCCCAGGGACGCTGTGAACTACCTGCGCCTCTGGGATATGTGGGCCCTGCGCACTTGGAGTTTGGAGAGGCCCAGCATCAGAACTGTGCGCACCCCGGGAGCCCTCAGGTAAGGGCGCAGATTTTTCCAGATCGCAGGCCTCCGCCCGTGGGAGGCCTGCGATCGGAAAATACAGGCCAATGAATCAGATAGGATAAGAGGTTCTGTGGTGCTAGCAGCCCACTGTACCTCACCTACATGGCCATTCTGCCTTTGTGACCATAATGCATGCTGGCAGGCTAAGCAACCATTGGACCATCACAGCTGAACCAGATCTTGTCCTCGCCCATCATTCACACATTTTCTGGTAGGGATCAGTGGATATGGTTAAGCAGTGGGAACCCTGCCTGGTTTTTCCTCCTCATCCCAGGGATACTGAGGGCAACCACTAAATTTAGAGATTAAATCTGAGATTTTCCTAGTCTGAGTGGCTCAGTGACATATCACACAGCATATTTACGCACATTGCGAGAGTCCCAAATTCAATTGCTCAAGTGAAAATACAGGATAAATCGACAGAAATAAATTAAAAAAGTGTTATAGTTATATGTGTTTAACTTCAATTGCTTGTTTTTTTAAATGTTAATATCCCATTGGTCATGAAACACATTATAAGAGCATCCTATCCCTCTTCCTACCTCCTCCTCCAATTTGACCACTTTGCCCTGTGTGTTATTCAAGGCCTGATCACGGATTTCAATGTGTCTTCTCTGATCCTCATTGGTAGACCGGAGGGCAGACAGCTCCATTTCCAGCTTCTCCTTTTCTCTCAAATTTTCTTTATCTGGAAAGGTGACGGAGGCAGGGAAAGAGGGAAAAAAAACATTTATTACAGGACAAAACTAGAAACTGGTCTGATTTAGAATATAGGAGAGATGCACATTATACAAAGTGAACTCTATAACACAGAACTGTCCCATTCCATTAATGGATTTCAGTGAGAATATGGGCCTGCCCTCGTGTCATCCCACCAAAGTGAGGGTGAGGGGGAGAAAAGAGAGAGGATTTCAGATGATATAACTAAAATTCCTGGTTATCTGCTTTTCTAGGTGACTTCTGCAGTGAGATTACTGAACTTTAAATATACTTTAAATAAATGTAACTTAGCAAGGTGGAGCACAATGCAGCCTCAAACTATTGCACATGTTGGACTGTGGCCACTGTCTTCTACCCACCCCCCCACTCAATTACTGGCAATTGCATTTAAAGTAATAAATAAAAGCTTTAGTATAGGAGCAGTTTTGCTTGGGCTTCTTGGTGCCATGCTCAAATCAAATTCTGTCTTCATGCCGGGTTACTCCCACTTCTCCTCTGGCATTTATCCCTAGTGTGAGTGTGTGGATCAAGGCTGTGTAGAAGTCTGGAGCATCATTTTTACAAACCTCAATCCTATTCTAACCAAAATGAGAAGTCGCACAACACCAGCTTATAGTCCAACAGTTTTATTTGAAATCACAAGCTTTCGGAGCTATTGATCGCCCCTTCCTCAGGTGAAGTAAAGAGATACAGAATCGCCAAAGCATATATAGATAGAGAACAATGCATGTGTTACTTACAAAAGCAGACGACTACATTTAAATCACCCTGACTGTTTATCTGCCGAGGTGTGACAAAAGGCAATCACACCTCGGCAGATAAACAGTCAGGGTGATTTAAATGTAGTCGTCTGCTTTTGTAAGTAACACATGCATTGTTCTCTATCTATATATGCTTTGGCGATTCTGCATCTCTTTACTTCACCTGAGGAAGGGGCGATCGATAGCTCCGAAAGCTTGTGATTTCAAATAAAACTGTTGGACTATAACCTGGTGTTGTGCGACTTCTCATTTTTGTCCACCCCAGTCCAACACCGGCATCTCCGCATCATGACCACTATTCTAACCAGGTAGTAATCCAGCTCATTTTAGAGGGTGCAGAGGAGATTGACTAGAATTATACCAGGGATGGGGGATTTCAGTTATGTGGAGAGACTAAAGAAGCTGGGATTGTTCTCCTTAGAGCAGAGAAGGTTAAGGGGAGATTTAATAGATTTGTTCAAAATTATGAAGGGTTTTGATAGAGTAAATAGGGAGGAACTGTTTCCACTGGCAGGAGGGTCTGTAACCAGAGGGCACAGATTTAAGGTAGTTGGCAAAAGAACCAGACGGAAGATGAGGAGATTTTTTTTTTTACGCAATGAGTTATGATGATCTGGAATGCACTGCCTTAAAGGGGTTGATGTGATTCGCATGGCTGCTATGCTTATTTAAAGTGCTGTACTAATGAGCAGTGATTCCTCCATCTCCAACACAAGTTTGTCCTGCTTCCTGGTTTTTTTTTTTTTAATTCATTCATGGGATGTGGGCATTGCTGACAAGGCCCATCACTAACTGCCCTTGAGAAGGTGGTGGTGGTATTGGCTCTTATACTGTAATAAATGAGCAATGCACAAATTTGCAGTGTGCAGGAACAGGAGGGCCACAGAGACATGCACAGATCATACAATATCAGAAACACTGATATAACTGAACAGTCTTCAAATCCGTCCACAGTTTCACCCCATCTTATCGAAGCAATCTTCTCCAGTGTATGTCCCAGTCCGCGATTTTAATTCCTCCGACTCCTTATTATTCCTCTGACAGCTTGTCCTAGCTTGGAAGCCAATCCTTCACTTATTATACACCTCTGTTAAACTTTATCCCCAAATCATTTCACCTTGTTCGCTCTCTTCCTTCTTTCAAAAGCCTCTTATAAATCTGTCCGACTGTGCTGTCAGCCCACCCACCATCTTTCCAGTGTCCATCTGCCTTCCCAGAAAGTCTTCCAGGTGAGGGCTGTTGCATTAATGCAAGTTGTTGTGCATTAGTAGTAGTGTACTGCATTGCCCAAACCCAAGCCTGGGGCGATCTATTGCATGAATTCATTACAGGCTATCAATTTAGATTTTATTAAACATTTCAGTTGTCTAGCTGGTTTTCAAGTGCTGCTTCGGACACACCCTAGAGCTTTACTCCTGAACTGTCACTATTGGAATTCATGCAGTGTATGTACATACTCTGATTTAATTTTGGATTCACCAGAAAATAGCCAGACTCTGTTGCAGATCATTTTTTTTTTTCCCAGTGCCTCCTACCTACTGTATATTAAACTAAAGCATATTTATAAAAAAATAGTTTTGTCGGTTGTGTGTATTTGAGATCAATTTTTGTGCCTACACTAGCTGTCAATGTGGAGACCCCTAGTGGAAATGTCCAGGTCATTGATGCACTATGATGTTCACACTGAGATAATAATAAAATTGCAATATTTTGACTGCATATTTATTAAGTAATCTGCATTTGACTACTGGAAATTCTACAGCCATTATGTATTATAACCCAATGGTTCAGTAGATAGCGAACATCACACTCAGGCAAAAGTCCAGGAACTCCACAGCACCACATTCTGTGATGAGACATACAGAGCTGGATTTTGATACTGGGGCGGGTTGGGGTCGTGTTATCCACTTTTTGTGTTATCCACCCGACTGCAATTGGATGTGGGAGATTGATGCGATTGTCACCTAATTGGGCAATTGAGTTCCAGCATGTGGGAACCCATGACCCAATTAGTGTTTTCAGTCTGAAAGTCGCCTCTGATGATGTCATCATTGCTGCTGCATTGAAGGTCTGCAGAGACTGCCTGGCCTTTGCTGTGAGAGGACCTGAAGGCAAAATGAGCAGCAGCCCTAGGTCTGCACCCAGATATTTTTGTACCACCACCACCACTCCCAGATAATATTCCTCCTCCTCCTCCTCCTACATCATCGCCATTGTAATAGTGGACCTGATAGTCAGCTATCCAAATGTGCTCCCGCCAGGTTTCACATTCGTGTTTCAGAACAGGCGTGCTTCACGTAGAAAAAGGGTTAAAATCACAAAGGCCTTTCAAAATGGCATTATAGAGGCAATTTAGTGCTTGTTAAGGGCCTTAACAACCTATCCCGCCTCTTAGAGGCGGGACGAGTCGGGACCAGCAGACACGATTTCATTAAAATTGTGTGGAGGCGGGATGGAGGCGCCCGCCCGCCAGTTTTCGCAATTTTAACCCCCCACGCGCCTCCAAACCCACCTCCACGGGTCAATGAAAATTCTGCCCATAGTCTCAAATCAGGGTCACAAGACGTAGGTTGCAATTTTTCTCAATGTCCTTGGTCTAAAGAGGGTGAAAAAATAGAAAGGATAGGGTTCCTGCTCGGGATTGCTATCCAGTAGATCCACCTTGCCGGTGCATGTGTGGACATTGGATGAGGGTAAGATCTGGCTCAATTGTGATGCTACACACAAGTGAATAGCCATCTGATAAGCACAGCCCAGGCTTATACACGAAGAATGGCCAGTTGGATGAGGTACTGAAGGGCCGCTGATGCCTGTGGAACTGTACACTCTACAGGAGAGAAAAAGAGAGACAATGGCCCAGAAATTGATCTCGCTCTGTTCCCGCGGGGGTAAGGAGCAGGCGCGATCTCTCACTCCGCGTTGGCTTTTTCAGATCCAGCTCGCACGAACTTGATGTTCCAGACATCAGCTGGGCAGTGCTTGCGTATCCCACCGGCGTAGTGAATTCGTGCGAGCTGTGGGATCACGTGACTCAGTTAGAGCCAATGGCAGCACACCATCTTCCATTCATAAGTTTCACATACGTGCTGTGAAAGCTATGAATCTTACACCCCCCCAAAATAACAGCTAAACCTCAATTAAATTTTTAAAAAACCCATCACATTAATAAAATAAGTATAGTTAAATAAATTAACCATTTTAAATAAAAAATTAAATTTTTGAAAAAATTTAAAATCTTTTAAAAAGTTATAAAAATAAACTTACCTGTCTTTAAAGTCTCTAAAAAAGATATAACTGTTAAAAAAAATTCAAAAAAATACTTAATTCACTACTTACCTTGTTAAAAGTGGGTCTTACTCCTCCTTTTTCCATTTCTAAAATCTTCCGTCCTTACCTGCGCGTCCAAAGCACTAAGTGCACGCAGCCTGTAGTGCGCACGCGATGCACCGAGGAACCGCCCCCTTTTCCAAAGACCAAGTGCCGGTTTTCAGCGCATGCGCAGGGCATGCAGAAAACCGGCAATTGGAGAGAGAATACGCGAGAGTACGCAGTGCGTACTCTCGCGCAGCGGGATCAATTTTTGGCCCAATGGGTGGCAAAAAACTTAATATAGATTAACTGAACATCTAATAATATTTCTGATTATTAGATGAACTGTGATATAAAATAATTCACAAGATACAGTGTGGATAAAGCAAGAACTGCAAGACTGAACCCAAGGCCTTTCTGAACTTCAAGGCTCAGTACCGTTCCATTTACCCATTGGGATATCAGGGGGCAACTAAAAAAGTTCTAATACATACTGGTCATAGAATCTACAGCAATCAGCTGTAGGTTACTGACTAAATGTTCAGCCTCTTTGATTTCAGCCTTCCAGAATACTTGCTTATTACACTTATAAGCAATGCTGTGCAACAATTTCAAGAGCATGGGTGTTCTTTTAACCTTGATGTTTTACTGGGTGCAGCTCAATAACTGAAGCAGCAGGAGTGCTTGGTGCCCATTCTGCAGGTGGAAAGTCTAGTCTTAATTCCCGGTCACAATTTAACTCAATTGGCAAGCTTGGTCAAGTTTGACATGGGCTGAACACTGCAGGAAGGTAAGTGGTCCCGTCACAAGCAGATAAGAGTTTCCAGAATGGAGGAAGCCCGGGAAGAAGAGAGGGGAAAGATCACTCATTGGTTCACCATGCCGGATTTATGCATCCTAATGGAAAGTTCATGGAGCATCAATGACAGCATCTTTGATACATCATGGAGACAAAAATGAGAAAGGAAGAAATTATTTATATATATTTAATAAAACTTGAAAACCAAACCAACAACGCAGCAAACAAAAGCCAAATGAAATGGGACTGACTTTTATCAGGTAAACAGCTCGGCCGTGGTCATCATGTTAACAAAAAGACTGACCACCCAAAAAAAACCAAGTGGATGATAGACATGCAAATCAAGGGTTTTGTTTTCTTTACATAGGATATACGGCACAGAAACAGGCCATTTTTCCCAACCAGTCCATGCCGGTGTTTATGCTCCACACGAGCCTCTTCCTGTCTTTTCTCATCTAATTCTATCAGCGTAACCCTCTATTCCCATCTCCCCAATATGCTTGTCTAGCCTCCCCTTAAATGCACCAATACTATTTGCTTCAACCATTCCCTGTGGTAGCGAGTTCCACATTCTCACCACTCTTTGGGTAAAGAAGTTTCTTCTGAATTCCCTGTTGGATTTCTTGGTGACTATCTTATATTGATAGACTCTAGTTTTGCTCTTCCCCACAAGTGGAAACATTCTCTCTGTATCCACTCTATCAAATTTTTTCATGATTTTAAAGACCTCTATTAGGTCACCCCTCAGCCTTCTTTTTTCCCCAAGAGGAAAGAGACCCAGCCTGTTCATCCTTTCCTAATATGTATACCCTTGTATTTCTGGTATCATCCTTGTAATAATAACAATAACCCTTTAATAACAAGTATTTTTTTAACAGCTACAAAAATTATGATCTTTATGTAAAAAAAAACTGTGAAAACTACACTTTGTGAAAACTGCACTTTGAAAATAGTTCAAGAAAGGGCCTTTGTTGGGAATTCTGTGGGAAACTTACTGATTAGCTGCTTGGTATGCATGGGGTAATTTCTAAGCTTGTGAGCCAAAAGGAAATTCAAGCAGCTGAAGGGGTAATCACCAAATCCATTACTTTGTTCCAAGCAGTCCTCATCTGTCAGAGAAGTGCCTGGTCTCAATCTCAACAGCCAAGAGCTCAAGGTGGGACCTAGACACTTACATTAGAATGCCAACCCATCACTTATTGAAACAATCATCATCAATAGAGCAGGAATATCCCAATTCAATATGCAAGATTCAATCCATATTGTACAGTTAGCTGCAAAAAAAGAGTTATTTCACAGCGCCAAAGATGGCTATTCTTTTCCTTTTGTTATCATTTGATTCTTGAAAACTTAAAAAACAAAAACACATCTGCTTTCTACCAAAGAACAAAAAAAAAAGGGGGAAAAACACATTCACACATTCCCTGGTCTTCAATTATTCTGACAACTGCTGCCTCCCTACTTGGCTGCCTGTATTATACTAAATTGTGTACTTGAATAGCTCCCCTTGTATAAAGCAAAGCTTGGGACACCATTTTTAGCAAAGAGACAGGGTGCCTGTTGCACATCAAAGCTCATTCCACATTCCAGAGACACTGCTCTTGGAAATAAAGTGCAGAGCATTTGGGGAATCAAAGATTAAACCTGCCAGCCACGTTGGTGTGGGAATGCCTTGAAGTCCTGACCGTATTCGTATATGGAAATTCAGAGCTGCACTTGGAGACTATGATTCAGAGACTTACACATTTAACACAGATAAGCCTCAGGCTGATAACTGAAGCAGTTTTAAACTTTTTTTTTCCCAAAATACCATGAGGGAATTTTTTTTTAAGGAGGCGCGACTGTGATTAAAGAGGTTGGATGGATTGAATTAAGCCATAATGGATGCCAGAGAGTTGTAATTGAAGAAAATATGTCCATTAAAGAATGAAGCAGATATCCTTAAACACAACCTTGTACATGATGCCAAATTTATTAGAGATTTAATTATGATTTTTAAAATAAAAATTACACATTTAAAAACGTCGTCACCTCTTGGTGGCAACAGGATTGAGTGCAGGAGTAGGTGTCAGGAACTCATTTGTTAGAATATGTTTGAAGAATTGTGGTCACTAGACTTATTTAATGTAAAAAAAAATTATATTATTTACCTGCAGGAAAAGTAAACTTGTCCCAATACAACTTTAAATTGTGCCAACATGTATTAACATTGTGTGATAAACTCTTTATATGATAATTGAATTCATGACCTCAAACTATTCTCACCACTACCAGTGACATTATTTCAATAACTCAGAATGCTCTGACACAATCCAAAGTGGAAGGATACAATTTGCAGTTGCACTGATAGATATTGTTCACAGTTCAAGTGGACATAGTGGGCCAGAAATTCGGCTGTTGTCGGGTGAGTACGCGCTGTGTACTCACCCGTAAGGCCCCTTGAAGTGCCGGTTTCTTGCATGCACGGGAAACCGGAACTTCCGTTCCCCTGAAGGGAGGGGTTCAGAAGTCGAACGCGTGTGCGGGAGAGGCTGCGCGCATGCAGCGAACTTCAGGTTTTTTTCAGGTTTCTCCGGGAAGGTAAGTATGAAGAAGCTGCACTTTTAAAAAGGAGGCGCAAGGCCTGTTTTTAACAAGTGGTTAATTAATTACAATTTAAACATTTTTTCAACCGGTTTATCTTTTTTAGATACTTTAAAGAAAGGTAAGTTTATTTTTAGCACCGTTAAAAAGCATAATTAATTTTTTCAAAAATTTAAATTTTTGTTTAAAGTAGTTAATTTATTTAACTTAGTTATTTTAAAAATGTGATTTAAAAAAAAAAATTATTTGAAGTTTAAGTGTGGTTTTGGGGCCGATCTCTATTCATAGGAATGAAAATGCCCTGCTAGGATTGGCTCTCCATGGCCCACGTGATCCCAGGGGACGCTTCGAACTAACTGCGCCCCTGGGATACGCAAGCACTGCGCGCCGGCAGCTGCAGGAGGCCCAGGACCCGAAGTCCTCGTGGGCCCAAAGCACAACTGCAGGCGCGGTAGGCAAGTACGCGCGCGATGCTTGCACCCGCAGGAAGCCGGAAAGCCGAATTTCTGGCCCAATATATGAAAATTTCACACACTCTTGTTATGCTTTACTGAAATCCTAGTGATGACCAATAAAACAGAAAATATTAATTGCAGAGTTGCTGGGGTATTATTACAATTAAAATTTCAAAATATTGCCTGTGTTTTTACTTAGCTTCCTCAGAAACTATCGCTGGGTCAAAATACTGAAACTCCCTCCCTATCAGCACTATGGGAGTATCTTCACCACACGGACTGCAGCGGTTCGAGAAGACGGCTCACCACCACCTTCTCAAGGGCAATTAGGGATGGGCAATAAATGCTGGCCTTGCCAGCGACGCCCACATCCCAGGAACGAATAAAAAAAAGTCACCCGAGATGGTGACTATGCTCCACGATCAGTAGACAATACATTTTCCATTTCTCGGTTGCCATTTTAGTACAATAGTGAAATGAAGCAGCAACATCACCAACTGCCAATGGCAGAATAAATAATTTTTCAGCATAATAGCCATTAATACAATGAGGCACAGCAAAACAGAACAGGCACAGATGCAACTTCAAACTGAGCCATGTGGAGCGGAGTACTGTCTCCCAGAAGACAGGACAGAAAAATCAAAGAGCAGAGTCATACTTGGGCAGTCTTTGGCATTTTACGGTAGCTGGCTATTATCAGACAATGGCAGCAGTCCAGAAGAAAGCTTTGCACCCATCCTCACAGCTCCAGGCATGAGGACAGTCAGATAAATAGGGGATAAAAATACAAAAAGTAAAAAAGGGACAACTTACCTAAATATCTTCCATAAAAATAAAGTTGATAATTTCAATGAAAGCTAAGGTATATGTAAAGTGGCACTTTAGAAGATAGTAACTATTGCATCGCATTCCACTCCGTGCAACTTGGTAGCCAGCATGTCAATGGCTGAGGAAAGGTTTTTGTAGCGTTTTTTTCCCCCTCGAACTGATGCCCCTTTAAGTGGGGTCAAAGGTAATCATAGTAATGGCTACAAAAGCCTTTACTGTATGTACTCAGCTTTGCAATGACAACATCCAACTTAAAACTTCAAAGGCCAGTGACAGAGTCAGAATAGAATCCTTTCAGAGGCTAAGTGATTGTGGATTAGTTCCCAGGCTTTCACACTAGCCTTGGTTATTGAATTAACTAACAGTTTCTCCGAGTTCAAACAAGAAAATCCCACTTACTCTGCCCAATGAGCTGAGCGATAGTTTTTCGGTTGTCTTCGGAACCTTCGCACTCTTTAACAGCAAGCTGTTTGTTAGCAGTCTCCAGTCGATCTGCAATTCACAGAACACAAGACAAATGAAACAACCAAACCTCGAAGGGACGTGAACGTTAAGAATTGAACAAAAGAATTCTGAAAGTGTCATTTTACAGCATATGAATATTGCAAAACTACTCAGTGGTTCTGAAAAAACAGCTTCTGGTCTGCTATATATACACACTGGGTCATTTATACCACAAAGCAGTTTCTACAGAAGTAAGCTTGTGCAGGTTCTTTTTAATTTATGACCTGGCGTCTGTACCTACGCCAGTGTCGGGAAAGGCCAGTGCAAACCAGCGATTGTTAGCTTGCTTTCACTGGCCTATGCAAATGTTGGTCATGATGCGGAGATGCCGGCGTTGGACTGGGGTGGACAAAAATGAGAAGTCAAAAGTCAAGAAAAAAAAAACCACTGCAGACAGCAGGATTTGACACGTTGGACCCCCTGGGACACATCTCATTGTCTTGGCTGTGCTCTTGGTGTGTCTTTGATGTAAGGACACCTTCCCTGAAAGATTGTATCTCTGCAGTTTCTGTGTTTATATTGTGAACTTTTGTAGATTCACTCATTGTAACTTTACCTGAGGAAGGGGCGATAGCTCCGAAAGCTTGTAATTTTAAATAAATCTGTTGGACTATAACCTGGTGTTGTGCGACTTCTCATTTCTATGCAAATGGGGATGAGCACTCAATCCATCAGCAGCCAAAACCCATGGTCACCGCAACCTCCAGTGACAAGCCTGCTTTGTGTTTGTTGCCACTGGGTGAAACCAACCTTTTCAGGGTTGGGAATAGACTTGTTCAAGTAGCTACTTTACCACTGGTGTAGCTTTGGTGTGGCCTCATCAGTTACAATGAGATGCACAGTTTGCATCTACTAAACTGACATGAAACAGAAACACACAGGTTTTAATTTCAGGTACATATGGCTTCAGGAGCAGTCAAAACAAACCGTTCAATCTGTTATCGGTATCCTGCCTACTTATCACAACTTAACATAGAATTATAGAAATTAAGCACAGAAGGAGACCACTCAGCCAATCATGCCAGTGCTAGCTCAACAACCGCTTATGGTTTTTTCACTGTATGGGGGGGGGGGGGGGGAAATTTCTTCCATCTCCTCCCTTCATTCTTCTGGTGATAACCATTGTTACTGATTCACTAACCATGGAAATGTTCATTCACTATTTACCCTCTCTTTTTCAACATCTATAGTAAGGGCAAACAATGAGACTTTATGGCCTCATTAAACTGACACTAGGGTCATTATTCCCACTACATCTCTTTCTCCGTCAATCTTTTCCCCCCATTTTCCTCTCCAAAGTGCAACCTAATTTGAACAAAAGAACAGAGGTGAATACATTGTAATCAATTTCCAGCACTAATCTATACTCGGCCGGGTGAACGCCAGCAGCGTGTTGCTGCTTTTTCTCGCTAATAACGCATCTATATTGCCAGCTTGTCCCAGAAACTAGCTTCAACGTCAATACTAAAGTCAAAATATAAATAAAGTGGCACTACTGCTACTGCTGGAAGCGACATCCACCAAAAGTTCTGCCAACAACTCCAGCAGCCGCACATCTCTGATGATGATATAAACGCAAGAGTTTGCTGTCGGAGGCAGCCAGCAGGTGAGACCGGCTGCAGTTCTCTCGTTCAACCCGGCCGAAGCCAGTACAGCATTGTGGGCCTGTATGGACCTTACCAGCCCTTGCGAGCAGCAGCTTTTGAAAACAGCTGCTTATGCACAAGCTTTTGCAAGATGTGCAGTTGTTTAAATGTAAATCCACCACTGTAGACAGTTCCCCGCAACATAAACAAGCAGTTTCTACAGCAACGAGAGCTACAGCCATAATCGCAGAACCACTTCCAAAGTTGTTTTCCCCAATATAAATGCACCATTAGTGCAGCCCCTCCATTGTGGGCAGAGATGAAACGTATCAAGTCAATGGCTGTCAATTCAAATGCCGGCCAACCTGGGACGCTCAAATTACAACTGAAGTCCGGCAAGCAAAAATTCAATGGAGAGTTTCAAATTGCATATTAATGGCTAGCTGGAAGTGAGTTACAAGCTGGAATCTAACAAAGAGGTTCAGGTGGCATATATAACAAATACCTATGTGTAACTCATATGGCTGCAGTATAATCCAATGCTTCAGGTACAATCAAACTGAAAATGTAAAGCTTTCCTGGGCTTTAAAGATCTTAAAACAAAACGATATTGCAGCCTTATAACTTGTCCAATGGTGCCCATTTTTAATAGTTGCTGTATATATAATTGTACAACTAAAAAAAATTTTTTTTTTATATAAAAAACAGTCCCTTCACGCGAGTACCCCGTTTTCAGCAACATTTTAGTGTCCCACCACCGTGTAGCAAATAGCGCTCACGTAAGACTATTATATTTTTTGCAATATCGCTAGTGCAGGTTTACTAAAAATCATTTATATTAGCTTACGGAAGATTTATTACACATGTTTTCACTTGTCTACATTACTGAATACCAGCCCTATGAGCTCATCTGAAAATCTAGTTCATGTCCTGCACAACTTCATTCTTTCACACACTTCCCCTTCTCACCTACTTTGCAGTATTTGTCATTTCATTTTCCAATTCTTTTATCTCAAATCTTTTGTATATATTATTTTTATAGTGCTTTTTAAGTGCTACTCAAAATTCTATTCTGTCCATCCATCAATGCGTCACAGTGTATGTGACATAAACAAAGCATTAATTTCAAAGTATAGCACCATGTAGGTAAGGAAAGTGTTGCTTTTTAACAGCTAAAATGCAATAAAGTCTTAATTCATGTAAAACATTAATGTAGTAACGGAAGGGGCAGCAGAAACAAAGAAGGGAAAAAGCATGAGAATCACCATTTGCAATTTTGACTGTGTTATACTATTTATTTGTATCCTCCTTGACTTCTCTGCAACATCCTCCAACCTAATTGCCAGCATGTATACCCCATTGCTCGGACTCTGGCCTCCCTTCCCTTCACTTTCATTGACAAAGCCTTCAGCCTTCTTAGTCCTACAATCTGGAACACTCCTAAACCTTGCTACCTTCCTCTGCAACCTTCAAAATTCTTCTCCAAAACTACCTCCTTGACTAAACCTTTGGTAACTTCTAATTCTGTCTGGCATCAGTTTTCATCTTTGTGAAGCACCTTAGCACCCTTTATATAGTGAAACCGAAGTAAATGCAATTCGTTATTGTTGAGAGCAAAAGCAGCTACAACAGGAGGGGAAAAAGCTCAGGAGAACAAGACTGGGGGAAAAGTACACATGCAAGGGAAAGGGTAAAAGCAAATAGAGCCTACGCAAGTGCAAGGAGGGAAAATGAAGTTCACAAGAGCAAGGAGGGAAAAAAGAACATACACAGATGAGCTAGGCCATTTGACCCATCTTAGTTCAGCCATCCAGAAAGAGTCACAGTCACCAGCCACCATCAAAGCATCCGATTTCTTAAATGTTTCCACAGTTTTTGCCTCCACTACTCTATCTGGAAGTCCAATCCATATGTTGATCACTGTGCGCAGAACAATTTCCTGACATTCGCTCTAAACTTGCTTTTCACTAGTGTGACCCCGTGTCCCCTTTGTCCTACTTTCACAGTTTAGTTTGAGTGCAAGAAGGGAAAATACCGTGCACACACAAGAGGAAGGAAGGAAAACAGAACACAGCAATATCCCGCGTATAGTCATTCGTCCTAGAGTTGGAAGTCTAAGGATTGACTCCCCAAGTACTGGCTGGTATTTTCATGAATTAAACCTGTCCAGGACACACATGGATCACCCTCGTAGTCTACATTACCAAAGCAGCGGAGGAGGAAGGTGGACGAGGAAAATGCATACACAAATTGTTAGTTCTCCATGAGGCTATAAAATTAAATATATTTCAGCCCAGCTGACCTATATCTTTATGTTTATTTATTTTAAGATAGGCATTGGGGAGACCCATTTCCCCCTTCCCCTGCCACCTCCACCTCCCTCCCCAGCACTGTCTATCCTTTTCAGGTAACATGCACCTGCCGTGGTATATTTGTGTTTCTAATTAACATTGTGTGGTACTAATGTTCATTATGGTTAGTGTTTTGCTGACTGAGCAGAGATTAAAGCTCACTATACCAGGAATTGTAACAATGAGCTTGTCTCCCAGCACTTCACGGCACCACCGTGACATTTTATTGCAGTTTCAAAATGCAGAATATTAAAGAATCATAGAAAGCGTAGCACAGAAGAATGCCATTCAGCTCATCACACTTGTGCTGGTGTTAGCTACACCATTCCCATTTCCCTGCATCCTTTTATATTGCGGAGATGCCGGTGTTGGACTGGGGTGGACAAAAGTGAGAAGTCGCACAACACCAGGTTATAGTCCAACAGATTTATTTAAAATTACAAGCTTTCGGAGCTGTTGCCCCTTCGTCAGGTAGAGTACCTGATGAAGGGGCAACAGCTCCAAAAGCTTGTAATTTTAAATAAATCTGTTGGACTATAACCTGGTGTTGTGCGACTTCTCATTTTTGTCCTTTTATATTGGTCCTTCTCAAATATTTATCTAATTTCCTATTAAATAATGTTATAGTGCCCGTCTTACTAGCCACTCATGGTAAAACATTCCATGGTCTAATAATCCTCTATATGAAACAAATTCTTCTCTAACATTTGTCTATGATTCTACATAAGGCAAGCACAAGAAAAGAACCATGTTGTCATGGGAGGGACCACGGCACTCTCACATGAAGGTAAAGGGTGGAAGCACAAAAGAAAACTTGGGCCATTGTTAACACAGCTCCAAGTACTCAGTTACAGAGCAGCACTGGCAGAGGCACAGAGCCAAATCGCACTCCTGTTTTCCTTCCCGAGGATGGGCTGGAGAGATTAAATAAAGTGGATTTTATTTTAATGTAACAATTAAAGTCGTCAGGAGTGAATAAATACTTTGCAACCTTTCCAATACATTTGCTGCTTTAGAAAGTCACTAAGTGCAAAACTAACATCTATTTTCAATCATTTAATCTATTCCTACTGAAGCACGGAGACATGTTTTTACCTCTTAGATCTCGATTGAAGTCATGAAGTCGGCGGATTTCCCCTTCTAACTTGTTCCGCATGGCTTTCTCCAAGGCCTCCTTCTTGGAAGAAGACTTCACCAGGTTTTCGTAAGCTTCGGAAACCCGCTCGATTTCCATCTCCAGCTGTGGCAAGAGAAAACGTTTGTATTGAACTCCTTCACCAGTGCCTGAAGCAGAGATCCACAGCACACGTCACCATACATTCTGGGGCTTTCAATCAGAACCAAAAAAACAATGCTGCAGCTCGATGCTGGGCAAAAGATATCAAAACCAGCACCTTTGCCCAGTTCAAGCCAAGTACAGCGATGATACTGCTGATTGGAGCTGCGTCAATTCCTAAAGTGCAGTACAGGAAACTCTTTCGTATCCGGCACCGACGGGACCGGGATGGTGCCGGTTGATTAAAAATTCCGGATAACGGAGAGGTACATCTACCGAGGCTATTTTTTAACAAACAAAAATAAAAAAATCAAGAAATGTGCAGTATAATTGGGTACTCCCCTACAGAATGTTGTGTTAAATGGATGGTGGAAGATGCTTGATTAAGTACAGTCATGCCAGTTGAGGGTAATCCATAACTCTTTAATTACTTAACAGTAAAACAAAACTTATAAACGACTGTATACTGTAGTTTTCGGAGTATGAATTCTGCCGCTTATTAGAGAATTCCGGATATTTAGGTGCCGTTTAAACGTGAGTTTCCTGTATGTTGAGAATGTCAAATAGACATTAGCAAATTACAACATTTAAATCATAGGTTTTGAAATGGAGTCCTCAAGTATACCCCAGGGGACTCGGAGATCAGATTTCTGTCAGCCTGTTATCAAATTTCTGGATTTGTTGACTCACTAGCGCGGTATTTCCGTTGCAAACACTTTCTGCAGTAATAGTACCGTTTTCCTTTGGGTAGCTGACACCATCTTTCAGAAATTAATACAAGAGGTTCTTAGAGTGTGTCAATATCTCCAGGGAGCACTGCAGATAGAAAAGCTTGTAAATCAATGGACATGCCAGTCAGTGCTGCAGCTATCAATATAATGAGACACAGATATTGTGGAATTTTACTTCATTGGCCCAAAAATTAGTGCCTCTACGCGAGAGTACGCACTGTGTACTCTCGCGTATTCTGTCTCCAATTGCCGGTTTTCTGCATGCACTGCGCATGCGCTGAAAACCGGCACTTGGTGATTTCAAAAGGGGGCGGTTCCTAAGTGAACCGCGTGCGCGCTACAGGCTGCGCGCACGCAGTGCACTTAGTGCTTTGGACGCGCAGGTAAGCATGGAAGATTTTGCACATAAAGAAAGGAGGCGTAAGACCCTCTTTTAACAAGGTAAGTAGTTAATTAAGTATTATTTTGAATTTTTTTCAACAGGTATATCTTTTTTAGAGACTTTAAAGAAAGGTAAGCTTATTTTTATAACTTTTTAAAAGATTTTACATTTTTTCAAAAATTTAATTTTTTTTTAAAGTGGTTAATTTATTTAACTATACTTATTTTATTAATGTGATGGTTTTTTTTTTTAATTTAATTGAGGTTTAGCTGTTCTTTTGGGGGGGTATAGATTCATAGCTTTCACAATCAAGTGCTGTGAAAGCTATGAATGAAAGATGGTGTGCTGCCATTGGCTCTAACTGAATCACGTGATCCCACAGCTCGCACGAATTAACTACGCCTGTGGGATACGGAAGCCCAGCACAGCTGATGTCTAGAACATCAAGTTCGTGCGAGCTGGGAATGAAAAAGCCAGCGCGCAGTGAGATAGCGCAGGGAAGCCTTACCCCCGCACGACGGCTCCCTCACTAATTTTTGGGCCATTATTTTTTTTTTAGGCAGAAGAACACTGCAGAACCGTACCTTTAAAAAAATTAAAATTGGGATGTGGGTGGCACTGGCATAGCTGCCTTTATTGACTATCCTTAGTTGCAGTGAGAAGGTGGTAGAGCGATACATTAGAGGGCATTAGGAGTCAACAACATTTAGGGACTGGAGTCATGTGAAGCCAGACCACGTGGGGTGATAGTTCCCTTCCCTGAAGGATGTTAAGGAACCAGTCGGGTTTTTGACAACAATCCAGGAACTTTTCATGGTCACTTTTTTCTGGTGTTGGCCCCCAAATTACCAGATTTACTGAGTTCAATTTCACAACGTGCTCTGGTAGATCTCAACTTATGACCTCTGGGTTGCTAGTTGAGTAGCATAACCACTAGGCTACTAGAGAGTTAAATGAGTGAAGTCCATTGTAGAGAGGATTACACATGGCCTGTGGAAGAAATAGGCTGAATGGTTTTTCCCCACCAAAATAACCACCACTCTAATTTATATTAGAATTACTTCCTCCTCCCTTTTTCAGCCATCCATGCTATGTACTATTCGCAAGCTTAGATGTCAAGTGTCAAAGCAGCAAGAGGAGGTGAAAAACAGCAGCCTGGATTAATTCAGTGGGTGGTTTCCCCTATCTTTTTCCTCGCTTCCTTCTCAGGAGCTTTATTTCTCTGTTGGGTCCTCTCCTCAGCAGCTCAGCTGAGATGAGAAATATCATTTACTTCTCATGGTTGGAATGCATAACACTCATTCCGCATTCATGTCTACTCGTTCCAATATTAACTGGTGCAATTGGTCACACCTCGCTTCTCTCCAGCGCAAGTCACAGTCTACATATTCACATTGGGCTGTCCTGCTCAAGCCAGCTCTCTCATGAGAGCACACATGGCTCTGATGCTCCTCCCACCTCCAGCAACTCTGCCTTCAGTCTAGAAAAAGTTTGCCTCCAATAAAAGAAAGGTAGGCAGAAACAGATGACCCACTGGGTAGAGAACAACGCCAACACAAAGCACCTCTGCCTCACTACCTCTGTCTTACGCTCACAGTTCAATGGGTCAAACTGGTCAAGATAGCTGGCAGCTGTTACTGAAGCCCCACACCTCCAACTACTGGGACTTTAATGGGTATGGTGTGCATTCATGCTGTGATCAAGAGCATGGTGGCAGTGTTGAGTTGTACTGTTCACCATGCTGCTATGAGGAGATCCTAGTACCTGCTGTCCAACTAATGAGAACTCAGACCTGCACTTGTCAGTTGCCTCACAGTCAACTAGTGACCTCTGCAAGTTCCCCTCCAAGTTACACATCATCCTGACTTGGAAATATATCGCTGTTCCTTCATCGTCGCTGGGTCAAAATCCTGGAACTCCCTCCCTAGCAACACTGGGAGTACCTTCACCACAAGACTGCAGCGGTTCAAGAAGGCAGCTCACCACCACCTTCTCAAGGGTAATTAGGGATGGGCAATAAATGCTGGCCTTACCAGCGATGCCCACATCCCAGGAACTAATAAAAAATACTCCCAGCAAGCTTTACCGTTCCACAGGCACTAGGCAATGGCAGTGGCCATTTTTCAACAGAGAGCAGAGAAGGAAGGAGATTGCACCTAAACCCAATCTAGCCTCACCGACATCCAGCAAGGAACACTGGATAATAGTCAGGAGAAGGAACTCTAGTTCATTTTCCCTCCCTAGTCTAGAAGGCACGGAGACCATTTCTAGCATTTAAACTGCTACCCAGCAGAAAATACATAACTCAACACGTGCCAAGGATCTCTACCCCAGAGGGCTGTGGAGGCTCAGTCATTGGGTATATTCAAAACAGAAGTCGATAAATTTCTGACTAGTAAGGGCATCAAGGGATATGGCGATAAGGCTGGTGAATGGAATTGAGGCAGAAGATCAGCCATGGTCTTATTGAATGGCGGAGCAGGCTCGAAGGGCCGAATGGCCTACTCCTGCTCCTATTTCTTATGTTCGTATGTACTCTTTTGGAGGGAGGGAAAAGGGATGAGGGGAGATAAGCAGGGTCTCTTTGGTGTCAATCTGGCTCCAAGGTGAAGAGCCTACTGCTGAAAATTCAGAACCAAGTCAACCCTTATGTGGCAGACTTGGTAATCCAATAGCTGGACCAGACAGTTCCATTGTACTCCAGAGCATGATGACTGGCCCGCTATCTTGGTTCATTAGTGGAAGCTGGAGGAGCAGACTGCTCACTCGAGACTGGGATTCTTTCCATTTGGCTCCAAATAAACCTGCAAACCAATAGCCTAACATAGGTTATCTCAGCTGAACAAGTAATTAGAAGCTCTGTACTGATAAACTCTGCAGTTTTAGCTGGTTAAACTCAGCAATACCCCCAAACACACTTGTGGGTGCCTAAACATTGGCTCTACTAATCTGCACCCAAGCTCTCTGGACTCAAATTAAGTGAGGTGTGTCGCTATGTGGAGACTATGTGCACTCCATGCCGGGCAATGAGAAAATTCTACATGTATGGATTTCTCAGTAGTTTGGTTTGGAAGCTCGAGTAATATGAGAGGTCAGACACAACTGACAAAAAAGTAAACAGTGGCTGTATCTTGAATTTGATTTTGCTAGGATTGGTCATTTTGGTGCAATGAAATCAGCAAGCTCACCACCTACACATCAGAAAGAAAACAATTACAGACTACTTACAAACACCACTCCCACAGACACAAAATGTATTATATATTAGATTAGTAATATATGTCATGTAATTTGACATGTGCTTATCAAGGTAAGGGTGTCAACATTCAGGATTTAAACATTTTCCTACATTTTACACCCAATGCAACTTTCAAGCATTTCCATGTCAGGTATTGCATGAGAGGGTGCAGGTTTACCTCTCCTTTACCTGAATGATGTGCATCAACCCAATCTCCAGAAAAACAGCCTTACTGCATTTCCATTTACAGCTGGTGGCCTTTCAGCAAGTCTCATTAGTTTAGTGCCAAATTAAGGGCAGTTTCATGGTATAGACTTGTGCCCACAAGGATTGGCACTGCCCAGAGACCACTTAATTTAGGTGACTCTGATAAATGACAGACTAGCAAAATTAATGGGACTAAAAGTCGATAAATCTCAAGGACCGGATGACCTACATCCTAGGGTTTTGAAAGAGGTGGCCATTGGGATAGTGGACGCATTGGTTGTCATCTTCCAAAATTCTATAGATTCTGGAACGGTTCCTGCAGATTGGAGGATAGCAAATGTAACCCCGCTATTTAAGAAAGGAGGGAGAGAGAAAATGGGGAACTACAGACCTGTTAGCCTCACATCAGTAGTTGGGAAAATGCTAGAATCTATTATAAAGGATGCAATAACTGGGCACTTAGAAACTAATAGTAAGATTGGGCAGAGTCAACATGGATTTATGAAAGGGAAGTCCTGTTTGACAAACCTATTGGAGTTCTTTGAGGATGTAACTAGTGGAGTAGACAAAGGGGAACCGATAGATGTGGTGTATTTGGATTTTCAGAAGGCCTTCGATAAGGTCCCACACAGGAGGTTGGTGAACAAAATTAGGCCACATGGAATTGGGGGTAATATACTAGCATGGATTGAGAATTGGTTAACAGACAGAAAACAAAGAGTAGGGATAAACGTGTCTTTTTCAGGATGGCAGGCTGTGACTAGTGGGGTACCGCAAGGATCGGTGCTTGGGCCCCAGCTATTCACAATCTATATCAATGATTTGGATGAGGGGACTAAATGTAACATTTCCAAATTTGCTGATGATACAAAGCTAGGTGGCAGTGTTAGATGTGAAGAGGCTTCAGGGGGATCTCGACAGGCTCAGTGAGTGGGCAAGAACATGGCAGATGGAATATAATGTGGATAAATGTGAAGTTATCCACTTTGGTAGAAAAAACAAAGGCAGAGTATTTCCTAAATGGTGAAAGATTGGGGAATGCAGATGCTCAAAGGGACCTGGGTGTCCTTGTACATGAGTCACTGAAAGTGAATGTGCAGGTGCAGCAAGCCATTAGGAAGGCAAATGGTATGCTGGCCTTCATTACAAGAGGATTTGCGTACAGAAGTCTTACTCCAATTATATAGGGCCTTGGTGAGACCACACCTGGAGTAGTGTACACAATTTTGGTCTCCTTACCTAAGGAAGGATATACATGCCATAGAGGGAGTGCAACGAAGGTTCACGAGATTGATTCCTGGGATGGCGGGACTGTCGTATGAGAAGAGATTGAGTAAACTAGGCCTGTATTCTCTTGAATTCAGAAGAATGAGAGGGGATCTCGTTGAAGCATACAAAATTATTACAGGGCTTGATAGGGTGGATGCTGGGAAAATGTTTCGCTTGGCTGGGGAGTCTAGAACCAGGTGCCACAGCCTCAGGATAAAGGGTAGGCCATTTAGGACTGAGATGAGAAGAAATTTCTTCACACAGGTGGTGGTGAATCTTTGGAATTCTCTACCCCAGAGGGCTGTGGAGGCTCAATCATTGGGTATATTCAAAACAGAAGTCAATAGATTTCTGACTAGTAAGGGCATCAAGGGATATGGCGATAGGGCCGGTGAATGGAATTGAGGCAGAAGATCAGCCATGATCTCATTGAATGGCCTATCCTGCTCCTATTTCTTATGTTTATTCCCATCACTGAGGGATGACTTTGGACTCAGTCCCAAAGATGAAAGGACAATAGCGTAACCTATCTAGTCACCAAACCCTCTTGGAAAGAGCTTATGATAAAAGAGAAAATAATTAGTCATTTATGCTACCTGTAGTGTAAATGATACTAACAGAACATTTTTTTACCTTCTGCAATTTAGCCACTTTGTCGTAGTATCCCTCTAGCTCCTGTCGAAGAGCACGATTTTCCTCTGACAAGATTTCTACCATTTGCTGAGCTCGCAAGACAATGGCCAATGGGTCTCCCTGGAATTGCTGATGCAGGTGGTTTGCAAGAGGGGCCTGTTGGGGCTGGGCAGCCGTCAGCATTGGTGAGGGTGGTGGCTGCATCACAGACACAGATCCCATTGATGTCTGAGATGATGATGGGCTGTGCAGATAGGTTCGCTGCTGTAACTGCAATTGCTGAAATATCGGTCCCTCTTGAGTCTGCCTGTTAATACAAAAGAGATTACTCATTGTAGACAACAATGAATAGACAAAGTACAGCTATCAGATAGAGAATTTATTGCAGTCTACTATAAAAGGGAGGGGTCTTGTCGTGGAATCTGGCAGTCCTGCATCGGTATGCCATTAGTCACGTCACATTGCATTACGTTAAAAAAAAAACAGAAAAATGTTTCCAAGAAATCAGCGGCAAGAATGGTAGTCTTCCATCCTATATAGTATAGCATTTTCCCCACCTAACAGATGGACCACCGATTCAACAGGAGTGCTGGGAAAGCCACCTCTCATCCAAATCTGAAGTGCACTGCCAGGAGATTCAGTTCTTGACTAGACAGAAGCATCACTTTTGCCTGCTAATCTAATATGGCTCCCAATCGAATGACTTTCCTTTTATGTTTGCTCAGTATGAGTAATTGAAATAGGGAAATAGTGGCTACAGTGGTGGAATTTCCCAAATATTTGAAGACTAGTAAAACAAGTACATTATAATATATTTGATTGCTCTTGTGGTTTTCTTTTTAAAAGGAAAACACACACCGCCTATGGGTGTATTGCTGGCAAACAACCAAACATTATTGTTTGCTGCTTTACACTGATTGGTGCAGTTATGACCTCAGCCCCTCCAGTTACTGTCAATCAGAGCATTTTTCCCATCAACATCATAAAAAAAATATCTTGAGGGCTCAGTCAGCTGAAGCAGGGCTGAAAAAATCTGCACCTGCTGACTAGTTTGAAGCAAACAGGTATTGGCGAGGTTGAAAAACAAACTTGCCAGGTTTCAAGCACACTGCCTCCTTTTTATCTCTGATTCATCATTTCTTTGTCTGATTAATTGCTAGCGAACATTTTTACTTCTAATGCAGCCTAGGGGCACTTGTGGTCCACCGCTCCCCCCCCCCCTTCCCAGTTGCTCTTCAAAACAACTCTATAGCGCTGTCACATGGTGGAACATCACCGAGTACTTCATAAGGATAAGCAGAGGACACCGACTGGGTGAAGAATGACTGCACGGGGCAGGACCAAAGGCAAAGTTAAAGCAATAGATTTTGTTCGAGGCTTTTGAAGGATGAGAGAGAGATAGGAATATAAAAATATAGGAACAGGGAGTAGGCCAGTCAGCCCCTCGAGCCTATTCCGCCATTCTATTAGATCACGGCTGATCTGTACCTCAATTCCATTTACCCACCTTTGTTCTATGTGCCTTGATACCCTTACCCAACAAAAATCTATTGATCTCAGTCTTGAAAATTTCAATTGACCAAGTACCTATAATGGTACACAACTTCAGTGCTCTACTCAATCTCAACCCAAGCCTTAAACCTTACCAAGACCACCTACTTCCATTTTTGCAATATTACCAACCTAGAACAACACTTGCATCTATATGGCACCTTTAATGTAGAAAAAAGTCCCAAGGCGATTCATAGAAGTGTAACCAGACAAAAATGGATGCCTAGGCAAAGGTTGAAATGTTAGGAAGGGTGACTTAAAGCTTGGTCAAAGAGGTTGGCTTTAAGGAGAGTCTTAAACTAGGCCGACAGTGGAAAGGCAGAGGGGTTTAGGGAGAGAATTCCAAAGCCTAGGGCCTAGACAGCAGAAGGCACAGCTTCCAATGGTGCGATGAAAGGAGCGGGGGCTGTACATGAGGCCAGAGATGGAGGAACATCGTTCTCAGACATTTGTAGGGCTGGAAAAGGTTACTGGGATAGGTAGCGGCAAGACTATGAATGGATTTAAACATGATGAAAATTTTAAACAAGGCATTGAGAGAATAGGAGCCAATGTAGAACAGTGAGCAAAGGGGTGATGGGTAAGCACAACTTAGTGCCAGATAGGATACAGATAGCAGAGCTTTGGATGAGTTGAAGTTTATGGAGGGCGAATGATGGCAGGCCGGCCAGGAGAGCAGTGGAATTGTTGAGTCTGGAGGGGGACAAAGGCATGGATGAGCTGAGACAGAGCATGGACAGCCAAAGTTACGAAGGTGGAAGTAGGTGGTCTTTGTGATGGAGATGATATTGTGTCAGAAGCTCAGCTTGGGGTCAAATAGGATGTTGAGATTTCTAACAGTCTGGTTCAACTTGAAACACTGGCCAGGAAGGAGATGGAATTGGTGATGAGGGTACGGAATTTATGGCAGGGGCCGAAGATGATGGCTTCAGTATTCCCAATGTTTAACTGGAAGAAATTGTGGATCTTCTAGAACTGGATGTCAGACGAGCAGTTTGACGACAGAGAGTCAGTGGATGGGTTGAGGTAAGTGATGGAGAGGTAGAGTTGGGTGTCGTCAGTATACATGTGGAACCTGACCTCATGTCTTCGAATGATGTTGCCAAGGGGCAATATGATGAGGAAGATGAGGAGGCCAAGGATAGATCCTTGGGGGACTCAAGAGATAATGGTGCGAGGTGGGAAAAAGAAGACAGGCTGGTGATGCTCTGGCTATGACTGGATAGCTTAGAGTGGTACCAAGGATGGGCAGTCACACGGAGGTGGACAATGGAGAAGAGGCGTTGAAGGAAGATGGTGTGGTTGACTAGGTCAAAGGCTGCAGAGAGGTCAAGAAGGATGAGAAGAGATAGTGCATCACGGACACAGTCTACTTTCTGACTTTGGTTAGAGCTGTTTCAGTGCCCTCCACTCTTCCGAATGGTCAATTGTGTAACCTTTGCTCCAGCAGTCCTGGAAGAGCCATCAGCATCACCCCTTTGCACTATGGAATTCTATCCCTATATCTATCCATATAGCAAGGCATCTCTCTCCCCACTTCACAAGCTACCACTTTGACGGATTTCATATGCCCCCTAATTCCCTTCCTCTTCCTGCTTGAGCACCCATGCCCCATGTATTGGGCCTCGAGACATTTTACAAGAAAGACGCTACAAAAGAGCAAGCAGTAGTACTAATAGTAGTAGCAGTATTGGTAGCAGCAGTTATGTACAACACATAGTATCTATACTATACATGGCTAGAAAATTCCCACAGTTTTAACTTTGCTGATGTCTCTACAGCCTGTGTATAGTTTATCTGGAAGAAGAATAGCCCATCCCTGGGCCATTTCTTTTTCTAAAGCATTTGCTTGTTGGAGTTGAATTCGACTTATCCCAGCATAGAACTAAAGAGGATGTTGAAGGGTACTTTAAACAACAAAAAAAAGTTATTGTGTCTGAGTTCCTGATCCCAGCTGTGTCATCAGGGGAAGGCACCAAGTGAAGGCCAGGTGTTTCCCGACAGGAAGGAAAGGAGGAGAGAAACAATAATTCAGATCGTGAGTCAGGCACACTAGTGCACTTCCGCGTACTTGTTCAAGAGGAGTACAGTTAGGCGGCTTGGGAGCAGGTTGTCCACTGGTCCCTCTCAAAAAGATTGGAGGAAGGTAACAACTAATTGCTGTGTGCCAGTTTATAACAGTTTTATGTACTAATGAATTCTCAAATTCTTTTCAATGTACTAAGGCCATTATGCCTTTGAGACATGCTGCAAACCAACTGCACAAGAATTCTTAAATATTTGCATTTATATTAATATTTAAAATATCAACTCTTCCTCAGAGTGATAGGCATAAGCTGCAATCCCCAGAGTCCATGTAGTCTGAATGGGCTTGGATTAGGTCAGGTAAACTAGTTTTTGTCTGATTAAAATTTCTCAGATTTAGACTTTTTTTTAAATAATGCTTCCATTTTCAAAATGTCATCAGTCAACTCCCTACACCAAATATATCGAGAGCAACAGCAAAATTCTAATTTCTGCAGTTTTCCCATTTTCTTCATTTCCTCCTGAAAACAAAGTCACCGTGACAAGTAAACATTCTTCATATACAAGCCTCTTCACGAAGTGTTTACAACCCGTTCGATTGTCAATGCTGTAGATTTCAAGGGAAGACAATAGGTCTCTGAACCACTCTGGTCACGACCCTCCCTGACCCCCGGTAGTCCAGGAGGGATTATGCCAGTGAACAAAAAAGCAAAATGCTGCAGATGCTGGAAATCTGAAATAAAAACAGAAAATGCTGGAAACACGCAGCAGGTCAGTCAGCATCTGTGGGACGAGACAAGTCGACGTTTCAGGTTTGCACACCCTTTGTCAAGACTAGGTCACCCTTTGTCAGACTGAGTCTTGACAAATGGTCCGCACGCCTGAAATGCTGACTTGTCTCTTCCCACAGATGCTGTCGGACTTGCTCAGTGTTTCAAGCACTTTCTTGTTTTTGAGATTATACCAGTGTTGCTCTCTAAATAACTCACTTACCCACACCCTCCCAATCACTCTCTGGGATAGCACCTCCCCCACAACCCAAGCAGAGACCAGGAACTCAACACGTAGACAATCTTAGTTGCAAATCTGTGTACTGCAACTCTATGAATCTATCCTTCAATTGTTAAAGCACTCTGGTTGCAATAGTCCTACTTGAAATGTGGTTGGGCAAGTCTCAACCCAGCTCTATGGGGCGCTGGCCTCCAGTTGAAGTTGTTCCTAAAAGCATTAGAAACTAGCAATGTCACAGAGGAGCCACAAGGATTACTCAAGTGGGAATTGGAAATGTTGCACACCTGGTACAATGAAGCGAAGTGTTACCGTGAAATTGGGTCTAAGGCACATCATTGGGACAGGGTAGAGGGAGATTCACTCTGCTATACCTGACCTGGAATGCTAGATGTTGACAATGAATGCCTGAAAGCGGAAACTGTTTCTTTCTCCAACACTGGCATTTCTCACCTTGGTGAACAAAAAAAAGCCAAAAAAGTCACGGCACTTGTAACCAATAAAATTAATTATTCTAATGTCAGCTGAGAGAGCATAGGGGAAGCAGTTGGTGCCAACACACTCTCAGGTTTGTAGCAGGACGACATAGAACTGTTATGCTGTTAAGATTTAATTACATTTGCAGCTAATGTTTGGCTCTGATTAGTGGATTTTTATTTTTCTTGGAAATGATACAGTACTACAGTAAAAACTGGATATAATTACTGGCATGGGCTTACTGAAGATCTCGGTGAGTAAGGTTGTGATTTCATATGGTAATGGGTCATCTGATGACCCAAATCAAAGTAAACCATCAGGATCCAATGCTCTACCTCATGCACAGTCCCCAAAGAAACTGCTGCTCTGCTCCCACAGGGGGCTGTTAGTCAGAAAATCCTCAAACATAATCAGCACATAGATGAAAATGGCACATTTTATTTTCGCATTCATGCCAAAATTTTCATAACTTACATCGTCAAATATTAGAATACAGTTGAGGCAGTAAAGGTGAGGTGCGGATTGGTAAATACTTGTGCTAATCAATGTAAGGGACATCAGTTCAGGATCCCTCTGGAAGTGTGCATATGTGCACAGCAGCAAGTTTAACTGTAATGCCCGCATGCCCAACCAGTCTGGAGACAGTGGTTGTGTGGGTTTATTCTTGAACAACCGCTGAGCAAAGAAATCGAAGGATTTCTGGCACCCGTTGAAACAGAGTCAAACCCTTCAAGAAGGAAAAGTAGTTTCATCTGTTTAATGAAGGTAATCTTGCACTTTGTGGAGGAGACGTGTGTTTTGGCCTGTTAGAATATGAGCAACATGACACAAGCTTGTTTCTGCTACAGCAAGTCAGACACAAAACATAAAATAAGTCTCAAAAAAAGAAAAAAACAAGGAACAAAGCCAGGGCCAAATGGGATATTTCCATGTTCCCCTACCAAGGCCTACTTTTTCTCCCCCCCCCACCCCCTTCATTGCCACCACTGAAATAACAGAAGAATATTTTCAGGTGGCACAGGGACAGCACACACAATGTAGCCTCAATACGCCTGCCAGAGTGTGGAAAGGTTGCAACTGCAACTCTTCCAGATAAACACTAAAAGCAGCCATTTGACCTATCTTAGTTCATCCATCCAGAAAAATATTAGTGTCCCCTTTGCCAGCCTCCAATCTTCCGTAAATTTGACTCACCCAAATCTCTGCTGCCAGTATCCTAACCTGCACCAAGTCCTGATTACCCATCAACCCATACTCGCTGGCCTACATTGTCTCCCGATCCAGCAATGCCTTCAATTTAAAATTCCCATCCTCGTGTTCAAATCCCTCCAGGGACCCGCCCCTCCCTATCTCTCTAACTTCCTCCAGCTCTATAACCCTCCGAGAGCTCTTCGTTCCTCCATCTCTGGCCTCTTATGTATATATTTTGTTGGATTGTCACCTGGCCTGCTCTCATGCACCTTCCAGCAGACTATTATGGAAGAGTATGGCCAGAGGTCTGGGGCCAGGTCACAGGGCATACAATACATATGTATATATCCACAGAAGCCAAGAAGGTTCCCGGTTTGATCCATGGTCTGTGCTGAGTTAGCTTTCTCTCAATCGGGGCAACAGTCAGGATGACCTCAACATCTTGTACTAGGGAGAAAGAAAAAGAATCCCGTAGGGCCCACATCTGATGGAAAGTACGCACGTGTGGCATTAGGTGAGAACAGGATTGGGCTCAGCTGTAATGCCCCGATTTAGTTAAATAGCCTGTAATCACTTTTTTTTTAAGTTCATATATGGAAAATGGCTACTAGAGCAAGACACTGTACTTCACCACAAACCAGCTTCACAATCAATATTTATTTTCTTATGTTCTAATGGAATAAAACTTGTATAGAAACTTGGTTAGACCACACTTGGAGTACTGTGCACAGTTCTGGTCTCCGTATTATAAAAAGGATATAGGAGGTACTAGAGAAGGTGCAAAAAAGATTTACAAGGATGATACCAGAACTGAGAGGTTGTACCTATCAGGAAAGATTGAACAGGCTGGGGCTCTTTCTCGAAGAAAGAGGAGGCTGAGGGGGTGACCCAATAGAGGTCTTTAAGATTATGAAAGGGTTTGATAGGGTAGACGTAGAGATTATGTTTTCACTTGAGACGACCAAAATTAGGGGACATAAATATAAGATAGTCACTAATAAATCCAATAAGGAATTCAGGAGAAATTTCTTTACCCAGGAAGTGGTTAGAATGTGGCAATCGCTACCACAAGGATTAGTTGAGGCGAATAGCATAGATGCACTTGAGGGGTAGCTAGATAAACACATAAGGGAGAGAGGAATAGAAGGTTATGCTGATAGTGTTAGATGAAGAGGGGTGGAAGGAGGCTTGTGTGGAGCATAAACACCATCTTAGACCTGTTGGGCTGAATGGCCTGCTTCTGTGCTGTACATTCTATGTAAAACCATAGTCTGAGACTTTGCTCTTCCCTCCTCCATAAATATAAAACCATTATTGGAGACCAAGATGTTAGAATGGTTCTTCACTTATTTACCTGACAGCCCCATACTCTGGAGGTGGCTGGTACCTCATAGCAGGAACATCTGGCCTGATGTGTTGCAAATTTGGGCCAGGTTTTAATACCTCAGTCATCATCCCCAACCGAAAGTCACTGTAGAAATTTCCATAATCCTGAGCCTTGGAAGTAATAGGCAACGTTGACATATTTTTGTATGGATATTCTGGTGGAGGCCCCCGAGGGTCTATTCCTTTCATGGATGTCTGAGACAAAACATGCCCAGCATTTGTATAGAATTCGTTTGCCTGTTGGGACGAAATTACGCCACCCGCAACCGAAGATTGTGCTTTGACACCATTTGTCGCTAAGGAGAGTTGCATAAGCCGTTCACTCAGAGAGCGGACATGGCCTTGTTTCAAGTCTTTAAGCCCATCATCCTGGTGAACCTTTCCGGCACCCACCCTCTGGACCGTGGACCGCCCTTCAGTTCTCATCTTCTGATTGTTTATTCCAGTAACAAAGAAAGCAGTTCCCGCTGCTGAATGCTGCTGTCCTCTGAAAAACTGTGATTGGACCTTCGCTTCTTCATAAGTTGGCAGTTCCTCGCTATTCTGTGCTTGTGCTGCTCGGGTCTGCAGCTGCTTCTCCATGACACTATTGTCAACTTGCAGCTCCTGGCCCTGGGGTTCCTGTCGTGCAGAATGTGGGACCATTTGACGCTCATC
Source organism: Squalus acanthias (assembly GCA_030390025.1). NCBI lineage: Eukaryota > Metazoa > Chordata > Chondrichthyes > Squaliformes > Squalidae > Squalus > Squalus acanthias. The sequence goes on from CM059430.1 coordinate 153,059,405, forward strand.
TTGTGTCAGGCCATCATTTGGAGGTACTACAGACCCATTACTGTTGAATGAGATGACGTTTACTGTGGCCTGCTGGTGCAAGGCAAGGAGGTTTCGATTCTCAGTGGGGTTTCCATATCGGAGCTGCTCTTGCAACAAACGCTGTAGAACTGTCCCACTTGCTCCTTCTTCTGAATTTCTCATTTCAAGCCCGTGTGTTCTGTGAATGTCTTGCAGATGGTGGACATCAAAGTGAGCCTTGCCTTTAAGAATAAGCATTACATAATCATTAGAGATAAAAACAGTGTGATTTGCAATCTCAAATTTTTATTTACATTCTTTATGTAAGCACAATAAAAATATTTTAAATACTGAAATAGATTAAGAGTAGAATTATTTAAGAATTGGTTTCAGTACCAAGTACTTGCCTCTTTTATGTTTCCATGTAAAGTTTTAAGACAAATTTCCAACCCGATGAAATCTAAAAGAAATATCTATTTTGCATTTTAAGAAATCTTCTATTCCCTTCCTACTCCCTCCCTGGCTCAGTGGATACTGGATATATCTGCTGTTGTAATGACCCAGACAAACCAGGTAGGTCCCAGGTGTAATCCTCAGTCTGAGTTAGCCAATTACTTCCCTTGGTACAGAGGGCAGGGGTCGAGGGAGGGATGTGCTTCAATTGGCCTCAGTGTCTCTGGACAATAGAGGAAAAAGAAAACTGCTCCCCATTGCTGCCGAGTGAGCCCTAATAGAAGTGCATGCATGGATGTCTAACAAGAACAAAATTGGGCCAGGCAATGATGGCCAGGCCCTCATGGTCAATTGCTGACACTGAAGGAATGACTACCTGACAACCTGCTAGCATCCATGAAACCGTTCCTCAACATAAACTTCAACCTTCAGCAAAAGAAGGGCCTGGTTAGAAATATTAGAGTGTTGGAAGGGAGTGGGGCAAGATCCTCACCATACACAGAACTCTGTTCTCCTATAAAATGTGGTATTCTTTTGCACTTGGCAAGAATACAACCACTTTGACCACAAAGGCTGGAACAATCCGTCGCATGAAAGGCTATTCTGTCATTTCACAGTTCAAATATAGAGAAGTATGTAAAAGTAAGAAGTGCTATTGTCCAGCTGCTGTTTAAAAGAAATGAATCAATAATACTATCCAGTTCATTTGTGTGTATGCAGTGATTAAACTGTGTGGAATGTGGTTCCACCTCTTGTGGAATTTTTATAAGCTCTGTTGATCCTATAATATACACCAACTTGTAATTTTATCAAGGAGTGCTACACCTACAAAATCAAGTACCGTGTACCACAGCTAAAAAATTTTTTAAAAAGGAGGATACCAAACCAATTTCTACTGAAACTGAAGTAAAAACAGAAAGTCCTGAAAAAAGGTGATCATTTTGGTTGGTTCTGTTCATCTAAATTAAGTTTGAACTTTTCTGATGAAGGATCCTACATGAAATGTTAACCTATCTTTCTCTTTCAGATGCTGACTGACTTGCTGTACATTTCCAGCACTTCCTGTTTTTATTTCAGATTTCCAGCATTTGCAGTATTTTTTCTTTGTAATTAATTCTAATGAGTTTGAACCTAGATTGGCTTATCATATTGTTGCACAAAGAACATAGTCAGTGGATTAGATGGCTACTGTGTTCAGCTCATTATCAAATTAGTCTGATCTGCTTTTAACATTATATCTATATGAATCACTGATTGTTAATACGCCACAATAGTGATAAAATACCTAACAAGGCAGATCATGAATGCAGCATTTTCATCTAAAAGATCATGAACTGCCACTTTCAATGATGTACCTGTAGACTATCATATGATTTTCTTGTGTAAAGATTATGCAAAAAAAGGACCAGAAATGTCTAAGACAAAGTAATGTTATCACTTATTAGCATATTGGCAGAAGTACATGAAAGGGACATGGTGGGGCGAAAATAAAATCATACCCAAGCCAATATGCTATAATATTACATCAAATTTTTCTCGTCTAACGGTCTTCAATCACCATCTCAAATTGCTCTCCCTACTATCAGTATCTCACCCTCTCTCCAAACAACCCAACATTAGGACCAAAATATATAATTGTACTGTTTTCATAGTTCAGGTGAACACAGTATGAAAATTTCACACATCTATCATTATCCTTTACTAGAATCTTAGCAACACTGCAAAAGTTACCATGATATTGACAGAAAAGATTATGCAGCTTCATCCTCTAGACTTGACTATTCCAACACACTCCTGGCTGGCCTCCCACATTCTACCCTACGTAAACTTCAGGTCATCCAAAACTCGGTTGCCCGTGTCCTAACTCGCGCCAAGTCCCGTTCGTCCATCACCCCGTGCTCGCTGACCTACATTGGCTCCCGGTTAAGCAGCGCCTCGATTTCAAAATTTTCATCCTTGTTTTCAAATCCCTCCATGGCCTCGCCCCTCCCGATCTCTGTAATCTCCTTCAGCTCCACAACCCCCCCAAGATATCTGCGCTCCTGTGTCAGCTGTGGCTCAGTTGGTAGCACACTCGCCTCCGAGTCAGAAGGATTGTGAGTTCAAGTCCCACTCCAGGGACTTGAGCACATAAAGCTAGGCTGACACTCCAGTGCAGTGCCGAGGGAATGTTGCACTGTCGGAGGTGCCGTCTTTCAGATCAGATGTTAAACCGCGGTCCTGTCTGCTCTCTCAGGTGGACGTAAAAGATCCCATGGCACTATTTCGAAGAAGAGTAGGGGAGTTATCCCCGATGTCCTGGCCAATATTTTTCCCTTAACCAACATAACAAAAAACAGATTATCTGGTCATTATCTCATTGCTGTTTGTGGGACCTTGCTGTGCGCAAATTGGCTGCCACGTTTCCCACATTACAACAGTGACTCCACTTCAAAAGTATTTCATTGACTGTAAAGCGCTTTGAGATGTCCGGTGGTCGTGAAAGGCGCTATATAAATGCAAGTTTTTCTTTCTTTTTTCCTCTAATTCTGCCCTCTTGAGCATCCCTGATTATAATCGCTCAACCATTGGTGGCCGTGCCTTCTGTTGCCTAGGCCCTAAGCTCTGGAATTCCCTGTCTAAACCTCTCCACCTCGCTACCTCTCTTTCCTCCTTTAAGACGCTCCTTAAAACCTACCTCTCTGACCAAGCTTTTGGTCATCTGCCCTAATTTCTCCTTATGTGGCTCGGTGTCAAAATTTTTGTCTTATAATACTCCTGTGCAGCGCCTTGGGACGTTTTACTACGTTAAAGGTGCTATATAAATACAAGTTGTTGTTGTTGTTGATTAGTTAGTGTCTGCACACATCAGTTCACCAGCTTCTCTGTAGGAGGCATTGATTAATTAAGAAATTCATTTTATTTATTGATTGCTCTGTTTAGGTAGCGATAGACAGTGAGGAAAAATGAACCGAAGCAGAGTCAAGTTAAAGCAACACCAAATAAAAGTCAAGCTCCCAGTTTCCGGGATTCACTGGGGAAATGAGTCATCATTCAGTGGAAAAATGACAGGATATGGAGTAAGATAACATTCTCTCGAACAACAAGCACACTTTTCTTTTTTTTTTGGTGAATTATTCAATATTTTCTCCCATTCTCTCAAGTGAATTCCTGGACTACACCATACCCCAAGCCAAGAGGTGCTCTGCTCCCAGGCATCTGTAATAAAGGCACCTTTACCTGAAGAAATTGTTCCCATTTTAGGAAAGTTACCTCAATGTTTGGCTCTCCCTCTTTTAATTTTAAGCATTGGGTGCTGAGCTCCAAAGGGATGTTGGACTCCAATGGAAACTAGATTACTTTAATCTGCGAACATGCAGGTCTAGCGAGAGGGTTCGAGTACAGGAACAAGGATGTCTTGCTGCAGTTGTACAGGGCCTTGGTGAGACCACACCTTGAGTACTGTGTGCAGTTTTGGTCGCCTTATCTGAGGAAGGATGTTCTTGCCATGGAAGGAGTTCAGCGAAGATTCACCAGACTGATACCTGGGATGGCAGGAATGACGTATGAAGAGAGATTGGGTCGATTGGGCTTATACTCGCTGGAGTTTAGAAGAATGAGAGGAGATCTCATTGAAACTTATAAAATTCTGACAGGACAAGACAAGACAGGACAGGACAGGACAGGACAGGACAGGACAGGACAGGACAGACTAGATGCAGGAAGGATGTTCCCGATGGTCGGGGAGTCCAGAACCAGGGGTCACAGTCTAAGGATAAGGGGTAGCCATTTAGGACAGAAATGAGGAGGAATTTCTTCACCCAGAGAGTGGTGAACCTATGGAATTCTCTGCCACAGAAGGCAGTAGAGGCCAATTCATTAAATAGATTCAAGAAGGAGTTGGATATATTTCTTAAGGCTAAAGGGATCAAGGGATATGGGGAGAAAGCAGGGACAGGGTACTGAATTTGGATGATCAGCCATGATCGCATTGAATGGCGGAGCAGGCTAGAGGGGCCGAATGGCCTACTCCTGCTCCTATCTTCTATGATTCTATGATAGCTCTCCTGTTTCCTTAGCTGCAAGAGGAAGCGCCTTAATCCAAAGGCAGATTCATGGGTGTACATATTCATGATCTAGAATACAGTCTATTTCATGCAGCTCCGGCTATTTGTACTTCAGAGTACAGCAATGGCAGGAGAATACAAGTAGTTGTCGGCAAGCCTCGAATATAAAAGCACTTTAAAAAGTGCACAAGAGTAGCTTAGTGTGATCGGTTCTAAATCTCCCCACCACCGGGACCTGGCTTCCACTCAGTACCTCATCCTGATAGTGAACTTGTGATCAGAAACTCAAATGGTGGACAATTCACGGACAACAAACCCACATCCTAACATTCTGTAGACGACTCTAATTTTCTTTTTGTAAGCCTCTCTTCATTGTTATAGTTCAGAAATTTAAATCATCAAGCTCCCATTCCCTGCATTCCCAGTTAAAAGGTGCAGCATTATTCCCTTTTAGACTTTAAGAGTCATTCCGTAGCCCAGTTGGTGGCATTCGCTCCTCCGAGTCAGGAGGTTACGGATTCAGGTCCCACTCCAGGGACTGGAGCACAATATCTAGGTTGACACTCCAGTGCAGTACTGCGGGAATGCTGTACTGTCAAGAGGTGGCACATTTTGGATGCGATGTTAAACCGAGGCCCCATCTGCTCTCTCAGGTGGATGCAAAAGATCCCATGGCACTATTTTGAAGATGATGCGGAGATGCCGGTGTTGGACTGGGGTGGACAAAAATGAGAAGTCGCACAACACCAGGTTATAGTCCAACAGTTTTATTTGAAATCACGAGCTTTCGGAGCTGCTGCTCCTTCTTCAGGTACTTTACCTGACGAAGGAGCAGCGCTCCGAAAGCTCGTGATTTCAAATAAAACTGTTGGACTATAACCGGGTGTTGTGCGACTTCTCACTATTTTGAAGAGCAGGGGAGTTCTCCCCGGTGTCCTAGCCAACATTTATCCCTCAACCAACACCTAAAAGCAGATTAGATGAGCACTTGAAACGCCATAGCATACAAGGCTACGGACCAAGTGCTGGAAAATGGGATTAGAATAGACAGGGCTTGATGGCCGGCGCGGACACGATGGGCCGAAGGGCCTCTTTCTGTGCTGTATAACTCTATGACTCTATTATCTGGTCATTATCACATTACTGTTTGTGGGACCTTGCTGTGTGCTAATTGCTGCCGTGTTTCCTATATTACAACAGTGGCTACACTTCAAAAGTACTTAATTGGCTGTAAAGCGCTTTGGGACATCCTGAGGTCGGTCATGAAAGGCACTATATAAATGCAAATTCTTTTCTTTTAAGAAATCTAAAGTCACCAATCCTATCCAGTGCAGAAGCAGCAGAAAAAATACATGCATGTGGAATACAATGATGGGAGAATAAGTAATGCAATTAAAACAGACAGTGCTAGTTATTAAGTGGTCTTCCATAAGACACCAGCAAAGAGGACATGATAAATTCACCTTACCCAAAGAACAAGCTGACTTCACATGCACATTCATGTCCTCCATTGTGTTCATGTAAAAAGGCAAGAAGCAGAGGGAATTTCTATCTCACTCTCCAGTCATGGTCCACGGAGGAAAATCTGCCTCATACATTATTTTAAAAAAAGTTGGTGCTTTTAAGACTGAGCTCCGGTGCTTTTAAAATCTGTCAATTTGTGGAAAGTCTTGTACAAATTCTGCAATCGCTCCTCAGTCCTGAAACACCGTAAAGTGCAGTAACATAGTAGTGCCGTTTACAGCAGTGGTTACAAGTACCTGTTTCTGTTTCACTCTTTTCAATGTCCTCCTCAGCTATTGTGGAGAGCTCATGCCTGTGCAGTAACTGGCTGTGTTCCTCCAAGTAAACGGCATCCTGCTCAAACAGGCACTTGGTTCCTTGTAGGATAGACTGCCGATCACCGAGATCCTTCACACCCAGTGACTCTACCAAAAGTTAAAAAAGGGGAAATAAAACTTCAGCAAGTCAACAGGTTTAACTTCCTTCACTGCCCTATTGTAAACTGCAGCAGTTATGTAAATTACACTAGCACAAGATCAAAAGCATACCAAAGAAGTGAGATCATCTGAATTGCCCAGATAATCGTTAAACAATAGCACCCGAGTAATTCCCTTAAAGGCAAATGTGCCTGCCAAGTTATTAAGCATTGGCACATAGCATAATTTGTACACTTAATCAACAAAATAGATTACAGCCTTGCAAGCTTAGATTTTGTTTTCAAACTTGGAATGACCCTATGGCTTCAGTGGTAAAGTTTTGTGGCCTACTTTTGTGGCTGTACGACTCCAGCACGGTGGTGTCAAGGCTCCCATTTCTTGAACTCGGATAGATATAGTGGCAGAATATCTGGGCTTCTTTTAACAGAGCACAAGTAGCTTCAGTGGTAGAGCACTAGAACACCCAGAAAGTCCCATTAGCTCTGTGGTAAAATACAGATTTGCATTCAGTGGTACTGGTAGCCCTTGTGGGCGAGCACTCTGACTCTGATTCAGAAAGCACCTGTTGGAATTTCAGCTACACTCAACAATCACAATTCAATAAGATTAGGGTAAACTTCTGAAATTTTCACCCCCTCACCCAAACAAATGTTTGTTCACGCACACACATTGATAAACCTAAATATCTGCCCTGTTGAGTACAGTAATCCAACTTACAAAAAGGTTAGACAATTATTTATTTATTTTTTACTTGAGTTATATCAAAATAAGAGAGCAATTTAATACTGGCCACCATCATGTGAACCACCTTTATCATGCATCATGCCAAATGCAGCTGGATGCCACCTTGAAAAAATAAACATTTAATAAATTCATGAGCCCATTTCAAGAGTGACAAATGAACAGCTTTAAATATAATGGCCTGGAATTTGCAGTCAGCGCTGGCCCCGAAGTAAGTTTGGCACAGAGATCCTGCGATCTCGGTGTCGAGAAGTTTGGGTTTTCCGACGCGTAGTTCAAATCAACGGAATATAGTGGGGATCCCCTAGTGCGAGCTGCTATAACGTCAACAAGCTATCTAAGTAGCCAATCAAAATGCAGAATTCTTAGACAGCAAACAAGGAAGCTCTTAAAATTCTAACTTTTAAAAAATGTTAGAGAACAAAACAAAGATTTGAGCTCTCACATGGGAAAAGGCAAACCTGAAATAAAAATGAACAAAAAGTTTCTTAAAAATGTAAATCTTTATTAAAATGGATAAATTTGACACTGCACAAACTTAAAATTAGTTTTTCAGGGCCATAACCTTTGTTTAGCAGTCAATACGCTGTTAAAACTCCAGTTACACCCAATTCCTTTGGGTTTAACTTTTAGTGGGGAATTTAACAGCAGACTTACGGTGGCATAGTGGTTAGCGCTGGTGCCTCACACGAATCTGACCTCGGGTGACTGTGCAAACTCCACACAGACATTCTCCCCATGTCTGCGTGGGTTTCCTCCGGGTGCTCCGGTTTCCTCCCACAGTCCAAAAATGTGCGGGTTAGGTTGATTTGGCTATGATAAATTGACCCTTAGTGTTAGGGGGGGATTAAATATGTGGGGTTATGGGATAGGATGGGATATGTTAGGGGGAATTAAATACGTGGGGTTACGGGGGTAGGGTGGGATATGTGTACTGTGGGGAATAAAGCAGGGACAGGGTACTGGATTTGAATGATCAGCCATGATCGTATTGAATGGTGGAGCAGGCTCGACGGGCCGAATGGCCTACTCCTGCTCCTAGATTCTATGTTTCTATGTTTCTATGGAAGAGCCGAAGTTTTCGTCAGTTTCCCTGATTTGAGAGATTACACTGATTGCCGGCTCTGTGGGGTGGGGGCACAGCACAGCCTGTGGAGGAGCAGTGAATGACAGACCCCAACTTCAGGAGTTCCGCGTTGGGCTGCACATGCGCCAAATCCTGAAGTTGCAGTCAGTTTCAAAGGCGGAATGGCGGCGAGCATTGCCAGTTCGCCGTCACCCGAACCGCAAATTCCGGGCCAATATACGCTTCATGACTACATACGAAGACCTCTAAATCTGAATATTTTGCCAAATTCAACAGTGGCAATCATGTGAAAAGAAACCACAGTCTTGTCTCTTCATATCTGTACAGCAGGCCATGGAATATAATACGATCAAAGTACGGAGAGTGAAAAGTAGCTCTCGCCTTAACAGAACACAAGTTGAAAGTTAGATCAGCAGTAAGAAGGTAAGTCAGGAAAACCTCTTTACACAAAGGTTGTAGTAGACTTGTGGAATAAATTAACAGAAAAGACCGTTGAAATGGACAGCATAAATTGGTTAAAGAGCCAACTAGATGGATAGGAGAGCAAAGGGTTGAGGGAAGCTGTCTCTTTGGTATGTTGGGTAATAATAAGACAATTCAAATTGTGGGGTTTTTGTACGGAGGCATGAAGCTTGCCTTCTTGTACTTAAACTGGTTCATCACACTATATGCTGGGCTTTCCTATTACATAGAGATATAGGTCAAAGGTGCTATATAAATGCAAGTTGTTGTCGGTTGAGGCATACAAGGCACTACATCGATCATAGAATCATAGAAATTTACAGCACAGGAGGCGGCCATTCGGCCCATCTTGTTGCTGCCAGCCAACAAAGAGCTATCCACCCTAATCCCACTTTCCAGCACTTGGTCCGCAGCCTTGTAGGTTACGGCACTTCAAGTGCATATCCAAGTACTTTTTAAATGTGATGGGGGTCTCTGCCTCTACCACCCTTTCAGGCAGTGAGTTCCAGACTCCCACCACCCTCTGGGTGAAAAAGATTCTCCTCAAATCCCCTCTAAACCTCTGACCAAATACTTTAAGTCTATGCCCCCTGATTATCGACCTCTCTGCTAAGGGGAATAGGTCCTTCCTACCCACTCTATCCAGGCACCTCATAATTTTATACACCTCAATTAGGTCTCCCCTCAGCCTCCTCTGTTCCAAAGAAAACAACCCCAGCCGATCCAATCTTTCCTCATAGATAAAATTCCCCAGCCCAGGCAACATACTCATAAATCTCCTCTGCACCCTCTCCAGTACAATCATATCCTTCCTGTAATGTGGTGACCAGAACTGCACGCAGTATTCTAGCTGCGGCCTAACTAGTGTTTTATACAGTTCAAGCATAACCGCCCTGCTCTTATATTCTATGTCTCGGCTAATAAAAGGCAAGTATCCCATATGCCTTCTTAGCCACCTTATCTACCTGTCCTGCTACCTTCAGGGATCTGTGGACATGCACTCCAAGATCCCTTTGTTCCTCTACACTACTCAGTGTCCTACCATTTATTGTGTATTCCCTTGCCTGGTTAGCCCTCCCCAAATGCATTACCTCACAAAAAGAAAATACTGCAGATGCTGGAAATCTGAAATAAACACAGAAAATGCTGGAGATACTCAGCAGGTCAGGCAGCATCTGTGAAGAGAGAAACAGAGTTAACGTTTCAGGTCGATGACCTTTCGTTAGAACTGGAAAAAAAGCAGGAAATGGAACAGGTTTTTAAGCAAGTGCAGGGGCTGGGAAAGTGGAGAGGGGATGAAAGAACAAAAGGGAAGGTCTGTGATAGGATAGAAGGCAGGAGAGGTTAAGAGACATTGAGTGATATTCAAGGCAAAAGGAGATGGTAATGGGACAGGTTAAGAAACAAAGGATGGCTCGAGATGAAGTGTGAATTGCGCTGGCAGAATGAAAGACAGCTGCCATGTGGGAGAAAAGAAAAAAAGATAGACAAAAAGTGTGGATGAAAAATATAAAAAATGATAGAGGCCGAGGTTATGATCTGAAATTGTTGAACTCTATGTTGAGTCCAGAAGGCTGTAAAGTGCCTAATCGAAAGATGAGGTGCTGTTCCTCGAGCTTACGCTGAGCTTCAGTGGAACAATGCAAGAGGCCGAGGACGGTGAGGTCTGAGTGGGAGTGGAGCGAAGAATTAAAGTGACAGGCGACCGGAAGCTCAGGGTCCACCTTACGGACTGAACGGAGGTGTTCCGCAAAGCGGTCACCCAATCTGCGTTTGGTCTCCCCAATGTGAGCAGCGAATACAGTATACTAAATTGCAAGAAGTATAAGTAAATCGCTGTTTCACCTGGAAGGGGTGTTTGGGGCCCTGGACAGTGGGAGGGGGTATAAGGGCATGTGTAGCATCTCCTGCGCTTGCACGAGAAGGTGCCAGGCGAAGGGGAAGTGGTGTTGGGGGTGATAGAGGAGTGGACCAGGGTGTCGCGGAGGGAGCAGTCCCTTCGGAATGCTGAAAGGAGGTGAGGGGAAGATGTGTTTGGTGGTGGGATCACGCTGGAGGCGGCGGAAATGGCGGAGGATGATCCGTTGAATGCGGAGGCTGGTGGGGTGAAAGGTGAGGACAAGGGGAACTCTATCGTGGTTCCAGGAGGGAGGGGCAGAGGTGAGGGCAGAAGTGCGGGAGATAGAACGGACACGGTCAAGGGCCGTGTCGACCACGGTAGAGGGGAATCCTCGGTTGAGGAAAAAGGAGACCAAACGCAGATTGGGTGACCGCTTTGCGGAACACCTCCGTTCAGTCCGTAAGGGGGACCCCGAGCTTCCGGTCGCCTGTCACTTTAATTCTCCGCTCCACTCCCACTCAGACCTCACCGTCCTCGGCCTCTTGCATTGTTCCACGGAAGCTCAGCGGAAGCTCGAGGAACAGCACCTCATCTTTCGATTAGGCACTTTACAGTCTTCTGGACTCAACACAGAGTTCAACAATTTCAGATCATAACCTCGGCCCCTATCATATATATATTTTTCATCCACACTTTTTGTCTTTGTCTATTTTTCTTCTCTCCCACATGGCAGCTGTCTTTCATTCTGCCAGCGCAATTCACACTTCATCTAGAGCCATCCTTTGTTTCTTAACCTGTCCCATTACCATCTCCTTTTGCCTTGAATATCTCTTAATGTCTCTTAATCTCTCCTGCCTTCTATCCTAACACAGACCTTCCCTTTTGTTCTTTCATCCCCTCTCCACTTTCCCAGCCCCTGCACTTGCTTAAAAATCTGTTCCATTTCCTGCTTTTTTCCAGTTCTGACGAAAGGTCATCGATCTGAAACGTTAACTCTGTTTCTCTCTTCACAGATGCTGCCTGACCTGCTCAGTATCTCCAGCATTTTCTGTTTTTATTGCATTACCTCACACTTCTCCGGATTGAATTTCATTTGCCACTGTTCTGCCCACCAGACCTGTCCATTGATATCTACCTGCAGTCTACAGCTTTCTTCTTCATTATCAACCACACGGCCAATTTTTGTATCATCTGCAAACTTCTTAATCATACTTCCTACATTCAAGTCCAAATCAGTGATATATGAGTCTTTCTTTTAAAAAAAAAAATCGGTGTCATTAATTCTGTTTCAACCTGTAACAGGGCTCGACTTTCTCCCTTGTGATGACCAAAACTGCTGTGGTCTAACCAGAGCATTATACGAAAGCAAAACTGGTGCTCCAGTGATTCCAAACTCCTATCTCACAGCAGCTGTGCCAGATCTAAGTGGTGGATGCTTTACAAATCATTTTGCACCAGCAACACACACCGACTACAGAAGGGAGCAAACATTGTAGGGTTTCTGCTACTGTAATAAGAATTTTATGTTCAAGCCAGGAGGGTCCCCACAAAGCAGTCAACCCAGAAATTTTGAGGCAACACTGGGGTGATGGTTGTTTGGGGGATGGGGAAAGAGCGCGCCTAAAATCAATGCAATTCTTTCACATTAGGCTGTATAGCAGTGCCAGTCACTAGTGACACAAGAATCGGAAAATTTCTGACTTGCTGGGCCCACGAGATGAAATTTGTTTCATACCAGACTATGCTATACTTGCACTTAGCCCATGCCAAATAAGTTTTGCTTTAGAAGGTTGAACTCTGTGGAACATTTTGATCATCAGAATTACACCAGCAGAATCACTGAATCAGATTCAGTTTTTTTTTAAAAAAGGGATTTTGTCCACTACAGCATTTACAAACAAGGAGGTCTGCATCCACTTTTCAGACTTGGAGAGATCTCCGGAGGAGTGGAAATGGGAGAGAGAAGAGGTAGCATTGGGTCACCACCTGTTGCCAACTCCAAAATATCCTCCACTTTACACCACCATCCTGACTTGGACATAGATTGCCATTTCTTCATCGTCACCAGGTTAAAATCCTGGAAATCCCCACCCTGGGAGCACCTTCACCACACTATTTGCAATGGTTCAAGAAGGTGGCCCAGCACCAGCTTCTCAAGGGCAACTGGGGTGGGCGATAAATGGCGGCCTTTCCAGCGATGCCCACACCCCAAGAATGAAATGAAAATTGGACTGGAGTCAGAATAGGGTGGATCAGGGTCTTGAGGTCATGGCTTCAGGTATGATATTTGCTTTGCTTATGACACTACACTGAAAATCTTTGTAACTTTAAAAACAAATGGCTCCACACATTAAGACAGAAGAGAGAGTCAAGAAGACACTGATTTTAAAAGCCAGACTTTTGAGGTTGAGTTTACATATTTTAAATTTCCAGACAGCTCACTCAGAAACCAGTCCAAAATTGAGCAGCTGACAACCCTGGAGGGGAGGGATTAAATTTCCATTTCATATCATTACCTAAAATCTGCAATACCAGCATGAGTTCTGCAGTGGTTAGGACACTGCCCTTTCACCTCTGGGGCCCAGGTTAAAATCTAGCAGGAGATGAAAACGCCTTAAGGAAATTTTGAAACAGGAAAGCAGTGGCAAGGTGATGGAATATAGGAAGGGAGTTCAAGAGGGCAGGGGCATATGGCTGAAAGAGCAGATGGGAATAGTGGAGCAAGAGGAGTGAGGAAATTGGAGAAATGGTGGGGGCAAGCAGGGATGTATGGAGTGAGGAGATTACGGAGGATGGGTAAGGCACTGCCATGGAGGGATTTGAAGGAGAGGACAAAGACCTTGAAATCAATTTGCTGGAGCAAGAGGGAACCAGTGAGGCCTGGCAAGGAGAGAGTAATGGGAGCGCAAGTCTTTGTGCAGGTGCAGATGCAGACATTCTGAATGCGTGTAATTTGTGGAGGATAGGAGTGGCAGGGACAGCATTAAAGAAGTCAAGATCCAAAGTGATAAAGGCGAATGGTAAAACTTTAGCAACAGTGGAGAATAGATTACGGTGCCAGTTACTGTTTTGAAGGTGGAAAAAAAGTCATCTTGGTAATGGATCAGATGTGGACAAGGGAAACCAAATTTGAGCAACATGTTAAGATTCGAAAGGCAACACAGCAGCACAGAGGTGATGAGCCATGGGATGACAGGACAGGGGTTTGTATTTCATGAGTACCTGACATCAACTAGCTTGAGATACTTCCCAAGACAAAAAAAACCCTACCCCCCTCCCCCAAATCCAAGTGAGAACCAGCCCACACCACAATATACCAAATCACAAAGAGATCTTGCATCATTATTGTGCACTTCCTTAAAACAGCACCAGCATGTGTCTGGGAACCGGTCTAGAGAAAAAAGAAAACTTCCATATTTCCTGCTGCGTACACAATCTTTGATGACTGAGGTAGCTATTTTAACAAAATCAGAAGTGGAATGGCACAATATTTTCCTTGTGTACTTCAAGCTGTTACAAATTTGTGCATTGCGCCTTAGATATTTTCTCAGGTACAGCAATGGTAGTCACTCCCATAAGTGGTCTACGCATCTTAGGTTTAGGGGTGTGCCCATACTAACTATATTATAGGGTAATCAAGGATAAAGAGTACCCTGCTGTGATTCAAACTGGATATTCACGTCTTTCACAAGTGCGCCTTTCCAATCTTTTCAAAGGCAGGCTGAGTAAACACTTGATAAGACAAGGCCAGATACGAATTAAGCAGCGGTTTTATTTCACAGCAAGTAAACATACATAGCAATAGTTATGATAGGTCTCAGTTCAAATTAGTACAAATTTTTTTGTGTAACAATAAAAAAAGAGACAAAAACACCAAGCTTCCCTACATCAGTGGGTCATCTTGCTTGACTTAAAACAAAATTAACTTCTACCTGCCCTCTCGTATTTTAACCTTCTGAGTCTGGCAAAAGCTTGTCCACATAGCTTTCCATTTAAAAAAACCTTGTTAGTGTTTCCAGTTCTGCTTTTATTTCTTCGTGTTCACAATCTGATGGGACGGCCTATGCCCGATAAACCCTACTCACACCCGCGACCTCCCAACACAATGGATGTGAGGGGTTTATCAATTACTGAGACAGGCTAACAAATTGCTTATTGTTTACAGTTTCTGGGGGGGAAACAACTTAATTGCCATGGTAATTAGCATTATAACCAGATTCCATCACATACTTTTATTTTTAAACGTGTGTGAACTTTGCTTTAAAACGTTAATATTTAAATGTAACTATTTTCCAAATCCTTTCTGTGGAAAAATGGTCAAAAAAATCCCACAATGTGACACAAGCATATCATGAAAACACTCCATAAGAGACAATGAAGGAATGTTGTCTGCAGGGCAGTATGAAATAGTGGAGATGAGTGTATTGATCAATGTTCTGAATTTTGCAGTATGACAACAGTGGGGATGGGTAGAAGAGAAAGGAGAAATGGGATTTTAAAACCTATTGTGTGTACAATGAAATATATTTTGAACATCTGGACTTTTTTAAAGTAGCAATGCTAAAGAAAGGAAATGGGTGGTGATGAAAACAGTCTCCTCTTTAGTAAACACAGCTGACTGAGCAAGTGAGCACACAATTCAACACTTACGCTGCACAATTTTCATACATTGTTTGTGACACAACAATGGTTTAATTCATTCACAAAATGTTAACTGTTTCCAGAATTTATTTTAGTAAAACATAATTTTTCTCAGAAGTCAGGGAAAGATGCAATTCCCAAGGTTCTCTCTCTCTCTCACTCCCAATGCTTCCCTTACTGCTTTCCGCCCTGTACGAGTTATTTTCGGCCAGGAAACGACGTTCCTATTTTTCTTTCCGGGAAACCATGACCTACAAAGGATAAGTCTACTTTTGAATTCAGAGAATGGCCCACTTGAGATGGTCAGTATTACAATATAGACGCGAGGCAAGTACAGCATGTTTAAATCAGCAACAAGTCCACAATTGCTTTAAAAGGATACACGAGAAGGTATTTACCTTGCCGATTTCCTGCAGAAAATTTTAATCTCCCTTCCTAAAAAATACATTTACCATTCCATAGCTGAGAGCGCAAGCAACAGGACCTACCCTTTCTGCCAATGGTACCCCTCAGTAAATCACCTGGTGGCATACTCAACTTTCTCCACCTCTCTCCCTTCCTGTGAGAACTGTCTTTGATTTTGTGCATAAATAAAAATGCACCATTGATTGAAGAGAGTTTCCATGGAAGAATTATTCCAGGATGGCAGTTCGGTGATGCAGTATCTTGGAGTGCTTATCTACTGTTCTATAAAGTCCATGATGCGGAGATGCCGGTGTTGGACTGGGGTGGACAAAAGTGAGAAGTCGCACAACACCAGGTTATAGTCCAACAGTTTTATTTGAAATCACAAGCTTTCGGAGTGACCGCTCCTTCGTCAGGTGAAGTGCTTCACCTGACGAAGGGGCAGCAGCTCCGAAAGCTCGTGATTTCAAATAAAACTGTTGGGACTATAACCTGGTGTTGTGCGACTTCTCAGTTCTATAAAGTCACAGGTATCAAGCAAAGGTTCAGTGTTTCCGCAGTGGTAGAAATTAAAAAAAAAATTTAAACAGGGCATTATCCCTCCTTCCTAACTCCTTTAATGCAGTTTCGGTGCACCTTCCAACAAGACGACCAAAAGTGGTATTAATAGGAAGGCTTGGGACAGTTTTGTAAGCCAATCTCTCATTCAGGGAACAGCAAAGGATGTCTGTGTGTGAAAGGAGAAGATAGTAGCAACAAAAATTAAACACAAATAAAATAACCTAGGGTGAGGAGAGAACAGAGCGAGAAAGATCAATCAACATATCTTGTTTACTGTATCATCCCAGTCCTGTTCCAGGACTCAGTTTTGCCAAATTATTATTATTTGCTTACCAACCCTCCCTGATGAATTTTTTTTTCCCCCAAAATTATATTCTTTTGCTTCCAAATTACCCTCACCTCTAAACAGAGTAAAATTGGAGTGCCTTTACAGCATTCTATGCATACCACAATTCAACTGCATGAATTGCATGCCGTGCTGGGAAATAAACTACCCTTTCCCCAAGTTTTTGGAACCCTTTTGTATTTATCTAGTCAAAAGACATTTCTTTCCACAAGATTTAGACAGCTTGAGTTTTTAAAATTGAAGTCACATTGTATGAATCCTGAGAGTGGAGCCATGAATTAGATTAGTTACTGCCCAAAACACCAGTTACTTAATAACTGCTGTCTGCTTGGAGCCAAGCTCTCAGTTATGCTCACAGCCAGTTTGCATTTATCACAATTTGAAGGACCATGAACTGCAGCTTACCCCAAAGCTACATGTCCCAGTGTGATCAGCATTAACTGTACAGAATTATCCCCTTCAGTAATGCCACAGCACCACCAATCTTGTTTTGTTAAAAAAAGCTCAGTCAAAAACCCACAATTCACAGATCATATAATCCTATTATTAGGAACCCATCCCAGATTCTGTCCCGCAAATAACATTTAGTGTCCTGATATTAGCTGATCCTTCCTGGGTCACGCTTCAAAGCTTTTCTCTCATTTTCACAGCTTTCTCCCCTTTATTCCGGAGTCATGCTGAGGTACAGTTCCACAGATATCAGCAGCTCTCCAATACATCAACCAACTCTTGCCCCAAGCTGCTCTTTCTACCAGATCCATTCCCCAAAGTGGCCTTTTCTCCACTTTGACGTCCACCTTTTCCTCCCAGTCCCTCAGTGCAAAAGCTATGTTCTTGTCTGTGGGGGGGGGGGGGGGGGGGGGGTAAAAGCTAGGCTACATAGTTTAAATCAATGTCCCTGTTAATTTGCATATATCTCATGTTGCTGATGCGGAATGATCTTGGTGTTCTGATTTAGGATTTATCTTATGAGACAATAATACTGAAAACAGCCCTTTCTATATCTCCAGGCTCATAAAATTCAAAACAAAAAAACCCCCAGCAAGAAATATAAACGCAAACAGGACTGAGTTGCCCGGGCTTCAAAAGCAGGATGGTCAGGGCTTGGAGCTACATGTGACACTAGTATGGACAGCGCTGGCTTAGTGGTTAAATGTACCTCCCAGTGGGGTAATGAGTGAGACAGGCCTGGAAATTCCCAGGTTGAATCTCCAACCATTGCTGAGTCAACTGATCTCAACCAGGGTAGCAGTGTAGGTGCTGCAATTGTCCTCGGTGCCCATGGGTCACCTGGATAAAGGTACTTGTGAAATAGCCTTCAAGAGAGGACAGGAGGAAAGAAAGGAGGGAAAAGAATGAGATTCCCGCTCTGTACAGAGCAACGAGCAGCCAACAGCTTCCCCTATACTTGGATTTCAAACTCGCACCTACAGCGTCTGATCACAACTCGGTTCTATCTGCCAACTGCCTCCACAAATCAGCCACTCGCATGTCACAATGGGTTTGCACTCTCTAGGCAGATTGTTGTGCAATACTTTTTGGACTGAAAAATATCCACAGAAGACCTTCAAGGACTGCTCCATTAAACTTACATGCCTCCACCCACCAAAATAGGCAGAAAGCCTTACCCAAACTCAGTTCAGAAATCACACAATCGGAATAAAACAAAGCAAGAGCTTGTAATGAGGCTCCAACATAACAACAAATCAAACATGTTTCTTTGGCTTTCTCACAAGTAGAGAACTAACTCAATCACTAAAATATCCCTCTTTACAAGTTTCTGTAAGATTTCCAAAGAGAGCCTTAGAGAGTTCTACTGCATTTCCATATACTGTATTGCCTTAACACAACATGGTGCAAGATTTGTTACACACACATTGTAGTTCTCACATTAACTAAGATCTTAGCAAATAAAGCAAAAAAAAATTACATAACTTTCTCCAAGAAAAGCACGGCTCACACTCATAAAAGTGACATTACCTTCAGGCTG
Organism: Squalus acanthias; assembly: GCA_030390025.1. Classification (NCBI taxonomy): domain Eukaryota; kingdom Metazoa; phylum Chordata; class Chondrichthyes; order Squaliformes; family Squalidae; genus Squalus; species Squalus acanthias. Next base: position 153,077,917 of record CM059430.1, read on the forward strand.
TTGCTATACCAGATATTAATTTGAGTTAAGTACTTATTTAGAGTGATACAGTGCAAGCAGGTCTGGCAGCTCCAAAACACATTCTAGAGCTAGGAGAAACTGCCATCCAACAACAACTTGCATTTATATAGCACCTTTAATGCAGTAAAAGGTCCCAAGGCGCTTCACAGAAGATTTGACACCGAGCTGCACCAGGACATGTTAGGACAGGTGACCAAAAGTTTGGTCAGAGGTGTAGGTTTTAAGGAGCGTCTTAAAAGGAGAGAGAGGTAGCAAGGCAGAGAGGTTTAGGAAGGGAATTCCAGAGCTTAGGGTCTAGACAGCTGAAGCCATGGCCACCAATGGTGGAGCGATGAAAATCGGGGATGCGCAAGAGGTTGGAATTGGAGGAGCACAGAGATCGCGGAGAGTTGTAGGGCTGGAGGAGGTTACAGAGATGGGGAGGGACGAGACTATGGAGGGATTTGAACACATTTTTTGCTATTAATAATCTCTGGCATAGAATGCTGCAGGTGAAAAGGGTGTCTGCATATTGAAGGCATACTGCATACCTTCTAAGGTAGGCAAGATTCACGCTAACAATTTTTCACCTTCCAGTTAATATTGAAGGCTCAGCAGGATAGATGGCTCTACACGAACATTAAAAATGAAATCTAAAACCTTGCTCATTCTGTCATTATCGTACTGAAACCAGTGTCAAGACTAAATGGCACAAGACCAGTCCCTGAAGAAGTCTTACACTGCTTGGCTAAATGTGATTCAAACAACATCACAGACATGTTTGCATTGATACAAAGCCAAAACTCTCATTACATCAACATAAAGTATGTTTAGCACTGACCTGCAGATCTGGACGATTGAGGAATAACTGACCACATAAACACAATCAGACCAAGCTTAGTATTTCACTAAACAATTTAAAGCTGCACATCATTACTGAACAGTAACAATACCATTCTTTTTGCTGCCCACCAGTTTTCAAAGTTTACAGTAAACATAAGGCATGCATACCTGGGTTTACATTTTTTTTCCCCACTCTACTGTGAATCTTAGTTACTGCGGTGATCTCACTTGGCCGATTTAGGATTCGACAGTAGCAACGTACTACATAAAATAAATTTCACAATTGGTTGAGTCTTCACACTGTGCACTTTTTCAGCACGTGCAATATTGCTATTATCTATCTTTCCCTTCCGTATCAAATCCTATTGAAACCGCTTTATGGCGAGAAACAAGCACAGTCTCCTCCTCAATCCCTATGGTATGACCGGTTTAGTGTCTGTAGCAGCTGTCAATTGCTAATGTCATATCTGAACCTGCCCTTGTGTGGCCTCAGAGTACAGAGATGCTGAAACTATCGCAAACAGATTTATTTATGTAGCCCAAAAAGATTCCGAGCACATTATTTTGTCAACTTCAAAATTTATATTATGTAATAACAGGCTATTCAATGGGAAGTGCACACGTTTTTTTTGCTATTAATAATCTCGGTCATAGAATGTCGCAGGTGAAAAAAGGTGTCTGCATATTGCATACCTTCTAAGGTAGGCGTGGATTTGCAAAGGGTACGTCATGTCTAACGAACCTAAAAGAATTTTTTGAGGAAGTAAAGTAGTAGGCAGATGAATGTCTATGAATGTAGTTTATATGAACTTTCAGAAGGCATGCAATAAGGTTCCACACAAGAGACTGTTAGCTAAAATTAAAGCTCATGGAATTGAAGGCAAATTATTGACCTGGTTAGGAGATTGGTTGAGCAGTAGAAGACACGAGAGTAGGGATAATGGGTACGTACTCAAATTGGAAGGAAGTGACTAGTGGTGTCCCACAAGGATCAAAGCCCTGGGTAGACCACATCTGGAGTACTGTGTACAGTTCTGGGCACCGCACCTTAGAAAGGATATATTGGCCTTGGAAGGAGTGCAGTGCAGATTCACCAGAATGTTACCAAGGTAGTAGAAGTGTGGATCACTCCCACAAAAAGCAGTAGATGCTAGCTCAATTAATAATTTTAAATCTGAGACTTTTGTTTGACATGGGTATAAAAGGATATAGAGCCAAGGAGGGTGGTTGGAGTTAAGATGATCAGCCATGATCTCACTGAATAAAGGAACAGGTTTGAGGGGCTGAATGGCCTACTCCTGTTCCTAGCCAAGGTTCACATTTACAATTCCTCACCATCCTTGGTGATAGGATAATGAGCAAGGGGTGAGGAACCAAATTAGGACCAGGTACTGCCACAATGGGAAACAATTATAGGTTACTTCTGAGGAAGGGTTTATACCTGAAATGTCAACTGACTTGTGCTTTCTTACGGATAATACCCGACTTGCTGAGAGGTGGTGACGTGTGCCACAGCATGAACAAGCACCTAGAGAACAGTAGGAAAGAGAACTGGAGGGGGGGGAAATAGTGAAGGTCTTCCTGTAGAGTTTATGTATTACTAGCAAAGATAATTATTTTATGGCATGCAGTTTTAAGGAATGGCCAATGAAGGAGTGTCAGCCGAGAGTTGGTAGCACTCTCGCCTGAGTCCGAAGGTTGTGGATTCAAGTCCCACTACAGAGACTTGAACACAAAAATCTCGGCTGACACTCAAGTGCAGTACTGAGGGAGTGCTGCAATGTCGGAGGTGCCGTCTTTCGGATGAGATGTTAAACCGAGGCCCCGACTGCCCTCTCAGGTGGACGTAAAAGATCCCATGGCATCTTTTCGAAGAAGAGATGAGGAGTTGTCCCTGTTGTCCTGGCCAATGTTTATTCCTCAAACAATATCACAAAAACAGATTATCTGGTCATGATCACATTACTGTTTGTGGGAGCTTGCTGTGCGCAAATTGGCTGCCACGTTTCCTACATTACAAAAGTGACTACACTTCATAAGTACTTCATTGGCTGTACAGCGCTTTGGGACGTCCTGAGGTCATGAAAAGTGCTATATAAATGCAAGTCTTTCTTTTCCAACATAACTGTTGTTGACCTTTGCAGATTTATTTACTTGTATATCAACCCAACAGTGTCAGAAGATAATGCAGTGTTGGTAATTAACCACTTTGGATTAATTTCTCTCCGCCCCCACCCCTCAGATTTAACATCTTTTTCTGCTAGCGCGTTGCAATAGTTAGACTGCAACACCTCATTAACAAGGGTATTTTACAACACTGCAACAGACCATTAACAGTCTGTCTAGATTTTGAGAGTGGAATGTCAAACACTGCGGAGGAGGAACAGCGGAGAAGTATTTCCAGGGGAAGGAAGCCAACAGGTACTTAAAAAGAGCAGGGTTGATGATAATGCAACAAGAGAGGTGTCATGACTTGGAGCAGCGGAGGGCAAGGAAAGATTATTATATTGGTCAGTGTGAATAGCAGACAGGCAAAGTGGCTGGTGTGGGATGGGTCGGTTTTGAAGCAGCTAAATTGGGATTGCAAAAGGAGGTGGAATTTGATCTTTAAGTTTCAAGTGTTATACAGGACCCCAAAAAGCTTTTAAAAATCAAGCAAAGACAGAGCAGTGTTGTAATCAACATGATCACTGCCCATACATCCATTCTCTCTTCTGGGATACATCCTCTTTCCAATGCGAGTGTGGGGAAATCCCAGCAAATTAGGATTGCCCAAACCATTAGAACCAGTGAATTACAGAGACTATTTCCCCCTCCAGTTCTCTAGGTGCTTGTTCATGCTGTGGCACACGTCACCTTCTTGGATCTTGCTTAAATAGCCATTCTTCATGTTTGATCCCAGAGAGTGAATGTTAGTAGATTATTCAACTTTGGGGGCATCACAGCCAAGCCTGGTTCTGCTTACTCTGCATCCATATGTGTGCGCTTTCTAACAGGAATTACTGGATAGTGATCAGGAACAGGAGCCATAGCTGATTTTTGTTTCATTTTTCCTAGGCCGGAGTATTGAGGCTTATTGCAGTGACCATACTGCATGCTGGTTGACAGCCAACTCGGTATGGACCTGGGATCTAACCTGGGACTGTCCTGGTCTGTGTGGCTCAGTTCCTCACTGAAAAGCACAACTGTGCCATTTGTTAAGAAAACATGGTGCATTAAGCTTTGAACAAAAAAAATAAAATACTGCAGATGCTGAAAATTTAAAACAAAAATAGAAAGCGCTGGAGACACTCAGCAAGTCGGGTATTATCCGTAAGAAAGCACGAGTCAGTTGACATTTCAGATATAAACCCTTCCTCAGACGTAACCTATAATTGTTTCCCATTGTGGCAGTACCTGGTCTTAATTACGGTTATGTGAATATTTGAGAATTTATGCAAAATTAGTCAAAACATTCACAGAACACGGAGGCGGAGTCCTGCTGTAATCTAAAGCAGGATCATCTATTCTATTCCAATAGCCTCATGCCTTTTTTAAATGATAGCTCACATTTTTCACATCACTCACAGCATTATGAAGCACTTGCATATGTGCAATGTGTTATATAAATGCCATGCAAAGCAATAATTATACTTTGAATAGGAGAAAGCTGGATGATATGCAAGAACAGAGGGATTTAGGGGTTCAGGTTCACAAGACATTAAAAGCACCACCTCAAGTGGAAAAGGCTTTAAAACAGGGTGGGTAAATGTGATTAGAATTTTTGATCACGCGGAGCATAAACGCCAGCATGAACTGGTTGGGTCAAAGGCCCGTTTCAATGTTGTAACTTCTATGTATTTCTGTGCTAATGGAATACTGGGTCTTATGGCAAAGAATATAAAAGTCAAGATGCAATTGTGAATCTATATTTGTGCAGGTTAGGTTGATTTGGCTATGATAAATTGACCCTTAGTGTTAGGGGGGATTAAATATGTGGGGTTATGGGGATAGGATGGGATATGTTAGGGGGAATTAAATGCGTGGGGTTACGGGGGTAGGGTGGGATGTGAGTACTGTGGGGATTGGGGCAGGGACAGGGTGCTGGATTTGGATGATCAGCCATGATCGTATTGAATGGCGGAGCAGGCTCGACGGGCCGAATGGCCTACTCCTGCTCCTAGATTCTATGTTTCTATGTTTCTATGATGCTGCCGTACTATTCCATTGGTGCCAGCTACACACTGTTGTTTTGTCCCCAAGTCCCCTTAATTATGTGCGAGTCTAGGCGGTGAATGGTGCTAGGAAATTCTAGTGCTGGAGGTATCACAACCATACTTGATCCTCTCCTTTATGATCTATAGTTACTCAATCTAATTGCTTTAACATCCCATTTGTACCCTTTCACTCCTATTAGCACCCATCTCTTAATAGGTTGTGGGCTCAAACTCCACCCCCCCCCCCCCCCCCCCCACCCCACCCCACCACTCCCCTAGGATTTGAGCACATAATCTAGACTGGCCCTATATTGAATCATTAGAGGTGCCATGTTTTGGGTAAGATGTTAAACTGAGGACCTGTCTGCTAGGTCAGATAGATGTAAAAAATCCCATGGCACTATTGAAAGAAGAGCAAGGAGTTCTCCTGCTGTCCAGGCCAACATACCTCCTTCACCCAGCGCCACCAAAAAGAGATTATCCAGTCATTGATTCACTGTTTGTGGACCTAGCTGTGTGTAAATTGACTGCCACGACTTGCCTACATAACAATAACTGCACTTCCAAAGTGCTTCACAATCAATGGAGTACTTCTGGTGGTCTGAGGAAAAGTCAACTTTCACTTATATAGCATCTATAACACCTTTAAAGTCCCATGGTAATTTACAGAAAAGGGGAAAGAGATAGAAGATAAATATGGTGGAAGAGTTATGAGATGATGCAAAAGCTTGGTTAAAAAGATGGATTTTTAGGTTATATAAATGCAAGATTTTTTGTGAAAATCCAGACAAATTACTCATACAGCACATCCTTCATCCTCTGAGAATATTTTCTTTTTTGGTTCTAACTGGCTCCATCATTTCTTTAAATATTTTTTCTTTTTGTGTGTTTTATGAAGTTCTTTACTATTTCCTTTTATTACCTGCCAATCATTTTTCATACACCTTCTCGGCACTTTCTATATTCTGCTCGATTTGCTTTTGTATTGGCTCTAGATTTATCGCATAACTCTTAAGTCTCATTTTAATTTCACTAACCATTCAAGGAACTCAGTTATTGCTGAACCTCTCTTACTTCTTGTGGGAATAGGTCTAGTTTGTATCCTGATAATCTCCTGTTTGAAAGTTTCCCATTATTTAACCACCGTTTCATCTGCCATTTTTTTTCTTTCCAATTTATTCCCTTTTTATTTTGTTAAAACTTGCTTTTATTCTAGTCACATACCCTTTACCTTTGACTGTTTCCTCTTTCAGTTTTTACACTGAACTTAATTTTGTTATGGTCACTGTTTCTTAAATGTTCCCCATCCCCTTAACATTACCTACTTGACCCACATCCACTTCCTGGAACTAATTTCACACTGAATGTGTAATCATGTTATGTCAATCTCTTTCAGCACTGTAAGGCAATGCTTGAACACTGGCTGAGAAAGTGCACTCAAGATTCCATATAAATCATCAGTTACCAGGGAATGCATTAAAGAAAGTAACTTTATCTCCAGTTTTACAGAGCACTTATACACTGCTTAAACTTTGCTCTCTTGGTTTAAAACATAATCTGAACTCCTTAGTTACAGTAACTTAACCACAGGCATCCACAGTTAGGGACAGGGACAAAGCCAAATCAGCTCAGGATGCAAAACAATCCAGGAAATTCAGGGACCGGCGGAACCTCTATAAAATGTTTTCATACAAAAGTGCTGTCTGTCCCTGAATTTTTCCTGAATCCTTGACTGGTTTACCCTTCCCCCCATTCAAAAGCAATCTCCACAAGAAATCCACAATGCATGTGTACAAACATAATTTGAATACCAGCTTGGATAGCACATCTTGTTCAGTGGTGTAAAGAATAGTGACTCAAAACGGTGCTTTCCTCAAAAAAGCAGTTTGAAAGTCGGAATGGCACTGTGCACATGTTGGACTATATTTTCCTCCATTTGCCAATTTTAGTTTAAAAAAAATATGCAGGTATAAAGTGATTACTTTTTTCTAAAATTTGCAACGAAAATAGAATCCTTGAAGCTGTAAAAATTCCTTTCCAGGCATTTTGTGTACAGCATGGACTTCCTGTTACACTTTAATGATAACAGCCCCATTCTAAAACAGTATCCTCTGGCTCATTGTGGGTAATGCCAGTATATTTTTTTTGGTTCTGATCTAGGTATAACAGAGGAAGACTCCAACCTCCAGGATTAGCTTTAATTTGGCCAGAGTAACAAAGAACAGCGCATTACTCTCATCACAATGATAGTTTTACCAAATTATGTTTGGCAAAAAAAAAAGTTTTGCAAACATTTTTCCTGAGAAGTGAACTCCTTTAATGGACACAGGAAACATTTTGGGGGATTCTTGCTTTCCTCTCCCTCTTTTCTTCAAGTAGTCAAGTGAAATACTAGTACATGGGCATCACTCCATCCTTTTTGCAATCAATACAATTCAGATCATTTGCTGTTCAAAAAAGTGTCATATTCTGAGCTGAAAAGAAATATAAATTGCTCCTCTCTATATTTCCAGCGTGGTTGCAAGTCCAGTAAAATCATCAAGTATACAGTAAATCGTTGGACAGAAATACTGCAATAATTAATTAGAGTGAAAAAAATAAAACAATCGAAATGAAATCAATTTGGGAAAAAGTCCCGACGTTAATGAAAAGTTATCAGGAGGATGTAAACAGACTGAGAAACACGTTACAAGGTATGCAGCAGAGACAGATGCCTACAGCTTCTGGCTGAGACGCGTGATCTGATGATACAATCAACCATTCACATTCCTGCCCCGATGACAGCGGGGTGCATGCAGATCGAGAACTTACCTACTTCAGAGTTTTCTCAATACTGCAAAGGATCGGGCTGGGATTTTTGCGATCATTCCTCCCACATCGCCACGTAGAGGCATATCCTGCCAGGCACGTTGCCGCTGTTACTTTGAAACAATCTATGGCCACAATGCAACTCCCCCGCGCCCCCTCCTTTCCTCCACCAGTCCTTCTTGAACAAGATGGAATGTTGCACATAACAATTGCAACTAAAAGACAATTCAGTATCGGCTTTCCTTTCTCAGCGTACAAACTAGAGTTAATATATTCGACCGTTTTATAAGTGAAGCCACAAATTAAACTTTTTCAAGAATCTCTTAAAACAAAACAAATCATACTTCTTTCTTGTTCCTCTCCTTTCCCCCCATCTAGTTCCTTCCTCTTCCTTTAGGAATCAAGCTGGGAATAATTATTAATTTGCTCTCGCTCATTCTGGGAGTATGATAGGAATGCAGGAAATGAACCTCCCCTTGGAAACCACAGCAACCGCGAATAAAGCTTGCAATAACTTCACAGCGACTGAAACGCACAAAGAAAGTTGCATTTGAACTCCACAGGGAGTGGGATAAGGGGGCGGGGGGGGGGGAGCAACTTCTGGATGGGAATGGGAGGCAGGGGAAGTCCCGCCCACACCTTCTCCCATTGGTACTCTGGCAGTCACAAGACACATCAGATTCGCTATTTGCAAGTCAATCTGTCAAGGCAGCAACAAAGCTCCCAGTGTAGCCGTTTTCCATAATGACACATTGTCCCTTTGATAGTCCGCATGGGATGCGATTTTCAACTCTGCGGAATCCATTTACCAAAAGTGCAGATTGCTGCCTATCAATTATTTTCAGAATTGCTTATATTTTTTTTTTAAACTGGTTAACCTTTCCACATTTTCAGGCTCGATTGCAAACAGGTAAATGACAATGAAGCAGCAACCACATTTTCAACAAAAAAAAGGTCTGTAGTAAAACAATCAAGCTCCCCCCTCTCTCCCTTTTATTTCATCCAGAGCTGTCCAGCATCGGAGAAGTGCTAAGGAATTAGAACTAGACCGGTTGCAAACCGTTGTGAACATACGGAAGAGTGAATGCGTTTAATCAGTCGCTGCTTTAAAGTGTCACGGGGCCAGGAGCGCGAATTATGTTGCCAGCTACACATTGGAGAGAGGGGGGTCAGGAAAGATGGAGCTCTGTGCTTGTGTCCCAGCACAAACAGAAAAGCTCCAACTCACAACCACACAAAAATGAGAAGTCGCACAACACCAGGTTATAGTCCAACAGTTTTATTTGAAATTACGAGCTTTCGGAGGAATTTCCCTCACTTTACCTGACGAAGGAGCAGCGCTCCGAAAGCTTGTAATTTCAAATAAAACTGTTGGACTATAACCTGGTGTTGTGCGACTTCTCATTTTTGTCCACCCCAGTCCAACACCGGCATCTCCGCATCAGGGCCACAACCACACAGACGAGGAAGGCCATTCGGCCTGAACAACCTACAGTTCCCCCATTACTACATCCTAATGTTTCCTAAATGATTCCAAGGTGTTTGCCTCTACTGCTCCTCTCGAAGGACCATTTCACACACTGATCACTCTTGCGTGTGAAGAACCTCCTGCCACAATTGCTAAATTTGCCTTTTTTTAACCAGTTTGAACCTCTCCTTATCCTACTCTCTTCGGTTAGTACGAAGTAGCATTCCAAATCTACTGAAGACCTCTGACACTAGGAATTAGTCTTGTGTCTCAATGGCCAGAATGTGTCTCACTGCTCAAGATGTGGGCTGACCAGAGTATTGCACAGTTTCAACATAACTTGATCTGACTTGTATTCTCCTGTTTTGTCTACAGATGTTTAATATTCTATTTGCTTTGTTGATTGCTGCGCCTCAGTGATTGGGTATGCGGAGCAATGTCCACTAAAACCCCTAGCTCTCTTTCAACTTCTATTCCACCATTCATGGAATACTTTACACACTTGTCATAATAAATGACACTTGTCACAATAAATAATTATATTTCATTTTTCATTGTTCTGCTCACTTACATATTTTGTCTAACTCATTTTCTATTTCCCAGGCTGCCTCCTCACATTCAACAGCCCCTTCTAAATTGATCAGTTTGCATTGAGACTCTGCATCCAAGTCGTTAATGTAAATGTTTGCGTGTCAGCGGTGGCTCAGTGGGTAACACACTCGCCTCTGAATCAGAAGGTTGTGGGTTCAAGTCCCACTCCAGGGACTTGAGCACATAAATCCAGGCTGACACTCCAGTGCAGTGCTGAGGGAGTGCTGCACTGTCGGAGGTGCCGTCTTTCGGATGAGACATTAAACCGAGGCCCTGTCTGCTCTCTCAGGTGGACGTATAAGATCCCATGGCGCTATTTCTATCCTATGCATTATACGAAGAGCAGGGGAGTTATCCCCGGTGTCCTGGCCAATATTTATCCCTCAAATCAACATAACAAAAACAGATTATCTGGTCATTATCACAGTGCTGTTTGTGGGAGCTTGCTGTGTGCAAATTGGCTCCCGCGATTCCCACATTACAAAAGTGACTCCACTCCAAAAGTACTTCATTGGCTGTAAAGCACTTTGGGATGTCCGGCGGTCGTGAAAGGCGCTGTATAAATGCAAGTCTTTCTTTAAATAAGAAATGATACGGATTCCAACACTGACTTGGAGCACCCCATTCAGCACTCGCCCGTATCAATTTCACCTCCTCTAACAAGTACCCACTGCTTTCCACTTTTGGGGGGAGCTAGTTCCAGATTTCCACTACCTTTTGTGTGGAGAAGTGCTTCCAGATTTCACTCATAAATGGTCTAGCTCTAATTTTAAGCTCATCTCACCTTGTTCTGGATTCCCCCCAACAGAGGAAATAGGATGGATACAGAGAAACTATCATTTTAAACCCTGATTAGATCACCCCTCAAGGGGTGTAATAGATCCACTAAAATTGGCCTGAGCCTCCTGGTCCAGGGAGTGGTGACCCTGGTCCAGGGAGCGGTGACCCTGGTCCAGGGAGCGGTGGCCCTGGTCCAGGGAGCGGTGGCCCTGGTCCAGGGAGCGGTGGCCCTGGTCCAGGGAGCGGTGGCCCTGGTCCAGGGAGCGGTGGCCCTGGTCCAGGGAGCGGTGGCCCTGGTCCAGGGAGCGGTGGCCCTGGTCCAGGGAGCGGTGGCCCTGGTCCAGGGAGCGGTGACCCTGGTCCAGGGAGCGGTGACCCTGGTCCAGGGAGCGGTGACCCTGGTCCAGGGAGCGGTGACCCTGGTCCAGGGAGCGGTGACCCTGGTCCAGGGAGCGGTGACCCTGGTCCAGGGAGCGGTGACCCTGGTCCAGGGAGCGGTGACCCTGGTCCAGGGAGCGCTGACCCTGGTCCAGGGAGCGGTGACCCTGGTCCAGGGAGCGCTGACCCTGGTCCAGGGAGCGCTGACCCTGGTCCAGGGAGCGCTGACCCTGGTCCAGGGAGTGCTGACCCTGGTCCAGGGAGTGCTGACCCTGGTCCAGGGAGTGCTGACCCTGGTCCAGACCCTGGTCCAGGGAGTGCTGACCCTGGTCCAGGGAGTGCTGACCCTGGTCCAGGGAGTGCTGACCCTGGTCCAGGGAGTGCTGACCCTGGTCCAGGGAGTGCTGACCCTGGTCCAGGGAGTGCTGACCCTGGTCCAGGGTGTGGTGACCCTGGTCCAGGGTGTGGTGACCCTGGTCCAGGGAGTGCTGACCCTGGTCCAGGGAGTGCTGACCCTGGTCCAGGGAGTGCTGACCCTGGTCCAGGGAGTGCTGACCCTGGTCCAGGGAGTGCTGACCCTGGTCCAGGGTGTGGTGACCCTGGTCCAGGGTGTGGTGACCCCGGTCCAGGGTGTGGTGACCCTGGTCCAGGGAGTGGTGACCCCGGTCCAGGGAGTGGTGACCCTGGTCCAGGGAGTGGTGACCCTGGTCCAGGGTGCTCAGGCCAACTGTAGTAGATCTATTGCACCCCTGGTGTGATCGACTAATTCAGCATAAGCCAGGGGCGATACCTGAAGCCTTTGATCCGTATGGCTCAGTAATCTGTCAGGCAGTGTACTCACCCACTGAGCAATCACATGAGCCCTTAACTTAATTTTTCTAAACTAAATTAAATTAACTTTTAAACCATGGAAGTTTTGCAGCACAGTAAAATGGTCTATTTCCGCAGTAAACCTTCACGTACTGTTGTCTATGCGCTACATAATGCTTTTAGAATCCTCTACGAAAGGAAGCTGTTGGCCATCAGATTGGAGAGCAGAATGACCAACACTGCAGTAACAGAGTGTCCTTCATGAATTACCAGGTCAAAACAAGCGGACTGCAATGGGCAGAATTTGTGTATCACATAAAGTGAAATTCCGTTTCTTTAGCAGCTAGTAGCTGGGGACATAGACTGGAAAAGACCATGAAAGGTCAAAGCTGGGATTGCGTACGACAAAATTTGAATTAAAGGGCAACACCATGCAGGGCGCTACAAGAGCAGACAGAGTGAAGTCTGTGCCTATCCTGATTATAACTAGTAACTGGCAAAAACTACCAAGTGCATTTTAATTCCTGGTTCTAATTCCATCTCTCATCCCTTCCTCGCCCCTCCCGCACACTAAAAGGGGAATAGGGAAAAATACAATTAAATAAAAAGGAAGTCTGGCGCCTTTCATGATCCCAGAACATCCCAAAGCGCTTTACAGACAAGTACTTTTGAAGTGAAGTTACTGTTGCTGTTAGTGTTGCAAACGCGGCAGCCAATTTGCGCACAGCAAGGTCAGCTGTGGTTCAGTTGGTAGCACCCTCGCCGGAGGTTGTGGGTTCAAGTCCCACTCCAGAGACTTGAGCACATAAATCTAGGCTGACACTCCAGTGCAGTACTGAGGGAGCGCTGCACTGTCGGAGGTGCCGTCTTTTGGATGAGATGTTAAACCGAGGCCCCAGCTGCTTTCTCGGGTGGACGTAAAAGATCCCTTGGCACTATTTCGAAGATGAGCAGGGGAGTTATCCCCGATGTCCTGGCCAATGGTTATCCCTCAATCAACATCACTTAAAATGGGCAACACGGTGGCATAGTGGTTAGCACTGTTGCCTCACAGCGCCAGGGACCTGGGTTCGAATCCGGCCTCGGGTGACTGTCTGTGTGGAGTTTGCACATTCTCCCAGTGTCTGCGTGGGTTTCCTTCGGGTGCTCCGGTTTCCTCCCACAGTCCAAAGATGTGCGGGTTAGGTTGATTTGGCTATGATAAATTGACCCTTCGTGTTAGGGGGATTAAATACGCGGGGTTACGGGGATAGGGTGGGATATGTGTCGGTGCAGGCTCGATGGGCCGAAATGGCCTCTATCTGCATTGTGGGGATTCTGTGATAAACAGATTATCTGGTCATTATCACATTGCTGTTTGTGGGAGCTTGCTGTGTGCAAATTGGCTGCTACATTACAACAGTGACTACACTTCAAAAAGTACTTCATTGGCTGTAAAGCACTTTGGGATGTCGGGCGCTATAGAAATGCAAGTCTTTTTTTCTTTTCTTTTTTCTACAAACAGCAGTATGATAATGACCAGATAATCTGTTTGTGATGTTGGTTGAGGGATAAATATTGGCCAGGACACCGGGGATAACCCCCCCTGCTCTTCTTCGTATAATGCATAGGATCTTTTACGTCCACCCGAGAAGGCAGACGGGGCCTCAGTTTAGCGTCTCATCCAAAAGACGGCACCTCTGACAGTGCAGCAGTCCCTCAGTACTGCCCTGGAGTGTCTGCCTAGATTTCGTGCTCAAGTCTGGAGTGGGAACCCACAACCTTCTGACTCAGTCGTGAATGTGCTACCAACTGAGCCATGGCTGACACCTGGTAGAAGCCTTTGCATATCTGTCCCCATGCCAAATAATGTCCTAGGACTACTTTATCAACAGCAAAAAAAAGTCAAATGAAGGAAAATCATTTGAAGAATCAAGCAACATTTCATCCTACGTACAGTACTAGAAAACGAAAACTCAAGTTTTATTTAAAAATGTATTTAAATTCAGTAATTTTCCTTTTTGTGAAAATACACTTCTGTTCAGTGAATGATGTTATGCAATTTTCGTCTGGTGTGCTGGCTATTTGGAAGCCCAGAGCATTGCTTGAGACACATCTGCAATAATCTTTGAAATAACAACAGAAAACGCTGGAAAAACTCCACGGATGCTGAGTTTTTCCCCAGCGTTTTCTGTTGTTATTTCGGATTTCCAGCATCCGCAGTATTTTGCTATTGTAATAATCTTTGGTTTTGGTAGAACCAAGTTTTGAAGCAGCAGGTAAGTTCTGCCATGTGGCACCCTGCCAACACTGCTGTTAAAGATCCAATAGGTACATGGAGAAGCTGACGATTTGAGCAATACACTGTAGTGGTAGTAAGCCCGAGAGAATATTAATTCTCAGATTGTTAGCAGGTCTACGCCAATGATCATCTCCTTGGGCTGGCTGATAGACTAACTTTTTAGCTCACTGAAACAAAACACGATTATATTAATAAAACTGCTCAAATGCCAGGAGTGACTTTATTACGGCACTATTAATCTAAATCTAAAACAAAATGAAAACACAATTTTAAATTAATAAAAATGTTGAAACACTAGTTCTGCCCAAAATGCCTCTGTCCCACTTTAGATGTGAATTTGACTTTTGTTTCTTTCTAATCTTTTCTATATTTTATTCCGCTCTAAAAAAATTACATTTGAACTCTTTCACTTATATTTCTGCCTCATCTCACCATCCATTTTCAAAGTGGGAGAAAAGGGACTTAATTGGTTTAAAAAATGTCAAAGGCCTTTGTTTAGCTAATCAGAAGACAGAAGTGCAAAGACTGCAGCACAGATTTAATTGGGTCGATCGATGACAATATTGTAACACATCAAAACAGGAATAGGCTGCTGGTGAACAAGTAAACCTGGCCCAGAGGGGAACAAGTACATTCAGTTGACCAAACACACTCATGATGCATTAAGACCTAAAGGAATATCCTGCGATAAACCTACAATATTCTCTACACTTAAAAAAAAGCTGTTGAGATGATGCTGTGCAGCTGATTGTTTTTTTTTTAAAACTAGCTTTACCCTGTGAGATACTGACTTAGGCCATTCTCATCTCCCAAGATCCAAGAGCAGCAGGTTGCCTGACTGTGTTCTTAAATACATGTAGCATGGGGAGAGGCATTAAGAAGAGCCAGAAATTATTGCAATTAAAATTTAAAAAATGATCTTCCCAATGTACATTAAGACTGGTTTTCTTGATCCTTGGCTAAACACCCAGGATTACCAAACCCCAGTCACATCCATTCTGGTTTCACCATCACTTGCTACAGAAGCAGATGCATTCCGATTAGTCTGAAAAGAGAGAGCACAATGCATTATTTAGCCTTCCAGGTAGGGCGGCTCCCATTGTGACTCATTTGACTTTCAATTCTTCAGAGACAGGTGATTATATTTATCTGCCCTCGTTGCGAAGGCATTTCTGTATTTCCACAACACCCTGCAATGCATGCCTTTGAAAAGGTCAAGCAAAAAGGCTGAGAATTCAGAAGAACAGGTCCGAGTAATGACAGTTTATATTCTACACAACAGTTTCAAATTGAAAGGGGTTTGTGTGTGCCTTGGCTCCTGGCACCAGTGGCAACACAGAAATAACTGCGCGTTCGCAACCATACGTACTAGTAAGAAGTTACTTCTGGCCGACAGACCCCCCTCCTCTGCCGGCTGGGGAAAATGCATTGCAAAAAATACACATGGCTGGCGCGTATGTGAAAGCTGAATAATTAAGCCGTTCACTTCCATCCAGAAAAAAATGGCAGCAATACATGTTTCAGATGATATAAATCCTGAGAGCGAGCTTTGAGCAGTTTAACGTCACCTGAATTCTCTGATGAGTTATTAACTGGCAATTTCACTGAAATTACTGTATGAAAATAGATTACCTGCTAACAAAATTCACCCATGAAAGCCTAGTCAGTAAGGTTCCAGATACTGTATTCCACTTCACATGGATACAACCACATGTTTTTTTTAAATTCTGTCTTGAGATGTGGGCATCGCTGACCAGGCCGACATTTATCACTCATTCCTAGTTGCCCTGAAAAGGTGTTGGTGGGCCGCCTTCTTGAACCGCTTGATACAACGGAATGGCTTGCTAAGCCATTTCGGAGAGCAGTTAAGTGTCAACCATGTTGGTGTGGGACTGGAGTCACATATAGACCAGACCAAGTAAGGACAGCAGGATTCCTTTGCTAAAGAACATTAGTGAACCAGTTGGTTTTTTTTTAATTCATTTTTTATGGGATGTGGGCGTCACTGGCAAGGCCAGTATTTATTGCCCATCCCTAATTGCCCTTGAGAAGGTGGTGGTGAGCCGCCTTCTTGAACCGCTGCAGTCCGTGTGGTGAAGGTACTCCCACAGTGCTGTTAGGGAGGGAGTTCCAGGAATTTGACCCAGTGACGATGAAGGAACGGCGATATACTTCTAAGTCAGGATGGTGTGTGACTTGGAGGGGAACTTGGAGGTGGTGGTGTTCCCATGTGCCTACTGCCCTTGTCCTTCTAGGTGCAAGAGGTCGTGGGTTTGGGAGGCGCTGCCGAAGAAGCCTTGACGAGTTGCTGCAGTGCATCTTGTAGATGGTACAAACTGCAGCCACAGTACGCCGGTGGTGGAGGGAGTGAATGTTTAAGGTGATGGATGGGGTGCCAATCAAGCGGGCTGCTTTGTCCTGGATGGTGTCGAGCTTCTTGAGTGTTGTTGGAGCTGCACTCATCCAGGCAAGTGGAGAGTATTCCATCACACTCCTCACTTGTGCCTTGTAGATGGCGGAAAGGCTTTGGGGAGTCAGGTGGAGAGACATTTGCCACAGAATACCTAGCCTCTGACCTGCTGTTGTTGCCACAGTATTTATGTGGCTGGTCCAGTTAAGTTTCTGGTCAATGGTGACCCCCAGGATGTTGATGGTGGGGGATTCGGCGATGGTAATGCCACTGAATGTCAAGGGACGGTGGTTAGACTCTCGCTTAGAGTCATAACGGCACAGAAGGCGGCCATTCGGCCCATCAAGTCCGTGCCGGCTCTCTGTAGAGCAATCCAGTCAGTCCCATTCCCCCACTCTATCCCCATAGCCCCGCAAGTTTATTTCCCTCAAGTGCCTATCCAGTCTCCCCTCGAAAACACGAGTGTCTCCGCTTCCACCACTTCTGTCGGCAGCGAGTTCCAGGTTCTCACCACTCGCTGCGTAAAAAAGTTTTTCCTCACATCCCCCCTGTATCTCTTGCCCAAAACCTTAAATCTGTGTCGCCTAGTCCTTGTACCATCAACTAGTGGGAACAGCCTTTCCCCGTCTAGCCTATCCAAACCCGTCATAATCTTGTACAGCTCTATCAAATCACCCCTCAACCTCCTTTGCTCTAATGAAAACAAATCCAGCTTCTCCAACCTGTCATTGTAGCGAAGATCCCCCATCCCCAGAACCATTCTGGTAAATCTCCTCTGCACCCTCTCAAATGCCTTCACATCCTTCCTAAAGTGTGGTGACCAGAACTGGATGCAATACTCCAGTTGTGGCCTAACCAGCGCTTTATAAAGGTTCAGCATAACTTCTCTACTTTTGGACTCAATACCTCTATTTATGAAGCCCAAGATGCCATATGCTTTGCTAACCACTCTCTCAATATGTCCCACCACCTTCAGGGACCTATGCACATTAACTCCCAGGTCCCCCTGTCCCTGCACACTCTTTAAAACTGTGCCATTAAGTGTATATTGCCTCTCCCTGTTCCTTCTGCCATTAAATTCCATCTGCCACTTGTCTGCCCATTCGGCTAGCCTTTCTATGTCCTGTTGCAGTCGATTAGTATCATCCTCACTGCTTGCCAACCCCCCCCAAGTTTGGTGTTATCGGCAAATTTTGAAATTCTACTCTGTATTCCAATATCAAGGTCATCTATATATATATATATATCAAAAAATGCAGTGGCCCCAGCACTGACCCTTGGGGAACACCACTGTCTACCATCCCCCAGTCTGAAAAACAGCCATTTGCCACAACTCGCTGTTTTCTGTCCTTAAGCCAATTCCTTATCCAAGCTGCCACTGACCCACCTATTCCATGAGCCTCAATTTTGTTAACCAGCCTTCTATGTGGTACTTTGTCAAACGCCTCCCTAAAATTCATGTAGACAACATCCATTGCATTCCCTTCATCAATCCTCCCTGTTACCTCATCAAAAAATTCAATTAGATTAGTCAAACACGATCTGCCTTTTACAAATCCGTGTTGGCTCTCCTTAATTAGCTTAAACCTCTCAAGTTAATTTTTTCCTTGATTGTTTCTAAAACTTTACCCATCACTGATGTTAAACTGACCAGCCTGTAATTACTAGGATTGTCCTTACACCCTTTCTTGAACAATGGTGTCACATTTGCCAATTTCCAATCCTCAGGCACCTCCCCCGCATCTAGGGAAGATTGGAAAATTATGGCAAGCCCTTCCGCTATCTCCTCCCCCAATTCCCTTAGCAACGTGGGATGCAAGCCATCTGGACCATGCGACTTATCCACTCGAAGCATACCCAGTCTTTCTAGTACATCCTGTCTATCAATTTTCATCCCTTCCATTGCTTCTACCTTTTCCACTTCTACCGATATTTTGTCAGCATCCACCTCCTTAGTAAACACCGATACAAAGTACTCATTGAGAATTCTAGCCTTGCCCTGCACCTCTAAGCATATATCACCTTCTTTGTCCCCAATAGGCCCCACCCCGCCTCTTACTACACGCTTACTGTTTATATGCCGGGAGAAGATTTTTGGGTTCCCTTTTATGTTAACCGCCATTCTACTCTCTCGTTGCCAATCTTATTTTCATCTTCACTTCCCCTCTCAACTTATTGTATTTGGTCTGGTTCTCCCTTGAAGAATTCACCTGACATTCACATCATACACCCTCTTTTTCTGTTTCATCATCTTCTCAATCCCCCTCGTCATCCAAGGAGCCCTTGCTTTGGTTCCCTTACCCTTCCCTCTTATTGGAATGTACCTAGCCTGTACTTGGAACATCTCCTCCTTAAAGATCTCCCATTGTTCTGTTACAGTTTTTCCTGTCAGTCTTTGGTTCCATTTTACCCTGGCTAGATCCTTTCACATCCCACTGAAGTTAGCCCTATTCCAGTTTAGAAGTTCCACTCTAGATTGTTCCTTGCTCCTCTCCATTGCTAATCTAAATCTTATGACACGATGATCACTCGTACCCAAGTGTTCTCCCACAGACACTTGTTCGACCTGGCCCACCTCATTCCCCAGCACCAGATCTAGCAATGCCTCCTTCCTAGTTGGGCCAAAAACATACTGGTCAAGGAAATTCTCCTGAACACATTTCAGAAATTCCTCCCCCTCCTTTCCCTTTACCCTAGCATTATCTCAATCGATATTTGGGTAATTAAAGTCCCCCAATATCACCACTCTATAACTCTTGCATATCTCTGCGATTTCCCTGCAGATTTGCTCCTCTACCTCCCTCTCACTATTTGGAGGCCTGTAGAATACCCCCAATAGCGTGATCATACCCTTTTTGCTCCTCAACTCTAACCAAATGGATTCTGTCCTTATCCCCTCAAGAACATCCTCCCTTTCAAACACTACAATGTCTTCCTTAATCAGCACTGCCACCCCACCTCCCTTTTTTCCTTCCCAATCTTTTCTGAACACCTTGTACCCTTGAATATTAAGTGCCCAGTCCTCAGTGTTTTTAAGCCACGTTTCCGTTATTGCCACATCATCACATTGCCACACGGCTAATTGTGCTTGTAGCTCACCAACCTTATTCACCACATTTTGTGCTTTTACATACATGCATTCTAAACCCATTTTGAATTTTTACTAGTCTCTCAGTCTGCTTGCTGGAGATAGTCATTGCCTGGCACTTCTGTGGCGCGAATGTTACCTGCCACTTATCAGCCCAAGCCTGAACGTCGTCCAGGTCTTGTTGCATGCGGGCATGGACTGCTTCATTATCTGAGGAGTTGCGAATGGTGCTGAACACTGTGCAATCATCAGCGATCATCCCCATTTCTGACCTTATGTTGGAGGGAAGGTCATTGATGAAGCAGCTGAAGATTGTTGGGCCTAGGACACTGCCCTGAGGAACTCCTGCAGCGATGTCCTGGGACTGTGATGATTGACCTTCAACCACCACAACCATCTTCCTTTATGCTAGGTATGACTCCAGCCAGTGGAGAGTTTTCCCCCCCGATTCCCATTGACTTCAGTTTTACTTGGGCTCCTTGATGCCACACTCGGTCAAATGCTGCCTTGATGTCAAGGGCAGTCACTCTCATCTCACCTCTAGAATTCAGCTCCTCTGTCCATGTTTGGACCAAGGCTGTAATGAGGTCGGAAGCTGAGTGATCTTGGCGGAACCCAAACTGGGCATCAGTGAGCAGGTTATTGGTGAGTAAGTGCCACTTGATAGCACTGTCGATGACAACTTCGATCACTTTGCTGACGATTGAGAGTGGACTGATGGGGCGGTAATTGGCCGGATTGGATTTGTCCTGCTTTTTGCGGACAGGACATACATGGGCAGTTTTCCACATTGTCAGATAGATGCCAGTGTTGTAGCTGTACTGGAACAGGTTGGTAGAGGACCTTTGTCTTACAGATGTTTAGTGTAAGGCCTATTCTCTCATACGCTTCGGTGAAGGTGTTGATGATGGTTTGGAGTTCGACCTCCGAGTGTGCGCAGACGCAAGCGTCGGCTGCATACTGTAATTTGACGACAGAGGATGGGACAACCTTGGATCTGGACTGGAGGCAACGGAGGTTGAACAGTTTCCCGTTTGTTCTGTAAATTAGCTCCACTCCAGCGGGCAGCTTACCGAGGGTGAGATGGAGCATTGCCGCAAGGAAGATCGAGAAGAGCGTTGGTACGATGACACAGCCTTGCTTGACCCCGGTTCATACGTGAATTGGGTCTGTGGTGGATCCGTTGGTCAGGATCACGGCTTGCATGTCATCATGAAGCTGGCAGAGGATGGTGACAAACTTTTGAGGGCAGCCGAATTTGCGGAGGACACTCCATAATCCCTCATGGTTGACAGTGTCGAAGGCCTTTGTGAGATCAAAGACGGCCATGTACAGCGGTTGGTGCTGTTCCCTGCATTTCTCTTGTAGTTGACGTGCGGTGAAGATCATGTCCATTGTGCCCCTTAGTGGGTGGAATCTGCATTGCGACTCTGGGAGGAGCTCTTCGGCCACTGGGAGAAGGCGATTGAGGAGGATTCTTGCGATGACTTTCCCTGTGGCAGACAGCAGGGAAACTCCTCTGTAATTACCGCAATCGGACTTGTCACCTTTCTTGAAGATGGTCACAATTACGGCATCTCTGAGATCCCCTGGCATGCTCTCCTCCTTCCAGATAAGAGAAATAAGTTCATGAATTCGCGCCAGTAGTGCTTCTCCGCCATGCTTTAGTGCCTCGGCGGGGATCCGTAAGACAAAGGTCCTCTACCAACCTGCCCCTGCCACACAGTACTGCCCCCCGATTATCAAAATCCACGTCAAGGCCTTGGACAACGTGGACCACTTTCCATACCTTGGGAGCCTACTGTCAACAAGGGCAGGCGTCGACGACGAAGTCCAACACCGCCTTCAGTGTGCCAGTGCAGCCTTCGGTCGCCTGAGGAAGAGAGTGTTTGAAGACCAGGACCTCAGACCCAGCACTAGGCTCAGGGTCTACAGAGCAGCAGTGATACCCGCCCTGCTGTATGCCTCAGAGACATGGACCATGTACAGCAGGCACCTCAAAGCACTGGAGAGGTACCACCAACGCTGCCTCCTCAAGATCCTGCAAATCCATTGGCAGGATAGGCGCACCAACGTCAGTGTTCTTGCTCAGGCCAACATCCCCAGCATCGAAGCTTTGACCACACTCGATCAGCTCCGATGGACGGGTCACGTTGTCCGCATGCCCGATACGAGACTCCCGAAACAAGCGCTCTACTCGGAGCTCCGGCACGGCAAGAGAGCCCCAGGTGGGCAGAGGAAATGCTTCAAGGACACCCTCAAAGCCTCCTTGAAAAAGTGTAACATCCCCACCGACACCTGGGAATCCCTGGCCCAAGACCGCACAAAGTGGAGGAGAAGCATCTGGGAAGGCGCCGAACACCTCGAGTCTCTTCGCCGAGAGCAAGCGGAAGCCAAGCGCAGGCAGCGCAAGGAGCGCACGTCAACCCAAGCACACCACCCACCTGCCCCTTCAACCACCGTCTGCCCCACCTGTGACAGAGACTGTTGGTCCCGCATTGGACTCAGTCACCTGCGAACTCATTTTTAATGTGGAAGCAAGTCATCCTCGGTTCCGAGGGACTGCCTAAGAGAAGAGAGAGACTGGAACAGCTTGGCTAGAGGCGCGGCTAGTTCTGGAGCACAAGTCTTCAGCACGATAGCCGGGACGTTGTCGGGGCCCATAGCCTTTGCTGTATCCAGTGCGCTCAGCCATTCCTTGATATCACGTGGAGTGAATCGAATTGGTTGAAGACTGGCTTCTGTGATCGTGGGGACCTCAGGAGGTGGCCGATATGGATCATCCACTCGGCACTTCTGGCTGAAGATGGTTGCAAACTCTTCTGCCTTGTCTTTTGCACTCACGTGCTGGGCTCCACCATCATTGAGGATGGGGATATTCATGGAGCCTCCTCCTCCAGTTAGTTGTTTAATGGTCCACCACCATTCACGGCTGGATGTGGCAGGACTTTAATGACAATCCAACAGCTTCATGGTCACTTTTACTGATGCCAGCTTTTTATTTCCAGATTTTTTAAAAACTGAATTCAAATTCTCAAACTGTCATGGTGAGATTGGAACTCACATTAGTCCAAGCCTCACGATTACTAGTCCAGTATCATAACCACTACACTCCTGTACCCACCAGATGCCCCAATGATTCTCACCGTGGCCACTCATCGGACACCCCTATTGTTCACACTGTGGCAATAATGTGCTCAAGCCCAAGCTGAGATGGAGACTTCTACTCTTACTCCCCATTATAGTCCTGGTCTAATGTCACAAAGCTGTGATACAGTCCACTTGTCACAAGACAAAGTATAGTACAAGAAAACCAGGTAACCATAATGCACAGTCAGCAGAAAGGATACACATACCACTGGGAAAGTCCTGAAAAGTTGGAAACGCTGAGTATCTAATATTTATTCTTAAAAAACAAACAGGGTTCACGTCATTTGTTTTACAAGCCAAGTGATTATATTTGAATATAGCTTGCGGTTTAAATCTTACAATACACCGTGTCATCATTCTAATCTCTGTAATCACTCATCACATTTGATTATTCAAAAATGGTTTAGCTTCCCCCTACACAACGAGTTTGGCAAAAATGCAATTCAATGAGCCATGCCGCTGCAGCTAGATGTACAGCTGAAATCAAGCACTTCTTTTCCCACATGAAGGAGGGAAAAAATTGGGTTGAGTCACTTCAGGCCACTCTCACAACTCAGTTACGAAGTGGCATGACCAGATTGCCTGTCCATCCACTCATTCATAATGGAGGACCAAGCAAGAAGAAAAGTATAACATCTAACCCTAAAGCCACAATTGGTGCCGATCCCTACAATCTCAAAACAACTGAATGCTCAACATTGGTCCAAACAGTTGTAACAAAAAATGCACTGAATTGAAGAATCGTACCTAAAAGCAGTGTTAAAAACATTTTATATGTAGCCCTCCAATGCCTCAGGTGGGCCAATAAAGCTCTAGTGTAGAACTGAGTCTTACAGACCAAAAAGATCTCCGGTACAATCCCGTTCTGTTGCAAGTCAGCGGGTACCAGCCGGGAGCAGGGAGAGGGTGCTAAATTGGCCTCAGCCTCTTTGGACCGAATGGAGAAGAGCAAAAACAAAAAAAAAAATCAGCCAGTGTTCCTGTCCCTTTGCTGGAAGGTAGTTAATGTCAACACAAGGGAAGGAGGACAGGATCAGACTCATCTGTGGGGCCACCCTACCATGGTCACACTTCTTCATGCATGAAGAACAGCCAGTTGGGTGAAGGTACCAGAGTGCACCTATAGAACCATATCTATGTCAGCACGAGTTTGTGCCTTTGTAACAGGAGAAGTAAAAATTGGAAATAGAAAAAAGGCCAGGGCTCGTTTCAGTTTTGAGTATTTTTCCAATTCCCTTGCAGAGTCTGTAACTCATATACTGCCATCTTGCAGATCTAGCAAACAGAAAGAATGGGGATTATCATTATTATCAGATTATCACACATTCGCACGAGTCCTCTCTTACCTAACAGGGCATCATCCAATTCAACAAGCCTTTGTCCACCCACAGCATTTTCTGCAAACAGAATATTAAAATGATTAAAAGAGAGCTTCACAATCCAAACCCTTTTCGAAGAGCAAAATGTGATCACCTCTTAATCGTCAACAGTTCTGATTTTTTTTTTTATATACGGGCAACACGGTGGCATAGTGGTTAGCACTGGTGCCTCACAGCGCCAGAGACCCGGGTTCGAATCTGACCTCGGGTGACTGTCTGTGTGGAGTTTGCACATTCTCCCCGTGTCTGCGTGGGTTTCCTCTGGGTGCTCCGGTTTCCTCCCACAGTCCAAAAATGTGTGGGTTAGGTTGATTTGGCTATGATAAATTGACCCTTAGTGTTAGGGGGGATTAAATATGTGGGGTTATGGGGATAGGATGGGATATGTTAGGGGGAATTAAATACGTGGGGTTACGGGGGTAGGGTGGGATATGTGTACTGTGGGGATTAAAGCAGGGACAGGGTACTGGATTTGGATGATCAGCCATGATCGTATTGAATGGCGGAGCAGGCTCGACGGGCCGAATGGCCTACTCCTGCTCCGAGATTCTATGTTTCTATGTAATACAAGCCTGTTTTTCTCTACTTTGTCTTTTTTTGAAACAATAGTACTTTTCAGACAGCAAGTGCTGAGGACAGTACACAGAGTTACTGGCTGCAAGATGTTACAGAGCCTGGAACCAAGGGGAAAGGGAATCAAATAGGTAATGGTCATCGACACTAAGAAGTGCAGGCCACAGAGGCAGAACTAGGTATCTGCCATTTTAGCCCTCCTCACAAACATCTACTGCTTTGACAGGAACGGTAGCATAGTGGTTATGTTACTGGACTAGTAATCCAGAGGCCTGGACTAATGATCCCGAGACGCGAGTTCAAATCCCACCACGGCAGCTGGGGAATTTAAAATTCAGTTAACTGAATAAAAGGCTAGCATCAGTAATGGTGACCTCCATGCTAAATGGGATAGATTCAGAACAGATTGCGCAGCTCAAAACTGGGCATCCATGAGGTGCTGTGGGCCATCAGCAGCAGCATTGTATTCCACCACAATCTGTAACCTCATGGCCTGGCATATCCCTCACTCTACCATTACTATCAAGCCAGGGGACCAACCCTGGTTCAATGAGGAGTGCAGAAGAGCATGCCAGGAGCAGCACCAGGCACACCTAAAAATGCGGTGCCAACCTGGGGAAGCTGCAACACAGGACTACATGCATGCTAAAAAGTGGAAGCAGAATGCTATAGACAGAGCTAAGCGATCCCACAATCAATGGATCAGATCAAAGCTCTGCAGTCCTGCCACATCCAGTCATGAATGGTGGTGCGCCATTAAACAACTAACAGGAGGAGGAGGCTCCATGAATATCCCCATCCTCAATGATGGTGGAGCCCAGCAAGTGAGTGCTAAAGATGAAGCGTTTACAACCATCTTCAGCCAGAAGTGCAAAGTGGATCATCCATATCGGCCTCCTCCTGAGGTCCCCCACCACCACAAAAGCCAGTCTTCAGCCAATTCGATTCACTCCACGCGATAGCAAGAAACGGCTGAGCGCACTGGATACAGCAAGGCTATGGGCCCCGACAACATCCCGGCTATTGTGCTGAAGTCTTGTGCTCCAGAACTAGCCGTGCCTCTAGCCAAGCTGTTCTAGTACAGCTATAACACTGGCATTTATCCGACAATGTGGAAAACAGGTATGCCCTGTCCACAACAAGCAGGACAAATCCAATCCAGCCAATTACCGCCCCATCAGTCTACTCTCAATCATCAGCAAAGTGACGGAAGGTGTCGTCGACAGTGCTATCAAGCGGCACTTACTCACCAATAACCTGCTCACTGATGCCCAGTTTGAGTTCTGCCAGGACCACTCAGCTCCAGACCTCATTACAGCCTTGGTCAAAACATGGACAAAAAAGCTGAATTCCAGAGGTGAGGTGAGAGTGACTGCCCTTGACATCAAGGCAGCATTTGACCGAGTGTGGCATCAAGGAGCCCTAGTAAAACTGAAGTCAATGGGAATCGGGGAAAACTCTCCACTGGCTGGAGTCATACCTAGCACAAAGGAAGATGGTTGTGGTGGTTAGAGGTCAATGATCCCAGCCCCAGGACATCGCTGCAAGAGCTCCTCGGGGCAGTGTCCTAGGCCCAACCATCTTCAGCTGCTTCATCAATGACCTTCCCTTCATCATAAGGTCAGAAGTGGGGATGTTCGCTGATGACTGCAGTGTTCAGCGCCATTCACAACTCCTCAGATAATGAAGCAGTCCATGCCCGCATGCAGCAAGACCTGGACAACATTCAGGCTTGGGCTGATAAGTGGCAGGTAACATTCGGGCCACGCAAGTGCCAGGCAATGACTATCTCCAACAAGCGAGCGTCTAACCACTGCCCCTTGACATTCAACAGCATTACCATTGCCGAATCCCCCACCATAAATAACCTGGGGGGGGTCACCATTGACCAGAAACTTAACTGGACCAGTCACATAAATACTGTGGCAACAAGAGCAGGTCAGAAGCTAGGTATTCTGCGGTGAGTGTCTCACTTCCTGACTCCCCAAAGCCTTTCCACCATCTACAAGGCACAAGTCAGGAGTGTGATGGAATACTCTCCACTTGCCTGGATGAGTGCAGCTCCAACAACACTCAAGAAGCTCTACACCTTCCAAGACAAAGCAGCCCGCTTGATTGGCACCCCATCCACCACCTTAAACATTCACTCCCTCCACCACCGGCGTACCGTGGCTGCAGTGTGTACCATCTACAAGATGCACTGCAGCAACTCGCCAAGGCTTCTTTGGCAGCACCTCCCAAACCCGTGACCTCTTCCACCTAGAAGGACAAGGGCAGCAGGCGCATGGGACCACCACCACCTCCAAGTTCCCCTCCAAGTCACACACCATCCTGACTTAGAAGTATATCGCTGTTCCTTCATTGTCGCTGGGTCAAAATCCTGGAACTCCCTCCCCAACAGCACTGTGGGAGTACCTTCACCACACGGACTGCAGCGGTTCAAGGCGGCGGCTCACCACCACCTTCTCAGGGGCAATTAGGGATGGGCAATAAATGCTGCCCTTGCCAGCGACGCCCACACCCCATGAATGAATTTTAAAAAAGGTCTCCCGTCTCTACATGCTACCACTTTCTTCCCATAACACCTAGAGGGCCGGGGAGTGATACTTTTGATTGAAAGTAACCTCCAAGTACTTTCCTTCTTGAATATCAGCAGATAAATGTATTAACCCAGCATGCTTCAATGACCCTGTCATTTCAATTGTATGTTAATTCAGTTCCCACCACATATTTGGCTCATAACTTCTACAAGTAGGTCCTTGAATAACAACACTAGTATTCACGGTAGATAAAATCAAAATGAAATCAACAGAGAAACAGAATTTTTTTTTTTAAATATACTGTAATTCTCTGCAACAGTTCAATTTTTGCAAAGGAATCCCAATGGTTTAACTTCCATTCTAAGCATCAGACATTTAAAAATCAATAAATGTATCAAATATAGGCAAACTTATTTGTTAGTACTTTGTTTTGAAACAGATTATTAAGCAGGACTGAGAGTGATGACTGATGCTAGACTATAAAGAGGTGTGCCATATACAGAATTCAGAGCAGAAAGTGGAACTGGCAAAGTTATAAACACTGCCATTGTGTCTGTGGAATAAAAATTGCAGTAACCAACCTGAAGTTCAAAACAAAAAAAAACACAAGAATTCTAATTTTATTTTTTCCAGATGTCAGTGTAGTCTGCAGAGAAAATCCCTCCTGCTGTATTTATATTGGCTGGGAATTTTTTTGCAATGCGAATGTTGGTGACAAACACCATATATTAGACTGTTGTGCACCCCAAACCTCCAGTGGCGAATTTATACCAACATTTACTGGAAAACGGATTAGAATATGCCGCAGCGCGCACTGTGGCGAATCAGAAATGGCGCAGCCAATGACAGCAGGGAGATGGAGACCAGCGTTCCCCACTACATGCACTTTCATGGTCGGGGATCTGTACTTATGTAAAGGTCGCCACACTACGACTGAATAAAATGCAACAGTTTGATTAGTTTGGATTTGACAAGTCCCAATTGAAAAGCGAGAACCAAGATTCAACAATTAAAATGAATTGAATCTGTATGTGTCAAGTTACAGTAATTTGTTCAGATAAGGATTTCTATAAATTACCTGTACACAAGCACTGCCATTATAGAAACATAGAAGATAGGAGCAGGAGTAGGCCATTCGGCCCCTCGAGCCTGCTCCGTCATTCAATGAGATCATGGCTGATCATCCAAACTCAGTACCCTGTACCTGCCTTCTCCCCACATCCCTTGATACCTTTAGCTTTAAGAAATATATCTAACTCATTCTTGAATATATTTAATGACTTGGCCTCAACTACCTTCTGTGGTAGAGAATTTCACAGGTTCACCACTCTCTGGGTGAAGAAATTCTTCCTCATTTCTGTCCTAAATGGCTTACCCCTTATCCTTAGATTATGACCCCTGGTTCTGGACTCTCCGACCATCGGGAACATTCTTCCTGCATCTAGTTTGTCCAGACCTGTCAGAATTTTATATGTTTTGATGAGATCCCCTCTCATTCTTCTATACTCCAGCGAGTATAAGCCCAATCGACCCAATCTCTCCTCATATGTCATTCCTGCCATCCCAGGTATCAGCCTTGTGAATCTTCGCTGAACTCCCTCCATGGCAAGAACATCCTTCCTCAGATAAGGCGACCAAAACTGCACACAATACTCAAGGTGTGGTCTCACCAAGGCCCTGTACAACTGCAGCAGGACATCCCTGTTCCTATACTCAAACCCTTTCGCAATGAAGGCCAACATACCATTTGCCTTCTTCACCGCCTGCTGCACCTGCATGCTTACCTTCAGCGACTGGTGCACAAGGACACCCAGGTCTCGTTGCACTTCCCCTTCTCCCAATCTATTGCCATTCAGATAATAGTCTGCCTTTCTGTTTTTGACACCAAAGTGGATAACCTCACATTTATCCACGTTATATTGCATCTGCCACGCTTCTGCCCACTCACCCAACCTGTCCAAATCATCCTGGAGTTTCTCGGTATCCTCCTCGCAGCACACACTCCCACCCAGCTTTGTGTCATCTGCAAACTTGGAGATATTACATTTAGTTCCCTTATCTAGATCATTAATGTATATTGTGAATAGCTGGGGTCCAAGGACTGATCCCTGCGGTACCCCACTAGTCACTGCCTGCCACTCGGAAAAAGACCCATTAATTCCTACTCTCTGTCCGCCAACCAGTTCTCTATCCAAGTCAATACCTTGCCCCCAATCCCATGTGCCTTAACTTTACACGCTAATTTCTTATGCGGGACCTTATCGAAAGCCTTTTGAAAGTCCAAATACACCACATCTACTGGTTCTCCCTTATCTATTTTCCCAGTTACATCCTCAAAAAATTCCAGTAGATTAGTCAAGCACGATTTACCTTTTGTAAATCCATGTTGACTTTGTCCGATCCTGTCACTGTTTTTCAAGTGCTCAGCTATTACATCCTTTATAATGGACTCTAGCATTTTTCCCACTACCGATGTCAGGCTTACCGGTCTGTAATTCCCCACTTTCTCTCTACCACCCTTTTTGAATAGTGGGGTAACATTAGCTACCCTGCAATCCATGGGTACTGTTCCAGATTCCATTGAATGTTGGAAGATGATCAGCAATGCATCTACTATTTCTAGGGCCACTTCCTTAAGTACCCTAGGATGTAGATTATCAGGCCCTGGGGATTTATCGGCCTTCAATACCGTCAATTTCCCCAACACCATTTCCCTGCAAATACTGATTTCTTTCAGTTCCTCCCTTTCATCAGACCGTATGTTCTCCAACATCTCTGGGAGCTTATTTGTGTCCTCCTTTGTGAAGACAGAACCAAAATATGCATTTAATTGGGCTGCCATTTCTTTGTTCCCCATTATAACTTCCCCCGCTTCTGACTGCAAGGGACCTACACTTGATTTCACTAATCTTTTTCTCTTCACATATCTATAAAAACTATGTTCCCTGAAAGCTTACTTTCATATTCTATTTTCCCCTTCTTAATTAATCCCTTTGTCCTCCTTTGTTGAATCCTAAACTGCTCCCAATCCTCAGGGTTACCGCTTTTTCTGGCCAATTTACATGCCCTCTCCTTGGATCTTATGCTATCCCTAATTTCCCTTGTTAGCCACGGTTGAGTCACCCTTTTTGTTTTATTCTTATGCCACACTGGGATGAACAAATTCTGTAGTTCATCCATGCAGTCTTTGAATGTTTGCCATTGCCTATCCACCGTCAACCCTTTGAGTGACATTCCCCAATCAATCCTACCCAATTCACGCCTCATACCATCGTAGTTTCCTTTATTTAAATTCAGGACCCGAGTCTCTGATTCAACTACTTCACTCTCCATCCTAATGAAGAATTCTATCATATTATGATCACTCTGACCCAAGGGGTCTCGTACAACAAGATTGCTAATTAATCCTTTCTCGTTACATAATACCCAGTCTAAGATGGCCTGATCTCTGGTTGTTTCCTCGACATATTGTTCCAGAAAACCATCCCGTAAACATTCTAGGAATTCCTCCTCCACAGTATTTTTACTAATTTGGTTAGCCCAATTTATATGTAAATTAAAGTCACCCATGATGACTGCTGTGCCCTTACTGCATGCTTCTCTAATTTCCCTTTTAATGCCATCCCCAACCTCCGTATTACTGTTTGGAGGTCTATATACCACTCCCACTAACGTTTTCTGCCCCTTGTTATTTCTCAGTTCTACCCATACAGATTCCGCATCATCAGAGCTAATATCCTTCCTTTCAATTGTGTTAATCCCCTCTTTAACCAGCAATGCTACCCCACCTCCCTTTCTTTTTTGCCTATCTTTCCTAAATATTGAATACCCCTGGATGTTGAGTTCCCAGCCTTGGCCACCCTGTTTCCATGTTTCTGTAATCCCAATCAAATTGTATTCATTTACCTCTATTTGCGCAGCTAATTCATCCACCTTGTTCCGAATGCTCCTTGCATTAAGACACAAAGCCTTCAGGCTTGTTTTTTTAATGCTCTCAGACCTATATGAATTATTATTTACTGTGACCATGTTTGATTTAAACCGTTGAGTTCTTTGCCTTCTACTTTTGTTTTTCTCCTTCCTGTCTTTTGCTTTTATCCTTGTTTCCCTTTCCTCTGTCTCCCTGCTCAGGTTCCCAACCCCCTGCCACTTTAATTTAAACCCTCCCCAACAGCACTAGCAAACACTCCCCCTAGGACATCGGTCCCGGCCCTGCCCAGGTGCAGACCGTCCGGTTTGTACTGGTCCCACCTCCCCCAGAACCGGTTCCAATGTCCCAGGAATTTGAATCCCTCCCCCTTGCACCATTCCTCTGGCCACGTATTCATTTGAAATATCCTCCTATTTCTACTCTGACTAGCACGTGGCACTGGTAGCAATCCTGAGATTACTACCTTTGAGGTCCTATTTTTTAATTTACCTCCTAACTCCCTATATTCTGCTTTTAGGACCTCATCCCGTTTTTTACCTATATCGTTGGTGCCTATGTGCACCACGACAACTGGCTGTTCACCCTCCCCCTCCAGAATGTTCTGTAGCCGCTCTGAGACGTCCTTGACCCTTGCACCAGGGAGGCAACACACCATCCTAGAGTCTCGTTTGCGGCCGCAGAAACGCCTATCTATTCCCCTTACAATTGAATCCCCTATCACTATAGCTCTTCCACACTTTTTCCTCCCAGCCTGTGCAGCAGAGCCACCCATGGTGCCAGGAAGTTGGCTGCTGCTGCCTTCCCGTGATAAGTCATCCCCCCCAACAGCATCCAAATTGGTATATCTGTTTGAGAGGGGGATGGCCACAGGGGACCCCTGCACTACCTGCCTGCACCTCTTACTCTGCCTGGTGGTCACCCATTCACTTCCTGCCTGTACACCCTTTACCTGCGGTGTGACCAACTCTCTAAACGTGCTATCCACGACGTTCTCAGCGTCGCGAATGCTCCAATATGCATCCATCCGCAGCTCCAGTGCCGCAATGCAGTCCATCAGTAGCTGCAGCTGGATACACTTCCCACACACATGGTCGTCAGGGACACAGGAAGCATCCCTGATTTCCCACATATCGCAAGAGGAGCATATCACAGGGCAGAGCTCTCCTGCCATGACTTACCCTTTAATTAATTAGTTAAAATCAAATTAAATGAATCCCACCAATTTCACTTCAATTAAATGATATACTCAAGGGCCCTTATTTAACAGCAGTCCCCGCTACACCACAGAGACTCTAGAAACTATAAACCACAGAATTTAAGTATGGAAAAAAGTCGATCAGTTCAATGCATAATATCTTTCATGAGTCCCTTCGTGTTGATAATGCATTTACTATACAATAAGTTCATCCCCTCATTTGGAAAACTACCAAGCATTTGAAATTCATTAACATATTAATGATGAAGCTGATGCATTAAAGTGACAAATTTTCAGGGTATTGAGCCTTGAGACACTAATAATTGGGACAATAGTTTATAAAGAAATCAGGAATACTGTATAATGCGAATGAATTTCACGCACAGAAACTGCATGTTTGGATCAGAATTGTGTTTGAATAAGGTTTCTGTTTAGCTCACATATTCAGTATTTAGAGTGCTCTTATTTACCAGGCATTGTGAAATTGCTCTGTTATTTTTTTTTAAATAATTAACTTTGACATTTTGAAGTGGCAATAGTACTGCAATATCCAAGGTTTATTATGGAACGGATTCCGCCTGACTCTTTCCCAAAAACCCCTTGTTCAGATTAATCAGGATAAAAGTTTTGCCTCAGTAGCAAATCCAACATCTGGACAGTGAGGCGGCTCAGCAGCCGAAGAGATTTATTGCCGGGAACTAGGCAGTCTCCACATCAGGATCGTGTTTCAACTTCAATGCGATAGAAACAGTTCCAGGGAGAGCCTTAAGCTGTTCCATCACCTAGAAATGAAATCTCATTACAAAGTGACCAAAAAGGCTTGTCCAAACTGATTTAAGTTTAATGGGAGTGCTCTTATAACTCAAGGGCCTTGATATTAACCCACATCCCACACTGCACGGCAGGCGGGAGAGTGTCGGGGGAGGTTAAGACTTAAATACGGCGTCACCGACACACCGCGCACACACCCACCGCCTTTTTTACGGCAGTGAATATCGTGTCGTCCGAGTGTCCCGCCGTGGAGAGATGGAACGGTTAATATATTTAACTTTATGCGACCCTACCTGAGGAAGGAGCGAACCGCTCCGAAAGCTTGTAAAATTAAATAAATCTGTTGGACTATAACCTGGTGTTGTGCGACTTCTCATTTTTGTCCACCCCAGTCCAACGCCGGCAATTGGGAGCACGATTTAAATTCACTGCTGCTGTGCGAGTTTCCCAGGGTTCGGGAAACCCAGCAGTGAAGAGGATGCAGGAGCTGCTAGGTCCCCAAGGCAAGTGTCTCTTCCAGCACTCCTTGTGGGCCAAGAGAAGGAGAGCTCTCACCAGCCCCTCAAGGAAGCCTTCGGCCTCCCTCCTGCCAATCGCAACCTCTCTCACTCCCTGCTGCGATGGGCGATCTTCCCCCCCACCCCCCCCCAAGCCGCGATGGCCGATCTCATCACCCCCATCGCCCTGCGATGGTCGGTCTTCCCCCCCCCCCCCCCCCCGGATTGCCCCAAAGGTTCCCTCCCAGGTGTGGCCTCCTGCTGCTGGTTCTCTCTCCCGGCCAAGATCTCCCTTACTTTAAAATGAAGCTTTTCAGGCAAACGTTAAGCACGCAGGAAAGTTTAGGGGGTTCCTCCTGAGCCATACAATCCAGGAAAATTCCAATTTGGACCATCCATTCATGTTGATCTCAGCTGAGGATGTGGTGGAAATATTGGCCATTGTGGCCGTAGACTAAGGAAGGGGTAGAGAAGAAAAACAAAATCACCATGGCCCAGATTTTGCTGGAGTGGGTCATCTCGTGGCGAAGTGCGAGCCGATAACGATGCGGCCAAGGCAACGGGGCATCTGGGACCTTGGTGAAAGACGGGACCAACAGTCCATCTCCTTATCCAAAGATATTTAAGGATTGAGAAAGAACCAGAGGAACGATAGAGAAGTTGGCTGAATTAAAGTCAAATCAGGTACAGAAAGAGAACTAAAAAGAGAGAGGGAAAGAAATATTGGATTGAGAGAGAGAGAGAAAGAAAAAAAAAGACAGAAAGGAAAAGATGGGCCAGAGAAGTTGAGTGGCATTGCAGGAACATAAATCTCAGTCAAAAGGTGCAGTGATTTCATGTAACTCACGGGGAGGTTGAGGGCAAGCTGGCGTTTTCGCGAGGCTAAAGGCAGAGTGGTGCAAATTGTCCAGCAATTTGTGGTGATTCACAACTCTCAGGGTATTTCTTGCCCGCCACAAGTTGCTGGACGATCTGCACATTAATAACGGTGAGCGCCATAAAACTCGCTGTTACTTTGGCAGCAAAATCTGGGCCTTTGTTTCTGCTCATGAGCTTTTTTCCAGTGACTTCTCCCCCACCAGAAACTGCAGGTGAATGAGATGTCCTCGACAGTTTATTAGCCTGCTGATATTCACCGTGTAAGCTCACACAAAGAAAGACCATTTGTATCAGATGGTAGTCCACACCCCTGAAACTATACCACAGCAGAATTCAATGTCTTCAGGAGAAGAGGGCAGATTAGTTTTTTTTTAAATTAGAACACCTGGAGATGCTGAATTCAAAATGCTTTACACATTGTAAAAAACCTACTGGAAAGCAATTACATTCTCCCATCCCTCAGCAGCTTAGCACTACCACTCAGGGCACAATCGGGTATAAAGAGTTGGGAGTGGGAACAGGGGGCTAGATTTGTTGTCCAGTTGTCGTTACTGAGCAGAAAATATAGTCTGTGGTCTTGCAATAGCCAAGCCAAGTTGTTCTAGTAAATTGGCATCAGTAGGATGCACAAATCCGGAGCATTAGGCAATTCTATCTGCTTTCATTTGAGGGGCTAGGGTCCTAACACATTCAAAAAGAATTTTGGGGAGAGGGGTTGCAGGCAGAACAGGACCCTTCATCTCTCCTCTCCCCAGTGATTGCGCCTGTGCCACTCTCAGCACCAGTACGACTAATGTCAATTTTTTGGCTATAAATTCAGATGGGCGTTCTCTTGGACTGAACAGCACTGTTGATGGTAAAAACATATTTTTTAAATTTATCATGCCTGCCACTCCCATCAGTTAGAAAGGGTTTGGCAAAAATGAGAGATGTTCATTAAACTGAATTTGAAAATGATTAACCCAAAGACTTGCCAACAAGTTTTGAAACTCATTGCGTTTATTGAGAAACTCACTGCTGAGCAAACAAATCAATCATATTTACTGGAATTTCCATAAGGTTGTCTTAGTATTACACACTTAATAAGTGCCAAGCTCAACCCACTGTTTAATACTAAACTCCCGGTCTCTTAATTACTAACAGTACTGAAGAATAGGCAAACAAAAGCTGCCGTTATATTGGGTTTACTGGGGTTACTCGGGCTGCCAGCTCCTGATGTCAGTTTTGCACAGCCAACGGGAACCCCAGTAAACTTGCCAGATTTACTAAGGCTGATGGCCAGAAAGACCCTTTTTTTTTTAAACTGAACAATGGGAGCTAATGGCCCGAGCTCTCTAATAAACCCAATATAACAACAGCTTTCACCTTATTTCTTACTATGCTGCATTTATATTCACTGATTTTATAGGGGAGTGAGACTGATTAGATAGCTCTTTCAGAGACCTGGCATAAGCACGACGAGTCGAATGGCCTCCTTCTGTGCTGTAAGATTCTATGATATTATCAGACTTCCTACTTGACAATTCCACAATACCAGCTGCAGCTCCCGATACTGTAGATATTGAACCATTTATATCGCAGGTGGTTTCTACATTAGCCAGCATCCAATGTTTTAAAGTTTCAAACAGCAACTATTTTCACTACCCAGCAAATCACTGGAAGTATTTTTGAATCATTGCTTATTCATCCAGAAAACATTTGGCATTCATTTATTTAGGATTTCTGGGTTGTCATAAATATGTGAACTACTGAGAATTATTGGAGGACATGGCTCCTGTTTAAAGTGGAATCAAACTTCTAACTTCATTATTCAAACGAGTGACATGATAGAGGCAGATTTTACATAAGAAGCACCATTCTCTAATGACTATTTAATAATAATTCTTATTGAAATGGGAGAAAGAGGGGTCAGGGAACCAGAGATAAATTGAGCACAGATTACTTTGACCAGATAAACAGCAGGAGCATATTCACAGTACTTTAAAATAGAAGCTAGCATTTATAACTATTTTATTCCTACTGGTAGCGGTATTGTTCATGGTACATCAAAGGCTGTGCGAAAGTGTGATTTCCAAAACGTGACAGCTAAAGTGTGACAGGGAGGCATGTGTGGTGCTTACAGGAAATGTGGGCTATACGCAAGACTTTAATATATTATAAATGATGCCTCAACATTATGCTGCATGGTAAAGAAATCCAAACAAAGCTTCATTCTTACTATTTCTCCTTGTGCTCTGTGGTTGAGACAAATTTGGAGATTCCACAAAATTGTACCAGGACGAAAATAGTGGTGCTGCAGATAATCTTTTAAAAATATTTTTCAGACATGAAAAAGTACCTATGCACAGGCTGTTACCATTTATGCACCAGCATCAGACACAGTTTTGCAAGATCTTTAGCACCCTCTGCTGGCCAAACTATACTTTTTTTTTGCAATCTAGCAACTGTATCCTAATAAAATGCAAACAGTAAATCCTGATAATTAACTGGAAAATAAAACTTAATATTGTTTAAATGGCATTACAAGGCATTAATACCTCCTGCGATAAGGGTTTGGCGTCAGACATCAAAGACAAAAGCACGACTCAAAAACACAATCCAAACCCCAACTGCTCACTGGGTAATTACAACATGTGGTGTGGCACTGAGCCACACAAACCAGGAAGGTCCCAAGTTCAAAATCATTAAAGCCTCACTCCGGATTGCTATCCAGTGACTCTTGCTGGAAAGCATGCATGCGTGGACAAATAGCCTGCTGACACTCACTGTCTAGGGTCATGCATGAAAAATGGGCATGTTGCTGGAGATGTAATGGTGCACATGGAACTGTATAGCAGCGTGAGTCAAAGTAAGCAGGAAGCAATTGCAAGACTCCAACTTAAGAGGGGTTCACAAAGCTCAAGAGCAAAGCTGTAACTGCATCAAGCCTTAGTGCTGATTTGATGTGAACACAGCAAAATGGATCAGAGTACTGCTGCAGCAAACGGACTGTTCTACCGAGTGGTGCGGTCTTTGCTCAATTATATCAAATTTAAATCAGCATAATGGTCTCTCAAAATACCCAAAGCAGATATCACCTGAACAAACCTGCTTTAAGGTGACTATTATTCTGCTTGGAGGCTATAGTGCAAGGAAGTTGAATTAACATCACTACAGGTAACCTGTAGCTAACACAACGGCATAAGCACTTCAATAACTTGGGGCGGATCAGTGATCACACCACTTTAGCCAAATATGTTAATTGATCTACAGTCTACTGCTATGCTCACTAAGTCCTCCATGTCAGTTGTTTCAATGATGCCAGCAGCAATGACTAGCAAAACAAAATAAAACAGAGAAAGAAAAACTAAGAAATTAACTCAATCTTAATTCTTTATAATTGATTATATATATTTTTTTTATAAAGGTCCAATGATAATACAAAATTTTTAAGGAACTAGTCAGCAGATTTTCAGGAAACCAAGTCCCACTAAAACTTATCCTAATTCATTGCAATTTTGTTCCAAACAAATACAGAGTTGCTCTATTTAAAGAGTTCAATTAAATCTACTATACAAAGTTCCAAAACATACAATTTTTCCAGTACCTAAAAATTTCTGTGCATATTGCTGAAAGCCAAGTCGATTCAACCAGTTGGCTACATGAGAGGGACGCCACTCTGTCAGCGACTGCATGCTCCCATCCAAGAAAGCATCCTCTCGCCTCACCTCACTGAAAGGATGAAACAGAAATGGGTGATATTTTTGTGACACCTTACAACAAACTTTTATTTTTTTTTTTAAACATCGCTGTCGTTCACGAGCAGAAAAGAAAATCCGATTAGGGAATGCACTATAGTGGGCTCGATCATCTGGTACTTCAGTTAGTTGCAGGCCCCATATTCCAGCATAGATCTTGCAAGATAAGCTACCAGAAGAAGTAGTAAATAAATATGCATACCGTCTCATAAGCAAAAATTAAAATCCAAGTTTTAATTTAATGATTGCTGTCGTGATAGTAGTGTTTCATAAATGTCAAATTTTCTCCTTTTCTCTCCTTGATTATGGGTATTGTTACACAGATAGTAGCAACTCCAAGCCTTTCACCCAAGTGGGAATACTTCATCACTTAATCCCAAGTGTGAGGATCTGCAGGCTATTCAAGCATGGAGAGCTTCACAGCCAGGTCCAGTCCTATTTAACATGACAAATATATGCATGCACTTTTGAGCAGGTGTCACTGGATACAAATTAGAAGCAGAAACCCTGGAAGGTAGTTTCCTCCAAGGACTCCTAGGTTCCCTCCAAGGGCTTCTAGGTCCCAACAATTATCCCACCAACATCAGCTAGCTGAGCACAGATCAGGAGTCAAACTAGGACCTTCTGATCTGGTATAGCTGTATATATTACAACAGACTGAGCTTTTAACCATCAGGCCATTGGAAAACCTTCTGGGCAGTTCTAATAAGAAGTACTAGAATGCAGAATAAGCAGGATATACAAACTAGATGGCACAAAGGAAGAAGTGGTGTGTGCTTGATACCAATTGGTGAATTCAGCATTCAATCTTACACGTCAACCTATTAATTGAGACCATCAACCTCTTCAAGGTTGATGGCAGTTAGTGTTGCCATTAAAATCAACATTATGAAATCAGGCATCCATCCCAGAATTTGTTCAAAAATCAAGTGCGTTTCAACACTCATTTCTTCACGGACAGTATTTTACAAGTGAACATTTTTTCCTTCTCATTTTTTTATCCAAATATATTCCCCACCCCCCTCTGCCACATCTCACAATTCATTCCCCAGTACAGAAGGTAACCCACTCTCAGACCTCTCCAACTCCTCACTAAAAGGTACACAACAGTGACTATAGGTGATGCAAATTTACAAATAGAATGATATTTTCTGATAGAGGGTGTAGACCTTTTACTCTGGCTTTGCCCAAAGCAAACAGGCCTATTATCACATATTGTGGCATTCTTCCAGACTACACATACACAGACTGATAAGTAAGATACAGATCCATTTTATAAAGAACAGTCTAGTTTTAGTGGTTGCATGGTCATTTTGAAAGTCAGTCAAAAACTGGACAAGAATGAGAATTTTAATTTGAGGTGTTAGGGGGGGGGGGGGCTGGAAGCCAAAGTAGCTCAGGAAGAACAGGGGCGAGAGAGGAGCTGGAGTTGGTGCTGGACTTGATACAGGCAGCTGGGTTTCAGGTGAGCTGAAGTTTACACAGAGGGTGGAGGATGGGAAACTGGCCAAGAAAGCATTGGAATAATTGAGTCTGGAGGTGGCAAAGACATGGGCGAGGGTTTCAGCAACAGATGGACTGAAGTAGGGCGGATGTGGGCAATGTTGGAGGTGAAAATAGTGATGGAGAGGATAATGGAGTTGGAAGCTCAGGTCCTAGAAGCAGCATTTTTAGACATTTCTTGACAATTCATTCCAAAACCAGGCAGGTGGCAAGGATGCCTTTCACTGAAGTATAATTACTTTTTCTAACAACACAGATACACCATAAGGCTTTTTTAAAAACATTTTAGTTACTGCAAGTTCCTCCTAACCATTTTCCGTCTCCATTCAATTTAAATGAAGTCCGTTCTTTGTCACCAGGTGTCTGGCCAGTAGAGGTGCAATTCCCTGCAAAAAAAAAATGTTACGGTTGCATTTCAAATCCACGTTTGACCAAGTAATGTTTTCTCTATTTTTAAAAAAAAAATAAGACTGTTGTTGAAATATCCCACATACCTGCCCGTGCTCTCCTCCTTTGTACTGCCCGTTCCCAGGTGAGAAAACAAATGTTCACCACTTGCTTTCACCTGCTGCACCGACCCGCTCGACGGTGACTGCGCTTGCGCACGGGCCGCGGTGCGGCTCGGGAGTTGTAGTCCTTTGGTTCCCTGGATTCCTCTCACTTGTCTCGCCACGTCCCGCCCGGCCGGACTACAACTTCCAACACGCTTCCCGCGGCGCCTGCAGAGGGCGCTTTGGCTGCTTCCGCGGCTGAAGGAGCCAAGCCGCACGGCTGAACCGCACAGTCCACCCTCAAAAAATACATTGAAACTGGACAATATGGTTGTGCACTCAATCAAAGCATATGCATTTAAAACCCCTTAGATTTGATCAAAATGAATGCACTTAAAAAAGATTACACTTTATCTGCAAATCTTTTAGATTCCTTCATAGAATCATAGAATGGTTACAGCAGGGAAGAAGACCATTCGGCCCGTCGAGCCTGTGCTGGCTCTCTGCAAGAGCACTTCAGCTAGTGTCACTCCCCCGCCCTTCCCCGTAGCCCTGCAAATTGTTTTCCTTCAGATGCTTATCCATCTCCCTTTCGAAAGCCATGATTGAATTTGCCTCCACCACCCTTTCAGGCAGTGCATTCCAGATCTTAACCACTCGCTGCGTAAAAAAAAAAAAATTTCTTACGTCGCCTTTGGTTCTTTTGCCAATCACCTTAAATCTGTGTCCTCTGGTTCTCGACCCTTCTGCCAATGGGAACAGTTTCTCTCTCTCTACTCTGTCCAGACCCCTCATGATTTTGAACACCTCTATCAAATCTCCTCTCAATCTTCCCTGCTGCAAGGAGAACAACCCCAGCTTCTCCAGTCTATCAACGTAACTGAAGTCCCTCATTCCTGGAATCATTCTCGTAAATCTGTTCTGCACCCTCTCTAAGGCCTTCACATCCTTCTTAAAGTGTGATGCCCAGAATTGGACACAGTACTCCAGTTGGGGCTGAACCAGTGTTTTATGCAGGTTTATCATAATTTACATAAGAACATAAGAAATAGGAGCAGGAGCAGGCCATTCGGCCCCTCGAGCCTGCTCCGCCATTTAATGAGATCATGGCTGATCCGATTTTGGCCTCAACTCCACTTTCCTGCCCGCTCCCCCTAACCCTTGACTCCCCTGTTGCTCAAAAATCTGTCTATCTCAGCCTGGAATATATTCAATGATTCAGCTTCCACAGCTCTCTGGGGTAAAGAATTCCAAAGGTTCACGACCCTCTGAGAGAAGAAATTCCTCCTCATCTCCGTCTTAAATGGGCGACCCCTTATTCTGAGACTATACCCCCTCGTTCTAGATTCCCTGACGAGGGGAAACATCCTCTCAGCATCTACCCTGTCCAACCCCCTCAGAATCTTATATGTTTCAATAAGATCACCTCTCATTCTTCTAAACTCCAATGAGTATAGGCCCAACCTGCTCAACCTTTCCTCATAAGACAACCCTTCCATCCCAGGAATCAACCTAGTGAACCTTCTCTGAACTGCCTCCAATGCAAGTATATCCCTCCTTAAATAAGGGGACCAAAACTGTACGCAGTACTCCAGGTGTGGTCTCACCAGCGCCCTGTACAGTTGTAGCAAGACTTCCCTACTTTTATACTCTATCCCCCTTGAAATAAAGGCCAACATTCCATTTGCCTTCCACTTACTTGCTGCACCTGCATGTTAATTTTTTGAGTTTCGTGTACGAGGACACCCAAATCCCTCTGTACTGCCACATTCTGTAGTCTTTCTCCATTTAAATAATATTTTTCTTTTCTATTCTTCCTACCAAAGTGGATAACTTCACATTTTCCCACATTATACTCCATCTGCCAAATTCTTGCCCACTCACTTAACTGATCTATATCCCATCGCAGACTCTTTATGTCCTCCTCACAACTTGCTTTCCCACCTATCTTTGTATGGTCTGCAAATTTGGCTACAATACACTCACTTCCTTCATCAAGTCATTAATATAGATTGAAAATAGTTGAGGCCCCAGCACTGATCCCTGTGGCACCCCACTAGTTACAGATTGCCATCCTGAAAATGACCCATTTATCCCGACTCTCTGTTTTCTGTCAGTTAGCCAATCCTCTATCCAATCTAATATATTACCCCCAACACCATGAGCTCTTATCTTATGCAGTAACCTTTAATGTGGCACCTTGTTGAATGCTTTTTGGAAATCCAAATACACTACATCTACTGGTTACCCTTTATCCACCCTGCTTGTTACCTCTCAAAGAACTCTAATAGATTTGTCAAACATGATTTCCCTTTCAAAAACCATGTTGACTCTGTTTGATTGTATTATGATTTTCTAAATGCCCTACTTCCTTAATAATGGATTCGAGCACTTTGCCAATGACAGATGTTAGGCTAAACTGGCCTATAGTTTCCTGCTTTCTGTCTCCCTCCTTTTTTGAATAAGGGCATTATGTTTGTGGTTTTCCAATCTGCAGGGACTTCTCCAGAATCCAGGGAATTTTGGAAGATTACAACCAATGCATCCACTATCTCTGTAGCCACTACTTTTAAGACCCTAGGATGCAGGCCATCAGGTCCAGGGGACTTGTCAGCCTTTAGACCCATAAGTTTGCCTAGCACTTTTTCTCTAGTGATAGTGATTGTTTTAAGTTCCTCCCTCCCTTTTTCCCCTTGATTTTCTACTATTACTGGATGTTTTTAGTGTCCTCTACTGTGAAGACAGATACAAAATATTTGTTCAATGCCTCTGCCATTTGCTTGTTTCCCATTATTATTTCCCCAGTCTTGTCCTCTAAGGGACCAATGTTTATTTTAGCTACTTTTTTCCTTTTTATATACTTGCAGAAGCTCTTACTGTCAGTTTTTATATTTCTTGCTAGTTTACTCTCATAGGCTATTTTCTCCCTCTTTATTATTTTTTTAGTCATCCTTTGCTGGCTTCTAAAGTTTTCCCAATCTTCTGGCCTACCACTAATCTTTGCAACATTGTATGCCTTTTCTTTCAATTTGATACCATCCTTAACTTCCTTGGTTAGCCATGGTTGGTTCATCCTTCTCTTCGAGTCTTTCTTTCTCACTGAAATATACCTTTGTTGACAGTCATGAAATAGCTCTTTAAATGTCTACCACTGCTTTTCTACCATCTTACCTTCTAATCTATTTTCCCAGTCCACTTTAGCCAACTCTCTCCTCATAACTTTGTAATTGCCTTTATTTAAGCTTAATACTCTAGTCTCAGACCCAAGTTTCGCACCTTCAAACTGAATGTGGAATTCTATCATGCTATGATCACTCTTCCCTCGAGGATCCTTTACTATGAGATCATTAATTAATCCTGTTTCATTACATATTACCAGATTGAAATAGCCTGTTCCCTGGTTAGTTCCACAACGTATTGTTCCAAGAAACTGTCCCGAATACATTCTATGAACTCGTCCTCAAGGCTGCTTTTGCCAATTTGATTTGTCCAATCTATATGAAGATTAAAATCGCCCACGATTATTGCAGTACCTTTCTTACAAGCCCCCATTATTTCTTGATTTATACTCTGTCCTATCGTGTAGCTACTGTTAGGGGGCCTATAGACTACTGCCACCAGTGCCTTCTTTCCCATACTATTTCTTATCTCCACCCAAACTGATTCTACATCTTGATCTTCTGAGCCAATATCATTTCTCACCACTGCACTGATCTCATCCTTTATTAACAGAGCTACCCCACCTCCTTTCCCTTTCTGTCTATCCTTCCAAAATGTCAAATACCCCTGAATATTCAGTTCTCAGCCTTGGTCACATTGCAACCATGTCTCTGTGATAGCTATTAGA
The DNA here is from genome assembly GCA_030390025.1 of Squalus acanthias. Lineage (NCBI taxonomy): Eukaryota > Metazoa > Chordata > Chondrichthyes > Squaliformes > Squalidae > Squalus > Squalus acanthias. Next base: position 153,122,063 of record CM059430.1, read on the forward strand.
GCTTACCCATTTATTTCTAATTTGTGCCGTCAATTTATCTAACTTGTTACGAATGCTGTGTGCATTCAGATAAAGAGCCTTTAATTTTGTCTTTTTATCATTTTTCCCTACTCTGACCTTATTTGCTGGTGCACTCTTATGTTTGTACGCTCTGTCCCTTCCTGTCACACTCTGTTTTTCATTGTCCATATTGCTACCCTGCACTATTGCCCTGTCCTTTCTCTTTAACTTTCTAAATTTCCCCTCGCTTGAACCCTCCCCCCCAACTATTTAGTTTAAAGTCCTATCTAGAGCCCTAGTTATTCGATTCGCCAGGACACTGGTCCCAGCATGGTTCAAGTGAAGGCCATCCCAACGGAACAGCTCCCTCTTTCCCCAGTACTGGTGCCAGTGCCCCATGAATCGAAACCCATTTCTCCCACACCAATCCTTGAGCCACGCATTCAACTCTGATCTTATTGACCCTATGCCAATTTGCTCATGGCTCAGGTAGTAATCCAGAGATTATTACCTTTGTGGTTCTGCTTTTTAATTTAGACCCTAGCTGCTCATACTCCCTCAGCAGAACCTCTTTCTTAGTCTTACCTGTCGTAAGAATGAGCCTTACGCGTGGTAAACTTAATGTAAGCTTTAATCAACTTAAAACGGTGCTGCATACAAAAGAGGTCTTACCCTATGCCTCTTCCAGAGCTAACTGATCAGTCCAGTATTTATCCTGGACTGATTACAGGAAGTGATGTCATACAGGAAGCTGAAAAGTGTTACCACATTCTCCCCCCCCAAAAGATTAGGAGGCCGGAATGCTCCCTCCATTTCGTAGCCGTTGGATGAGGGAGAGCCGCACCCGTTTGGGTTCTCGTAGCGGTAGAGGGCCCCTAGCCCGTTTACCCGCTGCGGGCCATGGACCAGAGTCCGAGTGCTCCAGCCCGCTCTGTGAGGGGTCAGAACGATCCTGACTGTGTACTGGTACCCGAATGGGTGTCGGGCAGGGCTGTGGCAGATCCGTTTCTGAGCGTACGGTACAGGGTTGATCGTGGCTGCGCGTGCGAGCCCCGACGGGCTCATAGTCAGTCTGCCCCAGGTCGGCACGCTGGAGTGAGGTACCAGCCGGCGTCAGATCCCGATCATGATGAGAGGCACCTGGCAAGCCCAGAGATGTGCCTGGTACAATATCATCCCCTGGTGTCCCTCTATGTTTCGGCGGGCAGGGAGCCAGATCCCGCAATGACACGGTAGATTCCCGACCGTCAGGATACCGAATATAGGCGTAGGTAGGGTTGACGTCAGTGAGCTCAACCTCATCTACCAGGGGGTCATTCTTAGACGCCCGGACATATCTTCGGAGTAGCACTGGTCCCGGTGCAGTCAGCCACGACGGGAGAGATGTCCCATAGGATGAGCGACGCTGAAATCGGAAGAACCGTTCATGAGGCGTCGTATTTGTGGCGGTCGAAAGGAGGGACCGTGTGGAGTGTAATGCGTCTGGAAGTACTGCTTCCCAATGCTGGTTGGGTAGGCCCCGAGATCTCAAAGCCAGACGTACCGCATTCCAGATGATAGCGTTAAAACGCTCGACTTGCCCATTCCCAACCGGATGATAAGGCGTCGTTTTGCTGGCAGCAATACCCCGTTCCGAGAGATAGGCCTTGAGTTCTCCCGACATAAAAGAAGGGCCCCGATCTGAATGAACATAGGATGCCATGCCACAGAAAGCAAATACCTGTTCAAGGCAGCTGATAACCGTGGTTGTCAGCATATTGGGGCAGGGAAAGGCAAACGGGAAACGAGAATACTCATCAACCATTGTTAATAGATAAGTGTTGCGAGTCGAAGAGGGCAACGGCCCCTTAAAATCGATGCTAAGCCTTTGCATTGGCTGGGTCGCATGTATGAGTATACCACCCGAGGGGCGGAAAAACCGAGGTTTCAATTCCGCACAGACTCTGCAGTCCGAGCACATCTTCTTTACATCCCCGGTAGAGAATGGGAGATTTCGGGACCGCACGAAGTGCAGCATGCGAGTAACGCCTGGATGACACAACCCATCATGGATGTCTACGAGCGTAGAGGGTGCCATGGCGGAGCAGAATGCTCGTGTGAGGGTATCCGGAGCCACATTCTCCTTGCCAGGTCGATAGTGGATGGTGTAACCAAAAGAGGCCAATTCCAGCCGCCAAAGCTGGATTTTATTATTTTTAATTTTGGTCCGTTTTCGATTATCGAGCATGAAGGCGACCGATCGCTGGTCCGTGATTAAGGTAAAGTGCTGGCGAGCCAGGAGATGACTCCACTTCCGTACTGCCTCTATGATGGCTGTAGCTTCTTTCTCGACTGGAGGATAATGTAGCTCAGCCCCTTGAAAAGTCCTGGACAAAAATGCCACCGGACGACCTTCCTGATTCAGAGTGGCTGAGATTGCCACCTCCGAGGCATCACACTCAACCACGAAAGGAAGACTCTCATCGATGGAGTGAAGAGCCGCTTTCTCCAACTGCTTTTTCAGGAGGTTAAAGGCTGCAACAGCCGTTGTGTCTAGTGGGAATGTGCTGGCCTTCAGTAGAGGTTGGATTCGGTCCGAGAAGTTAGGAATCCATTTCGCATAGTATGCAAACAGGCCGAGGGCCCGGCGCAAGGAGGCCGGATTCTTAGGTGGCGGGAGTTCTTGGAGTGGGCGAAGCCTTTCAGGGTCAGGTTTAATGATGCCATTGCCCACACAATAGCCAAGGATGTTGATAGTTGGTTGTGACTCAATGGATTTAGCCGCATTCAATGTCAAATTACGGTGCTGGAGTGCATCCCAAAATCGTTGGAGATTGGCGTCATGTTCCTGCTGATTGCGACCTGCGACAGTAATATTGTCCAGATAAGGAAACGTATCCTTCAAGTCTTCCTGTTTGACCAGGTCATCCATTGCTCGCTGGAAGACAGCCACTCCATTAGTGACCCCAAAGGGGAGGCGACGAAATTGATACAGCCGCCCATTGGCTTCAAAGGCTGTATACTGCTTGTCTGAGACCTTCAAGGGTACCTGATGATAGGCGCTTTTCAGATCATAAGTCGAGAACACCGTGTACTCAGCCAATTTATTAACCATATCATCGATGCGCGGCAATGGGTATGCGTCCAAGTCCGTATACTGATTGATGGTCTGTGAATAGTCAATGCACAGCCGTTTCTTGTGAGGTTGTAGAGGGTTCTTAACAATAACGACCTGGGCGCGCCATGGCGACGAACAAGGCTCGATGATATCCTCTGCTAAAAGCCGAGAAATCTCAGCCGCAATAAAAGACTGGTCTTCCTGACTGAAACGGCGTGACTTTGTTATAATCGGTTTGCATCGAGGAGGGATACTGGCAAACAGTGAGGGTTCATCCAGTGAAGCTGCTGACAAGGCACAGAACGGTAATCGAGGTCGTATATTAGAAATAGTGAGTTCAGGTTTGGATCCGCCGAACTCAATGGTAAGCTTCTTATGCTGCTTTTGAAAATCCAGCCCTAAGATAAGATCACTACATAAGTCCTTGAGCACCGAAAGCCGGGTGGAGGGATACCTGTGACCTTTAAGCATTATTTCAACTACACAGAAGCCAGAAATTCTGGTATTAAGTGATGACTGAGCCATCGCAACTGCCTGGTCCGATGGAAAAACATGTAGCTTTAACTGTGCAACAGTCTGTTCCCTAATGAAACTATCAGTGCTACCTGAGTCAATTAAGGCATCTAAAGTATGTCCATTAATTGATGCTTTTGTAGCTGCATGGAATAGATTCTGAGGACAAGCAGCTGTAATTGGTGTCGTTGCACAAAGAGTGGCTGAAATTCTAGGTGTGTTTCTTCGAGAAAAAACCCGAGAGGAAGCACGATAGTTTTTAGTTGGAACATCCTGATAGGCCCTTACTGGGGCAGTTCGGTAGGACTTAGCTTGATAAGCCCTCGTAGAGGCTCTTGATAGGCAAACCTTTACAAAATGACCCTTTTTGTTGCAATGACTGCAAAACGCATTGCGAGCAGGGCAGAATCTCCGAGGGTGAAACTCATCACCACAAAAAAAGCATTTCTTAGATTGCCAAGAGGCTGCCACAGTGGGGTCATCATCCTCTTCATCAGTGAAGTCATCAGATCGATCGTCAGGGATAAAGTCCTCCCTAATAGAGTTCACCTGTGGCCTCTTAAATTGCCTGACTGTAGTTAAGGCAGCAGACCGAGGTCTGGGCACTGTAAAAAGGTCTGCATTTCTTTTTGCCAGATCTAGAGAGCAAGCCAGGTCATAAGCTCTCTGCAGCTCAAGTGTCTTACTTTCCAGTAGACGCTGGCGTATAAATGGGGAGGCAAGCCCGCAGATGAACGCATCACGGATCATTTCTTCGCGGTATAGCTCAGCTGAGGCTGCCCGAAAGTTACAGTCCATACTAAGTCTGCGAAGCTCTTGGAGGAATTTATCAATGGATTCCTCCGGCCCTTGTTGGGCTGTAGCTAGTAGATGTCTAGCATAGACCTCATTCGGTGTCTTAGTATATAGTCTCTTAAGCGTCTGAATTGCCTCCTCATAACTGTCCCAGTCTTCCACATACTGAAATACATTCGGGGTGACACAGTTGATGAGTATCCGCAACTTTGAGTTATCATCAGCTTTGCAATACTCAAGAAAATTCTCAAACGTGCGATACCAGTGTTTCCACACCTTACCGGCTGCTGGGGTGTTTGGGTCCAAGTCAAGACGCGATGGTTTAAGGATGTTTTCCATGATGGGTGATTCCCTGGATCCTTAGCTCCGAGTTCGTCCAAAAAGTTTGAGTGCGAAGTTTTTCCAAAGTTGATTAAATTGTCGTAAGAATGAGCCTTACGCGTGGTAAACTTAATGTAAGCTTTAATCAACTTAAAACGGTGCTGCATACAAAAGAGGTCTTACCCTATGCCTCTTCCAGAGCTAACTGATCAGTCCAGTATTTATCCTGGACTGATTACAGGAAGTGATGTCATACAGGAAGCTGAAAAGTGTTACCACATTACCTATGTTGTTGGTTCCTACGTGGACCACGACAACTGGATCCTTCCCCTCCCACTCCAAGTTCCTCTCCAGCCCCGAGGAGATGTCCTTAACCCTGGCACCAGGCAGGCAACACAGCCTTCGGGACTCACGCTCTCGGCTGCAGAGAACAGTATCTAGCCCCCTAACTATACTGTCTCCTACCACTACTACATTCCTTTATACTCCCCCAACTTGAATGGCCTCCTGTACCACGGTGCCGTGGTCAGTTTGCTCATCCTTCCTGACGTCCCTGCTCTCGTCCACACAAGTTGCAAGAACCTCGTAACTGTTGGGACAGGTGCAAGGGTTGAGGCTCCTCCAATGCTACCTCCTGGATCCCCATATCTGCCTCACTCGCAGTCACACACTCCTGTCCCTGACCTCGGGCAAATCTGAAGTATTTAACCTAAGGGGTGTGACTGCCTCCTGGAACAAAGTGTCCAGGTAACTTTCTCCCTCCCTGATGTATCGCAATGTCTGCAGCTCGGACTCCAGCTCATCAACTCTGAGCCGAAGTTCCTCGAGCTGCAGATACTTACTGCAGATGTGGTCGCCCTGGATCACACTGGGGTCCACCAGCTCCCACATGTTACAGCTGCAACACATCACCTGCCCTGCCATCTCTATTGTATTTTATTTAATTAATTACGTAAATATCAATCAATTGTCTATTTATAGTTTTTAATCTAGGTAAACTAGGTAATAACCTTGTTTAATTTATTAAATGTATTAAAATAAGTTTAGTTAGTTATAAATTTAGTTATATGCTATAGGTCTTTACTGTAACTTAGCCCTAAGAGAAAATAAATACTCACCACCAATCACCTACCTGCTTACCTGTGACGTCACACTTTGATTTTTTTTTATTGAATTGGAGCCTCGCTGCTCCTCCCCCGCTGCCTCTGCTCTCAGGCCTCCTCTCGCCGCGCTCTTTATTCTGCTCCCGCTGCTGCTCCAGTTCCGCCCAGATCCGTTGCCTCTGCACAATTTCCACACTTTTGTACTCTATACCTCTATTCATCAAGCGCAGGATCCCGTAAGCCTTTTTAACTGCTTTCTCAACCTGCCCTGCCACCTTCAACAATTTGTGCGCACATACCACCAGGTCTCTCTGTTCGTGCACCCCCTTTAGGATTGTACCATTTAGTTTATATGTCCTCTCCTCATTTTCTACCAAAATGTATCACTTCACACTTTTCTGCGTTAAATTTCATCTGCCACGTGTTCGCCTATTTCACCAGCCTGTCTATGTCTTCCTGAAGTCTATCACTCTCCTCCTCACTGTTCACTATACTTCCAAGTTTTGTGTCATCTGCAAATTTTGAAATTGTGCCCTGTACACCCACGTCCAAGTCGTTAATATATATCAAGAAAAGCAGTGGTCCTAGTACCGACCTCTGGGGAACACCACTGTATACCTTCCTCCAGTCCGAAAAACAACCGTTCACCACTACTCTCTGTTTCCTATCACTTAGCTAATTCCGTATCCATGCTGCCACTGTCCCTTTTATAACATGGGCTTCAATTTTGCAGGCAAGCCTATTATGTGGCACTTTGTCAAACGCCTTTTGGAAATCCATATACACTACGTCAACCGCATTACCCTCATCAACCCACTCTGTTACCTCATCAAAGAACTCAATCAAGTTAGTTAAACATGATTTGCCTTTAACAAATCCGTGCTGGCTTTCCTTAATTAATCCATACTTGTCCAAGTGACTGTTAATTTTGTCCCTGATTACTGTTTCTAAATACTTCCCCACTACCGAGGTCAAACTGACTGGCCTGTAGTTGCTGGGTTTATCTTTACACCCTTTTTTGAACAATGGTGTAACATTTGCAATTCTCCAGTCGTCTGGCACCACCCCCGTAACTAAGGAGGATTGGAATATTATGGCCAGTACCTCCGTGATTTCCTCCCTAAATTCCCTCCCTCAATTCCCTCAGCATCCGAGGATGCATCCCATCTGCTCCTGGTGACTTATCTACTTTAAGTACAGCCAGCCTTTCTAATACCTCCTCTTTGTCAATTTTTATCCTATCAAGTATCTCCACTACCTCCTCCATTACTATGGCAGCATCCTCTTCCTTAGTGAAGACCGATGCAAAGTACTCATTTAGTACCTCAGCCATACCCTCTACCTCCATGCATAGGTCTCCTTTTTGGTCCCTAATCAGCCCCACCCCTCCTCTTACTATCCTTGTACTATTTATAGTTCAAGTTGAAAAGATAGCTATTTTTTTATTATTCTCGGGCCAGCATTTATTGCCCATCCCTAGTTGCCCAGGGAAGGTGATGGTGGGCCTTCTGCATAAACTGCTGCACTCTGTGTGGTGAAGGTGCTCCCACAATGCAGTTAGATAGAGCATTCTAGGATTTTGACCCAGCGATGAAGAAGGTACAGCAGTGTATGTCCAAGTGAGGATGGTGTGACTTGGAGGGGAACTTGGAGGTGATGTTGTTCCTATGCACCTGCTGCCCTTGTCCTTCTAGGTGGTGGAGGTAGCAGGTTTGGGAGGTACTACCGAAGAAGCCTTGGCATGTTGTTGCAGTGCATCCTGTCAATAGTACACACTGCAGCCATGGTACGCTGGTGATGGAGAGGATAGGTGTTTAGGCTAGCGGTAAAGTGCTGATCAAGTGGACTGCTCTGTCCTTGATGATGGCGAGCCTCTAGAGTGTTATTGCAGGTGCAGCCATCCAAGCGATTGGAGAGCATTCCATCACATTCCTGACTTGTACCTTCTAGGTGGTGGATAGGCATTATGGGGTCAGGATGTGAGCCATTCGCCGCAGAATACCTAGCCTCTGACCTGTTCCAGGAGCCACGGTATCAATCTGGCTGGGCAATGACGACCCACAGGATGTTGATGGTGGGGGAACTCAGCGATGGTAATGCCATTGAATGTCATGGGGAGGTGGTTAGGCTCTCTTGTTGGAGATGGCCTGCCACTTGTGGGGCATAAATGTTACTTATCAACTCAAGCTGGATGTTGTCCAGGTCTTGCTGCATGCCAGCACAAACTGCTTCATTATCTGAGGAACTGTAAATGGAGCTGAATACTGTGCAATTATCAGTGAACAACCCCACTTCTGACCTTATGATGAAAGAACAGTAATTGATGAATCAGCTGAAGATAAATGGGGCTAGGATACTGCCCTGAGGAACTCCTGCGGCGATGTCCTGGGGTAAGATAACTGGCCTCCAGCAACCATAGCCATTTTCCTTTGTGCCGGGTATGACTCCAACCACTGGAGTTTTCCCCGATCACTATTGACTTCAGTTTTATTGGGCTCATTGGTGCCACACTCAGTCGAATACTGACTTGATGTCAAGGGCATCTGGAACTCAGGTCTTATTCCCACGTTATAGAGCCGAGTGGTTCTGGCACAACCCAAACTGAGTATCAATAGCAGGTTATTGGTAAGTGCCACTTGATAGCACTGTTAATGACTCAATTAGTTTGCTGCTGATTTGGAGTAGGTCAATAGGGCTGTAAATTGACCGGGTTGGATTTGTCCTGCTTTTATTGGCGAGGACATACCGTGGAAATTTTACAGTCGGGTAGATGCCAGTGTCGTAGAAGTACTGGAACAGCTTAGCTGGTGGCGCGGCTCCTTCTCTGGTGCATGTCTTCAGCACCACAGCCAGGATGTTGTCTGGACCTGAAGTGCTTGTGAAGTACAAGCAGATCTAGATGCGCTGGGGGATTGGGTCCCATCACTGGCAAATTACATTTAACTTAGGAAAGTGCAGTGTTATGCATGTGGGCAGGTCAAATGCTGGACATACATGCACCCTTCAGAGTAAAGAACTACAGCAAGTGGTGAAAGATAACCGGGGATTTTAATACATCCATCGCTAAAGGTTCATGACCAATGGCGTGAAGCTATAGCTAAAGCGAATAAGGTGCTAGGGTGTATTTACAGAACAATTCACTACACAACAAAGCACACCCTGTTGACCTTGTGCAATACCTCAATTCGGCCTCAGTTGAAATACTATGTTGAGTTTTGTTCTCTTCACAGGGTGGGTGGTAGAGGCTTTAGCAAAGGTGCAGAAGAGGGCCACAAGCTTACTTCCCAGTTTAAAACATACCCAGATGTGCTCAAAGAGCTGGATCTCATTAATTTAGAGAAGCGTAGACTTAGGGGTGATTTCATCAAGGTTTGTAAGATGATTGGCTTAGTGGCAGGAGGCAGAGGGTGATGGTCGAAGGTTGTTTTTGTGAATGGAAGCCTGTGTCCAGTGGTGCACCGCAGGGATCAGTGCTGGGTCCTTTGCTGTTTGTAGTGTACATTAATGATTTAGATATGAACGCAGGAGGTATGATCAGTAAGTTCGCAGATGACACGAAAATTGGTGGAGTGGGAAATAGCGAGGAGGGAAGCCTCAGGCTACAGGACGATATAGATGGGTTGGTTAGATGGGCAGAACAGTGGCAAATGGAATTTAACCCTGAAAAGTGTGAGGTGATGCATTTTGGGAGGACAAACAAGGCAAGGGAATACACAATGAATGGTAGGACCCGAGGAAGGACAGAGGATCAGAGGGACCTTGGTGTGCATGTACATAGATCCCTGAAGGTAGCAGGACAGGTCGATAAGGTGGTTAAAAAGGCATATGGGATACTTGCCTTCATTAGCCGAGGCATAGAATATAAAAGCAGGGAGGTTATGATGGAGCTGTACAAAACGCTAGTTAGGCCACAGCTGGAATACTGTGTGCAGTTCTGGTCGCCACACTATAGGAAGGATGTGATTGCATTGGAGAGGGTGCAGAGGAGATTCACCAGGATGTTACCTAGGCTGGAGCGCTTCAGCTATGAAGAGAGACTGGACAGGCTGGGGTTGTTTTCCTTCGAGCAGAGAAGGCTGAGGGGGGACCTGATTGAGGTGTACAAAATTATGAGGGGCATAGATAGGGTAGATAGAAAGGAACTTTTCCCCTTAGTAGAGAGGTCAATAACCAGGGGGCATAGTTGCAAGATAAGGAGCAGGAGGTTTAGAGGGGATTTGAGGAAAAAACTTTTTCACCCAGAGGGTGGTTGGAATCTGGAACTCATTGCCTGAAAGGGTGGTAGAGGCAGGAACCCTCACAACATTCAAGAAGCATTTAGATGAACACTTGAAACGCCTTAGCATACTGGGCTAAAGACCAGGTGCTGGAAAATGGGATTAGAATAGACAGGGCTTGATGGCCGGCGTGGACACGATGGGCCTCTTTCTGTGCTGTATGACTATGATGCAGGGACTAGATAATGTTTGTGTAGATCAATTGTGTCCAAGGCCCAACCATCTTCAGCTGCTTCATCAATGACCTTCCCTCCAACATAAGGTCAGAAATGGGGACGTTCGCTGATGACTGCAGTGTTCAGTGCCATTCACAACTCCTCAGATAATGAAGCAGTCCATGCCCGCATGCAACAAGACCTGAACGACATTCCAGCTTGGCTGGTAAGTGGCAGGTAACATTTACGCCACAGAAGTGCCAGGCAATGACTTTCTCCAACAACCGAGTCTAACCACCGTCCCTTGACATTCAACGGCATTACCATTGTCAAATCCCCACCATCAACATCCTGGGGGTCACTATTGACCAGAAACTTTACTGGACCAGCCACATAAATACTGTGGCAGGTCAGAGACTAGGTATTCTGCGGTGCGTGTCTCACCTCCCGACTCCCCAAAGCCTTTCCACCATCTACAAAGGCACAAGGAGTGTGATGGAATACTCTCCACTTGCCTGGATGAGTGCAACTCCAACATTCAAGAAGCTCGACACCATCCAGGACAAAGCAGCCCGCTTGATTGGCACCCCATCTACCACCTTAAACATTCACTCCCTCCACCACCGGCATACCATGTCTGCAGTGTGTACCATCTACAAGATGCACTGCAACAACTCACCAAGGCTTCTTTGGCAGCACCTCCAGAATCCGTGACCTCTTCCACCTAGAAGGATAAGGGCAGCAGACGCATGGGAACACCACCACCTCCAAGTTACACACCATCCTGACTTGGAAGTATATCGCCGATCCTTCATCGTCACTGGGTCAAAATCCTGGAACTTCCTACCTAACAGCACTGTGGGAGTACCTTCACCACACGGACTGCAACGGTTCAAGAAAGCGGCACACCACCACCTTCTCAAGGGCAATTCGGGATGGGCAATAAATGCTGGCCTTGCCAGCGACACCAAGATCCCATAAACAAATTAAAAAAAGTTACAACTGAATGTGTTAGGGAGGACCAGGGGTCATTATTACAAGTTATACAAGGGTAGAACTAGGTTAGATGTTTGGATACTCTTCTTTTCCCCCCAGAGAATAGTGGATCAGCGGAACAAGTTGCCAGCTCATGGGGTGAGGGGGTGATTCGCCAAATCGCTTCAAGCGACAGCTGGATGTGTTTCTGATTGGGGCAGCAATCAGCTCGTAACATTAATCAGGGCCAGGATGAGCTACTGGACTAGTTTTGATCGCCTAAGGGGATTGGGGAGGAATTCTCCAGTTCTCCCCCCAAATTGGCCTGGGTTTTTAAATGTGTTTTTTCTGCTTCTCCCAGGAGATTATACATGGCTCCGGGTGGAGAGTATATGTATTGTGATGCACTAGGCATTACGGCTGGATGGATCCATCTTTTCCTGTCCGTCATTTTTTCATATGTTCTTGTATAAAAGCAAGCTCTGTTCACTTGTCCGAAGAAGTTAATTGTAAATCAGGATTTTGCTGTCCACTTTACCCAATCTCCATTTCTGAATAAAAGAACCCAGTGCTTGTGCACGTTTATTTATTCAGCATTCATTACAGGCCAACTGAAAACCGTAAACTTACTTTGTGACATCCGTACGCTACAGTTCATTAAAGACCTCAATTCCTTGGAAAGCTGCTTCAACATTATGGCAGACAATGGATTACACAGGACTTGGACAATACTAAACAAAATATTTTAGGACAATATATATATATTTAGATAAGTAGACATCAAACTCATCATATACAGAGATCTACAGTATTGAGACAATTACTTTTCGAATGCTCTAAAGCACAGCAGTGAAACTCTGGAGGCGTGTGTGCAGGAGAACTCAAATCATTCTTTTGTCCTTAGATGTTGCTGAGAGCATCAACTCCTGGGAGAACTTTACCTATGAATGAAAAACAAGAGGATGGGGGTGGGGAAAAGAGAGAGTCAGGAAGGTTGCCAGGAGTATATTTTACAATTTGCTGTGCTCAAGATCTAGCATTACATTTAATTTGTTGGGAAAGAAGGAATTCTGATCTCCACTTGCCCCAGCTTAGTAAAGCTATTCAAACATATTTATGAACTGAATCTTAACATGCCCAGTATAATTAGAATTCACAAAATACTGCAGCAGATTTGCAGCTTTTACATGGAACTCTGACATAAAACAGCTCGTGTTGAATTTTTGCATTTTAAAGGTCTGTTTGGCGAGCCCATCAGGTATTTACGAGAGGATTTCAGGAACAAGGTAGGTTTCGGAGACTTGTGCGAGTTTTTAACTACAGGAAACTTTTGTTTATCCGGCACCCAAATATCCGGAATTCTCGCTTAACCGGCAAAAATCATCCTCCGAAAACTCCTCTCAAATAACCGGCAATGTTGCCGAGTCGCAGTCGAGTCTCCGCGAACGCCGAGTACTCCGCGAACGCCGAGTACTCCGAAAACTCCTCTCAAATAACCGGCAATGTTGCCGATCCAGAGTCCGAGTCCGCGAACGCCGATTTAGTCAGTAGGGGTAGTTTTCAAAAGTGCCACTGCTCGGCCTCCTGGCGCTGTCGGAAGTATACTGCACATTTCTTGATTTATTTATTTTTCTTTGTTAAAAATAGCCTCGGTAGATATAACTCTCCGTTATCCGGTACTTTCGATAAACCGGCACCACGCCAGTCCCGTCAGTGCCGGTTAATAAAGAGTTTCCTGTACAAGGATTGGCAGCCAAAAAAACGCAACACAATAACTCTGCTTATTTTTTTGTGGCTGATTAATTTGCGTCTGCTTGGTGTGGCACTGAGCAGAGGCCAAGCATTTCACCATGAGGAAGGGGGGAAAAACAGGGAGTCTCACTGGTCTGCTTTTGCAATGACCAACTCAAGACCTTAATTGAGGGGAGCCCATCCTCACTGTTGCAAACAGTACGCAGCATGGTGATACCAGAATAATTAGTTGCATTTTTTTATTTTATTATTGAGGTTAAAATCAGCTCTGCTTATCAATAGTTTTAAATTGTAAGAATACAAGGCTATATCAAAAGGAAATGTTTAAACAAATGGATAGTCACAATAAAACTTCTGAGCCAGCATTCATAATGCTTACCTACTACACTGAATACACAATAATGTGTTAAGAAGAGAGCTTTTTAGTTCTCATCAATTGTTAAACAAAACTCAAAACAGAAGACATCAAAAACTACAATTTACCTTCAAGCAGTTCTAAACTGGCTCCACCTCCAGTGCTAACATGGCTGACTTTGTCTTCAGTGTTCCACTTGGCACAGCAAGTGGCTGTGTCTCCGCCACCTAAAAAGTCAAAAAATGGTTTGAAAACAGAAGAGACTAGCGATAGCTCTCAGAGCTACTAAAACTTATTGAAAAGTGTGGTACTGAATGAACACTTAGTGGCATTTTGTTTTTCCAACACTGAAGATACACAAATGTAAAAATATATATTTAGTAATTCTACAACCTGTAATGTCTTTTAGTACATTCTTCCTATCTTTCATTCCAGGTGTTAAGTACGAAGTCAAAGACCAAGGTAATTCAAGATAGAAAAAAAGTTTATAATAATTTTATGTTTTAGAGGTAAAAAATGAAAAATAAGGAAGCATTTTGTCTAATATTTAGCTTGATATTGGCCTCTTCAATTCTGTCATGGTATATTTGTGGTTAAAAACCAGCTTCACTCACAGAATCAATACATACATTGCTGCCATAACCAGTCAATTTGGTCTCCTGGCAGTTCACTCGAGGAAGGAACTGAGTCATTCAATTGAAATATAAAATTGGTGTGTGGTTTATTCAGATACAGGTCTCTGCCAACCCTACGTTGGGTCCCTGTGGGAGCTGCGAAAGGGGGAATTCCAGATGCGGCGAGTCGCTGCCCTTGGTCCTGTCCCATTTGCACTGATGACCATGTTTGGGGAAGGCAGAGGTTTCACCCCCAAGAGACCATTCCAGATACTCCAGTTCAAGGCTGAGACCCAGCATTTCCGGGCCCTAGCCTCATCTGAGAGCCTGGTGGCAGACTCCAACCAAAGCCTCTGTTCACAACTTCGGAAGAGAGTTCAATTGTCAACTCTTGCAATTGGCAAAAAAAGGAAAATATAAATCACTACACAAGAAATATTCATTATAGTCATAGTTATGCCATTAGAATTACAAACTATTAAAAATGTCATGATGTGGAGATGCCGGTGTTGGACTGGGGTGGACAAAAGTGAGAAGTCACACAACACCAGGTTATAGTCCAACAGCTTTATTTGAAATCACAAGCTTTCGGAGAGGCTGCTCCTTCGTCAGGTGAAGTCACCTGATGAAGGAGCAGCGCTCCGAAAGCTTGTGATTTCAAATAAAGCTGTTGGACTATAACCTGGTGTTGTGCGACTTCTCACTTTTATTAAAAATGTAACAGCAACTTTCTATTTAACAATGCTGTACGCGTTCTCTTAATGAAAATGCTAACTAGCTTGCGGACTCAGAAAATGGGTGTTGGCACACAAGGACACCACCATTTTTAATGAACTTATTTGAAACTTTTTTTTTTAAATGCAGCCTTCACATCTAGTGGCATTTTGGAAACGACACCTGTAATTCCTCAGACAGCATCTCCCTGATCTCCTCTGAGCCAGAATAAGGCACAGAAGATGTGGGCATATATGCAGAAGTTATGTGCTTCCAGGCAAGCTGGAAGTTGTTCAGAGACACTTCTACTTGACCTCAAGCAGCCTGGCTGAGTGGCATTAGTCAAAGCTTGGGAGCAGGCTGTAGGCGTTATTTGGCTGAGTGTAACACAAGATACATCCTTCATAAAGACCACACCTTCAGAACTGCACTGAAATAATATAAATGAAGCAGATCATTTGTTTGCGGTCTTCTCTGAATCAAAATACTGATCAGTATCATCAAATTGGAATCCCGACTGCAGAATTTCTTTAGAACAACTGCAGACGAGATCCCCTGATGGCTCAGTGAGTTTACCCAGCAAATAGCTCAGCCAGGAAGTCTGAATGTTTACACTGAGTTAACTGATCTCAGACACAGTAATAAGATTTTAACAATTGGCCTTTGGGTCCCTGGCCTGGGAGATGGGGGATAAAAACAAATCATCCACAGTTCCAGTCTTGATTGTTCCCAATGACCCCTGTGGAAGTACACGTATGTGGATGTTGTGTGAGGACAGGAGCAAGCCAGCTGTGTTAATCATTTACCAATTTTACCACCTGGGCTGTACAAAGTATTGCCCATCCCTAGCACCATTACTTGTCATTGAAGGCTATTAATATATATATATATATATATATATATATATATAATATATATAAATGCTTTGCACTGTAACCCTCTCTCCAAAACTCAGGGTTGACTCATGATTCCATTTGAAAGCCATTTTGAAAATAATTTATTAAATCATGAAGCACATTCAAGAAGAATTACTTCATATTAGTCAGTGCAAAGTATTTTGGAAGAGCCTCCGTGCACTCGGTACTAAACTCAGTAATTTACTCTCAATTGTAACACACTTCACAAATGTATTAACCTGTCCAACTCCACCAGAAAGTTATACTGTTAAATTGTACAAATTTTGAACTGCATTACATGAAAATCTGAATACAAAATGTTAAAATCTATATGAACAGTTTAGTACCAGCACAGCCCCACTTCAGCCCATGAAGGCTATGAAATGGTACAATTTCTTTTCTCATCAGGCTTAAACAACCTTTCCAGTTCCACACTCCATACTTACCAATGATAGAGATGGAACCTTTCTGGGTAACTTCCACGACCTTGTCCATAACCGCCTTGGTGCCATTGGCGAACTTGTCCCACTCAAACACACCGACTGGACCATTCCACACAATCAGCTTGGCCCTGCCCACAGCAGCAACAAACTTCTTAACACTCTCAGGACCACAGTCTAGACCCTGATTAGGAAAAAATAATTCAAAATACATCAAAACCCAGGTTTGCTGAAAAAAAATTGCTATATTTCACTACTTGTAAGGAGTGGTAAGATATCTACACACTTGTTTCATACCTCCAGATCAAAAAAAGAGATACAATCATATTTGTCATGCTCTATCTTACTGCTTGGTATAGTCAACGTGGCACAGATATGGACGATATAAAGGCCACATATTGACACCATTTAAGTTACGCAACATAATTCAAACACTAACAAGTACAAGTCCCCCAGCTCATTCACTCTCAGTATTACATTCCTGTTTAAAATAATCATTTATTTTAAAGAAAGACACAGAAGAGCAAATGTCTGCACTTTTATCCTCTACACAACTATGTACTGGGCATATTCATACAATAAAAACCTTGAAATGCATGAATAGCCTATTGAGATACTGTCACTAGATTAACCATCAGCGACTAAACATTTCCTTTATGGGTATATATTTTTTTTAAATCAAAGAAGGAAATGCTGTACAGTACTGCCGGTCATGAATTGCAAGAGTTCATAATTTTAAAAAATGGAGAATTTGAATTTGAATGTCAATATTTCTATAATAATAGTGCTACATCACACACACATCCACACCCATTCAAAGTTTAGATGTTTAGAGAGCATCCGTGGCATCCACACTCTCTAAACATTTAAGTACTCAAGAGGTCCAACAGATGATCTGAGCATTTAAAAACCAAGGTTTAATACCACACTGTAGCTACGCTGCAAGCAGCATTAATCACAAGCTGTGTAAGATTGCCTGATCCAGACAGTTTCATACTGTCTCACTGCAGTCAGATCAGGACCCTACTCCAGAGTTATTCTGTAACTTTAACACTGCTGGAAACCAGTCTCCACTTTGCCGAGACAGTAAAGTTGCAAAATAAAGGCACCCAAAGGTCATGGTGAGACAGAATCGAACTGTTTTCGTCAAAACTGCTAAGCATAAAACTTCAAACGTTCCAATTGGGCTGATTATACATAAGCCTTTGAAAACTTTAATTTCACATACTTTCCCCCATTTTACTTGTACATTCAAATTATTTTACACATGATTAAGCTGAAACAAATGCTTTAGTTGTTCCCAATATGTTTCCCCATTTGGCTGATCATCACTTAGTAGGTTTCAAAAACTTGAGGTTTTATAGATATTACAATGGTAGAAAATGTAACATGGTGGATCCCACTGCAGTGTAATTGTGCACCCTTTCCCACTCTATTAATATCACAGCAATACAGGTAGACAACACTAGACACCAAATACATCAGGTCCTCAAGTGCTCCTATTCTATTCATACGTGTACAAAATATAGTTTATTTTAGTTTTTTTTGCAACTCTTTTAAACCATTTAAAAATAAAGGGTGAAACTTCAAGACCGACTACCCTTTGGTATCTGAATATGCAGAAGGCCTATGCAAAGTAAACTGATTCATTACTTGAGAAATACATACACAGAGAACCCCCACAAATGTTGAGAAATAAGAACATTCTCAGCAATTAACCTTTAAGTTGCTTCTCCGAGGATTGAAAAGGAAGTTGCCAAAGTCATTAAAAACAAGTCATGTTTAGAATAGATCATGAGGTGCAACACACCATTATTTTGGCTGGTATTTTGGGGCTCGTCTACTTTCAGTTCTGTGTCCTTGACTTAGTACCATTATTATAAAATACTGAGAAGTGCTGCAAAATTTACAGCCTACTTCTAACAATTGAGTCATTTTTGCATTAAAAAATTTGAGTTGACCAATAATTTAAATTCAGCAATGTAAATAATGCAGCAAAGTGGAAAGGTAGTGCTAAAGAATTTGAATTTAGATAATTTGATTTAAACAGCTTAAAAGTAAGAGTGGACTCGAGTAGAAGATTGGTACGGTCACAGAAGTGATCACAAGCATTCAATACCTAAAACCACAATATGTGGAGCAATAGTTTACTCATCTTTGCCTGTAAAACCAATACCTGTACATGTTTCTCTGCAATTGTCAAGCAAGCAACAGTCAAAAATGAAAGAATGGCTCTTGTATTTCAGTGCAAGAGTAAAACACACTAAAATAATTCACAACCTGCACATCCAAAACCTACATCCAAAAACTGCAAACGTTGGAAATCTGAAATAAACAGAAAATGCTGTGTATTTCCAACAGTTGATCTTTTTCATTACCCATAACCTGCATGTAAGCATCAACATGGTCCATAATGGATTTTCTAGCTTTACCTGAAATTTCTCATGAAAACTGATTTTTATTTTCCAGAGCACTGGTTTGATAATGCACCATCATCTCACCTTAGACCTGGTTTCATATGCAGAAAAGGCTGATGGGATAAAGTCTCCTTTTTCCACTAACTGCAAGAGTCAGACATGTAGTGAACTTAAGTGTTTTCAATCCAGTTAAGTGTAGGTGCAGGTCCACATTACAAAATGGCTTCTAATTTGGAAGTAAAATGTGCAAAGACTATCATGATGAACAGGTGTAAGGAATGAAAATATCATACTGGTGTAGCGTTAGTACTTTCAGGTTGGATCTAAAGCCCATTATTGGAATATAGAAGAGGACGCTTTACTCTGCAGCTGGCTATACTGTGCACAACTCAGGAGTGCTTGATGTTGACTATTGGTGCCCAAACATGGGAAAGTGTTCCATTCCCTTGACATCCCTAGCCTCGATGAGCATAAAGTGACAGGTAACATTCGCGCCACAGAAGTGCCAGGCAATGACTATCTCCAACAAGCAAGAGTCTAACCACCGCCCCTTGACATTCAACAGTATTACCATCGCCGAATCCCCCACCATCAACATCCTGGGGGTCACCATTGACCAGAAACTTAACTGGACCAGCCACATAAATACTGTGGCAAAAAGAGCAGGTCAGAGGCTGGGTATTCTGCGGCGAGTGTCTCACCTCCTGACACCCCAAAGTCTTTCTACCATCTACAAGGCACAAGTAAGGAGTGTGATGGAATACTCTCCACTTGCCTGGATGAGTGCAGCTCCAACAACACTCAAGAAGCTCGACACCATCCAGGACAAAGCAGCCCGCTTGATTGGCACCCCATCCACCACCTTAAACATCCACTCCCTCCACCACCGGCGCACCGTGGCTGCAGTGTGTACCATCTACAAGATGCACTGCAGCAACTCGCCAAGGCTTCTTTGGCAGCACCTCCCAAACCCGCGACCTCTTCCACCTAGACGGACAAGGGCAGCGGGCGCATAGGAACACCATCACCGCCAAGTCACACACCATCCTGACTTAGATGTATATCGCCGATCCTTCATCGTCGCTGGGTCAAAATCCTGGAATTCCCTACCTAACGGTTTCCCCCATAACAGGGATTACAGTTCTAAAAGTAATTCATTGGCTGTGAAATGCTTTGGAACGCTGAGGATGTGAAAGGCACTGTAAAAATGTTTAAGAGCACCGAGCAACCCATACTACTATCTTACCATCCAGTTTGCTGGGATTCCCGCAGCCACAGTGGCAGCTCCAATACTGGCGTTTTCATCGAATTTATCAGCAGTAACAAAATCTTCAGGCAGTGTGATGATCACCCCATTCTTCTTAGCCTTGGCCATCAGGTCATTGACTATTTTAGACCCTTCTTCATCAAAGAGGGAAGTGCCAATCTAAAAGGAAAAAGTTACAAAATATTCAAAAAATAGCCAGAGACCATTAGACACTGTTCCCTTACTGCTGTGGACATTGAGACCTTTACCAAGATTAATTAAAATCTATCTGCAGCATAGGTCACCTAATATTTGACACCATTTCAATATTAGAGCTATTTTATAGTGTGAAATCCTTCCATTATTCTACAAATAATGGACCTAACTAGTGCACGTATATATATACACCCTACATGTGAGACAATTAAGCAAGAGCAGAGAAGGAATACATGTCATATTTTAAGTACTCCTCCTACTCCCTAAAATAGTGCTTGCTCTCACATCAAGAAACCGAGCTGCTGCCATCACTTATATTCTCCAGGCTCAGGCCTATAGAGAATCTATAGTGGAAACAGTTGCCTCCAAGACATAAAAATATCAACTGGGAACACAGCAGTTTTTTTTAATAAAAGGGAGCAGAAGGGGGGGGCGGAGAAAGAGAACTAAAAAAATGATTATCTCCTAGAAAATAACAGTTTAGAACCTGCACATGGACAGCAGGGGTGGGGGGAGGAAGTACTATGTAATCTTTGTCTAGTTTACACCATGTCTGATGTAGATGCATACTTCTCGGTGTTTGAGGTTCTGGCACCACAAAGAGATGGCAACAGCAGAGCCACGGGGCTCAGAGCCAGAGAGCAGGGCAAAGACGGGAACTCAGAGAATCAGAGATTGTGATGGAAGAGACCAGGTCCCAAAACTGGAGAAAGCAGCAAGGGCAACGTATAAAAACACAAGGTTTGTCCTGACACGCCAAAGAAAAATATACATATTTCCACAACAAATTCAGATGAATGTGGTTTGACCAGTTTACCTGATGGCCAATCCTCACCCGCTATGAATAAATAGTGAGTGTATTCCTCTACACCCGTTCTACAAATAGAATCATGAAAAATGCACGTTATTCCACTCCAGAAGACTTAATAAGTCAGAATTGATTAGCCTGCATGTGAATTGTGAAGATCTTGGAGCAGAGAAGGTTAAGGGGAGATTTAATAGTTTTGATAAGAGTAAATAATGAGACACTGTTTCCACTGACAGGAGGGTCAGTAACCAGAGGACACAGAGTTAAGATATTTGGCAAAAGAACTAGAGGAGAGATGAGGAGAATTTTTATTTTACGCAGAGTTATGATGATCTGTAATTCACTGCCTGAAAGAATGGCGGAAGCAGATTTAATAGTAACTTTCAAAAGAGAATTGTATATATACACTTGGAAAAGGAAAAATTTGCAGGGCTATGGGAAAAGAGCAGGGGAGAGGGACTAATTGGATAGCTCTTTCAAAGACTGGCACAGGCACAATGGGCTGAATGGCCTCATTCTGTGCTGTAAAATTCCATGATTCTATCTTCCTTATTTAAGAAATGGAGATATCTACCACTGCAAAGTGACTCAGATAAGAAATCAATCATCATATACATACCAAAACACAAAAATGAAAAAAAATTAAGCGATGTTACCAGAGAATGTTGTGGCAATAAGTCCAGACAAGAGAACGCAATCTAAGAGTTCAAGATGGTGTAATAATTGCTACTACAAAATTTGCCATGCACTGCTATAAACTGAAATTCAGTGTTGCAATAACCACATGAAATCTATTATTTGACTTAGCAAACTGGAAGCTTGATGGCGCAATTCTGTTGGCACACATACCTCCATTTTATTAAGGACCTTCAGGAATGTAAAGGCCATGCCTCCTCCAATAATCATTTCGTTAACCTTATCTAGCAAGTTATTGATCAGCTGAATCTTGTCCTGGACTTTGGCCCTGTTGAACAGCAACAGAAGCAGGTATTAAAGCTACATAATTCCATGTTTTTTAACTGCTGTACAAACAAATTAAGCAGTGGTGATAATTGGTATTTGCTGGAAGAACAGAAAAACACACTTCTATCAGGTCAGATTTAATTGATTAGAAGAGGGTTTAATGCACTTCTATTAATAAAAAAAAAAAAATCACACTTCTAGGTTTTCCTCTGAAGGAATTGCATCTTGAAATGGTACGGTCATCTAAATCTTAAGAGTTCAATTCTCAAAACATGCAGTTTTGGTTTAGACACCATTATGCTGAGCTGGCAGCTTGTAAAGACATTGAACAATGGAGCACAGTTCAGCTTCTGACAGTAACTCAAGTTATTCTCTCGACTGTAGTGACAATGGCTGCAACTCCCATTTAAAATACTTAATATAGTCAAAGTAAAATGCTATAAAAGCAATTCTCCCAGATAGATTATTAAAACAGATGGCATGAAGATATGTCCCCGGTTGCAAATTTCAGTAGCACGTCTTGGGCCTAATGTACGTCCACAATGAAGACTAGAACAAGATACAGTTCTATAAAGTCTTAAGAATTTCCAGAGACTTTCGAACAAGTGCCTGTGTTTCATAGGTTTCCTGTTTTTTGTACTGCATTGCCACCAAGAGGCAGTGTGTTTGTATTGTAATTCCCTTCTTGCACAGAACTGTGAGCACTTTCTCTATTCTCAGCCATATTACTCCCACTCAGGAGTATTTTATTTCATCACCCATAACTGCATGTTATAGAATGGGTGCATCACCTGTGTAAATAAGGTTCCAGAAGTTATGGCTTGGTTTCCCTTATAAGTACTTTCTGTGTAAACTACATAACAGAAATGGCAAACAGCATTTTAGTTAAATTATAATGAACCATTATAGTTCTTTGCTTTACCAGACAAGGCAAATCTAGCCAATGTTTGGTGCTTTACCCCTTCCTGAATAAATTCAGTATTTTTAAAATTCATGAATTATGCAACATCTCTGCAGCTTATATCGCAGCACACTACAAAGATTTTCAATTTTATTTCAGGAGTAGAGTATTTGCTAATAAAGCACAAAGCAGGTATGCTGGCAGTTCTAAAAATTCTTACAAAGCCAACTAAAGAATAGTTTGAGTAATTTTGGCACTTACCCGCCCAGAATGGCAAGGAAGGGTCTCTCAGGGGATTCCAGAGCTTTGGCAAAATACTCGAGCTCCTTTTTCAACAACAAGCCAGCAGCCTTCTTTGGCAAATTTACACCAACCATGGAGCTAGAACAAAAATATAAATAATCAAAACAAGGGTATTAATCATCTACAGTCAGCCAGAGGAACAATCTAAGTAAACTATTTTTTTTGCTATCTCATTTACTAAGGTTTTGGGTTATTAAGCTCCAGGTTCAACAACTGGTTAAGAACTTACATTGAAACCATGACTTAGTTCTCAGTGTGCTACAGACCTTCTTAGACAACAGTTATATACAGTACTCTTAACTGCAGACTAGTCAAGTTTTTATATAAATTCATTACTTCTTTACCCTTGTATTCTATGCCCCCACTTATAAAACCTAAAATTCTACTGGCTTTTAACAACAACAAAAATGGCTTCATCTACATTGCAGAGAATTATATATTTGAACCCCTAGGTATCTGTGTTCACCCACACCTTGAGTGTCTTCCCATTGAATGCATGCCACCATTCAATGTTCCCTGTAATTTATTTTGGCCCTGTGCGGCCCCTTTAAGGGGCTGCGTGGGCCATTTAAAATACCGCGCACGTGCCGCTTTTACATTGAAACGCTGGCTGAGCAGGTTCTCTGGAGCGCTGCGTGGCCACACAGCTTACAGGGAACATTGCTCCCATTCCTTCTTTTTGTTACCAAGTGTATTACTTCACGCTTAACCACATTAAATTGCATCTTTCACCGATCTGTCTATGTCTTCTTGAAGTCTTCTACAGTCCTCTTCAACATTTGCCAAACCTCCTACTTCTGTGCCGTAAGCACATTTTGAGATTCTATGCCCAAGTTCAAAAATAATATGTCTATATTTCAACCCTTCTCTAGTCTGGGAATTTCTTCAAGTGAAAGAAACATACAAACAGCTCACCTGTGAGCTCTGTGCGCTGTTCCGAAAGCATCGTTGACATACACATCACCCAGCTTAGACAGTGAATCTCTGAAACACTTAACTTTTGCTTCATCCGCTTTTATCTGGAATAGATAATATTTATTTAAGTATATATTAGCGTTGGGGGGGGGGGGGGGGGGAGGCTCCCCTCCTTCCGTGTATTTTTACCCCTTTCCCTCGTTTCCACATCAAATCTGGCAAAGCAGGCGAGAAGGGAAACTGCTCCCAAGCTATTGCCAATAATGCTCTGCAACCAAATGCTAAAAGTGGTCCCATTTTCTCATGTTTAACTCCAACTCATTTCTCTTCTAGGAAATATAGCAGTATTGCAGATAATGAAGTATCACAGTCTAGCATAAATCCAGAAACTCCCATAATGATCCAGAAAAATCAGTACTATACCCAGATCCCATATTGAGTGAATAATACAAGTGTAGTTTAAAAGTGAGCAGGCATTACAACAAAGTGGGATTACAAACATATCACTACTTATTTAAGGGGGGGAAAACAAACTATAATTTGTACCCTGTTTTCTTGCTGGGCTACCAGTCTATAGGTGCCTCCAGGCTTCCAACACCTTGCACATGAGAAATAGCCACATAGGCAAGTCCAGAAAACGTTGCGGGCTATTTAATTATGGCAGAGCATGGAGGGCAAACCTAAGCCTATATTTGCCCTGCATCTCAACAGTTGCACTTTCTAGCACTCAAACAGAAATCTTAGCTGTACTCCCTTCCTAGCTTAGGAACACGGAGGTCAACTATAAACAAGAACAAGCTAAACACTAATGAGACACCGTGGATGAATAAAGCCATAAGGGAAAAATTGAGGGTAAGGAAAGAGGCATACATTAAGTACACGGACAGCAGGGGGAGCATGATAAGGGAGAATACGAAGAGATCAGGAGAGAAGTCAAAAAAAAATTAGGAAGGCAAAGAGGAACTATGAAATTAAATTATCAAGGAACATAAAACAAAATAGTAAAATATTTTGCAGGCACATAAGTAAAAAAAAGGTCGGGATGGGAATAAGGCCACTAAGGGATGGAGAGGATAATACCACAGGCAGCGATAGAGAGATGGCAGAGATATTAAATAATTACTTTGCTTCAGTATTTACCAGGGAGATAGAACAGGTGGAGATGACATCGGATGATGAGATGAGTAATGAGTTAACTGCATTCAAAATATAACGACGAGATATACTAAATAAACTAATGAAACTCAGAGGATAAAACCCCATGTCCAGACAGATTACATCTGCGCATTTTAAAAGAATCTAGAGAAGAAATAGCAGAGGCATTACTACACATATTTAGTAATGTTAGAAAAAGGTGTAGTGCCAGAGGATTGGTGGATAGCTAACGTAATACCTATATTTAAGAAGGGAGATAGAACATGTCCAGGGAACTATAGACCAGTCAGCTTAACATCGGTGGTAGGAAAAATAATGGAATCCCTACTAGAGGAGAAAATAGAAGAACATCTAGAAACAAAAAATAATAATAGTCAGCATGGATTTCAAAAAGGAAAGTCTTGCTTGACCAACCTAATTGAATTTTTTGAAGAGGTAACAGGGAGAGTAGACAAGGATAATGCAGTAGCTGTAATTTATCTAGATTTTCATAAGGCCTTCGATAAGGTACCACATAATAGACTAATGAATAAGGTCAGGGAATGCGGAGTCAGGGAACAAGTAGCAGAATGGATAGCTGGCTGGCTTCAAGACAGAAAGCAGAGAGATGGGGTAAAGGGTAGCTATTCAGAGTGGCAGAAGGTGGGAAATGGTGTTCCACAAGGATCAGTGCCGGGACCACTGTTGTTCACAATTTATATTAATGATTTAGACCTTGGAATCAAAAACACAACTTCTAAATTTGTGGACGACACCAAATTGGGGGGGGGGGGGGGAGAAAGAGAACGAATACTGAGGAGGACTGCAACAAATTACAAGACGACATTAATAAACTTGCAGAATGGGCATATAATTGGCAAATGAAATTCAACAACGATAAATGTGAGGTTATTACATTTTGGTAAGAAAAAAAGGGAGGTCACTTATTACTTGGAAAAGAAGAATCTAAATGGGGTAGAGGAACAAAGGGATCGAAGAGTACAAATACACAAACAAATCACAAAGTATCGACACAGATTAACAAGGCCATAAAAAAAAAAGCAAACCAAACACTAGGGTTTATTTCTAGAGGGATAGAATTGAAAAGTAGTGAAGTTATGCTAAACTTGTATCGAACCCTGGTTAGACCACACTTGGAGTGCTGTGTGCAATTCTGTTCGCCATATTATAAAAAGGATGTGGAAGCACTAGAGGGTGCAGAAGATTTACAAGGATAATACCAGAAATGCGAGGGTACACTTATCAGGAAAGGATGAACAGGCTGGGTCGCTTTTCTCTTGAAAAGAGAAGGCTGAGGGGTGACCTAATAGAGATCTTTAAAATCATGAAAGGTTTTGATAGAGTGGATACAGAGAGAGTGTTTCCACTTGCGGGGAAGAGCAAAACTAGAGGCCATCAATATAAGATAGTCACCCAAAAATCAAATAGGGAATTCAGAAGAAACTTCTTTACCCAGGGAGTGGTGAGAATGTGGAACTCGCTACCACAGGGAGTGGTTGAAGCGAATAGTATGGATGCATTTAAGGGGCAATTAGATAAGCATATGAGGGAGAAGGGAATAGAGGGTTATGCTGATAGGGTTAGATGAGGAAAGACGGGAGGAGGCTCGAGTGGAGCATCAACACCAGCATAGACTAGTTGGGCCGATAGGATATACAGCACAGAAACAAGCTATGTAATTAATACCTCTGCTGCGTTGAAGATTAACCTACATAATCTAGCAAGAAATTCCACAATTGCTAATTAAGTTTATATGGTCTGAAGCAAAATAATTTAATTTATAAAGGATGCTGGTAGTGACTGATACAAAAAGACTCAATGAACAATTACAGCTTAGCCTTGTTTAAAAAGTACAGCCTTTAAATCTGGTTAGACTGTTTACCTTCTGGAGAACTATGTGGCTCATTAGAATGGATCCATGATTATTTTTTTAAATAAATTGCACTGTAAGCTATAGTTCAGTGACTGCAAACTTGAAGCAGTAGGAGTGCTGCAATTAGCTTCAACACCCTAAGAATGGGAAGAGACAAAAAAAAATAGCTTAGCCCGGTCTCACGTTCCTGATCCATTATTCAGTGGCTCTTGCTGGAAAGTGCATTTGCGGGATATCAGGTGAAGACAGAATCAGGCTCTGCCACAATACTGCTACCTATCTTTACCTTTTCATGAATATCCTGCCAGCCAGGCTCACAGATGAAGACTGGCCATTTGGTAATAGACTGGAGGTCTACACCCCAACATGAATCAGCTGATACTTCAATTGTAACAAGTACAAATGCAGTTCAAGTGGCATCAACAGTATTACATGACACCATTGATGGATAAATCAACTGAGTTAACAGTTTATAGACAGGCTTCCACCAAAAGCCTTCAGTAGTCAGTGTTCAACTCACTTCATTCCACCATAATACTGAAGATCTTCAATTACACCCAGTGATTCCTGGACGTATCTCACCATTTATACTATGCTGTTAATCCAAACTGGCTATTCATAGAAAATCCCAGTTTAAGAAAAAATTAAAGCACTGCAAACAGCAGAGATGATTGTAGAATAGTTTTAAGAACAGCGAGAAAGGTGCACACATACACTCGAACAAGCCTGGAAAAAAAAAAACCCGATGAAATAGCTAGCACAGCGGAGTCTGCAAAAAGATCACCACCCCGAGTAACTGTGTTACAGCTATTCAGTGTCAGTATGTGTGCTAAATTAAGTTACGGCAAAAATCCAGCAGCCTTAGCAGCCCATGTAGTCAAAGTTCGGGGAGTCTCCAATGTCAGCCTGTAAAGGTCAGCATGACTGACAGCAACTGGTTTTACTGTATCTGGGGCGATTCCAGTACAAGAAACCAATGAGATTCTGTAGCTCAAGAAAGATACAACAATCCAAGAGTCAGGATACCATTTGACCTTAAGGAATAAGTCACCAGTCTGAGTATCAATGTATTGGTGACTTCTGGCATTCAGAGATATGGTTTAAACTAGTACCTAAAAACCTTTTAAGAAAATAGGACTTCAAGCAAATAGCCTTTGTAATCAAGACATACACTAAGTAGATTTTTAATAAGGTAGATGGTGGAGTTAATAATAGGAGGAATCCATTCAATGTACTCTTAGAAGATTTATCTACCAACAGAATAGATCTAATTTTCTTCATGCCAAGCACATAAGAACTATAGTCACTGCACTTATTACTGTATTGGTACCAAAATACTAGAGAGAAAACACAATGCTATGAGATACATTACACGTGCACTATTCATCACCTCAAACTACTACAACCACTAGTAACACAACTATAGATAGATACTAATACTTCACCTTAATGTTACAGGGCTCAAAATGCTCTCTCTGGACACACCATAATACTGTTGGGTGTATTTCTTTTTAAATACACAGGTCAAGTGGATACAGCATGAACATTTAATGTGCCGGATCAGCATTCAACCACCATATTGCTAAGAGTTGGGGTAGACAAGCTGTCATTCCTCCATGTGCTCAGCTCTTGGTCTCAGTCACTAGATGCAAGGCAACTATTACATTTCTTGGACACAGCGTGAAGTCTGGTCAAATCTGCTGATATCGACCTCAGTATTAATGGTCTGCATGATACTTTGATAGTAAATTTGCCATTATTTCCCCACATGTTGAGCTCCTGATCTCAGCCCTGTTGCCTCAGAGGAGTTATTCTGTGGCCACTCTTGCATACTTCCTCGTAAGTTATTTTAGGACAGGATTTCCGCTGGGAGACGAAGAAGGGGTGTGTGGAGGGGGTAAAAGAGAAGAATATTTTTTTTTTAAATCTTACACATTTCAGCACCTGCCATCCAAAGGCACTCTGTTGCCGTGTACTACTTTGCTGTCAACCACACAACATGCAGAAGGCACTTAACGAAAGTGAATAAGTTCAAATGAGACCCTCCAGCTTACATCCTTTTCCTAGAACTGCAAAACTTCACTTCAAGATCAGATACATTCAACACCAGTAGTCCACTAATTCATCTGAAGGGACTTTTTCTCTCCACCCTAATCCTTTGCACTTCAGAAATTCTTGGGCCTCCTTCATACCTTTACTACCGGTATTACTAACCTTTACTCGTGTTAACAGAATTAAATCTCACCTTATTCCCAGATGCATCTTTCCCTTTCCCCTCCTCTTCAACATGGAATCGTAGGTTTTCCAGGAGAATCACACTTCCAGCATCTGGATTAGCACATGCCTCCTCAACTGCACATCCAACACAATCTTTGAGGAAGGTAACATCCCTATTTGTAAAACAAACAAAAAAAAAACTTTAGGAAATCCTTGCACAGGAAAGTTGCCAATTTTCTATGTGGTTATAATACTGGTACCACAAAAAATTATCATTGCATAATAGGAAATGTGTGGGGCTGTCAATACACTGAAATGCCTTACCATGACCCCTGCCCCGTCAGGAACTGCTTTGCAAAAATAAGAATCAGGTACTGTGGGGTGGGGGTGCAAGGGTTAACAATGCCATTTTTATGGCATAAACAGGTTACCTTCCATATGCAAAAACAATCGCACTTAGCTTTAGGTTTCTCGATCAGCTCCAACTCAGTTCTGCACCCTTACCCAACAAAAATCCACGTTCCACAAGCATTCTCCATTTACAAATTAATATATTAAAAAGTTGTCCTGCTCCATAATGCTCAGCAATCTTACAGGTGTTACATCTACACTTTTTAAAAGATATCCAATAGTTTATAAAGTCACATGCATTCTCACCTCACAGACAAAAACAGTTATATCTAGTATCAAGTAAGCACAACTATCAAGACTGTATAAACATGCTGAAAGCACCAGTCTGTCTCCTTGGAATACTTTTGGATATTTTATTAAAAATAAAGGTTGTCTTTAAGCGAGTTATGCACATCTGGATGATCTGGTTGTTCGGTTTCCACTTTACCTTCCCATAAGTTTTTTCAATTCAACTGCAACTGGTGCCAGTGAATACTTTTCAGGCATGGGTGTACCATCAGGCCTCCCCAAGTGGCTCATGAGAACCACCGACTTGGCTCCATTGTTTAAACAGTGCTGAATGCTTGGAATTGCAGCTTTAATCCTGTAGAAAAAATAAAGAAAGTTAAAATATATTGTAGTGGTGCTTTTTTTTCCTTAGTTCAGAGTCCCGCATTTCTCTTTCTGTTGCCTCCAAATTTGTCTTGTTCTAGGACATTTCCAAAAGGGACTGGTCGACCTTAAATCATACGTTGTTATTGCATGTTATAGTACAGCAAAGTTCAAAGAACATCTGATCTCCAGATATATAGTACAAGAGAACCTAAATAATGTTTATGTTAAGGTGAGTTTTGCTTGCATATTACTGTACCACAACTTTACTTAATCCCATGTGTTCAGTGCACCTGTGTTCCTTGTTTCATACATTGCACTGAACTCCATGCAATGTACACCAATACTCTGGGTATATAATTACAGCAGCAAAGCCCCACTATATCAGGATTATATACTGTATTATATACTGTAATATAGCACACAATTATGCTCCCACGTAATCTACTGCTAAAAAAGATTATAATAGTAATGAATGTAAATGGTACCATACTGTCCCGGATAACTTCCGCCTTGACATCTCCACCTTAATTGTTACACCTTTATCTACATAACATTTCTTTGTCAAACATTGCACTGAAATTTGCAGGGCTACGGGGAAAGGGCGGGGGAGTGGGACTAGCTGAAGGGCACTTGTAGAGAGCCGGCACGGGCTCGACGGGCCGAATGGCCTCCTTCTGTGCTGTAACCGTTCTATGATTCTATGTCTGATGGCTGGAGTGGCCATTCCTGACCTATTGTCACCTGCTGCAAAGTGTGCACATGTGGATTATCAGGTGAGGATAGGATCAGGCACACCCGTGATGATCCTAATGGTGGAATAGTTTGCCAAAATTTAATGTTTTGACTCATACGTGTAAATAGCCACTTGGGCAAATAGGCAGTAGACAAATCAGCAGTACCTGGAGAACTATAATGTAGCATGTGTCACTGTCTTCAGGAGTTAAGGGAAGAGAGAAAAATATATATAAACATCTCATTTCTGATGCAGACTTTAATGTGTCGAAGTTTCGACTTCCGATTCAAGACTCTTGTAAACAATATCGTCAAAGAAGGCTTTTTATTATATTTTACTTGCAAGGAGACTGCAACCATAGCCCAATTAGCTATGATGACAGACTGCCGAATCACAGAAAATGGCGTATTCTTATACAGTATAATATCACATGACATGTTGTTTAAGGTAAGCTAAGTTAACAATTAGAAAAAACACATTAGAAATGCCTTACAATGAGACTAGCTAATCTCTATAAAATGGAGTCTATCTATTTTACTTCTCTCACCAAGGCCAAGGCGCCTGGTTTGTTTACTTTACTAGCCCTTGGTTATCTCAATATTAAGCCTGTTTTCTTTTGTGCAGGCAGACTTTTGCTGACAGCATAGTCTAAGACTTTAAAGTTATTTTCAGAAAAGAACATAACAATGGATTTTTTCCCTTTTCCACACAAGTCAGAGTCGGCCATTTTATTAGCTTAAATTCAAGGAAACCATTTTGTCCGAGACAAAAACTGCACTTCCACAAATGTAATAATCCAATCTTGTAATTCTGATAATAAAACACTGAATCAGAACCACCTGACTGAATTACTGTTTTATACTACATTGTATATAGAATTAATAGGTAGCATCAAAGTGCAGCTTACCTTTGGTTGTTGGTGATCTGATTATTCTTCATTGGTACATTGAAGTCCACTCTGTAAGACAGTGACAGTACAAGTCAATAATGGGGATTCAGTCTCAGTAATATAGTATCAACGATTCAGTCATTTTTAATGCATGGGTATTACTAAGACATTAGGTTTGTAGCAAAGATTGATGTACAAAAAGTATTTGTACACAGTAGTTGCTTGCAACTACCAAAACAATGGCCCATATTTTGCGGCCCCTACGGGTAAGTACGCACCCGTAAGGGCCATGCAAGTTCCGGGTTTTCACGCGTGAAGCGCATGCGCAAATACCCGGAACTTGCGATCTGTCAAGAATCTTCTTGACAGATCCAACGCATCCACGGGAAACGGGCATCTGCGGGCAGAGGTTTGCCCAACTTCTGCCCAGTGAATGTCCATGAAACCCTTACGCCTGGTAAATGCAGGCGTAAGGCACTGAATGGTAATGAAACTGAACCGTACAAACCGAAGGTCCTAGATTCTACTGCTGGTTCGTGCTCAATTAGCCGATATGAGGTGGGGCAGCACCAGAGAGATTATAGTTGCGTCAGCACCAATGAGCAAGAGGGGAAAATCAGGTAGGGTTTATGTTCCGGATCATGATCCCTGCTAGAAAACACATGTGAACAATGGGCAAAGACTGAATCAGGCTGGGCTATGATGTTCCCAGTCAAATGGCCTACAAGTATTCACCGTCTATGCTCACGCTTGAACAATGGGCACTTGGATGAGATACTGAAGGGTGGACAGGTCAGTGTGCTGGATCCTTAAAGTGCTGTGCTATGGAAGGAAACAACGAGAATCAGTCCCACACACACTATATGCGGTTCCTAACCTCAGGTGTAGCACCACAAGGAAGTAGAGAATCCAGACGTCGCTCTAAAGGGCAAGGCACTACAGAGAAATCACCCTAAAGATGGTTCAAGGGGTCAAGCAGCAGATTGGCAGCCTGTCCTCTCATCTGTAGTTGACACAGAGTCCCAAGAAATTGGAGAAAAGACCTCAAGGTCTGCTAGGCTCAAAAATAAGCACCGGTAACAATACCAGAGAAAAACACACGATAAGTCAGAGTACGGAATACAATCCAAAAATAAACTCACTGCATTGTATCCTCATCCACAGTTGTCTGTATGTGCAAATACATTTTTAATTATATGGAAAAGGTAATCAATTCAACAGTACTATATTACAACAGTAACTACACTTCAAAAATACTTCACTGGCTATAAAATGCTTTGGTATGTCCTGAGGTCGTGAAAGGCGTGAAATGCTAGTTCTTTCTTTACTAACCGTTTTATCTGTACACCACTGAAAGATACAGGTTTTTTTGTACTGGTTAGTAAAGGCAGATAGACTGGCAGCAGCTGGGTTAGGGAAACCAAGACAAGAACATTATACAGTGACCTCTATTGAAAAGTGTGCATCTGGAAGTTGTGCAAAGACAGGATTAGGTTCAGCTGTCGGCCCTTCACACTCATGGAAGATGTTGCCACTCACTGTTTGGGATCACTTGACCTAAAGGCCACTTGTGCAAGGTAAAAGAGCCCAGCATTCATGAAACAAGAGTGAGCATTATCAAAAGAGATGGGGAGAAATTAGGAGGGGGTGAGATGGAAAGCAGGTATATTGGGAGCTAGTTGTTTTTTTTATAAATGCAGCTGGCCTGAACATGAGGCTGTTGCTAAATCTAGGATCTAGAAAGTCATACCATAATCTGGTAGACGGTTAAACTCGGTGTTAGTAGGACATTATAAAAGGTAGCGATCAGTGCTGATATTTGCAAGGTCAGTAATCCTGATCCTCAAATCCTTTACAAAGGCTTTCTACAGTGGAAACCCTCAACTCTGCAAATCCAGCCCCTTTTTAAGCTCATTTTAATAAATGGTTACAATCAAAACTTAGCCATTATCTTTAAACCTGAAGGTTATTCCTTTCGATGCTTAATACTTAATTCCACGTTTCCTGCATTACAACAGTGACTACACTTCAAAAGTATTTCATTGGCTGTCGAATGGTTTGGGACATCAGAGGTTGTGAAAAGCACTATATAAATACAAGTTTTTTTCTTACTAGAAATCATACTCAAGATTACATAAACCATGTCATGCAGACTTGTGTGGATTACATAAATTTTACACAAAGTTCAGAGGTGGCTTGGCTAAATTATTTTTAGCAAAAGACTTCAAAAACAAGCATAGGCAGCAGACTGGACAGCACAATGGTTTCAGCACTGTCCTTTCACCTCCAGGATCGGACATGAATCCAATCCAGGGCAACAGCAGTCAAATCTCTTTTTTGACGGCTGCAAAGTACAGGAAACTCTCGTTTAAACGGCATCTAAATATCCGGAATTCTCTATTAACCGGCAAAATTCAGGAGTAGGTTCAGGTAAGTTTTACTGTATATTAGTGGCCGTGTAACCGGGGTTCCTGCACCTGTGGCTGTGTAACAGGGACTCCTGGATCTGTGGCCGTGTAACCGGGACTCCTGCACAAGTGGCCGTGTAACCGGGGCTCCTGCACCTGTGGCCGTGTAACCGGGGCTCCTGCACCTGTGGCCGTGTAACCGGGGCTCCTGCACCTGTGGCCGTGTAACCGGGGTTCCTGTAACTGTGGCCGTGTAACCGGGGTTCCTGTAACTGTGGCCGTGTAACCAGGACTCCTGGATCTGTGGCCGTGTAACCGGGGTTCCTGCACAAGTGGCCGTGTAACCGGGGTTCCTGCACCTGTGGCCGTGTAACCGGGACTCCTGCACCTGTGGCCGTGTAACCGGGGCTCCTGCACCTGTGGCCGTGTAACCTTGACTCCTGCACAAGTGGCCGTGTAACCGGGACTCCTGCACAAGTGGCCGTGTAACCTTGACTCCTGCACAAGTGGCCGTGTAACCGGGACTCCTGCACAAGTGGCCGTGTAACCGGGACTCCTGCACAAGTGGCCGTGTAACCTTGACTCCTGCACAAGTGGCCGTGTAACCGGGACTCCTGCACAAGTGGCCGTGTAACCGGGACTCCTGCACAAGTGGCCGTGTAACCGGGACTCCTGCACAAGTGGCCGTGTAACCGGGACTCCTGCACAAGTGGCCGTGTAACCGGGACTCCTGCACAAGTGGCCGTGTAACCGGGACTCCTGCACAAGTGGCCGTGTAACCGGGACTCCTGCACAAGTGGCCGTGTAACCGGGACTCCTGCACAAGTGGCCGTGTAACCTTGACTCCTGCACAAGTGGCCGTGTAACCGGGACTCCTGCACAAGTGGCCGTGTAACCGGGACTCCTGCACAAGTGGCCGTGTAACGGGGCTCTCGTACCTTGGTAGGTATACATCTCCGTTATCCGGAATTTTTAATAAACCGGCACCATCCCGGTCCCGTACGTGCCGGATACCAAAGAGTTTCCTGTATAGGTTTTCAAACAGGAACCCCGACACCCTACGGAGCGCCACACGGTCATCAGACTTCAGTCTGTCATCACATTTCTGAATTTGCCAACTTATTACATTATTTCAGGTGGTTAATAAAACATACTTTCTGCAATAACAGTAGTGTTTTATTTAGGGATATTTCACTGTCTGTTGGAAGTTGGGACAGGGGTTTACTGGAGAGGTCAAATATTTACCAGGGTTGAATGGTAGTTTGTCACTATTTGGAAGGGGTACCCAGGAGTGTGTCAGTATCTACAGGGTGGTACATCCCAAAGCAATGCAGTTAAGATTAGAAACAGAGAAAACAAATTTACAGCAAAGAAATCTGCTGGGCAGTTTTCAAATTCAAAACTGACCAACATAAGTGAATGACCAGGAGCGTACTGCAATGTTAATTTAATACACCGAGAAAGTTTTACGAATTCAGTCTCTAAATCACCATCCATTTTAAATAATGATCCTGAAAACCTATAATGCAATGCAAAATGTCACCCACTCACCCTCACTCCACATTCCACTACTTAATCATGGTCTTCAGATTACTCATCTGGTAGAATATCTGAGCACTCACTCGCTTTCTGCTTCTGAATGTACTGCACAATGGAATCGATGAGCAGCAGAAATCACTCAGACAGTGGAATTAACAAATCTACACACATTATACATGTGTGAATGAACTCAAACCAGAAACCCATGTTACTGTAATTAAAGTTTACACGAGTTCTGGCCGGGTCACACCAGCAGACAAATTTCATAGATAAAATGCCATAGGTTCAACAAACATGTACAATTCAATTACCCCTGCAGGATATTCCAATCACATCAAAAACAAAAAATCATGCTATTTCCCCCCCCCCCCCAAAAGCTATATGCTTCGATGACAGTATTCAGACTTTTTACTTGATCATTTGTGCAGTTATTAGCTACTGAGATCGCTTATTCAGGTCAACACGTGCTCTGATTGCAGCTTTTGATATCCACATGCAGGATATTGTGACTTTGCTACTACATCCTGCTTGTAACCTCACAGTTCATTGTGGATTGAATGGTCCCAGAGTGTTTTAACAATGAACACCAAAGGAATTTTAAATCAACAGTCATTCTCCCGTTTAAATTTTGCCAGGATAACCATCTTGGGTGGAATTGGCTCTCAGATAGCCAGGCCATCACGCAAAGGTGTAGCCGTTAGCGATATTAGCATTTAAATAAAAACATGTTATGAAATTGCTGCACAAGAAATAGACCTCGCTACTAAAAATGTTAAGAGTAAGAATACTGGTGATGACTTCAAATTTAAAAGCCTCAGTTAAGCCAGAATTACAGCACACTACTCCTTTACCAGAACGCTAAAAAAAATATTGACGCAAGGAGAGCCTGCAGACAATTCTGATCTGCAGTGTCAAACTGATGTATAGGTCAGGCTCTCAAAAGCTCTCGGTACCAAAAATAATTATGGCCATCTGTCTTGGACTATCAAAAGCTGCATAAGGGCAACTCTTCAAGTACGGAGTTAACAGTAACTTGACATGCCAGTGCTTTTACTGGTAGGACCTGG
This sequence comes from Squalus acanthias, assembly GCA_030390025.1. NCBI lineage: Eukaryota > Metazoa > Chordata > Chondrichthyes > Squaliformes > Squalidae > Squalus > Squalus acanthias. The sequence goes on from CM059430.1 coordinate 153,158,725, forward strand.
TTTCAAATGCAGCCCTCGTTCATTCTGAAGGTTAAGAGTTCAACTGTAACTGAACCAAGACAAGAGAGAAAATTTCAAAGTCAGTGCCCTGTGCACACACCCACAGCACAAAACAAGCCATGATTTTTTGTTCTAAACTCACTCATATCTACAAGTGGGGTACTGGTGCAAGACAATGGAAATATCAGTGTCATACAAGCACTCTGGAGGGCTAGAAACAAAATACACCGCAGTCTAGAAGGCGCTCTGAACTGCATCCATTATGTGCTTATGATCCTGGGAATTTTGGCGGCCATCTTTGAGAGCAGTTTTACTTTTAATTTTGCAATTTTCCTCAAACTCCCAAGAGCACAAGAGGTGGGGAAATGACCTTGCCCTTCACTTCATTCATTCATACATACGGACTTTTCATACAACTACATACTACTAATCCAGAAATACTTTTACATCTGTGCTCTGGCATTTAAGATTAAAGGTCATCTGGATAAAGTATTCTCCTACTCATCAATTAAGCAAAGGGTAGCAGCCTTTGGGTTTGCACCATTAAGTCTTCATTCTCTCTCATTGCAAAATACTTCCTGTGCATTTTTTTAAAAAAGTGAACTAAAACTATAATGGTTAGTAAATTTAGTAAAAATTGGAATAAAAACACCAAAGTATCATATATATATAAAACAAAATTACAAGTGATCAAATCAAAGCACTGAAAAATGTTGATTTGATTCATAGAAAGTATAAACCCGTTAGCTGCATCTACTTAAAACCAGCTCCCAAAAAGATAAGTTTCATGTTTTTTTAAATAAATACTTTAGGACCAACAAAGGGAAATGGTGAGCAAACTTGAAAAACACAATTTAGGGCTTAAATGCAGTTTTGATTACCAACTGCTCATGAATGACAGTCTATATGGATCATACATTTTTTTTGCTATCAAAGTAGATTCAGATAGAGCAAATATGAATATGCGCAGTTAACCAGCCGCTCCCCAAAAACGTTTTGCAATTCTGCACTTTATTTCAGCACGTTGCACAGCTCGAGGCTGCTTTACACAATTCCACCAATAATTTACAGTTATCAAACGCATTGCAAAGTACAATGTGTCTAATATTTTGTTTTAATCCACCAGCACGTTTGCGCGGTGGACGAGAAGCATCCTCCTTTAGCAATGCAAACACTTAAAAAGAAATTACACTCTGGATCTTTATATTTTTGCACATTAATTGTTAATGATTTTGAGATCTCACATTTCCCATTAAACCACAAGCTCTAACTAACACGCTGGCTGCGACACAATCTACTGGCGGTGCAGTATCAATATAAACATGATTCTCAGTTAGGAATATATAAAATTAGCAGCACTTTGCAATTTGGAAGCAGTTGGATTTGGGTCATGTCCTAATTTAATGAGGCCTCCCCTCCTCACTCACCTCATGATCACTCTCTGCCCCTTCACGTCGACTTTATCCAAGGTCAGTTTGCTAGACAGAGACATTTTTGCTTAGTCTTATTTTTTTTTAATTCTTGTTTTAAGTTTGAGATTCCCTTCACACAGCCTCCACTGCTTCAGTGACCTAGAAAGAAGTGGACGGCGTCTGCGCGCTTTACTGCCACCCTCCAGCCAGCCATGTCCCGCCCCCCTGCTCGGCGCTGATTGGTGCTGCTGGGCGGCACCTCCCGATCCGACAGGCCCATCCTCCTCCTGATTGGTCCGCCTTGCCGTCCATCACATTCGGCGCCGGGCGACCGACGCAATCACGTCGGCTTGTCTCCTGCGGCTGCGTCTGAGTTGCAGCAGCGTGACGTTAGGCACGTAGCTGTGGTGGGGAGGGGAGGAGTTCCCCTTTCAACCTGTCAATCAATATCAAAGGCAGAGCCCAGGAATGGGCAGAATTAATATAACAGAATTTGCAGCACAGAAATATTGCCATTCGGCCCAACTGGTCCATGCATGGTGTTTATGCTCCACAGGAGCCTCCTCTCACCCTACTTCATCTAAGCCTATCATAGAATCATAGAAAACATTTTTACAGCACAGAAGGAGACCATTCGGCCCATCTTGTCGCTGCCAGCCGACAAGGAGCTATCCCCCCTAATCCCACTTTCCAGCACTTGGTCCGCAGCCTTGTAGGTTACGGCACTTCAAGTGCATATCCAAGTACTTTTTAAATGTGATGAGGGTCTCTGCCTCTACCACCCTTTCAGGCAGTGAGTTCCAGACTCCCACCACCCTCTGGGTGAAAAAATTTCTCCTCAAATCCCCTCTAAACCTCCGACCAATTCTTTAAATCTATGCCCCCCTGGTTATTGACCCTTCTGCTAAGGGGAATAGGTCCTTCCTATCCACTCTATCTAGGCCCCTCATAACTTTATACACCTCAATTAGGTCCCCCCTCAGCCTCCTCTGTTCCCAAGAAAACAACCCCAGCCTATCCAGTCTTTCCTCATAGCTAAAATTCCCCAGCCCAGCCAACAACCTCGTAAATCTCCTCTGCACCCCCTCTAGTGCAATCACATCCTTCCTGTAATGTGGTGACCAGAACTGCACGCAGTATTCTAGCTGCGGCCTAACTAGTGTTTTATACAGTTCGAGCATAACCTTCCTGCTCTTATATTCTATGCCTTGGCTAATAAAGGCAAGTATCCCGTATGCCTTCTTAACTACTTTATCTACCTGTCCTGCTACCTTCAGGGATCTGTGGACATGCACTCCAAGGTCCCTCTGATCTTCTGCACTTCTCAGTGTCCTACCATTTAATGAGTATTCCCTTGCCTTGTTAGCCCGCCCCAAATGCATTACCTCACACTTCTCCGGATTGAATTCCATTTTCCACTGTCCTGACCACCTGACCAGTCCATGGCTATCTACCTGCAGTCTACAGCTTGTCAGGGGTTTTCTCTGATACTGGTCCCCCGTTACACACAGTTCTTGGACGTCAGGATTTATAAGAACAAAATACACATGGCACAGGGTTTTGGCTCAACCTTTGATTTGTTTGTTTATTGAACACACACACACAATTACCTCCCCAGTATAAATCCCTATGATTTATATCAGGCTAACAACCCCAAAATACAAACCCCTACGTAAGGGTCATTTGCATCGACACAATAAGACACAGTTAAACCCGTCCACGATTTGACTGTTACATATAAAGTTACCCAGACTCGATCACAAAGCCCTTATTGTGATCTGACTGAAACTCACAAACTTACTCAGACTCAATTATAAAAGCCCCCTCTATGATTTGGCTGAAACATACAATCACCACTCCCGATCGGCTGTCTCTTGGAGTTGATTGTAGGCCCGAATCTTTCTGTTCGCTGTTCTGCCGTCGGCTTCCCACACCACTGTCTTCGAAGTGATCTTACTTTAAACCAAAACCAACTTGCAGTATTTCCTGGGCCCCTCCTGAGCATACGATGGCCATATCAAAATGTGTGAATTGTCTCCAGCAGAGAACTCTTGATGGCTAATGTCCCTCGTATTGTTCATTGATTAGAGATTCCTTTCTGACAATGCAACCTTCCCAAAGTGACTGTATATGTGAAGTTGTTGGTTTCTGTTAGCATTCGTATTCAAAAGGTTCAAGGCCCGGCCCATTGTCTAGGGCTGCACTGAAACTAGTTATTCGGGGGCCATGGTCTAAGGCGGACAATGTAACCCCTTAAGGTACATGAATATGCGAATGTTCTTGTTCAGACTTTAGATTCGTAGTTTCGGCTGCAATGTTTGAATTAACCCTTTATTGCCGAGCCCTTTTTGCGGGCTCTGCAGTTTTGGGTTTTTATATTTCATAGTCCAATATTTTTACCGTTGGGGGGGAGGAATCGATTCTACATCTTACCCCTTTAATATCTCTTACATTAGCGATATTACTTCCGTCCATTCTTCTGCTGTGGAGGGTGCATTGTCGGTCCCAGCCAAATATCAAATTTTTTTACACAGTCTATACATTTGATTCTATAATCACAAATCCCCTTTGTACAGTCTTTCCTGTTTTTCCCTTTTTACCCTCGTTTCGTTTTACACGATAACCTGAACAGATACAACGCCATAATTAATTGCACAATTATCAATACATGTGAGGCAATTCGGATCCAGGGAGGAATTTCAATATTAAACCCAATGTCCCACCAAGGTGGGGTGGTCATTTCCCTGATCTCCTCTCGCGTTTCTCTGTTTTCCTGCTGGAGAGTGCAGTAATGTTTCTGGGAAAGCTCCACTTCCTTTACTAGTTTTGTGAAATGCTCAGGTAATGGCGGGATATCATACCCAAAATGTGATATTATAATCTTGGAGGTTTGGTAAAATACCGCCCACTGTGAGATTTACTGAGGTGTGATCTCAAATAGGGATTATCCTTTCCTGTGCCACTTGAACCTCTATCAGGGGTTCAAAACAAAAGGTCGGGTCGTAAATTGGACACCAGGTATCATTGTGTACCCTATACTGATTCGCACTGGGCATCATCTATACTATTGACCAGTGACGTCCCCGTATTAAACACCGTGGCCGCATCATTGATCAATCCCCTTTTCCGTCTCCCCAAACTGGTGTGACTGTTGTCAGCTCGTTTATACCAATCCTTCCGACTTTCATCCCCATAGTTCAACTCGTAGAATTGCCGGAACATTTCTTTTAATAGTTTCTCGTACAATTTTTCCGTTTCAGCTGGGCACCTTTGTCAAATTAAGTATGACAGATGCTACCTCGTTATGCACGTCATGGTACAACACCTTCCCTGTTGGAATCAGTACTAACCCATTCCTAGGTCCGGGTGTCATTATGGGGCACTTAACCTCTTTATCCCGTGTCTTTGGGGCTGATGGTAGGGGCTTCTTATCGTGCGCTACTAGTTCGGCAGCATTGACTGCGTTTGGAGGATCTGGAACCACACACGAATCGAAACTCTGAGTCCAGCCTATTCCAGACCCGAAATCTTGCCATTGGCGTTTAAAAGTGATGGACACCCCCTTCTGGCATTTACGTTCTGATCCTCCCACACACACATAAACCCCTTGTTCCTCCTTCCACCACTTGTCCCAACATAATTTCACACCCCCCTTTGTCCCCACAATCAATCTGTATGAGTCGTTCCCCAATCTTTCCCAATCCGTGGATTCATTACCCTTTGCCTTGTCCGTTTTCCGTAGCCACCACCAACATCCCACGGAGATACTTCCCCAGCATTCTAGGCACACTTGCCTTCCCTCGTGCACTAGTAACTTTTTGGTGGTGATATTTAATTTGGGGCAGGGCACTGATGCTTCACCGAATTTGTGACCAGTGTAATTGGAATATTTAGTGGAATTTGACCCTAACCAACCCAGCCATACTCCCTCATGGAAGTATGTAGCTATCCCGTCAGTGCCCCGTGCTCTACCTCCCTGTGTTACAGTGGGCCCGGCTCCTCCCATACACCCGTAAGTAAACGACATCTCGATGTCGCCTTGCTCCATCTGTCCTGATCTGATCAGGATTACCAACAGGCCCAGCCACAGAGTGCATTCCATCCTGCGTCCTCCGTTCGACTCGCCTCTGCAAATAAAAGAAAAGAAAAATAGCAACGCTCTGTGAGAGGTCTTCCCTCCACAGGTCAAACTTAGGTTATATACATATTATACAAGTTGTGATTGCTGCAATCACCGCGTCCCTTTTTCCTTCCTGTCCAGTTGGGACCTCCTGCAGCTCGGGGTTGGTGTGCGAGGAGGCGTCCAAGGCACCCTAGGTCAGGGTGTTCGACTACTCCTTCTCACCGCTCCGCTCTCTGGGCTTTCGTCATCATCCCACAACATGGGAGAAAAACTTACATTGGTCAAACTCATGATCGTTCCCTGGGCTCTGGTTCATTTTATTCCCCTCTTCCCGGGGTTTACATTGATTAATGTGGAACCACTTTGTCCGTTTTGGCAGCTGCACTGCGTAAACCATAGGGCTTGCCTTGTCCACTATACTGTATGGCCCCATGTACAGTGGCTTGAAAGCCCCTACCCGGGCATAATTTCTCACCATGACCTGGTCCCCTACCTTCCACTCCTGTACTTTCTGTGGCTCTAACAGCATTCTATTCTTCTAGTGTTGGCTTCCCATGTTATTTGCAGCTTCCCATTGTACTTTCCTCAAGGTCTCATACAGGTCTTTTACAAACCTGTCCCGGTTGACCTCCCTCGTTTGAGCTTCGGTCCGGACCGGTACCAACACATGAGTCGGGGTCCTCATCGCCCTACCAACTGGCCCAGCCACAGAGTGCATTCCATCCTGCGTCCTCTGTTCGACTCACCTCTGCAAATAAATGAGTTAAAGAGAACTAGAGGCAGGACCTCGTCCCATTTCTTTGGGTACCCCCCTATCTCCTTCCTAAGCCTTTCCTTTAAGGTCCGGTTCATCCTTTCCACTATTCCCGATGATTGGGGGTTGTGGACCACATGCCATTTTCCCTGTATCCCTAAAGGTTTCAGGGTGGTCTGCATGACTTGTCCTGTGAAATGGCTCCCCTGATCTGATTCCACTACCTGGGGCAATCCCCATCGGGAGAACACATCCCTTACTAGGATCTTAGCCGTGTTTAACGCTATGGCTGTTCGACAAGGCAAGGCCTCAACCCACTTAGAGAAAACATCCACCAACACCAGACAATACTTGTTGCCTGCTTTTGCGGTGGGCAGGGGCCCAATGAAGTCTATTTGTATAGAACGCCATGGTCCCTCTACCCTCCTAACGTGTCCCAACGGTGCCTTTCTACGGTGGGGGTCTGGATTATTCGCCGCGCACACTAGGCACTCCCTGCAATATTCCTTCACCTCTTCCCTGAGATGAGGCCACCAACCCACCTCTTCCACTTTCTTCCAGGTAGTTTCCAGCCCTGGATGTCCAGCTCCCGGACCCCCGTGAGCTAGCTGCATAAATTCCTCCTGGTACTGTGTGGGCACGATCCACCTTTCCCCTTTAAACAGTATCCCCTCTTTGACCACTATATCTGCTGCTCCAAAAGGACCCTCAATTGGTTCCCCTTCTACCCTTTTCTTAATCACGGTTTTTAAAACCGTATCTTGTGCTTGAACCTGGGTCAGGTCAGGGGGCAACTTCACCTCCTGTGGGCCCTCCATATCCCTTATGGCCGCGATCTGTCCAGATCGGTACGGGTCCCAAAGTACTCCCTCCCTGGCCCCCTTTTTTGCCAACTCATCGGCCTTCTGGTTACCTTTCCATTTAGGCTCGGTTTTAGAGTGCGCCTTTACTTTTGAATGTAATACTCCCCTTTATTGCCCGTAACACCCAGGATTGTGTTCAGCAGTGGGGCAATTACTAACGGTTTCCCGTCGGCGGACTTGAATCCTCGTCTAGCCCATATTGCCAGATATTCAGTGCAAGAATTGCACGTGAACATCGAGTCTGAGCATATTGTGTAGGGGGTTGGGAATTCCTCGGGATGCGTGACCACATAAGCTACAGCCGCCAGCTCAGCCTGCTGTGTGCTCAGTGTGCTGGGGAGTTTGATGGCTTTCTCTATCCCAGCCCCTGGGTCATAAATTCCACACCCTGTCCTGCGCTCTCCGTTTGTCTATATATATCTCTCCCTGTCGGATGTTGCCTGGCCCGGAATCCCACGTCTACATCCCATACCCCTTCTACCGTGCACACGTGATTCGTCCCTGGATAAATCATGTTCAAGGCCAGCTTAGGTTCCGCCAATCTTTCCACCCTCAGGTTCATCTGGGAGAGTAGCAATGTCCAGCGGGCAATATGACTGCTACTCACTGTCCCATCTTTTATCCTCCCGTCCAACAGCATCTGTGTCGGGGTATGACATGTCAGTAAGGTTATTAAAGATGACCCCGTAAATAATTGGAAATGTTTGACGGCCCAATAGCTCGCCAAAAGGTGTCTTTCACAGTTCGAGTAACCCCTCTCTACATCTGTCAGGACTCGGGAGGCATAAGCCACTGGCCTCAACTTGTCATGCCGTTCTTGGAGCAACACTGCACTCAAACTATCCCCAGTAGCTGCTGCCTCCAGATAAAAATCTTCGTTCCCGTTTATTGCTCCTAGTGCGGGTGAAGTTTGTAAATTTTCCTTTAGGCGAGTAAATGCCTCCTTACAACTCTCATCCCATTCCCATCCTACTCCTTTCCGAAGGAGTCTAAGCAAAGGGGCTGCCGTGGCTGCATAGCCTTCAATAAAATCCCTGCAATACCCTGTGTAAGATCTTAATGATCTCTGAGTTCTTGGACAAGACACCAATAGGCAGCAGCCAGAATGTTTGAGCAATAGATCAAGATTTATTAAGCTTACAGCGTAATTAATACTTAATATTCAGCGATAGTTTTAACGAGTAGCTCACAGCTATTGGTCTCTGAAACCTCTCGGACACAGATGACATCGTCTTAAGCCTGTTCCTTTGTTCTCGCAGTACGTCTGTGTAAAGTTGTTCTTTGAGTATCGAGGTTTTAACCCTTTTCTTATCAACAGTTCATTTGGCCAGTGTCCATATATGGTCTTTAACAAAATCACCTTTTATAATTGGTTCTAATGGCCAAAATACCATTGTCACTCAGACTAAGGTAGCATCCCGCCTTTCCAGTATTTTTCCACCAACTTTGCCATGTTCAGTGTTATCTTGTTTATAGTTTTTCACCCCATTGGAATTTACTTTATCTCTTTCATTTCTAGCTTCCCTGATACAAGGCCTTTATACCAAGGGCCCATATCACCGCTGTTTCACTAGTCTTCAGGTATCCAGACTATCGACCAGATAAATACTTTATCTCCATGATCGCTCTCATTTTATGTCCTTATACGAATTATTCTTTAAATATTGTTGCAATTAGTTTTGTTAAGCGAATTCTAAGTTGGATACAGCATTATAATATGTTATTTAATGATTTAACCTTCACTCGCAGCCTGTGGCTGTTTGTTATCAAAACTTAGTCAAAACTGCTTTTGACTGTCTGCAGCTACATTTTGAACAAGTCTTAGCTTTTTTAGTTACCCAGGAGTAATTATGGGTAATATTAGTTGGTCAATGGCCACACTTGAAGTTATACATGTATGATTCTCGTCTACTAAATATCAGCCTTTGTACACCTGTTATACCAAGAAAAGATCTCACCCCAGTTACACTCTTTGGGGCGGGTAGTTCCTGTACTGCCCTCCTTTTTGCCTCGTCTATAGCCCTTTCCCCTGCCCTAATCGTCAATCCTAAGAATTTCACCTCCTCCTGTCCTATTTGGGTTTTCTTGGGGTCTGCCTTAAACCCTGCCTCCCCAACAGCTTTAGTAGCTCGTCCAGTAGTGGCCCGTGGTCCTCTGCACTTTCTGAGAATAATAATAGGTCATCCACGTACTGGATCAACTGGCTAGGCTGACTGAAATTCTTTAAAGCATTAGCCATACACTGATGGAAAATCGAGGGACTGTTATGAAACCCTTGCGGGAGGCACGTCCACGTATACTGTTGCCCTTTGAATGTAAAGGCAAATTTATACTGATCCTCCCGTCTTACTGGGATAGACCAGAACCCGTTAGCTATGTCCAATACAGTGAACGTCGTTGCCTCCGCAGGGATATTCCCTATTAGATCAGCTACTGCTGCTACCATGGGCGCGCATGCTGGAATACCTTTATTGAGAACCCGGTAGCCTACCATGGCTCTCCATGACTGATCGGGCTTCTTAACTGGCCATAGGGGTGAATTTATGTGGGTCGCTATCAGCCTCAGTACTCCATGTTCCACGAGGGAGCTCAGTTCAGTTTCCATGTCCTTCTCTGCCTCCCGGGGAAAACTATGCTGTTTCTGAGGTCGCGACATTGGGTCCCCATGTCCCTCCACCTCTACCCCCGTTACCCTACCACAGTCATGTCAGTGAGTGGCGAACACTGCGAGATTATTTTTCACATACCCCTGATACCTTTCCGGGGTGCTACGGACCAATTGTTCCAAGTCATAGCTACCCTTCGGTTTCATAGTGCAGGCGCTACCTTTCACTTTCTCCACCTTGGGGATAACTAGAACTTCCTCAGGTTTATCTGAAGCAACCGCCCCCCATAGACAGTGGTTTCTCATATCCACGATCACATAGTGGGCCAGCATAAAATCAGCTCCGAGGACCCGCGCCGGGCTGATCCCATTGCATCAGTACTCATTCCCACTTAGTGACAAGGGGTCCTAACCCTATAGACAAAGGTTTCGATACTGCCCCAGCCTGCTCATTCCCTGTGAAACCCACTAACTTAAACGGGACCCTGCTCGACCATGGAGAAGTGGTCGGGTTTGGTGAGTGAACCACCGTACTGGAAGCTCTGGTGTCCACTAGATACTTTCCCCGAACGGCCTCTACCCTGATCTCTACACAAGGTTTGCCCCACTCATCGTAGGTGAGCGGGCACAGGTACTCAGGCTGGGTGCGTCCTACTCATGGGAGAAGTGGGGGTGCGCTGGGCTTTTCGCTGCATACGGCAGCGTCCAGCTTTCCCTGGTCTTTGCCCGTAACCTGCCATAACGCGGTCACTAGAAGTTCCACCGGGTCTTCTACCCTCTCCTTCTCCACCTCTACTACCCGCAGTTTTCACCCTGAGGGACCCCCGTATCCTGGTTTTCCCCCTTTTGGGAACTTGCACTCCCTGTTCCAGTGTCCCATTCTCCCACAGTTAAAGCACGCCTGGGATCTGTCCACCTTACCCCACTCCTGCTTCCATTCTTTTCTACCATCCACGCTTCCTTTCATCTCGTGTACTTTTCCCTTTTGTTTATTCTCCTCCCCTCGGTCGGATTTAAAAGCCAGAGTCAGTTTCCTTAACACGCCTGGCTCTGTATTATTAACATCCTCGGAGTCGAACCATGATTCCGCCCTAGCCCTGATCCGTGGCAGGCTGTTAGCCACTAGAGTCCTCAACCAATGATTCCTGGGAGCCCCTAACAACTGTGCTCGGGCTAGATTTCCCCCCGTCGCTTTCAGATACACGGGCCACAACCTGTCTGCGAATGCATCTGGTGCCGCACCAGCCAGTTGTCTGGTCTGCTCGACCTGCAAGAACAGGCTGCCCTGGCTATGTCCCAGCGCCATTAAAATTTCGTCCTTTACCCTGTCCAGGGTACCTCCTCTAACTTAGTGGCTGCCGACAAACCCTGGTACAGCTTCCCATCTAGAGAGAACAGTATCAGCATTTTTCGTTCGTCGTCGTCACAATTATTGATCCCTCCTATCTGCTGAACATTGGCAAAATGAACAGAGGCATCTCCTCCGTGCTTCAGTTTCGGCCCACTGACCAGCATTTCCTGCAACTGAAGGGACGTATAGGGAAGCACTTAATCACTCTGCAATGGCCCCTGACCGCCGCCTTGTGGGGGTGGACCGAACTTTCGCTGTCACAGGGGACACATCGGTCCCGGTGGTCCCTGTGCTTCGGAGCCAATCGAACCTCTCTATACTGGATCCCATCATCGGGCTCCTTTTCCTCCTCATTCCAGTCTACCCCAAGTTCCCCTAGTGCCATGAGACAAACCATACCCCTGGCCCTGGATAATGCTAGGGTCAACGTATAGATTTTTTCATTAAAGGGCCCGTGATCAGCCTCTTCATGTACCCGGTGTCGTAAGAATGAGCCTTACGCGTGGTGAACTTAAAGTAAGCTTTAATCAACTAAAAAGGTGCTACATACAAAAGAGGTCTTACTCTATGCCTCTCCAGGATCCAACTGATCAGTCCAGTATTTATCCTGGACTAATCACAGGAAGTGATGCAATAAAGTTCGAGTCACAGGAAGCTGTATTGTGTTACCACATTCTCCCCCCCCCAAAAGATTAGGAGGCCGGGATGAAGTTCGAGTCACAGGAAGCTGTATTGTGTTACCACATTCTCCCTCCATTTCGTAGCCGCTGGACGAGGGAGAGCCGCACCCGTTTGGGTTCTCGTAGCGGTAGAGGGCCCCTAGCCCGTTTACCCGCCGCGGGCCGTGGACCAGAGTCCGAGTGATCCAGCCCGCTCTGTGAGGGGTCAGGACGATCCTGACTGTGTACTGGTGCCCGAACGGGTGTCGGGCAGGGCTGTGGCAGATCCGTTTCCGAGCGTACGGTACGGGGTGGATCGTGGCTGCGCGTGCGAGCCCCGACGGGCTCATAGTCAGTCTGCCCCAGGTCGGCACGCTGGAGTGAGGTACCAGCCGGTGTCAGATCCAGATCGTGATGAGAGGCACCTGGCGAGCCCAGAGATGTGCCTGGTACAATATCATCCCCTGGTGTCCCTCTATGTTTCGGCGGGCAGGGAGCCAGATCCCGCAATGACACGGTAGATTCCCGACCGTCAGGATACCGAATATAGGCGTAGGTAGGGTTGACGTCAGTGAGCTCAACCTCATCTACCAGGGGGTCATTCTTAGACGCCCGGACATATCTTCGGAGTAGCACTGGTCCCGGTGCAGTCAGCCACGACGGGAGAGATATCCCATAGGATGAGTGACGCTGAAATCGGAAGAACCGTTCATGAGGCGTCGTCTTTGTGGCGGTCGAAAGGAGGGACCGTGTGGAGTGTAATGCGTCTGGAAGTACTGCTTCCCATTGCTGGTTGGGTAGGCCCCGAGATCTCAAAGCCAGACGTACCGCATTCCAGATGATAGCGTTAAAATGCTCGACTTGCCCATTCCCGACCGGATGATAAGGCGTCGTTTTGCTGGCAGCAATACCCCGTTCCGAGAGATAGGCCTTGAGTTCTCCTGACATAAAAGAAGGGCCCCGATCCGAATGAACATAGGATGCCATGCCACAGAAAGCAAATACCTGCTCAAGGCAGCTGATAACCGTGGTCGTCAGCATATTGGGGCAGGGAAAGGCAAACGGAAAACGGGAATACTCATCGACCATGGTCAATAGATAAGTGTTGCGAGTTGAAGAGGGCAACGGCCCCTTAAAATCGATGCTAAGCCGTTGCATTGGCTGGGTCGCATGTATGAGTATACCACCCGAGGGGCGGAAAAACCGAGGCTTCAATTCCGCACAGACTCTGCAGTCCGAGCACATCTTCTTTACATCCCCGGTAGAGAATGGGAGATTTCGGGACCGCACGAAGTGTAGCATGCGAGTAACGCCCGGATAAGACACAACCCATCATGGATGTCTACGAGCGTAGAGGGTGCCATGGCGGAGCAGAATGCTCGTGTGAGGGTATCTGGAGCCACATTCTCCTTGCCAGGTCGATAGTGGATGGTGTAACCAAAAGAGGCCAATTCCAGCCGCCAAAGCTGGATTTTATTATTTTTAATTTTGGTCCGTTTTCGATTATCGAGCATGAAGGCGACCGATCGCTGGTCCGTGATTAAGGTAAAGTGCTGGCGAGCTAGGAGATGACTCACTTCCGTACTGCCTCTATGATGGCTGTAGCTTCTTTCTCGACTGGAGGATAATGTAGCTCAGCCCCTTGAAAAGTCCTGGACAAAAATGCCACTGGACGACCTTCCTGATTCAGAGTGGCCGAGATCGCCACCTCCGAGGCATCACACTCAACGACAAAAGGAAGACTCTCATCGATGAGTGAAGAGTCGCTTTCTCCAACTGTTTTTTCAGGAGGTTAAAGGCTGCAACAGCCACTGTGTCTAGTGGGAATGTGCTGGCCTTCAGTAGAGGTTGGATTCGGTCCGAGAAGTTAGGAATCCATTTAGCATAGTATGCAAACAGGCCGAGGGCCCGGCGCAAGGAGGCCGGATTCTTAGGTGGCGGGAGTTCTTGGAGTGGGCGAAGCCTTTCAGGGTCAGGTTTAATGATGCCATTGCCCACACAATAGCCAAGGATGTTGATGGTTGGTTGTGACTCAATGGATTTAGTCACATTTAATGTCAAATTACGGTGCTGGAGTGCGTCCCAAAATCGTTGGAGATTGGCGTCATGTTCCCGCTGATTGCGACCTGCGACAGTAATATTGTCCAGATAAGGAAACGTATCCTTCAAGTCTTCCTGTTTGACCAGGTCATCCATTGCTCGCTGGAAGACAGCCACTCCATTAGTGACCCCAAAGGGGAGGCGACGAAATTGATACAGCCGTCCATTGGCTTCAAAGGCCGTATACTGCTTGTCTGAGACCTTCAAGGGTACCTGATGATAGGCACTTTTTAGATCATATGTTGAGAACACCGTGTACTCAGCCAATTTATTAACCATATCATCGATGCGCGGCAATGGGTATGCGTCCAAGTCCGTATATTGATTGATGGTCTGTGAATAGTCAATGCACAGCCGTTTCTTGTGAGGTTGTAGAGGGTTCTTAACAATAACGACCTGGGCGCGCCATGGCGACGAACAAGGCTCGATGATATCCTCTGCTAAAAGCCGAGAAATCTCAGCCGCAATAAAAGACTGGTCTTCCTGACTGAAACGTCGTGACTTTGTTATAATCGGTTTGCATCGAGGAGGGATACTGGAAAACAGTGAGGGTTCATCCAGTGAAGCTGCTGACAATGCACAGAACGGTAATCGAGGTAGTATATTAGAAATAGTGAGTTCAGGTTTGATCCGCCGAACTCAATGGTGAGCTTCTTATGCTGCTTTTGAAAATCCAGCCCTAAGATAAGATCACTACATAAGTCCTTGAGCACCGAAAGCCGGGTGGAGGGATACCTGCGACCATTAAGTGTTATTTCAACCATACAAAAGCCAGAAATTCTGGTATTAAGTGATGACTGAGCCATCGCAACTGCCTGGTCCGATGGGAAAACATGTAGCTTTAACTCTGCAACAATCTGTTCCCTAATGAAACTATCAGTGCTACCTGAGTCAATTAAGGCATCTAAAGTATGTCCATTAATTGATGCTTTTGTAGCTGCATGGAATAGGTTCTGAGGACAAGCAGCTGTAATTGGTGTCGTTGCACAAAGAGTGGCTGAAACTCTAGGTGTGTTTCTTCGAGAGGAAGCACGATAGATTTTAGCCGGAACATCTTGATAGGCCCTTACCGGGGCAGTTCGGTAGGACTTAGCTTGATAAGCCCTCGTAGAGGCTCTTGATAGGCAAACCTTTGCAAAATGACCCTTTTTGTTGCAATGACTGCAAAACGCATTGCGAGCAGGGCAGAATTTCCGAGGGTGGAACTCATCACCACAAAAGAAGCATTTCTTAGATTGCCAAGAGGCTGCCACAGTGGGGTCATCATCCTCTTCATCAGTGAAGTCATCAGATTGATCGTCAGGGATAAAGACCTCCCTAATAGAGTTCACCTGTGGCCTCTTAAATTGCCTGACTGTAGTTAAGGCAGTAGACCGAGGTCTGGGCACTGTATAAAGGTCTGCATTTCTTTTTGCCAGATCTAGAGAGCAAGCCATGTCATAAGCTTTCTGAAGCTCAAGTGTCTTACTTTCCAGTAGACGCTGGCGTATAAATGGGGAGGCAAGCCCGCAGATGAAAGCATCACGGATCATTTCTTCACGGTACAGCTCAGCTGAGGCCGCCCGAAAGTTACAGTCCATACTGAGTCTGCGAAGCTCTTGGAGGAATTTATCAATGGATTCCTCGGCCCTTGTTGGGCTGTAGCTAGTAGATGTCTGGCATAGACCTCATTCGGTGTCTTAGTATATAGTCTCTTAAGCGTCCGAATTGCCTCCTCGTAACTGTCCCATTTCTCCACATACTGAAATACATTCGGGGTGACACAGTTGATGAGTATCCGCAACTTTGAGTTATCATCAGCCTTACAATATTCAAGAAAATTGTCAAACGTGCGATACCAGTGTTTCCACACCTTACCGGCTGCTGGGGTGTTTGGGTCCAAGTCAAGACGCGATGGTTTAAGGATGTTTTCCATGATGGGTGATTCCCTGGATCCTTAGTTCCGAGTTCGTCCAAAAAGTTTGAGTGCGAAGTTTTCCAAAGTTGATTAAATTGTCGTAAGAATGAGCCTTACGCGTGGTGAACTTAAAGTAAGCTTTAATCAACTAAAAAGGTGCTACATACAAAAGAGGTCTTACTCTATGCCTCTCCAGGATCCAACTGATCAGTCCAGTATTTATCCTGGACTAATCACAGGAAGTGATGCAATAAAGTTCGAGTCACAGGAAGCTGTATTGTGTTACCACACCCGGTTTTTGGCTACCCTGTATGCCACCTTTATATCTTTTAACTGCTCCTCAGCCTTGTCAACTCTCTCTGAGTTCCTATTACCTTCCTCACACTGAGCCTGACACTGCCTTCTACTTTCAGTGACCTGACATTGCAGGTACTCTAACGTGTTTCGAGCTGTTTCTTCCTGCGCTTTTCTCTTCTGCCTTTCAAAGTTCAAACCTTCTGTCAACCGGTTCACTACAGCCTCTCTCTCTCCTGCCCTACTTTCTAATTCCTGTTTCTCTTTTCCCAAATGCTCAACTTTCTCCGTGAGCATCTGAATTTGTTTCTGCATACATATTAGCCAAATCGCCTTTTCCTTCGATTTCTTATGTATACAACTGCACGTCCACTCTACCGCTTTCTCATACGGACTGTCAGAGTGTGACATTTCCCGCACCCAGTGCTCGGAAATGTTTACTTTCCCAAACACATACGAGAATATCCCATCCTCCATCGCGGGTTTCTTGCACTTAACCCTGTCCATAATTTTGTTCTAAACCTTGACGTCCTGCCGCGGTCGCCAGATTCTGTAAGGGTTTTTCTCCGATACTGGTCCCCCGTTACACACAGTTCTTGGACGTCAGGATTTATAAGAACAAAATACACATGGCACAGGGTTTTGGCTCAACCTTTGATTCGTTCGTTTATTGAACACACACACACAATTACCTCCCCAGTATAAATCCCTACGATTTATATCAGGCTAACAACCCCAAAATACAAACCCCTACGCAAGGGTCATTTGCATCGACACAATATGACACAGTTAAACCTGTCCACGATTTGACTGTTACATATAAAGTTACCCAGACTCTATCACAAAGCCCTTATTGTGATCTGACTGAAACTCACAAACTTACTCAGACTCAATCACAAAATCTCCCTCTATGATTTGACTGAAACATACAATCACCACTCCCGATCGGCTGTCTCTTGGAGTTGATTGTAGGCCCGAATCTTTCTGTTCGCTGTTCTGCCGTCGGCTTCCACACCACTGTCTTCGAAGTGATCTTACTTTAAACCAAAACCAACTTGCAGTATTTCCTGGGCCCCTCCTGAGCGTGCGATGACCATATCAAAATGTGTGAATTGTCTCTAGCAGAGAACTCTTGATGGCTAATGTCCCTCGTATTGTTCATTGATTAGAGATTCCTTTCTGACAATGCAACCTTCCCAAAGTGACTGCATGTGCGAAGTTGTTGGTTTCTGTTAGCATTCGTATTCAAAAGGTTCGAGGCCCGGCCCATTGTCTAGGACTGCACTGAAACTTGTTATTCGGGGGCCATGGTCTAAGGTGGACAATGTAACCCCTTAAGGTACATGAATATGCAGATGTTCTTGTTCAGACTTTAGATTCGTAGTTTCGGCTGCAATGTTTGAATTAACCCTTTATTGCCGAGCTCTTTTTGCAGGCTCTGCAGTTCTGGGTTTTTATATTTCATAGTCCAATATTTTTACTGTTGGGGGGGGAGGAATCGATTCTACAAGCTTTCTTCTTCATTATCAACCAAACTGCCAATTTTTGTATCATCTGCAAACTTCTTAATCATACTTCCAACATTCAAGTCTAAATCATTGATATATACCACAAAAAGCAAAGGACCCAGTACTGAGCCCTGCGGAAACCCCACTGGAAACAGCCTTCCAGTCACAAAAACACCCTTCGACCATTACCCTTTGTTTCCTGCCTCTGAGCCAATTTTGGATCCAACTTGCCACTTTGCCTTGGATCCCATGGGCTTTTACTTTCGTGACCAGTCTGCCATGCGGGACCTTATCAAAAGCCTTGTTAAAATCCATATAGACTACATGGATTTTAGTCTGCATAGCTTTCTATTCCTGAAACGTTAACCCTGTTTCTCTCTCCACAGATGCTGCCGAACCTGCTAAATATTTCCAGTATTTTCTGTTTTTATTCCTTCTATTCCTTTCTCCCTCATGTGCTTACTTTAGCTTCCCCTTAAAATGCATCTACGCTATTCGCCTCAACCACTCCCTGTGGCAGCGAGTTCCACATTCTAACCACTCTCTGGGTAAAGAAATCTCTCCTGAATTCCTTATTAGATTTATTAGTGACTATCTTATATTTATGTCCTCTAGTTTTGAATCCCCACAAGTGGAAACATCTTCTCTATGTCTAGCCTATCAAACCCCTTCATAATTTTAAAGACATCAATTAAATGCCTGAAAGAGTGGCAGAGGCAGAGACCCTCATCGCATTTCAAAAGTAGTTGAATGTGCACTTGAAGTGCCGTAACCTACGGGGCTACGGACCATGAGCTGGAAAGTGGGATTAGGCAGGATAGTTCTATCTCGGCCGGCACAGACACGATGGGCTGAATGGCCTCCTTCTGTGCCATAAATTTCTATGATTCTAGATCACCCCGTAGCCTTCTCTTTTCTAGAGAATAGGTGAAGAATTTTTTTCCCCTCCCAATTTTCTCTTCTCCCCTGAAGGTGCCAACTCATACTAAGAGAAATGCAAAATACTGCAGATGCTGGAAATCTGAAATAAAAATAGAAAATTCTGGAAAACACTCAGCAGGTCAGGCAGCATCTGTGGAGAGAGAAACCGAGTTAACGTTTCAGGTCGATGACCGTTTGTCAGAATTGTTGAAAGGTCATCGACCTGAAACATTGGGCTGGATTTTCAATGACCCGTGGAGTCGGGTTTGGAGGCGTGTGGGGGGTTAAAGTTGCAGATTCGGGGGTCCCGACCCCATCCCGCCTCCAACCCGCCTCCACGCAATTTTGATAAAATCGTGTGCAGTGTTCCCGACTCCGTCCCGCCTCCAAGAGGTGGGAGAGGCCATTAAAGCCCTTAACAAGCCCTAAATTGGCTCTGTAATGCCATTTTGAAACGTTTTAGCTAGTTTAACCCTTTTCTGACATGAAGCACGCCTGATGTGAAACACGCCAGTGAAACCTGGCGGGAGCACAAGTGGATAGCTGACTATCAGCTGCAGTAGTATTAGGTCTGAAAGTCGCCTCTGATGCTGCTGCATTGAATGTCTTCGGAGACTGCGGGGGCCTTT
The DNA here is from genome assembly GCA_030390025.1 of Squalus acanthias. Classification (NCBI taxonomy): domain Eukaryota; kingdom Metazoa; phylum Chordata; class Chondrichthyes; order Squaliformes; family Squalidae; genus Squalus; species Squalus acanthias. The sequence goes on from CM059430.1 coordinate 153,177,841, forward strand.
GGAGGACCTGGATGGAAAAAAAAATTCTCCCTCTCTCCTCTCTCTCTCTCTCTCTCTCTCTCTCTCTCTCTCTCTCTGAGATGCTGCTCATTTTGCTTCCAGGTTCTCTCACAGCAAAGGCCAGGCAGTCTCTGAGACCAGGCAGTCTCTGACCTGCAATGATGACATCATCAGAGGCGACTTTCAGACTGAAACCACTAATTGGTTCATGGGTTCACACATGCTGGAACTCAATTGTCCAATTAAGTGAAAATTGCATCAATCCCCCACATCCAATTTCAGGCGGGTGGATAACACGAAATGCGGATGACACGACCCCGACCCGACCCCAAGACAAAATCCAGCCCTTAAACTCTGTTTCTCTCTCCACAGATGCTGCCTGACCTGCTGAGTATTTCCAGCATTGTCTGTTTTTACTGAAGTATTCGTATGCTGTCAACCTTCTGGCAGCTTCTTTGCCCATTATCAAAGTGTCACCCCTTTGAGGGTGAGCTGAGCCAGTGAGTGCCTATGCACCAACTTAGGAAACTAGGAAAAACTGAGCAAAGGCTTCAAAAAAAGCTGGCACAAAGAACAGGCCTGATATGAAAACAAGTCGTTACACAGGCATTGTACCTTCAGCTGCAGGTATACACAATGTTCCTTCACTTGTATTAGATGAATAAAAGACATGCTTATACAAAAGCAGAAAGGAAAAATCCAAATGTAGAAGACACAAAGTTTCTGGTGCATTTCATGAGGATTTAGGGCATGCTCCCCCAGAAATATTTTTAATTTTTACCCCAAAATGATGCATTCTGGTTAATTTTAAGGACTTCTATACTTCACAATTAATAGATTTTTAATTTTAAAAAGGGGAAACAAAGTGGTAATTTGATTTGCAAAAATTCACTTAACCAAAAGTGATTTTTCTCCCATATCCAACCGCTCCAGTTCACAGAGACACCTCCCTCTCCAACTCCCCACCCTTTCATAGACACCTCCCCCTCCAACTCCCCACCCTTTCAGAGACACTCTCTTCACCAACCTTCCCAGTCTATACTGGCACTCTTCTCCTTAACCTTATCAATTCAACCTGATACTCTTCTCCTCCTCCAACCTGGATCATCCGGTACTCTTCCCTCTCCCATCAAAGTTCATGTTGGCACTCCCCATTCCCTCTCAGTTCATCTCTCACCCCAAAGTAGACTGAACACTGTGCAATCATCAGTGAACAGTCCCACTGTTGATTTTATGGTGGAGAGAAGGTCATTGATGAAGCATCTGAAGATAGTTGGGCTAAGGATCTTGCCTTGAGGAATTCCTGCAGTGATGTCCTAGGGCTGAGATGATTAGCCTCCAACAACCATAACCATCTTCCTTTTTGCAAGGTGTGACTCCAGCCTCTGGGGTTGTTCTGCCAAACCCCACTGAGTTCAGTGAAGATTGGATGTAGGCTGATGGGACAGTAATTGGCCGGGTTGGATTTATCCTGCTTTTTGTGGACACTGTAAGCAGATTCTGCCTGTAGTTACTATCGCAACGTAAGGTTGTAAGTCTTTCAGCAATAACTTCCGCTTGATTCAGGCCCGAGTGGTCTTAAACAACAAGCTTTAATATACATTGATTCACAACAGTGTTATAATACAACTGTCTTCAGATTACATTAAATGATAAGCAATAGTACAACCTGGTTCCTGCGGACTCAAGGTGATCAATCTCGACCTCTGAAAGGCTGCCTTCTTGGCTATGGACTTCTGACTGTCCTAAGAATTCTAACAACCACTGACCACTAGCCCCACAATTATACCCAATAAGCTGTGGTCTAATTACGTACATACTGGCCTTGTCCTTGACCGTATCATGTTGTTAACCATCTGTTATCTGTTGTTGTCGTTGTTATTGTTATCTGTAAGTGTCTGGTCCTTGCAGCTACAAGCTCAGTCTGTTCCCAAACAATACAAGCTCAGCTAGTACGGCAAGAGCCAGCACGTTACAAGGACATTGTAACTTGCCGTACACAGGCAGGGTCTGATGGGAAAATGGTCAACTAGTAATGGTCAACTTTCTTACATCTTCCTCCTTTTAAACATAGAAACATAGAATCTAGGAGCAGGAGTAGGCCATTCGGCCCGTCGAGCCTGCACCACCATTCAATACGATCATGGCTGATCATTCAAATCCAGTACCCTGTCCCTGCTTTAATCCCCACAGTACACATATCCCACCCGACCCCCATAACCCCACGTATTTAATTCCCCCTAACATATCCCATCCTATCCCCATAACCCCACATATTTAATCCCCCCCTAACACTAAGGGTCAATTTATCATAGCCAAATCAACCTAACCCGCACATTTTTGGACAGTGGGAGGAAACCGGAGCACCCGGAGGAAACCCACGCAGACACGGGGAGAATGTGCAAACTCCACACAGACAGTCACCCGAGGTCAGATTTGAACCCGGGTCTCTGGCGCTGTGAGGCACCAGTGCTAACCACTATGCCACCGTGTTGCCCTGACCCTGAGTAAAACCACTCTGGGTCAATTTTCACCTCATCCCTTAATTTTCTTTCTGGTCTCGCCTTAGATCACCTTGGGTTTATATTTTATGAACTTTATTTTTCATAAACACATATAGACATATACATATTGCTTCAACGGGCCCTCTTGATCTTATTTATCTGTTGGTAATTGTGCTTTTGGTCCTTTATACTCCATATTTGATGGAGCTCTCCTCCAACCAAGCTCTCTGTTGTCCTCTTCAATTTTTCAGGGCCTGTCTAAGCAGCATGTACATGATAACTCGTCTAAGTTTCATTTGGCCAATACTACACGTCATGATACAGACAGAGAAAATCATAATACAGTACATCGTTGTGAAAGGTGCTATATAAATCCAAGTCTTTCTTTTCTTTTTTCTACATTACAGGGAAAGCTACAGTGTATCATATTAGCAAGAAATCATGGACTTAAAAGATTCTCAAGCTCTCTCCAGCTTCCTTACACAGACCTAGGCAATTTTCTCTATTGTCGGGTAGATGCCAGTGTTGTAGCCATACTGGAACAGCTTAGCCAAAATAATCACTACGCTACCGTGCCCATTCCTGGGTGAACTTAGACTATCCTAGTTCAACAAGTACCTTGATTAAAGATACCCAATACAAAAGTGGTAGAAACATTTTAACAATATTTTGACTTCAGGTTCCAATCAGTACCGTTCTTGAGTTTACCTAACACCAGAGCAATTACACAAGGTGAGATCAGCACATAGCATGAATGGACTGACTGTCCTGTGGACAGCACAGCTTTATTCCTTATCTCAACCATACACAAAGCTGTATTACACTTGAGTTATTTCAGGTAGGACCAAGGGCTATAGACAGTTTATTTTAATAAAGAATTCTCTTTTATTCCAATCAACTGTTAGTAGATTTTTTTTTTTAAGTACATTTCCCCCCAGTTTTCTCCATCTCCTCTCCTGAAGATGCTGACTCGTGTTGGGTTACAGTTCCATGGCGCTGGCTGGCTTCAGCATCTCACTCAAGTTACATGTGAGCTCATAGACAATGAATGGCAGCATCATTGTTGAACCTGATTCTGTATCAGCCAGCATCTAACACACACAGATGGTTGCCTATTTCCCTCTTTTTTAACATAATTACTTATAAGTTTCTTCATTTTAAATTTACTATATCCATTAATTTTATATTACAGCATTATATTTAGCTATTTGAAAACTATAAATGTAGTTTTGCCGAGGAGCCACTAGATGGTGATCAGGAGCAAGAAAGCTGGCTGATTTTTCTTCTGAACAAAAGCGAAATAACTGCAGGTGCTGGAAATCTGAAATAAGAGCAGAAAATGCAGAAAACACCGAGCAGGTCAGGCAGCATCTGCGGAGTAAGGAAAGGGGCTAGGTTAATGTTTCAGGTCTACGACCCTTCATCAGAACTCCTGAAACTGGTATCAGGGTCTAACCTGACACCAGGACAAAGCAGAGTGAGACTCCAAGGAGAAGAGTGGCTCATTTTGCTTGGCTTCGGAGTCAGTTCATGACTTCACACGCGATTTACACTCCAAACTTGTGGCGCATGAATGCACCTTTAGAAAGCTTTGGCTGTATTAGACAAAGAATATAAGAATGCATTCAGTCTTACTGGTTCTGCTGACAGCAGTGTTACCCACAGTTGGATTTTTTTCTCTCTCTCTCCTGCTCTGCCTCCGGGAATTATTCCCATTAAAATAATAGTGCAAAATCAATAAATTGTTCAAATGACTGCTAGCACATTGTGAACAGAGCAAAATTTTTAATGAAACATTAAGGCCGCGATTTTGCCGGCGCTCAGAGGGCAGGTTCGGAGGCAGATCCGCTGTCAAAATTGAAATGCTTGACAGCGGGTTGGGAACCCGCTCTGAACCCGCCTCCATGTAAGTTTCCAAATCCGCCTCCATGTAAGTTTCCAAATCTGCGATTTCAGAACAGACCCGACACCAAGCGGCGGGGGAGGCATTTAAGATAGTTAAATCTTGTTAACTACTATTTTTCCAGCCTATTTCTACTTTACCACTTTTTTTTAACAAGGTTCACGTCATTCGGAGATCACGTCAGGTAAGTAGGTCGGGTTCTCTATGTCTCCCCATTGCTGTGAATAGGTGACAGCTGCAAAAGTGGTATGAAAGCTACCATTTCACAGCTGGTCACTTTCCAATGTCAGAAGTTTGAGCTTTCAGGACTTGGAAGACACTTTAGAGCTGTATGCAGTTTGGAAGTGTTTGGAGTAAACTCTCTATCCACTGTCACCTCCTTGGAGCAAGCTCTCTCACCATTGACAGGTCGCTTCTGTCATCTCAACTTCAGCTGCCATCTATTCCAGCAACATCGGTGCCCTTGAAAAAATCTCACCTTGGTCCTCTGAATCTCTCCACGATCAGCCCCAACACCAACATCACCAAGCACACCAACATCACCAACAACAATACCAACCTTCTCCGCCATCACCTGATGCTGCACAGGACACAGGGCATCAGCACCCGACAACATTGCTGCCCGGGAGGCCAGCGATGGCATCACTATGGCCACATTTACTTCACTTGGCGCTGTACACCCTGGCTGCCACATGATGCGCCAGGTTGACACTCCCCCACACCATCGCCATAAAGCATTCCTACAATGACCAGGCCATTCCTTTCACATTCATCACCATTGGAGGGGTGGGGGGGGGGACGTTATGTCTCAACATTCACTGCAACTCACTAAGACACTTCCAAAGGTGAGCACAGATCTGTCCAATAAGGTAAAGTGTTGAAAATATAGATTTCAATGTTTGACAAAACATTAACAGAAAATTTACATGAACACTGGCTAAACCACCCAAGTGCCTACCCTTGTATGTTGTTCGTTGGTATGATTGGACTAGGATGAGGGTGAGTGTGAGGGGTGGCTACTGAGATGGGGAAGTGATAATGTAGATAGAGAGGGATGAGTGGAGGTACAAGGTAAGCTGGTGTGAGTAAAGATGTGCAGGAATAGGGTAGGGAAGGCAGAGTGATGGGGATGTGATGAGTGGCACAGCAGGATGAGGTTGAGTGTGGCTTGGCAGTAATGTTTCGTGATCTACTGGGATCATTGAAAGGCTTGCGCCACTGCAGCCTGGTCCTCCTGACCACATCCCTGCTTGTGTCCTCCTGTGCAATGTGCAACCAGGCTGCGTTGATCTCCTGGGGAGGTCTCTGCCGTCCATGGGAAGGGAAGAGAACCTCCCTGCATGCTGTGACTCCCTCCATAAGCATATGGAGGGAGTCATGGGAGAGCCTGGGTGCAGCCGAGCACCTCTGTGCAGTGCTTGTCAGTGCAGCACATAGAAACATAGAAACATAGAAGCAGGAGTAGGCCATTCGGCCCCTCGAGCCTGCTCCGCCATTCAATGCGATCATGGCTGATCATCCAAATTCAGTACCCTGTCCCTGCTTTCTCCCCCTATCCCTTGATCCCCTTAGCCTTAAGAAATATATCTAACTCCTTCTTGAATATATTTAATGAATTGGCCTCAACTGCCTTGTGTGGTAGAGAATTCCACAGGTTCACCACTCTCTGGGTGAAGAAATTCCTCCTCATCTCAGTCCTAAATGGCTTACCCCTTATCCTTAGACTGTGACCCCTGGTTCTGGACTCCCCCACCATCAGGAACAGCCTTCCTGCAACTAGTCTGTCTAGTCCTGTTAGAATTTTATAAGTTTCAATGAGATCCCCGCTCATTCTTCTAAACTCTAGCGAATATAAGCCTAATTGACCCAATCTCTCTTCATACGTCATTCCTGCCATCCCAGGTATCAATGCTGTCGAACACTGACAACAGAACTGTCAAAATCAATTTGGACATGGCCCCTTTAAGGAAACCGGCTGATGACGTGTCATCAAATTACGTCATCAGACCCGCTTCCTATTAATTGGCCAGGATCCTCGCAGGGCGGGCTTAACAAGCGCCATCAATGTAAAATCACTAAGAGAGTGCGGGCTGCAGTCGGCAGCGGGCTGGGACCGCGACACCGACCCCGGCCGCCCCGGACCCGCCTCGGTCGGCGAAATCGAGGCCTAAGTGTTGGCAAGGCTGTGATAGTTCAACTTACCCTGAATAATTTCTGATTTATCTTTAAAATGGAGTGTAGATTTTTTTTGAGGGCACGATGCACTTTTCATCCCTGGGTTTTCACACCTTACTACTTTCTCACCTACTGGAGCCAAGTTAGCAAGACAAGCAAATCGCTTCCAGGCCGCCGCCAATGGGGCATTTAGCTGGACACCAGCAGGGACATGACAGTGGGCTGAGAAAAACTTGCAATCAGATTTTCCACCATCCTTTCACTTCCATCTCCCTGGAGGGACATGCATACTTGGCCTTCACTCAGCCCCTCCATAGAACAGCTAAAATCAGGAATTCAACGGATCAAGAGGAAAAATATCCTGTATTTCCCCCTCCACCACTTTGTAGGACCTCATGTTGCACAGCAAGGTGCTCCAAGATAAACATCTGAAGCAGAGGAAAATATAGGGTTATGGGGAGAGAGCAGGGCCGTGGGATTAGTTTTGCATTGCTTCAGTAAAGAGCTGGAAGAAGCACCAGGGGCCAAATGGTCCTCTTCTATACTATAAACTTTTATGGTTCCTCTATAGTTCTACTGTCTTGTTCTGAATGCCACAATTTTGTTTATAAATCTCACTTATTCAGCTACACTTAATTGCATATTGCTTTCATCTACTGTTTTTTGCCGCAAAGCATTTTCAAGTCTGGCCCAAAACAGTTGTCTTTCACGGGGGTCCTCAGGCCAGCTGATGTAGGTCTGCTTCTTCACTAGTTTTCTCACTTTGTGATAGTTAGAGAGTCTATAGTCTGGGATTCTCTCCAGAAATATCAAAATGAGGACATCCTGATAATTATCGAAAAGTCTCAAGCTGGCCAATTGCACCTCCAGCCTGCACCATTCGCTCCTGAGATAATCATGACTGATAACACACAGCGTCTTCCTGCTGTTGCTGATGGCACGCTGAATGTTCTCAAAGATGTCCACCCCCAGCTCAAAGTCACGGTGGTGAAGACACAGCTTGAATGGTGACTTCATATTTTCTTCTAAATTGGGAACCAGCTCTTTGAAGATCCATTTTTCATCATTTGAATTGTAGGACACAAAAGCATCGTATCTGTACAGCTTTTGGACTCTCTGAAGCCTGGAACTCAGCCAAGCTTTAGCCATATAGATGGTGTACCTAATAAACTAGGTCAGTTTAGCAGTCACCAAAGAACTGATCAGAGTAAGTAATATCACCATGCAGGTTGAAATGAAAAGGAACTTTCCAATGTTACTGTTGCAGATGCTAAAGTCAAAATCAACGAATAGGGGCTTTGGAACTGGCCCAGCACACAGATACCTGCCCAAGTATGGGACCTGCACAGTGGAGCTGTAGACAGACCAGTTTCTGAACCAAGCATTATCACATGAACAGTCAAGCGAATTTTTACACAGATCAAAATAACTCAATGATCTCAAGCCCTGAACAAATTCTTTACTGACATTTTTGATGTAATTAAAGCGAAGAGAGAAGATTTGCAATGACATCAAGCTGGAAATCAGTTCTATAGGAATGGTCTCCATGTAGTTTTTCTCCAGTCGTAGAATTTGTAGTCGCTTCAAGTTCTTGAATAGAGACGCGTTTAAAGTCAGACCCCTATCTCCAACTCCCGATATGTCTAAAACTGTTAGGTTTGTCAGTGGATCCAGTGAAGGACTGTCAAAGAAAACCATCTTGTTTTTTCCCATATGTAACATTCGTAGATTAGTTAGTCCCTCGAAAAAGTTGACTGGGATGACTTGTATTCCTTGAGGGATCTGTCCTTCTAGATTCAGATATCTTAGAGACTTAAGGTGTGAAAACGGAAGATGTTTCAGTTTTCTAGTGGTTTCAAAACTGATTTTGTTTGACCGAAGATCTAAATGTTCAAGTGATTGCAATCCCTTAAACATATCATGATGCACAGCCTGCAGAAAGTTAAAAGCCAAATCAAGATATTTGAGATTGGTGAGCCCCTCAAAGGCATCGTCATTTATTTCTGAAATCCTGTTCGATGACAAGGTAAGCAGGGTAAGGTTTTTCAACTGACTAAAAGTGTGTTTACTAACTTTACGAAGATTGTTTTGCTGAAATGTTAAATTTAAAAGAGCTGCCAAATGTGTAAAAGAGGATGGATGCAGTGCGGTGATCCAGCAAGCCCTCAAATTAAGATACTTCAGCCTGTTCAGACCATAAACTGCTCGACCATTGAAATCTGACAACGGATTCCAAGAGAGCTCCAGATACTGTAGGCCCTTCAGTGGCGTGAAGACATAATCCTGCAGACTTTTAATGCTGTTGTGCTTCAACTGTAAATGTGTCAGGTGCTTCAGCATTGACCAGGAATTATTACTGATGATGCTGAGGTTGCAGTGTTCCAAAGTAAGATGGACCAGGTTCTGGAAGTGTTGAAATTCATTATCTGTGAGCTGTGGTAGTCTGTTTCCAAACAGATCAAGGGACAGGAGATGAGTGTGGTTTCCAACCTGCTTGAGATCCTTAGGTTCCATCTTATTATTCTGAATGATCAATGACACTATCTTTGGCAGGCTCTGCAAGAGATGACTGATTACATCCAGGCTGCTCTGAATGGTTGTCAGATTAGACAAATCCAGGTCAGTGATATTCTTCAAGTAGTCACTGTCTAGCTGGGCAATATCAATTAAATTGCCACCAAGATTCAAGACCGCCAGGCGAGGCAGATTCTGAAAAGATGACATGTTAATATGTTTTAGCCTGTTGTTGGACACGTTAAGTTTTGCCAGGTTAGGGAGAGTCAAATTTGAAAAGTCCAGTGTCTCAACATGGTTTCCTTGTAGGCTCAAAGCTTGTAGTGAGTGGAGTGTGTAAGAACTCAGACTGACTTTTGTAATGCTGTTGTTTGTAAGATCAAGAGTTAAGAGTTGTTTTACACCATGTATTGCAGCTATAATATTTTAAAAATTTGACATAGGGTTTCGAGCAAAGTTTAGATTCTGTAAATTAATAAGTGGCCCAAATGCTTCTTTGTCAATCCACGTGATCTTATTTTTATTCAGTAACAATGTACGCAGGCTTACAAGACCTTCGAAATTTGACTTATTGAGACTTCTAATGTGATTTTCAATCAGGTTTAAGAGCGTGAGATTTTCTAGGCCCTGAAAAGCATCTTTTTCAATGTCCTTGATCTTGTTCCACTCCAGCCTCAGGTCGACAAGGGACGGGAGGTGAGCAAAACTCCTGGTATGCAATCTCTGAACTTGGTTGTGAGTTAGATTCAGATGGGTTGTACTTGAAGGTAATTTGCCAATGGCTTCCGTCAAGTTTACTATATGCTTGTTAATGCAGATTACGTGGCTGCAGTCAAGTTCATATTGGGCACATTTACTAAATCCATATGCTTCACTGAGAGATGAAAAGCCAAAGAGTATGACCAGAAAGGTTGTCAACCATCCACTACAGATGTTTTCCATTATTATTTCATATCTGATGGATACTCCAAATTTTTGACATTTAGACCTCTGATCTAGGTCTCATTCCATGGCAGTTTCACGGCTTTTGCTGTAAATAATCCTCATTTTTGGAACGTAGCCCTGATGTAAGGAGAAGAGAAAAGATTAAGTAAACTCTTGTAACTCCGATTGTCTGTATACTTGCCGGGTTTTTAAAAACAATTTTTTGAGCTTGTCAAATTGAGGCATATTAATGCTGGGAATGGAACAATTTCCCATTTCAGGCACCTGGACTCAGCATCAGGCACTCCAAGGGGAGCTGTAGCACAGCCAGCTGCAGGGTAAAGCTGCCTATCCTCTGCTCAAGCAGTGTGTCTTAGTCCTAACGACAGAAACACACAGCCTACTGCACCAGTGAAACTGCACTAGACATCGCTTGAAGTGATATTACCAGGTTAGTGTCTTGGACCCACATCTACGAGGAATTGTGTTAAGACGGCCAAGCTCGCTTCATGTAGGACTTTTACAACCAGCAGAGAAGAGGCTTTCAGCCCATCAGTCTGGATTGGATTTGAACTGAAATCGCAGAGATGAAAACACAGTAGTCCAACATATTGCACTCTAAAAATCCCCTCATTTTTTTGGAAAGAAGTTTTTTGATTCTTATTTTTTTTCTCCACAGATCGTCTTGCTGTCTGCATAGCCCCATGCATGAGAGTAGGGGAGGGAAGGTCCTTACTAAATCACTTTCAGCCCATCTGCTAGTAGGGGTATAGTTGTGATACTTGTTGCCTGTTAATCTGATTCTGCTGAGAGATGACTGAGGCGCTGGTCAAGATTTTACTCACTGATCCTGACTGGCAAACACTCAGCTTTGAATGCATCGAGAAGAAATGAGGAGGGTGATGATCAATGTTAGTGTAAACATATTATTCCTATGCGATCCCACACTAAATATTTTTTTGATACATGCCAAAATTCTATTGGTTGCACTGGTAACAGTCAAAGATATTTTTTGGCAGCCTTGCACCAGTGAACAGGTCACACCCCACCCCTAGATTTTGATGGTATAAAGACTTGTGTAAGAGTGTGAGTTAGCCACTGGATTTTTTACAGAACTTGAATGAAGTAAGAAATACCAATTTAAATACATACTAAATGGAGTTCAAAATGGTAATTAACTGCACCAGAAATAGGAAAGTAGAGACAAGCAGCTGGTGCAATCAAATTTCAGGCTATCAGTGTGCGCATCAGGGTTTCCAACACTGTAATTAACAATCACAGTATTGAGATCACTTTATAATCACTTTATATCACTATATATTCCCGAGAATTCTGAAGGAGACAAGGGAGGAAATTTGTGTAGTATTAACTATAATTAAAAAAACAAGGTTGGTTCGGTCTGTTCCAGTTGAATGTGGGTCACCAGTGGGTACTTTGCTTGAAGCCACCTCTGCCTCTAACAAACCGCCCTGATCCTAAACTATGCAACGCCACAGTGCATATCTGCGGAATGATTATATGAGCCATTGGATGCTATATTTACGAGGAGGCAGGGAGGGAGCGAGGAGGAGGGCGGTGGCGGGGGGGTTGTGCAGATTAATGGTCGGGAAACCCGGAAGTATGGGTTTTCCCTCAGCTCCTGCTGAATTTAACAGTAGGACCTGATTACCATTTTTGGAATCCGTTTCCTGGCCGCAGCCAGCCAGATTGAGGGGCTGGCTGGCTGGCTGGCGGGTGGGTAGGCCTGCAGCACCAGGCCGCAGCCGGGGAGCAGAGAGGAGGGAATGAGAGATCGTGGGTTGGGTGGGACATCAATGGGGGGGGGGCCCCCCAGAGAGATCGTGGGTCAGTCAGGGGAACATTGGTGGGGAGGGCTGGAGAGATCGGTGGTGGGGGGGGGAGAAGATCGCACGGGGGGGGGAGGAGATCGCAGGCCGGGGAGGGCATCGGATCGTGGGGAAAGGGGCCGTCAGATCACTGGGGAGGTTAACAAGGTAGCTTGGTGGGCCGGGGGGAAACACCCCTGCCCCCTTAGGTTATACTTCTCAGGAAAGATTGAACAGGCTGGGGCTCTTTTCTCTAGAAAAGAGAAGACTGGGCGGGGGGGGTGACCTGGTAGAGGTCTTTAAGATTAGGTAAGATTAAGTTTGATAGGGTAGACGTAGAGAAAATGTTTCCACTTTTTTGGGGGAGACCAAAACTAAGGGCCATAAATATAAAATAGTCACTACTGCTTAGAATGTGGAACTCGCTACCACAAGGAGTTGTTGAGGTGAATAGCATAGATGCATTTAAGGCAAAGCTAGATAAACACATGAGGGAGAAAATAATAGGTTATGCTGATAGAGTTAGATTAAGTGAGGTGGGAGGTGGCTTGTGTGGAGCATAATCATCAGCATGGGCCAGATGGCCTGTTTCTGTGCTGTAAGTTCTATGTAATTCCATGTAATTGCTCACCAACATGTATCAATCAGGCTTTTGGCTCTACTGATGGTAGTCAGCACCCTGTGAGATGCCAGGTTTCTGGTGCCATCATGGTGGATGAGCATGTTTTTCACCTAGTAGGCCAAGGCTGAGGATTAGTGAAATCAAGCGTAGGTCCCTTGCAGTCAGAATCAGGGGAATTTATAATGGGGAACAAAGAAATGTCAGACCAATTAAATACATATTTTGGTTCTGTCTTCACAAATGAGGACACAAATAACCTCCCAGAGATGTTGGGGAACATAGGGTCTGATGAAAGGGAGGAACTGAAAGAAATCAGTATTTGTAGGGAAATGGTGTTAGGGAAATTGAAGGGATTGAAGGCCGATAAATCCCCAGGGCCTGATAATCTACATCCTAGGGTACTTAAGGAAGTGGCCCTAGAAATAGTAGATGCATTGCTGATCATCTTCCAACATTTGATGGAATCTGGAACAGTACCTATGGATTGGAGGGTAGCTAATGTTACCCCACTATTCAAAAAGGGTGGTAGAGAGAAAGCGGGGAATTACAGACCGGTAAGCCTGACATCGGTAGTGGGGAAAATGCTAGAGTCCATTATAAAAGATGTAATAGCTGAGCACTTGGAAAACGGTGACAGGATCGGACAAAGTCAACATGGATTTACAAAAGGTAAATCATGCTTGACTAATCTACTGGAATTTTTGAGGATGTAACTGGTAAAATAGATAAGGGAGAACCAGTGTATTTGGACTTCCAAAAGGCTTTCGATAAGGTCCCGCATAAGAGATTAGCATGTAAAGTTAAGGCACATGGGATTGGGGGCAAGGTATTGACTTGGATAGAGAACTGGTTGGCAGACAGAAAGCAAAGAGTTGGAATAAATGGGTCTTTTTCCGAGTGGCAGGCAGTGACAAGTGGGGTACCGCAGGGATCAGTCCTTGGACCCCAGCTATTCACAATATATATTAATGATCGAGACAAGGGAACTAGATGTAATATCTCCAAGTTTGCAGACGACACAAAACTGGGTGGGCGTGTGTGCTGCGAGGAGGATGCCGAGAAACTCCAGGATGATTTGGACAGGTTGGGTGATTGGGCAGAAGCGTGGCAGATGCAATATAACGTGGATAAATGCGAGGTTATCCACTTTGGTGTCAAAAACAGAAAGGCAGATTATTATCTGAATGGCAATAGATTGGGAGAAGGGGAAGTGCAACGAGACCTGGGTGTCCTTGTGCACCAGTCGCTGAAGGTAAGCATGCAGGTGCAGCAGGCGGTTAAGAAGGCAAATGGTATGTTGGCCTTCATAGCGAGAGGGTTTGAGTACAGGAACAAGGATGTCTTGCTGCAGTTGTACAGGGCCTTGGTGAGACCACACCTTGAGTACTGTGTGCAGTTTTGGTCGCCTTATCTGAGGAAGGATGTTATTGCCATGGAAGGAGTTCAGCGAAGATTCACAAGGCTGATACCTGGGATGGCAGGAATGACGTATGACGAGAGATTGGGTCGATTGGGCTTATACTCGCTGGAGTTTAGAAGAATGAGAGGGGATCTCATTGAAACTTATAAAATTCTGACAGGACAGGACAAACTAGATGCAGGAAGGATGTTCCCGATGGTCGGGGAGTCCAGAACCAGGGGTCACAGTCTAAGGATAAGGGGTAAGCCATTTAGGACAGAAATGAGGAGGAATTTCTTCACCCAGAGAGTGGTGAACCTGTGGAATTCTCTGCCACAGAAGGCAGTAGAGGCCAATTCATCAAATAGATTCAAGAAGGAGTTGGATATATGTCTTAAGGCTAAAGGGATCAAGGGATATGGGGAGAAAGCAGGGACAGGGTACTGAATTTGGATGATCAGCCATGGTCGCATTGAATGGCGGAGCAGGCTCGAGGGGCCGAATGGCCTACTCCTGCTCCTATCTTCTATGTTTCTATGATTCTATGGGCAGGTAGGTAATTGCCATGGAGGGTGTGTCTCTTTTTTGCCGAATGCGGTTGGTTAGAATCATAGAAAAATTACAACACAGAAGGAGGCCATTCGGCCCATCGTGTCCGTGCTGGTCGGAAAAGAGCTACCCAGCCTAATCTCACCTTCCAGCACTAGGTCTGTAGCCCTGTAGGTTACGGCTCTTCAAGTGCACATCCAAGTACTTTTTAAATGTGATGAGGGTTTCTGCCTCTACCACCCTTTCGGGCAGTGAGTTCCAGACCCCACCACCCTCTGGGTGAAATTTTTTTCCCCATCTCCCCTCTAATCCTTCTACCAACTACTTTAAATCTATGCCCCCTGGTTCTTAACCCCTCTGCTAAGGGAAATAGGTCCTTCCTATCCACTCTATCTAGGCCCCTCATAATTTTATACATCTCAATTAAATCTCCCCTCAGCCTCCTCTGTTCCAAGGAAAACAACCCCAGCCTCTCCAATCTTTCTCATAGCTAAAGATTTCCAGTCCTGGCAACATCCTCGTAAATCTCCTCTGCACCCTCTCTAGCGCAATCACATCTTCCTGTAATGTGGTGACCAGAACTCGACGCAGTACTCAAGCTGTGGCCTAACCAGTGTTGTATACAGTCCTAGCATAACTTCCCTGCTCTTATATTCTTTGCCTCGGCTAATAAAGGAAAGCATTCCGTATGCCTTCTTAACGACTTTATCGACCTGTCCTGCTACCGTTAAGGATCTGTGGACATACACTCCAAGGTCCCTCTGTTCCTCCACACCTCTTAGTATCCTCCCATTAATTGTGTATTCCCTTGCCTTGTTGCCCCTCCCCAAATGCATTGCCTCACACTTTTCCGGATTGAATTCCATTTGCCACTTTTCTGCCCAACTGACCAGTTCATCGATATCTTCCTGCAGTCTAAAGCTTTCCTCCTCACTGTCAACCACACGGCCAATTTTTGTATCATCTGCAAATTTCTTTATGATGCACCCTACATTTAAGTCTAAATCATTAATATATACTACAAAAAGTAAGGGACCGAGTACTGAGCCCTGTGGAACCCCACTGGAAACAGCCTTCCAGTCGCAAAAACTCCCCTCAACCATTACCTTTGCTTCCTGCCACTGAGTCAATTTTAGATCAATTTTGCCACTCTCCCTTGGATCCCATGGGCTTTTACATTTTTTGATCAGCCTGCCAATGTGGGATCTGGTCAAAAGCCTTGCTAAAATCCATGTAGACTACATCAAACGCACTGCCCTCATCGACCCTCCTTGTTACCTCATCAAAGAATTCTATCAAGGTTGGTCAGTCATTTTTTTTGTGTGAAATGCGATTAGTTCAGAGAGGTCAGAAATTGTCCACAGATCACCTTTGACCTGTACGTAAATGGATCCAAATGAGTTTGACAGAAACTTCCCTTTGAGCAGAAATAAGTGGCTGTAAACAGTCCTTCGTTATCACAGAATTAAACGCATATTAGGTGATTGCTTTGCTGTATACGTCTGTTCTGTCCACAAGTATAACCCTGAGCTCCCTGTCACTTACCACTTTAATAATTTACTAATAAATCCAATAAGTAATTCAGGGGAAATTTCTTTACTCAGAGAGTGTTGACAATGTGGAACTTGCCACCACATGGAGCTGTTGAGGCGAACAGCATTTAAGGGGAAAGCTGGATACGGGAGAAAGGAATAGAAGGATATTCCGATAGGGTGAGATGAAGTAGGGTGAGAGGAGGCTGGCGTGGAACATAAACACCAGCATAGACCAGTTGGGCCGAATAGCCTGTTTCTGTGCTGTAAATTCCAAATGTAAAATGTAATCATGAAGGAATCATTGGGTATTGGTTAGATTCTACAGGACTGAGAGAAAGCAAAGATAGAACCAGTATTTAAAAAGAATGACAAATCTGACCCAGACTGTGGAAATATATGTGCCACAGTAGCTTAACAGGGAACAGCCAGCATGGATTTTGAAGGTGACATTCAAAAGAAACACTTCCCGTTTCCAAATTACACATCATTCTGAGTGACACATCTCATTGACCTTGTTGAGGATATTACAAATAAAGTATGCGGATTTTTTCACTTTGAGAAACCTTTTCACAAAGTTTTGTACAAATGATTTACAATTAAACTAAAAACCACAAGATTTCAACACATAGGACTTGGGTCTGACGTTGATTAAAAATACGGAACAGAGAGAACTCAGGAGAGGTGTAGTGTTAGACTGGGAGAGATACTGAGTAGAGATTCACAAAAGCTAATATTTGGAACTTCGGTTTCTGATCTATCTAAGTGACTTGAATGGTAAAATTAGTTGGAAGCTTGTCAAATTTGCAGACAACATTAAGATAGGGAGAGCAGTAGAAACACAGGATCTAGTTATATTAAAGCTCTGCAGGACTTGGATCAGTTATACAATTAGGTAGATCAATGGAAAATTAAATGTAATACTGACACAACTGAAGTTTCACACAGTGGGCAAAAACATGTGCAGCATAAGTATACAATGAATAGAATATAATAAGCACAGGAACATTTAACAAGGGAGCCGGGAGCAATGTAGACTAAATAGGGGAAACATAAACTAACACAATTAGTGTGAAGCTAGGGTTGGGAGAGGTGACCAAATGCTTGGTCAAAAAGATGTTTTCAAAGATGAAGAGCTAAGTAGAGAGGTGGAGGGGCTCAGGGTGGGTGCTCGGAGAGTAGGGCTGAGGTGGTTGTTGGCTCTGTCATCAATGGCAGGTCAAAGTGGGTGGGAATAAGGGATGCACAGAGAGCCAGAGCTGGAGGACCAAAGGGTGCAGGAGGGGAAATAATGCCAGAGGAGGTTGCAGAGGAGAATGAGTGAGGCTGTAGAGGGATTTGAAAATGAGGACGAAGATTTTTAATTTAATTCATTGTGGGATAGGGAGCCAGTGTAGATCAGCAACAACTGGGGTGATGGGCAAGCGGGACTTACTGCAGGACAGGATACAGGCAGCTGAGTCTGGGAGAAGTTGGAGTTTATGGAGGAGGCTGACAAGACGTTGGAGAAAGAAACTGAGCCTAGAAATAACAGAAGCATAGATTCGGGTTTTGGCGACTGTCTGGGTAATATAGGTGAAGATGTGAAAGTAACTGGTCTTAATGATGGCCAGAATGTGGGGTTTGATTCATCGTCAGCAAGTGGAGCAGGGTGGGAATTGAGGCAATGGCAAGGGAGCAGAGCTCAGGTGGGGTTCAAGTCAAGTCACGTCTTCCTGATGTCCATTTGGAGAAAATTTTGTCTCATCCATGACTTAACATCAGAAAGACAGTCTGACAGTACAAAGGCAATCGTGGGGTTGAGGAAAGTGGTGGAGAGATAGAGCTTCGTGCTGGCAGCACACATATGGAAGCTGACACCGTGCCTGCAGATGATGTAACCAAGGGACAGCATGTAGATGATGAAGAGGAAGGGACCAAGTATAGATCCTTGGGGATTCCAGAAGTTACTATGCAGCGGTAGAAGGAGAAGTTATTGCTGGAGATGTATTCGCTGTGTTGGGAAAGGTAGGAATGGAACCACAGAGCAGTCCCACAGAGCTGGATATCAGAGGAGAGGCAATAGTTGACTGGGTCGAGCATTGCAGAGAGATTGAGGAGGACAGGAAGGGACAGCAGTCAGAGTCACAGAGGATGTCATTTATTGCTTTGGTTAGGGTGGTCCTGTGAGCAGGATGGAAGCCAGACTGAAGGGATTTAAATGGGGAGTTTGCAGACAAGATAGGTATGGAGGTGGGAGATGATGACACATTCAAGGACATTACAGAGAGATGCGAGAGATGATTGGAGAGGTTGGGCAAGTTGAGAGATTTCAATGGGATGAAAATTGGGAGAGTTCTACCAAGTTATTGCCCAGTTGGCAAAATTAAAAATTACCCCATAGTGAGCATCCTACATGTTCTCCAATACGCAATTTGGGGTTAATTAGTAGATGTGGGCTGCGCACAGGTAATGAGGCAGAAAATAAAAGATACATTTCAGTTCATAGACTGATCTCAAGCCATTTACATGACAAAAAGCTTTAGAGAAACCCAGAAATATAACACTTACCGTTCCACTGCGATGAGCTAATTCAGCAGACATGGAATGAAATCTGGAACCTTCTTGATCTGGCTTGTTAATCACTGAATAAATATCATGGATGAAGTTTGGAATCTCAAGTGCTATTGAGTAATTTCCTGAGTACCACTCCCCACCCACAGCATACTGACTTTTGACATAATGGTGTCAACATTTTTGGAAATGGGAAGTGTTTCTTTTGAATTATTTATAATTAGGGAACGAGTTTAACTATTTCAGCACCAAGTCTTCTGCTGATAATGTTTTAGCTATTATTGCAGGCAGAGAAGTCTGCAACAAGTTCAGATTCAAAGCAATAAATCAACAAATACCTGTGGTCATATAGCACCTTATCACCTTGAAAAAGCTCAAAGTGCTTCATTTGATACAAAACAATGCAATTTTAGACACAAAAGGCATCAAGGGGTATGGGGAGAGAGCGGGAATATGGTATTGAGATAGAGGATCAGTCAAGATCATATTGAATGGCAGAGCAGGCTCGAAGGGCTGAATGGCCTACTCCTGCTCCTATTTTTCTATGTTTCTAATTTTATTTCATAAACTTTAGTCAATTCCAGAATCATTTTTTTCATTGTAAAGCATGTGAGCATATATACAGTTTGGTGTGGTGCCGAACCATGCAGGCTAGGAGAATCCCAGGCTCAATCCCTGGTCTGTGTTGATAGGCGATTTCAGTTGGGGTGATGGAGGTTGCTGTAATTGATGTCAACAACTTTGGGCTAGGAATTGGAGAAATGGGAAATCAACCACATTTCCCACTGCTGTTCGCTCTTTCGGGGCCTCTGTGAGAAAGTGCATTACTGGTGTAGAAAAGGATCATACTCGACTGAATAGCCTACCAGCAGTTAAACATGAAGAACGGCTACTTGATTGAGTTACTGGAAGGCTGCCAGCACTCATGGAACATACATGCCAGCTGTCAGTTTTTTACTACAGTAGGATTGTATTACAGTATACTGCTGAGACGTGCGGTTGGACTATTGACTTGTTTGTTTGTAAGGCGTAGTGTCCATTATGTTCTATAACTTAGCCTTTTCAATCTCTCTATGCACACACATAAGAGCATAAGAAATAGGAGCAGGAGCAGGCCATATGGCCCCTCGAGCCTGCTCCGCCATTCAATAAGATAATGGCTGATCTTCTGCTGCAACTCCACTTTCCTGCCCTTTCCCCTCACACGGTTGAGATCCCTTCATCCCCATGGAGTAAACACAATTAGAACCCCGGCCATGTATTTTAACCACAAGGAAATATGAGGAGTGTTATTAATAATGTTTAAGAGTTGAATAAATTGTTAACCCCCTAGCCGTGAGGACGATGTAGGCATAGAAATCAGGCAGAGGGATTGTGATATACTTGAACAAATTAGTATTGAGAGGGAGGAGGTACTAGCGGTTTTAGCGGGCTTAAAAGTGGAGAAATCCCCAGGCCCAGACGAGATGTATCCCAGGCTGCTGTGTGAGGCAAGGGAGGAGATTGCAGGGGCTCTGACACAAATTTTCAGAACCTCTCTGGCCACAGGGGAGGTGCCAGAGGACTGGAGGACAGCTAACATAGTACCATTATTCAAGAAGGGTAGTAGGGATAAACCAGGGAATTACAGGCCAGTGAGCCTAACATCAGTGGTAGGGAAATTATTGGAAAAAATTCTGAGGGACAGAATTAGTCTCCACTTGGAGAGGCAAGGATTAATCAAGAATAGTCAGCATGGCTTTGTCAGGGGGAGATCATGTCTGACCAATTTGATTGAATTTTGAGGGGGTGACTAGGTGTGTGAATGAGGGTAGTGCAGTTGATGTGGTCTACATGGACTTCAGTAAGGCTTTTGACAAAAGTCCCGCATGGGAGACTGGTCAAGAAGGTAAAAGCCCATGGGATCCAGGGCAATTTGGCACATTGGATCCAAAATTGGCTTAGTGGCAGGAGGCAGAGGGTGATGGTTGAACGTTGTTTTTGTGACTGGAAGCCTGTGTCCAGTGGTGTACCGCAGGGATCGGTGCTGGGTCCTTTGCTGTTTGTAGTGTACATTAATGATTTAGATATGAATGTAGGAGGTATGATCAGTAAGTTCGCAGATGACACGAAAATTGGTGGGGTGGTAAATAGCGAGGAGGGAAGCCTCAGGCTACAGGACGATATAGACGGGTTGGTCAGCTGGGCAGAACAGTGGCAAATGGAATTTAACCCTGAAAAGTGTGAGGTGATGCATTTTGGGAGGACTAACAAGGCAAGGGAATACACAATGAATGGTAGGACCCTAGGAAGGACAGAGGATCAGAGGGACCTTGGTGTGCATGTACATAGATCCCTGAAGGCAGCGAGACAGGTGGATAAGGTGGTTAAAAAGGCATATGGTATACTTATATTCTATGCCTCGGCTAATGAAGGCAAGAGCAGGGAGGTTATGATGGAGCTGTACAAAACGCTAGTTAGGCCACAGCTGGATTACTGTGTGTAGTTCTGGTCGCCACACTATAGGAAGGATGTGATTGCATTGGAGAGGGTGCAGAGGAGATTCACCAGGATGTTACCTGGGCTGCAGCGCTTCAGCTATGAAGAGAGACTGGACAGGCTGGGTCGTGTTTTCCTTATAGCAGAGAAGGCTGAGGGGGGACCTGATTGAGGTGTACAAAATTATGAGGGGCATAGATAGGGTAGATAGAAAGGAACTTTTCCCGTTAGTAGAGGGGTCAATAACCATAAGAACATAAGAAATAGGAGCAGGAGTAGGCCAATCGGCCCCTCGAGCCTGCTCCGCCATTCAATAAGATCATGGCTGATCTGATCCTAACCTCAAATCTAAAGAACACAAGAAGTAGGAGCAGGACCCAACCCCTGGGCCCGCTCCGCCACCCACAGGGCCTTGACCGATCCGAACTCAGCCTCATGTCCAATTTCCTGCCCACTCCCCGTAACCCCTAATTCCCTTTACTTCTAGGAAACTGTCTATTTCTGTTTTAAATTTATTTAATGATGTAGCTTCCACAGCTTCCTGGGGCAGCAAATTCCACAGACCTACTACCCTCTGAGTGAAGAAGTTTCTCCTCATCTCAGTTTTGAAAGAGCAGCCCCTTATTCTAAGATTATGCCCCCTAGTTCTAGTTTCACCCATCCTTGGGAACCTTACTGCATCCACCCGATCAAGCCCCTTCACAATCCTATGTTTCAATAAGATCGCCTCTCATTCTTCTGAACTCCAATGAGTAGAGTCCCAATCTGCTCAACCTCTCCTCATATGTCCACCCCCTCATCCCCGGGATTAACCGAGTGAACCTTCTTTGTACTGCCTCGAGAGCAAGTATGTCTTTTCTTAAGTATGGACACCAAAACTATATGCAGTATTCCAGGTGCGGTCTCACCAATACCTTATATAACTGCAGCAATACCTCCCTGTTTTTATAATCTATCCCCCTAGCAATAAAAGCCAACATTCTGTTGGCCTTCTTGATCACCTGCTGCACCTGCATACTAACTTTTTGATTTTCTTGCACTAGGACCCCCAGATCCCTTTGTACTGCAGTACTTTCCAGTTTCTCGCCATTATGATTTTTCCTGCCAAAGTGCATAACCTCACATTTTCCAATATTGTATTGCATCTGCCAAATCTCCGCCCACTCACCCAATGGACTTACTGTTATAAGGGAAAGGAAGTTGGAAACAATGGTATAATAGCAACAGTATGTGTGAGAGAACCAGGAACCTCTGGGCTTCCCTAATAGTGCCGTGACTAAATATACCACATGATAACCTACCGAGACACTCACCAGGGGGCATAGTTTCAAGGTAGGAGGTTTAGAGGGGATTTGAGGAAAAACTTTTTCACCCAGAGGGTGGTTGGAATCTGGAACTCACTGCCTGAAAGGGTGGTAGAGGCAGGAACCCTCACAACATTCAAGAAGCATTTAGATGAGCACTTGAAACGCCATAGCATACAAGGCTACGGACCAAGTGCTGGAAAATGGGATTAAAATAGACAGGGCTTGATGGCCGGCACAGACACGATGGACCGTAGGGCCTCTTTCTGTGCTGTATAACTCTATGATTCTATGGTTATGCTTCATGGGGATCCTAGTCAGCGTGTTTGAAACTATACGAAGAAGCATTATAACTGAGTTCAATAGAGTCCTCACTGAATGCCCTTACATATGCAGTTTCCAAGCCACTGGTGAGTGATCAAGGATACAAACCCTCTTTCGCAATCAGGGACACTTGAAGCCCATTGTATTGCCCTCTCCTGGTGCTACTCCTAGCATCTTCCTGGTCAATATAACTCAGTAGATTATCATGTGGTATATTTAGTCACGGCAGTATTGGGGAAGCCCAGAGGTTCCTGGTTCTCTCACACATACTGTTGCTATTATACCATTGTTTCCAACTTCCTTTCCCTTATAACAGCAAGTCCATTGTTTTAAAAGCAGTAATGGCAATGGGAAAACAGTCCACCCTCTTACCCCAATAATCACTGAAGACCATGAGTCAATCACCTATTTATGAAATTGTGGAAAAATTTCTCAAAAACGTTAACCTTTTAAATTAGGTTAATGATATGGAAAAATTAGATTGTTATGATTTGGGCACTTACCATATACTTTTTCTCGTTCCCAGTGCAAAAGGTTACTTTTATAAGCAAGGCCTTGCTGCAGAGTTTGACATTATGCTCAACCTATTGATATATTTCTGACCATTGTGAACAACCAATCAATCTCCTTGTGCTCTGGACAAGATCACGGAATATTGTACAAGGTGCTTTGTACTTTACTGAGGTCTCCAATAAAGGGAGAAATAACAGCCTGACAGATAATAGCTATCAGGCTTTAAATATCAAGAAATGAAATGAAAGCAAGAGTAAACAGTCTTTTTCTTTTAAATTATGAAACTTGACTTAACTCAATGATCATGATGCGGAGATGCCGGTGTTGGACTGGGGTGGACAAAAATAAGAAGTCGCACAACACCAGGTTATAGTCCAACAGTTTTATTTGAAATCACAAGCTTTCGGAGCTTATACCCCTTCACCTGAGGAAGGGGTATAAGCTCCGAAAGCTTGTGATTTCAAATAAAACTGTTGGACTATAACCTGGTGTTGTGCGACTTCTCATTTTTAACTCAATGAAACCAATAAAAATGTCTCACTAAAGGCTCTCTGCGATAACACTTTGGACCAATGCCCTTAATGTGAAGATTATACATGAAATTGAGTTTTCATGGATTATTCCCAGTTCGTCAACTGCCCGGTATAGTAAAAGTTCACGAATACTATGAATCAGGAGCTTTACCCCCTCATGACTTGTAAAGACTGAATTCAAACAAAGGAAAATCAAAATGAATTCTTCATCGTAGACAAAACTGTTAATCAAAACAGGATTGAAAAGCAACAGTTGACATGATTTTGTGGTACAACATTTACATGTGTGAGACAAAGCAACTCTCATATGAAGGTTAGATTTTTTTTTCCCCCCTTCAAAGTCACAAATGACATCCTTTGTGACTGTGACAAAGGTAAACTATCCCTCCTCATCATGATCTTATTGAATGGTGGAGCAGGCTCGAAGGGCCATATGGCCTACTCCTGCTTCTATTTCTTATGTGCTGTTGTGCGTCAGCCAGTGCACTCCATACCTTCAGTGGAAATGGGTGCGTGGAGCCTACACATACTGCTCCACCAAAATTGCTTCGATCAGCGTTTGAGTGCTGATCCTGCAGGTGTCTGTTTCAGTGCCTCCAGGCAAGTTCAAATTATGGTAATCAGCAATTAGGCCCAAAATTGTGTTCTAATCCAGACTTTCAAACAAGTGTGTCTTATGAGCACAGCACCCATTTAGCACCTGTTTTCACCCTTTGCCCAAAATATCCCCTATTTATCTTTTTGCAATGCGAGTTTACAAGGGTTATATTTTGAATATTTCCTTCTAAAGGGAAAATAACATCAGGTATATATGGTCAGTCATCTTATAGTTTGTTTTAAGAAATATATCAGTCACTTAATTTATGGTACACAAGAGCATTTCACTAAATCATGTTTTTATTTTATTGGGCAAACCAATAAAAAGCAGGTGTGTGAAAAGAGAATATTTAAAACACAATATGAAATAATTTAACAAAACTATTATTCAAAGGACATGTGGCCTTCAACACAGCACTGTCTCTCATCGACACCAAGTCCTGCAAAGGTGTCACAGCGTCCTGAAGTGATTGCCACCCAATTTTAGACCTCTCTCCTATATCTTGTGTCTCATACTTAAAATCACTTGAACTTTATCTGATCTTCCCTTCTCCCCTGCCGCTGGTTCGCCAGCTCTTTGAAAACCCAAGCTTGGAGGGAACTGCCAACTACTTCTCGATTTAGCCTAGATTTTCTACTTTTTAACCTCAGTGGTGTGCTGCACCGAGGACTTTCACCCATGACGTAGGTGCCTTAATAAAATAAAAAGGCTGCCAAGAAAGCTAAAAATGAATAAGAGGAAAAACACTTGAATTTGGGATGCCAGATATAGGCGGCCTTTGCTTCTACACGCACAACTTCCTCCGAATTGGAAAGCTCAGTTCATCAGACTAACTGAGGAGGGATGTAATTCAACTCAACAGCACCAGTTGGGTTAGCTTGATAGCTGGCTGACGCCTTGCACCCACAACCAGCAAAGCAAGCATTAATCTACAAGGGCACGACCACCTCAAAATCAAAGCAAGTGTTATCCAAAATTCAATTTAAAAAAAAGGGGAGAATTTTAAAAAAGAACTACTCTTAAGAAAAGACCACTTAAACACTTTTCATTGTTTGTACATCAACATTAGTCACAAACTTTTTTAACTTATTTTTTTGTCTCCATTTTGTTGCTTCCTGTTTTGTTGAAACGGTTAGATTCCTCCAGGTGTTATTGTTCCACTCATGCCAGTCACGTTACCCAAGTGGTTATTATTCTTACGTGAGCCTCAGCTACTTCTGCACCAGCTACCTTGCAAATAACATCTGCTCAGTTTACTCGAAAGTGAAATATAAAAATCAACAAATGCACTACACTGTCGGTCTCAAAGGCAGCACAAGGCTTTTTTTTTTTAATTGTAGGAATTGTATAAATGCTGACCTACCACATTTGTGGGCAACACAATCCAATTCTTTCAGTAACTTTATTAAAACACACATTTTCTACAATGCTGTACAAATTCATGATGGAATAGTCTAGCTGCTTGGAGTTCAGATTCCAAAATGGCAGGGGTGGTAAATGGTACAATCAGATCAGTCGAGAAAAACATTCTTTTTTGAAGTACTTCTGTTAAGTCTATTTAAAAAACACTCAATGTACCTTACATTCAAGGCACATCTTTTCTCCCCCCAAAGACACTGTATTATTTAAATACATCAATAAGCTCAACAGTAATAATATTCATGGGATTGCACAGTAATTGGATTTTTTAAAACTCATTTTAGGACCATGAGAACTTTACATTTGAAGTATTGGACCTGTCCTGCTCAGGAACAGGACAACCCATGTTCGAATGATTCATTTTTGTTTATTCTTTCCCATCTCGGTTTAACGTGGTGCAACCTTCACATAGATCAGTGGGAGTGCATTTGGGGCAGTTTGCGTCGCATCTGTGACAACAGAACAAATTAAACAAAAAAAAAAAACATTTGTAAGTTAGGAAAAAAAAACATTTATTTGGAATCAATCCTGTCCTTATACATTCATATTTGTGCAAACTTCACCCTAGAACTTGGTGAGGAGTGTGATGGGTTTTTAGTGCTTTGAACCTTAAATGAAAAACTATATAAAGTGTCAAGTTATAAAAATCATCAGTTCGGAACCTGTCCAAGGGACAGTCCATCAGCTCAGCATTTACTCCTGCAAGTAAGCAACTTAAAGATTCCCTTTCGTGTCAATATATACACACAAATACTATTGAGGGAACTGCTCTCTGTAGCCTTGAAAGGGGGCAACTGAGAGGTGATGCTGCAGAGGAAGAAGTCAATAAATGGCATGGAAGTGAAGCCCAGAGAGCACTACATTGAGGTATATCTTAAAAGCAGGAGAAAGGGGCATAGGTTCAAATTAGGGAAAGGCAGATTTAGAATCAATTTCAGGAAGTGCTTCTTCATTCAAAATGATGAGCGCATGGAAGGGTTTTCCAAGTCAAATACAGGAAACAAAATTCCTGGAGTTATTTAAGAGAGTTAGATGCTGTGCTGAGGGACTGTAGTTTTTCCCTAGATGGGGTGAGCCAAGTTTGGCAAAGTGGCCTTCCTCATCTGTTCTTAGATTGTAACAGGGACCAGGGAGACAAAGTGCAGCAGATTGGAGGTTTTAGCACCAAAGTAAAATGTGCTGTAGCTGTAAAGTGTTTCCCCACTAAATTAAAAACAGATAAATTTTTATCATGGACGAGAGCAGATTGGTGAAGCCCTCTGCCAAGGTAATGCATGTTATACTCTTAACAGAAGCAGGCATAATCATTTTATAAAACTGCCATTGATACATTTATATACTGATGGGAGATCCCCATAAGTTCAAATGAGGGAACAGAAAACCAAGCCAAGGTTTCAGCTTCAGTTGCTTAAAAAGACAAAAGCAAATAGATATCTGAACCTTGATAAGAGTCCAATTGTAGGACAGTAACAGTAAGTACAGCAGCTCCTCAATGGAACATTATCTGCTGCATCGCAATCTTGGATATATCATTGATGATTCCTGCATTAGAACAGAAACCTATAGCAATAAAGGCCCTCTAATTTTGGCCAAGCCATCTCCTAATGAGGCATCATCAGGAAAGGAGGTCTTGATCATGCCAACAATAATACCTTTTCTTTTCTTTTGCAATTTTCTAACTTAAATTTCAGTAAAATATCACAGTTAGAATAAAAGGCAGATTTCAATATAAAACTATTAGTTTCATTTGCCATCGTATTCTAAAGAGATTTTAACTTGTTTATTTGCAGGATATTACATTTGTATTTTCTGAATCTCTCCCTCTTTAATTATTTCCCCATTATGAAGATGAACAACATAAAGCAGGTCCCCCGAAGTCAGAGGAAATTCCTCAAGCAAAGCATCAATCATTTTAAATGCAGAAACCTTATTGGCTGTAGAAAATGTAATTAACATTGCGCCTATAATCTCAAATGTAGTGCACACATTTTAAATAACTAGAACGGATTTGTAACATTATAAATAAATGAGAGTTTAAATATATTGTATATATATTTTTCTGCATTTTATTAGAAAAATAATTAATTGTTGTTGCCATAGTACCAGTTATAAGTTGCCATTTATCATCTACTTCTATAGAACTATTATCTGTCACACTGTGGCCATATTAAGGTTTTAAATGTGCGGGTTAGGTTGATTTGACTATGATAAATTGACCCTTAGTGTTAGGGGGGAATTAAATACGAGGGGTTACGGGGGTAGGGTGGGATATGTGTACTGTGGGGATTAAAGCAGGGACAGGGTACTGGATTTGAATGATCAGCCATGATCGTATTGAATGGTGGAGCAGGCTCGATGGGCCGAATGGCCTACTCCTGCTCCTAGATTCTATGTTTCTATGTCTATGTTTAAAAAGACAAAATCATTGTCTTTTCATAAGTTATAGACTACAAAGAATACCAAATATCTGGTGTCAAGTTTGGGGCAGTAATACACAGCTTCTGCTGACGCTATAAACTCTTGCATTAAATCGCAGCCAAGTATCAACTTCTCTGCACTATTGACTCAGTGGATAAATGCACTATCTAGTGTGTTAGAGAGATCAGGTAGATACTTGGTTCAATCCTGGTCTGTGATGGATTATGTGATGTTATTTAGAGTGGTGCAAAAATAGCTGAAGCATACCTGGCTTGGGTGGGGGAGAAAGTCAGAAAGCCAATCAGGATTGTTGCCCCTGATCATTATCCAATGGTACTTGCTGCAAAAATGTGTATGTAGCTGTTAAATCATGACAGGACTGGACTCAGCTGCTATGGTCCCCAGCACGCACTGTTTCGACACTCATCTTAGGAATCAGGACGTGGGTGAGGTACCAAAGAGCTGCCAGTTCTGTATCCCAGTACAGTCAGCACCTTTAGAAAAGGAGGGAAATACTGGAAAGAAAAACAAATCTGTTTACTCTTCACAATGATTGGATAATTTAAGACTGCTTGAACAGCATGACTTGAATGAATGGATAGGTGGATGAATGACCAAAGATCAGTGTTTGCAATAGGGAGAACAAAGTGTGGATGACAGAACAATACACTTGATGCAGTCAAAGAAAACCAATGAACAAGTCTCAAAGTGAAGCAATTGCACGTCTTAGGAGTGCATGAACTGAATGGATTGAGAACAAACAAAATAGATGTGTTAATGTTTGTAACTAACCCCTGGCATTCACACTATGACAATACAGATCACCAGGTAACACCATGTAATAGCCAAGGGGAAACAGCTGAATTATTAATAACCAGTCATAGAATCTAGTGTGCGGGTTGCATCTTCGCACTGGACGAAGACCTGCAAACCGAAGAGCGAGACCAAGGCACCAGTGGATGAAAGGTACCATGTGATGGTACGATCTAGCTGGCATAAAAGTCATACAGATTTAACTGTAATTTTCTATAAGTCCCATTATCAATGACATCCACACTCATCACTTTATATATCAAAATTGGAGTGACCGGATTTTTGAGCAGGGAGACACATTCATTTCACAATAGCATTTAAGATATATATTACATATATATATATAAAATTACAAGATTTTTTAACATTGCAGTCTTACTGATTAGCTGAATAGTTCATTCCCTTGGGAAGAAACTTAAGTTTTTCATTTTTCTGCGAAACTAGAAAGATAAAGTACTTCATTGTGATACAGCAGACACTTCGACACTGTTCCTGTATTCCATGATATAATCGCAGCACGAAGCATGTACAAAATTTATTGAAAGTAAAAAAAAAACCATCTCCCTCAGTGACGAGTACCCTTTCCAGACTTTGGATTTTCCTCTAGGATTAAGCTGTCATTTCTACTCGGTTGTCAAAATAGGGAGGGGAAGAGCAGCTAATGCTGTTTCCATTAAAAGCAATGGAGGAAAACATCGCAGAATTAACTCTCAGAATCCAGCCAACACGAGCTGGGCTGGTTCCTCATTTAGAAACAAAAGACAATTCCAGACATCAATAAGAAAGTTTAAAAAAAAAAAGGGGAGACAGAGGGACGGTACTGCAAGAGATCGGATGCTGTGTTTCGTACCAATTGTATTGTGTTCATTTAAACACAACTGATAGGCCTCTACACAGCTCCAAATAACATACAATGAAAAATGCAAACCAGCATTTTTAAAATTGCTGAGTAAAGCTTCTTTTGTATAACAATTTGGAAAATGGATCCAGCATTTTTAATCTTCAACCCGGAACCTTAATATTAAAGGTGTCGTTTATGATCACAGCAAGAGTGTGAACTTGCCAGAATGAACAGAACTCATTGCTAAGCATTTGTTGAATAGCATCTCCATCACATAGTATGTCTGCTACGTTGGTTTAATTACATCACATACCCGTTTATCAGATTCAGGCATTAGTACAGAATCTGGGATTTCTGAGGTCACTTTGGCTTGTCCTACATATTACATTAGCTTTTAATGAATAAAAAAATATAAGGACATGGAAATTTGGAATAGTCAGTAACCAGCTCAAATTTGGTCCTTACTGGATAGGAAAGGGTACCATAGGCACCATTTCAAATCACTAAAAAGTGACTAAACGTGCTTCACACAACTGAGGAGATTGAGAATTCAGTTCAGTCACTCAAACCTCCTGCCCTCAACGGGGCAAATTAAAGGCTTCCCAGTTGGGCTTCGAGATAGAGTTGTGTGTGAATGCAGAAAAAGCAGACATCCAGCATGCCCATCACAATTCCTGCTGGCTGATCATGGAGGATAGGGGTTCATGATACATGGTCAATAAAAATCAGGAGACTTATTCACAACAGGTTTTCCCTCCTGGGTGCAGGGGGGAAAGAGATTGCCAGGAGCCTGGAAAGCAAAAAAGATTAAAAACTAAAGCTTAAAAAAAAAATTACAATTATACACTAGTGTATCAAAGTATACTAGCTCATAGTAAAGCACAGATCTGCCCCATCCTCCACTCATCCATGAGAGTCCTATACGTGTGAGATCCTGGGTATTGGATGTAGAGGCTGAGAAGACACTGGTCGCGAGGGCAGATCTTGCAAATCTCCTGCGTACAGCTGGGGCTTTGCTCAAACTGCATCATCCTCATCTCTCCCCAAAAGGAGATTGTGTTTGTCTGGATCGTGCAGTGGGATGTTGGTCATGGATCGCCTTTCTGACCTGAGAGAGTTAATGGAGGCTCGGCTGTAGTGTACTATTCGGTCCAGTAGGCTTAGCTTCGGCGACTCCCGCCTAGCCTCGCCCATACCAATGTGCACGCTGATCTCGGACAGAGACCTCTGCTTCATGTGACTCCGAGCTCTGGTTTCTAACTTGGCAGGATTGGGTTTCTTGTAACTGAAGAGAGAAAAGAAAAAGATATTATATTGCTATAAAAAGTGGCTCACAAAAACAAGTTAATAGGTACAAGGAAAAAAAAAAGAGGTCAATGAAATTTAAAAAAACAGAATTCAATTACAAAATGCATCAACATTTCTTCGGAGGTTCTCCCCCAAGTAGGCCCTTGGAGTCCTACTGACCACCATCCAAGTTACCATTCTTCATGTGGGACCCTGATGCTGCCTATACCCGACACCTACCCACTTTCCATTAGGAGTTACTGGAGAGCAATCCCTGGTTCATTTTTGCCCCCTCCCTAAGTCAGCAGCCCTCAGGCCAACCACCCACTATAATAATACTAGATTCAAGAAACAAGTACTTACAGCTTTAATAATAGAGAAGAAAGCACCACAGAAACAGATGATGCTGCCATTGCAGCAGACCCCATCCACGGTTGTAATATCAGTCCCACTGGTAGGAAGACCCCTGAAAAGCAAATAATGTAGTCAGTCAGAGAAAGGGGGCAGAATTCAATTATCTTCATACTTGTCCCAAAAGACATGACTCATCATTTAAAGTTGACAAATTGATGCCTTTCCATACAAATGAATCAAACATTCAAAATTATAGTGGCTTGTGTAGTGTTATCACATGCTGGAATACTGGGGCTAATTTCCTGATTTTAAATGCATTGGGAAGTACTGGTTAGGTTAAGCATATCCTCACAAAGGAGTAGACAAAAACATCCACGGTTGGTGGTGGCCAGCTAAAAACTTGCGATCCACGAGGAATGAATATGGGAAAAGTTAACACTAAAAATAACAGATTCCCAGAAGTAATTACGGAGTGCAACTGTTTCATTCAGGGTTTCAAATGGGGAGATTCAAGTGGTTTTTAATAGTTAAATCGACCCAATGGAGTTAAATTGACATGAAACTGAGATGGGGAGGGGAGAGGGGGTGGGGGGGGCGGAGGCAGAAGATATAACTTTGGACACAGGCAGCCAATACCTTACAAAAGAGAATTTGACAGGAGTTGCACCTAGGCTGATCAGTGATAAAAAAAACCAGATGAATTCAAGGTACAGTAATACAAAATCAGAAGAAAGAATAGTAGGCATATGTACTCCATGGTCAGATAGCACTTGCCAAAGAAGGTAGAGACAGTGATGTTAGTTGACTTGTAATTCACCAGGTCTAAACAGTGTGAGGCAGCAATAAACAGAACAAATAGGATGCTCGATTATATTGCTAAATCACAAGTTTAAATAGCCAGAAGCTATGCTGAAGCTGTAGGGTGCCCTGATCAGGCTGAAGCTTGGGTACAGATCTAGTTGCTGCGACAAAAGGGGGGCAAACCAGGTGCTAGAGTCAGTGCATTAATCACCAGTGTCAGGAGGGAATAGTTATGAGGAATAATTGATATACGATAGAGGAAGCAAGCCTGAAAAAAAAAACACTTTCAGTCATGCCGTCGCAGCAGGATTTTGGTACAAATAAGATAAAGCATTACATACAGAATTATCTCACTGCAACCAGGGAGTTATTAAGCCCCCATTCACTCTTGGGATAAAGTTGGTATTGAAAGAACTTAACCATTGCATATCCTCCACTTCTCAGACATAAAGGCTTAAAATGGGGCATCTTATTGTAAATTCCACCGGTTTTTATTTTGTACACACACAAATCATGAAATGTCAACAACAAAAAAAAACTGAAAACCAACAGCTCACACTTACCAGCAGCTATGGGAATCCCGACAATATTATAAATTAAAGCAAACACAAAATTTATCCGAATTCGACGAACGGTCTTTTTGGACAAATGAATACTTGCCACGACGTCAAGGAGATCATTCTGTGGAGCAGAGAAGAGTAAAGAATTATAGTATTAGTGCGCGAGTGTGTTTCAGCCTCATGTTGCTGCTTGGCTCCACAGTGTTGTTTTAGTGCCAGTTCTTCATGTGTGTGCCACGACATCAAGTATTAGCAGGCTATTAATCAGTGGGGGGAAATCACAGCCAAGCCCAATCCTGTTCTCAACCAAGACACGCCTAACTGTCCAGGAGGAGGAGTGCGGAGATTATCTTCATTTCATTTTTAACATTTATTCTTAGGATGTGAGTGTCGCTAGCAAGGCCCATCTGCTATTGCCCATCCCTAATTTCCCCAAGGTGGTGGTGGTGGGCCTTCTGTAGTGGTTCGAAGCAACTGTCTTGCTAGGCCACTTTTCCCGAGGGCAGTTAAGAGTCAATGACACTGGTGTTGGACTGGAGTCACATATAGGCCAGACTAGGTAAAGACGGCAGGTTTCCTTTCCTCAAAAGGACATTCGTCAGTCAGTTGGGTGTTTAATGACAATCCAACAGGTTCAGTCACTTCTACTGATCCCAGCTTTTTATTTTTATAATTTCCAGATTTTTTATTAAAAAAAGTGAATTCAAATTCGTAAACTGCCACGGTGGGTTTTGAGCTCACGGCCTCTGGATCCCTAGTCCAATAACATAACCACGACATTACCGTGCCCTGAACTCAGGCTACTCTATCACACAATACTACCATTTCATACTTATGATGGAAGTTATAATGAACGAAGTTCTGATGAAAGATCATCAACCTGAAAACTTAACTCTGTTTCTCTCTCCACAGATGTAGTGAATTATTGTGAGAAGTCACACAACACCAGGTTATAGTCCAACAGTTTTATTTGAAATTACGAGCTTTCGGAGCTCTGCTCCTTCGTCAGGTACAGTGAGGGAATACGAATCGATTACAAAGTATATATAGACAGAGAACAATGTGTCTGCAGAGATACAATCCGTCAGGGAGGCATTATGTCTTAGCCGTATTCTGCTGTGTCTTTGATGTAATGCTTCCCTGACGGATTGTATCTCTGCAGACACATTGTTCTCTGTCTATATATACTTTGTAATCGATTCGTATTCCCTCACTGTACCTGACGAAGGAGCAGAGCTCCGAAAGCTCGTAATTTCAAATAAAACTGTTGGACTATAACCTGGTGTTGTGCGACTTCTCATTTTTGTCCACCCCAGTCCAACGCCGGCATCTCCACATCGTGAATTATTGTGATCTGGAATGCACTGCCCGAAAAAGGTGGTGGAAGCAGATTCAATAGTAACATTCAAAAGGGAATTGGATAAAAACTTGAAAGGAAAACATCTATAGGGCGATGGGGGAAAGAGAAGGGAAGTGGGATTAATTGGCCAGCTCGACCAAAGAGCAGGCATGGACATGATGGGCCGAAGATCCTCCTTCTGTGCTGTATCATTCTAGGAGATGCTGCCTGACCTGCTGAGTCTTTCCAGTATTTTCGGTTTTAATTTCATACTTATGATGTTACTCTCCAGAAAAGTGCAAATGCATACAGAGATTGTAATCTGTTACTTGTACCAAAC
The DNA here is from genome assembly GCA_030390025.1 of Squalus acanthias. Taxonomy (NCBI): domain Eukaryota; kingdom Metazoa; phylum Chordata; class Chondrichthyes; order Squaliformes; family Squalidae; genus Squalus; species Squalus acanthias. The sequence continues at coordinate 153,212,264 of CM059430.1, forward strand.
GACCAGTGCCCAGCCCAGCCCATAAATATTCCCTGCAAGGGAAAAGCCTTTTGAGAGTTCAAATCTATCAGGCAAACTGTGATTTACCAACAGCTTCTCCCACTCTTAAAAATTAGTTTTTAATTCCCTCCAACACAGCATTTTCCCTGTCATTTTTTCTTTTGCTTCTTCAACTTGTCCTCCTTATTCCACCCATTTTGGCTAATATCATCTCTGCATCAACACTCACCTCCATCGCTGCCGACTACCTGTCACATCCAAGCTTGCCTTGTCTAATGCACTCCTCACTGGCCTCCCATGCTCAACCCTACATAAACTCCAATTCCTTCTCCCTCACCAAGTTCCACCATCACTCCTGCATTTGTCAACCTTCATTAGCTCACTGCTCCTTAATGTAACAAATTCAAAATCCCCATCTTTATCTACAAATCCCTCGGTGGTCTTGCTCCACTTTACATCTGCATCCTGCATTAGTGCAGGCCCTTCATTCTTTAAACGTTGCCCGCCTTTCTATCTCGCCCCCCATTTGCTCCAGCTTCAGCTATCTTGGTCCTACACTCTGGAACGGTCTTCTTAAACCAATCCACCTTGCTACCTCTCTTCCCATCATCAAATACTTGCTCAAAACCTATCTTTTCAACCATGCCTTCAGTCATCTCCCCCAATTCTTCTCTTGCTGTTAATCACACAATTCATTCACTAGATGGCATAGGTCCTGCAGCACTGCAAACACTCACTATTCTTACAGCATGGGTTTTGAGGTAGCCAGAGAGCAAAGCCGAAGAAGGCAGGGATAAATAAAAGACAAATCTTGCATTCCTGTAATGTAGAGAAGAATGGAACCTGCCTGCTCCTAAGCTTCCTTAGAATGCCCAGTTGTTGCTGGCAACACTTCCTTTTTTGCTTCAGTAGTTCAGCTGGAATACGCACTAACATATGCATATATTGCATTCAAGGTACACAGTATCCATGACTCAATGTACGCAACCGAGGGAAGTCATTTTTCATTCTCTCTCTTTCTCCGGTCTCCCAGCACCATCCAACACCAGTCTGCTCTCAGGCATTTCCAATGCTACTTTGAAATTGGCTTTGCCCAGAATGACCAACACCGATTTCCCTTAGAAACATAGAAGATAGGAGCAGGAGTAGGCCAGTCGGCCCCTCGAGCCTGCTCCGCCATTCGATGAGATCATGGCTGATCATCCAAACTCAGTACCCTGTACCTGCCTTCTCCCCATATCCCTTGATACCTTTAGCTTTAAGAAATATATCTAACTCCTTCTTGAATATATTTAATGACTTGGCCTCAACTACTTTCTGTGGTAGAGAATTCCACAGGTTCACCACTCTCTGGGTGAAGAAATTCCTCCTCATTTCTGTCCTAAATGGCTTACCCCTTATCCTTAGATTATGACCCCTGGTTCTGGACTCTCCGACCATCGGGAACATTCTTCCTGCATCTAGTTTGTCCAGACCTGTCAGAATTTTATATGTTTCGATGAGAAATGTGGGGCTTCTGTCCAGCACTGCTCCATGGAAGCAAAGCTCAGTCAGTTTAAAACAGAGTCACCGCAACAGTGAAATGAGGAGACAAGGTTTTTCTTCCCATCACTAACAGGCGTCAACTCAGCCAGTGGACTGCATATAGTTCAAACGCACCAACATCAATCTGAAGGACTAGCAGTTGCTGTGCAATTGCTGCTAACGTATCAACTGATCAGCAATCAACTGTGATTAACACAGACAGTTAGAAGTAAACAGTTCAGATGAAATCACAGTCACAGCATAAATAAATAGTCACCTGAACTCCAAACTAGGTAAAACAATCGCAAGGAAATCAATGTTCAGATGAAGAAAGCCAAGGAGAGAGAATCGAACGTTTATTGAACTGCTCACTCTTACTCACCCGAATCAAAACAACATCCGCTGCTTCGATGGCTACATCCGTGCCTGTACCAATGGCAATTCCAACATCAGCCATTGCCAGTGCGGGCGAGTCATTCACACCATCGCCCACCATTGCCACAATATTCCCTTCCTTCTGCAGCTGCGTCACTTTCGCTACTTTGTGTGAGGGAAGGACTTCAGCAAACACCTTGGTGATGCCAACCTGACAATAAAGGCAATAAATCAAAAAGTTACGATAATCATCTTTCACACAAGCCACAAAATACAGCACCCCATCCCACTCTCAATATTGTCGTTATTTTCTCCACTCTTGGTGATCTCATTCCGTTCTCCTTCCACCCCAAGCACCATGCTAAGAAGCATCTTCGCCAATGACATTCAATAACCAGTTGCTTGAAGCGGGAAGACGACTTAAGATGACTTATCCACTGAATTCCCTTCCCTTGGGCCACGACTAGATTTCTTAAGCAAAAACTGGCTGAGCAGTTGATCTTGATTGTGTAGCTATCCGATGTGGCAAATAGAAGCCAGACATTAGCCCACAGCTTTTGAGATTGTTAATTTGTGCCAGATGGAGGACAGGATTGGGCTGGTCAACGATGCTCCCATGATTGATTAGCCTGCTCATGTCCATTCTCAAAGCTCACACTTGAATGGTCACTTAGGCAAGGTACTAAAGGGCTATTGACACTGATCGGCATCACTGGAGGAAAAAAGTACAAATTAAAAAAAAAAGTCAGCAAATCGGACTTCAACTCACCTGAGCAGCAATGGCCCTGGCTGTTTTACTATTGTCTCCAGTCATAAGAACCACTTCCAGCCCCATACTGTTCAGTGTGTAGACAGCCAAATCTGCTTCTGGCTTCACAGTATCTGCAATTGCCATCATTCCACACAGTACTCCTGTATTTTTTTTTTTTAAATAAAGCAAACAGAAGAGTCAAATAAACACTATGGGGGGGGGGGGGGAAAGAGATGAGATACAGAATTGGTTTTAGTTTTAAAGCTTGATGTTAAAATAATAAATGTGATTGTGCTTTACTTCTGATTTAGTTCATTGTACCCGTCCGGCGTTGCTGATCAGCCGTCCATGATGGAAACCCCTCGATTGGCATCGATTTCAAATGAGTGGCTGATCCACAACGCCAGTTTAATGCCAGGGCAGCAAGTTGAAAATTTACCCCAAAGACTTGCTGGGGGCATAGTTCAACAGGCACCAGCAGACCTCAACTATCTTGCTCAAGATGTGATTATTCCTGTGCGAGTCTAAAAAGTGACAGCATGCTATCTGACCACCTAGAGTATCACAGCCAAACACAACCCTTTCCTCATTGGATTTCCCCACACATGCACGTTCCCGTTCCCATCTCAAGGTGGACTACTTCTGACTGAAATGGGAAACTGCTCATAGAAATCAGAAATTTACAGCACAGAAGGAGGAGGCCATCAGGCCCATCATCTCCTCTGCACACTCTCTAGTGCAATCACATCCTTCCTGTAATGTGGTGACCAGAACTGCACGCAGTATTTCTAGCTGCGGCCTAACCAGTGTTCTATACAGTTCAAGCATAACCTCCCTGCTCCTATATTCTATGCCTCGGCTAATAAAGGCAAGTATCCCGTATGCCTTCTTAAACGCCTTATCTACCTGTCCTGCCACCTTCAAGGATCTGTGGATATGCACTCCAAGGTCCCTTTGATCTTCTGCACCTCAGTGTCCTACCATTTAATGTGTATTCCCTTGCCTTGTTAGCCCTCCCCAAATGCATTACCTCGCACTTCTCCAGATTGAATTCCATTTGCCACTGTTCTGCCCACCTGACTAGTCCATTGCTATCTTCCTGCAGTCGTCTTCTTCATGATCAAACTCACGGCCAATTTTTGTATCATCTCATGTTCTTACCATCCACAGTGACCAGTATCGCTGTGTGTCCCTGGCTTTCGTGTTCTATCATGCAACTGTCCACAGCGTTACTGACATGTAGACCATTCCTCTTCATCCATTCACGATTTCCAATCAGTACCGAAAAGATCTGCGATTTCCCTGAACCTGTGTCAGAGTACATTGAAACACTACTCATATTTTTGCAGATCAATTTAATGAACTGGAGTATCAATTTATTCTCGCTGTCTTTCCAGAAAGTTTTGATTCATTGAGTCAAGTTTTCTGCTGGGATTCAATAATAGAAAACAGAAGAAATAGCGAGGCAACGGATCAAAACACACTGGGAAAATTTCCACACAAGAACAGCAGAAATAGGGCAGGAACCCATCCAGTACATTATAATCCTCACTACATCGAGAAACTCAATCTTTGAGATACAAATTAAGCCATGTTCATTATAGCTAGGTAAATAGTAACAAATATCAGAGCACAAGGACTAGGCACTAATGTAATAAGAGATTCAGATGGCGGGAATGACGTATGAAGAGAGATTGGGTCGATTGGGCTTATACTCACTGGAGTTTAGAAGAATGAGAGGGGATCTCATTGAAACTTATAAAATTCTAACAGGACAGGACAAACTAGATGCAGGAAGGATGTTCCCGATGGTCGGGGAGTCCAGAACCAGGGGTCACAGTCTAAGGATAAGGGGTAAGCCATTTAGGACGGGGATGGGGAGGAATTTCTTCGCCCAGAGAGTGGTGAACCTGTGGAATTCTCTGCCACAGAAGGCAGTTGAGGTCAATTCATTAAATAGATTCAAGAAGGAGTTGGATATATTTCTTAAGGCTAAAGGGATCAAGGGATGTGGGGAGAAAGCAGGGACAGGGTACTGAATTTGGATGATCAGCCATGATCGCATTGAATGGCGGAGCAGGCTCGAGGGGCCGAATGGCCTACCCCTGCTCCTATCTTCTATGATTCTATGACATTATGCACCACAAAATATCAAAGTTTTCAATCCAGACCTACAATTCCAATCTCGATGATAACCAACTATGGCCATCCACTCTCAGGCCACTCACTTCAGCTATTCCCAGCCAGCTGTGAGCAGGTATGACAGGGGCAGCACAAGTCCCCATTTACTGTCTTTCTCGAAGGGTAACCGCTTGACATTTCCTCAGAATAATGTGCGAGTAAGCAGGAAGTCACCCGTTTGGGGTAGGGAGAAGTCTACATCTCCCCACACCTGTGGTGTCATGCTTTGTTGCGCTACAACAGACAGGAAAAAGCCACTTACTTTCAGACTGGGGCTCTTTGATTAAAGGGTGCAATGAGGCATCGCCACAGCTTTTTTCATCGATCTGTATCAGCACAATGTTCGGTGCATTCTTCTGCTCCACCTCAAGATTCTTTCTGTTTAGTAGTGACTCAATGTTGGAGACTTTGCACATGATACCACAGCCAGGAACTGCTTGAAAATCTGAACATGAGCCGAGCATATCTGAGCCTAGTTCCTGAATTGGGGAAAAAAAAAGTTTTTTTGTTTTACTTGGTGAGCAACTGTTCCCATCAGTTTGCTTCTTCATTATCCTTTTAAAAAAAATATATTTCCCTCTCTTCCTTCTGTAGGTCATAAGCAACATGAAGAAACCTACAGGACAATCAGCCGTCCAAAGATTTGGCAAATGCTGCACGGTGTACAACTATTAAAGAAGCTTACGTGACTGGATCAGGTGGCCATGACACCCTTCAACGGTCGGTCGCCTGAACCTCTCAGCTGCTTTCAGAACCAGTTCCGTACAGGATTTGAACAATAGCTGTGTATACTTACAGAACATCACCTCAGGTGTGTTGTTATTTATTGGTGATGTGAATTACTAAGTTTTGATATTTCCAACTGTGTCCTGAAAAATTGAATGTGCCACAAAATAGCAGGGTGCACCAAGCTACACTGTGGCCATAGTCTCATACTGCCTTCAATTATACAGTTACAAAGTGTTTTTTCCAAACTGGCTGCATCTGTGTTAAATGCAATTATCTGTTTGGTCAGAGTCTGGGCTCGCATATCTGTGCTCGTTCTATAGAGTTAGAATCATCACAGCCCCAGGGCATCGCTGCAGGAGTTCCTCAGGGCAGTGTCCTAGGCCCAACCATCATCAGTTGCTTAATCAATGACCTTCCCTCCATCATAAGGTCAAAAATGGGGATGTTCGCTGATGGCTGCACGGTGTTCAGTGTCATTCGCAACTCCTCAGATAATAAAGCAGTCCATGCCCACATGCAACAAGACCTGGACGACGTTCAGGCTTGGGCTGATAAGTGGCAGGTAACATTCGCGCCACACAAGTGCCAGGCAATGACTAACTCCAACAAGCGAGAGTCTAACCACTTCCCCATGACATTCAACGGCATTACCATCGCCGAATCCCCCACCATCAACATCCTGGGGGGGGTCACCATTGACCAGAAACTTAACTGGACCAGCCACATAAATACTGTGGCAACAAGAGCAGGTCAGAGGCTAGGTATTCTGCGGCGAGTGTCTCACCTCCTGACTCCCCAAAGTCTTTTCACCATATACAAGGCACAAGTAAGGAGTGTGATGGAATACTCTCCACTTGCCTGGATGAGTGCAGCTCCAACAACACTCAAGAAGCTCGACACCATCCAGGACAAAGCAGCCCGCTTGATTGGCACCCCATCCACCACCTTAAACATTCACTCGCTCCACCACCGGCGCACCATGGCTGCAGTGTACACCATCTACAAGATGCACTGCAGCACCTCACCAGGGCTCCTTCGGCAGCACCTCCCAAACCCGTGACCTCTACCACCTAGAAGGACAAGGGCAGCAGGCGCATAGGAACACCACCACCTCCAAGTTACCCTCCAAGTCACACACCATCCTGACTTGGAAGTATATCGCTGTTCCTTCATCATCGCTGGGTCAAAATCCTGGAACTCCCTCCCTAACAGCACTGTGAGAGTACCATCACCACACGGACTACAGCGGTTCAAGGCGGCAGCTCACCACCACCTTCTCAAGGGCAATTAGGGATGGGCAATAAATGCTGGCCTTGCCAGCGATGCCCAGATCCCAGAAACGAATTTTAAAAAAAATTCACATTCTCATGCTTGTTACAATGATCACAATCCACATCTTCACACTGGCACTGATAAAGGACTAGTTACTGGGTTAAACTTTCAAGCATCATATCTGTTGTGTAAGACGCTCAAGCGGGAATTGCTTTTCCCCCCCCCCCCCCGAACTACTGTATATTCCACAATTGGTTTCAGTTACTCTTTTCTGCAATTATAGAGCACTATATAAGAAGAACATAAGAATTAGGAGCAGGAGTAGACCATACGGCCCTTCGAGCCTGCTCCGCCATTCAATATCATGGCTGATCTTCGACCTCAACTCCAATTTCCCACCCGATTCCCATATCCCTCGTTTCCCTAGAGTCCAAAAATCTAGCGATCTCAGCCTTGAATATACTCGACTCAGCATCCACAGCCCTTTGGGGCAGAAAATTCCAAAGATTCACAACCCTCTGAGTGAAGAAATTATTCCTCATTAGTCTTAAATGGCCGATCCCTTATCCTGAGACTATGCCCCCAAGTTTGAGACTCTCCAGCCAGGGGAAACAACCTCTCAGCATCGCTCCGGTCAATCCCCCTCAGAATCTCATATATTTCAATGAGATCACCTCTCATTCTTCTAAACTCCAGGTGAGTTGAGAAGAATGAGAGGCCCAATCTACTCAATCTCTCTTCATAGGACAACCCCCTCATCCCAGGGATCACTCTTACAGTCGTGGCACATGCGTAGCTCTTGTAATAGGAGCACTGGGCTTTGGAAAACCCATGGAGTTGGCAGGGAAGATGCAAGAGAAATCTGGTCCCAGACAAAGAATGAGGGTCAAATTAAAAGTTTCCAATTTCTGGTATAAATTCTCTCCATTTGGCCGGGGGGGGGAGGGGGAGGGGGTGCGGGGAAGAGAATGAAATTTCTCAAACATCAGAATATTTATCCACATAAAAATATTGAGATCATCTGTTACATTGCAGACCCGAGAGGCAAAGCAGTCTTAACGAAAGACAGAATAACAGTTATGTCCTGCTGATTTGTTGGACTTTGAGGAGGAAAACCCGAGATGTACAATCAGCTGTCGATTGACAGAGAAAAAAAAAATCTATAATTCATCGGAGGCCATTTCCAAGGGGATCCAGACTCTAACCTCCTTCAGAATCTTTTTACAGCAATTAGACCGTGTGGTCTTAAGTAGACACAGTTCCACCGTAGCAGAATAATACAGTAAAGTGGTTAAAGAACAATGTATCCTGCAACTTCTTGTGAGCAACCCCATGGGAGGTCTGCTGATACTCATATTTGAAAAGGCCACCAGAGGGCGCCATCAATTTGTTTTCAGGACACAAACATCCGGACGTCTTGCCCACAAGAAAACCTTTTCAAAAATTACACAAAAGAGAAGAAAGGGGAAAATTAATTGCAAGCTGCCATCTCATGGGAGTGTTAGGACATGGGTTCAGCTGACAACTCCCCCTCTTCTACGCAAAAAAGTAACATGGTATGAGACAACTGTTCACACTGCAGTGAGTGCCATTATGTGCGAGAGTCACTTGATACTTAAATATGACAATGTGGTATTATGCTGCATAATGTAACCTCTGCAGTCAAACATCCTGTATATAATATAATATAATACACACAGGATGTATGAGTTACAAGCAGTAATCCATTGAATGGCCGAGATGGCATACTCCAACAGTAAAGCTTCAGCAATTTATCAGTACCATTGCTAAGAAGAGATGCATTACTTATTATTGGCTTTTTTTGCACTGGGAGCACAAGCTGTATCCAACAGCAACAGAAATTACTACGTGAACTGGAATGACAGTGGGTTTTATTTCATTGCATGTTACAAACAATGACAGTGTGTGTGTGTGAGTGAAGAGAGAGAGAGAGAGAGAGATAAACACATGATACACTTCCAGTCTTTGGTCATGAATTACACTATGGGGTGTACTAGCCACCTCCTTTAGAAAGCCATCATAGCAGACAGCTAGGCTTCAAAGCTCTGGTGGATTTTTACATCACCAGTTTAGTAAAACCATTTTGGCCTGGATTTTGCGGTTGGTAATGACGGCGAAACTGTCAGTGTTCGCCATCATCATTACCGCTCTGAAACTGACCGCAACTTCAAGATTTAGCGCATGTGCAGCTAAACGCTCTTCGCTGGGAATTCCCATTACAGAGCGCTACAATCAATTGCACGTCGAGAAAGGTAAACTTCTCACCACAGAGGTCGCAAGATCTCTGAGGGCAGCTTTCTTCGAGGCCAGCGGTGAGTGCCTTTGCTTCACCGCTGACTGCCAATTACAGGCCATGATATATTTACATAGAGGGTAGCACAGTGACAAGGAACAGGAAAATACATGTTCAATCCCTAACTCTGCTCACTTCCTGACCTGAACAGTGCCGAGTATAGAGTTTCCCAGCAGGGGAGGAATTTTCACTTTTTGGGCAGCTCCTTCCAGGGCTGGTCTGAAGTCATTGAAATTGCTCTGCGATGTGCACAAACCATAATTTGTCCATTATTTTATTCCCCTTCAAATAAACAACAGGGGGAAAAAAAAAACTTACTACCCCTAAATTTTCTTTTGCCTTTAATGTATGATTTTGCACCAAGCCCCGCCAATTTCTGTATTCCTAGTTTATAAAAGGGATATTTTATACTGAAAGCCCCAACTACAGTAATGCTGCTAGTTTTTCCAATTGATTTCTGATAAAAACACTTGATTGCAAATTTACTCATCATGAATTGCCAATAATAAAGAGGATCATACCTGTTTACAGTACTTGGTTATTGCCACACCCAGTGGATGTTCACTGTTCGTTTCTGCAGTGCCAACAACGGCCAACAGCTTCATCTGAGAGATGTAATTACTCTCGGCCAGCAACTTCAGGTTCATTACTCTGGGTGTTCCATGAGTGATTGTGCCAGTTTTATCAAAAACTACTGTATTAATCTGAAGAAGACAGGAACCTTGTTAATCTGCTGAAACATCAACGTCAGTAAAGTACAGTCCAATCCACTTATTAACTGTATTAAACTTCAGAACGCTCAGTCCAAGAAACTGGTTTGGATTTTGCAAGTGAAGGAGCAACTTTAACCAGAAAAGCAAGCCCAGAACAGACTGCAAATTCACTACAGTATCAAAAATGATGAGGTCACTGAAAACATGCTTTTTTGGGGTAATTGGGGAAAAAAAAAAGAAAAAGTAAACTCCATTCCCTCCTCCCCATTTTTTTCCCCCCAGGTCACACACCAATTGTGGTTAAAATGGAGTCAATCTGTTCCCAGGCTTCTGCCAATGCTGCTACTGGGAGATGGGCTAGCTAGACTGGAAGTAATGGCCCAGATATTCCGATCCCTACGGGTGTGTACGCGCTGTGTAGCCACCCGTAGCGACATCGAAAATGCCGGTTTCAGGCATGCACTGCAAACCGGCATTTCTGATCTGTCAAGAAAGCTCTTGACAGATCCTCCGGCTGCCCTGGAGAAGGGCCTCTGTGGGCGGATAGTTCCGCTTTTTGGAGACCCTCCGCCCGCAGAAAACCCCTACAATTCTTACCAGGATAAGAGTTCAAAAAAGTTTTTTTTTTTAATTTTCCCCACTGACATTTTAAAAATACTTTTTTTAAAAAGTTTATTTTTAGCCCTGTAAAAAACTAACTTTTTTTCAAAAAATCAAATTGTTTAAAATAATTAATTTATTGTAATTTGAAGTTATTTTTAAAATGTGATTTTTTAAATTATTTATTTCAAGTTTTACTATGTTTTTGGGGTGATCTCCATTCATATATTTGACAGGTCTTCCTGTCAAATGTAGGAAGGGAGATTCCCTTCTTGGATTGGCTCCCCATGGCCCACGTGATCCCAGGGACGCTGCGAACTACCTGCGCCTCTGGGATACGTGGGCCCTGCGCACTTGGAGTTTGGAGAGGCCCAGGAGCGGAAGCGCGTGCGTCCCGGGAGCCCTCAGGTAAGGGCGTAGATTCTTCCAGATCGCAGGCCTCCGCCCGCGGGAGGCCTGCGATCGGAAAATGCGGGCCAATGTGATTTGTAGGCCTGAGCATGCAATAGAGACTTTAATTACAGAGAATGATAAACATCTTCCAATTTTTCCTCAGCGATAGTAGTACTGAACAGAAACCAGTTTCGCAATTATGCTCAGACTTTGTGGGGTTCTTGAAGTGGCAACATTAAAACATTACAAAACCACGACAGTGGAGGTCAATAGTCCAAAATGAAACAGGAGCGTCTCGATTATGTTTTACGGTAGCGAACAGCTCCTTTAGTTTACAAAAAACCAACTACATACATCAGGGATGTATCAGTGTCATGAACTAGACACATCAGGGATGCACTGCATCAGTGTTGAGATTTTCTCCTCTGACTTCTTTGAATTATGGAGGCAAAGTATTTACACAGATCCAACTGATGTTGATTATTTTAAAACGTTCTGTTTTTAAAAAAGTTTCTCTCCCTGTTGCTCTTTCTAGGTTCCTGTGAATCAGTTGTTGGTTATAATATGTACAGGTGAAATTTAGAGGGCACTTTTATTCCATTTCTGGCAAAAAAAAATTGCCAGGATGCAGGTGTCACATTAAACAGCAATGGACAGCAGGTTCCAGCAGGCAATTCACATGATTTAACAACCAATATCAGTTTGTATACACAACAATTATACAGCATTTGTCCCGACTTGCAAGGGCTTTACATACAGCCAGTTACTGCACCCACCTTGTGTGCCATCTCCAATGGTTCCCCTCCTTTAATTAGGATACCATTCTGTGCGCCGACTCCGGTTCCCACCATTACTGCGGTAGGCGTTGCCAATCCCAACGCACAGGGGCACGCGATGCAAAGGACAGTGATGGAGGCTTGGAATGCAAAACGCACAATCACTTCAGGTCGGGACAAGCTTTGGTTGTAACCCTAAGCACAAAACAAGCAAATCACTCAGCTGGCAGGTATAACCTGAATAAGCAAGCACTGATCGGAGAGAAAGGGACAATGCTGCAAAAGGTAAATTATTGTTATTTTGGAGCAAGGTTACTTACTTGTGAAAGGAACAAAAAAAAATTGCCTAGATTTTGATTAGTAATAATTTGTTTACATTATTTTTAATAAAAAAGAGCATTTCTGTTCCCAGTCTAAATTGAGATTTGAATAAACCACTAGTGAAATATTTGCTGCTGCCCTGGATGTTGGTGCACTGGAATGTTCCTCTGTGCTGGCCTCTTACTGGAACATCCTCCACTACAGTGCACATTGTTCAGACCATGATCTCAAATTCACCGAGTATGCAAAACACTGTATGGTAAAATGATCAACAGGCATCGACAATGACCATCATTAAACCGGAAACATTCACCGAGAATGGTTTACAAATTCGATACAAATGAGGACAGCTACTCATCTATCCAGAAAATCCTGCAGTCCCCCACCATCACAGCATCCAACTGTTTTGGATCATTCCAGGGTTTTTGCCTTTACCAACCTATTCAAAGATCAGTCTCGGCGTAAAGAGGAAGCTCATGACATCAGTTAGAATTTGCCTTTTACCAGTGTAAATAGGTCTCCTGGTCCTACTGTCACAGTTTAGTGTGTAATAGTATTCCAGATCTATCTTTTCTATACAGTGTATCCTGCTATATACCTCTAGGTTACCCCTCGGTTGGCTCCTTTCAAGGTTGAGAAATCCAAGTTTCTCCAGTCTTTCTTTATAACTTAGTCCTTTGAAGCTAGGAATCAGTCACATGGCTCCCCTCTGAAGTGCCACAATGGCTTGACTGTCTCTCTTACACCTCGGTTACCAGAATTGGATACAGTACCAGAGGTGGGGGTCTCACCAGAGCACTACAGCATTACTTGCTCTGACTCGCACTCTTGGTGTTTTGCCTATATAGTTCAACATCATATTGCTCATTGTGGCTCCACACCGATCTTGATCATCGAGTCTACTTAAATTATTTCAATTTTGTCATTAGCTATTTTGACACCATCCGTGGGGTACTTGTATTGCCCATTTTTGCTTCGGGGTGCAGTACTCCACACTTGTCTGCATTAAATTTCACGTGCTCTTGTTCCACAAATTTACAGTTGCGGCTCCCGATTGGCATTCAGCTGGCTCTCCTAGTTTGGTACCATCTGTGTATCTGACGAGTTTGCATTAACCTTCTGAATCAGTGTGGTTATGCAAATTAGAAACAGTACAGGTTCTAACACTGATCCCTTGGGCACCCCACTCAGTATTTTCTCCCCATCCTGACATAATGCCTCTTAAATACCCACTGCTTCCCAACACCAAGACCATTTTGTATCCAATTCCAAGTCAAATTTGAATCCTCAACCTTTTGCAGTAGCTTTGTGCAGAACTTTGTCAATTGCTTTTTCAAAGTCAAGGCATACAACTATCTGGGGCTTTCCATAGTTGACTCGGGATGTCACTTTTCAATAAAAGTCAAGGACGTTGATTAGGCAGGATCTTCTCCTTTTGAGTCCATGTTGGCTGCTGTTTACATGGCTATTGGTAACCCTCAAGTTTACCCCGATAAATAATTTCATTATTTTACTTGATAGATATTAGAGTAATTAATCTGTAATGCCCTGGGCCTTTGAGAATGGCACCATGTAGCACCATGATTCCAATCTAGCATGACCTCACCAGTGTTCAATAACTCCCTTATAATGATAGTCAGTAACTCACAAATCTCATCCCTTGTCTCTTTCAGCAGTCTGGGACAAATAACATCCATCCCCAGGGATTTGTTTCAGGCCTTTTTAAGTCTGTCCAGGACTTCCCTATTGAAAATTTGGAGGACATAATACAATCGCACCTCATATTATCTTCAAATTCAGCTTTGTTTGGATCTTTTAGGATTCTCACCTCCTCTGACTGTTCTCTTATTGTTATATTGCTGAAAAAAGTTCTGAATTTCTGTAGCCATGCCTTTTCCCCAGGTCACTCTTTGCCCCACTGACCACCCTTTTATCATGTTCATATTTTCATCTCAGGAGACCCTTCCATCATTCTTGCTGCAGCTGGTTTCTGGTCCTAATTTCATTCATTAATTAATTCATCCATTTAGAGTCATGCTCGTCTATGTTTACTGAGGTCCCAAAAATTTACAGGGGCAAGTGCTTCTCTGTCCAAGTGCCAAGATGCACCCACCCTTGAACTCGCAAGCGTTTGTGGGGCCTGGGTGAGGGCACCTGATTTGCATGGATTTGGCAGGCCGATAGTGGATCGGAGGCGCTCCCTACACCCGGCGAAGCAGCTGGTAAGTCCAGCAGAAAGTTCGGAGCCTGGGGGGCGGTCTTCTTCCTAGAAGAAAAACAAGGGGCTCCTGCGGCCGCCATACATAGGGGGGGCCACCTTAAATTTTTTTAAATATTTTCCTTTTTTCAAATCTTTAGGAGTCCAGGCCACAATCTCCAAGGTGGGGCCCACTTCTGCAATTAGGTTGGCCAGTACCCCTAGTCTCATTAGCCATACCAGTGTCAGCCACACGAATAGGCACAGAGTTAAAGAACTCAGACATTTGTCGTCCCTGCTTCCCCCCCACCCGCCCCACCTTATGTCGACCTCCTTGTAAGGGGGTGGCCTCTCCAAGGCCATCCAGAACACTTGCGCACGAGGCTGGGACCCAGTGCCGTAGCTTCTGGGTGACTCCTGCCGAAGTTATGTTGGGAATCCGCTGGAGCAGCACATGATTTTTGGCCCTCGTGTCTTACTTAACTCACAAGTATTACTGCCAGAGAATCAAACCTGGGATGTTCTATGTGTAGGTCAGGTGTGACGGCAGGTTTACATTTTTTTTTTTAAATTCCGCACTGCCTACTTTAATTCAAAAGTGCATCTGTGGCAACACTGCCCTGAACCAAAACCGATATGCATCACCAAAATGAAGAATCGGCAATGTTCCAGTCTTAGCTACGGTTGAGATTTCAAAACCTCGCAACCTGCGTTTACCACCTTTCTCGACACATCATTCCGCTAAAATGCCAATACTTACAGGGAAGTATTTTTCCACAAGCTCGAAATGGAAAAATCCAATGATAACCCAGGCGATCAGTGTAGTAACAGAAACCCCAACGATGAACGGGACAAAGTATCCGCTCAGCTTATCTGCAAACTGTTGAATGGGGGCCTGAAAAGTAAAAACACGACAAATTGTGGATTCTGTAGGAAATTTCAATCGAGAATCTAGAAAAGTGAATATCCTCTAAACTGGTGTAATCTGGGTAGGTGGCGGAGGCCATTCTGCCAGCTTTTGCCACCATTTCAAAGATTTTCTGGCAGTGACATAAGATGTACAAGTCTGCCCAAATATGGGAGAGTGTATAAGTTGCAAATTGTAAGGATCACTTCACATGATGTATTTCCCATCATTTGGGGGAGAAAAAAGAGGGGGAAGGGGAGGAGTTAAATTTTTAAAAAGCCACCACTGCACGCAATACTCTAGCTGCGGCCTAACCAGTGTTTTATACAGTTCAAGCATAACCTCCCTGCTCTTGTATTCTATACCTCGGCTAATAAAGGCAAGCATTCCGTATGCATTCTTAACCACCTTATCTACCTGTCCTGCTACCTTCAGGGATCTGTGGACATGCACTCCCAGGTCCCTCTGCACTATCAGTGTCCTACCATTTATTGTGTATCCCCTTGCCTTGTTAGCCCGCCCCAAATGCATTACCTCGCACTTGTCTGGATTGAATTCCATTTGCCATTGCTCTGCCCACCTGACCAGTCCATCGATATCTTTCTGCAGTCTGCAGCTTTCTCCTTCATTATCCATCGCACAGCCAATTTTTGTATCCTTTGCAAACTTCTTAATCATACCCCCTACATTCAAGTCTAAATCATTGATATATATCACAAAAAGCAAGGGACCTAGTACTGAGCCCTGCGGAACCCCACTGGAAACAGCCTTCCAGTCACAAAAACACCCATCGACCATAACCCTTTGCTTCCTACTTCTGAGCCAATTTTGGATCAACTTGCCACTTTGCCTTGGATCCCATGGGCTTTTACTTTCGTGACCAGTCTGCCATGTGGGGCCTCAAATTCTGGGCACCACACTTTAGGATGGATGTGAAGGCCTTAGAGAGGGTGCAGAAAAGATTTACGAGAATGATTCCAGGAATGAGGGACTTCACTTACGTTGATAGACTGGAAAAGTTGGGGTTGTTCTCCTTGGAGCAGAGAAGATCGAGGAGATTTGATAGAGGTGTTCAAAATCATGAGGGGTCTGGACAGACTAGATAGAGCGAAACTGTTCCCATTGGCAGAAGGATCGAGAACCAGAGGACACAGATTTAAGGTGATTGGCACAGATTTAAGGTGATTGGCAAAAGAACCAAAGGCGACGTAAGAAAAAACTTTACGCAGCGAGTGGTTAAGATCTGGAATGCACTGCCTGAAAGGGTGGTCGAGGCAGACTCAATCTTATCTTTCAAAAGGGAGTTGGATAAGTATATGAAGGAAAAAAATTTGCAGGGCTACGGGGAAAGGGCGGGGGAGTGGGACTAGCCGAGAGTTGGCATGGGTTCGACGGGCCGAATGGCCTTCTTCCATGCTGTAACCATTCTATGATTCTACTAATGCAGAGATATTTGGTAAAAGAAGGAAAGATACAAGTAAGAAAAGATTAAAGTTTTATACATTTCGTAGCCTAGATCATAAAAAACCAAACCCTGAACAGATGGACAATAAAGAGCTGTTCTAGAAACATAGAAGATAGGAGCAGGAGTAGGCCATTCGGCCCCTCGAGCCTGCTCCGCCATTCGATGAGATCATGGCTGATCATCCAAACTCAGTACCCTGTACCTGCCTTCTCCCCATATCCCTTGATACCTTTAGCTTTAAGAAATATAGCTAACTCATTCTTGAATATATTTAATGACTTGGCCTCAACTACCTTCTGTGGTAGAGAATTCCACAGGTTCACCACTCTCTGGGTAAAGAAATTCTTCGTCATTTCTGTCCTAAATGGCTTACCCCTTATCCTTAGATTATGACCCCTGGTTCTGGACTCTCCGACCATCGGGAACATTCTTCCTGCATCTAGTTTGTCCAGACCGGTCAGAATTTTATATGTTTCGATGAGATCCCCTCTCATTCTTCTATACTCCAGCGAGTATAAGCCCAATCGACCCAATCTCTCCTCATATGTCATTCCTGCCATCCCAGGTATCAGCCTGGTGAATCTTCGCTGAACTCCTTCCATGGCAAGAACATCCTTCCTCAGATAAGGCGACCAAAACTGCACACAGTACTCAAGGTGTGGTCTCACCAAGGCCCTGTACAACTGCAGCAAGACATCCCTGTTCCTATACTCAAACCCTTTTGCTATGAAGGCCAACATACCATTTGCCTTCTTCACCGCCTGCTGCACCTGCATGCTTACCTTCAGCGACTGGTGCACAAGGACACCCAGGTCTCGTTGCACCTTCCCGTTCTCCCAATCTATTGCCATTCAGATAATAGTCTGCCTTTCTGTTTTTGACACCAAAGTGGATAACCTCGCATTTATCCACGTTATATTGCATCTGCCACGCTTCTGCCCACTCACCCAACCTGTCCAAATCATCCTGGAGTTTCTCGGTATCCTCCTCGCAGCACACACGCCCACCCAGCTTTGTGTCATCTGCAAACTTAGTTCCCTTATCTAGATCATTAATGTATATTGTGAATAGCTGGGGTCCAAGGACCGATCCCTGCGGTACCCCACTAGTCACTGCCTGCCACTCGGAAAAAGACCCATTAATTCCTACTCTCTGCTTTCTGTCCGCCAACCAGTTCTCTATCCAAGTCAATACCTTGCCCCCAATCCCATGTGCCTTAACTTTACACGCTAATCTCTTCTCCCATTATTACAATGGTATTTATTTATTTATCTGGATAGGGCAAGAAAAAGACTATGGGGGAAAAATTAGGTCGCGCCCCATTTGGGGCGCAAATATCGTCTGGACGCAAATATTAGCGCCTGGCGCTAATTATCAGCACTGACTGGAAACTTCACTTTTACCGCCCCGGGAGGTGAGTGGAGCGCTAAATCAGGCGCTGCACACCTGTCTTAAGGCGCAAAGGCCAAGGAGTGAGGCGCTAACTCAGAGCGCTGGCGAAGCTCATGTAATGTCAGTCAGCAATGGAACACACACACACAATGGCACGGGCCAGTTCTTAAAGGGGATGGTTAATCTTGCTTTCCATCCACATCCTGTTCATTGCAGCCTTGAATCTCGGCCTGGAGAGACTTGCACATCAAATGTGCTGGAAAGAACAATGGAGAGTACCAGGCAAAGAGCTGAGAGTGCAGCTCCCACAGTCTCTGCTAAATCGATACAAGGAATGGCAAATCAAAATGAACCTGCAAAGTGCTGCTCAGTACCCAAAACTCCTTCACACAACGTTGAATCTCTCCAGAAGTCTCTCCCTCTCTCTCTGAATGCGTAGTTCAAAAATGCCACCAACAATAAAAGACAGGAAGAGGCCCCCTTTAAATAGCGCCCCCCCCAGCCCCACAGCGATTGATAGCGTTCCAGTCTTCTGGTCGTTGGATGCGCCAGGCGGTAAGGCAGGGGGCGTCACTCAATTTCCGCTCCGGGGCGCCACAAGGGCGTTGCACCATGGAATGACGTCACAATCTGCGCGCGCAGGTGGTCGCAGCGGTAAAGTTTAGCGCCGCCGCACAATCTCTAGTTAAGTTCCCGAGCGGCGCAAACATCGCTGCGCCCGGGCGTTAGCGGCTTTGCGCCCCATTAGCGCCCTCTTAAGGCGCTAACGGGAGGCGCAACCAACTGAATTTTTACCCCTATTTGTTTTCCAAGTAGCAATCAAAAATCACTTAATTTACCATTTCTGGGAAGATCTCTTTCAAAATTCTTTCACTGGAGAAGTGCAGCCCTCCTCCACTTCCAGGTACCACCAGCCCCCACCCTCTCCTCCTCCCACTGACTCATCATCAGCGACATTATTTACGATCTGCTGGTGTCTTAAAAATCATGCATTGTTCTTTTTTTTGTAAAAAGCCTGCGAAGCTGCTATTATTACAGAAGGTGACCAAGAGAAAATTACATTGCTCCCACGAGAAAGAGGAAATTTATTTCAAAACATGCAAACAGCACTTTTCCCCCAAAATTACCTCCATTGACCTCAACAGGCCTCAGCTCAGGAGGGGCAAAAAGCAGCCATGGATTTAAATAAATAGATAACACAGATCACAAATTAGTGAGAGAATTTGAAAAGCAAAACCTAAAAAAGGGTCTACAGATAATATTTAGCATCTTCCTTTTCAGATCTGCTTTCAATAACATAACAATCCCAATAATGTACTTCAAGGTCAGAAAAGTGTTCCCAGGACCATACCTTGGAGGTTTGCGCCTCTTCGACAAGTTTCACAATCTGGGAGAGGGTGGTTTCGGATCCGACATGAGTGGCTTCAATCAGTAAAGCCCCGTGCTGATTAATGGAGCCTGCAATGACACTGCTCCCCAATTTTTTAGTGACTGGCATTGCTTCACCTACAAACAATGCAAAACACAAGTGAGACTGAAGTGATGTGTTATTACCAATAGCTCCAACAGTCCGAATACTTAATCCAACAGGTTTTATTTAATAGCCTCCACGTAGCAGTAACAAACTCCAGCATCTTTTCACTGAGAATATTCCTGTACAGCAACATGGCATCTGAGGAGAACAGAGCATATTACATATCTTTCAGCGAGTTACAGGTCATTAATCCAGTTGAGTGGTTTACATTCATCACCGAAATTCAATGAATGGACCACAGAGGTGTTGTATACATACACACCATTTTTTTCCCTATACTGCTGTTAAAAAGGAAGACCAACAGGAATTATTTATTTTCCCCACTTGCACTTAATGATTCTCTTCAAGACATGCCAACCCCGAGCCAAAAAGGAAGGAGGGCGGCCGGCCAGCACCAAGCTCTTTGTCAACTGTGAAGAGGTGCAAAACAGCAGCTTAAGATGGCTTTCCCTTCAGTTTTCCCTCCTCTTCCCCTTGCGGAGCAGCACCTAGCCTCCTATAGAACTTCCGGTAGGTACAGCTAAAATTGAGAACGCAACATAGCAGGACAAATTGAGGAAAATCAAGCGTGTGAATTCAGGTCCCATAACTTCATAGTGCAATGCAGTAGAATTCCGTTTATAAATACTAGGAGACTTTTGCTCAAATTGACAGATGTTATACACAGTCAGGCATGTGGAGTATAATCGCCACTCAATACTTTAAGGCTGCTGTTATAATGCCGCTTTTACACTGCTGCATTGTGGTTTCGAATCGGACCCTGGAACTGCAATGCTGGGGAATAGTCTCTCATTGCTTAGGCCTAATGCTGCATGGAGGATAGCTCGCGAGTCAGGGGTCGCCTGGACCTCTTAGGTATCTTACAAACTTAAGCAGAGGATTTTTTTTTTTTTTATATGAATGTTGAGCGTATATGAACACTCCCACCTGCACTCCCTGAACACTCAAAGATTTGAATGTTGTTTTTTGATTAACTGACACGAAAATTATTCTCTCTTTCTTACCAGTAATCAGAGATTCATCAGCCATCGAATGCCCTTCAATCACTCTGCCATCTACAGGGAATTTACCACCTGGGACCACCTTTATAATGTCCCCTCGTTGCACCAACTCCACATCAATTTGCTCTTCACTAAAGAGCCATTGTGAGAAAAAAGAAAATAGCATTAGTCAATCACAATTTGCCCAAACAGTTCAAATTGATGAACTGTTCTTGTGCAACAATGCAAGAAGATTTGTTTCACAAAAGTAAGTGTCAGTGACAATAACTATTGATAAATTGGGCATATGATGTGCATTATACATGTTAATGGATTTTTTTTTGGAAAAGCACACACCTTAAAATGGAATGGTCATCATTTATCTTCACTATAGTTGCCTCAGTCGCCTGCAACGACATCAGCTTCGCAAGTGCTTCTGATGTCTTGCTCTGCAACAAGAATACATCTAATTTTAAAAACGATATATTCAGAAAAGTTGCAATGATAAATAAATAATCAGCTATTCCTTGAATCACAGGGTAGCAGCATAGACAAAACCAGACCAACTTCACCCAGTGATTCAGGGGTTCCGCCAATCTCCCGGCAAAGAACGCCTGCGGAAATTCCAAGCGACATTTACTAAATGTGCAAGTGACATCTAATTATAGATCAGAACTGTACTAGCATTCATATGTATATTTATTATAACTGCACTGTTAGTCACTCATTGGCTATCTTGCTAGATCTCAACACTGAAAAGGGAATGTACATTAAAAAAGAGAATTTTATGGGTAGGTGACACAGCAACAATGCTGCTGGAATACAGATGTGCCGTGCCATAGCACCGGACGAAATTCAAACCCTCGCTTTGCCGAGTTCCTGATCTGCTTGGAGTCAGAAGGTGCGCCATTTCTGGGCCACTCTTGCATCTGCAAACAGCTGGATCAGGTCGATAGAGGCCTTTGCACCTTTTGAAAAAAGGGGGCAAGCAGGGATTCAATATTTTCAGAAAAATTAAAATACTTTAACTCAGAACATAAATTGTGAAATGAGAAAAGGACATTTGGCAAATCAAACCCCCTTCTTCCACAGACCACGTACAATTGATTACCAGAGACTCTAATCCACCCATTTAATCTCCCGAGTGAAAGTTATGTGTAAACATGTCTGATACCCAAAGGTAACGGCGAAATCCAGAATATTCATTCACCCTTATTTCCCCCACTGTTTCAACCATAGCCTGCAGACCTGCACAGTTCACAGCCAAGAGCTTTCCATAAGCAGCATTCCTCCCCAGGCACATTTGCAGGTGGCCAATCTGAGCCAGCTGTTGGGACGCACGTGAGCAAGGCCCAAGTTCTACTGATCATAAAGCCGCAAACTCCTTTGATGGCCTAGGGAATTGCTAAAAATTATGGACCAGAAGGTCCCACATTTAATTCCACATCTGAGCTGAATTGTCAGTACCACGGCTGAGATCAGACAAGAGCACGACAATTGGTCTCAGTACCCGAGAGAAAAATAAACATTGGTCAGGGTTCATCATTCTGAAGTCATCAGCAAACTTTGGTAATGGTGTGCATGTGGTTTTCAGGGTGAAGACAGCTTCAGGTTCAGCCACAACATCACCCCATTCAAAGAGCTTGTCTATACGCATGGTCAAAGTTCACTTATCAATGCTGGTCACTTGGATGAGGTACTGGTGTTGAGGTACATAAGAACATAAGAAGTAGGAGCAGGAGTCGGCCATACGACCCTTCGGGCCTGCTCCGCCATTCAATAGGATCATGGCTGATCCGAACCTAGACTCACGTCAACTTCCCTGCCCGCTCCCCATAACCCTTAATTCCCTTATCAGCTAGGAAGCTGTCTATCTCCGTTTTAAATTTATTTAATGTCGCAGCTTCCACAGCTCTCTGAGGTAGCAAATTCCATAGATTTACTACCCTCTGAGTGAAGAAGTTTCTCCTCATCTCAGTTTTGAAACGGCAGCCCCTTATTCTAAGATTATGCCCCCTAGTTCTAGTCTCACCCATCAGTGGCAACATCCTCCCCACATCCACAGGTACTGGTGTTGACTCACACTGCGGAACCAAGCTAGAATCAGCACCTTTTAGGACAGAAGGGAAGGGAAGAAAATGGGCAAGGAATATTAAAAAAAGAAATTGAAGTCACAGTATGAATAAAGTTTGTCTTTTCTTTCCTCACCTTAGCTATGTGCTCAAGCCACCGTCCCAAACCAATGAAGACAAACAGCATCGGAGGTGTATCGAAGAAGGTTATAGGGTTCACTTTGGCCTGTTCCAACATAGCAATGGCCAGAACAACACAGGAGTACAAGAAAGCAATAGTTGTAGCTAGAACTATCAGCACATCCATGTTGGCAGTTTTATGTTTGAGTGCCTTGTACGCTTGGATATAGAAGTACCACCCACCTACAAACTGAAAGAACCACTGGTTAAAAACTTACATCTTGACAATTTGCAAATGCAAAACAACAAAATATATATAACATTCTCAGCAATAACCTTGCAATGCACCCTTTTCACTAGCACTTCCGCCAATCTGAATCAGTTTAGAGCACAGGTGTGGTAAATGTAAACAGCTAAAATAAAAGGATCAGTCACTATAGATGTCAGAATTCAGCATTGTGCAGCTGCGCTTAAACTTACCATTAGCCAAGACTGGTACACTCAGCAGAAATTACTGAAAACCTGAGGGACTACTCCTCAATAGCAAGAAGCCATGGCTGCTTCCGACAGGTGCTGGTTTATTCAGAGAAACTGGTGGCCAGAAGATCAGATTTAAGGAGCTGAATACCTCATCTAGTTTTGCCTCTTCCCATTTTGTAAATGAGAATGCCAGTTCTTTCACAGCTCCACAGAACAAAGAAAGACTTGCATTGATATAGCACCTTTCACAACCTCAGGACGTCCCAAAGCGCTTTACAGCCAATTAAGTACTTTAAGTGTAGTCACTGTTGTAATGTAGGAAACACGGCAGCCAATTTGCGCACAGCAAGGTCCCACAAACAGCATTGTGATAATGACCAGATAATCTGTTTTTAAGTGTTGATTGAGATAAATGTTGACCAGGGCACCAAGGAGAACTGCCCTCCTCTTTTTCAAAATAGTACCATGGAATCTTTTACATACAACTGAGAAAGCAGATGGGGCCTCGGTTTGACGTCTCATCCAAAGGACGACACCTCAGACTCCCTGGAGTGGGACATGAAACGACAACCTTCTGACTCACAGCCAAGAATGCTACCACCACGACATGACTGCGCATCCCCTCCCCCCCCGTAATTGTTTTAAGGAATCCCTACTGCCTCTTTCCAAAATTTGGTGTCAGTGGGTGGAAATCACAGTTGCAGTCTGCAAAGGCAGATCACTTTTAAAATGGGAATGTTGAAAGGAAACAATTATCTATTCTTCTTAAGATTGTTCATTTTGATTTATAAAAACTTTTAGTGCTTCCCAATGGCTCAGTGTCAAGTGTAATGCATTTGTATGGAACTGAAAAATCCATCTTTAATCCTTAATCTGTGCGGAGTTAGATATTTCAAATGGGGCAGTGGTAGGGGGTTCTACAATGGGCCTTAGCATCCCTGGACTGGGGAAGGGGGCGGAGAAACAACATCAGCCAAAGTTTCACCCTTGGCTTGCTATCCTTTGATCCTGCTGGAAAGCATGTGTGGGGAACAGGAGCAGGCTCAGGCCTTTACAATTTTCTGGGCTGAACATCGAGTTCAACAACTTCAGATCATAACCATTTTTTCGGATCATAACCATTTTTTCGGACTTCAGGTGCTGCTGTTGCCATTTATAGCTCCTCTAGACCCATCTTTTGTTTCTTCATTTGTCCCATTACCATCCTCTTTTGCCTTGCACCTTCATCCAAAAAAAAAAAAAGTCCAAAAATGTGTGGGTTAGGTTGATTTGGCTATGATAAATTGACCCTTAGTGTTAGGGGGGATTAAATATGTGGGGTTATGGGGATAGGATGGGATATGTTAGGGGGAATTAAATACGTGGGGTTACGGGGGTAGGGTGGGATATGTGTACTGTGGGGATTAAAGCAGGGACAGGGTACTGGATTTGGATGATCAGCCATGATCGTATTGAATGGCGGAGCAGGCTCGACGGGCCGAATGGCCTACTCCTGCTCCTAGATTCTATGTTTCTATGTTTATCCCTTTTGTCATTTAATCACGCCTACCTTCCACCCTTTCCCTTTTGTTCTTTCCTCCCCTCCTCGCTTTCCCTGCCTCTGTACTTGCTTAAAAACAGTTACATCTTGAACTTTTTCCCAGTTCTGACAAAAGGTCTTTGAACTGAAATATTAACTCAGTTTCTCTCTCTACAGATGCTGTCAAAACCTGCTGAGTATTTCCTGCATTTTCTCTTTTTATTTCAGGCTTGTCTGTGATATATTGGTCGAACAGCCTGTCCACGCTCAGTGTCTAGGCTTACACATGAAGAATGACCACTGGACAATGGAACCACACACCAGCAAAGAGTCAACAACTTCAGAAAAAGGAGAGGAAAAAAACTTTTATAAAATATCTATTTTAATTGGCTAACTGCTAATGGTCGAATCACAAATTCACAACAGCAATTAAGGATAAGGGCTAAACCATTTAGGACAGAAATGAGGGGGAATTTCTTCACTCAGAGGGTGGTGAACCTGTGGAACTCATTGCCACAGAGGGCAGTGTACGCCAGCTCATTAAATATATTTAAGAGGGAATTAGATATATTTCTACAGGCAAAAGGGGTTAAGGGTTACAGAGAGAAGGCGGGGACGGGATACTGAATTGGAGGATCAGCCATGATCTCATTAAATGGCGGAGCAGGCTCGAAGGGCCGGATGGCCTACTCCTGCTCCTATCTTCTATGTATCTATGTATCTATGTAAGGCTTATAGCCCCTTTACATGTTCATCTGTATCCAGATACAGAATAAAAATTAGGTTCAGCATACCCATATCAGACAACGGTACATACCTGAACTGGAACACAGAGTAAGAAGGACAGCAAATTCATAATGGACAGTCCAGGAAAGAGCTGGCGCTCCAGAAACATGGAGGCGTGGTGTTTTTCAAGCTCATTACTAGTCGAGCCATTCTGATGGCTCCTGTAGAATGCATGATCTGCAACTATCATGTAAATCATCATGATCATCACAGGAATGCAAAAAAATAGACTGATCAGGAAGGATCTCCTCCATCTGAGAAAAACAAGTCACATTAAAATCCTTTTAATCATTAGCAGATCTTGAAAATATATGCAGTCTTTAAAAAAAAAAATTAATAGCGCTGAATTGGTCGACATTGTCCTTTCAACTTTGTGACAAGGTCACGCTCAATAGCTTTCAGTCAGTTTTTCTGTTGTGCCTTTTGCTGCCTAGGCCCCAAGCTCTGGAATTCCCTGCCTAAACCTCTCCGCCTCTCTACCTCTCTCTCCTCCTTTAAGACGCTCCTTAAAACCTACCTCTTTGACCAAGCTTTTGGTCACCTGCCCTAATTTCTCCTTATGTGGATCGGTGTCAAATTTTGTGTCTTATAATACTCCTGTGCAGCACCTTGGGACGTTTTACTACGTTAAAGGCGCTAAATAAATACAAGTCGTTGTTGTTGCTATTTTAAGGATCCTACATTAAAATGAGTTTGGTCTCAATCCAGTGCTCACAGTACTCTCCGTTGATTTTCACTTTATCGATTTCATTCTGGAAAGTCATAAGGATGACTGGTGTGTGTAAAGGAAATGCCACCCTGTTGCGCTATTGGTGCAGTGGTGCAAAATGCAAGCTTTATTCAGCATCTAATCTGTGCTATGCATTACCTGGAGACAACTAGGTGTGCAAAGTGGAAAGATATTCCTGTTTACAGCATAGATATCCTTTCTTGCTTCAATCTGTGTATAATTGATCTCATAAAATGGAATAAACATTCAACTTTCATCAGCAAACCTTCTCCACCTCCAACCCTCTCCCCCCGCTCCGTCCCGACCCCCAACATATAAAAATTAAGTATTTTGTTTTCCCAGGTTTTCCTGTATAAACAAGTGCCCACAGCCATTGCATTGAAAAGCAGGTAAGGCTTCATGTGCAGGCAGATCAAACCATGTCATTGTTGACACGAGTACTACTTAATTGTGACCATCTTCAAGAAAGGTGACAAGTCCGATTGCGGTAATTACAGAGGAGTTTCCCTGCTGTCTGCCACAGGGAAAGTCATCGCAAGAATCCTCCTCAATCGCCTTCTCCCAGTGGCCGAAGAGCTCCTCCCAGAGTCGCAATGCAGATCCCGCCCACTAAGGGGCACAATGGACATGATCTTCACTGCACGTCAATTACGAGAGAAATGCAGGGAACAGCACCAACCGCTGTACATGGCCGCCTTTGATCTCACAATGGCCTTCGACACTGTCAACCGTGAGGGATTATGGAGTGTCCTCCTCAAATTCGGCTGCCCTCAAAAGTTTGTCACCATCCTCCACCTGCTTCACAATGACATGCAAGCCGTGATCCTGACCAACGGATCCACCACAGTCCCAATTCACGTAAGAACCGGGGTCAA
The DNA here is from genome assembly GCA_030390025.1 of Squalus acanthias. Lineage (NCBI taxonomy): Eukaryota > Metazoa > Chordata > Chondrichthyes > Squaliformes > Squalidae > Squalus > Squalus acanthias. Next base: position 153,239,270 of record CM059430.1, read on the forward strand.
GCAAGGCTGTGTCATCGCACCAACGCTCTTTTCGATCTTCCTTGCTGCAATGCTACATCTCACCCTCTGTAAACTCCCCACTGGAGTGGAGCTAATTTACAGAACAAACGGGAAACTGTTCAACCTCCGTCGCCTCCAGTCCAGATCCAAGGATGCCCCATCCTGTGTCATCGAATTACAGTATGCAGATGACGCTTGCGTCTGCGCACACTCTGAGGTCGAACTCCAAACCATCGTCAACACCTTCACTGAAGCGTACGAGAGCATGGGTCTTACACTAAACATCCGTAAGACAAAGGTCCTCTACCAACCTGCCCCCGCCGCACAGTACTGCCCCCCGATTATCAAAATCCACAACAAGGCCTTTGACAACGTGGACCACTTTCCATACCTCGGGAGTCTACTGTCAACAAGGGCAGACGTCGATGACGAACTCCAACACCGCCTCCAGTGTGCCAGTGCAGCCTTCGGTCGCCTGAGGAAGAGAGTGTTTGAAGACCAGGACCTCAAACCCGGCACTAAGCTCATGGTCTACAGAGCAGCAGTGATACCCGCCCTGCTGTATGCCTCAGAGACATGGACCATGTACAGCAGGCACTTCAAAGCACTGGAGAGGTACCACCAACGCTGCCTCCGCAAGATCCTGCAAATCCATTGGCAGGATAGGCGCACCAACATCAGTGCTCTCGCTCAGGTCAACATCCCCAGCATCGAAGCTTTGACCACGCTCCATCAGCTCCAATGGACAGGTCACATTGTCCGCATGCCCGATACGAGACTCCCAAAACAAGCGCTCTACTCGGAGCTCCGGCACTGCAAGAGAGCCCCAGGTGGGCAGAGGAAACGCTTCAAGGACACCCTCAAAGCCTCCTTGAAAAAGTGCAACATCCCCACCGACACCTGGGAATCCCTGGCCCAAGACCGCACAAAGTGGAGGAGAAGCATCCAGGAAGGCGCCGAGCACCTCGAGTCTCTTCGCCGGGAGCATGCGGAAGCCAAGCGCAGGCAGCGCACGTCAACCCAAGCACCCCACCCACCCGCCCCTTCAACCACCGTCTGCCCCACCTGTGACAGAGACTGTAGGTCCCGCATTGGACTCATCAGTCACCTGCGGACTCATTTTTAATGTGGAAGCAAGTCATCCTCGGTTCCGAGGGACTGCCTCAGAAGACGACGACTACTTAACAGTACTGATTCAAGATCATTATTGAATCACGAACTACAATTTCAAAATCAGTAGTGATGCATCAATACACAAAACCCGTATGGTACAAGGTCTCAAATTCATGTCTGCAATTCCCTGAACATGGAATTCCTGATCTCAGCAAAGCCATCGGATGGAAGATGCCACTGAAAGCTGCTGCACTTCTCTATGGAGAAAGGGGGGGGGGGGGGGGGCGCAGGGGAGATAATTTTTTTGAATATAAAAACCAAATCTCTGGACTCCAATAAGACTTCCTGATGGCATCACTCCCATAAGAACATAAGAAATAGGAGCAGGAGTAGGCCAATTGGCCCCTCGAGCCTGCTCCGCCATTCAATAAGATCATGGCTGATCTGATCCTAACCGCCAATCTACTATCACAGAACCATCTCCTGAACCTAACAGAATTGGACACACGAAATAGGAGCAGGATCAGGCTACACAGCCCCTGGGCCCGCTACGCTACCCACAGGGCCATGACCGATCCGAACCTAGACTCATGTCCAAATTCCTGCCCGCTCCCCGTAACCCTTAATTCCCTTTACTTCTAGGAAACTGTCTATTTCTGTTTTAAATTTATGTAATGATGTAGCTTCTACAGCTTTTTGGGGCAGCATATTCCATGGACCTACCACCCTCTGAGTGAAGTCGTTCCTTCTCATCTCAGTTTTGAAAGAGCAGCCCCTTATTCTAAGACTATGCCCCCTAGTTCTAGTTTCACCCATCATCGGGAACATCCTCCCCGCATCCACCCGATCCAACCCCTTCACAATCTTATATGTTTCAATAAGATCGCCTCTCATTCTTCTGAACTCCAATGAGTAGAGTCCCAATCTACCCAACCTCTCCTCATATGTCCATCCCCATCCCCGGGATTAACCGAGTGAACCTTCTTTGTACTGACTCGAGAGCAAGTATGTCTTTTCTTAAGTATGGACACCAAAACTGTATGCAGTATTCCAGGTGCGGTCTCACCAATACCTTGTACAACTGAAGCAATACCTCCCTATTTTTATATTCTATCCCCTTAGCAATAAAGCCAACATTCCATTGGCCTTCTTAATCACTTGCTGCACCTGCATACTAACCTTTTGAGTTTCGTGCACCAGGACCCCCAGATCCCTTTGTACTTCAGTACTTTCCAGTTTCTTGCCATTTAGATAATAACTTGCTCTACTATTTTTCCTGCCAAAGTGCATCACCTCACACTTTCCAGTATTGTATTCCATCTGCCAAATCTCTGCCCACTTACTTAGCCTGTCTATGACCCCTTGCAGATTTTTTATGACCTCCTCACTCACTACTTTCCCTCCCATCTTAGTATCATCTGCAAACTTTGATATGTTACACTCGGTCCCCTCCTCCAAATCGTTAATATAGATTGTAAAGAGTTGGGGACCCAGCACTGACCCCTGCGGAACACCACTAGTTACTGATTGCCAGTCTGAGAATGAACCATTTATCCCAACTCTCTGCCTTCCTCTAAAGGTATGCCTCCAACCATCTCTTATGCCATGACTTCAATTTTCCTCCTCCTGTTTGGTTATTGTTACCTTAATCCTAAGAAAAAAGATCCCTCCTAACTTTATCTGTTACCTTTATATCAGTACATGGATACAGTTTTAAAAATTACCACCTTGAAAGTTTTGGCCTATCCATGATTGCCAGTATGGTTTTCAGGCACCTCTGGAACTCTGCGCTTGACCACTTTAGTGACTCATCTATCAACACTTGGACAGCTCCAAAGCTTTGGTATGATCTAGAACCATGCTCTTCTAGATAAGTTACTCATATAGCCTCCGACCAAAACTATGTTCATAGATATCTACTTTCCTCTCTAGTTGTTCTACCTGTACAGTAGTTCACCATTCATCACCAATTCTCCTTCCATTAACTCATGGATTGCACAGGGCTTTGGCCTCTATCCAACTTTGTTCCTTAAATAGCCTCCTCCATTCATTATACACTATTTTCCTGATGATTCCACTCTATATTTATCAACATTCTTCAGATTGCAGAACCTCAAGATTTACAACCTCCAGTCCGCACAATGAAACAACTACTTCACAAAATCTTGACCTCCTCCCTACCCTTCAAATGGAGCAATGAAAATCTAAATTCTTGCAATTGTTCAGACAGTTTCTCTCGTGAGTCGAACAGCTATCATCTCTTACGTTTGGGTACACCTTTAATCTTTTTCACACATTGACATTGTTGACCCATCGCTTCGAACCTCAAACGAACTCCCACATCTGCATTGGCAACTACATGCTGGGGTGTGCTAGAAAAAGCTCAGTTTCCTCTTTCGCATCAAGCAATTCTTAAGTCTCTGAATCGTCAATTCCTTGTCAAATGTTGAATACAACAATAACATTCTTCACCAGAGATGGGAAACTATAGTTATGAAGATAGACTTGAGATAGCTCTCGGAGCAGAGAGAGCTAAGGGGAGATTTAGTAAAGGTTTTTAAAATTATGAAAAGTTTTAATAGATTGAATAGGGAAAGACTATTTTCTCCAGTTAGCAAAACAACAACAAGGGGGAATCAATGACTGGGGGAAACAATTTAAAGTTATCACCAAGAGTGAGTGAGAGGTTAGAGGAAATTTCTTTACACCGTGGATTGTAGGAGCATGGAATGCTTGGTCACAGGGAGTGGTTGAGGTGGAGAGCACTGCATTTTTCAAAGGTAAATTAGATAAATATTTGAAGCAAAGGAAGATATAGGGCTATGGAAAGATTGGGAGGCAGCGGGATTAGTTTTAGATTGCACTAGCAAAGAGCTGGCACAAATGCAATGAGCTGAACGGTTTCCTCTTGTGCTGAAAACTTGTATGGTTCTATAAAATGGTATTAGCAGACAGTGGAGCAGATCCAATAGTTACACCATTTAGAAACTAAGTCTAATCATGGTACACAATTGGGAGTTGCCCACCCATTACAGTCCACCATGACACAATGCGATCTGTAACAAAAAGTGAACAGAAAAAAGGTAGGAAATCTGCATGCAAGACTTCAGTGTGTAGGAGCTCAGACTCCATTATCCAATATATTACTTATTACTTATTCACTCTTTCAAAATTAGTTTTAACATTTTGCAAATCATTTTTGATTATTTGGAGGTTAACTTCAAACGTGGAACTTACCGTCCAATTTCTTCTCTGTGATCCAGGTGGCTAGCAGAGCGATCTTTTTTGACTAAGGAAGCCTCAAAGCCTAGATCCTAAACAAACAAATTAAGATTCAGGGCTCCTACATGATGCCATTTGTTCCTTTCACCATCTTGACAAAATCATTCAACAGTTTCTGCACGGTGGGTTAGGCTTAACGGTGTAAAGAAATGTTAGTTCATTCATACTATTCATGTGTGTCGCTAGCAAGGCCAGCATTTATTGCCGATCCCTAGTTGCCCTTGACAAGGTAAGCCTCCTTCTTGAACTTCTGCAGTCCATGTAGTGAAGGTACTCCCCTAAGTGCTGTTAGGTAGGGAGTTCCAGGATCTTGACCCAGCACCGATGAAGGAACAGTGATATATATCCAATTTAAGATGGTGTACGTCATGGAGGGGAACGTAGAGGTGATGGTGTTCCCATGCACCTGCTGCCCTGCCCTTATAGGTGGAGGTGGTCACGGGTTTGGGAGGTGCTGTTGAAGAAGCTGTGGCGAGTTGCTGCAGTGCATCCTTAGATAATACACACTGTAGCCACGGTACGCTGGTAGTGGAGGGTGTGGACGTTTAAGGTATCCACAACGTAACACAGAAAACACACCAAACATCTGTTTGATACGGTGTTTATCAGGCATCATAAATATAATTAAGTCAGATGTGTCTGTGCCATATGCAGTCAAGTGAAATACAATCACCATTACCCTGTTCCTCAGGCAACTCCAGGGGTGGATAGAACTTTCCAAGTAGGAAGCAGAAATAGACCTTGAGTCACACCGCACCAAGCCTAAACAATGGGAGGCAGTGATAACCAAAGCAAGTAGGCACACAATTTGGCACTTTCCAATTCATGATACGGCATGCTCAAGCAACACCACGTTACATTACAACACCCAACTATAACATATTTATAAAGTACCTACAAATTGTCAGTTTATAACACAAAATTTAAAAAAATATAAACTCACCTCAATGCACTTGATGACATCACGAGGCCCAATGCACTCTGGATCAAATTTGATGTGTGCTTTATTGGTCGCAAGAGCTACTGATGTATACAATATACCTTTGGTTTTCATGAGTGTTGATTCAATATTATGAACACATGAGGCACAAGTCATCCCTCGCACCTAGGTAAAAGTTAAAGAAATACTTGACTAAACACCACTTGTTAACCATTTAGCTGTGAAAGTTAAAGTATGTTTTCTTCATACCCCACACATGCCATTCTAGATGTACGGGTACAGTAGCATAGTGGTTATGTTAGTGGACTAGTAACCCAGAGGCCTGGACTAATGATACAGAGACATGAGTTCAAATCAGACAACGGCAGCTGGGGAATTTAAATTTAATTAAATTAAATAAATCTAGAATAAAAAGCTATCAGTAATGGTAACCATGAAACTACTGGATTGTTGTTAAAACCCATCTGGTTCACTAATGTCCTTTAGGGAGGGAAATCTGCCGTCATTACCCGGTCTGGCCCATTTGTGACTCCAGAACCACAGCAATGTGGTTGACTCTTAATTGCCCTCTGAAATGGCCTAGCAAGCCACTCAGCAAACCGCTACAAAGAGGTCACCACACAGACTGCAGCGGTTCAAGAAGGCTCACCACCACCTTCTCAAGGGCAATTAGGGATGGGCTTGCCAGCGACACCCACATCCCACGAACAAATTTTTTTTTTTTTTATATAAATGATGAGAACTCATCTCTGGACCACTGCCAGTAACCCACCGTAAACAGACACTACAAGAGTTATCTTGCTCCATCAGGGAAGATGGCCTTGCCTCTGCCGGCAGACTGCACACCACCAATCAACAGAAAAGAACAATTCACACCTCGGATTTCTCCACAACATTTGGCCTGTTGATCGCCTGCAAGTTCAAATACTCAAGTAAGGCATAATGTAGCGGATCCCTCATGTTTTATCAAGGACTCTGGCCGTAAAAAATATTTCTAAACATCTAACAGGTCAGGGTTGGCAGTAGCCATGTATCTCACTGTGGAATCTTTGGGCGGTTGCGATTCCTTCACTTGATACTGGTGAACAATTCAACAATATTTGAACGGAGTACTCACAACAAGTTCCAAGTGACCGTCTGATCCATCGTGGTCCTCCAGAACAGAGGCTCCAAACCCCAGCTCCTTTATCAACTCGGCAATGTCTGGGGGCTTTATGATAGCTGGGTTATACCGCACTTCTGCTTTTCCAGCCATTAGGGCGACCAGCACAGAATATATACCTTGGCAGAAACAAAAGAGTGCAAAATTTGCAGTTAGCTAAAATGCTGCATAACAACTCCTGCTTTTAACTCTCAAAACAATTTCAAAATGTGTGGCACCATCAATACCCACATACTGCTCACATTTTGTAGCTACTGAGCGAGTTAAAAGCAGGAGCATCGGAGTCAAATGAAAGGTTAAGTAGTAGTACTTCAGGTTATTTCATGACTGAACCCTGACTGACGATTCTTGGCTTAAAATGTATTTAGGAAAAAAAATTCAATGTAGGACAATGTGAAAATATTAGTGTGAATTTTAAGCCAGGAACAAAATTCTAGACACAGATTTTTAACATAAAATTAGTGATGGCAGGGATTTTACCTCCTAGCTTCTTATTTAAAGAAAGTTTCTGGCTTGATCTTTCCCTAACCATGGCCTAGTTTGCTTTTGTCTTTGTGACTAACCTAGACAAAAACACACAGCCCGGGATCCCAAGTCTCCGCTGATCTCAGTTAAAGTAACAGTCGGAGCTCTGCACTGGACCACAGCACAAGTGGATAAGTGATGGAAATCTCCTGTAAGCACATGTAGGTTCTTTCTGCCCACTTATAGGAACAAGAATAGGCCATTTAGCCCCTCGAGCTTGTTCCGCCATTCAATGAGATCATGGCTCCCCGTGCAGATTTCCCCTGGGACTTCGATCTTCTGTGTAAGAGGGAATGGGTAACATCTTGCCAGGCATTTGCCAATATTATTCTTGAACTCATCCAAGAAATGCATGAGCCTCCCCACCCAATTTCCCCAGCAAGGATCAGGGAATGAACCTTCCTGTTGCAGCAGAGCTAGGATCAGCAGCGGGGAGGAATTAAAGTTGTGTTGAGAACATATGAAATAGGAGCAGGAGTAGGCCATTCGGCCCCTCAAGCCTGCTCCGCCATTCAATAAGATCATGGCTGATCTTCTACCTCAACACCACTTTCCTGCACTCTCCCCATATCCCTCGATTCCCTTAATATACAAAAATCTATCGACCTCTGTCTTAAATATACTCAGCGACTGAGCCTCCACAGCCCTCTGGGGTAGAGAATTCCAAAGATTCACCACCCTCTGAGTGAAGAAATTTCTCCTCATCTCAGTCCTAAATGGCCGACCCCTTATTCTGAAACTGTGACCCCTGGTTCTAGACTCCCCAGCCAGAAGAAACATCCTCCCTGCATCTACCCTGTAAGAATTTTCTATGTTTCAATGAGATCACCTCTCATTCTTCTAAACTCTAGAGAATATAGGCCTAGTCTCTTCAATTTCTCCTCATAGGACAATCCCCCCAACCCAGGAATCAGTCTGGTGAACCTTCGTTGCACTCCAGCTACGGCAAGTATATCCTTCCTTAGGTAAGGAGACCAAAACTCTACACAACACTCCAGGTGTGGTCTCACCAGGGCCCTATATAATTGCAGTAAGACGTCTTTACTCTTATACTCAAATCCTCTTGTAATAAAGGCCAACATACCATTTGCTTTCCTACTTGCTTGCTGTACCTGCATGTTAAATTTCAGTGATTCGTGTACAAGGACACCCAGGTCCCTCTGAACACCAACATTTCCCAATCTCTCGCCATTTAAAAAATACTCTGCTTTTTTATTTTTCCTACCAAAGTGGATAACGCCACATTTCACACATTATATTCCATTTGCCATGTTCTTGCCCACTCACTTAGCCTGTCTATATCCCCTTGAAGCCTTTTTGCATCCTCCTCACAACTTTCATTCCCACCCATCTTTGTATCATCAGCAAACTTGGATGTATTACATTTGGTCCCCTCATCCAAATCATTGATGTAGATTGTGAATAGCTGAGGCCCAAGCACTGATCCTTGCGGTACCCCACTAGTTACAGCCTGCCAATCCGAAAGTGACCCGTTTATTCCTACTCTCTGTTTTCTGTCCATTAGCCAATCCATGCTAGTATATTACCCCCAATCCCATGAGCCCCAATTTTGTTTAATAACCTTGTGTGGCACCTTATCGAATGCCTTCTGAGAATCCAAATACACCACATCCACTGGTTCCCCCTTATCTATTCTGCTAGTTACAACCGATTCGTCAAACATGATTTCCCTTTCATAAATCAGTGTTGACTCTGCCCAATCTTTTTATTTTCTAAGTGCCCTGTTACCACTTCCTTAATAATAATTCTAGCATTTTCCCTACTACTGCTGTCAGGCTAACTGGATACAACAGATTAACTGCTACCTGAAGTGGCAAGCCAAACAGTTTCCCCGTTTTCTCTCTTCCTCCTTTCTTAAATATTGGGGTTACATTTGCTACCTTCCAATCCGTGGGAACTGTTCTAGAATCTATGGAATTTTGGAAGATGACAACCAATGCATCCACTATCTCTATAACCACCTCTTTAAAACCCTAGGATGTAGGACATCAGGGTCATGGGGATTTATTGGCTTTCAGTCCTATTAATTTCTCCAGTACTATTTTTTTACTAATACTAATTTCTTTCAGTTTCTCATTCTCGCTAGACCCTTGGTTCTCCACTACACTGTGGAGCACTCTTGTGCCATGACCACCATTTTGGTATTAAGACTCTGAACTCAGTACAGTAACACTATTCCTTCCCCCCCTCACCAATTTTCTCCTCTTCCTTGCTGAAGGAGTCATCCTGCTGGGGCTCGGTTTCACAGGCAACGGTCGCTCTCTGGCACCTCCCTCAAATGGTGTTATTCATATGGGAGCTTCAATAGCGATTGTCAGCAGGGTATTCGACCACAATAAAGTATTATAGCCAAGCCTAATCCTATTCTGACCTAACCTTCAGACACACTCACTTAAAATCAGAGTTCTTTGATAGCAATCAGAGTAAGAACCTTGACTGATTTTGTTTCCTTCATCCTGTTGGTCAGAGGCCAACAGCAGTGTTCCTTCATCCTGTTGCTCTGAGGCTAACAGCAGTGCTCCTACCTTAGTGGAAATCAGTTAACCCAGCAGAGGATGGGGATCAGGTCTGGTCTGTATGTTCTCACTGGATAAACTCAACCATCAGTGGAGTGAGTAATTTTTATTTTTAATTGAAACCAAGTAGAACTCCAGAGCATTAATCACAGACAAAAACACAATGGAGTACTTGAATAAATACTAGTCAGCCACAGCCCGATCAATATAAATAAAAAAGTTTTTTTTTTTTAAATTCTCGGGATGTGGGCATCAATCACATTTATTGTCCATCCCTAGTTGCCCTGGATACAACAAATTGGCTTGCCAATTCAGGTAGCAGTTAAACATCAACTACAGGAGCGGAGTCACATACAGGCTGGGTAAGGATGGCAGGTTTCCTTTGGCAAACATCATTTGCCAAAGACAATTGGGCCACAAGCATACAGAGGGAAAGAGGCTCACGGCTGGGACTCTGCTGAAGCCACGCCATGATAAAATAAAAAAGCAAAAATACTGCGGATGCTGGAGATACTCAGCAGGTCAGGCAGCATCTGTGGAGAGAGAAACAGAGTCAACGTTTCAGGTCGGTGACCCTTCGTCAGAACTGGAAAAAGTTGGAGATGTAACAGGTTTTTCAGCAAGTGTAGGGGCAGGGAGAGGGGGAGGGGAGGAAAGAACAAAAGGGAAGGTCTGTGATAGGCTGAAGCCAGGAGAGATTAAGAGACAAAAGGGATGATGGTGCAAGGCAAAAGGAGATGGTAATGGGACAAGTTAAGAAACAAAAGATGACAACGGCAGGATGATCAACAGCTGCCATGTGAGAGAGAAAAAAAATGCTAGGGGCAGAGGTTATGGTCTGAAATTGTTGAACTCGATGTGGAGTCCAGAAGGCTGTAAAGTGCCTAATCAAAAGATGAAGTGCTGTTCCTCGAGCTTACGTTAAACTTCACTGGAACAGTGCAAGAAGCCGAGGACGGAGAACCCCTCTACCACGGTTGACACGGCCCTCGACTGTGTCCGTTCTATTTCCCGCACTTCTGCTCTCACCCCTTCCCCTCCCTCCCGAAACCACGATAGGGTTCCCCGTCCTCACCTTTCACCCCACCAGCCTCCACATTCAACGGATCATCCTCCGCCATTTCCACCACCTCCAGCGTGATCCAACCACCAAATACATCTTCCCCTCACCTCCCCTTTCAGCATTCCGAAGAGACCGCTCCCTCTGCGACACCCTGGTCCACTCCTCTATCACCCCCAACACCCCTTCCCCTTCACCCGGCACCTTCCCGTGCAAGCGCAGGAGATGCAACACCTGCCCTTTTACCTCCGCCCTTCCCACTGTCCAGGGCCCCAAACACTCCTTCCAGGTGAAACAGTGATTTACTTGTACTTCTTGCAATTTAGTATACTGTATTCGCTGCTCACGATGCGGTTTCCTCTACATTGGGGAGACCAAATGCAGATTGGGTGACCGCTTTGTGGAACACCTCAGTTCAGTCCGTAAGGGGGACCCCCGAGTTTCCGGTCGCCGGTCACTTTAATTCTCCGCTCCACTCCCACTCTGACCTCTCCGTCCTCGGCCTCTTGCACTGTTCCAATGAAGCTCAATGTAAGCTCGAGGAACAGCACCTCATCTTTCGATTAGGCACTGTAAGCCTTCTGGACTCAACATCGAGTTCAACAATTTCAGACCGTAACTTCTGCCCCGATCATTTTTTTTTCTCTTTCTCACATGGCAGCTGTCACTCATTCTGCCATTGCCATTTACACTTCATCTAGAGTCATCTTTTGTTTCTTAACTTGTCCCATTACCATCTCCTTTTGCCTTGCACCATCATCCCTTTTGTCTCTTAATCTCTCCTGCCTTCCATCCTATCACAGATCTTCCCTTTTGTTCCTTCCTCCCCTGCCCCTACACTTGCTTAAAAACCTGTTACATCTCCAACTTTTTTCAGTTCTGACAAAGGGTCATCGACCTGAAACGTTAACTCTGTTTTTCTCTCTCTCTACAGATGCTGCCTGACCGGCTGAGTATTTCCAGCATTTTCTGTTTTTATTCCATGATAAAATACCTATTGCAAAAGGAGCATGTCCAGAGTCTGAAGCTGGTGAGCTCTAACAGGGGTGGGAGCAAGTGGATGCCACAAAGTGCTGGTAACATGGTGTGGAGGGTCTGGGAGTATTTAGGACTGGGGTTAATGGTATGTGCTTTTGTGAAATTGATTCTCAGCATCGGAGTGGTCAAATCCAGCAAGATTTGTGGCAGTTTGCAATAATACAAGTTATGTGCACAATTTTTTATAATAGACACATAAATGCAAAAATTGAAGTGTACAGCTTCTTTATCAGAAACATTAACAATGTTTTCTGTGGAAGCCTGTAAATCATATTATTTGAAAACAAATTTTCTGAATTTTACTTTATAAATTCAATCCACACTTTGTCCAATCAGTTCAAAATTAAATCTACAAAATCATCTTAAATGCGTACAATACTGATAGAAATGAAAAAGAGGATTGAAAGTGACTAACAAGGCTATAATTTAATCCAGTAGTTCAAAAGAACGGCAAGTACAACTGGAGTAATTTATGGATGTCATCTGAAAGCCAAAATTACATTACAACCCCATATTGATTCACAAACAGCTTTTTCTCCTCGTATTTAATACGTACGAAAGCAGAATTAAATTTAATTAAGTTGTCAGATTGATTGGCTCTGGTCAGACTGGGAAGGCAAAGTGCCCAGAGGGCTATTTTTACTGCAGGATAGTGAAGGTTGAGTGAGTTTTGAAAGCCGTAGGTTGTAGGAGGAAGGAAAAATACAAGGAGGAGATTAGGAGTTCCAGTTTTAAGGTTCTGGGAAAGAATGAGTTAGAGTTGGAAACTGGGTGATGGGTCTCAATTTCAGCAAAGTGAGGTTACAACAGGAGAAGGAAAAGCATATTAGGATGGGCTTACTTAAGAGTTAGAAGGAACAAGAAAAAAAAAGTACCGACAGTAGTATTGATGAAATAGAGAGATAAGAAAAATTGCATAAAAGGGAGAGAGGGGTTGAAGGCTCGATACGAGAAAGCGGAGACGTCATCTTTGCAGACATTGCATCACACAATTCAGAATATAATCAATCAGGGAATTATTTTGCAGTCATGATGAAAAAAAAAACAAATGCTAGATGTCTGAAATAAAAACAAAAAGCTGTAATTATACAGCGGGTCAGTTGGTATCTGAAATAGAAAGGTTGTTTCCTACCAAACCAAAATGTTAATGTTTCTTGCTCTTTCATATGCTGATTGCCCTGCGGTTTCAGAATTTCCTACACAAAAACAATTTGCAACAAGCTTGGTAACTTACATACAACAATTTGCATGTATATAGCACCTCCAATGTAGTAAAACGTCCCAAGGTGCTTCACAGGAAGGTCAAACAAAATTTAACACCAAGCCACGTAAGGAGATAAGAAAATAACAAAGTGCTGGAAACACTCAGCAGGTCCGGCAGCATCGAAGAGAGGAGAAACAGTCAACGTTTCGGGTTGAACCCTTCATCAGAACTGGAAAAGGTTAGGGAGGAGAGATTTTTAAGCAGGGGCCGGGAGGAGGGGAGGAAAGAACAAAAGGGAAGGTCTGTGATTGGATGGAAGGCAGGAGAGACTGACTGACAAAAGGGAGGATAGTGCGAGGCAAAAGGAGAGGCAATGGGACAAGTTAAGAAACAAAAGATGGCTCTAGATGATGTGTGGATGATGATGGCAGCAACATTAACAGCTACCATGTGAGGAAACAAGAGAGAGAGAAAAAAAAGAAATACCGGGGCCAATTTATAGTCTGAAATTGTTGAACTCGATGTTAAGTCCAGAAGGCTGTAAAGTGCCTAATAGAAAGACGAGGTGCTGTTCGTTGAGCTTCGTTGGAACAATGCAAGAGGTCGAGGACGAAGAGATCAGAGTGGGAGTGGAGGGGACAATTAATGTGACAGGCGACCGGAAGCTGGGGTCACGCTTGCGGACTGAACGGAGGTGTTCCGCAGTCACCCAATCTGCATTTGGTCTCCCCAAAGTAGAGGAGACCGCATCGTGAGCAGCGAATACAGTATACTAAATTGTAAGAAGTACAAGTAAATCGCTGTTTCACCTGGAGGGAATGTTTGGGGCCCTGGACAGTGGGAAGGAGATATTCGGACAGATGGAGACATGAACTGGCAATAAGCCTCACCAGAAAACTAGACTACTGCTTACATAAAGATTGGTGCACAATCCAGAGATCACCAATGTAATTAAAAGAGCATCTAATGTTCCATTTTGAATATGAAATTTATCAAACATGAAGTAGGCCAAATAATTGCAAGCAGCAAAGCTGTGACTGAGTGGTGCAAGTTTTCCACGTGCTGCAATGTAGGAATGCGAGGATGATTGTCAGATCAGTGGAAAGAGCTCCTCCAGTGGTCTACTGCGTAAAGGTGCATCACTGAGCCATACTAACTGTAGGGTCTTGGTTTTGATTCCCAGTCTACACGGAGTTGACTGATCTCAGCCAAGGCAACAACTGGTAACATGACAGGTGGCCTCAGCAATCTTTGCCATGGAAAAGAGAAAAAAAAACTAGAAAGGTTCCCATTCTTGATCACTGCCTAGTGATTGCAGCTCTATGGACATCAGGTGAGGGCAGGAATAAGCACAGAGATGTTATGCTCTTCATGGTCTCACTGTACATGCTCAAGACATGAATACCAAATCTCAGGAAAGCTGCAGGCAGCAGGGGAACCAAACTATGCCATTAATCAGCAGCTTCAGGTGTGGAAAAATTAGAAATAAAAATATATGAGTAGGAATCACTCTTGCCCACTTTCATACACAAGGGAATGTTGCAACGTGCGAGAGAAAAGACCAAATTAAACTTCATAAAAGATTTGTAGCAAATTAAATCCCATAGAATGTAGAGACCAAATGTTCTCACCATCTTCCTGTTTCAAGTTCCTCTCGATGTTAGCCACACAGGATGCACAGGTCATGCCGGTAACCTGAATAAAACATTTTTCTGGTGTTGGAGCCTCCGAGTTCTGGTGGGCGATACCCGACTCCTGTGGCAGCTTCTCTCCTTTAATTTTGGTCGACCAGGTTTCATGTATACCGTTCCTCATTTTTTTGTCTTTTACAGAAACTTTGGGCAAAGCTTCTGTTGGTAACACTGCAGGTTCTGTACTCGCTGCAATTGTACAATTTGCATTACATCATCAGTTATGATAAATTGCATTACAACATTTGTGTGTGTGAATTCATCAAGGCCAGCAACTAAACAACGATTCCACTTTTCTCACTTGATTTCTGCAATTGAGTGGCCCCACTCAGGGAAAGTACACAGTTTTAACGTAGGGCCTTCTCTACACTGCCCTAGTAACGTGTCTTAGCCCCAGTCCTAGAAGAGCACCCCCTTTATGCCTGTGTGACATTTCCATATCACACACCACCCACCCAAGCCTTTTTGAGTGAGATTGTCACTGAATTGCTGCCACTTTGCTCACTAGGAACTAGGTAAGGTTTGTCTAGAACTATACCATGTAGGATCCTTACAAGCAGTTTGGCAGCCTATTACTTTAGACTGGATTTAAACCCAGGTAACAGAAGGAGTATGCACAATTCTACTATGAAAGAAATCCTTTCCTAAAGGACTCATGCTGGGGTATGGCTCCCATCATCCTGTTACCTCACCCAATATGTGAGCCTAGGCAGTGAGTATTTGTAGTCTGCAGACTAAAGGAGGGAGGCGTCACAGCCAAGCCTGATCCTCTCCTCACATGGAACACCCACTTTCAGCAGGAGCCAATGCATGGGACTCAGGAATGAGAACTCTGGCTGATTTCTCCCCTCCTTAATCCAGGAGTGGTAAGGTTATTAGCATCCCGGTCAAGATCAGCCAACTCAGGGCTCTCTTTTGGGTGCGTGCCGTCTGTATGGCTCACTTCCACAGTCTGCAGTGCAGTTACTGACCAGGTTTTGTTTTCTTCACTTGTGTGAAAAGGTAAGTATTTTGGAGCATACACTATACTTACTGAGCAGAATACTCTATTTGACAACGATGCTTCTTTTCACTCCAGTCAAGGAATGCACATACAACTTTTAACGTCAGCATTCTGATATTACTGCATACCTCAAGTTCTCTCTAGGCAGTACTGTATCTAAGCAAGGCTCACTCCAACCACAAAAATAAACAAACAGGATGGGACTTCTCCACTGGACATGGGTGTGCCTCCTGGCCACCTACCACGAGTGGTAATGATCTGGGAGCCAAACGTGCACTTTGCCAATAAGATCACGAGGCTCAGGAAGGTGGATCAGTAAAATTGCACATACATTTGAAATAAAAAAAGATAGATAGTGGGAAAAAAAGGAATAC